>CM070627.1:0-1430923 GCA_036346255.1 Ampelocalamus luodianensis
ATGGCGCGCGACGCCAGTCGGGAGCTGGAGGTGAGAGACCATGTGGAGGTCATCCCTTATGTGTGATGAGTAATTGACATTGGTTTAGGTAAGTCAGTCGTTGCGTGGCGCAATCGGACTCGATCTAAGTCGAGTTTGTTTTGGGTGGTTCGGAGTCGAGTCGTTGCGTGGCGCAATCGGACTCGCTCGGACGTGGTCAAACTTGGTCGTCACGGGATTAGGTTGCATATTTTGTGTGTTCGACGAGTTTGGACTTCGACATGGTAAGTATGATGGTAATTATGCTTTCATGTATCGGCGGTGCTAGTTGATGTGTTTCTTGTCCGTGTGATCAGAGGACATCGGGTGAAGTCGTGGAGAGACACGGTGGGACCGGACTAGGCGCAGTGGCGCCGAGGTCGAACGGTCGGGATGTGTCGAAGACGACGTGGACTCGAGGTGGTTGCAGTCGTGCGAGACAAGGAGCACTGAAGCTTCCGAAGCGACATCGGGTGAAGTCGTGAGAGACACGGTGGACGGACTAGGCGCAGTGGCGCCGAGGTCGAACGGTCGATGTGTCGAAGACGGCGTGGACTCGATGTGGTTGCGAGGCGTGCGAGACAAGGAGCAAGGAAGCTTCGGAAGGTGCGGGAGGCGAAACAGAATTTCGCAAAGGCACAAGCGGAGCGGGCCGGTGGACTTATCGCGCGTAGCGGGTGGAGACCCGTTAGCCATGGGCTATAATAGGTTGGAGGGCGCAAGCCCAAAGGAACACTTCAAGGGATTTTAGGGTTTCCTTTAGTCAAAAGAGACCGTGAGAGTCTGCTTTGGCTTCAGGCTTTAGTGGTTGAGAGTTGTTGGGAGAGGCAGAGTTGTGTTCCCTCTGTGTCCCCTTTGTTGGTCTCTTGAGAGACTGTGTATCATCTCCTCTCAAGCATGTATGGGTTGTGTTCTTGAGTTGGAGAGGGAGAGATTGGTTTGACGAGCTTGTAATCTTCCCTGTTCGAATGTCCATGCGTATGGGGATGTATCTCTTTGTATTTTTCTCTTGATTCAATGAATGGAAATCTGAAGTTTTCCTCTGTTCTTGCTCTCTGTTCTCTCTGTTCTTCGTTCTCCCTTTTGGGTTGATTCTAGAGATTTTGTGTTGGGAGCTTTTGCTTGATTTCCTTTCTTGATCTAGCTTCTGTGACATGTGGGAACACATCTAGGATCTTCTTGATCATCAATCACCCACGAGCAAGTCTTTAGATCATATTTCGATTTTGACTCGGTTTTGAAGCACCCTTCGTTCAAACTGAAAAAGATAGGAACTTTGGCAAGGATCTTGACGATCGTTGCATGGAATAGGTTCCTGACATCTTTGAGAAGGTGTGTGTTAAGTTTCGTGAAGTTTGGAGTTGTGGAGCAAAAGTTAGATCTATTTTCGATCTCGAAATGGTGCTGAAATTCAGTTTCTTGTCTTGATTTCATTGAGCATCAGTCTGAAGTTCTTGATACGAGCACTGTAGCATCGAGTACCAAGTACTGTAGCATCGAGTTCTTGTTCATTTCGAGTGCTAGCTACGAGTACTGTAGCACGACACTGTAGCTACGAGTACTGTAGCATCGAGCACTATTCATTTCGAGCTCTACTCTTTTATCGAAATCTTGTAGCATCGAGTGCTATTCATTTCAGTGCTAGCCGCGAGTTCGTAGGCGACACTTGTAGCTACACAATCTTCGTAGCATCAGTACTATTCATTTGAGTTCTTGCTCACAGTCTTTGTAGCAAGACACCGTAGCGCTCAAGTACTACTCTTTCGAAACCTTGTTCATTTTCGAGTACAAGCCACGAGCTCGTTCATCGACAATCGTACTTTAGTAATTATTCATCATTTGTCTTCTTGTGTTTGTGGTCATTTCTTTTGGGGTTTTGATTGGATTCAATACAAGTCTTCATTGTGCTTGATTGATTGATCTTCATAGCTTTCATAGCTATTGGAGTGATATTCGTATTGAATTTGATTTGGAGACAAATAGAGTTTGTGCTCCTATTCACCCCCCCTCTAGTCGCCATTTCGGTCCAACAATTGGTATCAGAGCCGGTTGGCTCTAATCAAGATCTTAACCGGTCTCAAGAGCCATGACGACGGACAAGTACTTGACCAAGACGCCCGTTTTCGATGGCATCGATTACCCTTTCTGGAAGAGCCGAATGGAGACATACATCCAGGCCCAGGGGTATGCCATCTGGCGGAAGGTCAAGGTACGATTCGTTGTTCCTGCCGATGAGAACATCAATGCTGGGAACATGGCTGATGTTGAGGCGAATGCAAAGGCAAGGAACATCATCATCCAGGGTTTGAGTCGTAGCGAGTTTGACCGCATATCTCACTGTCGTCGCCTCGACATCGGGTGACCTCGGCGCATACCATGAGGCACCACCCGGATCAAGGCGGTTCGACAGACCGGTTCAGCGAATACAACAAATTCGAGATGCTTCTTTGGTGAGTCCACGGGCGAGTGCTTTCGCGATTTCACAAAATCTTGAGCAACCTCCGAGCGGTCGGTCTCACATACCCCGACTCGGACAACGCTCGTCAGATGCTCGCGGCACTTGATCTGCGTGTTTGGGAGATGAAAGTGACCACCATCAAGGACACGACAGACCTCTCGACCTTGACTCTTGGCCGCTGTACTCGCGCCTCAAGACTCACGAGATTGACGTTGTCTCGTGAAGTCGGTCACGATCGATGGCTTTGGTCACCGATCCTCGTTGGCTTCGGTTTCTCTTCTTACGATTCTCTTTGCGGATTCTCCTTGCGCTCTGTGACATAGCGATGATCGATTAGAGCGGTAGCCCTTCTTGCTCGAAGATTCTCCCATGCTTACAAGGGGAGGAGGGACGAAAGAGAGGAGGACGGTGATTTGCTTGAGTGTGGTGGCCCCAACCACATTCGCAAACCGCCCCAAGCGGAGAAAGGTAAAACGATTATGGCGGTTCGGGCAAGAACGACTATACCGATAAGAACCGCAACAAGAAGCCTCCGGCTCTGCACAAGGCAAGAAGAAGTTCGCAACTTTGGCAAAGCCAAGCTCTTCCACCGCGTCCTCACGCGCTTCGGCGACCTCGACTTCGGCGAGGTGGAAGGATGGGCGACGACGATGGGACGGGTGACCAGAGCCCAAGGATGGTGGCAAGCGACTTCTCGGCATGTGCTTCATGGCCTCTGGGAATCGAGCGAAGCGACAATGTGATACTCGACTTCGGACGAGGTAGGCCCCACCTCACGACCAGCTCAATCATGCTTTTCTTAAGCTAGGTGGTTTTCATGCTAGAGCAAGGGCTAGGTGTCTTGAGTTAGAGAAGGAAGTAGATAGACTATCACGTGAGCTTACCTCACTTACATCCACTCCCTCCCGTGATAATTGTGATACATCTTGTGCTCTATTGGGTGACATGGAGAAACTAAGTACCTCGCATGATAGTGTGTCCTCGAACTTGATATTGTTAAGGTGAAGAATGTTAGTGCGCTGGCGAGTTAGAGTTGAGTAGGATGGTCTGTTACCCTACTTACTACCGATGAGACTACTTCTCCCGCCTCATGTGAGGATAAGGATATTCTTGCTAGAGGACCTTGTGCCATGCTCCTTGATCCGCCTAAGTCTTGTGAAAATTGCAATAACTTGAAGATGAACTTAAAGCGGCGGATCATAAAATCTTTGAAATACAAGCTTCTTTACTTGAGTAGATTGATTCATGCTTGAAGCTGTCCTAAGTTAGCTGCTGAACTTAAAGTCGTTTCTAAACAGTTTCAAGATATGATTGATCATGATAGGAAGTTGGCTCGTTTGCTTCTAAGGACCTGTTAGCTCACCATGCATTAATTGTAACAAACTAAAATCGACTTGATTGCTTTGGATGAGAAATGTGTGAAGCTAACTAAGGACCTTCTAGAGAAGCCACATTGTGCTTGTAATGTGATGATGGTGTGGGAGAAGCCCGGGGTAAGGGTGAGGCGCCTAGAGACGCGAACCAACTCGCTAGTAGTAGGACTGTCCTCTAGTAGTTGTGTGTGCACAAGCCATTCTTTCCTCTCTTGTTGGTTCCTCTTACGCTCCCTTACCTTCCTCGCTGTCTCTTCTTCCCCTGCTCTTCTTGCACCTCTCTCTTTAGGAGTGCCGTACCTTATGAACACTCTCGAGAGATTTGTAGGAGGCAAGAAGAAGCTCAATCTTATTCTAGACCAATCTAAGATCTGCAGATTTAATCAAGGTCTAGGATATGATTTTTATGAGGACATAAGGAAGCATCCACTGCCGTGCTTAGACCCATAGCACTGTGTGTGATCAAGACTAAGCCCGAACCGAGAAAGTCCAATTTAAGTCGGGCTATGTCCAGGGATTTCGGCGATAAGGTGATTCCACCTATTGCTTGACCTCTCGGAAGCGAAGCCTCCCGTGCTACTTCTACCTCTCAGAAGGTGAAGTATCACTGCACCTTCTGTCAGAAGGATGGACACACAGTTGATCGATGCTTTAGGCGCGCCAAGATCGCGCATAGAGACCGTGTTGAGTCTCTTAGGCGTATTCAGGGTCAGCCCCAGACCTTGAGTGCACCTAGGACCAACACGAGGTCTAGGACTGTTGAGTCTGTGTTTGGGCAGTATCGAGGACTTGGTTTTACTGAGTTTTCTGGTTCTCGTCCTCGATATGCTCCTGGTCGTGACTTCCGCCGTCCTGAGGGTAGGTCTGCCAAAACTCAAGATGGTCAAAGATCTTGTTTGCGCTCCATGCCGTCACGGCAAGATGGTTGCCGCTTCTCATCCTCGGTCACGATTACTATGACCGATGCACAGACAATTGCTCCACATGGACACGCAGTTGGACCACTCGAGTCTGATGCGGGAGGAAGTGGTATGTTCTTGTTGTGGTCGATGACTTCTCGAGGTTTTCTTGGGTGTTTTTCTTAGCCTCGAAGGATGAGGCGTTTTCACATTTCGGAGGTCTTTTAGTAGGCTTTCTATTGAGCTTCCGGGTGCTTTACGAGCGATCCATGATGACAATGTACGGAGTTTAAGAATTCCTACTTTGAGAGTTTCGTGGTGAGGCAGTGTAGAGCACCGTTCTCTTCTCCATCGTCCTCAGCAGAATGGCGTTGTGGAGACGAAGAACCGTACCTTAGTCGAGATGGCCGGGACGATGCTTGATGAGTACTCTACACCAGGAAGTTTTGGGTGAAGCCATTGCGACCGCGTGCCATGTTTGAATCGAGTTTTCTTGGGCACTCTTGCACGCACTTCTTATGGTGAGATACGCGAAAGCCCAGCGTCATTTTCGCGTGTTTGGTTGTAAGTGCTTTATTCAAGTCCGGGAACCTAGACAAGTTCGAGTCACGTTCTGTGACGGTATCTTTCTAGGCTACTCGACTTCTTCGCGAGCTTTAGGGTGCAGGCTCATGAGTCTAGCAAGTTGGTAGAGACCTCGCGAGGTGACTTTGACGAGGCGGTCCGGGACTAGGCACGATATCTCGAGTTCTCTAGAGCGATCGAGACCATATTTGTGGATGATGAGGGCGATGGAGACGATGGTTGTTTACCCGATCCGGCTCCTCATCCTCCCTTTGAGATGCCTTCTTCCACGGCACCTCAAGGTGATCGCCCTTGCCTACCGTTTCCTCGGAGCTAGTGGCTCTGTTCTGCCTCGTCTCGCACACGCAGGTAGAGGCCACTCTTCTCCTCATCCAGGACCTCCCGACATATCCAGAGAAGACATCCTTGAGCGGATGATTGAAGACCTCTTGGCGTGTCACACACTCTAGTCGGCTTTTCTCATTCTGTCTCCATTCTCGCCTTTGTTGCCTCCTTTGAGCCTAAGGGCGTTTGTCACGCCCTTTCGATGAGTCTTGGGTCAATGCCATGCATGAGGAGCTAGAAAATTTCGAGAGGAACAAGGTGCAGGCCGCTTGTCGAGCCCTGCAAGGTCACAATATTATTGGGACTAAGTGGGTGTTCAAGAACAAGCGAGCGAGGATGGAATGGTTATTGAAACAAGGCTAGGCCGGTAGCTCGGGGTTCTCTCGAGAGTTGAGGGTCTAGATTTCGAGAGACCTTTGCCCACAGTAGCTAGACTAGAAGCCATTAGAATCCGCTTGCCTTTGCGACTTCTAAGGGTTTCAAGCTCTACCGGATGGATGTCAAGAGTGCCTTTCTCAATGGCTTTATTGAGGAAGAGGTCTACGTCAAACTGACCTCCAGTTTGAAAACCCAAAATACCCAAACCATGTCTTCAAGCTTTCCAAAGCTTTGTATGGACTTAAGCAAGCCAGAGAGCTTGGTATGAGAGGCTTAAGTCCTACTTGTTAAGTCATGGTTTTGAGATGGGTAAAGTAGACAAGACCTTGTTCATCCGCCGGCATGGCACCGACTTTCTGCTCGTCGGCATTTATGTGGATGACATCATCTTTGGTGGCTCTTCCCATACTCACAGTTTCACGGTTCTCGGATGTCATGAGCAGAGTTTGAGATGAGTATGATGGGTGAGTTGACTTTCTTCCTTGGCTTTGGATCAAGCGGACTCGGGAGGTACCTTTCTTCATCGGGAAAGTACACTCGTGACCTCTGAGGCAACCGACATGAGTGATGGTAAGCTTTGTGTCGACTCTATGGCTTCTGACCTATCTTGACCAGAGATGAGGATGGCGAGCCGTTGATCAAAAAGGAGTTTCGCAGCATGATTGGCTCCTCTTGTACCTCAACGCCTCGAGACCGGACATACATTTTTACGTGTGTGCATGCGCTCGTTCGAGCTTCTCCTCGCGTTTCACCGCCGAGCGGTGAAGCGTATCTTCGGTACACGTGAGCTACCATTGACTATGGTATCGGTACTCTTCCTCATCCTATCTTTCCTGAGAGCCTTTTCGATGCGAGACTTTGCCGTAGGATAGATAGGAAGAGCACTTCGCACCGCCAATTTATTGGCACTTCTCTTGTTTCTGGTCTTCAAGGAAGCGATCCGGTGTTACCACGATCCGCGAGGGCGGAATGCGTTGTCGCACCGATTCTTTGTAGCAAGTGCTCGGATGGCCGACCTGCGGGACTTTGGGTTAGTTATCGTGATGTTCCACTCTTTGTGATAATACTTCGATTAACATTGCCAAGAACCCGATGCAACACTCCGGACCAAGCACATTGATATCCGTTATCACTTCCTTAGAGACCATGTAGAGAAGGGCGATATAGTGCTCGATTTGTGGAAAGTGACCACCAGGTTGGTGACATCTTCACCAAGCCATTGGATAGTTCGAGGTTTTCACTCTACGGGAGAGCTTGGGGTGGTCTGTCATATGGGTGTAGTGAGGGAGTTTCTATTCTTTTTGCTTTACTATACTAATTATGCTCTTACTCCTTGTTGTTGCATTGCATTTTGGGTGCATTTGGGATTAGTCCTCCTAGCATAGATTAGAGTGTTTCTCTAGTCGAGTTGCTTAGACTTAGACTCTTATCTTGTGATTCTAGGATGCTGCTTATTAGTGTCTCTCTTCTCACTAGGTTGAGCTCACTCACCGCTTATAGGTTCTAGCGAGGTCGGGCCACCCTCGGGCAGACAGAGTGCGTGTTTGCTCCAGTGTGTTAGGTGGGCGATTGATAGTCCTAGAGTCATATGGGGTAGATGAGAGTCATCCAGAGCCATAGTTTTCTCTTTATCTTATCTATGCTTTAATGACTTTCTTTTCTTTGTTTTCTTTGCGACCTCTCGCTTTTATTGCTTTAGTTCGGGGAGTTCATTTGGGAGCTTCGGAGCTTAATGTTGACTTAACTCAACTTGAACTAAAAGTTGCATCTCATGTTGAGGTGAGTGGATTTTCTTGCATTTCAACATTCGCATTGTAATATAACTACATTGAGCCTTGGTTATTATCCTGCTATGACATGTTTAACAATGCTTTACACCTTGCCATGACTTGTGCTTATATGCTAGATTTATCATGACTTCATATGTGTAGCCTAGCTTTTGCTATGATAAGTTAATTAAAATTGCTCAATGAAATTAAAACTTGTCATGCTAGCATTTGAGTTTAATCTATCTTTAGCTATCCATGTATGATTCATGCCATGTCAAATAGGTTGAGTTGAGCCTTGAATCTAGGTTGAATCTTAGATTGAGCTATTTTAGTATCTTGATTCATCATAAGTTAGCACAATCTGTTAAAAGCAAAGCGATCTCTTTTTATGTGCGAAAAACTGATTTCACCAATTCTTTCTCATGAGACGGCTTGCCATTGCACTAGGCATGAACTCGGGGAGTTTTGGATGACCTAGACTATCTTCTTAAGCTTCGCTTGGAGTAGTCGCATAAGGCTTGAGATCTAGCACATGACAAAATTCTTGGTTGAAAACGACCATAAGCTTTAAAAGAAAATATGTCAAGTGTGCAAAATTTGCTTAATCATCTAAAGATGAAAAGTGCTTAAACACATGATACACTCTTGAGCTTGTAGCACTCTAATTGACTCAATATTAGCTTCCTTGTTCCGCTTAGCTTATTGACATGGCCTGCATCATCCTTGGATATCTCTAGTTAGACTTTGCTTATTGATGACTTGACATGCTCATAATATGCATTTCATTTCAGATCGTCATCTATGTGCTCAAGTTAGGATATACATGTCTTGTCATGATCTAGATAGCCTTTTATTGAGTTATAGCTGGGTGTAATTCATTATGGTCATTATGGATAATTCTCATGGCTCAACATACTTAAAATAAATCGACTTCAGCCATTTTCATCCATTGACATGTCATATTCTCTCTTTTGCATCTTGATGTGTTTATTGCCAAAAGGGGGAGAATAGTAAAGAAAAAGGGGGAGAATAGAGAAGAAAAATTTGCTTTTGATTGTTGCTCTAGTATTCCTTACATGCGACATGGTCATTAGTTTCATTCTTTTCTTTGGACCATGTTGGACTTTGCAAATCAAACTCATCTTCAGGTTTTTCTGGGTTTGTCAATATACTCATCAAGGGGGAGATTGAGAGACCATGTGGAGGTCATCCCTTATGTGTGATGAGTAATTGACATTGGTTTAAGTAAGTCGAGTCGTTGCGTGGCGCAATCGGACTCGATCTAAGTCGAGTTTGTTTTGGGTGGTTCGGAGTCGAGTCGTTGCGTGGCGCAATCGGACTCGGTCGGACTGTGGTCAAACTTGGTCGTACGGGATTAGGTTGCATATTTTGTGTGTTCGACAGGTTTGGACTTCGACATGGTAAGTATGATGGTAATTATGCTTTCATGTATCGAGCGGTGCTAGTTGATGTGTTTCTTGTCTGTGTGACTGCAGGACATCGGGTGAAGTCGTGGAGAGACACGGTGGACCGGACTAGGCGCAGGTGGCGCTGAGGTCAGAACGGTCGGGATGTGTCGAAGACGACGTGGACTCGAGGTGGTTGCGAGTCGTGCGAGACAAGGAGCACGAAGCTTCCGAGCGATATCGGGTGAAGTCGTGGAGAGACACGGTGGACCGGACTAGGCGCAGTGGCGCCGAGGTCGAACGGTCGGGATGTGTCGAAGATGGCGTGGACTCGATGTGGTTGCGGCGTGCGAGACAAGGAGCAAGGAAGCTTCGGAAGGTGCGGAGAGGCGAACGGGAATTTCGCAAGGCCGCATGCGGAGCGGGCCGGTGGACTTATCGGGCGTAACGGGTGGAGACCCGTTAGCCATGGGCTATAAATAGGTTGGAGGGCTGCAAGCCCGATGGAACACTTCAAGGGATTTTAGGGTTTCCTTTAGTTAAAAGAGACCGAGAGTCTGCTTTGGCTTCAGGCTTTAGTGGTTGAGAGTTGTTGGGAGAGGCCGAGTTGTGTTCCCTCTGTGTCCCCTTTGTTGGTCTCTTGAGAGACTGTGTATCATCTCCTCTCAAGCATGTATGGGTTGTGTTCTTGAGTTGGAGAGGGAGAGATTGGTTTGACGAGCTTGTAATCTTCCCTGTTCGAATGTCCATGCGTATGGGGATGTATCTCTTTGTATTTTCTCTTGATTCAATGAATGGAAATCAAGTTTTCCTCTGTTCTTGCTCTCTGTTCTCTCTGTTCTTCGTTCTCCCTTTTGGGTTGATTCTAGAGATTTTGTGTTGGGAGCTTTTGCTTGATTTCCTTTCTTGATCTAGCTTGCTGTGACATGTGGGAACACATCTAGGATCTTCTTGATCATCAATCACCCACGAGCAAGTCTTTAGATCATATTTCGATTTTGACTCGGTTTTGAAGCACCCTTCGTTCAAACTGAAAAAGATAGGAACTTTGGCAAGGATCTTGACGATCGTTGCATGGAATAGGTTCCTGACATCTTTGAGAAGGTGTGTGTTAAGTTTCGTGAAGTTTGGAGTTGTGGAGCAAAAGTTAGATCTATTTTCGATCTCGAAATCGTGCTGAAATTCAGTTTCTTGTGCTGATTTTACTGTAGCATCGAGTACCGAGTTCTTGATACGAGCATCGTAGCATCAGTGCAGTCGAGAAATCTTGAGCATCGAGTTCTTGTTCATTTCGAGTGCTAGCTACGAGTACTGTAGCACGACATTGTAGCTACGAGTACTGTAGCATCGAGTACTATTCATTTCGAGCTCTATTCTTTTATCGAGTACTGTAGCATCGAGTGATATTCGTTTCGAGTGCTAGCTACGAGTACTGTAGCACGGCACTGTAGCTACGAGTACTATTCATTTCGAGTTCTTGCTACGAGTACTGTAGCAAGACACTGTAGCTTTCGAGTACTACTCTTTCGAGCATCGTTCATTTTCGAGTACAAGCCACTTAGCTCGTTTCATCGACCACTTTGTACTTTCGAGCATCATTCATGTTTATCTTCTTGTGTTTGTGGTCATTTCTTTTGGGGTTTTGATTGGATTCAATACAAGTCTTCCGCTGTGCTTGATTGATTGATCTTCATAGCTTTCATAGCTATTGGAGTGATATTCGTATTGAATTTGATTTGGAGACAAAAAGAGTTTATGCTCCTATTCACCCCCCTCTAGTCGTCATTTCGGTCCAACAGAGGGGAGCCATGGAGGTGGTGCCATGAATTCCTTTGGCCAAGACAAAGAACCAAGAAAGAAGGAGAAATGGGGATAGAAGAGGAGAAGCAAAGCCACAGGGAGTTCGGCCAGGAGCAAGAATGAAGAGAAAGAGAGGAATGAAGAAGAAAGTTTAAGGAAGAAGCAAGAATGAGCCAGGGGCTCTCTCGGTCGAACATGTGAATGAATGAGAAGAGAGAGAAGAGGAGATGAGGGATTAAAGAAAAGGAATAGAAACGCCACATCAGCTCCCCTCCTGGTGAAACCGGGCCACCCGAACGCCACATCAGCAATACTACCGCACGAAACAGCCGGGGAGGGGGGTAGGTTGTTCGGTTTTGCAACTTAGGGGTGTCAAAGGGCCGAATTTTTAGTTCAGGAGTTAGGTGTCCATATGTCGATACTTGAGGGGGGTAGAATGGACTTCTTCCAAAAAAGTATAGGGGCGGTGCTTAGCTTTGCCTCACCCTCGCTAGTTTTGGGCTCCCGAACGAGCTTAATAAAAAAAAAGTATGGGGACGGTGCTCGGCTTCGCCTCCTTACTAGCTTCGGGCTCCCAAACGAGCCCAGTTGAAAAGAAGTATGGGGGGTGACGCTCGCCTTCGCCTCCCCCTCGCTAGATTTGGGCTCCCAAGTGAGCCCAATCGAAAAAAGTATGGAGAACGATGCTTAATATTCGCCTCCTACAGACAACATCGGCCCTTCACGCCACCCAAGTTGCGCGTGCAAATCACTAGGAGCAGCCGAGGGGGGGGGGCGGTATCGGCCCCCAACAAGACCAATGCAAATGGTGGCACCGAAGAAGTAATCAAATATAACAGTGTAGCGACAACTTTGCCACGACGTGTTGCCCACCTCGAAGGCCATGCCTCGGCGTGGCGGCTCTACGTCGACTGCGCTCGTACAAACTCCGTCTCTGCTTGTCGCCCGCCTCGTGGCTATAGCCTCGGTGGGGCGGCCTTGACGCGCCGCCTGCCTCGAGGGCCATGCTTCGGCATGGCGGCTCCGCCTCTGTTCACCGCCCGTCTCGAGGTCATAGCCCCGGTGGCACGGCCCCGACGCGCTGCCTGCCTCGAGGGCCATGCCTTGGCGGGCGGTTCGCCGACCGCCGCGGGCTCGCTCTGCCACCGCCCGTCTCGAGGCCATAGCCTCGGTGGCGCGGCCCTGACGCGCCACTCGCCTCGAGGGCCATGCCTCGGCGGGGCGGCTCCGCTTCGACTTCACCCACGCGGGCTCCACCTCTGCTTGCCGCCTGCCTCGAGGCTATAGCATCGGTGGGGCGGCCTTGACGCGCCACCCCGCCTCGAGGGCCATGCCTCGGCGTGGTGGCTCCGATTCGACTTCGCCCGCTCGGGCTCCACCTCGAGGACATAGCCTCGGTGGCGCAGCCCCGACGTGCCACCCGCCTCGAAGGCCATGTCTCGGTGTGGCGGCCCCGCGCCGACTGCCCACACGGGCTCTGCCTCTGCTTGCCACCCGCCTCGAGGCCATAGCCTCGGTGGGGCGGCCCCGACGTGCCACCCGCCTCGAGGGCCCTGTCTCGGCATGGCAGCCCGCGTCGACTTTTCCTAGGGTATCCCGACTCGAGGGGCCAGGGGCGAAAGCACTGCGTCCGCTCACCCCTCGGACCGCGGGACCTGTCCTCGCGACCTCGGCCCTTGCAGACAAGGGAGTTGTCGTAGTATGGCACCATGGGGAAGTCATGTGTGTATGCACTAGGTCTATGTGGTGTATCTCTAAAAATGTACCTAAATACGCCTCTCTCTCCGTGTAAGGTGAGGGCAAGGAGGGACCCCTTCTTGCCCCCTATACATATGGCCCTAAGGGCATGTAAAGGAGCTCATTCATTAACACTCACAATACAATACGCTCGTACACCTTACGCTTTTGGCTCCTCTCCCGTTCGGTCATCTCATGACAAAAGGGTACTCCGTACCCACTGTCTAGTCTTTTTGCTACGACAAAGGGTGCATATACACAATATATGAACTGAGTATCGAGTACTAGTAGCGAGCTAGCTAGTTGTAATGCGTAATGCGATTAGTGTTGCGTTAATTACCTATGGTTGTAATACTAAAGGTGATGCCATGGCTTGGGAACAAGACAATTAATGTACTCATGGATCCATCCCTTCCCTTCACGAGGAAAAGAAAAGAACATGCCTGCAATTGCCATTGCTTAACTTTGCCTGGCCTGGGCCTTCTTCTCCAGTATTGTACTAATCCAGTAGTCCAGTAGGCCATTTGCCACTTAATTGCATAGCGGTGCATGCTGGAGATCAAGCTAATTAAGCTAGCTAGGCAAACAAGGAAGGAAACCAGCATGCATGGTCTTATTGGAACAAACAAACTTAAACACACAATTTCAATGTATTATCTTTTTTTTCACCAGCAGTACGTATGAATTACACCTGTACATGCTAATCAACTTTGGCTATATATACTAGCTAGCTAGCTAATCTTCTCCAGAGAATTAATTGAAAGAATTAACGCAATTATATGCATGTTACTGCTCCCTAGCTAGTTTGCCAATCGATTAACAAGCTACCATCAGTGTTAAAGACCAAAACAAAAAAAAAAAAAAAAAGAATCCGACAAGGGTTCAATAATCCTCAATTAATAGAATTATTTATATGTAATATTTATTATGGATAATAGTAACCTTAAACAACCATCATGTACCCCAATGACAAAGGGAGATTCATGGTCGTAAGGCCTGTTACGATCACTTTATGACCGTAAGGTCTGTTACGACCATTTTATAGTCGTAAGGTCTACAATGACCATCTTATGGTCTTTAAGGCTTTCTATGATCAGGTCAACTACGACCACTCTGTAGTCGATAGAACACGTAGACATGTGACCCAATCGACTAGGGACTCTGTACATTACGCTCATTCATGCATGATAGTTATACACGTGTTGTTTGCCGCTGACACATCCGCATGTAGTTTTCTCTGTCTCTGACGTAGCTGCATGGCAAACGTGCTGGAGAGTATCTCTCTGACTATAACCACCATTGACGTGCGCAATCAACCAACCGTCAAGGCGCCTCCTGCCACATAACAACTGTCACCCATTTTAGAAGTTATATAAAGGGCAACGCAGATGAACAAAAAGGAGAGAGGATAATAGACTATTTGAAAGATTTAGACCCGCCATTATGTGGTAATGGAGTTTTGGTGATTAATGATAAATCTAATTGGGAGACTAACACTTTTATTGATATACAATATAGTCTTATTTGGATATAAAGGTGAAAATCATGAAGGCATACAAGTGATTAAGTGATTAATGACAAATGCACTTGTGAGACTTGTTATATCATGCTTAGTCTCAGCTTGGATATAAAAGCAAAAATCCAAACAGGTATTAATTCATAAATGACAATCTATTTGCGAGACTAACAATTCTATTGATTATCTATTGCTTAGTCTCGTTTGGATATAAAGATGGAAATACAAGAGGTATGCATTCTACTTCGTTTTATTATATCTTGTTGCATTCCTCGGATCCAAAATATAGGATAAACTCCACCAAAAAGTTTAACTTGGATATGTGCATATGTTTTCATTACACATTTGTGTATGCACACATTTAGGGAGAGTCCATTCTATATTTTGTGGTTTCATTAGTATTGATCCATATTCTCTTTTCACATATATTAAGGATCTTTACTTTGAAACATATCCTTGAATATATCTAACTTGTGTAGTTAATATATTCATATGAGTATATACAACTTGTGTAGTTTGTGTATACTCATATTTGGTATATATAACTTGTGTAGTTCATATATACTTGTATGTGAGCATATGAGACTTATGTAGTTCACATATGCTCATATATCCTTGAATATATCTAACTTGTGTAGTTAATATATTCATGTGAGGATATACAACTTGTGTAGTTTGTATACACTCATATTCAGTATATACAACTTGTGTAGTTCGTATATACTTGTAGTATATATAACTTGTGTAGTTTATATATACTCATGACCTTGTTGTTTCATTAGTATTGATCCTTGTGATCTACTTTGAAACATAACTCTTGAGTATATATATAACTTCGTGTTTATATATACTCATACCAATTACATTCAATTATTTGAAATTGTGTTGTGGGACTAACATGTGTGCTAAGATGTTTCAAGGCTTAGTCCGAAGTTTGAGTGATGACATAAAAAGGAAATGCAAAGGTGACTCAAGACAAAGGAGTCATGCACTGCATTTCGAAAAGCTTCTGGAAGAAGTTCAGTGGAAATCGGTATGACCGCATTTGGTAAGCGGTACTACCGATGTGCGGTAGTACCGGAGTTCATGTGGCGGAACTACGCGCGAGCTGTATGACCGCAAATGTGTTGGCGAACTACCGCAACCCGGTTGTTCCGTTTGTTAGTTGGCGGTATGTAAATTCGGAGAAGGTGTTTTTACGTATTTCTCGAGCCTCACGAAATCGGTAGTACCGCATTCGAGAAAGCGGTACTACCGGATAGCGGTATTACCGGATGCTAGTTGGCGGTAATACCGCACCTTTAGTAATGGCTTGTTCAAAAGCATTTATGCAGGTATATCTTGGTAATTAATGTTAATGACATTGTGGGACTAACATTTTCCATGAATTGGATGAATAGGTTATGTTGCAGGGTGATGAAGACTTTGGATGGCATCATGAGTTGATCGTCATCAAGTCAAGGTTCAAAGAGATGATGCATCATGTGTTGATGCATATCAAGATCTCGAAGAAGAGATGATCATGAGTTGATCATCAAGTCAAGAGAAGACTCATCATATGTTGATTGAGGTCAAGTAAAGGATGCATCATGGGTTGATGCATATCAAGACGATGACCCGGACTTGAAGTGAAGATGTGCGTCATCAACCTTCAAGAAGATGCTCAAGGCAAAGGTATGACTAGCTAGGGCTAAGGATGTGTTCCTAGTCTTTTACCGGTCTTGGTGTTTGGTTGGAAGATCGGATTGCTAGTATAGGTTGCCGTACTATTAAGAGGGGGTCTTGTCTAGTACTTTGAATCTCATCATGTGTTGATAGCTCAATCTTGCTTGCTCTAGCTCACCGTGGCATGATGCTATTATTTGCGAATGTGTTTTGCAAATAGTCGAGGCTCATGCGTCTAATCCTTGTAGCATGTGACTATACTTTGCAAATGTGTTTTGCAAACGGTTGAAGTCCATGTACCTACTCCTTGTGGCATGATCTATGTTTGCAAATGTGTTTTGCAAATGGTTAAGATTCATGTGTATTCCCTTGACATGGTCTAAGATTGCTTGTTGCTATTTCTTTGGACTTAGACCATGGTAGTGGCTCTTTGAGTTGTGCTTTTGATTTGATCAAATGTGTTTGTGATCAATCAAATAGGTGGGTTGTGTAGCCCTCTGAATAAGCTTTCAATAGAGTCCAAGATCACTCAATTCGACATCGAGTCAAAGTTATGACCTTTTAAAGTGTCGTCGTGCTGAAAATCGGGCTGCGGTAGTACCGCCCTTATAACAGGCGGTAGTACCGCAGAACGATAGTACCGCCTCTTGTGAGTGCGGTACGACCGCAAAAGGTCAGAACGGCTAGTTTTGGTATTTCGTCTCCAAACGGCTAGTTTTGGTGTGGGGCTATAAATACCCCTTGGCGGTTGAGAGGCAAC
This sequence comes from Ampelocalamus luodianensis, assembly GCA_036346255.1. NCBI lineage: Eukaryota > Viridiplantae > Streptophyta > Magnoliopsida > Poales > Poaceae > Ampelocalamus > Ampelocalamus luodianensis. The sequence goes on from CM070627.1 coordinate 16,689, forward strand.
CTTTGGTATCCCATTGAGTTCCTTTGAGGTAAGAGCAAGCCCTCTACTCCCATTTGTGCATGTGTTGCACTCAGTGAGGTTTGAGAGGCAAATCCTATATCATGTGTTGCATTAGGTGGTGGATTTAGTATCCACAAGAGCTTTGACACTTGATTGGTTCAAGTGAAAGTTGGAGACTTGTTATTCTTGGTGTTTCTTGACACCTAGGGCGGCGTGGAGCGTCGTGGTCGGTGATCTTCTCAAGTGAAGCTTGTGAGAAGGCCCGGTGTTTGTGAGTGGCTTGGTGCTCGCCATCTCCGGAGTGGAGTAAGAGCAACCCTAGTGGAGCGAGGTGTTGATACCTCGGAGGAAGGCTTAATTTGTGGAGCCGGCCCAAATGGTTTGGGTTTCCCTCAACGTGGATTAGGGGAGACCGGCAAGTCTCCGACCACCACGGTAAAACATCGACGTGTCTTTGTGGTGTGATCTCTATTGCCTTACTATTGCATTTACATTCATTGTGTATGAATGCTTGCTTTACATTGTGCAATTTATATACCTTGTATTAAATTGCTTATTCATTGTGTGTGATTGCAATAATATCATTTACATTGCTTAAATTGAATTGCTTACAAGTCCTTGCTTGATTGATTATTATCAATAGACTTGTATTGTTAGTGCACTTAGTTGAACCTAGTTGCTTTAGGCTTTAATTGTGCTAAACCGAATTGTTATTTAGCTTCTGTATTAGAATTCGGTTTTAACGCATAGAAGTTTTAAAACGCCTATTCACCCCCCTCTAGTCGGTCTCCTCGATCTGACACTATTCAAACCACATAAGTCATTAGTCTTAGTTTCGGTGGCTTCTTTCTTCTTGTAAACACATTCAATACAAAGACACAGGTGTAGAACTGTTATTCTCTCTAGTGAAGGTCTGAACATGTTTCTTCGTGTGGGCGATTCAATCGTTGAGTCGTTCGTGCTGAGGAAGCAGCTTGACGATAGTCCACATGGCATCGTACTTTTCTTGATCGATCTCGGCGAGGTAGGCCTTCTCACCTTGCCTATAGAGGTAGTCATCAAGCTTCTGGCTCGCTTCCTCGGTGCGGACCACGTAGTTGGAGAGGATGATCTCGACAACGAGGTTGACCCACCGGAGGACGGAGACCATGGCATTGGTCCGCCAGAGTAGGAGACCCAACTGGCGGATGATCGCCGCTACGCTCTTTGGCAGACCAGAGGGCAGAGAACAGAGGACATCGCGCATGTCCGCGGCCTAGGCCAAAGTCCTACTAGAGAGGTGCTCGGACAAGAGAGAGGTAGGCGAGCACGACAGGTGGGAGGGCAGTAGTGGGCGCCGGAGATGAAGAGCTTGAAGCCATTTTTCCTGTTTGGAGTGTGCGGGAATGGGGTTCAAGGAATGCGGGGAAAAATAACTTCCAGCCTTCTTTTTTGTTGGAGCTTGAAGAAAGACGAGGGCTTGTTAGAGTTCTCTTCTCGCAAGCGGATGTCCATTTTTATAAAACATGTAGTAAAATTGGTGCGGGAGACGAAAAGACGCATCGAGAACCGAAGCGGCAATGGTGCGTTTTAACCAGCAATCTCTTTTCTGACATGTTATTTGTGTCTCTTGTTTTCCTTTTTAGCATTTAGAAAATAAAGTCGTGAACAACGGACCAGTAATTGCCACATCATGATACAGTAAAATCTTTATCACACGTGCAGTAATTAAGAAAAAAACGCCAATAACACTTTACGAGAATAATACAGTAAAAGATCTCATTCAGAACAGTAATGTGAAACAATGCCAATGTACGTTTACTTTGTCTACAAAAAATAAAAGGTCGGGGGAGCCCACGCCGAGCTCCGACGTGTACGCGTTCGGCGTCATTCGGCTGCGGCTGCGGCTGCTGACGGGCCGGCCGGCGAAGGTGGTAAACCAGGTGCAGAGGCGCTGGAGGAGCGGAGGCTTGACGGGATAATCGATGCGTCGGCGAGAGAATGGCCAGAGTTTTTAGCCTAAATGGCATCTTTGGTGCCGTTATTAACAAATCTGGCTATTCACACGCCATAACGCCAAAAATCGTGTTCTCCGCCGCTCCCCGGGGCCGGACGGCCGTGCCACCACATCGCCATCGTTGCGCCCTTGGAGCCCGGACGCCCCGCCGCCTGTCCTCTGCCGCTCCCCTAAGCACCGGACGCTCGCCATGTCGGCCATGCCATGCCCTGGTGGCACGGTATTGCGCGCACCACTGCCCCAATGGCACGGACTCCACTCTCTAACAAGTCGTGCCTTGATTTTGAAGAAAAAGTTTTGCGAGTTGTTGCAGTCTACCAGCTCTCTCGGGACAATCAAATCAAATGGTCTGAATGATCTGCATGCATGTATTGTCAAATAATTTCAGATTATAAAACTCTCAGAGCTGTATATAAAAGGATTGCTTGGAATACAAATTTTGTCAACATTACATAAGCAGTGATCACGTTATAGCTGTAATTCCTGCTGCTTTGCCCAAACCTTTCTCGGCAAGAAGATCGTTGTGACAGTTTATGGCGAATAAATAATTTGATTGTGTGAGGTATGTGTTCTCGTCTCTTTGACTTTAAAGAGATCTTGTTCCTAGCCTATTCTAACTTGTTTGGGATCAAAGGTTTTGTTGTTGTTGTTGTTGTTGTGTGAGGTATATGTTCACCAAAGTTGATACGATCCAGATTACACTACACTGGACATGTTAATCCGGCCAAAGTGAGCTGTTAATGGAGTAACTTTGTACTTTTGATCCATCTACCAGGGGATCTAATGCCCTCGGGAGTTGGAGAGTGGAGTCTGGGCACTGGTGCATGTAATACCATGCCACCAAGGCACAGCATAGACGACGTGGCGGTCGTCCGTTGCTTAGGGGAGCGGTAGATGACAAGTGGCGGAATGTTCAGGCGCAGTGCTAGTGCGTTCGGACACCAGGAGCGCGGCGATGGCGACGTGGCAGCATTCGACCCCTCGGGGAGGGGCGGAGAACATCATTTTTGGCATTACAGCATGTGATGGACCAGATTTGTTAATAACAACATCAACAGTATCGTTTAGGACAAAAACAAAAACTCGAGTGGCCATACACGTACGAGCAGGCACAGCAGCTGGCCGAACTGGGCGCCAGAAGCTGCCAGATCAGGAGAAAGAACAGACCGGACACCGGGGGTGTAAGCGATACTCTAATCTTTCGGTCTCCCGTGCCTCCACCGGTGACCAGGCCATTTATTCACTGCGATGATGCCACTAGAATTCTGAATGGGGTCCGTTTCCGGATAGCTATACCTACATGGCTGACTGATGGAAACCATGAATTTCAGGCTGTATTAGTACAACTTGTATGATTATGCAGCATGCACATGGCTCCTGAACCCGATGATTCTCTATCATATCATCCGAGGGGATCTCCATCTCTCATAACATTAACACCATTTTAATACAGTAACATATACTAGACTTTTAACTTATCGAACACAGCCGTCCCCTACATGCAACAGGAGGAAAGGAAGAAAAAAAACAGTCAGTACCGATCGGCGCTTCACTTCTCTGCAGTCAGAGTGCTCAGTCATCCTCTGGGTACCAAGTACGAAAAGGCTACTCCCGAATCGAATTAATATCGATGTTGGAAGATCTCGAATCCATGTCTCTCATCATGCCAGGCCATCCGCTCATCGGATGAGATGACAGATCGTCATGGTCATGGGGCATTGTCAACATCAGTGGGCTCTCTTCCTCGCCACCACCATTGACCTCTTCGGTTTCTTCCTCTTGCTCAGCTTTGCCTTTGTTTTTCTTTGACCCCGCATACATAAAACTCCCTACCGTCACCTGTAGCGAGGCAAACAGATTTGTGTCAAAAAAACTGAAAATTGATGGACTACCCTCACCACGAGTCCACGATAAGCCCGTAATACTGATTTTTCTGGGCATGCTAACCAAGTACAATCGGGAGGCAACACATGATCCAAAGACAACACAGGTGATAGTTATCTAAATTGATGGCGTGCTGATATTTCAGCGAAATGTTAGAGAATACGTATGTGATTACCTGAACAGTACCAGCTGCTGTAAGGACTCCACCAACACTCCCACCGATAACCCTGTGATCAGGACCACACAGTGCTATGCATAGCCCTCCGCTTCGTGTTCGTGAGCCACCATCATCTATCACCAAATATGATCCAGAGAGGCATAGGATTTCGAATCGGCCCTGTCAAAGGTATCATGAAAACAGAAGCATAAATTATACAGTGTGGCAAGAAAAATGTTTCTCATGATCAATGTTATAAATGAAGCATTCCTTGGCCAAAAAAAAAAGACAGCTAATGAGTGAATGGATCTAAACAATGTTGGACAAAATAATACCCGTGCAATGCACAAACTAAGTTGCTAACAATCTACCATTCAACTTCAAAATACTGTTAAAAATAACTTCAGAACAAAATTTCCAAAGCTTATGATTAGGAGCTAAATTTGAGCAAATATAAGCTTTATACACAAGGTGGTATGACTATCTCTGACAGCAAAGGACTGGTAATCTTTGCAGAAGCAATTGGTTTCAGTCTTCATTACTTCTACTAAGACAGCAGATCGACAGCGTAATACATCAAGATGCAGCTCTTTAATATAGAATAACGGGAAGGAAAACACTAGGACAAAAAACACTAGAGAGAACTCCTGATGACAATGCTGTCAGTACAAAGCATAACCAACCAGCAGCATTAGGGAATCCATCTTCCAAATTTACATGATAGAAAATGTATGTTCATATGATGAAAATGAGATGATAAGCATTTGAGATGACAACATGAAAACAAGGGCTGGTTCTTTGATCTCTGTAGTTTAAGCTTGGACTTTCTGCTTAGACATGAAAGGCTCCAATCCAACATAAAATAGCTTTTATTGCCCAAATTTATAAATACATAGCTTGTAGGCTTGTCAGGACATAATTGAAGTTGTTTTTGTTCGCCTTCTGGTTGTCCTACCAAGAGAGCTCAGCATATATGATTAGATTTTGAACGTGATGAACTGTGTTAAAAAGATAAAAACCTCTAGTGCTCAATGTGGAATATAATTTTCTCAGGTAACAGGTATAAGAATTGCAGGGTAACACAAGAAACAAAGCAGAATATATTTATAGCACAATTTTCGCTATATTTTGAGCCATACAAGACAAGAGCAGAAGGCATACTTATATTGGCCTCTGGATTATTGGAACTAACACCCATGAGAACATACCTCATATGTAACTACACTGCCAGAGCTTGCATCCTGATGAAGGGTTGCTGTAGAGACAGCTCCTGTTGCCGACATTATGCAGACTGCCCTTGGGCCTTGTTGTGAGAAGGACATTATCCTGGCAGCAACATCCTGCACAACAAAATTTGCATAGACAAGCTATAAGTCATACAACAGCATGTGAGTGCAACATAGATAACTTGTAGTCAATACTTTGCTATTTCTTTTAGGAAGAAGATTTAAGACTTGACTATCCATTTTATGGTCTATAAGACAAAGGAGACAATCTCAGAATAGTTAAAAGCCAATAACCAGTTATCAAGAGAAGAAAAGCAACCAGTGAATTGACAAAACTGAAACAATATTCTAATATAAATTTAATCCAGCAGCATTGATCATGGGTAGCAAAGGTTTCAATGGCTAAGTACTAGCCTAGCAAACATTAACCAAGTAATGAATTATAATGGTTACAGCACAAGTTTCAAGAGTTATTAACCAAGTAATACACCGTGAAATCAGGCCAGTTATCAGTTGCTTCAAGGATAATAATAGAGCAATTTTGATTTTGATTTTTTTTTATTTTAAGAAATGAAAGTCATGATTTACCATATACCTGGCGTGGTAATAGAACTACAGAAGTTTATAGAACAAAAAGAAATTTCTTTGCATGGTCCATAACTCTTCCACATTTTTGTGCGAAATGATTGGAACCACTTAGGCTAAAGTTAACATGTACCAATGTCAGAAGTTACCCTCATTGTTACACAACCTAAAGGGAAAAGAATAGTTCATTCTACAATGTAGAAAATATGTATGGCTGCATATATACGATTATGGTCACGTTGTCCACACCATCACATAAGTTTGCCTTATTACAAAAAATCTTTCTCTTTGGAAGTTAGTGCAGAAATGCACTTTTTGCAAACAATAAAGCAACTTGAAGATGATTGACAGAAATTGCAAGCACCATTCATCATAAGCAGAAAAGTGGATGTTCCATACAGTAGCAGATACCAAAGACAACAAAAGAAGAATGCAAATGCACCATTCATAAAGGAAAAAAATTATCATATGTTGATCACCGTTATATCAGTATGTCATACCTCTCCTGATGAGATAGTGATAACGTGAGGAGTAAATCCTGTTCCAACAGAGCCGAGAAAACATTTTCCTAAAGAAAACCCAACGAAACTGTGTCATAAAACAGCAATTCTAATTTCTAAGAGTCACACAAGATAAAATTTAAACTATAGCAGGGCGGCTACCCAAGTAGAGCTGTGCATATAAGAATATTCTGATGAGAAAATGCAGTAAACATACTGTTTTCCCCTCTTTATTAAGATCGATGAACAAATCAACACAGTTATTTGCTTAACAAAGTGGAAAATTCCATGTTACAATTATCATGGGGGAATACGTTTTCCCACTTGTCGTCTGGAACGCAGCTAGCTCTGTAAGTAGCAGATTAAGTGACACAACTAATCTTTCTTGCATAGCAGTAAACAGAGAATTCATCGCATCTGGCAGCAATTTCACAGCTGATGATCTAATCACCGTGCAGCACGAATCAGCTGAATAGAATTTCTTAAATAGCCTGTAGTGCCTTACCGAGGGAAGCCAGCTGTTGCATCTTGCCCGACCCAGGTGGCCGTCCCCTTCGCTTGTCCGACGGGGCCCCAGACCCTGTGACCATAGCGGAGGATGATGAAGGTGGGTTCGACGACGACGGCGAGAGGCCCAGAGTGACAGTCGTGGTCCCATCCGGCTTGTACTTGCGGGGCCTTCCCCGCTTCCTCTTGACCTGCTCATGCTGGTTAACCCCGCCTCCGCTGCCCTGCTCCCCTTTAACATTGGTGCCTGCGGTGTCGATACCGGCAGCGGCGCTGTGCCCCTTTAACACGGGCGGCGAGGTCTCAACATGAACATGGAGAGGCTGCCCCTGGCCAGTGTGGGGGTTTGGCCCCATCCCCATGGGTGGGGTCTGGAACGAGAAGGCAGGTCCGGTGGCATCAAGATGGTGACGGGGGTGCGGCAGCGGGGCGTGGAGGCCGGATCCGGATCCGGATCCGGATGGTGGCGCGGTGGTGCCCCGGTGTTGGATGTAGTAGGAGGGGAGGCTCGACCCGGACGTGACCAAGGAGTCCCTGGCATCCATTCATGGATTGGGGGCCGCAGGAAGGAAGAAGAAGAAGAAGAAAGGTGGCGCAGTAGGAAGGAACAGGAAACACGAGATCTCAAGGAAAATCTGCAACAATCCTTGAGGAGGAATGGCGAGAAGAGAGAAGGGAAAGGATTTGCGCGATGAGGGCGGGGAGATGAACCCTAGAGGCGCATTCGATAGGTCGCCATGGAAATAGGGTCGTTGATCCGGAGAGGAGAGGAGAGGAGACGAATGGAATGGAATGCAATGGGGAAGGGAGCAGGGAGCTGCCTAAAACCCTACCCCTAGACTCTAGGCTAGACACGCATAGAGCTGGCCAAACGGCACGATATAATCATGCCGTATTTAGACTGTTACCTTAGCACGGTGGGACTACAACTGTCACCCTGAATGGATATAATCATGCCGCTCATTTTGCTAGGTCTGCACTGCACAGAGAGAGAAGAACGCATATACAGAGAGAGAGAGAGAAGGACTAACGGTATTGTAACTCTAAGACAACGATACAAAAAAACCGCATATAAAAAAACATACAAAAAATTAGGAACTCGGATTATTCCCTTGTTCGCTCTCCCTGTCCTTTGGGGGGACTTGCGCTTGCACGACACTGTAAACATGACAGTATAACCATACAATAAGTGCAGACATGACAGCATAAACATGTCCAACAAACCAGTCTATTTCCGCAACAAATGTCAATCGTAAAGTGGATCAAGTTTGACCATATTATGGTCGAATGATAACAAGAATGATCCATTGATTATTGAAAGGCTTAGACCATCCAATCAGTGCAACACTGCCACTAACCACTAACAAGGAAGAATGGCACGCTAACACTACAAAAAAAACGACATCAAGTTAAAAACTGATGGCTCAAACCGCAATGGATTAATTGCAGAAATCCATTGACACCATCGGCGCATAAAAGAATTAGAAAAAATTGCCTGAAGAATTTACATACTAAAATGAGGGGCCTAAAGCTGACAAACAAATGTGGCCCAAAAATCATAACAGTCCTACAAAGTTACTACGTCTTCTAGCTGTTCGATGCAGAACCCTTTTGCTCTCCCTCCACGAGTTATTGATTTCACTTTGACAACGCAGAAGTTTTATTAAATCAACCCTAATCAGGGATTTCTCACGTGGGCTACTGCTAGACTTGTTAGCCTCCACTCTTTCTGATTCGTCACAAGATGCTGGAGGAGTGTGAGGTCCTGCTTCGGTGCTTGATCTGGAGATGGGGAAAACGAGTCATACAGAAGAAAACACAACCACATACATAGGATAAATGAAAACGAGACATCGAATCGGCTGTAAAAGCACCTTGACACGCCAATGGTTTTTTTTTTTAATGTATCATGTGCGTAATCATGAACAAAAGTATTATTTGCCATCTTGCAAGTTGTAATTCCACTGATACACAGAAACACTGGTGATAATAATCTGTGGAAATCCAATTCCCAACAGCCTTGGATAATGCTATCCTAGCATATCAACTTATCAATCGATACCAACATCCAGACCAAACTAAGAGCAAAATGAAATAGTTAAAACCAATGCCCGTACCTATCTTCATCACAGGCAGAGCGTGGAAGCAATATAAATCCTTCACCATTATTAGGATGACAAGCAGGACAATAGAATGTTTTTGGAGGGGGGCCATGCAAATTGATGCAATGAAAATGATACCACTCATCACACTGATCACATGCGATCATGGCCATGTTATCATATGGCTTACGACAAATACAATAAAGAACACTGCGATCTCTGAGTAACTGCAATGAAATGTTGTTAGTGAGAAGAGAGCAAACAAAATGCCCAAGAAATAATGAGGTCTAGCATTGACATATGTACCTACCTTTAGTTCCTTCTCAACATGTACAGATAGATTTTGACCTTCGATAATAAGTCCGTATACAAGATCAAGTGCAAGCTCACCAGAATCAAACGCAACCTGCACCACATCATAGTTTTAAGGTTTGCATAGTTCCATTTCCATCTTAGGAATCAAATAGCAAAAGGAACTCACGTCTCACCTTTTCTGCTTTGGCCAGCCACTGCAGACTGGTTTCCTTTAATTTACTAAGCCCTAACTTGAAGAAATCTTCACCACGTATCTCTAAATTTGAACCCTAGAAACATCAATGCATTACGACATATACCAGGCAGAGTCAATTCAAAATTAAACTCGCATTGCAATTTTTTTTTGAAGATATAGCATCAAATGACTAAACAGGAGCCTACGAGGCTCATACAATAAAAGGGCACAACTTGCAAACAAATCATGAGCACGTTACTAAACAAAATTGCCAATATGGCCACAGTATACAACTATACATGACAAATAAATTCGAGTTATTAATCACATAAACATCATACAAAACTTTAATATTTGTTTTCAATGACAAAGACATGCGCAAGGAATCATGTTCCATTATCAGAAGTTCAGAACAGTGTCAGGTGAACGGTTCAACCGCACCATATCAGGTACAGGACCAATCCTGCCAATCCTGAAATGCCATGTATGTAATGTAACACAGCTGTAAAAGACCCTTTTTTACACTGTTATTTTCTCTGCATCTCAGTTGCACACATTGGTATCAGTGATTGGCAAAACACCTAATATGGTGCTCCATCCATTATTGAACACCCAAGTAAATGTTCTAATAAGACGATTTCCATGTTTTACATCTACTGTATTACCTCTTTCTCAAGGCGCAGTACTTGTTGGATCAATGTCTTTTTTCCACCACACAAGAGTTTATGAATTTGTTTCTTCCACGAATATCTGCTCAACACTAGCTCAACCTTGCGGCTGACCTGGTGATCATATAAGCCAGCTGCTGGCGTTGCCTATCAAAAATGACAAAAAGAAAGGTTACAGAAGTAGCACACTTTTTTAACACATCCATCACTTCAGAATTGAGAGCATCTTAAGTGCATAACCATATGTTAAAAATAGGGACAAGACTGCCAATGATCACCTTTACAGCAACTAGAAGAGATTTGTACATGACACTAAGATCTTCTCCATGGCAAGAATCTGCATCATGCAAAATTTGCATCAAATAGGACTTGAAGTTAAGGCCCTTCTTGACAATTTCTTCCAACAAATCCAACTCCTCAATCCTGTAAAAAGTAAAAAATTTAGTCAACCAGAATGAGGAAGCTAAGTTTAAATTAAATATTCATATTGAAAATTACCCTGTGTAGAAACCCTTTGCAGAATCGAGGAGTTCAATAAGTGCAGCAAGTGCAGGACGGTTCCCTTTAGACATCTGTAAAACTTACATAAATATCAGACTATAATAGGAGTCATCGCCTTAATCAGATTTATCATACCAACAGTTACCTTTTCTTGTATTCCTTTCTCTAATGGATCCCCACTTTCTAAATGGAAGCAAAATGGACAAATCCATTCACTTGTCATTTTTGTAGAAGCAAGCAGCGGTTCCACACAAGGGCTGTGGTACCTGCTCAATCAATCATTCAGTACAGACGACAAAAAAATTGCAAAATAACAATATAAAACGTGACAGTAAAAAACAAGGAGATATTAGTTTGACAGAACTATTCAGTTGCCTTGACTTAAAACTAGCAGCCTACATATTTGAATATTTATTTCCTTTTTAACACAATTAATTGAGCAGACAAAGAGAGCGTTGTTACTTTGGAGTCAGACAATGCATCTCATGTAAACTAATGATTTATGTCAAGCAAGCAAGCGCACGCACTAATCATTTTAAAACCGTGATAAGCAGAAGCAGAATATTCTGCAATTAACACCTCAGGCAAACATGAAAAACCAACCAAAGTACCTGTACCTTACCATTCTTGACATATCACACATCTAGAGGTTACACCATCTCCCACATCGCATGAACAGATGACACATAATTCTTTCTTCTTACAGTCCTCAGCATATAACATAGAAATATTGTTCAATGATTCACTGATCTGAAAATAGGAAACTAAAATGGTCAAAGTATTTGTCAAGAAATAAAACAAAAAGGTCGAACCTTTAAACAGAAACCAAACCTTTAGAAGTATGGAGAGCAAAGGACCACTATCATGGCCATCAGGAAACAGAGTACGGTGGCAATGAGTGAGCCACTCCTCAACCTTTTTAATCTCAACAACCACCTTATCCATCTCACAACAATCAAATGCAACAGACTGACCGCTGTCCTATAAAGGTTCAAGTATCATGAAAGTTAGCATAAGATATCCAGCATGATAGAATATAATCACTGCTTCAAGAAAAATGCAAGAACGAATGGGTAAGTAAGTTCCAAAGCTCACAATGTTATTGTTGGATATCTTACGAATCTAAATGTTAGCAACAGCTAAACAAATAAACATGAATACACAAATGCAGCTATGCTGCAAAAAAAATTACAAGGCTTTCGTACGAATGTTAACAAGTTAACATAAGCACAATGCATAAGAAATTCAGCATCTAGATATTGATAACACGGATAACGTACTCTCAGCCTTAGCAGTCCAGCCCAAGACTGGTGATCAGGCAACATGAAGAAGGCATTACATTGCTCTGTCCATGAACTGAAAGAAAGGAAGATTTGTTAAATAATAATACAAAAATGCCTCAAATACAAATCGACGGTTTGCGACATTACTCAAGTGCGGTAAATGAGTGCACAAAACACCTCGCACACAAAGCAGAAAAGGGTGATAGCCTAGTATAATCTGTTAATAATTTTGAAGATAGCTGCAGTGGTGTAATTCAACTTCAATATAGTAGCAAGACCTCGGTATTCATATTTATGCCCATGAATAACACTGAGATATTTAGCATAAGCATTTTCGATATAGATGGCTTACTTATGTTTGTATATAGCATCCTCAAGCCTGGCAGTCATCATAGGATAAGGAACAGCAATTTCCTGTGACAAACAAACATATAATGCAGTTGAAACACTGTATGTCAAATTGAACAAGTGTATGTCAAATGGGAAAGGCAGATCAGTTGGAATTTGGAAACACTTGCCTGGTATTCTGCTAAAACATTTTCAACATTTTTCAATTTGGATTTTACAGACATTTCAGATTCAGGAAGCAAAATAAGTGCTTTTCTTAGCCAAGATGATCCCCTCATCAACAATACAGCTAAAGAGCAATCCAATAATGAGGCAGGAAGGTGGACAGCTTCTTCAATTAATCTACCAACATCCTGAAAGGCCAAATTTAGATGTTTACGCGAGAGAATATAAATTGCTAATGCTTTCGCAAATTCAGCAACACATTTAAGATAATATAAGAAGAAAACTATCTTGTGAAGACAACAAAGGTTTAGACAGCAAGCAATACAAAATTTTACTTTAAAGTTTAATTCCAACGGTCAGTCAGGATCAGCAAAGACATGCATATCAACAAGAGAACTGACTCAATACTATGGTTCTATGGTATGAGGATGGACCAGTGAACTTCTCTGGCCTCCAAGAAATCCAACATTGAGAAACACAAATTTTAAAAGCAAATGTCAATTGAAGACTTAAAGTGATGCCAACTAAGTAAACGAAAAGGGGAACTTCAAACTGATACTTGTTGAAGAAATATCACACCATGATACTTGATACAACTAAGCATAATCATCTTCATCCGTGGAACCAAAAATGCAGTTGGAACTTGGAAGAAAGCGAGAGAGAGCACAGGAGTCTCATTAAAACAATAAAAGCAAAGGCATAAGATAGATAGCATAAATCAAACAGTCTTACAGTACCCTAGGTTAAATTGCAAGAAAATAACTAATCAAAATGGCAGATGCAGCAAATGACAGTTAGAATGATGATAGTATGCATGTGAACAACAAATTACCTCTAACAAGGGAACTGTGCAGCAGAAAGACAGTGCGTTCACTATCCATCTAAGTGTCAACAAGCAATCTTTCAGTTGATGAAGAATCTTGAACTCAAAACCAAGAGATAATCCACTTGCTATTTCTGCATTGATTTTATCTTGCAGCTCCTCCAAATTTCTTTTAAGTGGGTTAGAGTCAATCACATTCAAGTGCAGTAAGGTTCTTGAATTGCCTAACAGACTTAGCGAATTATGTTCCCATTCTTCAACATTGCTGAGAACAGAATTAAGTGCTGAAGTGTCAAGAATGACTTTCATACTTGTAGGCTGACTGATTAAATCCTGTGACACGATGAAGAACAAAGGTTATCTAAATAAGTATGCCCACTACAAATAATAAGTCGTATTACTGGGCCATATTATATGAACCTTTAGGTCATCAACTTTAAGAAAACCTCCAAATGCAAGTTTATCACATCTAGGTCTCAGATAGGCCTGGCATTTGTCAATCCACAACTTAGCAATAGCGATCTCTGCTTTCATATCCAGTTCAGATGGAAGGATGACTCGTATGTTCTCTGAGCACCTGAAATTGGAAGATTCAGTAGGAAAAATCATCTGATTCAATAGCATAAGAATATAGCTCTCCATGACGACTCATACCGCATATGATCTTCAAACTCAGAGAGAGAAGCTGATTGCTTGAGAATAAGTCGAGTCTTCTCTTCCCAAGCAGTGGCATTTTTTAGCATCTGGGACAGATCAACAAATGGTTGCTCCTCTTCAATAGTTAATCTGGCAGATTAGTAATAGTAAGACATAGCAAATTAATTATCCTATACAATATTTATACTTTAAATACTGACAAATCAATTGAACTTACAAGGAAGCTTCTTTCAGAACTTCTTCAACCACCTCCATGAACATTGGTGTTGCAAGAGCCTGTTACATACTTGTTATGTGATCAATTCATCATATACCAGCATAGAAAAAATATGTCCACCCTGAACAGTGGTGTGGAAACTACCAAACAATCATGTATGGACCAGAACAAGTAGATATATTCCCAGGCAAAGATAACAGAACATTTAACTAGGCTCTGATACTGGAAATTATGGGCGAATGTATAATCACAGCCTGCTCAAACTGCACTACTGTGGCTCATAGGGCAGAACATAAACAGAACTTAAGGTGGGACAAGAGAATTGATTTTGCCATCTCACTGAAGAATGCTTACTGTAAAACCTAAATACATGAGAAACTAATTCACTATATAACACTCGTTAAAGCTCAAGTAGCACAATAAATCAGTGCCGAAGAAATTCATTCTGTGTGTGACAGGAAAATAAATTATACTACGATGTTGACTGACTAGGATCGAAACATAGATGCACGCAGGGATCAAAGTCCGGCGGTTACCGGCCAGTAACCGTCGGTTACCGGAAATCTTGGTGGGGACCGGGATGAACAGTACCATCCAGAAAATTTCAAATTTGAATTTGAATTTTTTACTCCATAATGCACTTCCTAAGTTGGTTTAGACCTTTTTTGTGCTAGATTACGTATTGTATGAGCTAAATATACTTGATTTATTGTTCCGACCGGTTTGCACTTCATATGAGCTAAATATACTAGATTACGTATTGATAAGCTAAATATGCACTTCATTAAACACTTTCTAATTAATATTTGCATTATTCCTGTTTTTACGGTTTTACGGTTTTTAAGGAACTGGTCCGTAACCGGTTTTCCAAATCTTAAATTCAAAATTCAGTTTTCAAACTTCATCCGGTTTTTCCGGCCACCACAAACGATGGTCATTAAGCTATTAAAAAATGAGGAGCAATTAATGGGATTTTCAACATAAGTAAAAAAAGAATAAATGTTGGGATCAATTTTGAATATTTGATTTTGGTCATTAAGTTTTAAGTCAATATCTATGTTTCAGTTTTGTGAATATTTAGAAACAGCTCCATAGTGAAAATTTGCAAGAATCAAGTGTTGGTCTAATAATGTGATATCTAGATGTCTGCTAAAGAGAAACCAATTAAATAGCTTTTGTCAAACTAGGAAACAACTACACATCACAATAGTTCTTACTCTAGGTTAAAAGGTCTAAAAGCATACCTCGGATGCTTGCTTCCTGCAGAAGGACCTCCTTAGTTCTTTCTCAACAAAGGGCAATTCATCAACTGTGTGGAATGATATCTCTCATGAACATGAATAAAAATAAATATTCGTTTCAAATATAACAATCACCATGAACAAAAGTATTTACACAGAATACCTTTTACTCTCAGTGATTCTCCGTCCTTCATAATGCCTGTCAACTCCTCAACAATGTTGTGATAGTCATTCCTTTCAAACAGTTTTCCGAGTATGTCATTAGCATGATTCACCCACGAGCAAGCACCTGAATAACGTTGCTTAAGAAGATTTAGCTCTGGAATGCTGAACTTGGTACCATCCACCGCAAGGAGGAAACTCTCCAGCTCCTGCAGCATTTACCACAAAAATCTACATTCATTCAAATGTAATACAATCGAAGAAAGGCAAAAGAGGAGGGATGGTAACCTTTAGACTAGGGGAGCCTTGAAGATACGATTGACAATGTATTCTCCATGATTCGGCCTCTTTCCACAGCTTTGAAATAAGATCCATTTCTGGAACTAGAACTCGAAGCTGTACCATCTATCAAGGTTTAAAACATAGTCAAATGCCCGCTGGTTCAGAGTATCAGTTTATGCAGAAACATATGAAGGACAGTGCATCAGAATGAACTTCAAAGGGGAAGTTCACAACAAGAAATTCTGGGGAAAAAAACAAACCTCTAATTTCAATTTATTCACGAAATCTATGTCGATAGTGCCCAGTTTAATCTGTTCAAAGCAATCACGTGCTTTCTTCAACCAAGACTGCACAAATGAATTGTAAACGTTCCAAAAGTTAAGACACTCAATATGTTAAAAAAATGAGTGTTCATTAGAATAGAAAAATCAACCCCACTGGTACATAACGAACAGCAGACCATTCATTTTCCACCCATAGAGTTTATACCTTTGCAGAAGATATCTCACAAGACAATGTTGATGTTTCTGTTAGCTCAACTGGGAATTCTGAAGCTCTAGAGTACAGTGTTTCCAAGTCGTCAACCTAAGAAGACATGACAATAAAGAAACATTGTCAACAAATCTATGAAATAGAAGGTGGAACCGTGGAATAACTTTGTTTTGTATCTTAAAGAAAAGTGTTTTCAGTTTGTAGTTATTTTATGGAAAAAAGAACTATAGGTTTGCTTAAGAACAAAACAACAGCTGTTGAAATATGCTTACTGTTACGCAGGATGATAATGCAATGTTTATTTCATTAATCATCATTTTCCCTTTCTCTACATAGGCCTGCAACAAGGGGAATCAAAATAACAGAGTAAATTTTAGGGCCTTACAATAAGGACTACAAGAGTACTCGATTTTACATACCTGCAGTTGTGCAAGACTAGGCTCACAGCAAGGGATACATCTTACAGTAACTAATTCTACGATTTCCACATAATTTACTTTCTCGGAACAATTGTCTTTACGAAGCAGAAATTCATCGATTTTGGAAAGGCATTTTCCAACACTCAAAGCCCATTTCTTTGCCTCGGTTAATTTAAGTGTCATGGCCCGGACCTAAGAAGCAGACAGTACCACAGTAAATACAAGTCATTCAACTGTTGTAAGACTTCTAGGCAAGTAACAGCATGCTCACTAGAAGAAACATACAGAATCCATGTCATGGTCACCCCAAAGAAATTGTTCAGCATCTTCTAAGGCAGTGGCATATGCAGTATCCAGGAATGGCATATTGAGAATAAGATCAGATTTTGAAAGCCAATCTTCTGCAAGTTGTGCATGTGATATATAGTGATCTTTGACCTGGAAATGAGCAGATAAAGCACCCCTTAAAAACAAGATAAGAAGGAAAATAAGACAACCATAATTGAGGAGTCATTCAATAGCACAAGCCACAAGGTATAGTACATAGTGCGGCATAATTTCTTACTCACTGCATCAGATGGTCATGAAATCATTGGAAAAGGAACCATTGACAATACCAATGTAAAAAAGGCAAGCATATCACTCCATGCGTACTTCTGTTTAATGGACAACTAAATGCAAATATTCAGAGCTGAACAAGTAATTGTAATTGACAGAGCAGTGCACTGTAGTCCATATCAAACCTTTTTAGATGGCGCACAAACATCAGTAAGCAAGAAGGAGTTCTGCTTAACATTCTCCCCTGGGAGACTAGCCTTAGAGACCTCACGAACTAAATCACTCAACTCTGCAAGGGTGTGGCGGTAAAGTAAGCGATGCTTCTCTGGACTGCATTCACAAAGGTGCTTCCAGTGCTGGGGAAGAAAGAAATGGACTTATCTTAATAAACTTGGTTTAAATCTATTTTATGAAAGCACTGCCAGTGCCACTGCATAAGATGAAATTCCTCATCAAAAGTTGTTCTTTTGCTTCAGTAGAGCAGCTAAAATATAATATTCAAGCAAGTTTGGCAATAAAAACTGGAACAACGCATAAAGATGACATGGAGTTAACAACTGAACAAGCAAAGCAATGGCATAAGAAAGACAAACCTCAAGGCAAACATAAGAAGACAGCCTACAGTTACAGGAAACCGCTGAAAGATAAAGATACTGTCGGCAAATAATGCACGTAGGGTCCTGCGTAGTGAAAATTATAAGAGCTTCAAAAGACACCAATGAAGTTACCATGACATGGTATAAGATATATTAGTAGAAGTACCTCCTCACTTCCAATAAAGTTTGGGTTACTCTTTGATGACATTGCACTGGATTTGACAATCCCATTAATCCATAGCTCGTCTCGACATTTTTTCTCCTTCATAAATAACCTCTCTATCTCTCCTTTTAAGTAGGAAAGTGATTCAGTGTCCACACCATTCTGTCCAACATAAAGGAATATGGACATTTAGAAGCTAGCATTGTGAGCAGTTTATAATTACTAGACTAAGAACATTATGTAGCAAAATAAGATAAACCAATGTAAAACCTGGCTGCTCAACATTGAACTGTGGTTCATTCAAAAAACATAAAAGTCAATAATCAGGTATCCCAATTCATTCACTATAACACAGGATGAGGAAGTTACTCAGCATCATGGTGCTATGTACCAGGACCACAACCTTTAAGTTCTTCATCGTTCAACAGGATAAATTGTAAGGGTAGTGTGTCAATGGTCCACCACAAAGTGAAACAATAAGCAGCATCGGATGGTCACTAATGATTACACAGTGCCTAGTAAGTATACTGCAGCAAGAAAAACACCAAATTTGGTATCCCTTTGTGGTAAAGAAGCTTAGGACAATCGTACCCTCCAGCAGTTTTGCTTTACATTATAGCTGCCCTAACGTGACAATGCCCCAGAAGTTTAGTTTTTTTGGACAACATAAACAAGACACTAGACTCACAGTTTGAATAAATTGCATGTTTTATCACTTATGACAACAACTGAATGCTGAACTTCCTTCAGAAAGCTAAGTAGCTAATTTAAAAACTGATGACCAAAATTCCAACAGCTAGGATAGTAGCAGACGAATTTTACAACAAAGGAGGTTTGCTGACTAGTGACAGAAGAACATCATAGCAGAACAATAACACTAAACGAATACAGAAGACGAAGGCAGCACATAGCTAATAGGCATTCTCTGACCTTTGCAACCACATACAAAAGCTCTTCATGTGACAAAACAGGTGCCTTACGGTACAAACGATATAGTTCAGCACCAATACCACCGTGAGGTAGCCAATCAGCAGGAGCAAAATTTACAGCCTCAGCACAATTTAAACCTGAAAATTAAATGTTACATCTCAAATTTGGAAGAAATCATAATTGAAAGAGAAATGACTATGGCCTGTATTACCTAAATTGAAACCACCATGGAATGACCTGGGAAAAGTAATTACAAAGTTGCCAGGTTCCTGAAGAAAGCCAACAATAAATCAAGTTAAATCCTCTAGATGTATAGCAGATCTGAGAAATCCTACTGTAGATTCAAATTCCACAGTTAGCAAATGGAATGAAACTAGTATGAGAATACTAGTGCAATTCTGCAACTAGTAACATGTACAATAAATAGAAAAAAATAGCATGGCAAGAACATCCATACCATGGAACTATGTCATCATCATGTCATAAATAACATCTATAAAATACCAGTTGTGTTCAAACGCTTGGCTGTTTGCAAACAATGTTTCCACTAACCTGCATCACGCTATAAACAGGAACACCATTTGCCCGTAAAATCGATGGATTCAGCATTGTGACAAGGTGAAAGAGGAGGTCAGGTTGTGCTTCAAATAGATCGGGTAAAGCATTGCGCATAACCTGCAGGAGTATAAAATGTCAAGCACTCAAATCTCACATAACAAGGCTCAAATGTTGCCTAACTCCAGTTATTTACATTCAAACCCCGTCATCATGAGCTGCAGCCCCTTATGGAGCAAAAACAATAAAATCGTGGTCGACTAAATTCCATGTTTCATCATTCAACCATGAAGATGCTAGCATCACTATCTTTTGTTCTTTCTGTGAGCCACTTATATGATCATTAACAGGAATTATTGAGGAAATGAACAGTGAAAGAATCATATTGTAATTACCTTAATAGAAATTCTTGCTGACTGTCACAGGGAGCATTTTGTTATTTGTTTCCTCAAAATATAACCAAAAAACACGAGGGTAACTATGTATATGCCTTTTCTAATATCAATGTACAAGCATATACAAGTTATACATGGCCATGCATCATTCAATGCACATCTCCTGGTACGGAAGACAAAAGATACTAATATACTGTAGAAAAATAGAAATGTTTCAAACAAATATATAGTCAGAACTAATTTCATTTGTAACTTCCCTAAGAGTACTATCAGTGTTGTTTCCATGAGAGATGTGGTGTGTGTGAACTAATCAACTCCAAGAAATCTCTCAATCTTTTCAGTGACAAATATGCCACGCGTTTGATACTATGGGTACACTATAGCTCAAACGCAGTTAGGCAAGCACAATAACAATTGCTAGTAGTAGTAAGTAGTAGGGAAAAAAACACGGCCAGTTACCAGTGGGAACCGGGATTCTAAATACCGACCGAAAAACTTCAAATTCAAATTCAAATTCAAAATTCCAGCAGTTACATCCCAAATTCAAATTTCTTCAGATGAATTTCGACCGAGTTTTTCTCGGGTTTTTCGGTTACCGGCCAGTATGTCACGCCTATGCAATGGGCAGGAGCAAAAGGATGACATGTGGGTCCGATGTGCTATGTGTGTGGTGTCTATGTACCATGGATCCCGGTTGTCAATGTATGGGCACCTTGTTATAAGGCCCAGCCCAGGCCCTGTACTTGGAAAGGCATCGATCAAATGAATAGAATCTGAAATTTCCCCTCTTGTTCTCTGGTGCCTCACCTCCTTCTCTTGATTCCTCACCCCATTCCGCAAATCCTCCGATTACTAGTAGCCTTGCTACTGATTTGGTGCGATTTCGGTCTTCCAATCGACCGGGTCATTACAATTTGGCATCAGAGCCCGTTCCAATCCGCGATTTCTTCCTCGATTTGATCTGTAGACAAGGGGAGGGTTGGTGTTCTCCCTGAGCATCGTGATTCCAGCCAAGGTTGATCGTGAGGGAGATGAACTACCATGGCACCGCCGTCAATCCCGGTGGTTCCTCACATTGAGGCGGCCATGAGCGTAGCGGCGATGCTAGACAAGATACTGGCCAAGATGGACGAGCAAGGGCGGAAGATGGATGACATGATCTCATCCCTAGCCGCGACCACCTCTCGGCTGCTCGGCGCCGCCGACTCAACCCCAAACTCTCCTTCGACCCCTGGCGGGCTTGCTACCATCTCAAGTTGGGTGGTTACTGCTCAGCCCGCCGTCAACACCTTCGACGCCAACACCAACTTCATGACGCCCACCAAGTGTTCGACGTCGTGCCCTGGCCACGACAATGGCAAGCTGACGGCTACGACCACCAGAGCTTCAACTTCGGCCATGCCTGCAGCCACCTCCGCAACCGTGGTCTGCTCGCTGATGACCAACATCGTCATGTACCCGAGCCATGTTGAGGCGGCCCCACACGTCACCAACCTCATCACGGTCAAA
Organism: Ampelocalamus luodianensis; assembly: GCA_036346255.1. Classification (NCBI taxonomy): domain Eukaryota; kingdom Viridiplantae; phylum Streptophyta; class Magnoliopsida; order Poales; family Poaceae; genus Ampelocalamus; species Ampelocalamus luodianensis. Next base: position 38,100 of record CM070627.1, read on the forward strand.
CCGCGGTGCCTCGGCGTCAACTCATTCGGGCGCATCATCTGCAAGGCCTCGACCTGGAGGCAAGTGCGTGGAGGACCCAACTTCCGCAAGGCCTCGACCTCGAGGCAAGTGCGTCGACCTTTGAGCATTGTCAGGGTGCAGAAACTCACCGCATGCCAAGTGTTCGATGAAATACCTCGTGGGGCTGAGGAACTGCTGGCATGGGAGGAAGGATACTGCACATCTATACAGCAGTGGCAGACTATGATCCTGGACTCTAACCATGTGGTGTTTGTTGAATTGCCACAAGACAACAAGTCACGAGAGCGGCTATCACAGGAGCATCTCAAGGCGTGGCTCCAACCGGTCACCGCAACGAGCTCAGCAACCATGGGGGTTAAGCAATATATAACCCCCATGAGTAGGTGGTGTATGCACGAACCAGGATGGCTTGTGTGGTTGTGTGGCGCACATGCAGTGGCCGCAAGTGACATTGAGAGCACTCTCAAGTTGGAGAGCGACCAAGACACTCGCTGCATTGATGACAATGGGTGGTTGTTCCTATGTGAAATTTGTGTGGTGCAATCGATGTTCAAGGAGATACCACCATGGGAATGTTCTTTGAGTCCCTGGAACCTTGTGGTGGAAGTTGCTCGCTTCGTGTCCAACAAGGTACTTGCCTGGGGTCGAGAGGGTTTTAGTCCAGGAGGCGCTGTCATTACGTCTAAGAAGGCAACACTGCTTGTACATGACGAGGGTGTGACACTGATTAGTCTATTTATCACCAGACCATGGGATCCCGGAGTGTTCCATTCAGTTTACCACCTTGTACATTTTGAGATGCAGATTGATCAAGTGATTAGTACCAAGAACAAGGTCAGGCAATGGGATCCAGAATTCTTGGACAAAGCTATTATGCTTCCAGTGCATATCACCTTAACAACAAGCTCCTGCACACAGGGAACCTTTCAGGTTACATCTGTGGAAACCCCAACTCTGACTAATGCTCTGCACAGCTATGCCATCGGGACACCGTTCGATTCTCAGGCTCCTACCCTACAAACAGATGACAGTTTGTCATCATCGTTGTTGGACTCAGTTGTGGTGGTAGAGCAAAGCATAAAAAATGAGAACTATGGGCATTCGAGTTCTGTCAATTTTCGGAATTGTTTGGGTAATGATCAGTTAATGAAAGCACCACCTGCCAACACTCCATATATACCAATTTATGCCTCTCTGGCTATGGGCATTATCAATAGTCATTGCCAATTGGTTGACCCAGAGGCTGTACGAGCTGATCTAAGGTATCTGAAATTTTTGAATGTTGTTCAGTCACCTAACAATGATATTGGTTATGCTGTCGGCATTGCTGGCCTCAAAGATAGCTTTGTATCATTTGAATGCTCAAACTGGAAAGATTGTACAGGATATCCAAGAGTCATTCCCAGGTGGATTATGTGGTGATACAGTACTTGGTTTTCATAATGTTCTAGTAGCATTGGATGAGACCAGGAAGGCGTGGGATGACATCATTGTATCCCCTTCCATTCTTTCTGCAAACCTTGCCAAGCTTGGCAATCAGGTAAAAGCTGTGGAGGTGGCAGGATGTGACTGGATTCATGTTGATGTCATGGATGGACGCTTTGTGCCAAATATCACGATTGGACCTTTGGTTGTTGATGCTCTGTGTCCAGTGACTGATCTTCCATTGGATGTGCATCTGATGATTGTGGAGCCTGAGCAGCGAGTTCCAGATTTTATCAAGGCAGGTGCTGATATTGTTAGTGTTCATTGTGAGCAATCGTCAACCATCCATCTGCACCGAACAGTCAATCTGATTAACAGTCTAGGAGCAAAGGCTGGAGTTGTTTTGAATCCTGCGACCCCACACAGTGCGATAGATTATGCACTTGATGTTGTTGATCTTATTGACTTCAAGGGTGAGAGTATCAGCTACAACAAGATGAATATTTCAGATTATGAACATTGGTATATTTTGTTTAGACATGGTGCTTGCAGGCAGTTGCTTGGGGGCAAGCAACCTTTTGTGGGGGTGGTAATGTCACGCCTATGCAATGGGCAGGAGCAAAAGGATGACATGTGGGTCCTATGTGCTGTGTGTGTGGTGTGTGTGTGGTGTCTATGTACCATGGGTCCCGGTTGTCAATGTATAGGCACCTTGTTATAAGGCCCAGCCCTGCACTTGGAAAGGCATCGATCAAATGAATAGAATCTGAAATTTCCCCTCTTGTTCTCTGGTGCCTCACCTCCTCTTGATTCCTCACCCCATTCCCCAAATCCTATTATTGGTAGCCTTGCTACTGATTTGGTGCGATTTCGGTCTTCCAATCGACTGGGTCGTTACACGGTAACCGTTACCAGCTGCCCGGCGGGATTTTACCTGGTAGCGGTATTTTGATCCTTGGTAAGTAGTAACAAAAGTGTTACCACAGTTGACACAAAAGTAAACATTAGCTCCACTTCCCAGTTACCACTACAGCAAAGATGATATGTTATGGAGCTGTACAAGAACAGAATGTAAAGTATTCCTAAGTGTGTACTGTAATCAATATTCAATTGTATGAAACTGAGATACTGATATTATGACTACGACATTATAATATACCTGCTCAAAAGCATTTGCTTCTGCTCCAGGTACCCCATACCAACATTTTGGCTCGCCCCTGAAACACATGACAAATAATCACATTGTACCCCAAGATGAACAACTAATTGTATGTTCAAAATTTAACAACAGAGCGTACAGAACATAACAGAATTGCAAACATGCAACTCAGATAAGATCAAATAATAGATTTTCTCGTTGCAGTAATCGATGAATCAGTAAAACAAAAGTAAAAAACAATGCATAGATCGAAATATGCAAAATTGTGATAACCAGCATAGAAGATAGCACATCCAACAAAGTAGAGACGAAGCGTAGACTGGTCTTGGTATAAAAGGAGATATTAACCATTTATGTATCCATGTAAATGTGCCTGTGCGGCTGTGCCTATAAGTCTCAATGCTAGATTAATGTAGAAGGATATTACTATGATACGGTTGCATAGACCGATGCAACTGCCATGTGGGTCAATTGGTCAAATAAGCATACACATCCTGCGAAACAGGAAATATTCTCATCATCATCAGAAGTTCAGCTAACTTTGAGTGGGCCCTAATGCTAACATCATAAAAATCTATAGAAGCTAGCAGTAGATGTACCAGAAAAGAATCATATTTCTCTCTCTGTTCTCTGATTTCTTACATCCATCTGTCCTCACTTTGCTTAGGAGGCTACTCAAGCCTACTACTACAACAAACGGTTGGTGTCCCAGTCTAAGTGTCTAAACTCTTCTGCGTCGACATCCTCCTTCAAAGTACTTAATCATGGTGTCACCGCTTCTTTTCAGGGATGTGTGTGTCAGTGGGGTGGGTTGGTGGAGCATTTCCATATTTATGTTGCATAACACACAAACACTTAAAACGGAGCCCGTAACGGATATATGAATAGCCTTTACATGAACCACTAAATGTCTTGACCAAGCTAAATAATAGACAGGTCATGATCAAACGCAATGGGGATATTTCTTCAGTATCAAGTTGCCAAATTTTCAATGGACCCAAGGAACCAACCTATGAACCAGGGGGAAAATGGGATGGTGAAAGTTGTGTGCATAGATTTGAGAACTGCAAGCTCTAAGACATTGGTGTGAACAAGCATGTGTTACACACAGTTTGAACTTATTAAAATAGGACCAAGAAGTCAATATATCATAGTCATTCCTATATTTGGAAGCAGGTTTCTGCAACCTCTTTCAAGCTCATTTGAATTATTGAATAAGAAACCTAACTCTGGATGATCTTTTGATTTTAAGCAATAATCATCCTTACAAGTCCACATCATTATAAAGTTAAATCATAGTGCCTCTTGCTTACCCTATATTGACAGGAAAAAAAAGTTTACATGTTATCCAAATTTAATCATAAGATAACCGTGCAGCAAGTATACATACATGGAGCAACTCTCAATAGTACAAATGCTTAACTATGTGCAAGAAGCTAGTTCAGGGAGATTTGCGTACCAATGCAAATAATTAATTGAATAAAAACAATGGTCCTCGACATGCCAACAAAATGACGAAAACAACATCCCTATGTAGAGCCAAGGGACCATTACACCAGCAACGTTATCCCGGACCGTCCGAAGAACTGAGCCAGGGAGATTTGGAAAATTGTTAAGATTCCACGGGCTTGAGCGATACTTCTGCCACATCTCTGGGTCCACCAATGGTGGCACTGGATCACCAAGACGGGGAAACCCACTTCCATAAATTGAAGTGTCCAAGTCACTCCCATACATAACCTCTAGCTCCCCTGCCTTCCCCTCCACAATCTCCCAAAACTGCTTCTCGACCTGAACACGGCTGGGAATCCTCTGCCCAAACCACCTCCTTCTCACCCTCTCATCAAATCGCCGGAAAGTCTCAAGCAAACAAGTCTTCCTCCTATCGATAAATCCAAAACAATCCCTATCGGAGTTCATGCAGTCTGAGCAATACCAGTTCCCCGGAGGTACACTCTCGAGTGGAGGTGACAAGCAATACAAATGCCACCCTTTATCGCAGCGATCGCATAGCAGCATGACATCCCCATGCAACCCACTATTACACTGCTCACAGACCTGATCCACTGCCTCATTAACCACAGTAGCCGTTGCATCAAACTTTCTCCTTTTGCGCTTCCAAGCACCAGCAGATGCCGCATTCTTTCCAATAATGCCACTACTGTTACCATAACGTCCATGAGAAGCCATTACGCCGGCTTTCTTACGGGTGGGATTTCTCCTTTTCCGGCCCCCAACACCGGAAACCTCCCCATCCATCACTCCTCCGGAATCAGAATTGTTCCTCCCTTCATCCTGTGAGCCAGAAACCGACGATTGATCATCAAGTTCCGCCTCTCCACAGTCTCCCTGCTTCCCCTTCTTCCCATCCCGTGACACCAATCTGTTCGTGAACTGCTCATACTCATACAGATGCTCATAATACAGCTGGGCGAGCACATGCTTGGCACACTCGGAGACAAGCCTCGGTGCCTTGTCATCAACGAGGCGGACCACGTCGCCCCAGCGCTTTCCCTCGCAGGCACCGTCGTACCCGCCGAACCGCTTGACAGCATGGAAAAGGCGGCAGAGGTCGAGGGGGCGGCCGTCGGAGAGAGCAGGCGACTTTGGCGGGGACTTCTTGCGGCCTCTGCGCTGTCTGGAGGAGGCCCTAAGGAAGCGAATGTAGTCAAGGAGGAAGGTGTCGGGGTCAGCGGGGGCGGGGCGGGCGAGGAGGCGGTGGATGGGCTGCCTCTTCGTGGGGAAGGAGAGAACGGCGACGTCTAGGGCCTTTGGAGGCGACCAGGACGGCGGCGGGACGATGCGGCAGATGCCGTAGGGCTCGGCGATGGGGCGGATACGGGCGACGTAGGCGAGGGGGTCGGCAAATTCCTCCTCCGTGGGGCGGAACACCGGCGCCTCAGGGACGGAGCAGGAGGAGGTGGAGGGGGAGGTGGTGACGGCGGCGGCAAGGGGGCGACCTTTGCCCATGGGCGGTTAGGGTTTAGGCCAGGAACGGGAACTCACCCTCACCCCTCCACCATTGAGGCGAGGAGGAAGAAGACGATAGGATGGGGAATTTTCGCCTGGCACTTTCCAAAATGGACCCTTCAGAGTTTAGTATTTTTGCTATTCTGCTACTATCTTCGACTTTTTACAGTCCTCTCCTCTCGGACTGTTTTGTAAAACACTGACTTTTTTTAATAATTTCTTTTTAAAATAGAATTACATAAATAAATGTTCGTTTAATAAAATTACAAAGATGGGCTTCTGTCGCCATTCGAATTGGGTGTCGCCATTTTTTATGTTTCTTATTAATAATAATGTAAGCACTATGTTTTATGTTCCACACTTTTAGGCTATAAAAGGGCGAAAAATTTGGCCATAATTCACTTTTAATTTGAAAAAAAGGGGGGAAGAAGAGGAGAGGAGGTAGCAAAACTCTATCCGTCCGTAGCCGAGGAGGGGAGACAGGGAGAAGCAGATTCGGTCGCCCACATTGCAGATATTTTTTTTGTAACTTTATATTTAAATTCGAAACCCTGGTATATTAACAACTAAAACTAGTAGGTCTCTAATTTAATAGATTAGATAGTTTTAGATGTATGGTTATGTAGTGTATTTTGGTGTAGTATATATTTTTAGGTGTGTATAGTTTAGTTATAGAAATGTGGTTAGTCATAAAGATTTTATTTATAGTGCAGTAATTGAATGGTTTAGATAGTTTTATTTGTATGGTTGCGTAGTTTACTTCTTTGTAGTAAATCTTTTTAGGTGTGTGTAGTTTAGTTTTAGATATGTCGTTAATCATATAGATATTTTTTATGATGCAGTAATTGAACGGATTAGATAGTTTGAGGTGTGTGGTTTTGTAACTGTCGATGATCTAGTATCGATCTTACGAATGAATATTGGAGGTTTTCTAGAACCACGCAGAGAAAGACATGGATTTAGACAGGTTCAGACCTTCTCCGAAGAGAATAACAACTATAGTTCTAACATCCCAATTTTCAGGGCTTTTTTTTTAAAAAAAAAACCATTTGGTGTTGTTAAATTTCTAAAGCTTAACTTGAAATTTTGGAAGTTAAAAGTAATTTAATATAAATTAATCAAACTTCAACTAATTCAAAATTTGATTTGTTTGGAGTTTATTGAAGTTCTCTTGTATTTGGAATTCCCTTTCCATGTCTGTTCTGTTATCCTGTCGGTCTGTTCCTCCTCCCCGCGCGCCGATTCGACCAGCTCTTGGTTTCGACCACCCTCTCGGTCACGACCACCCTTTCAGTTTCAACCAGCCCCACCTGTCAGCCCCCTGCTCACCTTTTCTTTCCTCCCTCTTTTTCCGCAGCGACGTGCACATTAAATGTCATCGTCTCTACGGCGACGTGCGCATTAAATACCATCGTCTCTACAATGACGTGCGCATTAAATGTCGTCGTCTCTGCAACGACGTGCGCATTAAATTTCGAGCTTTATTGCTGATTATTTTCTTTGTAATTGTAGATCTATCACACAAAAATTGACGCTCGAGTCAAATCCGTTTGTGAAAAAGCTCCAACACCCACTTTAGGGGTTCCTCGAATCCTGGTGGTCGTGTCTGCGGAGGAAAGGAAGAAAAGCCTAAAGGTAATCAAGACTTGATTTCATCTTTAGGGTTCTGTGGTTGTAGAATTAGACCATTGAGTAACGTTCCTTTTCTGACTTTTTACAGAAAGTAGACAAGGTAGACCGTCGAGATGACCAAGTGGTCGAATCGAGGGCTATCGAAGCTGTGTCAAACGAAGACAGAGTTCCCCTAGCCAAAAGGTGTCACCTTGTGAAGGCCGCCAACAAGAAGGGTGAAGGCTCAAGCTCCGCCGCTACTCCAACCAGCCCTTTAGTAAATTATTTGCAGACGTGATCGTCGCAGAAAAAAGAGGAGCGGTCGAAGTGCTTAAGCACAAAGCCCCTAAGACCAAGGTAACATTCTATTATGACAACAAGACTTTGTCGGTTTCTGCTTCTCATGGCTTTATCAAGCAATTAGAAAAGGAGAACTGGAAAAGCTTTGTCTCTTTTGTGCATAATATTTCTTCGATGGCAGGGCCTATGATCGAGGCAACTACTGTCACTCAAGTGGACGAAATAAGTTTTGACCATCAAGAGGGGCAGGAAGCTTTAGGTGTTGTAGCTCTCGATCAGGATCTACAACCAAACGTGGTCATTGAGACCCCAACCCCCCAACAAGACACTCGACCAAACATGGTCGAAGAAGCCTCGGCCTCTCAACCTCGTGATACTGAAAGCCTTTCAGAGACTGAAGGTGTCACGAAAATTGGGGTGGCCGAAGAGAAGAAGAAAAAGAAATCTTTCTTAGAGAAGGTTTCTTCTAGGTTCAAGATTGTCTCCAAAAAATCAAGGTATGTAAATTTAAAAGTATAGAAATAGTATTTACCTTTTATTCACACAACTTGATTTCTTTTCTTTTTTTCTTTGCAATTTTAGTTCTGGTTCTCCAGCCCCTAGGGATGCTTCTATCGATAGGCCCGTTGTTATTTCTCCTACAGTCGCAGAGACAATAATTGTTTCTCTTGCAATCGAAGAGACAACAACAAAGGTGATCGAGAAATCAACCCCTGTCCCTGCGGGGGCAATGGAGGGAGTTGTTGCCACTAGAGCAACTACGACCACTCAGGTGGTCGTAGAAACATAGGCTAAGATGATGGAAGACTTGGTTACTATGGTGATCGAACCAGTTATTGAGGATATCAATAATCAGACAAATGGACTTGGTCCTACGATCACCAGACGTATCTAGTTAAGATAGAGGAGCAACATCTGATCACCATATTGGGAAGGAGGTTGCAGAAAACGCTCCTCCTGGTCCTCAAGGAGAACTCGCTTCTGCTGCTAATGACAACGAAGAAGAAGAAGAAGACGAAGACATCTTCGACCTCCTCCCCAAGTTCTTTGGTCCACCAATCGTCGGATCTTCTTCATTCAGGTCTCATGACCAAGTCCCACACCCGAAGGACATTCCGAATAAGGGATATATCTTTGATGACACACGTCTTCAAAGAGTATGGTGGGATCAAGTCAATGGACTTGATGAACTTCAAGATTCCGAGTTTGTGTATGCCAAATTCACTCAGGTAGCTATCAGCGTAAGTATTCAATACCAAATATTTTCATATTTGGATTTTTTTTTCTGTTTCTCACTGTTTGTGAGAACCCGAAAAATCAAATTAAGCTAAACAATGTTAATCAGTATTGCACAATAAAATAAACTAATCAACACAGTAATTACCAACGAATTAGACACAGAACAAACTCAAATTTCATTGTCTTTGCAAACTCAGATTTATGAACCCAAAAACTTCGACTGAACTAAAGCAACGTTAATCAATAATTAGCAGTAAATAAAATTCATCTGAATAAAAACAAAACATAAGCTCACTTGATATCGATCGCATGACCAAATAATTTCATATAACAATATATTATTAATAATTTATCTCCAAAAATTGCAATGTGAATTCATTCCAAAAGGACAAACCATATTAATACCATTTCTAAGTTAATTAAATAATCTGTTGTAAGTGAAAATAAAATATTATTACAACAATATTACCACATCAATACAACTTAAAACCTTCTACAAGAATCCATGCTAGCCCCTTTTTCAAGAGAACCAAAGCAACACCGAAACCATCCACCATGCTACCAAAACCCTAACCTGTCAAGCCACCCCAAAGTCGCAAGCTCATGATGCACATAGCCTGCTCAAGTTGTAAATAGCCCAAAAGGTATTCATGGATTTCATCTGACCTTGTTCTCGAAATTCCCAAATCAACAAATTGTACGTCCTTGTGCTTTGGTCGCATCCTTTCATGTCCATGTCCCTCAGAACCTTTGTAGCCAAAGAAGTATTTCCATACTTATAATACCCGTGAATAAAGGTAACATTTATAACCAAATCAGGAGAAATATCTTTTCCTATCCGCTCAAATAATTTCTTCCTTGCATCATCAAATCCTCCTTCTTTGCAATGCACTAATCCGAGTAGAGTAGGTGATTCGGTCAGAAAGGCAATTCTTGCTGCTGGAAGAATCGCTAACTAAAACTTAGGAACGAATTACCCAATCCACCAAGAGCCAAACTCCTTCGTTACACATATCGTATATAATGTCCATAGCCATATCTAAGGTACCATTTCTATATAGTCCCTCGATTATGATATTGTAGCTAGCAGTATCCAAGCTACCTCCCTTCTCATTCATCATCTCCAACAACTGTTCTATCTCGGTAGTCCTACCAGCTTTCCACAAACTCTGCAGTAGAACATCGTATATAATCGAATTCAGGGCACACCCAATCCGTGCCATCTCACCAAAAATCCTATTAGCTACGGCGACATTACCCTTTGAGCAATATGAATTTTAAAAGTAATAATAATACATTGTTACCCACACAAATTAATTGCATGAATCACTACAACAACTTACGACATCGGTATAACACAAAATCATTTATAAGAACCCGTTGAAATAAGAGGTAAAGCATTAAAAACAAACTCGGAATTAATTACATCAATTAATTCCCTAACAATTGCACTAATCTAAACAACGTTAAGAGATACTAAGCAGTAGATTAAAACTAATCTGAGCAAAGAACATAACTTAATCTCAGAATCATTTATAGAAATCCATCGCAATCAAAGATAAAACATTGTATACAAGCTCGGGATTAAAATATCGTAATCCATTACATCAAAGCAACATACAAGAATAAATTACAAGCGAAAGTAGAGTATTCATGCACACTCAAAATTACAAGAATTCATTTTTAAGCGAGCATACAACATTAATATAAAATGGGAATGCATTACAAGAATCCTTTGCGATCGAAAGTGAAACATTAAGTGCGAACTCGGAATTAATTACAAGAATGATTTACAACAGATCAAAATATAAAGCACAATATTTAATTAAATTACAATCAAAATTGTTGCATGTATTTCGCCGAAGCCTTCCTTGTATCATTGTGCGTCCAACACCATCCAGTTAAATCCCTTTTCACGGCCAATCCAACACCCGTCCTCGTTTACATTTGCCCGTATCAAAACACAAGGCTATATTAGTTCAAAAACAATAAAGAGGAGTTAGAGAAGAAAATAGATTGTCATCAGATTCTTTGCGAAGGTCAGTGAGGCTTCCCGAGCACCCTAGGGTAGTGGCACCATCTCGCCTTCTGTGGGCCTCATCACCCGGCAATATTAGAACCGATACCCACATTTTACTGACCTACCTCAGCCAATTATCCGAAAGCCGACCAACGCCCACTTTTGGACCCAAGGTCCGTAAGCCAACAACAGTAGAAGCATCCTTTGGACCGGAGGTCCATTAGCATATCACAACTCAGCAGTGGTGCAGCATAGGGCCAAAAGGATAGAGCCATGCTCAGGGGAAAGAAATATCCCATAGCCGAAGCACCTCCCCCATTAGCCATTTCCCCCACATAAGTCCATTTCACCCTCATAGCCAACATAACAGTCTCCCAAAGCCACCAGTGCAAGTCAAAACTTCACCATGCATCTTCATTTAGTAACCAATAGACCAAAAGGTCCTTATCCCAATAGTATCATGAGAGGGCATAAGGGATAAGGCAAGGGGCATAGTGGTCATTTGCATGCCACAAGGAAAACTAGCCGAAATGCATTCCCCCTAATAAGCCTTCATCCCCACAAGCATAGCCGAAGCATTTCTCCATCCCAACTAAGCATTTCAAGCTCCTAGTTCACAGTGAATGCAAAAGAGATAGGATCATGGTAAAAATGGATAGGACCTTAGTAAAAAGGGGAATGGTAAAAGGGGATTGCACAAACAATAGATAAGGGCAGCCGAATGCACCTTCCCCAGCAGCCATCTTCCCACATGAGAGCAAACCTCACAAGCCACATTTCATTCCACACCAGCACAACCATAGCCAGCCAAGCAAGCAAACCAACACCCCTCCATTTCATTTCCCAGTCGAAGGCACCACAAGCCACTCACACCATCTCTTCTTTCCACTGCCAAAGGCAAAAGCCAAAGCACAAGCTCTTCACCCCCACTGCCTCAACCAAGAGCAAGAACAAGCCCACTGCCTCCACCACCAAGCATAAGGCAAGCATACAAGCAAAACCCTCCCACTACCATCCAAAGCCCAGCACTACTCACCATCATCACCCACAAAGAAGTAGAAGGAGCAGAGGAGCACAGGTGAAGAGGAAGCCCATGGAGCATGGTCGGTGTCGATGACGGCTTCGAACCGTCAGCGACCACCGACATCGCCAAGCATCAAGGACCAAAAGCACCTAGGAGCACGGTGACCACCCCACTGCCACTCCCAAACCGACCAGGACCAACACAAGTAGCTCATCTCTCACACCCCACTATCTTTTTGTCCCACAACAGAACCCCCCAATATGAACTCAAATCCATTCACAGGGCACTAACAATAGCTCTCATAACATCCTAGTATCCATCACAGAGTAAGGGGAGGAATTAGGGAGTAGAGAGGAAGGGGGTTGTACCTCAGTGCGAGCCGCGGCCAAACCTCCACCACCACCAGTAGCAAGCCACCCCATCACCATGAAACATGCATGCACGAACATCAGGGAAACCACCTCCATCACAGCACCCATGCATGAGCACAAGGCAAAACCCACATCAGTGAGAATCTATATCAAAACACTAAAATCTGGAAATGAATCTCATGCATCAACCTTGTGTCATCAAAAGTTAAACCATTCAACATAAGTAAACCAAAGCATAACAAGAATTAATTAGGGAAATAAAGGGGAAGGGGGAGGCTAGGAGGAGGAGACACCGGAGGGAGAGCCGAGGCGGCAGCGGCGAGCCGGAGGGGAACCATGAGGCGGCGCCTTGCGCGCAGGAGCCAGAGGAAGCGCCAGATCGGAGGGGTGCCAAGAGGAGCCATGGGCACGGGCCGGGCCTACGGGAGAGGTGTCGGTGGTGGGCTGAGTGGAGCCGGAGACGCACGTGAGGGGAGAAGCCGAAGGTGGCGGTGGGCACGAGCGGCGCTAGCGGCAACGCCGCGCTGGGGCGCAGGGGAGCCGGTGCGGTCGGGCCGGGGGCGGTTCCAAGGACTGGACCAGGCTGTGCCAGGAAGGGGGACCAGAAGGGGGCGAGCATGTGCGGCGACGCTGGGCGCTGGGCCGACCGGAGGGGGGAGGTGAGTTAGAGAGAGAACCTGGGAATGGGAGGATGAGATTGGGGAAGAAGAGGAAGTGGAATGAGGAAAGTGAAGCCTGGGTGTGTGCGGCTGGTTGGGTAGAGTGGAGAGAGAAAAGAGATTAGGGAGGGATTAGGTGGAAGAAAATAGGAATTAGGTTTAGGAAATTTGGGTTTAGGTAAGGGGTAGATAAGTAACATCTAGTATAGGTTAATGATAGCAGTTAGGGGTGGGAGTGGGTCGGTCCGGTCTGAACCGGCTCTGTCCCATGAGACCCATGGCTTAAGAAGGGGTTAAAGGGTCAACCCTTTTGATTATGCTGCTGTACCCTAATGATCCACTGGATCATTAGGATCGACCCTTACAGAGCAGCCATGTCAAGGCTAAGTACTAGCAGGCAATCACGTTCCAGAAAAAGAGCAGCCATGCGGTTAAGTACTAGTAGGATCATTAGCAACAATCACGGCATCAATAGTTCCTTAAATCTAACTTTTTCCTAACATTCTAGAAAAAGAGAGCCAAATGGTACCACTTATTTCCTGATATGAGCATTACATGATTACATCAATCAAGAGCTGTCTTGCAAAAGCACCAAGGCAAGATGAACCTTTTATATAAACTAAACAGACTCCAGCAATTAGATTCTACAATATCCATTGCAATTTGCAGTCCTGTAGAAACTTGGCTCCTCAACATGAGCTTAGCAATATCTGTAGAAATTTGGCTACTCATTGACGCCAAGCTTACCTCCTGCGAATGAACCCACAATCAAAGTTACACAAAGGAATATCTTATCTACCGAATTGTAAAGATAAACTAAGCAAACACCACAAAGGAGCCACAAATGGAATAGATAGACTACCAGCTAAAACTAAGAGATATAAAAGATCAACCTTTCTTTAACCGCACTAAACTTCACAGATTAAAGAGAAAGCATGCAGTCTCAAGTAATAAAAGTTCAGTTCAGTGAAGATGGATATAAAAGCGGTGATAATGCGATATATAAGAGGACAAGAGGCTAGCTTTTGGATTCACTAGATTTTATAAGAGAAACCACCTCATATTGCATTATTGCCCGATCAACAAAGAGCTTGAGACAGTGGTGCAATTGCAGGAAGTGATTAAGACCATAAGTTCAGTGAAGATGGATATACTTTTAAAGTATTTGGTGAAACTTTGACCATTAGTTTTTATTGTCGTATATTTGCAAAAGATACAAGATTATGAAATTATGAAATTATTTTATGATAAATCTAATGATATAATTTTGACCATCAATTTTTATCGGTTTGATCTTGATAGTTCAATCCTGAAACCAAGAGATGACCACTAAGGCGCTATGCAAAAGAAAGTGCAAAGATGTCAAACTTATGAAAAGGGTTTTATGTACCTTAGGCTTGGAACCAGTCTCTGTTTCTGATCCAATTTCTTATGTCCGCAAGTCAGTAACAATGGAGAGAATCAGAAGTGGAAGCTAAAGTACCATGTCAAAAGAACATCTAAAGCAGGAACAGAACCGCACTTACAACGCACACACCAATCCAATAATACGCTTACAGAAACGACTCCCCTTAGTGTTGTCAACAGGTTAGATTCATTCGCCCATCTACACAGACTGATCTAAGCTACCAGATCCCAACCAACAAATCAAGTCAATCGAAGCACCAAACTTGATCCCGAAGCCATCAGATCTCACGCAGATCGAGACACGGCAGGGAGCGGGGGTAGGCAACTCACCGCTGTCGCTGATGAGGAGGAGCTTAATGAGGTAGTCGTAGTCGGCCCGAGCCCTAGCCGGTGGCGCCACCATCGCACCCTATCACCCAAGGCCTAAACACCACCAAAAACAATAGCAACCAAGTAGATCAAATAAAAAACCGAAGAAGCAAACCAGACCGAAACGAACAGGGCAACAGAATGGCGAACCGGAGTGAGCAAATGAGAGGATGGTGTCGCGCGCTCCGATGCGGTGGCGATCAATCGATCTCTGCTTCGTCTCCCCTCACGAGCAGCGAAGGAAAGGGAGCACGATCCACACCAGGTTGGGTTGGGTTGGCAAGGATGGATCTAGGGGCGCGATATGGTGGAGGATTGAAGCGGCGGTGCATCGGAGGCGGCGGATCGAGCAGCGGCGGGGTGGAGGCGTGGAAGTCGAGGATAGAGGGGACTGGGGGAGGAGGCTTAGAGCGACGACCCACTCAATCCAACAGAGCGTTAGGATACTAAGCCATTCGGCCGAAATTTCTTTTGGATTGAACCTCTGGCCCATTTGGCCGAAAATTTTGGGGCGGATCGGTGGTCCATTGGGTCAGTGTGACCCATTCCCACCCCTAATAGCAGTTGGAGCTACAGAAATGATCACAGGTGTTATTAAGTGTCGACAATGCATAAGTGTTAGAGCAAATAATTGATTAAGCCGCACCTGTATAAATAATAGTAGACTAACCGGTAGAAAATAAAATTGGAAAAATATGTAAGATTAATATGAGAATGTTATCGAACTAAATCGCTAGAGAATCGAATGTTTAAACCATGTGCAGGTAAATAACAATAGATAGACCAGTCTAAAATAAAAATAGGAAAATATGTAAAATATTAACCTGAGGCTTTTAAAATAAATTAATCACTGGTATGAACCGCTAAATTAAATAGATAGCCTGATACGTTAAAAATAATTTAATCAGGTTAGAATAATTAAATTACTCAACCCTGAGATTATTTAAAGAATTAAATAAATGCATCCTCACTGGAATAAAATTGGTTAGGTTGTTTTGCATGCGTAGAATTAATTAAGCATAGTTGCATGCGAGTACATTTAGTATCTAATGTTCGTGCGTTAAAACATGAGTTTGGCAACCTCCACCCTAGAGCAAATAGACTATAGAACGACCGCAGTCGGGGGAGTGCTAACTGAGCGAGGGTTCAAAAAATGTTAATAAAATTAAAATCCGCTCACGAAAAGAATCATCTTACTATTGTGCACCTAGTAGCACCCAATTACCTCTAAGTATTTATTTATGTATTTATGATTCGCCCCGTCGCGCAATTGCAACAGACGAACCATTGTCGACAGGAGTAGTTGATACAGAGTTCTTCACCAAAGATCTTTGCTACCATTCTGAAGGCAAGCTTATTTCTTGAACATCAATATAGTTATATTAAATATAAAAGTTACAATCCGCACTATTATACATATTGCATAAAAAAACTATGTCTCAAAATCAAATCGAATTAAATATGAAAATGAGAAGAAGATCAAGAAAGAGTTAATATATAAGGACCAACAAAACTCTTACTCGGATATGAGGCTGTAATTAAGTGCCAACCATTTTCCTGTCTCGGCGGGCAGAAAAATGTTACCCTGTTATGTAATTATGTTCTCCACAAAGGGTAGGATAGTAGCAAGGTGGAGTGTTGGGCGCAGGAAAGCCACAACAACATTATTGGAACTCGGTGGAGGACTGGGTGTGCTCAGGACACCAACAAAAAATAGTGGGTAGAGACTAAGTCACGTAACCTAGAAAACGTTCTGTATTCTGAACTCGAACCCGCATCTAAGGAAATGCTGGTGACCTGGTTCATTTATAGCTAAGAATAACTATAGATAAAGTGGTACAAGCCTGCGCAGTGCTATATCAAATCATGAATTCATACCAGTCTCCTGGATTGGAGTATGTGGGAACCACCAGGGGTCTATCTTCTATTTGAGTGACAAGTAGTCTTTTCATAATTAAAATTTGCCACCTAATGTTTTAATGAGTTATTTATTTTCAGAATCAGAGATGAAGTAGACAATGACGTAAAGAACAAGAGATGAGTCATGCTTGCTGAGTAAACTTGTACTCAAACTTGCTAGTATTCTCCTTTGTTAGGTCCTAGTCCGGCCGAAAATTATCCCGAGTGGGATGAAGGACACGCATGTATCGATCAGGCTGCAGGTGATGAGGGCGTTGACTACTAGGACCAAGGCGAGGCGGACACCCTATTCGGCGGATGGGATGAGTAGACGGCTGGTGGATCAAGGTAGGCAAGCGAGGGGAATTTGTCTCCCATGTAATTAAATAGTTGTATTAAAAACAATAGCCTTGCGTGGCTAACTGTGTAATAAAGTGCAGTTTCTATTTTATTGTTCTGCTGCGTAGACTCTGGTAAGGCTTACTATTCGTTGAAGCGGTGTCTTACCGGGCAGACGAATAGTAATCCGTTTGCCTAAGTGTGATTACCTTTCAGGAGTCAAAGAGGGGGGGGACTCAACTCGCAAAGGACTTTCAGGAGTTAAAGGAACTTGAAACACAAACCCGAGCTTAGAACAACTTGAGGGTGTTTGCGACCTAAAGGGGAGGTCACACCAACAAGGAAAAGTTCCAAATACAAGGGAGGTCTAAACCTGAGGATGTCTTAACCAAAGAGATAGCACATAGAAGGTCTAGACCACAGGAGGGAGGTCTCGATCTTAGGAGAGGTCCTAACCCAAGAGGAGGTCCAAAAGGAGGGACTAGGCTAAAGGGGCACAAAGCAAACAAAACACAACCGCTGAAAGCCAAAGAACACTAGAGAACTCCAACAACGAAAGCACGAACCAACATGGCTTAGTTGGACTTAAGTTAGTTCAAGTTAAACTTCCGAAGTTTCTAAAGTTCCAAGTTAAGCTTGAGCAAGGCAATAAATCGAATGGTTCCTTTTTTACTTCTGAAATCTGGCAAAAACTTTAAAACAAACGGGACATTACAAATCTTCACCCCTTAAAGGGAATCTCGACCCCGAGATTCATGCTGGCTAGAGAATAGGTGCGGGAACTCCTTCTTGAGGTCCTCTTCGCGCTCCCAAGTTGCTTCGGACTCGGTGTGATTACTCTATTGTACTTTGCAAAGACGAATGGTCTTGGTCCTTGTCACTCATTCAGACACGTCTAAAATCTTGAGGGGTTGCTCTTTGTAAGTGGGGTCTTCTTGGAGATTCCCCGCTTCTAAGGACATCTGTTCTTCTGGTACCCGCAAGAACTTCTTCAATTGCGATACGTGGAAGATGTTGTGCACTCTAGTTAGCTGAGGAGGGAGGTCTAACTTGTATGCAACTTCTCCTCTTCGGGCCAGAATTGGAAAAGGTCCCACAAATCTTGGTGCAAGCTTCCCGCTGACTCTGAAATGGCGCAAGCCTTTGAGAGGTGACACTTTGGGTACACTTGATCTCCAAGAACAAATGCCAGATCTCGACGTCTATTGTTGGTATAGCTTTTCTGTCTAGTTTGAGTTGTCTTCAATTTCTCTCTTATTGATTTTACTTGGTCTTCGACTTCTTTTAGGAGGTCCAGTCCAAGAACTTGTCCTTCACCAGATTCTATCCAGTACAAGGGTGTTCTACAGTTTCTTCCATACAGAGCTTCAAAGGGTGACATTTGAAGACTTGCTTGATAGCTATTATTGTAGGAGAACTCAGCATAAAGCAGCATTCGATCCTAACTAGCTTATTTTTCTAGAGCACAAGCTCTCAACATATCCTCAAGGACTTGGTTAACTCTTTCGGTTTGGCCATCGGTTTGAGGGTGATAAGTTGTACTGAAATTGAGGTCTATGCCCAGGACGTCATGTAACTTTTGCCAAAATTTGGAGGTGAACTGAGATCCTCTATCCGATACAATCTTCTTGGGTACCCCATGAAGGCACACAACTTTCGCCATGTAGAGCTCTGCCAATTTGTCCCCAGAATAGGTGGTCTTTACGGGGGATAAAATGGACCACTTTTGTCAAGCGGTCCACGACCACCCAAATGGAGTCAAAATCAGCTTGGGTTCTAGGTAGATCAGTTATGAAATCCATTCCGATTGCCTCCCATTTCCACTCGGGTATAGGTAAGGGTACCAAAAGACCTCCTGGTCTTTGGTGCACAGCCTTGACCTTTTGACAAGTATCACACTTGGCTACATATTCTGCAATTTCTCTTTTCATGCTAGGCCACCAGTACATCTCTTTGATGTCTTGATACATCTTTGTAGCTCTAGGATGAATAGAGTACAAAGCTTCATGAGCTTCCTTGAGAAGCACCTTTTTGAGTTCTGTGTTATTTGGTACACATAGCCTTTGGTCAAACCAAACTGTCCCCTATTCATCTTCCAAAAACCTCAAAGATCTCTCTTTTCTCATGTTGTTCTTGATCTCTTGAATGTCAACATCTTCAACTTGAGCTAACTGATCTGCTTCTGTAAGGTGGGCTGCACTTCAAGAGCTGCGAAGAACCCATCTTCCACTAATTCCAGTCTAAGCTTTTGAAAATCTTTAAACAAAATTGGTTGGCTTTCTTTGATCATCGAGGTGTTGCTGTAGACCATTTTGCTCAGAGCGTCTGCAACTACATTGGCCTTGTCGGGGTGATAATGGATTCCCACATTGTAATCCTTAATTAGTTCTAACCACCTTTGCTGCCTCATATTCAAGTCAGCTTGTGTAAAGATGTATTTTAAGCTCTTGTGATCTGTGTAGACCTCACAACGGTTTTCAATGAGATAACGACGCCAAATCTTCAAAGCATGCACTACGGCAGCTAGCTCCAGATCATGAGTTGGGTAGTTTGCTTCATGAGGTTTTAATTGGCGTGAGGCATAGGCTACCACTTTCCTTTCCTGCATCAGGACTAGGGGTGAAAACGGATCGGATAGTTTCTGACCGATCCGGACGGAAACAGATTTGGATTGTCTCGGATCGGAAACGAATCCAGATTTTTTTTGTTGGAAACGGAAATGAATACGGTAGGCATGCTATCCAGCGGATACGAATACAGATTATCCGGATAAGACAAAGGTCGGATATCCAAATTTCAGCCCAAAAGAGGATTTCGGTCCAAAAGAGAAAAGAGATTTTAATTAATTTCCAAATTTCAGAAAATGCAACAAATCAAATAGCCTTTTAGAAAATAACAAATAGAGTTCAAAAATTCTATAAAAAATCATAGAAATTCCTTGAATTATTTTAAACTTAATAAAATTAATTTCAACTTAAAGTTGGTTTTCATTTTTGCACATAAATTATTTTTAATTTATGAAAAAAGGAAAACCCTTTTTAAAATCCAGAAAAATTCAAGAATTTATTTAAAAAATTCACTTTAAATCCAATAAAATCCCAGAAAACTCAATAAATTTTATTTTTGACATTAAAAACTAGGGAATTAAATAATTGACTTTATTTTATTATATTTTCCTTTTTAACTAATAAAACTCTTTTAAATCTCAGAAAATCCAATAAAATAATAATTGTATTAATTTTATTTTTGGTAACATACTTTGGGATATTACCTGTTGGAAATATGCCCTAGAGGCAATTATAGAGATGATTATATTTCATTATATTCATAACTTTTGATAATATGTTATCTTGTTCCTTGAATGAATCATCAGTTATATAGATCAATGAGTATATGACTTGTTGGTGAAACTCTTTATCTTATATGATGTCATTCTAAAAGTATCCCTAGTCGAATGTCCTTTGGTGAACACCGGTGACTCTACATTTCAAGATACATGTATTGATTGATGACCATGTTTCACCGGTCATGGATATAGAGATATCGAATCAATAATGTGGACACATGTTAGAGAACATAGTGTTGGATAAGACCCACCTTGAGACACTTTTGAGATTGTTATGATTCTATGTGTCGTTAGTTGGTCTCAAGCAATGATGATGTATAATCCTTAGACCTAAAATCAGCATGGTTTCCTACATGTGTAATAGCACTCTTAGGGGTTGCCAAGCGCTACTCCGTGAATAGGTAGTTATAAAGGTAGCTTTGGGTATGCTATAAAACATGCGGAGGAATGTGGTAGTCGGATATGAGATTTACCCTCCTAACATAACGGAGAGATGTCTTTGGGCCTCTCGTTGTGGTCGAATAAAGAAAGTGCATGGTCATGCCACTAGTGGTCGAAGTGTCGACCACATGAAGTTATTCGACACTTGATCGAGAAAGTATTGAACAGTCCATGGTTGACGCCACATCTCACCTAGAGTTCAACCAGATGTCGTGAGGCAAAGGGAGAATGCACAAGCAGGTCGTTCAGTTCCCGTAGTCGTAGACTGGTCGAAGTCGTATGGAGATGCGAACTAGTCGTAGACTACTCGAACATAACCACCAAGCGGTTGTAATGAGTTACAAATCGGTCGTAGTTAGATACTAAGCGGTCGTAAGGAGTTCTGAACTAGTTGTAACTAATTATGGTGAGTCGTGACGGCACGATTTGGTCGTAAGTGATAAGGACACAGTCGTAGATCATATTGCATTAAGGTTCGTTCGATATATTACGTGTGTGTTTGAATTGTTATGTCTTTGCTAGGTACCGTGACGACTCGTGATCGGAAAGAGTTTAGAGTCAACCGATTACACACGAACCTATAGGGTCACACACTTAAAGGGCTAGGATTTGATTTGGATGGAGATCCGAATTCTTATAGGCCACGAGTTCCTAATGGGCCACAGGTTGAGGACCCAATATGGATGCCTATATATAGAGGGGCGGTGGCATGGGGTATGATAGATCAATCTTTCTGAAAGAAATCCTGAAACCTTAATAGACATGCTCTCCTCAACCACGCCGCTGGCGCTAGCACTCCTGCGCGTGGTGTCCCTGCCCCGTACTTGTGGATACCTTGGAGGTGTTGTTGCGAAGCATCAACACTAGGACGATCCTCGACTCACGACGTTCATCGGAGTAGGAGGAGAAGGCGCGCGACAAGTATGACTACGATTGCTTCAACTCGCTACATCGACTTTACTTCCGCTACGAGTCGGCGCGTCTAGTGGTAATCTCGTGATCTATTACTAGCGGAGGTTCCTTGGTTGCGCGGTAAATTTTTTGTTTGTGCTATCGTAGCCTTCCCTCGGTCCTTCAGTGGTATTAGAGCCATCCTGTTTAGTTTTAGATTCGGATTAGATGCATATGGTGATATGCGGGGGGTCATAGATGTGATCTATTTCTATTTCTGTTGGTCGTTCTATGTGATAGATCGTTCTTAGCGATGGTCGATATGATCGTCCATGCGCGGTGGTCGTAAGGTGATTGATGATCGTTATCCTGTGATCGTGTGTTCATGGTCGTATCACGACTTGCCTCTACCGGTCGGGTTTCCGCCATCGGGGCAGACAGTGATCGTAAATCTATGGAGCACGCGAAGATCAATCAGGTTGATCGAATCAGAGTTGCGATCGGAAAGGGTTAATGTGATTAATCCAATGTGATTTACATGGACGGAGCAATAGATTG
Organism: Ampelocalamus luodianensis; assembly: GCA_036346255.1. Classification (NCBI taxonomy): domain Eukaryota; kingdom Viridiplantae; phylum Streptophyta; class Magnoliopsida; order Poales; family Poaceae; genus Ampelocalamus; species Ampelocalamus luodianensis. The sequence goes on from CM070627.1 coordinate 60,149, forward strand.
GATCTACATTGTCCGAAAATTTTCGCATACAGGGGCTGCCGCCCCTGTGACCCCGCTCAGCTCACCGCCGAGCAGGACCTTGGAATATAGATAGGGTTTCCGCCCTTTTGGTGCGGGTTGCCACTCCTATGGATTATGATCTTAACTTGGTTTTTGGTATCGTTTTTCTCGTCATAGGTTAGATAGAATGCGATTCTATGCTTAACTTATTTTTGTAGGTTTTTTGTGAATAGTATGACCCATAATGTATGTGTGTGTGTAATGCTCGTGACCTGCGTGTCATGCTAATTGCAGCCGAAGGCTGTCTATATTTGTATAATGGCCTGCGTGTCGACTTGCGATGCTTCTTCACTCTTTGTATTTTTATCACTAGTGCTATTAGCAGTAATGGTTTAGTGGGAGTACTTGGAGGTTTTGGCCACTTGGAGACATGGCGAACAGGAAGCACGACGATGGAGATCACCTTGTGGAAGGGTTATACTATATCGCAATGCAATATGATTGACTATGAATACCTTTCTTTTCTGTCTTTTATTTCTATGCATGTTATTTAATTGCTTTGAATGCTCTTGACATGGTAGAAGTAAAATTCCCTCACTTAATATTGAGTTAAAATTGATGCCCTTCCAATTTGTTGCACCATCTAAAGTCTTGTATTTTAATGGTAGGTCTTGCCAAAGCAGAGTGCCATTAACTTTCCTTGACTAGATGGGTTTGTGTCAGACACTTACACACTTAGCATTGGTCTAACTTGACAAGATCACCATAACGGTTATGGACCTTGGGGTATAGGGTTGGGTGCCGGAGCATAGAGATGCTGCCCAACAACAAAAGTCATATAGATATATGATTAGCAAATGGTTGCTTACCATATTCACTAATCTTCTAGCAGTGATGCCAAAGCTCACTAGGAGATTAATTAATTATGGATCTTGAATCACTAGAATGTCATAAGAGGGATATGGTATTTAGTGGGAGTATCTTTATTAAATTGTTTAATACAAGTTACTTTTTAAACATATGTCTTAGTTTTGCATATTTTATGTTGTAGATCATGGCACCAACTGCTGTACCTACATCCAGTTTTGCTTTACGTTCGGTACTTGATAAGGAAAAACTGAATAGAACAAATTTTGCGGATTGGTCCCGCAACCTAAGAATTATTCTTAGGCAAGATAAAAGGAACATATTCTAGAGGAACCAATTCGGATGTGCTGCTAAAAATCTTCTTCTTTGCTCTTAAAAGCGCTATAAAAGGCATGTGATGAATTCCTTGATGTTAGTTGTCTCATGCTTCTGCTATGAACTCGGACTTTGAAGCGGTTTGAGAACATTGAGGCCTACGATATGATCGTGGCGCTCAAAGGCATGTTTGAGACACAAGTAAGGCGAGAGATATGAGATCTCAAAGAAATTGTTTGGGTGTAAGCTAGGCGAGGGTAGTCCGGTGAGCCCACATGTGATCAAGATGGTTGGTTACACACAGAGCTTGGAAAAACTTGGTTTTCCACTTAGTCAAGAGTTGGCTACAGATTTGATTCTTGCTTCGCTTCCTGTAAGCTATGGGCCATTCATTCTGAATTTTTATATGAATAGTTTAGACAAGAATCTCACCGAACTGCATATGATGCTCAAGACTGCGAAAGACAGCATTAAGAAAAGCAACAGTCATGTGATGATGGTGCAAAATAGTACAAGCTTCAAGAAGAAGGCTAAGACTAAAGTCAATGGAAAGGGTAAGGCTAAAGCTTCGGATAGGATCCAAACCAACAAGCCTAAGCCCAAAACTAAGTCTGGCCCGACTCAAGAGAATGGATACTTTTACTGCAAGGAGCTAGGCCATTGGAAGAGGAACTGCAAGAAATACCTAGCTGATCTGAAAAAGAATGGTGGGACTAAACCCTCCACTTCAGGTATTAATGTTATAGATGTTTTTCTTGCTGATTCTTATGTTAACTCATGGGTATTTGATACCGGATCGGTTGCTCATATTTGCAATTCGATGCAGAGTCTAACAAGGATTAGGAGAGTTGCAAGAGGCGAGATGGATCTTTGCGTCGGGAATAAAGCAAGGGTTGCTGCATTAGCCGTCGGGACCTTGCCATTACTTTTGCCTTCAGGATTTATTATGGAATTAAATAATTGTTATTACGTTCCAGTCATGAGTAGAAATATTATCTCTGCCTCATGTTTGATGGCACAAGGTTATAAATTCATTATTGAGAACAATGGTTGTTTTATATTTTTGAATGAAGTGTTTTATGGCTATGCACCTGTTTTGAATGGGTTGTTTATTTTGAATCTTGATGTTGGATCTGTCTATAATATTAATGCGAAGAGGCTTAGGCCTAATAATATGAATTCCACTTTTATTTGGCATTGTCGTTTGAGTCACATAAGTGAGAAACGTATGAAGAAGCTCCATGATGATGGAATTCTAAACTCATTTGACTTAGAATCATTTGAAACGTGCGAATATTGCCTACTCGGAAAGATGACCAAGACTCCTTTCACTGGTCGAGCTGAGAGGGTGTCCAGACTGTTGGCACTCGTACATCTTGATGTATGTGGACCAACGAGCACGACGACTAGAGGTGGTTTTGATGCTTCATTACCTTCACCGATGACTATAGTAGATATGGATATGTCTATTTAATGAGGCACAAGTCGAATCCTTTGAAAAGTTCAAGGAGTTCCGAGTGAGGTACATAATCAACTTGGCAAGACAATCAAATCTTTACGATCGATCGTGGAGGTGAATTTTGAGCCATGATTTTGGTGATCATTTGAAGCAATGTGGAATTGTTCCACGACTTACACCACGGGCACTCTACAATGGAATGGGGTGTCAAGCGTAATGTCGGACCTTGTTGGACATGGTTGGTCGATAATGAGCCAACTCGATCGCCATTGTATTTTTGGGTTACGCTCTTGAAAGCTGCGCTTTCACTTTAAATAAGTTACCATTAAAATCAGTAGATAAGACACCATATGAGATATGGACTGGGAAGAGTCCTAATTTGTCTTTTCTAAGGATTTGGGGATGTGATGTCTATATTAAACGTTTGACGTCTGATAAACTCACACTCAAGTCTGATAAATGCTTCTTTATAGGATATCCTAGGGAAACCAAAGGATATTACTTTTACAACAGGGAAGAGGGCAAAGTTTTTGTTGCCCGAAATGGTGTCTTTTTGGAGAAAGAGTTTCTTTCAAAAGAAGTCAGTGGGAGAAAGGTGCAACTCGAAGAAATTCGAGAAACATCTGAAAGTGTTTCAACTCCTACTGAACCTCTACAGGATGAACAAATTGTTGTTGAACCTGTAGATGAGGCATCAGCCCCACGTAGATCTAAAAGGTCACGTCAATTGCCTGTAAGGTATGGGCATGATGTATTATTGTTGAATAATGATGAGCCTAAGTCTTTTGAGGAGGCGATGATAGACCCAGACTCTAAGAAATGGCTTGACGCCATGAAATCCGAGATAGACTCCATGAGTGACAATCATGTTTGGAATCTGGTTGATCCTCTTGATGGTGTCAAAACCATTGAGTGCAAATGGATCTATAAGAAAAAGATTGATATGAATGGAAATGTTCACATTCATAAAGCTCGACTAGTCGGAAAAGGGTTTCGACAAGTTCAAGGGGTTGACTACGATGAGACTTTCTCACCGGTAGCAATGCTTAAATCTATACAGATCATTCTAGCTATTGCTGCATATTTCGACTATGAGATATGAAAAATGGATGTCAAAACGGTTTTCCTTAATGGAAACCTAAGTGAGGAAGTGTACATGACACAGCCAGAAGGTTTTATCGATCCAAAGAATGCTACGAAAGTATGCAAATTTCAAAAGTCCATTTATGGGTTGAAGCAAGTGACTCACGACGTTCATCGGAGTAGGAGGAGAAGGCGCGCGGCAAGTACGACTACGATTGCTTCAACTCGCTACATCGACTCTACTTCCGCTACGAGTCGACGCGTCTAGTGGTAATCTCGTGATCTATTACTAGCGGAGGTTCCTTGGTTGCGCGGTAAATTTTTTGTTTGTGCTATCGTAGCCTTCCCGCGGTCCTTCATTACCGTCATTTGCGTATAGATTAACCATCCAGCCTGATCGATGTTAGTATGAATTAAGTTTTATGTATGTGATGAACTAAGTGTGAATGTGTGATGACTTGTGACTTTGTGAGTTATGACTTATGAGCTAAATATGGTAAACTAAGTGTTATATTTGTGATGAACTAGTTAATGCAGCTTGCTAGTACCAATGTTATGTGTGGTTGCTGAAAATATGAACAAATCATGAATGTTTGCATCAAATAAACTAGTTATATGTTTTTGTTAATTTCTAGCATACAATTTAAGGGGTTTTATGTTCCGAAAAATATCCGCAACCTTATTCGTTTCGATTCATATTCGTTCCGTATTCGTATTCGATATTATTCGTATCTATATTGGTATCCGGGGTATTCGTATTCGTATTCGAATCTAGAAAAAAAATGAAAACAAATATGGTAAAACCATTATCCGTCCGTATTCGATCCGTTTTCACCCCTAATTAAAACACAACCAAGACCTTGTCGGGATGCATCACAAACAGACCTCAAAGTCCTTTCAGACATCAGGCAAAATCAAAACTAGGGCAGAGGACAAGCGTTTTTTGAGCTCTTGAAAATTTTGTTCACAATCAGAGGTCCAGGTGAACTTCTTCTCCTTCTTCAACAGCTGAGTAAGAGGTCTTACTATTCGAGAAAACCCTTCAATGAACCTTCTGTAATAACCTGTCATACCAAAAAAACTTCGAACTTGTGGCACTAACTTAGGAGGTTCCCAATTGAGCACGTCTTGGACCTTACTGGGGTTGACAGAAACTCCTTTTTCGGACAGATCATGTCCCAAAAAGACCACTTCTTTCAACCAAAACTCACACTTGCTAAACTTGGCAAAAAGTTGGTGAGCTCTGAGATTCTCCAAAACCAAACTGAGGTGTTGTGCATGTTCTCCTTCACTTTTGGAGTACACCATGGTGTCGGCAATAAGCACAATGACAAACTTATCAAGGTGCTCCATGAACACTCTGTTCATCAAATTCATAAAATAGGCAAGAGCATTGGTTAACCCAAAAGACATGACAGTGAACTCAAACAACTCATACCTTGTTGAAAAAGTTGTCTTGGGGATGTCTTCTTTTCGGATCTTGAGCTGATGGTACCCTGACCTCAAATCTATCTTGGAGAACACCCCAGCTCCTTTCAATTGGTCAAACAGGTCATCAATCCTTGGTAAAGGATACTTGTTCTTGATGGTAACCTCATTCAAAGCTCGATAGTCCACACACATTCTTTGAGTACCCTCCTTTTTGGCAACAAAAATCACTGGAGCTCCCCAAGGTGAGGTGCTAGGTGTAATAAAACCTTTACTCAGCATATCTTTAATCTGCTGCTTTAGCTCTACTTGATCATCAACATGCAATCTGTAAGGTCTTTTGGAGATGGGGGAGGTCCTTGAAACAAGATTTATGACAAATTCCAGGTCCCTATCTGGTGGCATCCCAGGGAGCTCACTAGGAAACACATCGGGGAAGTCTTGGACCACTGGGACATCTTCCAAAGGTACAACTTGAGCACTGCAAATTAGAGCTTCATCAAATCTTTTTGAGAAGGCCTCAAATTTCACTGGGACTCCACTGGGACTGAGCAAAGAAATACTTCGGCTACTACAATCCAACATTGCATGGTGGTCTGTAATCCAATCCATTTCCAAGATCACATCTAGGGTCTTGGTGTCCAAGAGGATGAGATTGGCTATAAAATCTACTCCCTCTATGACCAACTTAACTTGTGGACAACCCTGGTTCGTACTTAACTCCGAACCAAGGGATTGGACCAACAAGGTAGTTCTAAGAGTTGCAACAGCAAACTGATTTTTGGCAGCAAAACTTTGAGAGATAAACGAATGGGAAGCTCCTGAATCAAACAAAACGACAGCTAGCACTGAAATTACTAGGAACGTACCTAGTACAACATCTGGGGAGGTATGAGCTTCCTCCACTGAAATATGTTTCACACGACCTCTTCCAAAAGGTTGGGAGGTCCTGGGTTGAGGAGGTCCTGCGACCTGCTGGGAGGTCCGAGCTGGGGGAGGTCCTCACGAGTCGTTCTGCTTTCTGTGGGCACTGGCTAGCAAAGTGCCCCACTTGATGGCATCTGAAACAAGTAACTCCTGGTGTGGTGCTGACGTTGCTTCGGGGCTGCTTGGAACTGGTGTTGGAAACAATGCGACGTTGACCTTGAGTAGCAGGGCGAAAGGTCTTGGCAGGGGCTCGAGAAGAGCTCGGAGGTGCTTGGCGCCAATGCTGGTACGGCACAAAGGTTCTGGCACGTTGAGGAGGTCCTTGTTGAGCACTGGAGGGCGGCAACCTTCTTTTGTAAGCCTCAGAGAGCTCCTTGCGGGATTCTTACTTAAGCAGGGCCTTGTTTACCATGTGCTGAAAATCAATGTAATCATTGCCAATAACTTGAACTTTCAAGCTAGGGTGAAGATCTCGCTTAAAGCATTTTTGTCAGGCATCATCGATGGCAACATCTTCCTTGGCATAACGGGACAATTGTGTGAACTTGGTAAGGAACTCACTCACGGACATGTTCCCTTGCTTGAGGTCCCGAAACTCATTCTTCTTTATCTCAACTTTGCCATCAGGAACATGGGAGTGGCGAAAAGCTGCTGAGAATTCCGCCCAAGTGATCCTTTGGGGATCTACATGCGAAGCACAGAAGGTATCCCACCATTCTGCAGCGCCTCCCAACTGGTGTGAGGCAAAAAGAACCTTCTCACGATCTTCACAGCGTGCAATCTCGAGCTTCTTTTCTGTTGATCTCAACCAGTCATTTGCATTAAGAGGCTCAGGAGAACTTAAAAAGGTGGTCGGGCGCGTTTTCATAAACTCCAACAACCTCTACTGTGGGTGAACTGGAGGTGGAGGAGGTGGCACAACTGCTGCTTGGCTGCTCTGACTCATCATGGCTAGGAGAGCTGTGGTGGTCTGACTCTACTGGGCCATCACTTGATTCAAGTTTTGCATCATTGAACTCATCATCTGAGCTTAAGCTGCCATAAACTACCCCAGACCTTGTTCTGACACTGGTGCTAGAGGAGGGGGTGGTGAGGGCAACTATTCTGCTGGTTCATCTTGAGTTGCTGATTACCGAGTTTGAACTATCTGCACAGAGCTCTTAAGTTTTAGGGGCAAGAAAAAAAAGCATTATAGGTAAGGTGGAAATAGCACAAAGATGAGCTAGGACAAGAGAGAAAGATTAGATCAACCTATTAGGGGTAAAAAGGTCAAACCAAAAAAGCAAAAGCCAGAAGGCCAAAAGAAGGCAATAAAGCTCAAACAAGAGGTCCTAAGGACCTCCAATAGGCGATATGAAAACTAAAAGGACCACTACCACTAAACCTCAGAGGAACGGCTTTAAAGAGATCCCGAGGGTAAGAAGGTCAAGTTAAACTTTTAGAAACAGGGTTCCAGAAAAGGGAAAAGAGGAAAGGAAATAGAATAAGACAAGAAAATAATTGAGCAAGGTAAGGTCAGAATAGATCTAGACAAGGAAAGAACTGCTAAACAAGTTACAAAGTTGGTTTAATTTAGAAATTAACTTTTTGAGACTTAACTAAAACTACCTTTCTAAGTAGGGCCACGTCCTACAGTCGACCAGAGCTCTGATACCAACCTTTGTCGAGACCACCTCGGGGTGCCCTAAGAAGATCTCCCAGGACCTCTTAAGGAGGTCCGACAGGACCACCCGAAGGTCTTGCAGGTCCCCCAAGAACACTCGCAAAGGGAGGTCCTCCAGGACCACCCGGAGATCTCAAAGACCTCCCGGAGGTCCTAGACCTTATGCACTGAACTAGTCCCAAGGATCAACTGCTAGCTCGCACAGAACTACAAAGGTGAAATCACAGCTACAAGGTACAACAACAAGAACAACGAGTACATAAAACTTACATTAAACAAGGGCCTTATGGCCAAGGTTCATTACAGCAAATGCTGAACAGGGCTTACAAAAAAAACTGACAAAAGACTAGCAGCAGAAACAACTAAAAATGCAAAGCCATCCGGCACGCCACAGGCATGTCGAGTCGAGGACATCCTCTAGAGGGCTGGGTCGTCACAGAACTCCTCCTCGAAAAGGTCTGAGCCACCAAAACTTGGATCATCTTCGGCCATTGCTTAAAACAGCAGGGCAAAAAGCCATGAGTACGTTGAATGTACTCAGCAAGTCGCAGAGAACAATTATGCAAATAATATTCATGCATTGGCTTGTCAACAGAGAGTTACAGGGTTAGTTTTGTGGAAAGCCACGTTTGAAAAGATATGATATAGATAGATTGAAAGCACAAGTTGGAAACAAATAATACATAAGTACATTTGCTTTAAAAGGAGGTCGTGAGCACCAACTCACTCCCAAAAACTACGTGTGGGAGGTCTTGGCCGCACCTATGTCCAGGATCACCCCCACGACCTTCCTGGAGCACCAACTCCGGGGCTCCCGGAACCACACGCGGGAGGTCCTTGCCGCACCCACGTCCAGGGCCACCCCCACGACCACCCATGAGCCAGTCACGACCTCTCTGGAGCCGGCCAAGGTCTCTTCGAGAAAATAGCCACGACCTCTCATGGGTTTAGCTTTTTAAAAGAACAAAGTCTACCCCTTGCGCTAAATCACCAAGCAATGTCCATGACCAAGGACTTGGCTATTCAAATAGATTTTTACATTCTGCAGAGGTGTACAACTTTACCCATAATTCACGACCTCTCTAGCGGGGCGGTTCCCGTCGAAACATTACTCATTTCTGAAGATGAGGAGCCTAGAGAACGCGACAAGGCCATTACAAAGCTAAGAACTGGCTCAGAGCTGCCCGCTAAGGTTTCGCTTCTAACGGACATCGCACCACGTCAGATTCGTGCCCCCTCTTGCGCCAGCGAAACACACGCTCAACCACAACAGAACCAAGGCAGTTCTTTGCTAATTATTTGGCCCAGACCACCCCCATAAAGTGGTCTTGTGGTTGCACGAAGATACCCAGATCATTGAACACAAAGTTAAGTCCTTAATTGCTGCTCAAGCGAGATCATCCACAACCCAAATGTGACTCTAGGGCACCACCCTAGAGTACCCACTACTAACTTCCTACCTTCTCGGCCGAGCATAAAATAATTTTGGGTTCAACCCATGCAGAAGGACTACCAAGTCTAGGCACATAAGTTTTAACAACAGTGGCATCTCACCACAAGTGACACAGCATGCGGTATCCCACCACAGTTGCACACCAGTGGCATCACACCACAAGTTTCATAGTTCATTAGTCAAGATTATTAAAGAAGAAAACAAAGTTCTCCCAGAACCCGCGGTTCCTAAAGCTAAGGCTAACCGTATCTACGACCCCAAGTTGGCCAAAACAAAGAAAACCAACAAAACCTGCCCAGCTAAGGTTTTTCCGAAGTAGATCATATCAACATGATGAGCACAAATGTCCAAGGAGGTACGGTGTCAAGTAGGATAAGCTACTGCCCAAAACCTTAACTAAAAGTAGGCATGCATATAAAGGTAAAATAACAAAGCCTTGAAAAGTTCGGATTCAACATGATCAAAGACTGCGACTTGCCTTCGTTGAGGAAGGGGGAGGCTTCGGTAGAATCTGTCGGGTCCAGGAACTCTTCTTCAAACTCGGAACCTACATGTTCGCCAAGAACCAAATCAACAAAACAAGCTTGAGCAAAAGAACTTAAAAGATCAAAAGAACTTAAGCAAAATCAAATAAAAAACTAGAAACACAGGAGGTCCTGGCTGGAGAGGGGTGGTCCAACTCAAAGGTGAACTCCAGGAACAAGCTCGGGGGGGGGACCTGGTGAGAGCAAAGGAAGTTAGAAAATGAGGCCAAAGGTGAAGAAAGGAGGTTCTCTCAGCTACAAATAGCTGGAAATGGCAAGTAGGCACTAAGGGCCTCAGGGCTAACGTGTCAAGGGTAGGTGAAAACATGACAAGGATAAGACAAGGCATACCCTCAAAAGGAGGAAACCAAGTACCTCAGAGGTGACCATATTTAATGTGCTACAGCAACATTAAATGTTCAGAGACTTTCTGTCGCAAGCGTGCGGAGAGGGAAAAAGGGGACAAGGCTGGCTAAAACAAAGAGGTTGGTCAAAACAACAGGAGAAAGTCCAACTACGAGGAGGTCCTGCAGAGGAGGTCCACAGAAGGCAAAAGAGGCCCTATTCCACCAGGGTGGTCTTTGTAAAAAGACCAAAGGTCATGACCACATAGGGTGGTCGTGACACCAAAGGGTGGTCTTTGCAAAAAGATTAGGGGTCATGACCACATAGGGTGGTCGTGACACAAAAGGGGTGGTCTTTACAAAAAGACCAGGGGGTCTTAAGGACAAGGAGGTCCAGAGGAAAAGGAGGGGTCCAAAGGTAAAGGGAAAGGCGAAACGAACCAGGGCCACACAATCAAGATCGGGTGGTTCTCGGAGCTAGGAACGTTTGGGCCATCCAAACGTCTCCTCAGGATCGTACCATCCACCCAGGATCTAACGATCCTGAGAAGGGGAAGGCGCGCACGGAGTTTGGACTCAAGGGAGGTCCAGACAAGGAGAGGTTTCAACAGGCAAGATACAAAAGGGGAAAAGATCCAATGAAGAAGATCCAAGGAAAAAGGTCCAAGGAGGTCCTAACTGCTAGGATGGATCCAAAGGAGATCCCGACGGTTAAGATCTAACAAAGGGAGGTCTCAACGGCCAAGATCTAATGAGAGGAGGTCCTGGCAGTTAAGATCTAACAAAGGGAGGCCTCAACGGCCAAGATCTAACGAGAGGAGGTCCTGGCGGTTAAGATCTAACAAAGGGAGGCCTCACCGGCCAAGATCTAACGAGTGGAGGTCCTAACGGTTAAGATCTCACAAAGGGAGGTCTCAACGGCCAAGATCTAACGAGAGGAGGTCCAAAAAAGAGGGGGAACTCAACTCGCAAAGGACTTTCAAGAGTCAAAGGAACTTGAAACACAAACCCGAGCTTAGAACAACTCGAGGGTGTTTACGACCCAAAGGGGAGGTCACACCAACAAGGAAAAGTTCCAAATACAAGAGAGGTCTAAACCTGAGGAGGTCTTAACCAAAGAGATAGCACACAGGAGGTCTAGACCACAGGAGGGAGGTCTCGAGCTTAGGAGAGATCCTAGCCCAGGAGGAGGTCCAAAAGGACGGACTAGGCTAAAGGTGCACAAAGCAAACAAAACACAACCGCTGAAAGCCAAAGAACACCAGAGAACTCCAACAACGAAGAGCACGAACCAACATGGCTTAGTTGAAGTTAAGTTAGTTTAAGTTAAACTTTCGAAGTTTCCAAAGTTCCAAGTTAAGCTTGAGCAAGGCAATAAATCGAATGGTTCCTTTTTGACTTTTGAAATCTGACAAGAACTCTAAAATAAACGGGACGTTACAAAAAAACCCTCGAACAAATTGCTACTGCGGGTAAATACCATAAGCAATATGCTTTGCTGAAGAAGCAGCAGTCTAAACTCTGCCTACTGGCAGTGCAATCGTAAGTTATTGTTACGAGAAGCCATATTTTTATTACGACTACTCGTTCAATACTCATGTCTACTTTTAACCTTAGTATGTCTCAAAGTGAGAAAAAGAACTTTAATTTCTGCACTCCACCATGAAAAAGCTAAGGCACAGAAGTTAAGGGATGAAAACAAGACCTGCTAAAGAATCTTTAGGAGCCAAATTCTGCAGCTTGTGAGTTGCAGAATGAAATAAACAGTAATTTTTGTACTTAAGGCTGTTTACTTTAATGACTTTCTTTTCTTTCTATAACTCTTTTCCCTTTTAGAAAAAGAGGTCGATATGGGCAACTTCAAAACCGAGGTCGATTCAAAGACGTTGGTTATCAACGAACCCACTCGTATCAACAAAGAAAAAGACAAGAGTATAAAGGTGTGGGAAGAGTAGTGCACAAAGGATGCTAGCTCCCACGACAACGAGGTCAAAAGGCTTAATTCTCGACTAGTAGATAAGAAATTATTTACCCACGACCAGTTTTATTTACTGGTATTTATGAAGCATTTTTCTAACCGGTCGTACTCTATTTTCAGAGCAAGTAGTCGAAATAAAACAACTCCAAGAAATTTTGACTCGTAGTCAGGAGGAGATGAAGTCAACGAAGATCAACCTTCAAGACAACATTTCCCTCCTTAACAATATGCTTAGTGGACTTGGTGCTAAGGAGGTCACTCCTCTTGAAGACACCATGATTGCCCATACGAGTACAATTAGATAACAAGTCAAGACTTTGGAGGAGTCAATACTCACTCTGAAGACCAACCAAGCCGACTCGATAAGAGAGGCGGTCGAAAATGCAGTAAGTTATGCTTTGGCAAATCTTAAGGCACATGACCGTAATCTTAGCCTTCAATCAGTCGAAGCTGATTTTGACTGCCTTGAAGTATGTAACATCCCAATTTTCTGAGCTTGAAAAATCTTTTAAATAGTTAGTAGGGAGAAAAGTCACCATTTGGGTTTGATTTTAATTCAAAAGCTTAATATTGGACTTTAGAATCAAAAACTTTTAATGTGAATAATCCCAACATGAACAACAGTCAAAACTATTTTATTTGGGATCTATGTGCTCAGATATATTTTCTAGATTTTTCTAGAATTTTTCTGAGTTCATTTGCTATTTTCTATTGCTTATTTGAATTTCCAGTATTTTCTAAAATAGAAAAGCTATTAAAAATCTCAGATTTTAGATTGGGCCGAATCTCTCCGGCCCAATCCTCTTTTCCCGCATGTGGCCGCGTGCGCTCAATGCGCGCTCACGCTCGGCCAGTTCGCGCGCAGCTTCACGATCGCGCCATGTGGGACCATGCTGTCGGTCCCTTCCTCTCGAAGCGTGCGGCGCGCCGACCCCACCTGTCAGCCTCGTCGTGTCGTTTGCGACATGGACTCGTGCGAGCCCTCGTCACTGACGAGTAGGCCCCACCAAATCCCTATTCATCGTCTCCGAATCTGGTACGATTCGGCACCGCCGCCGCGTGATCCCGATTTGGGCGTCTTTGCCCTGGACCCTTCCGAGCCTCCGGGTATAAAAGGGGGGCAAGCCCTCAGCGTCCGCACCTCAACCCTAGCCGACTCTTCGCCCGCGCCGAACCCTAGCCACCGCAGGAGCTCGAGGAAGCAATCTGCGCTGCCGCCTTCTCCGACGAGCTTTTCCGCTGCAACCAACGTAACCGGAGTCGCTCGAGCTTCTTGGTCTGCACCGCCGACATCACACGGAGCTGCGCTACCTCGTGGTGGCCTTTGTTTCGCCGGAGCGTCGCCGTAACTCAGTTCCCGTAGAGCCCGAGACTCCTCCGCTGCTCAACGCTCGCCGCTGGCCATCCTCGTCACCCCCGAGCACCCATGAGCACACCTACGAGTTCCTCGCGTTCCCCTCTACACACCGGTACCATCCGCCGCCGGTAGAGAGCCGCCGTTCGCCGGAGCCCTCGGTTCCCGAGCCTCCGCCGCCCTCGCCGTCGCCACATCAGCGCCATCTCGTCGCCGTGTCAGCGCCTCCGCCTACGTGTCACGTGCGTGGCGCCATGTCAGCAGACACGGTGCGCGCGCGTGCGTACGATCCGCGCTTAGGTCGAGGCTCGGTAGACTTAGTCTACCGTGAGCCGTGAGACTAACATGTGGGTCCCACATGTTAGTGTTTTTTTTATTCTTTTAATTCCCGAAATTCCTTGCTGACGTCATGATTGCGCAATAACCCGATTTTTCTGTAAAGAAATAATTAGGAAATTCCAGTAAATCCAAAATTAGGGTTTTCTTTTAGATTAAAACTTCCAAAGCCCATATCTTTTGCATCCTAACTCCGATTGAGCCCATTCAAATTCCTAAATTCATCTAAATTTGGGATCTATTTATCTGAGATTTTTGTTTTGCCTCTGTTATTTATTTGTTTTGTTTATTTGTTTCGTTTGCGAGTAGACGTCGATACGTCAGGGAATTTTGGAGAAGAAGGAGCACCTCAAGATCAAGACCAGTACCTAGACCTTTTCCAAGGCAAGTCATACCTTTGATCATATTGAACCCAGTTTTCAAATTACTTTGTTCAAAGTATTGCATTGTACTTTAATTATTTATTTAAATATTTTTGGGTATAGTTATTGTCCAAATTGTTACCTCTACTTTGGCTTTGTATGTCATAATCTCTTGTCACCCTAGATTGGTTTATTTAGTTGGTATTATCGTAGCATCAACGTGGGTTGGTTAGATGCGAGTATAATTGCTTAGTCATGCTACGAGTCTCATATCTTATTCGAGTTGCAAATATTAAATTTGACTAAGTGACTATGGAACTTTTTGTAAAACTGTGTGCTATGTGTTATTACTTCGTGATAGCATGTGTTGCACTAAAACCAACTGGGTGGTAAAAGATTTGGACTGAGGCAAGTGATGGATACTAAGTGATTTGGATTTTGTGAATGGGAATGATAATCTTTGTGACATAGTTAGAAAATGGAAGTCTTACCTTGGTCAATTAAGGACTTAACTTTGTGCGCCATTGAACTGAGCCTTACTGTACGACCACATGCCTGATGGGACGGGCCTAACATAGTAGGTTACGGAGTCTCGACATTGATGTTCAGGTGGATAGGTTAGGCTTCGTGACAGGATAGAGGTGTGACTACCTGGTAATTGCATCGCGGGACGGTTCGTCGCATCCCTGTCCAGTGGTGAGTGTCGGATTGGCTTTCTTTGTGGGTTGGTCTGGCGGTAAAGCACATTGTGAATATCAATGTTTGAGACGAAGTTTCTGAACTATTTTGTTACGATTAGCGCTAGCTACACTAGTTGTATCGTGTGGGTAAAGTGTACAAACTCTGCAGAGTGTTAAATCAATCTATTCGAATAGCCGCGTCCGCGGTCATGGATATGCTCGGGGATTTCACACGAGGGGTAGTTTTCATAAAATGCTTGGGATGGGAGCTATGTGATTTAAGTCATATGGCTATGTGAAATAATCTGTTTAGCTTTGTGTCTTTGTGAAAACAAATGTTAAATTAATATTGTCTATTTGTTTTGAATTATGCTTTCAATCTATTATTGTATTCCATTGCAAATATTGCTTTCATGCAAAAGAACCACAGAAGCCTTTTCTTTTGGAATAAGCCTGCATCTATAAATTACGTTCTGTGGTATGATTTACGAGTATGGTAGTGTACTCACGCTTGTTGTAAAACTTGCGCCCAAACCTACAGAAGAAGAGGAGTCTACGCCTGCTTTCGAGGAGGAGTTCATCGAAGGTTGCTGATCGTTAAGGTCTGGATCCCAGTTGGGTGCCTGTGGTGAATTGATGGGATCTACGCTGAAGTTATTTCTGTTCCGCTGCTATTTTATTCTCTGTTAGCCCTGCGTGGCTCAATAAGTGTAAACTCGACCATAAGGTCAAAACCAGTATTTATTATTCAAATTAATCGTTTACTTTATTTATCGTTTGTGTGAATCGATATTCACCTATGTTGACACTGTGTGCACTAGCGTGATTCTGGACTAGTGCATTATACACAGAGGGTCCAGAATCGTAATTTTGGGTCCCGACAAAGTAGAGGCAACACAATTGATTGAAGAAGTGCAGCCAGTCGGCAAGAAGGTCGCGGAGGAGATGCAAATCGGATCCCCTTCATCAGAGTAGTTTTTAATAGGGAATTTGTAAAGGTAATATTTTGTTTCTGAATATAAACCTTCCTTTTCGCAAATTATCTCATCGAGTAGTTAGTAACTCATAAAACAATAAATAGAAAAGGAAATTGAATTTAAGACTAAGAATTGAAGTCATATGTATAACTTTATCCTAGCTCCCGACTATTTGTGAAGTTTATTTATATAAACTAAGTAAATAGTGAAAAAAGTATGTACTTGAAAAAGGTTGTTCGACCTTTGTTGTCGATCAGATGATGTGTAGTCCGCATGTGCTTCCATGTGAGCGCTCTTGCCCACGTGGCCTACCAAGTTAGTGCCTACGTGGCAACCCCACCCTGAGCTAGATCCAAAACCTTATAGCCCACGCGTGGGTCCCACATGTCAGAAGGAATTTTTATTTTTATTTTTCTTTTCAGCTGAAATTCCTTGTTGACATCAGCTGACATCATTAATTGTTTTTTCAATAGAAAAGTAATTCCAGTAAATTCATAAATTATGATTTTCATAATTTTATGTGATTTCAATCTTCCAGAGCCCATATCTTTTGCATCCGTACTCCAATTGAGCTCATTCAAATTTCTTAATTCATATAAAATTCAAAATCTATTTATCTGAGATTTGTATTTAATTTTTGGAGTTTGTTTTATCTCTATTTTGTATTTATTTTATTTATTTACCTTGTTTGCGAGTAGACGTTGATACTTTGGAAAATTTTGAGCAAGGAGGAGTACACCAAGATCAAGATCAATCCCAGGATTTATTCTAAGGCAAGTCATGGTCCTTTGATCATATTAAACCTCTTATTTCAAAAGTATATTGTTTTATACAACTACATGCTATCTTTATACAAATTATTTTGGGTTTAGCTATCACCTATTGTCATTATGCCTCTATTGAATATTTGAATGCCATGAATTATTTATCACCCTAGAGTGGATAATTTTAGTTGGACATATTTGTATCACCCTCATGGGTATCGTATTGATGCTTAGTTCGGCTTAAGTTGCGATCGGTTCATTATCATATGTGTCATAATGACTAATCTTGACTTAATGAAATATGGAATTGTGGTGATTAGCCACTGTTATTAAAATTTGTGTATCATGACAGGGTATGTCATTGGTCTTAGTTAAACAAAATGGTTTTCACTCAGGTGAGTGGATAAGAGATTGAGGGTGCGATGAGCACACTATGGGTTTATGGTAGTCTCGCTTAAGTAACTAAAGCGATACGGGTAGGCTACGCTAGCAACAATTCAACATTTCTGCCACGTAAATCAAGAAGCCAAACAAGTAAATGATCATAGATCGTTACCACCAGATGCGCAGTGCAGTGAAAGAAGAGTTGGAGCAGCCTGGTCCAACGAAGAGTGCGTCGATGAAGTGGTCATAATCTATCGTCCTACGTCCTCGTAGTCGATCGTCTCCTCCAAAAACCTCTAAAGTTCCTTGTAAAGATCGTGGATATTTCTCAAGCGCAACAGCAACCGCAACAGCGCCTCTACGGTATCCACATGTCCAGGGAAGGAACAACCGAACGCCGGTGTGTTAGCACCAAGTCGCACGACGGGGCTCTCTCAGGAAGATGGCGGCTAGAGTTTCGGTGGAGCAACTCAAGTCTCTCGCCTGTCATGTATGTCCCAACAGCCTCAAGTATCTCCTTATATAGTTCCCATGACGGATCCTATCCGAACACGTTTTGTTCCAACCCGTTAAGTGTGTGACCCGTTAGGTTTATGCATAGTTCGGCTGTGACTTGGAAACTCTTTTCCGATCATGAGTCGTCAGCGGCTCCTAGCAGAACATAACAATTCCCAAATATACATGAATTATATCGAATGAACCTTAATGCAATATGATCTACGACCAGGACCTCATCACTTACGACCAGCTCATATCTCGTCATGACCAGTCTGTATTTAGGTACGACCAATTCGTAACTCCTTATGACCAGTTATTACTTAAGTACGACTAGTCTACGACCAACTCGTATCTCCATACGACCAGTTTGTAACTGTGTACGACCAGTTCATATTTAGTCTCGAGCAGTTCGTAACTCCTTACGATTAGGTTTCGACCACTTTGTGATTACGTTCGACCAGTCTACAATCAGCTCGTATCTCCATACAACTAGTCTGTAACTGATTGAACTAAGTGACCTACTCGTGCATTCTCCCTTTACATCATGATATCTGGTTTGAAATCCAGGTGAGATATTTGTCATCCATGGACTGTTCAATACTTTCTCGATCGAGTATCGAATAACCTTATGTGGTCGAACTCTTCGACCACTAGTGGCATGGCTATGCACTTTCTTTATCTGACTACTTCGAGGGGCCCAGAGATATCTCTCCTGTTATGTTAGGAGGGGCAAATCCCATATCCGACCAGTCACATCCCTCCGTATGTTTTATAGCATACCCGAAAGCTACCTTTATAAATACCCAGTTACGAGTAGCGTTTGGCAACCCCTAAGAGTGCTATTACACATGTAGAAAACCATACTGATCTCAAGTCTAAGGATTATACATCATCATTGCTTGAGACCAACTAATGATACATAGAATCATAGTAATCTCAATAGTGTCCTAAGGTGGGTCTATCCAACACCATGTTCTCTAACATGTGTTTACATTATTGATTCGATATCTCTATGTCCGTGACCGGTGAAACATAATCATCAATCAATACATGTGCTAGTCGTAGAGTCACTGGTGTTCTGACCAGTGATATCCGACCAGAGATACATTTAGAACGACATCATATAAGTTAAAGAGAGCTTCACCAATAAGTCACATACTCATTGATCTATATAATTGATTATTCATTCAAGGAACAGAATAATATTTATTCAATAACTCATAAATATAGACGTGATACAATCATCTCTATGATTGCCTCTAGGGCATATCACCAATAGTAACTTGTCAAGAACTTAATCTTGTGCGCCATTGAACTAGGCCTACAACCACATGCCTGGTATGGGACATGTCTAACTTAGTAAGTTGTGGTGTTTTGGCATTGACTACTCAGGTAGTTTGTGGGTGTAGGTGTGTATTCTTTTCTTAGGTCACATTGCGGGTTGGTTCGCCGCTTCCCTGTCCAACGTCATGCGTCAACCCACGATGAGGTTTTGGGGTGGTTGTAGGCACAATAGGAGAGTCAATTGTTGAAATGAAATTGTTGAATGGTTTGGTTGTGGTCAACTTTGATCCAGTTGATTGTATCTTGTGGGTAAAGTGTATGTCGGGACCCAAAAATGCAATTCTGGACCCTCTGTGTATAATGCTCTAGTCTAGGATCATGCTAGTGCACACAGTATCAACAAAAAAGAATATCGATCCACACAAGCAATTAATAGCATAAACGAGTAATTTGAATAACAAATATTAGTTTTGACCTTGTGGTCGAGTTTACACTTATTAAGCCACGAAGGGCTAACAATAAAGAAATCAGCAGAAGAACAAAATAAACTTCAGCGTAGATCCCATCAATTCACCACAGACAACCAACTGGGATCTAGACCCTAACGATCAGCAACCTTCGTTGAATTACTCCTCAAAAGCAAGCGATGACTCCTCCTCTTCTGTAGATTTGTTTGCAGAGCAAACATGAGTACACAACCGTACTAGCAAGACATATCACAGAATGCAATTTATATATGCAGGCTTATTCCAAAGGAAATTGCTTCTGTGGTTATTTTGCAGAAATGCAATATTTGCAATTGAATACAATAATAGATTGAAATGTAGTTCAAAACAAATAGACAATAATAATTTAACGGTTATTTTCACAAAGAACACAAAGCTAATCAAATTGATTCACACAGCCACATGACTTAGATCACACAGCTATCCCTTCCCAAAGTTTTATGAAAATCTACCCCTCGTGTGAAACCCCCGAGCATGTCCATGACCGCGAACGCGGCTATTCGAATAGATTGATTAACACTCTGCAGAGGTTGTACACTTTACCCACAAGATGCAATCAAATTGATCAGAGCTGATTGATCACAACAAAACCTTTCAGAAACTTCATCTCAACATTGACACTCCTAGTGTGTTTTACCGCTATACCAACCCAAATACAGTGCTTTGGCATAACACACACCGTTGGACAGGGATGCGGCGATCCGTCCCGCGATGCGACTACATGGTAGTACACACCTCCACCCATGCAACACAGCCTAACCTACTACCTGAGTAATCAATGTCAAGAATTCATAACTTACTAAGTTAGGCCCGTCCCATCAGGCATATGGTTGTACGGAAGGCTCAGTTCAATGGCGCACAAAATTAAGTCCTTAATTGACCAAGTCAAAACTTTCAATTTCTAACTATGCCACGAAGATTATCATTCCCATTCATACAGATCCACCATATCACACAGTATCCACCACTTGCCTCAGTCTATATCCTTTCCTACCTGTTGGTTAAGTACAACACATGCTATCACAAAGTAATAACACATAGCGCACACAGTTTTATCACAAAGTTCCATAATCACTTAGTCAAATTTATAATTGCAACTCAGGTGATGGATGACTCGTTGCATCACTAAGCAGCTACTCGTATCTAACCAACCCATGTTGGTGCTATGATAATACTAACTAGTAATTAACCAATCTAGCATGACAAAAGATCAAGGTAATACAATAGTCAAGGTGGATATAACAAATTGGATTGATAGCTAACCCAAAAGCATTTAAATAATTACTTAAAATAGAATTCAATAATTTACAACAATATAGTTTTGAAAACTGGAATTCAACATGATCAAAGGTATGACTTGCCTTGGAATAAATCCATGTACTGGTCTTGGTCCTGGTGAACTTCTTCTTCAAAATCTTCCGAAGTATCAACGTCTACTCGCAAACAAAACAAATAAACCAAAACAAATAAATAACAGAGGCAAAACAAACTCCAAAAATTAAATAAAAAACTCAGACAAATAGATCTCGAATTTAGATGAATTTAAAAATTTGAATGAGCTCAAATGGAGTTCGAATGCAAAAGATATGGGCTTTGGAAGTTGAAAATCTAAAGAAAAACCCTAAATTAGGATTTATCATAATTTCCAAATTATTTCTCTGAAGAAAAATCAGATTATTGTGCAATGATGACATCAACAAGAGATTTTCCGGAATAAGATAAATAAGAAGAAAACTCTAACATGTGGGACCCACACGTCAGCGGCTGGGTTCACGATGCACTCGGTTCACCAAACCGATCTGGATCTGGGCTTAGGTGAGGTGGCACACACGTGTTGAGGTGGCGCCACGCACGCAACACGCCAGCACAGAGGCGCGAGCTGGTGCTGACGCGACAACACCACGTCAGATCGACGGCGGTGGTGCTCGGGTTCTAAGGACAACAGCGAACGGCGGCTCCTCGCCGGCGGTGAGTGGTACAAAAAGGTAAAGGGGGCTAATGCGCACCTGGTGTTGCACTCCTAGGTGGTTGAGGTGAACGGTGGTGGCCGGCGGTGAGCTCGAAGCGGTGGAGTCCCTCGGCTATTGTCGGACAAGGGTTCGAGTGGTGCTCCGGCGATGCGAAGGGGCTTTGGAGGTAGAGGCTGCGACGGTGGACTTGAAGGTGTGCTCCACGACAACACGGTGGCGACGACGGTGGTGCAATTCGAAGAAAAGGCCGGCGGCGACAAAAACCTAAAATTGAAATAGCGGCGCTAGCACTCTAGAGGGACGATTGCTTGAGGTGTTTTGGTGAGGCTGTTTCTGCGATCCCGGGGAGCCTATTTATAGGACCCGGGGTGGGCTATGGTAGCGCGTTGGCGGTGGAGATCAAAACAACTCTGAAATGATCGTGCGAAGAAACAGGAGATGGAGACGAAATCGGGATTTGATTTCAACCGAACCGGGTGCGGGAGAGATAGAGCTTCTAGATGGAAGAGTCCGCATGCAAAAATTGGGCTATTAGTGTTGTTGTCGGATGGAGCTCCAACAGCCTTCAATGGCGGCAGTGGCGTTGGCTTTGCGGAGAAGAAAGCGGCGATGACGATGATGGCGGTGGGGCCCACCTGCCAGCGAAAACAAACGCACGCGAACGTTTGGATCATAGGAGGTAACCGCCCAAATCTGATCGAACGGCTCTCATCCAGAGTGACGTTCGGACCGCCTGGACAGCATACCTAGATCTGATCGTTCCAACGCGATCCAACGGCTAGAATTGTGCTCACGCGAAGAGTGAGGAAGGAACGCGGGCTACGTGGGGATGGGCCGAAAGTTAAGGGGATTGGGTCGGAGGCTTAGGAATAAGAATGGGCTTTTGCTAGAGATTGGGACCAAGCTATTATCTGAGATATTAATTAGGTTTTCTATTTTAGAAATTAGCAGAAATTCAAATAAGCAATGAAAAATAGCATATGAACTCAGAAAAATTCTAGAAAAATCTAGAAAATAGATCTGAGCACATAGAATCCAAATAAAATAGTTTTGACATTTGTTCATGTTGACTTTAATCATATTAAATGATTTTGATATTGAAAGTCCATATTAAGCTTTTGAATTAAATTCAAATAAAATCAAATGGTGGATTTTCTTCCTACTAACAATTCAAAGGATTTTTAAAGCTTAGAAAATTGGGATGTTACAGTGTACAACCTCTACAGAGTGTTAATTGATCTATTCAAATAGTCGCGCCCTCGGTTATGGATATGTCCGGGGATTTCACACGAGAGATAGAGTTTCTTTATAAAACGAGTCGGAGTGTGAATGATAAGTTCACTTGATGAATATCATGTTCATTTGGTTAATAGGTAATTCACTTGGGGGTTTGTCTTGGAAAGTGAATGGGGAGTTCACTCGTGGCTTTAAAGAAATTGTTTACTTTATGTATTTACTATTCTTTTTAATTACACATTTCAATCTATTTACTATATTTATTGTAAATGCTGCTTTCTGCAAATCAGCCATACAACCAATCTTTGTTCAAGCCCTACATAAATACTATTTGCATACATTTCCCCATGACTTGTTGAGTATTTTATGTTAGAAATATGGCCTAGAGGCAATCATAGAGATGATTATATTTCAATATATTCATAACATTGGATAATATGTTATCTTGTTTCTAGAATAATATCGTTAATATTTATCATCAAGTATGTGAGTTGATTGTGAAACTCTGTATTTTTGCGATGATTATTGTTAATCGTTCCCTAGTCGGAAACATATGAATAGACTAGCATATGTATTGGTTGATGTTTCACAAGTCATGGATATGGAGATATCAAACTAATAATATGGACACATGTGATGCTTCTTCACTCCTTGTAATTTATCGCTAGTGCTATTAGGAGTAAGAGTTTAGTGGGAGTACTTGGAGGTTTTGGCCACTTGGAGACATGACGAACAGGAAGCACGACGATGGAGATCACCATGTGGAAGGGTCATACTATATCACGATGCAGTGTGATTGTTTGTGAATGCCTTTATATTCCTGTTTTATTTCTATGCATGTTTTTAACATGGTAGAAGTAAATTTCCCTCACATAATATTAAGTTAAATTGATGCCCTCCCAATTTGCTGCACCATCCAAAGTTATATATTTTAATGGTAGGTCTTGCCAAAGCAGAGTGTCATTAACTTTTCTTGACTAGATGGGTTTGTGTCAGACACTTACACGCATAGCATTAGTTTAACTTGACAAGGTCATCATAATGGTTATGGACCTTGAGGTATAGGGTTAGGTGTCGGAGCATAGAGATGCTGCCCAACAACAAGAGTCATATGGAGATATGATTAGCAAAGGGTTGTTTACCAAATTCACTTATCTTCTAGCAGTGATGCCAAAGCTCACTAGTAGATTAATTGATTGTAGGTCTTGAATCATTGAATGTCATAAGAGGGATATGGTATTTAGTAGGAGTATCTTTATTAAATTGTTTAATAGAAGTTACTTTTCTTGATCATATGTCTTAGTTTTTCTCAGACCTTCAAAAGCAGTTTGAGAACATAGAGGCCTATGATATGATCATGACGCTCAAAAGCATGTTTGAGACACAAGCAAGAACTGAGAGATATGAGATCTCAAAGAAATTATTTGGGTGTAAGCTAGCTGAGGATAATCCAGTGAGTCCACATGTGATCAAAATGGTTGGTTACACACAGAGCTTGAAAAAACTAGGTTTTTCGCTTAGCCAAGAGTTGGCTACTGATTTGATTCTTGCTTCGCTTCCTCCAAGCTATGGATTGTTCATTTTGAACTTTTGTATGAATAGTTTAGACAAGAATATCACCGAACTGCATATGATGCTCAAGACTATAGAGGACAGCATTAAGAAAAGCAACAGTCATGTTATGATGGTGCAAAAGAGTACAAGCTTCAAGAAGAAGGCTAAGACTAGGGTCAAAGGAAAGGGCAAGGCTAAAGCTTTGGATAGGATCCAAACTAACAATCCTAAGCCTAAGACTAAGTCTGAGCTGACTCAAGAGAATAAATGCTTTTACTGCAAAGAGCCAGGCCATTGGAAGAGGAACTACAAGAAATACCTGGCTGATCTAAAAAAGAATGGTGAGACTAAACCTTCTACTTCAGGTATTAATGTTATAGATGTTTTTCTCGCTGATTCTTCTGTTAACTCTTGGGTATTTGATACTGGATCGGTTGCTCATATTTGCATTTCGATACAGAGTCTAACAAGGAGTAGGAGAGTTGCAAGAGGAGAGATGGATCTTCGTGTCGGGAATAAAGCAAGGGTTGATGCATTAGCCGTCGGGACTTTGCCATCAGTATTTATCATGGAACTAAATAATAATTATTACGTTGCAGCCATAAGTAGAAACATTATCTCTGCATCATGTTTGCTGGCAGCGGGTTATAAGTTCATTATTGAGGACAATTGTTGTTCTATATTTTTGAATGAAGTGTTTTATGGCTATGCACCTGTTTTGAATGGGTTGTTTATTTTAAATCTTGATGATGCATCCGTCTATAATATTAATGCGAAGAGGCTTTGGCTTAACAATATGAATTCCACTTTTATTTGGCATTGTCGTTTGGGTCACATAAGTGAGAAACGCATGAAGAAGCTCTATGATGATGGAATTCTAAACTGATTTGATTTGGAATCATTTGGAACGTGCGAATCTTGCCTTCTTGGAAAGATGACCAAGACACCTTTCACTGGTCGAGCCGAGAGGTCGTCTGACTTGTTGGCACTCATACATACTGATGTGTGTGGACCAATGAGCACGACAGCTAGAGGTGGTTTTCAGTACTTTATTACTTTCACTGATGACTATAGTAGATATGGATATATCTATTTAATGAGGCACAAGTTAGAATCCTTTGAGGAGTTCAAAGAGTTCCAGAATGAGGTACAGAATCAACTTGGTAAGACAATCAAATCTTTACGATCTGATCGTGGAGGTGAATTTTTGAGCCATGAATTTGGTGACCATTTGAAGCAATGTGGAATTATTCCACAGCTTACACCACCGGACACTCCACAATGGAATGGGGTGTCCGAGCGGCATAATTAGACATTGTTGGACATGGTTCGGTCGATGATGAGCCTATTGGATCTGTCGTTATCTTTTTAGGGTTACGCTCTAGAAACTGTTGCTTTCACTTTAAATAAGGTACCATCTAAATCAGTAGATAAGACACTATATGAGATATGGACTGGGAAGAGTCCTAGTTTGTCTTTTCTAAAGATTTGGGGATGTGATGCTTATGTTAAACGTTTGACGTCTGATAAAATCACACCTAAGTCAGATAAATTGTTATTTATAGGATATCCTACGAAAACTAAAGGATATTACTTCTACAATCGAGAATATGGCAAAGTTTTTGTTGCCCGAAATGGTGTCTTTTTGGATAAAATGTTTCTTTCAAAAGGAGTCAGTGGGAGAAATGTGCAACTCGAAAAAATTCAGGAAACATCCGAAAGTATTTCAAATCCTACTGAATCTCTACAGGAAGAACAAAATATTGTTGAACCTGTAGATGAGACATCAGTCCCACGTAGATCTAAAAGGCCATGTCAGTTGCCTATAAGGTATGGGCATGACATATTATTATTGAATAATGATAAGCTAAAGACTTATGAGAAAGCGATGATGAACCCAGACTCTGAGAAATGGCTTGGAGCCATGAAATTCGAGATAGACTCCATGAGAAACAATCAGGTTTGGAACCTAGTCGACCCACTTGATGGTGTTAAAACCATTGAGTGTAAATGGATCTATAAGAAAAAAGATTAACATGGATGGAAATGTTCACATTCAGAAAGCTTGACTAGTCGCAAAAGGGTTTCGACAAGTTCAAGGGGTTGACTACGATGAGACTTTCTCACCAGTAGCAATACTTAAATCTATACGGATCATTCTAGCTATTGCTGCATATTTCGACTATGAGATATGACAAATAGATGTCAAAACAGCTTTCCATAATGGAAACCTAAGTGAGGATGTGTACATGACACAACCCGAAGGTTTTGTCGATCCAAAGAATGCTGGTAAAGTGTGCAAACTTCAAAAATTCATTTATGGGTTGAAGCAAACATCTCGGAGTTGGAATATACGTTTTGATGAGGAGATCAAAATGTTTGGTTTCGTCAAGAACAAGGAAGAACCTTATGTTTACATGAAGGTTAGTGAGAGAACGCTTGTTAATCTAATCTTATATGTGAATATCATATTATTGATTGGGAATAACATTCTTATGCTGGAATCTGTTAAGGCATCATTGAAAAATAGTTTTTCTATGAAGGACCTAGGAGAGGCAGGATATATCTAAGGGATAAAGATCTATAGTGATAGATCAAAAATGCTAATTAGATTAAGCCAAAGTACTTATATTGACAAGGTGTTAATTCGATTCAACATGCAGGATGTCAAGAAAGGGTTCTTGCCTATGTCAATGGCATAAGTCTTAGCAAAAGTCAGTGTCCTTCGACAAGTGATGAGCGAGACCATATGAATGATATTCCATATGCTTCAGCCATTGGATCTATCATGTACGCCATGATATGTACTCGACCAGATGTATCATATGCTCTAAGTGTTACGAGTAGATGCCAAGCAATTATCATTAGGCCTTTACAATGTTGTGTCCTAGTGTACTCATGCCCGCTAAGGTTTCGCCCCTTTGGACTAACCGTCCTCCGGAAGCCCCCTCTTGCGCCAAGTGGGAATAAAAGTCTAACCGACACCCACATATTCAACATGACATAAATACACTAAAATATTACAAATTAATTAGCCAAATCCTGCCCATACAGGACATGTGGTGGTACGGTAAGGCATAGCAATAAGCGGCTCAAAGACTGGTCCTCAATTGACTTGGGCGTCATTCCTACAAACCATGGGCCTTAATCTTAACCAGATCAATCCCGTGCATAAACCTGCACCCACCATTCCGACCATTTCGCCCAAGTCCAAACCCATTTTTGATTTTATTTTGAATAAAACTCTCTTTATAAATTCATGTGGTAAAAACAATACCACAATGTCAAATTTGAAACAAATTTGTAAGAGACTTGGCTAACCTTCCCAAATTCTTTAAGTATACACTAAGCCTTTCTAAGCATATGACTTGTTTTGATAATATCTTGTCTATGGTGTCAAGGCAATCAAGTACAATATTCAAATTGGCCATACAATGAAACATTGGAGTAACTATATGTAAAACAGGGTATTGAAATACTTATAAAAACATATGCATGCATTTAATAATTTAAAAACTGAAAATAACTTAAAAATACTGGGAACAATATGATCATTGGTGTAACTTGCCTTCGTTGACGTCTTGGAATTCTAGGTCTTCGGATTGGTCGAACTCTCCGGAGTCGTCGAAGTCTAAACGCGAAAATACGACAAATTCAAATTCAAATTCAAATAAATTCAAAATTATAGTTCAAATTAACTCCAAATTGAAATATTTTGGTTTAGTTAGCTAGATTATAATTTTATACAAATTTTGCAACTTGAATCACCCAATTTGGAGTTCAGATGCAAAAGTTATGAATTTTTGAAGTTTAAATCTATTTAAAACCTAATTTCTGAATTTATTAGATTTTCCTGATTTATTTTTCTAAAGGAAAATCAACTTATTGCACAAGAATGACGTCAGCGCACAGAAAATTGAATTTTTGGCCGAATTCTTTTTCTAAAGAAAATTCTCGGAGTCACTGACAGGTGGGTCCCTGGTCAAAGACCGGGTCCATGGTCCGGTCAACGGACCACGGTGGGCTCGGTGCACAGCACAGTGCACGTGTGCGGGTGTGCTGGCGTGTGTGTTGACGTAGCTGCCACGTGTGCTGTGACTCAGCTCTGGTGCTGAGGTGGCACCGACGTGGCATCTACGTGGCCGAGCCACGTGGGCACGGGCGACGGCGGTGCTCGGCGTTGAGCTCACCGGCGCTACGCCCCACGGTGAGCTCCGCCGAGGGGCTCAAAGCGAAGAGGGAAGTGCGGGGAGTTGAGTGCGCACATTTTGGTCACCTGAGGACGTCGCGGTGGCCGGCGGCGAGGCGAACAGCGGCGGCGTGGGCGGGCTTGACGGCGGCGACGAGATCTAGCGGCGCTCCGGGGAAGGCGACGCGAGCACCGGGTAGGCAGTGATGTGGCGAAGCTGCTGGTGCGGTCAGAGTTGACGATGAGGCCTTGCCGACGCTGGAAACGAAGAAATACCGAGCTTCGGGCGGCGGGGAGAAACTCCGAAATCCGGCGAGCTCGAAGGGGCAGAGAGGGAGTGGGTAGCGGCTTTGGATTGGCGGGAACGAGGGCTTCCCGGTGCTCCTTTTTATAGGGGCTGGGGGTGGCTGTGAGAGGGGATCGTGCGCGAGTGGCGGTTGCGGCACGACGGCGGTGGTTGCGGCGCGTGGGCAAACCGGGCGCGAAGAGAGGGGGAGAAGGTGGGGAGTGGGTGCGGTTGAAGGCGCCGAGTCGTGCGCACGTCGCGAGGAGACGCGGGAGGTTGGGGGCGGCAGTTGTGGAGCTCGGGTGCGGCCGAAAATGGCGGAGGCGGCGGGCGCTGCGCGAAGAAGAAGGGGCGAGGAAGAAGAAAGCAGGCGGGACCCACGCGGCAGAGAGAGGCGCGGAGGCTGGCGGGTGGGGTCGGCTCGGGTGAGAGAGAGAGAGAGCGGCACGGGGCGTGGGCCGTTTGGGCCGCGCGCTGGAGGAGGTTTGGGCTAGAGGTTTGGATTTCAGCCCAACTGAGTTTGTGGTTTTTTTTTTATTTTGTATTTGTTTTAATTCTGGTAATTCAATTTGGCTTTAAAAAATATCAAAATAATTCCAAAAATTATGGAAAAATTCACAGAAATTCCCATGATTATTTTGGACTTAATGAAATTATTTCCAACTTTATGTTGGCCTTTAATTTTGCAAATAAATTTGTTTTGACTTTAAAATAATTATAAAAAACTTTTAAAAATTCCAGAAAATTCCACAAAAGTAAATAAATTTTAATTTTTACTGAAATTTGAAATTTGGGCTATTACAATAGTCGTAGAAAATCTTACAATTGGGTACTGGTCGTAGAAAGACTTAGGACCAGAGGTAATCGTAGGAGAACTTACGATTACGTGGTAGTCGTAGAAGGACTTACGACTACGGTGGTGGTCATAGAAGAACTTACGACCACCTGATTGACTTCTCCCTTACTACTGTAAGGGGTGTACTCAATAGCTGTGTGACGTCATATTTACCCATAATACTCAATTACAGATAAATAGTAAAATGAGAATCATTAGATCCTCATCATCTAGCCCCCCCCCCCCAGCTTCAAGTGAAAATAACTTACTTGGGAAAGGAGTCATAGATATTCTTACGACCACTAGGTGGTTGTAGGGTAAAGGTTGAAGGAAAAACTCTTCGACACGTGTTTCATTTGACCAGAAATATATTTGGTCAAGGAAGTTTGTTGAAAATCTTATGACTACGAGGTAGTCGTAGAAAATCTTACGACTACGGAGTAATCGTGGTACGATGATCGAAAGTAACACCTTTCCGAGTGGTATTTCTCTTGACTAGAAATATACTTGGCCAAGAAGGTAATTTTGCTTGAGGTGTGAAAAGAGCCTCGGTTTTCTCGAACAGGCAGATTTAAAAGGATCTGTCCATTAGAGCAATTCCCGAAGCGGTGGGAACCGTTTCATTTCAAGCGTGCGGTTATAAAACTGACCGCAGGGGTGACTTTATGGTTCTTACCTTTCCCCAATTCACTCTGACTGTTCATCAAGTTCTCGCCTCCTCCGCCGCCAGCACAAACTATGCATTTTCTTGAAGCTTTTCCAAATCCAAATCTCCTTTTCGTGAGAAAAAATGGCCAAAATCGTCTCTGAGTAGGCCGAATCGGAGATGGACACAGCGAAGATGAACGCTTTGGTTGCCGCCGAGAAGATTCCCGAGAAGGTACTCGTAAAGTGGATTTCAGCGGTTGGACAACACTGGCCGTCGGGGGAGGATGGGCAAATCCCTATCTTCCAGGCGTACTGTGAGTGCAGCCTTCGATTGTCTGCTCACCCTTTTCTCACACTCGTGCTCGAGCACTTTGGGGTGGAATTAGTGAACCTTGGTCCTAATTCCATCACAATGTTAAGCATATTCGTGTATTTGTGTGAGGTATACCTGGGGATTCCGGTGGACCTCAAGCTTTTTCAATATTATTACAGGATGGCTCGACAAGTCGGAATTGCTAGAAGTTGCGGTTTGAAGCTCCACGATGGGAAGTTGAAGGAGTACATTCAGATCTTCACCCGGTCTTCATGGCCAGGATGAAAAAAGAAGTGGTTCTATTGGGAGGTCACCAAGGAAGACAATCGCTAATGTCTTTGTATGTTATTACTTTTATAGGCGGAGGCAAGTGGTGGAGGCTGTGTGACATGGTGGATGGAATATCACACGGTATGGGGCGGGCTAACTTAGTAAGTTATGGATTCTCGGCATTGATGTTGGTGGAGAGGGTGGAGGTGGATTTCTCGTCACTGTCCTATTGTCGAGTGTCAATGTTGAGACGATTGGTGCTTGCTACACTAGTTGTATCTTGTGGGTAAAGTGTACAACCTCTGCGAGTGTTAATCAAACTATTCGAATAGCGCGTCCTCGGTCATGGACATGCTCGGTGATTTCACATAAAGGTTAGTTTTATAAAATGTGGGAATGGGGAGTGTGTGATCTCAATCATATGGCTATGTGAAATAATACATTTTGTGTGTGTCTTTGTGGAAACAACTATTAAATTAATATTGTCTATTTGTTTGAATTATGCTTTCAATCTATTATCGTATTCAATTGCAAATGTTGCTTTTATGCAAAAGAACCACGAAGCCTTTTCTTTGGAATAAGCTGCATCTATACGAAGGCGATCGTTCGTTAACTGTGGTGAATTGGTGGGATCTGCTGGAGATTTCCGTTCATTTCTTTGCTTTATTTCTCTGGTAGCCTGCGTGGCTTAATAAGTGTAAACTTCGACCATAAGGTCAAAACCCTTATTTGTTATTCAAACTAATCGTTTACTTTAATTATACGCTTGTGTGGATCGATATTTACAGTGTTAACCACTGTGTGCACTAGCGTGATCTGGACTAGTGCGGTATACAGAGGGTTCGAGTCGTGATGCGGGTCCAGACCAGAGTAGTATCGAGCCATGCGGTATGAAGTCTTGACCTTAGTTAGATTGGCCGTCTTTAGAGTGTCCAAACTATTTTCTAAAGGAAAAATTAACTTGCAAGGTTAATTGAGGATCTTGACCTAAGTAATAAAGGTATTTCATTTGAGTTTCTTGATACGTGTTTTGTTGGGTTTAACCTACCCCACTTAGTTCTTAACTCTCTTGCTTGCTACCTATCTCGACCTTTGGAGCCTCGCGAGATGGTTCAAACTATCGTCGAGCTTCTTTGCAAGTGGTTCGGTACCACACCGGGAGGCAATGAGCAACAGCATGCGCGGGCGGTTCGCGTAAGCACCCATTGACTTGCAAAACTTTGGAGCTTTCATGGCGGCCGAGATTCGGTGATGAATACCATGATGACTCGGATGCAAGCCATGCACAACGAACAATAACAACAACAATCACCGACATGGGCCCGGTGCTCATGGTCACCATGGACCATCAAACTTGCGAAATTCGCGAGACTCGTCCACCAACATTTTACAGACCGTCTCTCCGGTGGAAGCGGGCGATTGGCTGCGTGTTATCGAAAGAAAGCTGCGATCACTCGGTCGCGGCCGTGAAAAGGTTACGTATGCCACTCACGGATGGAGGCGCGATTGCTTTGAATGGTGGGAGAACACTGCGCCATGAGGCGCCACGAGGATATCGACTTGGGATCTTGACCTCTCGCTTATTGGAAATATCACGAGAGGATTTCTTCCTAGATTCGACTCCTCAAAAGTTTTCTCGGCTAGCTCTCTGCGGCGGAAGATGTAGCCACGGACAAGGCTCGCGAGTCGCTTTTGAAGGACTAAACCTTTGGTACCCGCGTCGGTTTGATCGCCCATACTTTCCACGATTTCCGGGAGTTGGTCAACAAAGCCTTTGTTCTAGAAGACAAGCGCAGGAGGCTGGAAGATAGCGCAAGCGCGGATAGCTCAACAAAGGAACCATCAATCTGAGAGGGCAAAACGGTGCCGGCCACGGTTCAACGAGTTTCCACCGGACCGTTGAGCACACACCTTCGCAACACCCGTCCGGTGCTCGGAACTTCCGCAGCCACACTGTCAACCCCAATCGAGGAAGCAACGAGCGTGCCAAAGGTGCATTACGCTGTCGTCGGTAGGGACATTTGCCAACGGTGTCGCAAGAACAATCACTCGATGCGCTTCAACCTTGGAGCTCGCCATCAAGACACGGCGCGGGCATCAGCCAAGGAGCTTCACAGTTCTTTGGTCAAGCGGAGGAGCACCATAGTCGTGATCGAGGCGTGTCAACCCGTCACTCTTGAAGGAGCGGGAATCACGGACGTTATCTGCGGGTAAGTTTGGTTAACTCGATTACGCATCGATTTTGTTTGATTACGGAGCTTAGCATTCGTTTGTTTGGAATATTTGCAGCAAGAATAATTTGGAAGTTATGCAACAAGCATACTCATTAGTCGATGCTTTGGAGCGAGCTAAATACTAAAGTGGGATGTTTAGGAGCTAAGTTACTCATAGGCGGAGTTGAGTTTCTAGCCAACCTAATAGTCCTAGATACCCAAACCCTAGATGTCATTCTTGGCATGGATTGGTTATCCAAGCACAAAGCCGTGCTAGATTGTGGCGAAGCAGTAACAATGGGGGCGCCAAAGAAACAAGGTAGAGTTTCTAGCCACCTCGGTTCGTGATGGACATTTGCTAGTAAGCGATGCGAAGACCCTTGCCTTAGAAGAAGTACGATGGTGATGAATATCGGATGTGTTTAGGAAGAATTACGGGAATGCCAGGATCGTGACATTGAGTTTGTCATCGACCTAGTACCGAGGGCGACACCAATTTCAAAGAGACCTTATCGGATGCGGTAGATGAATTGGTAGAGATGAAGAAGCAGATAGAAGACCTTCTTGAGAAAGGTTTACGTGAGACCTAGTTAAGTGTAGTGGGGGCGCCGGTGTTGTTTGTCAGAAGAAGGATGGAAGTATGAGGATGTGTATTGATTACCGTTCTCTCAGCGAGGTTACCATCAAGAACAAGTACCCACTACCGGATAGATGATCATTTGATCGGATGAAAGGGCGGATTATTCTCGAAGATCGATCTGCGATCGGTTACCACCGGCTAAAAATTTGTCCTAAGGATATCGAGAGACGCTTTCTCAGCAGCAGATGCGGACATTATGAGTTCTTAGTCATGTCCTTTAGTGCGACTAATGCCTGCCTATTTCATGAACATGATGAATAAAGTATTCATGGAATATTTGGACAAGTTCGTAGTTGTATTCATCGATGATATTACAGTGTACTCAAGTCGCTGGAAATATCACGAGAGGATTTAAGGATAATATTGGAAATACTGAGAGGATTTCTTCCTGGATTCGATAAGTGTGACTTTTGGAAGAAGAAGTGGATTTCCTTGGTCATGTTATGCAGTAGAAGGGTATGATTGACCGGTAAAGTTAAGCGATGCTACATTGGGAAGCGACCAGGCGTAACTTTCAGTTAGCGGTTTCTTGGGAATGGCGAGTTATTACGCCGTTTTATCGAAGGATTCTCATCAATTGCTAAGCCTCTTACGCCAATTGTTGAAGAAGGAGAAAAAGTTCACTTGGACTCCGACTGTGAGAAAGCTTCCAAGAGTTAAGCGCTTAACTACCCAGTGCTAATTTTGCGGATATTCGCAGGATTTCGATATCTATTGTGATGCTTCGGCGTCAAGGATTAGGATGTGTCGATGCAAGAAGGAAGAGGCTGTTGCTACGGCGTCAAGACAATTGAGACCCGAGGAGAATTACCTACTCATGATGCGGAATTAGGCTGTAGTAGTGCATGCTTTAAGATTTAGCGTCATTACCTCATCGGTAATGTTTGTGAAGTCTACAGGATCATAAGAGTCAAAGTACATCTTTACCCGATCGGTCACGAATATGAGGCAGAGAAGATGGTTAGAATTGATCAAGGATTACAATCTGGAATCCACTACCATCCGGAAAAGCCAGCGTAGTTCTGCGGATGCTCTAAGTCGTAAGGATTCTGCAATGATTTGGAAGTAAAGAAGTTGCCGAGAACTTTATGAAGAATTTGAAGCTAAAGCTAGAAGTTGTGTCAAAGGATTTGTAGCCGTTTGGAGAGTGCAGTCTACCTGGAAGCGGTTCGTGAAGCACAACAAAGGACCACTGTGTTGTCGGATATCAAGCTCAAAATAGCGAAGGATCAAGGTCGCCCATTTCTGCCGATCAAAACCACGTACTCGGGGAGATCGCCTTGCGGAATTGTACATAGCAATTGTCGGTTTGCATGGTGTGCCCAAAAGATAGTGTCGGATCGTGGATCTCGGTTCACCTCGTTTTGGCGAGTTTGCATGAAGCATTGGTACCCATCGAATTTCGATCTGCGTATCATCCGCGACAGATGGGACCCCGAAAGGTTAATCGAATATTGGAGGATATCTTTGAGAGCTTGTGCTCTAGCTAATGCTACCCGTTGGGATAAAAATCTGCCGTATCGAAATTTTCATACAACAACGATTATCAAGCTGATGCGCAAATGTCACCTTTTGAAGCTTTGTATGGCGTGCACAGTAGGACCCCGTTGAATTGGTGAAGCTTGGTGAGCGATCGGTTTTAGTCGGACATTTTGGAAATATCACGAGAGGATTTCTTCCTAGGATTCGACTCCAGGATCTTGACCGATCGCCCTGCTTTATTGGAAATGGTCGAGGATTTCTTTCCTAGGAGGTTCGTAACATCCCGGGGATCTTGAGCTTAAAATCTTTTAAATAGTTAGTGGGAAAAATTCACCATTTGAATTTTATTTGAATTTAATTTCAAAAGCTTAATATTGGACTTTCTGATCAAAAACATTTAATGAATAATCCCAACATGAACAATAGCCAAAACTATTTTATTTGGGTTCTATGTGCTTTCAGATATATTTTCTAGATTTCTAGAATTTTTAAGTTCATTTGCTATTTTTCTATTGCCCGTTTGAATTTACAGTATTTTCTAAAATGAAAAACCTATTTAAAATCTCAGAAATCCATTAGGTAGTTCTTCTTTCGGCCCATTCATTCCGCTCGTTATCACGGCCCATCTCGACCGGTTTTTAGCTCGCACTGTATCATAGCCTCCTGCTGGCGTGTGGGCCCATACGTCAGTCTCGCCGCGCGCGATCCTCGCGCGCGGCGCGCCCCGCGCCCTCCCGGGATCTATAAAAGGACCGGATCGCCTCCTATATTCAAGCTATCAAAGACTTGAAGGTGGGAGGGCTTACCGGATGGCACGTGGTGAAGGACTTCATCACGTGCCACATTAGTCCCCTAAAGAAACGAGTTCCTCTCATGTGGAGGTACTCGGGGACAACAGACCCGACCAGGGACTACAAGGAGGGTAAGTGAAATTCACACTTTTGACTCTAGCTTTGGTTAGCCTTGATTTGGTCTGTTGACCATGCTATCTATTTGCACAGATCTTTCACAAGCGGAGATTGACGCCCGTGTCAAACTCATCTGTGAGAAAAATCCATCAAATGTGGCGGCTCCTCAAATTCTTGCGGTTTTGACTACAGAGGAAAAGGTGGAGCACCTAAAGGTAATCAAAAACCGACTTCATATTTAGGTCTTTGCGACTAGAGGATTCGTCGTAGAAAAATCTTACGACTGTGGACTGGTCGTAGAAGAACTTACGACCAGCGAGTGATCGTAGAAAAACTTACGACCACTTTAATAATGTTCTCTTTTTCTGATTTTAATAAAAAGTAGGCATGGAAGATCGCCAAGGCGACGTGGAGGACGTGTTGGTGGTAATTGGGGAAACGGTGCAAGCGGAGCAAGTAAAAGCTCCTCCAACCAAAAGGCGTCGACTTGTAAAGGTCGCCGACAAGGGTGGTGCAAGTTCAACTCCTTCTGCTCCCTTTGCTCAATTCGCTGCAAACATGGCTGCTGCGACGAAGGCAAGGGCAGATGAATCTGCCACAGCCCTTAAGCACAAAGCCTCCAAGGCTAAGGTACCCTTCTATTACGGCAACAAGATTTTCGCAGTTTCTGCTTCTCGTGGCTTTGTAAAGCGGCTAGAAAAGGAGAACTGGAAAAGCTTCATGTCTTTTGTGAAGGAAACTGCTGCTCCAGTAGAACTTGAGGTCGAGGATAGTAGTGCTCTTGAAGTGGTCGAGAAAGATCTCAGCCATTCGGGGAGTCAAGAGGGTCACAAAGCGGTGACTCATGTTCCCCTAATTGAATCTCGACCAAAAGTAGTCGATAAGAAGTCGAAGAAATCTTCTGTTGGGAAGGTTGCTTCCAAATCCTGGTTAGGTCCAGGATGCAGAGGTATGTAAAAAATAAAAGTGTAAGAACAACATTTACCCTTTATTTTTCACGAGTTAACTTCCCTGTTTTGTGATCTTAGCCCAACTCCTTCAACCCCATGGATGCTTCTATTGAGAAGCCCGCTACTACTTCTTCAGCAAATGAGGGGGCGACAGCGGTAGTGGTTGAAGTACCAGCCACCATTCCCATGGTAGAAGAAGTTGTCGCTGCTGAAGTTGCTACGACTGCTGATGCAGTCGTAGAGATTACGTAAAGATTGTTTGATACAGGGGGTCTCCACAATTGATCACGCAGACGGAAAAAGACACAAGGATTTTTATACAGGTTCGGGCCTTCTCTAGAGAGAATAACAACTCTACTCCTGTGTGTATTGTATTAGGTATCCTGGTTACAATCAGTGGAAAGACTTGTGCTAATACTGCTACCGATTGCCTCTCCAAAGTCCCCACATTTCTCTCTGAAAGAAGTCTTTTTATAGTATAGAGAGATGTAGTCGTTCCAGGTCAAGAGACGCCCTATTATTCCGTAATAATGGTAGTAATCACCGGAGTAGTAACCTCCCCACGTTGCTTGATGGTTATCAATAAGAGATAATGGTGAGTTATCTGCGGTTATTCCAGAGAATAACTACGTATATTGACTGCTCAGATCTCACAGTTAATAGGGCCTACAGGCGAGTGAACCCAGTTATCTGTGGAGAAGTCGTGGTAGGACTGGTCGTAGAAGGACTTGCAACCAGGGGGTAGTCGTAGAAAAGCTTATGATTGGGTACTGGTCGTAGAAAGACTTACGACCGGAGGTAATCGTAGGAGGACTTACGATTACGTGGTAGTCGTAGAAGGACTTACGACTATGGGGGTGGTCGTAGAAAAACTTACGACCATCTGATTGACTTCTCCCTTACTACTGTAAGGGGTATACTCAATAGCTGCATGACGTCATATTTACCCATAATACTCAATTACAGATAAATAGTAAAATCAGGATCATTAGATCCTCGTCACCACTAGTGGTCGAAGTGTCGACCACATGAAGTTATTCGACACTTGATCGAGAAAGAATTGAACAGTCCATGGATGACAAATTATCTGACCTGGAGTTTAACCAGATGTCGTGGGGTAAAGGGAGAATATACAAACAGGTCGTTCAATTTAACCAGATACAAACTTGTCGTAGATTGGCCAAAACTGGTCGTACACAGTTACGAGCTGATCGTATGGAGATACGAGCTGGTCATAGACTGGTAGAAACTGATCGTACACAGCTACGAACTGGTCGTATGGAGATACGAGCTAGTCGTAGACTGGTTGAACATAGTCACAGACTGGTCGTATGGAGATACAAACTGGTCATAAGGTGTTACAAACTGGTCGCAAGGAGTTACAAACTGGTCGTAAGGAGTTACAGATTGGTCGTAACTACACTTGGACTGGTCGTGACTGAATTTGAGTTGGTCGTAAATGATAAGGACCTGGTCATAGATCATATTGCATTAAGGTTCGTCCGATATATTCTTTGTGTTCGGGAATCGTTATGTGCTGCTAGGTACCGCTAACGACTCGTGGTCAGAAAAGAGTTTCCGAGTCACAACTGATCACACATGAACCTATAGGGTGACACACTTAAAGGGCAAGGATTTGATTTGGATGGTGATCCGAATTCTTATAGGCCTCGAGTTCCTAATGGGTCTCAAGTTGGAAACCCGTTATGGATGCCTATAAATATAGAGACGGTTGCATGGGCTTTAGCAGTCTCTTTTGAAGAATTCCCGAAACCCTAATAGCCACGCCCTCCTCAACCACGCCGCTGGTGCTAGCACTACTGCGCGTGGTTTCCCTGCCCTGTATGTGTGGATACCTTGGAGGTGTTGTTGCGAAGCATCAACACTAGGACGATCCGCAACTCGGGACGATCATCGGAGTAGGAGGAGAAGACACGTGACAAGTACAATTATGACTGCATCAACTCGCTACATTGACTCTACTTCCGCTACGAGTCAACGCTTCTAGTGGTAATCTTGTGATCTATTACTAGTGGAGGTTCCTTGGTTACACGATTTTTTTTGTTTTGTGCTTTCGTAGCTTTCCCGCGATCCTTCTCTTTATGTGCTCACGGCTTCAATTTCTGCGATTCAGTTGAAGAATATTAAGCTGCTCAAGAGTTCTTCGT
The DNA here is from genome assembly GCA_036346255.1 of Ampelocalamus luodianensis. Classification (NCBI taxonomy): domain Eukaryota; kingdom Viridiplantae; phylum Streptophyta; class Magnoliopsida; order Poales; family Poaceae; genus Ampelocalamus; species Ampelocalamus luodianensis. The sequence continues at coordinate 98,997 of CM070627.1, forward strand.
CCAGGAGTACCATGAAGATTTTGCAGATTAGAGCATTCTCTACTCGATTGCCTGTGGGCATGTTGATTAGCCTTGTCAAGTTTTTTGTTCCGCTTCAAGAGTTTATTTATTTCTTTAGCCATGCGTGGCAAGTTAAGTAAATATTGACCATAAGGTCTAGTTATTATTATTATTTGTTAATTTGAGATCTTTTTAATTAATCGAATAAATAGATGATATTTTCATCACTATTTTCTGTGTGAGCTAGCTACTGATCTGGGACTAGTTTAGAATACACAGATGGTTCCTGAATCATATTTTTGGGTCCCGACAAAAAATGCCTAATTGGTTTTATTCGGGTGCGTATGAATTTATTTGCTCTTCTAAATAAACCTGGTGTTGTTTAATTTAATTAATATACCTTGACTAAATTATTGCTAACACATCAGATTATTTATTTAAGTTAGTGAGTGCTACTCATGATTAAATTAGTTATATAAGGTCTCAGATAAATTTTATGCGTTTCGCTCGCTTTTACTTTCTACCGATCGATCTACTGATATATATCCGTAGGCGGCTTATGCTTTTATTTGATCTTAATATTTACACGGTGCTAGTACTTCTTATTAATAATGCTCATCTTTATACGACTAAACCTATTGTTATTAATTTTTTCTAGAATTTATCTATATACCCCTTCCCTAATTCCTATTTTCTACACTTAATCCTAATCTCACCCACCTAATCACCTTTTCTCCCTCCTCATTGCTTGAGCCGAAACAACCCTGTCCACTCATTCTCTTGCTTTCCCCTTTTTCCTTCGTCTCCTTTTATCTCTCTCCTACTTTGCTTTGGCCTAAACACACTTAGCCATTCATTTCACCCCTCTCTTTCTCCTCTATTTGCTTCCAGCCGAATGCTCAAGGCCATTCTTCTTTGCTTCTCTTCTTCCCATTTCTTGCTTTATGGAGTTTTGCTTTGGTTGGATTTTTGCCCATGGCACAGCACCTGGCTCGGCTGCCCCCATGGCGCCGCTATCCCTCGGCCGTGGCTTGGTGCCACCCCAACTGCTTCTTGCTCCCTCGTGCCCCTGCTTGCTCCCGGCTCCCTTGTGCGTCAGGCATCTCCGGCCGCCGGCGCCGCTGCTCGCATTCGCTCCTCCCCTGGTGTGCTCGAACCCTTCGGCCCGTGCCCCTGTTGTGGTGTCGGCCCACTTGCGCTCCTCCACGGTGTGGCCTCCCCAGCTCGCCTCCGACTCGGTAACTGTGAGACCCCGGTTTATTTAGCTTGTAATGCTTAGTCCTTCATTGACTCTAGCATCACAAACAAAATATACCGTGCCTCGGGAAAATGTATACTTCCCAGAATTGCAGTATACACACCCTTTTACAAAACATTGCATCAATTCCATACAACACATATAACTGAAGCTTACTTTATAAGCAAAAGACATACATACTAGTTATTACAAAAGAGAGGCCAACCAGCCAAGAACTAAAAGAACAACGGAAGCCAAAATGCCATAAGACGGCTATGAACAAGAGCCAACCGATTTGCCTACACCCACAAGGCAATCCGACCGGACCGCCGAGCTAGTCGTCCCAACTGCAGCACAACTCACCAAAGTCGATCCCTTGGGGATCAACCTCCTCTGCAACAATTAAGCAAAGCAAATGAGTACAAAAATGTACTCGTAAGACTTACGAGTAACAAACCTAGATACTACTACATGCAGGATTTAATCAAAGGAGAGGGCTCAAAGGTTATTTTCAGCATAAAGCAAGTTTTATTTGCAATAAGTAATAGTTTGAAGACAGTTTTAATAATCTGAATTTTATTTGCGTAAATAACAACGAGACAATAAATAATAACATAAAGACATCCTGGAGATGACCAACCCAATGGCCATCACAACAATAGCACGAGTTACCCACTCGTACCACCCACATCAAGTTTTAATTTAAAAGGTTGTAGTCTAGTTCTTGCACGACCTTACCAAGCATGTCCATAACCTAGGACGAGGCTATTCGAATAGATCAAACCCTGCAGGGGTGTACCAATGTACCCACACTTCAGACCGCCTTTTTGCCAAGCTATTAAGCACACTTCCTTTGGTATGCCGGCACGGCTAAGTCCTACGAGATATTTCCAATAGAATGCGTTAATTAAGAGTCGCACGTATGGGGGTTAACCCTTAGTGATCTGCCAGCAAAATATGGATCACAAGGACCCATACGTAGAGTAAGATACACCGGCCTCGGCGGGTGCTCCCCTCAATCACGTGACCCATCTTGTATATAGAAATATACAACCTTCCATGCGACTCATTAATTAAAACCCCCCAAAGTACTAAGTCAAGAGAGGTCCCATATATCTCTAGTGTGGTTAGCACGCAAATATCGCTTGGCTTAGTGACACAAGTAACTCGGTCCTTGATGACCCAGGCACCATTCCAGTCACACCCAAAAGATCACACCATCGTACCATTGTGCTCAAGTCTAAAACATTTTATTTTCAGTTTTGGATTTTACAAATAACTAAAGCACAAAGGTATTGATCATAAGTAATAACAAGTTTTTGTGTGATCAAGGTCATCGACTAAGTCGATAACCACCTAATTTTACCGGTAACTAAGCATTGTTAAGTAGCATATCGTAAAGACAAATAAAAGATCATAAATCATTCACCGGGCTCTAATTCACCAGTGAGGATAATAAACTATGGCAGTGGCAGGGGTGAACAATTTAAAGGCAATAATGCAATAGGCTTATCTACCTCTAATCGATAAAATTAACTTTGACACAAGAAGCATGCATACTTAGTTTTTGCAAACAAGATATTAGAATTTAAAAGTAGTAGGAGCAATATGATCAAATGATATTACACTGCTTGCCTTGCTGTGATTCGCTTGTTTGCTGCAGAGGATCACTCTCCAAATCAACACAATCGTCGGATCCTATCGAAAAGGCAAGCAAATCCAAATAAATCGACGAACACTGAAGAAGACTCAAAACCAAAAGTGTTCCAAAATACATGAAACTTACACAGCAGGAAGAGCATGATTTTATACAAAATTAGCAACAAGAATCATTTAATTTGGATTAAGGATGCAAAAGTTATAGCTAAATCAATTTCAGTCTGTTGAAAAATTCAAAATTAATTACTATCTATTACTGTTCATGGCATAAATTTCTAGAAAGATCTGGAACTTGAAAATTTTATGGTAGGTAGATACTGGCATTCTAAGGTTAGCAAAATAGAGTTTACTTCATTTGGAGCTAAAATGAATTTATTATGATTTTTCTAAATTATAAATCTAGGGCATAATCAATTTTAGAGTTAAAGACTACATTAAAACCTATGCTATGTTAAAGCATTCTAACAGAGGAACCTAGCAAACTTTAGTTTATTCAATTTGGAGTTACAGAGAGAAAGTTATGCATTTTTGAAGTTCAAAGCAATTAACAAGTTGCAAATAAAAGCTTTCAGGACTTAATCTTGAAAACCAACTCAATATAGGGAGGTCGTGGGCCGATGATTCGAAATCGCACGGCTCACGAGCACGGGCGCAAAATCCCCCACGAGCACCTATGCGAAAAGACCTCATTGCGCCCAGAGGAGGTCTTAACCATTAGATCAAGACTTGACGGTCCAGATCTAACAAGGAGGTCCGCAGGGTGGAGATCTAAGAGAGGAGGTCTGAACGGTGAGATTTGAAGAAGGGGAGGTCCTGGCGGCTAAGATTTTTCGAGGAGGTCTTAACTGCCAAGATCTCCACCGACGGATTTAGATCCAATGGCCCACGAGAGATGGGACATTCGGACTTCCCGAATGCCTCACCAAGTCTGGGACATAGATCTCAAAAGGAACGGCTTAGATCAGGATCACATTCGGAGGTCCGAATGTTCACCAGATCTGAGCCGTAGATCTAGAAATGAACGACAAAAGAGGATCAGAACGTTTTAGAACTCTAAACGCGCCGAGGAGGTCTAGCCCGTTAGATCTAGATCTAACGGTCCAGAGCTGAGGGAAGGTCCTAAAGCTAAGGATATAATGTAGGAGGTCCTGGATGGTCAAGATCTCCAAGGGGAGGTCTTGAACGGCTAAGATTCCACCGAGGGAGGTCCTGGGAGATAAGCTAAACTGGTTAGGAGGTCTTGGGCGGCTTAGATCTAGACTGGGGAGGTCTCAACGGTCAAGATTTACCCAGGGTGGTCTTGAGGGTTAAGACTTTCGGGAAGGGGAGATCCTAAAGGTTTTCTTTACAAAAGGTCAAGGGGTGGTCTTTTGCAAAGTGGACCTCGAGGGGTGCTTTTTGCAAAACGACCAGGGGAGGTCTTTTGCGGAATCGCAGAGAGTGGTCCTAACGGCCCAGATTAGATCTAAAGAGGTCTTTAACAGCCATGATTTAACCTAAGAGGTCTGGAACTTAACGGCACGCACGTTTTGCCAACAAGAGCTGTATTTAACGCTAATGATTAGACTTAGGACAACATAAATGCTAATCATCAGGCTACAGGGCTTGTCCGAGTAAGGCAAGGCAAAAACTCGAGTTTGAGCTTGAGCTCACCGCCGGCAAAGTGGACCACGCCGGCGGGAACCAAGGGTAAGGATGGGCTCTAAATAGCGAGGGGAACCTAAAGGTGCCAAAAACTAGAGCTAAAACACCTCCTACCGACGGCTAGCCGGAGACGACCGCCAGAGACAAAATACGGCAAAATGAAAAACTACCGTGGTCCAACAGAGCAAGATTTCCAACGCTAAGGTACTAACCTGACAATGGAGGAGGTCTAGGGATGGCCGAAAAAGCTCCGGCGACGACGGTGCTTGTCGGAGTTGGGGAAGATGACAAACCCGGCCACAAAGAGCATGCCCCCGATTCGTCAACCTCTGTGAAGGTTAAACAAAACAAGTTAGGGGATGCTTAAGGTGACTAGCTGGACAAGACGACATTCCAAGATTGCAATTTGAACCACTGGAGCTCAGAGAACGACGAGGAGCTCCAAGGTCCGGCAATGGCGGCTAAGACTCTCGAATGTTTTGAGCACAAGAGCACGGAGAGGAAACTAGGGTTGCAAAATGGTGTCTAAAGAAGCTTAAGGAGGGAGCTTGGTGTTCTTATATAGCCGGAGAGCAAAGAAGCAAGGGCAGTGTTACACATGTGCACTAAGCTAGGGCACACTTGAAATGATAGGAGTAGGTAACAGGGAGACTTTTAGGGAAAAGGTCTGACGCACATTTAATGCTGGCAGTAAATAGCCGTTGTCAAGGACTGGGAATTGACAAGGCACTACTCCACACTGCCATGCGCACGAAAATGATGATGACCAGGCTCAGAGAGATCCCACCAGTCAGTGAAAGAGCCTGGGTGGACTGGTCAAAGAACATAACAGCTAAACTAAGCGTTGAGCTCCAGCTAGGGAGGTTTGGGCTTTTGGATCTAAAACGAAAGGCCCCGATTTTAAGAGAAGCTCGGAGGACCTAACGCTTAGGGAGGTCTGAGGCACAAATCAAGGGATGGACGGCCCACGATCACTCAGGTGCTAACAGAGGTGGTCGAGGAGGTCTGAAGAGGTCTTTTGAGGACAACCTAGGGTGGTCTTTGCAAAGATGCAAAGGGATGTCCTAGGGGAGGTCCGGGAGGGTGTTCTTTGCAAAAAGGACACGAGGTGGTCGTACGAGTGGGAGGTCTTTGAGGAGGTCATGCGGGAGATCTTGGAGGAGGTCCTCAAGGGGGTCTTAGGGAGGTCATTTGAGCTGAAAACTTTGAGGGATTCTTAGAGGTAGCAAACTAAGTCCAAAATTTATGAAATATTTACAGTAGCTTGCTGACTTTGAAATGGACCTTGTGTAAAATTTTCAGAGGTTTTTTATACTGAGCATTTTTCTCCAAAAATTTCTCAAGGTGCTTACTAAGGCTTTGACCAAGGGTCAAGGTGGTTTGACTACCCCTAAAAATATTCAAACCATTTCTAAAAATTGTGAAATTTTTCAGAGGGATCACACATCAACCCTAGAACTTAGAAAAAAATATTTCCAGAGGATGACCACAAGATTAGACAAGGGTTGGAAAAGAAGGGTCATGACTTTAGTCAATTTGGAGGCTTGGGTTTTTTATTTCCTACAATTCCTTTACAAGAATTGCAGAAAAGCTCAAAAACTTCAAGATGCAAGAAAAGTTTTAAATTTTACATATTTTCTTCAATTTGAAACACAAACCCAGATTTGGGTTGTTACAGTCACGCCCTGCGTTTGGCTCTCCTTGCGCCCGCATGCTCCTCCCCTACGCTCATCCCACTCTGCTTGGCGCGTCTCGGCTCCCCCATGGCGAGGCGAGGCGGTGAGCCCGAGGCAGCCGCGGGAGGTGAGGAAGAGTGCCGACCGTGCCCCCCATGCCCGCGTTCATCGTACCGTGCTGGCCCGAGCATGGCCCAATGGGTTGGCTTTTCGGGCCCATCCCAGCCCACCGTCCGTGTCATGCCTACCCGACCTGCCACGTGTCAGGCCGTGCCATGCTTGTGTCGTGCCGGGCTGGCCCAGAAAAGCACGACCTGATTCCCAGCTCTAGCAGCAGTTACAGTATGACAGAGTTGTAGCTGCCAGCCTTTAATTTTTGAACATCGTCATACCTACCACTCGATGGATTTGACATAATAACTAATAACACACTTAATTTGTATTGTATGGTCACCACGCAGTCAATAAAAAGAGCGCAAACCGCGTCCTAGCTAAGCTAAAAGCAAGCTAACTAATTAAGACCAAATTTTGATCTGCATACAAGTATCAGTCAATAAAAAGATGCTGCTGATGGGGCACCGAGCACCAGAAGCAGCGCCGTTGTCCGTTCTCCGTCGACCTGCCCCCTCCGGCCCTCCCGCCAAGCCCTTCGGCCCGGTCCCGACTCTGCAGAGGTACGCACGTCGCGGCCCGGTCCCGACTCCCACCGTCATGCCTGCACGACTCCCACCGCAGCTTAGGTAGTGTTTGGTTGAAGCTGTCATCTCATCCTTTCACTTTTTACATCATAATAACAGCTAAATACCTTAGAAATAAATTGTTTTCGACAAAAAAAAATACCGATGATAACCTTGAAGAATCTTTAAGACACGGGAGATGAAATTTGAGCCCTGGTATTTGACGGTAAGGCCAGTCTCAATGGGGATGTTATGGGAGTTTTATGGACATTAAATAGAGTGATATGTCAGCAAAAAGTATTGTTTTGCATGTATCGAGAAAGATAGAGATGATTGGAGTTTCATGGCCATGAAACGAGCCAGCGTTGTTTCCCACGTTTTGGAAAACGCACGAAATTTGCACTGAGCCGCTCCTTTCGTTTCATGCGATCCGTGGCATGTGGCCACTGCTTATAGTTCATGTGACACAATTGATCGCAGATCTTACAAGAATTAAATGTTGCAAGTACCCTATGAAATAGTGAAAGATGCAGGATAGAATGATCCTGCAGATGGTCCGAAATATACGTGTTCATGCGTTTGGTTTGCTGTACCGAACCTATCGGTCCTGGACGGAAGCGTTCGACCGAAGCGAATATTCGTGTTTTATGCGGTACCATCGCGTTCGACGAAAAGGGCTGAACGACGCGGTTCAACATCTCCTCGTTCGCTCCACTGCGTGCGCTCACTCTCTCCAGCGCTGGAACCACTTCCGACCTCACCCTCCCAGATCAGCTCTCGACGCACCAGGTAGCTTCCTTCCTCCTCGATGATTCCCCGACAACGTCGTCTCGATCTGATGGGTTTTGGTTCCTTTTGTTTCCCCCGCTCAGTTCCTTTGCCGTCTCGATCGGTCGATCCATGGAGCGCCGACCGTCGATCGCCGTCTCCCCATGCAGCTCCGCCCGCCCCCGCCCCCGCCCCCGCCCCCGCCCCTGGCGTCCTCCGTCCAGGCCCCGCCAGGTACTACCCGCTACTTGTTTTTCCCCATCCCCACTCTTGTTTTTGACGGACGGGATTGCTTGCGATGCGCGGATCTGGTTTCCTCTAGCACTTGGCGGATCAAACAAAAATGGGTAAAATCTGCTTGTTCTATTTGGTTTTCCAACCCCCATCAAGAACAAGATTCACTAATTTCCTTCTGTGTTTATCAGTTCTCTTTGCTTGTGGAAATCCCAACAAGTTCTTGGTCTTTGAGGCAGTCCACTGTCAATTCACCCTTGCTCATTTCTTGGAATTTCCTCATAGAAACACCTATAAGATTCACCCTTCCTGAATAACCCAACCTTTTTCTTTTGCAGCCCTTCCATTGGTCAGTGTGACAACACTGAATTCTAAAGATCCACTAATGTGATGTCAATATGTAAACATGTTGCAGAGTTTGAGATTTGTTGTCAGTGCATATGTTCAGAATATTTCCCCGATGTAAACATGATTAGAGTTCACCCTTGTAATGACATTTTCAGAGATGTAAATGACAAGTTCAATAATATTTTTTTCAGTTTGTAAATGACGAATTCAGTTCGTGCAGTAGTAATGGAATGATCACAAGTTGTAGGTTTCAATTCAAGCATGCATATGTATTGCAGGGGATTGGAAGTTCAGATTGCAGCTCTGTTGCAACCAAAGCATATGATGGCAATAGTTTGGATTTGGTTCATGTAATGATTTTTCCCATATATCTTCTTTATCAGCACTGAAGTCACTGATAGATGATAACTGGCGTGATCTCTTTCTTAGGGGAGATGAATAGATGATAGCATCCATTGTTTGGAGACTGTGACTTGCACTGCATCTGGTGCTTCTGGTTTACATGAGTTGAACTGTGAATACTTAAGGCTGAGTTGTAGTGGAAGTTTTGATTCTGCAGTTACAATTCGTTATTGTTTCTGGAGTCAAGCATTCATGAAAAATGAAACCCTTCTCAATGTCGGTTACTTCGTTATATTTCCTGTCGGTTACTTCGTTATTGTTTCTGGAGTCAATCATTCATGAAAAATGAAACCCTTCTCAATGTCGGCTACTTCGTTAGTGCAATAGCATGTGGTTCTTGTTCGTATAAATGATTGCGACTGGGAGTTGTGTGGTATCCTTCATGGTATCTGTACTGGAGGACATTTTCCGAGTAGTGTGGAACATGGATCCTGTATTTTTTTATACTATTTACCATTTTAGCCCCAATTCTAACAACACAAACATCAGGAAAAAAAAACAGTGCAGAAAAATAAAACTAACAATTGTGAGGGTGAACTCACCACTCTACTCTAGAGGGTTACTATAGCCAGCTTCATCCATCAAACCAAACACTAGCTTGAACCATCTCATACTATCCCATACAATCAACTAAACACATTTGTGTATCATCTCATACAATCAACCAAACAGGCTGCCTGTACCATTCCGTCCAGGACGATCCTATCCTACTTGTACCATTCCATCCCATTCAACCTCATCCCACCAACCAAACGCACCCAAAGTGTGCACTGAGAGAGTCTGTTTCATTCACAGTTACCAATGATGTCACATCTTGAAAACGGTGGAATGAAACTTTGCACTGAGACTGGCCTAACAAGACAAAACACACATACACAAAAAAAAAAAAAAAGCCCACCTTCCACCGAGACATTGGCCACCACTGGGCCCGGCCCACCTTCCAGTCTTGGTACTCCACGGGCAGCCACACACAGCGCCAGCGGAGAGAGAGACATACACACACACGGCACGAGACCGCAAGCAAGTTCCCTTGCCTTCCCTTGGCTTTGACCCCTCCGGCTCCCTCCCTTCACGATCTCCCCGATCTCCGCTTGCTTTTCTGCCGTAAGGTTCGATCCAATTGGGATCCCTATGCATCCGCCTCTCCCCTTCTTTAGGGGTTGTTACTTTTTTTTTCTTTTTAGAATTTCTCTCCAGGGATCTCTTCTTCTTTTTGGTTGATCTGCTCGATTTCTTGCAGCTCGTTGGTTGTTGGCAGGAAGCAGTAATGGCGGGGAGGCCCAACATCCCGTCGAACAACTCCGCGCTTATCGCCATCATCGCTGACGAGGTGATCTTATCCTCTTTTTGGCCCTAAATTTTTTATTTATTAATCGAGCACTTCTTCAATCCCTAACACTAACCAGGTGCCCGGAGTAGCACGAAACCTACCTAGGGGCTAGGATACGACTTTCCTACTCCGGCAGCCGTCCTAGAGTTGAGCTGTAACATTCAATCAATGATTCATAACGCACGCATGCTAGGTGATGCTAGACGGTGATTTAGGCTTGCAACGGGGTGGTAATTTGGGACATGAGATTCCGAAGCAAGGGTGATCAGATGAAACTCGGTAAACAAGGATTGATCCTGTATGGCTTTGCATCTATCAAATAGATGACCTTTTGGATCATTCAGAAATTGACTTCTTACTTTAACGCCAATCCGTTGTACAAGAACCGACAGCCACAATAAAAAAAATGCTATCTGATGAATCGATGATATCTTATCAGGCTCTGTTTTGACACCAAGAGCATGCTTTGTTATTCTTGCAGGACACTGTCACTGGGTTTTTGTTGGCTGGAGTTGGCAATGTTGATCTGCGCAAGCAAACAAACTACCTTCTCGTGGATAACAGTAATACCTTCAACTTGTTATCATAACAAATTGTTAATTAGCAATTGACATGATTGCTATAAAAAAATCATATCTGTTATCCACAAAATTATCAATGGTCGGCCCCATATCATATCCCTTTTTCATGTTAATGATGTTTTTCATCAGCTACCCCTTAGATGCTCCAAATCTCTGCTTGTTTGGGTTTTCACAGAATTTAAGTGGCTAATCCATCTGATAAAGTAGATATTGAACTACTGAGGAAAGTAACTTCAACTACTAATCTAAAATCTGGAACAAGGGAAAGAACATGCATTTGCAGCAGTATCCATGAACATGTACAACACCATTTGTTGATTGGACTCCCACATTATTTCTGTAGTACCGTCCAAAAATTCCTTCTTGGTGTTCATTTTCTTATGCATTTCTTGGTAATGGATCTTACAGTATCATCTATTATCTTCTTCTACTGCATGTCATGTTTTTCTATTCCACTACAATTGGGAGTTTAATGTAATTCTGTTGGAACAAGAAAAGCCTACTTTATTCAAAATTCTGTTAGGAGATATCTAATCTTCTTTTGCACTAATCTAATCTTCTTTTGCACTACTGGTTTTCTCAGTCATGAGCTACTGGTTTTCTCTGTCCTGAGCCATCATCTATTTTAGAGAACCTCGAGTGTCACTTTTAGCTCATAAGCTTACTAACAACACATAGCTCCAGTTATCATTTCTTTCTGCAATGTTTGTTAGTAGTGCAGCTAGTGCTGATCCTTAGGATTTGATTTCACTTTTTTTTTCGTGTCATGCTACAGAAACGACAGTGAAACAGATTGAAGATGCATTTAAAGAGTTTACTGCGAGGGAGGATATTGCTATTGTGCTCATCAGCCAATATGTAAGTGAACCATCACTTGTAGATGCATATTCTTTGTGTACTTTTAAGGGATCAACACATTGGTAGGTCAGAATCCTATAAATATCTCAATCTAAATAAAGAGAAGAGGGGAGGGGAGGAAGTCACGTGTTTTTTGGGGTTAAATTAGTCTTGACTAGTTTCTTTGGAGTCAACCCCTGCTGCTGTAAACAAAATGGATGAGTTTGTTAATGAAAACTCGATATATTCTCTGTTGTTGATTTTACTTGTGTATTAACAATGGAGCACCTAAACAAGGCTTTTATGTGCATCAATAGTTTTGCCAACTCAGTTAAGAAAATGTGCTTTTAGACTTGATTTTGATACCTTGTTTTTCCGGATTTTCTAGTTCTAGTCTTTGTACCAGAATTTACAGAGACATGTCCTTGAACTCTATTCAAATCAAACTATATTTGTAGTTAGTGGTCAGCATGCCAACTGCTATGCAGATGACTGTTGCATACTTGTGTATATGTGCATGCATAACTCTGAAAACAGTCGACAACTATTTTGGAAATCATATACCACGATACCATATAGCTAATAGAGACCATGCATCCCTGCAGATGTGCATAGGGCAATTAAGTTCCAAGCAATGCTATTAGAGAATAGCATAGCTTCTTATGTGTATCTTGTATGCCTGTGTGACAGATTGCAAACATGATAAGATTTCTGGTGGATAGCTACAACAAGCCAATCCCTGCTATACTGGAGATCCCATCCAAGGACCATCCGTACGATCCAGCGCACGATTCAGTCCTTTCTCGTGTGAAGTATCTGTTCTCTGCTGAATCAGTGGCTTCTGATAGGCGATAAAAATCACCCTTGTTGATAAAAACAGGGGCATCTCCTTTTGATTTAACGCTTGCGTAACCTGTTCTATCTATGTGTATTAAATTACATGTGCCATTCTGTTGTGGCGTGCCGAACAACAAGCATGAATAAGGAGTTTACAATTTGGATTGGACCAGCCACTGGTTTTGAAAAGTTGAAATGCCATCAATTGTTATTTGCCAAAGCTGCTGCTTGTATTTAGAGGATGGCGTGTAGCATGCCTATCATTATCATAGGAAAAGAGGAAAGAAAATGGTGAAAGTAAGGGATATGCAGTGTGTCGTGTGCTTCTTGTGTGACCTCTTTTTTTTTATATATATATAACAGACGGAAACCCTTCCGATTTCTATTAATAGAAACCAAACTAAGCTTGTCTGTTCACAAAACTGAACAAAAGAAAGACAAGAAAACCAAAAGATCCACTACTTGGCACAACCTTCTGAATTCACATGAATGGACGAAGCAATTCAGTGTGAAGGAGGTCAAGTAGGGCTAGCCGGCACAACTACACAGATGATTCAACCTATCTTTTTATTACATCAAACTGACAAGAGCAACCAAAACTACTTCATTAAGATCTACTCTAAAAACAGCTAATACGATTTTCTGCTCCAGATATCTTCTTCACCCAGCAATTCTTGCTACAAGTGGCCTCCATCCATGCCTAGCAGCTTGGTTCCCGTTTGAAGAGCCTCTCTTGCTTCCTCTGCAAAATCACCCATTGGTTTAGCCAAAAACAAATATTAAACATAAGGTCAGCTGTATCATTAGGCATAACATTTCTAAAACAAGCTGCATTGCGAGCTTTCCAACTAGCCCAAACAACTGCAGCAATTCCAATCGTAACTAAATCCCTGGTCCTCCCACTAAATTGTTTCAGCCAACACCCGAAAAGATGATCTACATTCAAGGGAGAGGAAGTGAAACCAAAAGCAGTTTTCAGAACAGTCGAGATGAACCTAGCCAGAGGACAGGACATGAAAAGATGATCAATGTCTTGTGTCTGACCGCAGAATTGACACTTGCTATCCCCTTTCCAACCTTGCTTCTTGTGTGACCTGCCATAGAGCTTGAGATTTCTGGGTTTATAAACTCAAGGCAGGGCCGAACCGGTAGGAATCATAAACAAATTCGTAATATAGGATGGAATGGTGGAGATTTTATTTGCTAGGTTGGAGAAATGGAATCGCCGCCGCGAAAGCAGAAACCTGTGTGTCAAGGCAAAATGAAAAGAAGGGAGGGAGGAGATGTATGCACGCACGCGACACGCATGAACTATTAACCTGAATCGATTTGATTTTGAAGTGAAGGAAAAATTACCAAAAAAAGAAGAAGGAAAAAAAAGGGAACTCGGGACCTCTCGCACCCAAAGCGAGAATCATACCACTAGACCAAACGCCCGCTTGCTCCCGAAACCCTCTATCACTGTTAAATTCATTCTGATAATCAGAGGTTTTGTTTTGCATCGGAGCAAGCAAATGATTTTTTTTCCTTTCTATTCTATCCTTTGTTCTCTTCATCCTGTGCAAAACAAAAACCATTGAAGCAAATTCAATTCAATTCAATTCAATTCAATTACAGAGATCAACTTAGAAAACCTATCATTTTTTTAAATCATGGCTTTGCAGCATGTATTCTTTTCTTTTCTTTTTTCCCTTACTAAATGTTGCTGAGCTTATTTGAGGACTGAGATGGAGACGACTAGATAGAGTAGGTACATGACAGTTGGTCCATTTTAATGGCGAGGCATGTCCTCATTTCATTTGGCCCAGACCACAACATTCATTCAAATAACCGCATCTGTCTATCGCGCAGTCAATCAAGCTGTTGGTTTGTTGTCAAGAAGGAATGTTTGCAATGTATATAATCGAGCTAGCTGTGTTGACTCCCCAGACGCAGACGCAGATGCAGATGCAGATGCAGATGCAGATGTATCCATGAACACTAGTACTAGTGCTACATCGCCAAGGGAATTTAAGTAGTACGTCGGTAGAACAAGAACAAGAACAAGCTAGCCTGCAAGCTGGGCAGCGCCTGCAGCCTGCAGGTAAAAAATAATTAAACTGCAGCTTCAGTGGAAGTGGAAGAGAAGCAGCAGCAACCATGCATCGATCGGATCAGTGGAGTAGCTACTACCAGTTGGAAATTAAGCGGTAGGTAAAGGTACGCATGTATGTATCCAGATGCAGTACTAGCCTAGCTGTCGTTGATCCGCTGGTCTGCTGTACGTACCTGTTGAAAGCAAGCAAGCAAGCCTGCCTGTCCTGTTAATTAGTTTGCATCAAAATTAAGCCATGATCAATTAATTATACGCATGCACTTTTTTGGTACACATATGCATGCAGCAAGCATCGATGCATGCATCAGACCGACGATCGATCGAGTACTACTAGTACTAGCATATTGGAGCTAGCTGTGTCTGTGTGCATGTACCCCTACCGTGTCTGTGTCTAGGTAGTATTTGCAGTAGTGCATATCTAAGCACAGATGGATGGATGGATGGATGGATCGATTCAGTGAGGTGCCGGATTGATTTAACATTTGATTAGGCGTAAGGTGGTACACATCGATCGATCCCTGAGCTGGACTGGACGCGCGTCCTAGACACCACTTGGCATTTATGATTCATAGAAGAATTGCAATGGTTTCTGGTACAAAATTAAGGACCATCTGATATTCAGATTCCAGGCAGTCTCCAGCTAAAAGCCACAAGGGGCAATTGCTTTGCTGCTCGTGCCTGCATCCATCCACAGCAGCAAATTGCTGCCTGCTTAGCTGCTACTACATCAAATTGCCTCAGCTCACAGCTCGTCATTAATTATTGCTGCTGCTGCTGTATATAACGAGCCATGTTCAGCAGTAAACAAACATGACAAAGAAACATGAGGGAGCTAGCAGTCGTTCATCATGTGGTCAGGACATGCATGCATCGGGAGTTTGGCTGGTGCCGGCCGTTTGTTTAGCCTAACTTTTCTAACTTGGAATCTATATATAATCCTAGCTGACTTGCTGCCACGTGTGAATTAAGTTGTAATCCATGAAGAGGACTACTGCTGCTAACTACTAGTCCGTTTCTTGCCTGTGCATTGCAGGCTAAAATATATATTGGACTCGAGTCACAATGCGCCAAGAGTGTCAACACTCAAAACACCCTCTCTTCTTCCTATGCAAAATTGCGAAACTCAGTTTCAGCCTTGTCTCTGTCCGTCTTTAGAAAGGAAAACAAATACTAACTCAGTTTCATCCTTCTTCTCCTCTGATGTTTGTGGCCTCCATATATAAACCAAGGAAAATTTTTAAAGGTATGCAATATTAATTTGTAGAGCCAGAGCCAGAGCCAACACACTACTAGTATTAATGTTCTACGCACTAACTGGAGGACTCGTTCATAGGACCATAGGAGGAGTGAGGATCTTGAGCTAGCCCCTATTTCCTTTTACTCGTGCATCTTTTTTTTAAAGAGTTGGTAGGAGGGCTATCTATTTCATTAATAAAGAAGGTAGCAAAAATAGTCCAAAAAACAGACATGTTCAGCAAAGCAACGTGATTACATGGTATGGAATGCTCAAAGCACTTGGCATCCGTGAGAGTCCAAGCTCTGACTTCCTCCTTTATCGTTGCAATCAGGTCCACTAGAGAGGATGCCTTGCTACAGAATATTATGTTATTGTGTTTCTACAGACTTTCCAAGTGATTAGGATGACCACCGTGGCCGTTGATTTTTTTGAGAGACCTTCCATATTGTTAATCTTTGTCCACTAATCTCCAATGTTCCGGCTTTCTGCCCAATGGGATGGCTTAAACGGTGCATCCTTAATTTTCACAGTCCAGTCGAGTCTATATATATACCCTTCCTTCACACCTTGTGTTCAAACTTCAAACATCTCTCTCTCTCTCTCTCTCTCTCTCTGGCCATGACCATGAGTTTCTTCCAACAACGCTTGCTCCTTTTCTTCCTCCTTGTGATGCTGCACTTGCCAAGCTGGAGCCATGGCTTGAGGACAATGATGAGGGAGCCTGAAGAAGCAACAGGCAAGAATTGGAGGGCACACAAGCTTTCTCCCGCAGCCACATCTCCTCAAGAACAAGGAGGCCAAGTCGTAGGTGATGCAGGTAACGGCGACAGAAATAATATTGGTTCCTCCAAGTGTGCGGTGTCAAGACGAATGGTTCCTCGGGGGCCAAACCCTCTCCACAACTGATCGATCGACTTGGTATATTCATTCATGGTGATGGTGCTGCATGCATGACACAAGCTAGCTAGGATCCAGCACCAACTTCAATTATTAACTTCTCCATATATACACAGGTGGATACGATCGATATATATGGTTTCTAATTCGTTTTTTTAATAATTCCTTTTAGTTAGTAGCTCATAATTCACATGCATATATAGATCGATGCTGCTCGATACCGCAATGTGTCTTCTGCTGCATAAAATTAAGAAGTATATAAGATTGGGTTGTGTGTATTGTATCCCCGTTTTTGTTTGAACCTCGTAAGATTGTGTTGTACATTATGTTCTTCTGAAGAAATGTTTTGCTCATTTCTGCTATCCGGATGACAGTTCATAAATACAGTTGAATTACATCACCTGGCATTTCTGAAATAAAGCTTTAGATGGGGATGTATCTCTCAGTCAGGATGCATGACTATACGCCTCTGCCATTGGGAGAATGAAATCAAGTATTAATTAATTGTTCAAGCGTGCTATTTTTGTTTTGTTTTTTTGGGGCTCTCTTTCCCCAATTAAGAGACAGACGAAATAAAACGCGTACGTACGCGTGTTTGCTGCAATGCCAAGGCATATAAATACGACGTCACACTGACGAGCATGTTTGGTTGGTACTGCTACATTACTAGTATTTAGCTCGCACGCACGGCGTTGGCAGCTGCACGTACGTACGCGCCGCTGACGGACATCCCATATATATATATTTTCATGAGCTAGAATGCTAGATGAAGCGACATAAAAGCGTCCGTGCTCACCGCCCTCCCTCCGAATAAATTTGGATATCATTCGCGCCGTGAAACCGGATATTCGGGATTTTTCTCAGATCCTGAATTCTCATACAGATAGTTTTTGCCGGATACGGAAACGGATTTTGAGAATAAGGTATCCGTTGGATTCGAAGCTATCCGGAAAATCTATCAAATAGTATCCGGTAAACACTATCCCGGATATCCAGTAAACTCTAGGCCCAGTGGAGCAGAGAGAGAAATCGTCCGACAAGGCTTTTCTGGTATTCAAATTAGTTTTTTTCTTTATTTTTAGAAAATACAAGAAATCCAAATAAGCAAATGAACTCGCAAAAATTGTAAAAATTGTAAAAATACTTTTGAACATAAGGAACTTAAGTAAAATACTTTTAAATTTAATGGATATTTGATTTATTATTATTAAATCATTTTAATTGCTGCAAATTCTATTTAAGCTTTGTTGAATTTTAGAAAATCATGATAAATTTATAAAACCTCATTTTATATAAAAGATTCTAAAAAAACTCAAAAATTAAGAAGCTACATACTTGCTACCAGTCAACGTTCTATGTATCCCTAACTGGTTATTGCTTCTGGTTTGTAGGCTTTGTATATGTGTATCTGTCATGTTATGTTGTTGGCTAATTACATTTTGGACATCTTTTGTACTGCTGTCACTATGACCTGTTACTTGCTAGTTACTACTTCTTTAACTAGCCGTTGTGATAGTGTGATGTAGTTAAATTTCCTTGTTGAATCGCTAATGTAGTTGCGTTTTGGACATGTAGTATGGTTGATTGATCTTTATACGTGCGACATATATGGTTTCTGTTTTCGCGCAATATCCGATTAAATATTCATGACCGAGACAATCCGTATTTGGTTCAGCATGTATTCGCTCCGTATTTGTGACCAAGATTATTCGTATTAGTATTCGCATCCAATATTGTCTGTGTCCGACTCGATTCCAAGAAGAAAAAAAATAGAATTGGATACGAGATGAGCGATATCCATTGTTATTCGATGCAATCCGCTTCGATTCCAACCCTACTCACTACTACCTAGGGGTGAAAATAGATCGAATATGAATCGAATAGTGGTGAAATCATATTCGTATTCGTAATTTTTAAACGAATACGAACACGAATTCGAATATGCTTGAATACAAATACAAATCGAATGTCATAATGAATACGAATGCGAATCAAATATCTACTCAATTCGGTCGGATCCGAATTCGGATAGGAAAATTATATACCATATTTGCATCCATATTTTTTTTGCGAATTCAAATACAAATACGAATAGAATAAAAATAGTTAATGAGATGAAAAAAAATCTATACCGCATTCGTATCCTATCGAATACGGTCATCAAATACGAATAGTTCGCATCCGTTTTTCATCCCTACGGCTACCTACCATCCGGACATGACTGAGATCATGGTCATAAATACCGAAAACACTAGCTCCGATTCCAAATAGCTTTGACCATCAATATGTAAACAAATATATACCAACAACACGAAATTGGTATCACGAGATTCACCGTGAAATATAATTTCACAACGTATAATTATTTGTATTTGAAAGGGTATATTTTTTTTTATAAAAACTGATGATCAAAGTGCCACGTTAAAGACTATGTCGGTATCTGAAACGACTTACGTTTGGAACCGGAAACGAGAGGGGCAGATTATCGCTGTCGTCGTGGAGGGAGACGGAAAAAATGAATTGTTGGTTTAAACACCAGATTGGGCCGGCAAGAAATGGGGAGGGATTTGGGCTATTGGAGGCCCAACCTTTCCCACCTTCCAGAACCTTCTCCGACTCTTGTTACCCTCGCTTGCTTCCTTCCCAACTCCGATCCCCCATTCCGGTTCTAGAACCTCCCCTCCCATGGCGACTGTATCCTCGGCCTCTGCGGAGGCCGTCGCCGCCTCCGCCACCCGACGCCCGCCCCTCTTCCGCGCCGCCTCCTTCCGCCCCACGCCGCGCCGGCTGCCAGCAGCCGCCGTCGCCACCTCCGCCTCCTCCTCCCGCGGCGTCGCCTGCAAGGCCAAGGACGCCTCCGCTCTCGACGACGGTACGCTCTCGCCATGCATCTCATGTTTTTTATTTCGATCCCAATTGGACCAAGCAATGAACGAATGATACAGACCGAGATACCACAATTGCTGCTGCTGCTGCTGCTGCTGGGGAATGCGGATATTAACCTCTCATTTCGATCTCATGCCCTCCCTAGTACTTAATTGGACTACATGCTTTACATAACAGCAGATCGATTGATCACATCATCATGCTATCGCTATCTATCTCCACCTACATTGATTTTGACTCTATTTATTTGCATCTAATTCTAC
Organism: Ampelocalamus luodianensis; assembly: GCA_036346255.1. Lineage (NCBI taxonomy): Eukaryota > Viridiplantae > Streptophyta > Magnoliopsida > Poales > Poaceae > Ampelocalamus > Ampelocalamus luodianensis. The sequence continues at coordinate 118,605 of CM070627.1, forward strand.
GGAGTACTTTCCCCTAATTGCTTCCTGTGAATGCCCGGGATGCTGGTTACTACCCATCCATCAAAAACTGCTCAGATGCTCTCTCATCTCCCCTAAAACAAATCAAACTTTGTAGAAACAGTATATAAGTCAAACTAGTGTAGACGACGCATTTATAGGTATAGGGATTCCTTAGCGCCTTTAGCAGCTTTGCTCATAGTTGTGTTTTTGGTTTCATCATGCTTAGCAACTATTCAGCGGTTTTGTGTGTGGCTAGCCGAGCAGTGAAGTTCCACTACACTCCACACAAGCCTCAACGGATGCTAATCAATTTTATTTTATTTTATTTTTGCTTCTCACCCTGCCAAAGGTCTCGGCTTTGAAGTTATATTGCAACTTTGCAACCACAACATCACTGCAAAAATCTGCTGTTTTCCCTGGTCTGGATGCCATAATGAACTACCTAGTCAAGTGTGCGGTAAGAAAGAAAATCACCGGTGCTTTCAGCACAAGATTGTCACAGTCCTGAACTATAAGATCATAAGAGATAGAATTTGGCGGAGGAATTGGACAGAATTTAGGGTTGGCAGAAATGATTTAGGCGGCGATAGATTCAGAGCAAGTAGATAGGGTTGTTCAACATTGTTCGCCAAACTCACGCCCCCAGGTCACGCACACACACACACTGCTCTGCGGGCCACTTGACACCTCAAGGATTCAAATCACACATTCACTTGCACCTCTGCTCCACTGATCATATCTTCATACAAGCTGGTTTTGTTCTGCCTGCAAGCGTTTCGTTGCTCTGACTGCTACCTGGTGGTCTCCGCTTGCAGTGCCCGATGTAGCGCAATCTACATGGGATGAAGTCGTCCTCGGCTGTGAGGCGCCGGTGCTTGTGGAGTTCTGGGCACCGTGGTGCGGTCCCTGCCGCTTGATGCACCCTATCATTGCAGAACTGGCCAGGAGATACGCCGGCAGGCTGCGTTGTCTCAAGCTGAACACGGACGACAACCAGGATGTGGCGACGAGGTACGGCATCAGAAGCATCCCTACCATCTTGATATTCAAGAATGGCGAGAGGAAGGAAACGGTGATTGGCGCCGTCCCAGATACCACCTTGGCGACGACGGTGGAGAGGTTCTTGTAGGCTGCTCCTAATTGAGTCTGTTGATGAATTAATTAGCCTGCATATTACATTATATTTGCTTGCTTGTTTGTTTGTCTCCGTCTCTGTCTCCGTCTCTGTCTCTAGACAAGTGCGAAGCGTTGTGAAATCAGACTAAAAAACTCGTGAAATGAATGGATTGCGCGCATATATTATGTACAGGGTTTGAGAGTCGTATTTTGATTTGCCCAACAGATGTGATGAGGCACGAGTACATTTCTTCGTGTGCGTCACCCAGAAACACACAAGGTATAGTAAGCGAGCTTTTACTGAATGATGAAACTGTACGGGGCCGGGGCTGGACCTGAGCTGACAGCCTGCCTGCGTACGAATGCGGGGAGAGGATCCTTCGCAGTGAAGCAGTAAATGCCCATGACATTAGGAGCCATCTCTGCAAAATACCATGAGGAAGGATGAGATCGATTGCTGCAGTGCTTTCTCCACCGTTTCTGCAATACTACAGTAGATCACTGTTCCCATCAAACGAACTACTGTTCATATAGTGGACCCGTTGGTTCGGACAGCGGTATGTTGCTTTCCTTCTTCACCCGCACTGCACTGCACTAGTTAGTCACAAAACTGCTTGATAAATTTAAATTAACATATACTGCCCGACAAAACTAATTTGTTTTCCTTAAAAAATAGTAGATAATACAACATTATTTATCCAAACATGCACAATATCTTCATGGTGATCACATCAAGTCTTCGTTTCTGGTGCATGCTCCAGATTTACCCCATCCCCAACATTTAATCTTGACGATCAAACAATGAAACAGACCCCATCCTTATTCAATACAAAGTATCGACGTTTCTCACTTTGTGTACACAATCTCTCTCTCGATGTTTCTCACTTTGCGTACTCTCTCTCTCTCTCGGGGTAAAGAAAGACATGCAATGTGATTGCCACCTAGCTCCTACTGATTAACAGACTTGCACACAATTTACACAAGTTGGCATCGGGCTATCACAATTTGGCCATTGATTTACGCCATCTAAAGTTAAAAAACTAGCTAGCCACGCATAGATAGCCAGCGAGATCAACCCAACCGCCAATTCCTAGTCACATTTGTCATGAATCGTATCCAGATCCAGGTCATACAGAAGCACCTCTATTTATCTACATATCCAAAAAGTAGCCTTCGAAAGGTCAAATCCAAGCATAGCACGGCGTTAGGTGGATATTATATATATACTAGTAGGGTGTCCGTGCATTCCAACGGAACCTTAAAAGATAGTGATATATATATCAGTAGATTGGATTCTAAATCGTATAATAAATATCAGTTTTTTTTCACATATATATAAACAGATACATTAACTCCGCATATTGCATCACCTGCTACCATTAGCCGGAAATTAAAATTTTAAGTTCATAGATTGTTTACTTTTGAAACTTGAAATTGATACCAACTTTCCTCCCCGATACGTTGTCTATTTTCAGTCATTGCCAACCGGCAAGGAAGATGGCTATGCATCGACGACCACCTTCTTCCACCTTGAACCCAAGTCGCAACTCGGTTCTCACGGCCATTGGCCTCTGCAACCCTCCCCAAGTACATTGCGACGAGAAGGTGGGAGGTCAAGGGAGGAGATGGTGGTGGCGTCGCGGTGGTAAGCGAGGAGGAGGCGTAGGGGAGGATTAAAATGAAGAGGACGTGGTGTGGTGAATTCGAGATAGCTGTGCGGCGAGGAAAGGACGCCTTAATCTTTGCCTCTCCTCCCTTCCCTCTCAGTGTCTTCTTCCGTCCCCGACACCACCTTACCGCGCCGTCGCCTCCCCTCTCCGTTACCTGGTGAGTCACAGCGCGAGGGATAGGATGCGAGACAGACGGAGTTAGACGGCGATAAATTTTGGTGTGTGTGCATGTGAAGAAGTGGGACGGTGGCTGTTTCGGTGGTTACAGAAGAAGTAGGGGCATGGATGTGCTCGCGAGTCGTGGGAGAGAAAGTGGTGAGATGATTTCCAGCTGCGCAGGGGTAAAGCCCTTCTTTTGTTAGTTAATATAATATACGCTAGTCAGTGCCACAAGAAAGAAAATGAGAAAATCCAAACAAAAGAGAGAGAGAAACCGCAGGCTATAAAAAATTTGGCAGCCCAAAGCCGTACTTACTGGTGGAATAGCCTCTCACGAGTCGTAAGCCTCCCTCCGTCTTCTCCAGGGCCGATCAAGCACACGCTTCGCTTAGCAGAGAGAAGAGGAGCTCGAATTAAGACGGCCATCGACTGGTGAGTGCCCCTATTCTCCTCTCCTCTCCTCTCCTCTGTCTGTTTATGTGCTTCCGTGGGTGGATTCTTTTAGCGATTTGTATGCTGCCTGCATTACTAATACTAGGTCCAGGCGATTGGATTCCTTTCCTGATTATACGCGTGTGTTCTTGCGCCGTCGAGCTGCAGCTTCCTTCCTGGTTGGGTGGAGATTGGACAACACCACTACTTACTCGGTGTTCTTGCCATATCCACCAGTATAGTATAGCCGCGAGCATCAGTTGCTGCTCTTCTTTCCCGATTTCGGTATGCCTGCCGTATTGTTTTGCGATCGACTTCTTTCTTTTTTTGCTTCTTGTTTAAGAAACAACAACAAGAAAAATCCCCCCTTTTCTCTTCTCTTCCCTTTCTCTAGTGCAAATATCTGTTTTTGGGATACAGTTGACATGGCTGAATGGAAGAATTGCCATCTCAATTACACCGCCCCTTCTTCTTCCTATTTCTTTTCTTTTCTTTTTTTTGAGAATGATACGCGTATATAAGCCTGGGTGTTGCGATATTACGCACAATGTGCCTTTCTTTGGTGACTGCGTGAGCAAATAAGATTGGAAATGGCACCGACATTAAAATGGAAGCTTTTCCTAAAAATCTAAAATGGGACACCTCGTGTTCCAGTTCCACCATGATATGATACAAGGGGATTCCAGTCTATGGCTGCAATCGTTTGACCTTAATTCTTATTCGCTCTTCTTCTTGACTCGGTCAATTATATGCATCTGTCTGTTCTTTCTAGTTACAAGGCGGATTAGAAAATTACCAGTACAATTTTACTTCCCTTACAAGTTATGTGATTTCTAGGAGCAGGTGCTTCGCTTCTACCTTTTAGTTTTTTGCCACTTTGTATAATTTTGAAGGGATGGTATTGATGCTACTGAAGGTTGAAGTTTGGTTCTAATTTTGGTTGGTAGCTAGGCTCCCATTGTGTTCTGTAAGATCAAGTGTGCAAATTGTTCTTTCTTTTGTCATTTGCAAATTTCTAATAGTAATTATCACACCGGTCAAATTCACCCATTTGATAATATTAAAACATCGCTGTTATGATCCTTCGATCGTATGGGTAAATATCCGTCGGAGGGAGATTGAACGGCGACGACTTAAAATAAAACGGCGCTAGGTGAAAGAGGGCACCGATTGGGGGAAGAAATATATCTAGAATAGCCGATCAAGGGAACGACCACAACTGGACTCTAGAGACTAGGAACTTGTCTATTCATCTGTGCTTAATGCCAACGATTACAATATGCTCCCTGTTGGTGATATGCCCTATAGGCGATCATAGAGAAGATTGTATTATATCTATGTTTATGAGTTATTGAATAAATGTTATTCTGTTTCTTAAATGAATCATTGATTATAAATATTAACAAGTATGTGACTTGTTGGTGAAGCTCTTTAACTTATATATATGATGTCGTTCTAAATTGTATCCCTGGTCGGATGTCACTTGGCGGAACACCAATGACTCTACGACCAGCATATGTATTGATTGATGACCATGTTTCACCGGTCACGGATATAGGGATATCGAATCAATAATGTGAACACATGTTAGGGAACATAGTATTGGATAAGACCCACCTTGAGACACTATTGAGATTGTTATGATTCTATGTGTCATTAGTTGGTCTCAAGCAATGATGATGTATAATCCTTAGATCTGATATCAGTGTGGTTTCCTACATGTGTAATAGCACTCTTAAGGGTTGCCAAACGCTATTTGTAACTGGGTAGTTATAAAAGTAGCTTTCGGGTTTGCTATGAAACATGCGGAGGGATGTGATTGGTCAGATATGGGATTTGCGCCTCCTAACATAACAGGAGAGATATCTCTGGGCCCCTCGAAGTGGTCGGATAAAGAAAGTGCATGACAATGCCACTGGTGGTCGAAGAGTTCGACCACATAAGGTTATCTGACACCCGATCGAGAAAGTATTGAACAGTCTATGGATAACAAATATCTCACTTGGAGTTCAAACTAGATATCGTGAGGTAAAGGGAGAATGCACGAGTAGGTCGCTTAGTTCGATCAGTTACAGACTAGTCGTATGGAGATACGAGCTGGTCGTAGACCGGTCGTAGACCGGTCGAACGTAATCACAGAGTAGTAGAAACCTGATCGTAAGGAGTTACGAACTAGTCGAGATTAAATATGAACTGGTCGTATGGAAATACGAGCTGGTCGTAGACTGGTCGTAGTTAAGTATTAATTGGTCGTAAAGAGTTACGAACTGGTCGTATGTAAATACGGACTAGTCGTGACGAGATACGAGTTGGTCATAAGTGATGAGGACCTGGTCATAGATTATATTGCATGAATGTTCGTCTGATATAATTTGTGTGTATTCGGAAATCGTTATGCCCCCCTGCTAGGTGCCGCTGACGATTCGTGGCCGGAAAGGTGCTTCCGAGTCACAACTGCATACGCATGAACCTAACGGATCACACACTTAACGTGTTGGAACAAAACATGTTCGGGTAGGATCCGTCACGGGCACTATATAAGGAGATGCTTGAGACTGTTGGGAGATACATGACATATGAGAGACGTGAGTTGCTCCACCGAAATCCTAGCCGCCATCTTCCCGAGAGAGCCCTGCCGTGCGACTTAGTGCTAGCACACCGGCATTCAGTTTTTCCTTCTCTGGACGTGTGGATACCGTATAGGCGCTGCTGCGGTTGCTGTTGCGCTTGAGGACGTTCCGTGAATTTCACAAGGAACGTTAGAGATCGCTGGAGGAGACGATCGACTACGAGGACGTTGGACGATCGACTACGATCACTTCATCGACGCGCTCTTCGTTGGACCAAGCTGCTCCGACTATTCTTCCGCTACACTGCGCGTTTGATGATAACGATCTGTGATCATCTACTTGTTTGGCCTCCTGGTTTACGTGGTAGAAATTTTGAATTGTTGCTATCGTAGCCTATCCGTATCCCTTCACCTCCTTATATAGAGGGTTCTTCTAACAATTAAGGATAAAATTAATCTAAATGATGACCTTCCTAATTAATAGATGACATTCCTAACTAATAGATAACCATTCCAATTACCTAATCTCTATATAAGAAAACTAATCAACTATCTAAGAAAATATATATTCTTAACAAAGGAAACTATTCATGGGTGAATAGTAAATGTGTAAACAGTAACCATGCCCATGACATTGCACTCCTCTCGGTGAAACAGCTCGTCCTCGAGCTCCAACATAGGATGACAAACTCTCCCGATGGGATGGGCGAAATCTGTTAGAGCATCATCTTCAATGTCGTCTTCATCGACTCTATTAGGTTGTCTAGTAGGGATAGCTCGACAGCAGAAGCCATGGTGTTGGCTCTGATACCAAGTTGTCATAATCCTTAGATCATAGGGGTAAACATTCGTCGGAGAGAGGTTAGACGACAATGACTTGAGATAGAACGACGCTGGGTGAAAGAGGGCACCGATTAGGGGGGAGGAATAGATCTAGAATAGCCAGTCAAGGGAACGACCACAGCTAGACTCTAGGGACTAGGAACTTGTCTATTCATCTGTGCTTAATGCCAACGATTACAATATGTCTCTTTATATAGAGGGCTCTTTTAACAATTAAGGATAAAAATCAATCTAAATGATGATCTTCCTTACTAATAGATGACCTTCCTAACTAATTGATAATCCTTTCAATTACCTAATCTATATATAAAAAAACTAATCAACTATCTAAGGAAATAGATATTCTTAACAAAGGAAACTATTTATGGGTGAATAGTAAACATGTGAACAGTACACACCCATGACATTGCACCTCTCTCGGTGAAACAGCTCGTCCTCGAGCTGCAACATAGGACGACAAACTCTTCTGATGGGATGGACGAAATCTGTTGGAGCGTCATCTTCAACGTCGTCTTTATCAACTCCATCAAGTTGTGTAGTAGGGATAGCTCGGCAGCAGAAGTCATGGTGTTGGCTCTGATACCAAATAGTTATGATCCTTATATCGTAGGGGTAAACATTCGTCGAAGGGAGGTCAGATGGCGACGACTTGAGATAGAACGGCGCTAGGTGAAAGAGAACACCGATTGAGAGGAGGAATAGATCTAGAATAGCCGGTCAAGGGAACGACCACAGCTGGACTCTAGGGACTACAAATTTGTCTATTCATCTATGCTTAATGCCAATGATTACAATATATCTCCTTATATAGAAGGCTGTTCTAACAATTAGAGATAAAATCAATTTAAATGATGACCTTCCTAACTAATAGATGATCTTCTTCACTAATGGGTAATCTTCCTAACTAATAAATAATATTTCCAATTACCTAATCCCTATATAAGGAAACTAATCAACTATTTGAGGAAATAGACATTCTTAACAAAGGAACTATTCATGGGTGAACAGTATATACATGAACAGTAACCACGCCCATGACATTTGGACCCATTTGAGTTAGGATGTACTTTTGCTAAATAATGCTTTTCAGCAGGAGTACCAATCCTTTTCATCAAAGTGGGTCGGGCTATGCATTTGTGAAATATCTAAGATAATAGGTCAACAAGAAACGAAACATCCCCTAAATTCCAAAAAAGTGTCGGTCCTTGTCAAAATACTAAAGCAAAGTGACGCAAACCTTAAGCAGATAGAACAGAATGAACTCTTAAAATGTAAATGCCTTGAGAAAACGAGAGAGAGAGAGAAAAGATGATTATTTTAATAGTGGGGGGAACGGAGTAATGAAGCTGTTTGTTGGGTACATTTAATTGAATCTCTGGTGCGACTATCTTCTATGAAAGCTCCACTGGTCCTACCACTGATAGGACATGTTATCTTATTGTATTGCGCCATATGTTCTATACATTTGATTCAGACAGATATGGTTCTTGCAATTGTCCAGCTTGTAGAATGACAGGCCATATTATTATCATATTTTATCACGCAGATAAAATAATTACCTCCAGCCCTGTTTATCCAGCTAGTGCTGCAATATCAAAGATTACTTAGTCGATTTGGCTTTTTCCACATTGACCGCAGACATAATTTAGGTGCTGAAAACTGTTGGTGTCTCTTAAGTCATGATTGCTATGAGTGTTGTTATTCTTATCTTGTGGCATCATGTCTCATCTTGCCAAGTTTTAGGTTCATGCTGGCTTGCTTAATCACAATAGCTTAGACTTGGTCCACCACTCTTATCCATATGCTATGTATGTAGCCATGGAGGCTTTTGGTACCAAATGATCATTAGTGCTCTATCCGACTATGTTAGAATTCTAGAGAATGCCTGGCCCATAAGTAGCAATGACTACTGTCGTAGGTACGCCCCACTGGCCCCACGACCCGACGAAGCACGGTTGCACCAAAAGTGCCTTCCAAAGACACTCGGAGAAGGCCCCGAAGACCCCTCGGAGGGATCCCGAAGGCCCCGCGGAGGACCCCGAGGACCCCTCGAAGACATCCCGAAGACCCATCGACAAGACCGAAGAGACCTCGCAGGGAAGTCAGCAGAGGACCGTCGGAGAATACGGGGTCCACAGGAGCGGTAGACCAGGCGCACCCCCTGAAGATAGACTATGTCCACAGGGGTGCATCATGCACCAGAAGCTACGCGTAGGGCGCGTAAAAGACCTGCTGCCCCTAGGATTAATGTTCTTTGTTAGGGGCATATGTGTATTTTCATGTATCGTGTCGGGAAGCTATAAATAGCCCCCTATCCTGTAACTTGAAAGGGGGATGAAAAAAGACCGAACCCCTGTTCAGCCCCCTCGTCTCATCTGTATGAGGGGTCCTCACTTCTTACTGTCTAGTCTTCTCACTACGACAACTACGAAAATACATACCCCTGTTCTTCCCAAATGGAAATCTTTTCGCTTGTCTACAGGTTCATTCCAGAAAGCATATGTCAATTCAAATAAATCAATTGCAACTTCCTAAATTTATGCCAAATATAATCATGGCCATTGCCACTGCCCAAACTCCCTGTATTTGGTGTTTAATTAGAATTACCGATTCATTGTTGAAGTAAAACTGTATGTCTTGAATTCTGGTGTAGTAATTGCTATATCTCCTCCATGGTGTAAAGTAGTCGATAGTTATTCAAGTGTCCTCTTAAAAAAATGCAAGCATTCCTAAGACTGTTTCACATGTCGGACATTTGAAACCACGCTGTTGTCAAGTAACAGTGAGTCACTAACTATGAGTATGCTAGCCCAATAATAGATCATACTTTCGATGTGGTTTAAATAAAGTTGGGGTAGAGAGCCGACGCGAGTCACAACAACTGTGATAATCCTCATTAGTTGCCTTTCCTTGTCATATCACATATTTGCTCATAATTGGCCACCAAATAGGCCCCTCATTTGCTTGTCTTTAATTGTGCAAATCTCCTTTGGATGGTGGACGGCAAGCCTGCCATCCAAAATGTTGGTATGCATTTGCGGTTGGATGTCAGAATCCAAGAAATGGTATTCTTTGATTTCACTTGGCTCCTTGTCTACCTACTGATAAACTTTCAGGTGGTCCTGCTTTGTCATTTATGGAATATTGCAGCCAATGCCTATGTACTCCCCTCACATTTGTTGCTTCTGTAGCTAGCCTCATGGCATGGTAGCCCTGAAGCCCTTGAGTTATCTAGAACATTCAGCCTTTTTCAGACCTCCTAGTGCTTCCTGACTTTTCTGCTTGTTCTTGGTACTCGCATGGAAATTCACACTTCTTCTTGGGTGGTTCGGTTTCAGTCCTCTGATTTTTCTCGTATGTGCTGCCAAAGCTGCTGCCTATCTAACATCGTAGGTGCTTTTGTGTGTATATATACTCAGATCGTGTCAGCGTCGATTTGATCATGGAGGTGGAGAAACCCCGGGTTGCTGCGGACAAGATGTCGGCGAAGGAACATCAACCAGGAGATGCACGTGTCGCCTCCGGTGTGCCGTGCTTCGATTGCAGCATATGCCTGGAGCCCGTGGCGGAGCCGGTGGTCACGCTCTGTGGCCACCTCTACTGCTGGCCATGCATGTACCGGTGGCTCAGGTCCAAGCAGCACGGCTCAGGGCGGTGCCCGGTCTGCAAGGCCAGTGTGTCCGAGGACCACCTCGTGCCGCTCTTCGGCCGTGGCAGGGCCGTGGACGCGGCCAGATGCAAGGGCGGCGTCCGGATACCCAGCCGGCCTCCGGTGCCAAATGCCGAACACCGTCGCCATCTGCAGGACCGGGACGACGACGGCGTCGACTTGGACATCCAGCCAATGCCGAGGTTTGGAGGCAACTACAGCGACATGGACTACCACAGAGCCTGGGCGCCTGTGTTCCACTCGAATGCAGAGTGCCTGCTCGGCGGCATTGCACTGGCAGTACTCCCATGGGCGACAAGGAGGCTGCCGGCGCCACCGCCACCATTGCACCAGAATGGGGTGTACGGTGGCGACTGGAGGATGGCACGGCGGCAGGGGCGGGCGGCGAGCAGGTTGCAGCAGATATGGCTCTTCCTCGCCATGGTGGCGCTCGTGTGCTTTCTGCTCCTCTGATCCATTCCGGGCTAGCTGCCTGTTGATGGCATCGCAACTAAATCGGGTTGGGGGATATGTCGTGTAGATACTGGCGTGTTGTGTTGTGTTGTGAATATATATATATATATAGAGAGAGAGAGAGTGAGCATGGTATATATAGGATCAATAAATAAAGGGGTAGAGAGATCGGATGCAAATCAATCCACTTCCCTTTCCTGTTTCATTCTTCAGTGTACTTCACATGATCTTGAAACATTTGCTGACCTTAAGAATGAAGCCCTCCAAGAAAAGGGGAAAAAAGAAAGAAAGAATGGAAGGTGGAGAGTTAAAAATAAAATAAAAACAAGCACGCTTTCCCCCACTAACTGGTCATTCTGACCGAGCACCATTAAACCAGTACTCACCGGTTAAGAATGACCGAGCTACAGTGACCGCCGGTTTCCGACAAAACAGAGGAGCTCTAGGGCTTACTTTGCCGCGCTCGTCGCCAGCGAGCCGGTCTATGGAAGTGGCACAGCGTGGCGCTGGCTGGCGGCGCGCCGGCGGGGGCGGGGCGCTCTCCAGAGCGTCCTGCGCGCGGCTCGGCGCCTGGGGCTGGGCTGGGCCAAGCCCAAGGAGAGAGTTGGGATTGAAAATTTGAAACTTGAAGAGAAAATGAGTTGAATTTTGGAAATCCTTTACAAAACCGAAAACGGGATGTTAGGCCAGCCAGTCAGATGGATCCAACTGCGGCAGACAGATGACTATTGCACGCACGCAGTCATGCATCTTGTCAGCATACTAGCTTGTTCAAGGATTGGATGCTCCATCTTCTCTGTTCATAGATACAAACAAATTGCAAATCCCTTCCTTTATTTCCACTCTATCTACTCATCCTCGTATGGCTAGTGCGCACTGGTCAAAGCTAGGAAACAAACTGAACCAGACGATGGACCATCGAAATTTATACAACAACTGCATGTATAAGGAAGGCAGGCAGGCTTTCCCCATGCAAACTTAACTGGCTATAACCATCGCCCATGGATCCAATTCCAACCACGGTAGCTAAGCTCTGATATGCATGATGACAGACAGAGCTTCTCTTACCATCTTAATTGTTGTCTGCTTCCACATACACATCATCTTCAGACAGGCCCTGTTTGGTTCGGCTTCGGTTTCCGGCTTTCGACCGAGAAAGCCGGAAGCCGAACCAAACGGCCAGCTTTTCAAAGCGGCTTTCTCGGAAGCCGCTTTCCACATACATGTTAGAAAGCCAAAAGCCAAAAGCCAAAAGCCGCCGCGGGCCAGCTTCCGCGGCTTCCCACCACCCTCCTTTCCGCATTTGCCCCTAGACTTCATGGATTATTACCCGCCGAATGCTATTGCATAAAAGCCCCTCCCCCAGCCCGTTCGCCCACTCGCTCGGCTCCCTCCCCCTTCTTTCGCCCGTGCCCCCAAGCCCCTCCTCCTCCTCCCCCCTCTTCCCCGCTGCGCCACTGCGCCCCTCCTCCTCCTCCTCCCCCCTCTTCCCCGCTGCGCCACTGCGCCCCTCCTCCTTCTCCTTGCCGGCCCACACCTCCGGCGTCGCCCCACCTCTTCCCCGGCTCCCTCCTCCCCCAGCGTCCTCCACCCCGCCGGCCTCCTCACCAGCACCCCTCCTCCCAGATCCAAATCTGGATCTGGATCAACCCCGGTGCACTCCTCCACCCCCTCCTCCCCGGTGCACCTCCCTCCTCCGCGCCACCCTCCTCCACCTCCCTCCTCCCCGAAGCACCTTCTTCCGCGGCAGCGCCTCCCCCGATGCGGTGCCTCCTTCCCCGACTCCGTCGTCCCCCAATACAGCTGCGCCTCCTCCTCGGGTTCCCTCCCCCATCGCCTCCTCCTCCGGCTCCATCCTCCTCCCCAGTGCCCGGCCTCCTTCGTCGTCCCCGCCGCCCAAGTCCCTCTCCTCCCCGGCTCCCTCCTCCCGAACCGCCGTCGCCTCCTTCCGAGCCACCGCCGCCCTCCCCCTCCTCCTCGGGCTCCTCCCCGCCGCCTCCTCCCTCCAACTCCTGAGCCGCCGCCGCCATCCCTCTCCTCCTCCCTCAGTCCACAACGCCGCCACCGCCGCCGTCGAATCGATGAATTGCTTGATTACCTGTCCATGAATTGCTTGGTGTTCATGTGATGAAATGCATTGCTAGTATGAATTTTCTGGGCATGCTTCAGATTCTTGATATCTACATGATTATAAAACTGAGTCGAATTGTTTGTAAAGTGCACACTTATAACATGTATACATAGTTCTGATTGGTATTCATAGTTTCATACAATTCAATTTTTCATTTGATTGATCCAAGTACTGCATGCAAAATTGATATCTATTGTTGTATTGCAAGAACTGAATGTAGAGATCCTACTCATGCACACTTTGTTCAGTTGTGCTTGTATCCTCAGTTTGTTCAATTGTGCTATGAAGTCCTATAAATTGTAATGCAATTCTGTTGTGCTTGTATGCTCGCAATTTACCATTGATACTCTATGCTAGGATGCCACACTGTAGGCACTACTTTTTATTTTGGAATAGGTAGTATAAATCCAATTGCTGGTCTTGGAATATGGCTGGAGTATCATGTTTAGTCATGAGCCATCTGTAATTGTTGGCAATTGGCATTCCTGTTAGCATGCTCATTCTGAAGATTACATCCATGCACTGCTTTTGTACATAGATATCCTCCTTGTAAGCTTTAACCATATTAGTAACTAGCATCCAAATAACTTATTATTATTTCGCTGATGTCCTCGCTGATATGTTCAAAATGAATTAACAGAGATGAGCAATGCAGTGTGTAGTCTCACTTGCAAAAATATGTGATGATTATTATATGTATATATAGATCCATGATACTGTCCACGCAAACTTTGTAATGCTAACCACTAAGAGATGACATTGGTGTGGCTGTATCTTATTTCATTTCCCATGCTTCTTTAAAAGTTCAAAGAATTTGATCTAAACTTGGTGATGTTTGATTTTTCTAGTTTAGAATAGAGATGTATATTTGTGTTAACAACATTGTAACAAAGTAGTTAAGTGGGCAATAAGAAAGGGTACAAAGGATGTATTTCCTGTTTGATTGGTTTTGATCAAATTGATACAATCAACTAAATCGAAATGCATTGCTAGTATGAATTTGTCAATGGTCATTGACTCATGGTATATTAATGAATCTATCACCTGCAAGTTTTATGAATCTATCCAAACAACCCTGCATTCCAACTGATGTTCTAATGTTTCCATCATGGTGTATGTTTAGGCTAGCAAGTGATGTAATGAATGTGATGGATTGTTATTATCATGAGCATGTTTGCAGACCTTTTCTCTATTGCATGATGAGATTGTTTATGTGCTAATTGGTTAGAAGCATTTATTTTTGGGGTACGTGTGAGGGTGGGGTGCCTAACACTGCCGATGCCGGTCTCAAGCTCGGAAAAAAGTGGAGGGGGCATGAATTGTCACTTTGTTGTACCGAAGTAACTAATATCTAGAGGATCAGTCTGTACCATTGACCACTTATCAGCTTTTTCTATTGTGATAGATTTGAAGATCTAATAAGGAAGAATAATGCAACTGTGTGTTTCTATCTAGAGGGCATTAATTGTTTGTAATAATTATTTGTTGTAATAATTATTTATGTAACAATTGTTGTAATAAATGTTTATTGTAACAATTGTTGGTAAGGTGTACTTGATATCTAGAGGATCTGTGAAACTTACTCAGAAGTAGTTTATAATTATATTCATTAATGCATATTTCTCTTATTGTCAATGCTTTGTCAATTGCGTTAGTCGTCGTCAATTATCGTTAAATGTTGTTAAATGTTGTCAGTTGTCGTTAAATGTTGTTAAATATTGTCAGTTGTCATTAAATGTTGTTAAATGTCGTCAAACATCGTTAAATGTCGTTAAACATTGTTAAATATTGTCAATTATCGTTAAATATTATCAATTATCGTTAAATATCGTCAAATATCGTCAATTGTCATCGTTAAATGTTGTTAATTGCGTTAAACGACATCAAACAAGCTATTATTGTCCTCAGGGGTATTTCAGACATTTCACATATCGAAGTCGCAAACACTTACCTAAAAGCGCATACTAAACGCCAAATCGAAAAGCCCCAGAAGCCAAAGAAGACGGTGAAGCCGCTTTAAAAGACAATTAAACAAACAGGGTCATACTCTTCGCCTGCTCCGGAAGCCTTGCCCTCTCCTCCTTGTTCCGAGAGCGGAAACAAATAATTCTGGACAACAGAGTGGTATCAATCGCCAAACCTTCTGGAGCGTAAGTGTTGCTTTTGGACGACATGGCATCGAACTCGTCAATTGCAGCCAAATACACCCGGTCAGCATCAACTGCCGCTTCCTGCATCGGTTTTTTCCGGTAAATGTAACTAGGACGAACAAATTTTCACGTCAAGCGTACAGAATAGTAACAGATGTATTAGGTAACATATCCCGTGAAAAGGGCCTGCAAATACCGTGAAAATTCTGAAAAATTTTAGCAGAGAGAGGGTAGATCAAGTTATATAGCCACACAAAATTTCAATATCAAACTCAATTGCATGTGCAACGTACAAAAAAATAAAAATATTTAGTGAATAGTGCATAATCACTATTGACCAAATATTTCTCTTTTTCATCTCTCTCAAATGAGATTGAGTTTGCTATTGAATTTTTCTGCAGACGTATCACCTCCCCTAACTCTAGTAATTTTTTGATAATTTTTTAAAAACTTCTAGGCTGATTATCATGGCATTTGCAACACTCGAGGCATTTTCACGGGAACATATTCTGTGAAAGTGCCCTAGCAACACGTTGCTTTGTCACAAAGTGTTGATGGATGCGTAGTATTTGAGTTTCTAAGGTACAGAACAAGACATTTCCCACTAAGCTGTATGATTGCACAAGTAGTACAATAGATGCCTTTTGTTCTCATTTTGTAGTAATATCCAAAGGTGTATTGGGGACTAATCTTGAGCTTGAGCTTGAGCTCTCCATGGAGGAGGCACGTGTTCCTAGCTGACCCGCCGCTACCAAACTTGTTGGCCTGGCCTCAAAGCCTTCCTCAGCATCTCCGCAGCCTCCTTAACGCTGCGGCTGAATTCTTCACCATCTCAATCCGTGGCAGCACTCTCATCATATTCATCCCTAGGATCAAAGCTCACCAGGCAGACGACAACAAGGGCAAAATAGTATTTTCACAGCTTAGCTAGTCAGCAATAGCATAGAAGGATATGGTTTCTGAGTTTGTAGTAACATAAAAAAAAAATGGTCACTTTACAATAGTAGATCAGGGACTCACAAACTTTGGAGTGGCAGATAAAAAAAAAATTCCCCAAAACAATACTTCCACTTCGGATGAAAACCAAAGAGCAATCGATATAATATACGCGGATAACAAGATACCACGAGTTGAGCTTGCCAAAAATCCAACACTTGAAAAAAAAAAAATACAACCGCCATAACACAAGCATGCGTACATCCATCCTCTCTAATACAGCCTTGCCTTATTATTACCATGATACAGATCCCCTTGCCTCCCCTCTCTACAAAATGCAAAAACAATAATAATATGTAGTAATAACGAATCAACAAGGTCCATAACACGAAACCCACCCCCCTTTCTTAACAAAACCAAATAATAATACACCGTACTTGTCTCCACCATGCCGCCGCAGAGAATTCAGACGTTTTCACCCCCACCTCGTACTAGCAGCTGACCAAACTCATCTTCAATCAGGCAGCAGCAATGGGCTCAGTTGCTGGCGCTGGTGCTGGTGCTGGTGCAGCCGCGGCCTTCTCCATCTCGGGGACAGTGCCGTTGGCAGGGGCATCCTTGCCAGGCGCCGCCGCCTTAGCTCCGTCCTTTCCAGCGGCAGCCGGAGCTCCATCCTTTCCGGCAGCAGGCGGCGGAGGTGGCTTCATGTGTGGAGGGGGAGTGTGCTTCAGCTTCAGCAATATCTGGCGCATCCGTGACATGTCCGTGGGTTTCCCGGGCTTTGGACCCTGGATCACAACAACGCCAGGCTTCTTCTCTTTATCCTTATCTTTCTTCGCCCCTCTCTTCTCAATGTTTGCAATCTCGTGTGGGATGAGTTCTGATATCGCCTTCCAGTACTGCTTATCTGCACCGGCATGGAACTTCTCTTGGTTGGCTAGGAAAAGCTGAAAACAAGCAGTAAGGAGAAAACGGGAGCAGTCAGGTAACTACATTGCTGATTCAGCCAGAGGGAATACACAGGGTCCTGATCTTATGAAAGAGCCTACCTTTTCCCTTTCTCGGTTTTGCACCTTGCTTGTCTCAACATTCAGCTTAGACTTCTCAACAAAAGCCTTCTTGAACTCTTCAGCATCAAGGATGATTTGGTTCCTCAGCTCCTTCTCCTTCTTCTCCTTTTCCTCCAGAAGGATTGCATTGTGACTGTTAACAGTTGGTGTTAGCATCTACTTTGCAAAAGGATAGATAGGATGAAGCAGTAAAAATAGCAGCATTCATCCTCTAGCAGACACATCTGTGCAAGTCCCTGATGCAACAGCAGTGTTGTAATTGAACATATAGAACAAAACATACAACAATTTATATGAATATATTACTATGTGGCCAGGAAGTCAGGAAATGGCCCTGGCAGGTCATATTTGTATCTCTTAACTGATAGCTGATTTCCTGGAGGCTACAGCAAACTGCACCTCTCTGTGTAGGTAACCTATGTAGACAAATAATGCACAAAAGGAAACAACAGAAAAAGAACAATAAAAGCGAGCGCTTCCACTCAGAAAGGAGCATTAGCGGAATCACTAATACTGAAGATCACCATCACGAGTTAAAGAGCAAATGCTAGCAGAAATAAATTAAAAGTTGTTTCTGTTCTCCTAGGTAGAACACATATGCTGCAATCCACAAAACAAATTATCAAACAAAAACCGGCAACATTCCTGAGAAAGATAACAGCATTCTGGACATGATAAGCTGCACACCCTTTCATATGCAAACCAAAGAGTTGGTTCTGAATTTGTATTTGCCACCATACCTGCTTTGCTCTCGCAAGAACAAGTGGTGTCAATTTCATTTCCCTATTGGTAAAATGTAAGCTAAGAATATACTCACACCCAGATAGTCAAACTTAAGGTTTCATCATAGAAGAGGGTATACAACTCTGGTTTGACCTTGATTTGTTTGCACATCATGATAGCCAATACTCAGAACAAACTCAAACCTAGATTTAATTTCCTTATTTTAGCACGTCGAGTTTAGCTAATCGTAAGACGATTTCATCACACTTACAAGTCATGATGCAAAATGTTGCAGCGGTTAATTCCAATGCAGCATTTACATATGCGAAATGACCGTATTTCTTCTTCTTTTTTTTCATTGATTCTGTAATAACACTAGACAGCATTCGTGGTTGAGAAATCGCAACGTCATCGTAAGATGAGCTCATCAGAGGGCATCCTCGGTGTACTAGTAAGAGCCAAGCAAGGAGTTAGCTGGACACGAATACGATGGCCAATATGTAGGGCAATCTGAAATTACGAATACTAGTGCTTGCGTGGCTTTCGGGAATTGTTCGTTCCCATCCCAGCTAAAATCCTAGAGTAGTGACGGCTAAAAGACTGATGCAAAGCAAAGCATTAGGCTAAGCTTGTAAGGGAAGGCCGTGGATCGCATCACAGACCGAATCTACGCTAGAGCGAGCTACTCGAGGTGATGGTAATCAGTAGGCCAGATCACCACGCAGCTCGACAGATCCGCCTCCGCGCAAGCTGGCGCGCGCATAGATCTAGCAGAAGCTAGCACCCAAGCGGACCAGATCTGAGCAGTAGAAGCAAGGGAGCATACCGGCGCCACTCGCGCAGCAGGAATCCCTCGTCGGCGCCCATCTCGGTGGGCGGCGGGAGGATGGGGCCACCGTCGGCGGGGGCTGGGGCGGCGAAGGGGTCCTCATCGAGGCCGCCGTTGGCCTCCGGCATGCCGAAGGGCGAGGGCGCGTCCGGGCGGAAGCCGTAGGGCTCCGGGGATGCCGGGAAGCCATCGCCGGAGACGTGGACATCGGTGACCGCGGGCGCTGCGCCGTCGAAGCGGAGGAAGGAGTCGTCGTCGAAGGGGGCGGTGGCCATGGCCCTCGGGATCTGGAGCAGCAGGAGGGGGCCTCGGGATCCCGTCTCGGTCTCCAACTCGCCCTCGCACTCGCACTCGCAGAGCGGGGTATAAATATAATATAATATAATATAATACTCCACTCCACTGCCACCAGTTAGTTGGAGCTTGGAGAAATGACCGTATTGCCCCTGGATCAGGATGTGGGAGTAGGAGTGAAAACGGATCGGATGCGGACAGATAATAATTCTGTCATATTTGTTTTTATATTTTTTCTGGATACGAATAATATCGAATACGAATCGAAACGAATACGGTCACGGATATTTTTCAGAACATAAAAATCCCTTAAATTATATGCCAGAAATTAACAAAAACATATAACTAGTTTATTTGATGCAAACATTCATGAATGGCTAAGCATAATACGATACCTATGTAGAAAATAAAATAAGTCCAACTAAAATTAACACTCCCCTTGAGCTCTCATCCTTCATGTCCATGTCTCGTCAAAACTCCATAAAAACCCAGTGGAAAAATTTTGGAGAAATAGTATATGAATCATGTCCTGCTATGCTGCACGAATTGCATCATTAAAAACCTTAACCGAGAAACTTCAGGAAAACTCGTCAATGGAAAAAAGTACAATCCACCCAATTTCATTTAATCTCCAGGATTTACTCTTTGAGCACTCGATCTTCGTGATTAAGCTTTAGTAATGAGTTTGTGAAGGTTCTCTCCTCTGAATTATACACTTCTTTAAGTCTCATCATTCCAATTCCACGTATGTACCTTTCAAAACTAGATGCTGGAAGTGACTTAGTGAATAAATCTGCAAGATTTTCACATGACTTAGTATACAGTACTTTAATTTCGTCCATATTTTGCATTTCATGAGCATAGAAGAACTTGGGGTTGATATGCTTTGTGAGGGGACTCTTCACATATCTCATCTGCACTTGTGCAACACAAGCTGCATTATCTTCATAGATAATAGTAGGGGTTTGTGCGGTGTTCAATCCACATGACTGCTGGATGTGGTGAATCATCCGTCGAAGCCAAGAGCATTCATGTGCGGCCTCGTACAGTACTATAATTTCTGAGTGGTTCGTCGAAGTTGATACAATGCTTTGCTTAGACGATTTTTATGAAATTGCAGTTCCACCACACAGGAAGACAAAGCATGTTTGTGACTTAGTTGTATACGGGTCTGACAGGTACCTGGCATCTGCATAGTCAGTCATTGTCAGGTCTTGGTTCTTTCTGTAAAATAGACCAAGATCCTTACTTCCTTGGAGGTATCGGAAGACGTCCTTTATTCCCTGCCAATGCCTTTTGGTAGGTTCTGCACTATACCTTGCTAGAAGGTTCACTACAAAAGCAATGTCCGGTCTAGTGCAGATTGTCAAATACATGAGAGCTCCAACTGCGCTCAAGTATGGGAATTCTGGTCCCAGGACTTCCTCCCCCTCTTCTCTAGGTCTGAACGGGTCCTTGTCTTGCTGCAAGGATCTCCCGATCATTGGCACTTTCGAAGGATACGCCTTTTCAAAGCCAAACCTTTCCAACACCTTCTGAGTGTAGGTTGACTGATGTACTAAGATCCCTTCAGGGGTATGCTCAAGCTGCAAGCCCAGGCAATTTTGGTTTTACCCAAATCTTTCATTTCGAACTCCGGCTCCAGGTAAGAGCTTGCTTTTTTGATATCTTCCAAGGTCCCGATGATATTCAGATCATCTACATATACTAAGATTATACAGAATCCATCCTAGGATCGCCGTATAAATACACAGGGACAATCCTCATTGTTCGTGTAGCCTTTCTTGCAGAGAAAGTCGCTTAAGCGATTATACCACATCCTACCTGATTGCTTTAGTCCATACAGTGACTTTCTGAGTTGCACACTGTATAGATTTCTATTTGCTCTGTCTTGGTTCGGGACAGGGATACCTTCAAGGACTTTCATAAAAATTTCCGAATCCAAGTTTCCATAAAAGGTATGCAGTTACCACATCCATTAATTTCATTTCCAAATTCAGATTTACTGCCATTGAGATTAAATATCTAAAGGTAGTTCCGCCCATGACCGGGGAATAGGTTTATTCATAATCGACTCCTGGTCTTTGAGTGAAACCTTGTGCAACAAGCCTTGCTTTATATCTCACAACTTCATTGTTTTCATTTATCTTTCGAACAAATACCCATTTATGCCCTACAGGGTGCACATGGGGAGGTGTGCAGCTTACAGGCCCAAACACCTCTCTTTTATTTAGAGATATTAATTATGCTTCTATTGCCTTTTTTCAATCTTTCCAATCTGATCTTTTCTTGCATTCAGCGAGCGATGCAGGCTCGGGATCAAGATCAATGATTGTGACAATTTTCTTTGCAAAATAGATGTCGATATTGGCTGTTATTCTATTCGTAGATTCTCTCGTTGTCACATAATTTATAGCTATTTCTTCATGGGCGGTTCTGCTAATGCTTCTACTTGCTCACCGCTGCTTTCAATTATGGGGGCAAGTCCCTTTAGTTTTTCAGTTCCGATGTGTACGCACACATCCATCCTGATGTCTCCCTCCGTGGGAATATTCAAATTCGGTATGTCTTTTGCTGAAGGTTTCATACCAGTGCCAGGTCTCAACTGGCTCCCCTTATATTTCTGTGGAACTTCAATAATCGGCTGTGGCAAGTCCTTCTTTTATCCTTTTTCGCCAGGCGTCCCTGGTTACTTGGGATTCGAGGGGCCGGAGTTCTCGTCCTTTTAGGCCTCTGGACGGGATTAGGGATATCTTCTATTTTCTTTGGTATTTCAACCCTCTCCGGTGCATTGTGTGCAGGCACATGCGGTTTGGTCACGCTCTTCAAATCACTAAAGTGGTCAGGCAGTTGATTTGCTAATGCTTACAAATCAATTATCTTCTGGACTTCTCTTTCTGCTTCACTAGTGCGTGGGTCATGTGCATGGATTCCCGTGGTTTACCACGTTATTTCCCGATATTTTTCATCAAGAGGTTGATTTCCTCCCCCTAATGACGGGAAACTATCATCATCAAATATGCTATCAGCAAAACGGGTTGTATGCAAATCTCCAGTCATTGGGTCCAGATACCTGATTATGGATGTTGTCTCATAACCAATGTATATCCCAGACTTTCGGAGAGGGCCCAATGCGATTCGCTGCGGTGGTGGTATATGTACATAAACCTTGCAACCAAACCTTTAGAGATGAGAGATTTTCGGTGTTGACCCTTGCGCTAGTTGCATCGGTGAATGGATGTTGTATACCGACGGTCTAAAATTGATGAGAGTTGTTGCGTGCAGGACTGCGTGTCCCCAACATGTAGTTGGCAAATTACAATTTTGCAAAAGCGGTCGAGCAATGAATTTAATTATTTTAATCAATGACTCTGCTAGTCTATTCTGGGTGTAGATATGTGGTACCGAGTGCTCAACGGTAATTCCCGTTGCCATACAATAATCATCAAATGCCTTTGAAGTAAATTCTCCAACGTTGTCCATTCTGATGGATTTCACATGATGATCAGGGAAATTATTCTTTATTTTAATTATCTACGAGATCAGCTTTGCAAAAGCATGGTTTCTCGTAGACAACAAGCATACATGCGACCATTTCGAGGAAGCATCGATGAGCACCATAAAGTACCTAAATGGCCCTGACAGGGGCTGAATAAGACCGCAAATATCTCCCTGGATTTGGTCCAGGAATGCAGGGATTTCATCCTTCACTTTCAGAGGAGAAGGTCTAGTAATTAATTTCCTAGTGGCACATGCAGGGCACACAAAATCTTCTGGATTCGAAAAATTCTTTACATTTATATTATGTCCCTGAGAATTGTTAATTATATTTCTCATCATCCTAAGACCGGGGTGGCCTAATATATCATGCTAGAGACAGAAAAATCCAGAGCTTCTAAAAGATGTTTTCAGGACAGTATAGGCTGCAGGTGCTCTAATATGAGTGTAGTATAGCGCAGATTCATATGAAGGAAGTCGTTCTAATACCCTTTTTCCATTTTCCTTACGCTTTGTAATGAGCAGGTATTCTTTACCTGTAGGACCGAAATGGCAACAGAGGGGGGTGAATGTTGCAATTCTACTTTTACTAATTTCTTTTTCTCCAAAAAGAATCACAAGACAGCTACTGCAAACCAACAACCAAGCTTGATTCGCTTTTCGATTGAAATTAGTTTTCGTTCAAAATCGAAAAATCTGAACTGCACCAAAAACGAAAAACTCCCAAATCCTTGATCCGTTGGTAATGAAACTTTGAGGATAGTTAATAGATAGTCTCAGGACTCTAGATATAAAATTTCATGCTATTTCATAGAGGGAATCAAAAGTTGCGCAAATTCCAAACAAAGACAAAAGAAAGGAATTCGGTTTCAGTTAAGAAATCAAACCTACAGGCCTTCACTAAAAATCGAAAAACTCCCAAATCCTTGATCCGTTGGCAATGAAACTTTGAGGATAGTTAATAGATAGTCTCAGGACTCTAGATATAAAATTTCATGCTATTTCATAAAGGGAATCAAAAGTTACGCAAATCCCAAACAAAGACAAAAGCAGAAAATATTGAGCCAACACTAAAAATCAAATTTCTCCTCCATCTTTGATCCCTTGGCAATGAGACTTTGCAGATATATTAGCAATAGCCCTTGGACTCTATAAGCCAAATTTCAAGCCATCTCAAAGAGGGAAATGAGATTTTCACCTAAACCCTAGAATTAAACAAATGAACAGAGCAAGTCAAAAATCCAAATCTGAGATTAAATGGGGTTGGCTCTTGGGATCCTTGATCAAATGATCTTGAAGTACTCACCCATCATGGAGCAACCCATTTTGGCCAATCCCAGCAAGCAAGAACTCGAAAATCAAAAAGTCAAAAATCCAACAATGAGACAATCGAAGAACAGAGATAGGAATGAACGGGAAATGACTTCAGATCTTCATTTCAAAACAAAAGAGTAGTCCCGATACCACGATTACATATAGAGGAATGATTACAAGACTCTCCACTCAATCCTCACCCTCTCCCTCTCTCAATCCCTCAACCATACATGCTTGAGAAGGGATCAAAACCAACACAGAGAGCTCACATGGAAACCATCGAAGGAGACACATAGGGAACACAACCCTGCCTCCACCAACTAAAGACACAAAGGTAAAACCACCTCCAAAGCCTCTTTTGACTCACAAAAACCCCAAACCTCTCTCTAGTGCTCTAGTGGGCATGCAGCCCCTCAATCCTTTATATAGCCTTGGCTAACGGGTCTCCACCCCGTTACGCCCGCTAAGTCCAACAGAGCCCGCTCCCGCTGTGCAGCCTTGCGAAATTCCGTTCGCCCCCCGCACCTTCTGGGAGGCTTCCGCGCTCCTTGCCTCGCATGCCTCGCACCCACCTCGAGTCCACGTCGTCTTCGACACATCCCGACCGTTCGACCTCGCGCGCCGCGCGCCAGCCCGATCCACCGTGTCTCGCCACGACTCCGCCTCCGTCCTGCGACCACGCACAAGAAACACATCAAATAGCACCGCTCGATACATGAAAGCGTAAATAACATCACTTACCATGCCGAAGTCCAAACCTGTCGAAATTATCAGAATATGCATCCTAATCCCATACGACCAAGTTTGACCAAGTCCGATCGAGCCCGACTGCGCCACGCAACGACTTGACTCCGAACCACTCAAACCAAACTCGACTTACCTAAACCAATGTCAATTACTCATCAAACACATGTGGTCACCTCCACATGGTTCATCATTACCACATGGTTCATCATTACCATACTCTTCTTCAGTCTCTACATGGAGACCGTTAGCGTAAATGTCTTTAAAACTTAAGAGAGTCCTAGTCGATTTCGGGTACAACAAGGCTTCTTCAATGACCAATGTCGTGCCTACCGGGAGTATAATTGTGGCTCTTCCTGAGCCTATTATACAAGTATATCGCCCGCGATTGTCGTAAAATCGCGAGATTCTTCGATTGTCCAAAAAATTTCGTCTCTCTTAATATGGTATTTGTTGTGCCACTATATGCTAAGCACACTTCCTCCATAGGGCGCCACACGCATTCTGATATATAAAGTATTTATTAATATTGGGTAGAAAGCAAACCACATACAAAAATACTTCAAAACAGAACAAACTTGCTATTATTAATACGGGAAAAAGTCCGCTAGACTCATCACAAGAATTTATTGCTTTTGCTCTTCAAGAGCTTACAACCATTATTCAACAATTCAAAGTTCTATGACAACCATAAACTGCAAATGACTGTAAAACTAAGTGCAATGCATGCACTAGATCGAATCAGCGAAGTATGAAGAAACTTCAGCCTGAATCTGGTCTATTTCTATCTTCTCTTCTTCGGCAACTACGGCTGCAGCCGCTGCAATGTCCAAAGAAGGAGTGATGGGAGCTGTTGTATGGCTGTCCACATCCATAGGTGCAGCCAATGACTGTGGGTCTTCTATGCCTGCAATGGCGAGGTACGCCTCATGATGTCCTTTGCCCTTCTTCTTAGCCTTGAAAGCATCAATCACGTGCAGCGGTTCACGACAGACATGTGACCAATGTCCCCAAGTGCCACATTTGTAGCAGCTTTGGTCCTGCTGACAATAGGGCTTCTCATTGCGCTTCTTTTGTTCGTCTTTCTTGGCTTGAGCATTCTGCTTGGTCTTGTGACTCATGACCTTACCCTTCTTGCCTCTTTGCTTTGAGTGAGGCTTTCTCACCTTGTAGCTGCTAGTGTTGACTTCGTGGCCAACTTTGCTACTAGGTGGCTGTGAGATGTAGTTCTTTCTGAGAACCTCATCTTGAGCTTCCGTAACTTGCATAATGTCTATCAGTTCGGCGTATTCCTTGTAGCCATCCTGACGGTAGTTGCGTGCGGATTGCACCGTATTTGGGTGAAAGGTAGAGAGGGTTTTCTCAATCTTCTCCGCATCTGTGATTACTTTACCACAAAGCTGAAGATTTGTACAAATTATGTGCAAAGCAGAGTTGTACTCCCCCATGGTCTTGTAGTCAGCGAAACGTAGTTGAGTCTATTCCTGCTCTGCCCGAGGTAGGATGGTGTACTTCGGTTTCTCGAACCGCTTCTTCAGGGCGGTCCATAAAGCGATGCGCTCTTCTACGCCATATACTCATTCTTGAGAGTTAGAAGAGAGCGGTGTTCGAGGAAATGAAGTGCCGATCATTCTCCTCGGCGGTTGAGCGGCATCTGCGAGGCGCCGAGTCCAATAGAAGCACGAGCTTCTTGGCTCCAAGCACGATCTCGACATCGATGCCCAAGTCAAATAGTTACGCCATGCTAGGCGGTTCCTCGAACTCCCGGTTCGTAATTCCAGTTATCTGCATATCCATGCAAGAGGTCCATAAGATTACTGCTGGTAATGTGCATAAAATGGTTGCAAGAATTCTCATAATGTTTCTGCATTTTCTACGCATTTTTCAAGATTTACTGCTATTTTCAATGATTAAAAGTAATATAAACAATCACAGATAATAAAAAATAGTAAATACAATAAATAAATTGCATAGAAATAACAATAACAAGAATAAACATGCTTCAAAAGTTCAAAATATGCACAAAAAAAATTGGATTCCCGAGGCCCTTTTCTGCTGGAAAAAGACTTTTCAGGGGTTAAAACGCGAAATTTCAGTTATGAGAAAATTTGCGCGTAATTTTCATATTTTCCGAGGCCTTTTCTGCAAAATTTCCTTTTCACATAAATATCCTCGTAATTTTCAAAATTCCGAGGGGGTTTTCACACAATTCATTATCCGCGAAAAATTCCGCGCAAATTTGAAGAACTTCAAGGTCCTTTTGTAAAATGCCTATTTTTTTGATTTTTTTCTCTTTTCCGAAAAAAGAAAATGGGTCGGCCTTCATGGGTCGGCCTTTCTTGGCCCGCTTGATTAAAGAGGGAGGCTTCTAGGTTTCTTGCCCTTCCTAGAAGCGGCGGCAGCCTCGGTCTTGCGCACGCGCGCGTGGCCGGCCGGAAAGCGGCTGGCGCGGCCGACGGAGTCGGCTGATGACGCCTGGCGGCGTGATCACCGCGGGCCGGCGGGCGCGGCGCTAACGGAGGCCGGACACGATGCGGTGGGCGGCGTGATTACCTGGCCGAAGCGGCACCGCCGGCGCGGCGGCGTTCCGTCGGAGCCGGACACGGTGCAGCGGCGGCGGCGGTCAATCGCGGACCAGCGCGGCCGGGCGCGCAGGGCAAAGCGGCGCCTCGGGCGGGAGTGGTACGTCGGTGGGTCGGCGGCGACGCCGTTGATCGCCGGTCGAGCGGCGAGCCCCCTCCTTGCTCCCTTTTCTTCTTCTTTTTGCCGTCGATGATGTATGGTCGGCGACCGTTCCATGTCGGCGGAGCCGCTGTGGGCGGCGGTCGCTTCACGCGGCGGCGACGGCGCCACCTTCAGGTGGCCGGGCGTGACTCCAAGCTGGCGGCGGCGCGGCTCTACAGGGCCGTCGGAAATACTTCAAAACAGAACAAACTTGCTATTATTAATACGGGAAAAATTCTTGCTGGACTCATCACAAGAATTTATTGCTTTTGCTCTTCAAGAGCTTACAACCATTATTCAACAATTCAAAGTTCTATGACAACCATAAACTGCAAATGACTGTAAAACTAAGTGCAATGCATGCACTAGATCGAATCAGCGAAGTATGAAGAAACTTCAGCCTGAATCGGTCTATTTCTATCTTCTTCTTCTTCAAGAACTACGCCGCGCTGCCGCAATGTCCAAAGAAGGAGTGATGGAGTGTTGTATGGCTGTCCACATCCATAGGTGCAGCCAATGACTATGGGTCTTCTATGCCTGCAATGGCGAGGTGCGCCTCATGATGTCCTTTGCCCTTCTTCTTAGCCTTGAAAGCATCAATCACGTGCCACGGTTCACGGCAGACATGTGACCAATGTCCCCAAGTGCCACACATTTGTAGCAGCTTTGGTCCTGCTGACAATAGGGCTTCTCATCGCGCTTCTTTTGTTCGCCTTTCTTGGCTTGAGCATTCTGCTTGGTCTTGTGACTCATGACCTTACCCTTCTTGCCTCTTTGCTTTGAGTGAGGCTTTCTCACCTTGTAGCTGCTAGTGTTGACTTCGTGGCCAACTTTGCTACTAGGTGGCTGTGAGATGTAGTTCTTTCTGAGAACCTCATCTTGAGCTTCCGTAACTTGCATAATGTCTATCGGTTGGCGTATTCCTTGTAGCCATCCTGACGGTAGTTGCGTGCGGATTGCACCGTATTTGGGTGAAAGGTAGAGAGGGTTTTCTCAATCTTCTCCGCATCTGTGATTACTTTACCACAAAGCTGAAGATTTGTACAAATTATGTGCAAAGCAGAGTTGTACTCCCCCATGGTCTTGTAGTCAGCGAAACGTAGTTGAGTCTATTCCTGCTCTGCCCGAGGTAGGATGGTGTACTTCAGTTTCTCGAACCGCTTCTTCAGGGCGGTCCATAAAGCCAGTGCGCGCTTTTCTCTGCCATATACTCATTCTTGAGAGTTAGACAGAGACGGTGTCTGAGGAAATGAAGTGCCTGATCATTCTCCTCAACAGTTGGAATGGCATCCTGCGAGGCGCCGAGTCCAATAGAAGCACGGAGCTTCTTGGCTCCAAGTACGATCTCGACATCTGATGCCCAAGTCAAATAGTTCTGGCCATGCTGGGCCAGTTCCTCAAACTCCCGGTTCGTAATTCCAGTTATCTGCATATCCATGCAAGAGGTCCATAAGATTACTGCTGGTAATGTGCATAAAATGGTTGCAAGAATTCTCATAATGTTTCTGTATTTTCTACGCATTTTTCAAGATTTACTGCTATTTTCAATGATTAAAAGTAATATAAACAATCACAGATAATCAAAAACAGTAAATACAATAAATAAATTGCATAGAAATAACAATAACAAGAATAAACATGCTTCAAAAGTTCAAAATATGCACAAAAAAATGGATTCCCGAGGCCCTTTTCTGCTGGAAAAAGACTTTTCAGGGGTTAAAATGCGAAATTTCATTTATGAGAAAATTTACGCGTAATTTTCATATTTTCCGAGGCCTTTTCTGCAAAATTTCCTCGTAATTTTCAGAATTTCGAGGGGGTTTTCACACAATTCATTATCCGCGAAAAATTCCGCGCAAATTTGAAGAACTTCAAGGTCCTTTTTGTAAAATGCCTATTTTTTCGATTTTTTTCTCTTTTCCGAAAAAAGAAAATGGGTCGGCCTTTCTTGGCCCATGCGCCAGTTAAAGAGGGGGGCTTCTAGGGTTTCCCTTGCCCTTCCTTTAGGGGCGGCGGCAGCTCCCCGGGTCTTGCGGGGCACGCGCGCGTGGCGGCGGCCGCGGGCGCGACGGAGTCGCACGCGACGGCGGCGGCGTGATGGCGCGGGCGGCGGCGGCACCGCGGGCGGCCAACGAGCGGACACGATGCGGCGGGCGCGTGATCACCGCGGCCGAAGCGGCGGCCGGCGCGGCTCCGTCGGACACGGTGCGGTCGCGGCGGCGCGGCAGCTCGGCGGCCGAAGCGCGACCGGCGCGACGAGGCAGAGCGGCGCCTCGGGGCGGAGTGGCGCGTCGGGCGGTGCGGCGGCACTGTTGATCGGCCGAGCGCGACTTCTCCTGCTCCTTTTCTTCTTCTTTTGCCGTCGATGATGTATGGTGGCGACCGTTCCATCTTGGCGAGCTGCGCTGCGGCGGCGGCGTTTCACGCGGCGGCGACGGCGACGGCGCCACCTTCAAGTGGCGGGCGTGACTCAAGTCGGGCGGCGCGCGGCTCTGAGGCCGCTACCGCTTTTTCATTCATCGTTCATTCATGCAGATGTATGCGATGCAATGTAATGTAGTACGGGATTGCAATGGAGGCGCAGCTTCATGCCAACATGTGTATGCTTGCCGCGTGCTAGCGGTATGGCTCTGTCGTTGCCTCCGTGGCGATGCGTGATGGCGGACTATGCCGACCGGTAACGTATCGCGGAGGTAGTGACAGCCGCTTGCAAGCGGTGTCGTGCACATAATGCCTTTCGTGCTATTGCATCTACAATCTACGGTACAATCATTATCTACTCTTTCATGCAACTCACCGATCGGCTTGGTCGGCGACTTCAAGTCGGCTCGCGGTAGATTAGAGCGGATTTGCACCGTAGGAAACCAATCTAGAAAGCAACAATTGCATAATTGAAAGCGATCTAGAAAAACGATTCAATCTACGAGTGTCGTTCATCGACGGTTACCTTTTCGATGCGAGGAGAGTCGATCCTGCTGATAACGTATTGAGGAACCATCGCTGGCAAGTCTAGTCCGAGCAATTACCTCGTAGACAAAATCAGAATTGTAAGAACGATGCAAGAATACAAGAACGGAATAGAGATGAACACAGAGATATGAGGAGACTGCAGGCTTCTCTTTATTGCTCTTTCAATGAACGTGTACAATGGTCGAGGGTCCCCCTCCTATATATAGGCTACGGGTGGATGAGGTGCCCATATGGGCCAAGACTCCTGATCGGGCCCGGTTTCTTAA
The DNA here is from genome assembly GCA_036346255.1 of Ampelocalamus luodianensis. Classification (NCBI taxonomy): domain Eukaryota; kingdom Viridiplantae; phylum Streptophyta; class Magnoliopsida; order Poales; family Poaceae; genus Ampelocalamus; species Ampelocalamus luodianensis. The sequence continues at coordinate 149,166 of CM070627.1, forward strand.
CAACACTAACCCAAAATCCTTTCAGCTCAAGAACATAGATGATTAACACGCTATAACACAAACTTGGTTGAAACAAAGAAGCCAACTCTAGAGCAAAATCGCACATCATGCTACCGTTGCAATTGAAACGAAAATGCCATTTTCATACCAAGAAACCTGGTTACTTTCACATGCTATACTACCTCCAATATAATACATCTCTTGTTAATTCACTACCAACCCAAAATCCTTTCAGCTCAAGAACACAGGGCACCTAATAAATGGCACCAACCCTTGTCTTCACAATTGAATTGATGTGACTTTTATTCATGTTTTACTTATGCTTACTTAAATGCCATGATATTACGATGATAATGATTTAATGATGTTATGACATAAAATATTGATGACATGGTAGGTTGATGACATGATATGGTAATTGTTGGACCGAAATGGCGATTAGAGAGGGGTGATAGGAGCACTACCTCTTTTTTACCTTGATCGGATTCAACTCAACTCTTACTCTAATAGCTATGAAGATCGAAGTACAAGTACAACGAAAGTCTTGTATTGAATCCAATCAAAACCCCAAACCACAACAACCAAAAACGTTGAAAACTCGTATCAAAGTGAGCTAGGCGGTCAGACCTCTCAGGTTAGGCGGTCTAACCTCCAACACGATAAACAGTGAATGCAACACGAAATCAAAATGACAAATCAACTTAACTTTTGATCTAGTAATCCAAACCCCCTCAAATTTCAACCATAGCTCATTAAGAATGTCAGGAACTTATTCCAATCGACAATCAAAAGGATTAAGGCCAAAGTTCCTTGAATTTCATAGATGAGGGATGGAGGGCACAAGAACCTAGGAAAGATTGGAAAAAACTTTCATCAACCCTTATATAGTGGAGGCTAGGTCTAGAGGAAAAGCCTTAATGGGCACCCGTTAAACCCACACACAAACGGGTCTACACCCACGCACGCTTCTCAAAGCGGATGACCATCCGGGTCTCTCGATTCCATCTCTTCATGATCTTCTCCTTCTCAAGACATAAATAGCTTCTCTTTTGCGTTGTCTTACATCGCGGTTTCTTCAAGGTCACTAACCCGGTATTTTAGCAAAGATACCAAAATACTCCTTCTCTATCATTCTCTATGCCCGAGTCCAATCATTGTGAAGCAATCATATGCTTTGCCACGCGTAGGTTCATCAATAGCTTTTCTCATGCTGTCAAGTCTCTCCCATCCAGCTCCCACCGGACCACCTTAGCACTTGCACTGACCCTAAGCCACTTGATGCAACTCATTGCATCGAACTTCTCATTCGGTCGTTCTTGTCCATCTTGCGCCTTGCTTGAGTCCAACCACTTCACCTGGCATCCTCAATCGTTTTGAACCTCAGTTCTCCTAACTTAGTAACAATCATCCTCACCATTGACCGTAGTTGACTTCCAGCGTCCTTGTACAACAATAGACCAAGAAATCGATTCTGAGCACAAGTTCTTTGCAACTTGATCCACGTTAGCCAAAACATGCATCATACAATACCTATGCACCGAATCACATGACTTTAATCAATTCCACAAATTCAGCACACCCACTGTGCGTAAACTCACATTGGCATTCGATGAGAGTTCCATATAAAATGGGTGAACATGAACTCATGATCCAAACCCTTCGATCAACTTAATTATTCATTAGGAATTCATCATCCTGACACTTTTTTTTTTTGAAATATTGGTCATCATTATGCTTAATAACCGATAAAATTGCTTTATTTGGAATTCTCATCCTGCCATATGAGTTAAGGCTAGTATAAAGAAAATGGCAGAACTAAAAATCAAGGTTTCTTGAGATATCATCATGGGTACCCTACCCTACAACTCTGGGTAGCTAACTAGGCCTTTATTGCCGCATGTGCTAATTATAACAAGAAGCCTCGCAGAAGTAATTACAATGTTCTGCTTTAGCCAGTAAGCTGCATTTTGTAGGTGCAAAACTTGATAGAGAAACCTCCACATGACCGTCTGTCACTACTTGACTTGAGGCTAGCAGGCTTGCCAGCTACCTTTTCAGACTGCTTATATTTTTCTACTACATATTTTGTCATCAATTTTGTGTAACCTGCTATCGTCACACATCTTTATCTAGAATTTCATGAAAGATATTTTATACGAGTGGAATATTTGATCCATGCTTGACAAGCCTACTGTTTAGCTTTGGGTTCACTTCCTGGGCTTGCATTGCACCTATGTTATCACTATTTACTATGTATCGGACTGTCAGTAGCTTCAGAGCTCCAAATTCGTGAGCAATAGCATCACGGTTAATTCAATCGACTAAAACTAAAATTGGCAGTCTCTCGCGGTACTTGCACCTTACCATTACTCTAATTTCGGTCATCTCACACTTGAGAATGAGCGCAGTTATACCCGCTAGCCCTTCTTGTGATAATTGTACTACACTATCAGACATTAAGAAAAAGAGGTCGCTGCGCATCATTCAACGAGAAACTGTTTCACCACCACATACAGAAATAGCTCAGATGAGTCGTTACATACAACTGGTTGTAGAACTAAAGAGCAGCCCAGGAAAAAGGGTACAAGGGTGCATTTCATCTATCGATTGTAGGTTTTGAGATGATATTGATAATACATAAAATTCAGCTTTGCCTATATCAGGTTAACTAAAAGAACTACAGTTGCAACGAACCTCAACATGCTCAGTGCCGAGGGAAGATATCCCAACCTGAGTCAGGTTCTTTTCGCTTCAATACCACCCCAGAGCTGCCACCTTGTGACATACGTTCGTCAACAGAGATGGTAGTATGACCCTGGAACGGCACAGGCCAGTAGCTTCCTGCTTCCCTTCGTGCACCTTCGGATGAGCGTCCATAATTGACATCCATGCTTGGATTAAAGTAGCTGAACTCACTAGGTGTGCGTTGGATAGTTCTGCTGGCGAAGTATGGATGAGAAATGCCAACACCTAGGCCTGACAACGGCGGTATGACTTGTGCCCCCTTTGCATCAACCATGTAAGGAGCACCTCCTGGTGCATATAGAGGTGACGGGAAAGACATGGCAGCAGATTGAGAAGGATAGCTGGCAACACTGTAATCAGGAGGCATATGTGCATAGGACCGCATCGATCTCACAGGGGCTCTAGATTCCACACTTGGGCCCAGAAAGTTATGCTGGTTTGGGTTGCAATATTCCTTCTGTCCAAGATCTATTATCTTACCCAGAATAGTGACTTCAGAATGGTCTGCTGTATCCTTCATGGGAGTCTTAGCAGATGAGTCATCCATACCTCGGGAAGAGACATCCAAGATTGATACGTTGTCATTAAGGTCGAAGTTCCTTGCAGCAGGTTGCCTTGAAGATGAACAGGAAGAAGGCTGGCTCCAACTGCCATGACATTGTTGCCGACTCCAGAATGATGGTACATTATACGTGGTGGTCGCAGCTTCCTCTTCGCATGGAAAATTAAGGTCAAGTTCAAGCCCTGCACTAACAACAGCAGCTGCAGAGGTATCCTTGGGAGCTATCTCGGAAGAAAACGCCAGGATGGCTGTTGAAAGTGGCTCACCAGCAGTACCATTTTCGCTTTCTGCTACATTTAAGTCAAACAGCACTTTACTTGTTATCCTTATCTGTGAAGAAGCTGGCATTGACTTCTCTCCTTCAGGAGTACGCCGAGGAGAAGCTCGCCGAAAAGCACTGGTGGCAGCAGAACCTTTCCATCCCAGTTCACCTTCAAAGTGGAGTCGAGCTGGAAACACAGATGATCCTCTGGAAGCAGCCACAGCTATAGGTGTCGATAAGTTTACAGGATTAATAGCATTGGACTTTGGATGGCAATCGGTTTCCTCAGTGTACTGATTTGCATTAAGGTCCAAATCTCCCAGTTCCACACCCCGTGCATGTTTTCTACTGAAAGGACCACTGTCATCTGTGATGCTTGAACCATCCTCCTTAAGAGATGAGGAACTTCCTGAAACCACCCCCATGCTGGAGGATTTATTATCATTTGATTCATCAATAGGGGGTTCAGGCTGCTGCCTTGCTTCCACGACAGGCCTATCGACATTTCTGGAACTAATGTCAGGAGAACCACAAAAGGGTCGTCTGTAGTCAATGGCTTCCCGCTCAACCTCGATAGCAACCAGACGAGCTACTTCTAGTGCGTCAGTGTCATCATACTCTGTTAATGGTGCTGATTTCTCTCCCTTCAGTGCAGCTGACTTTGTCTCTACTGCCTTTGAGGAATCCCCAAAGCTCTTCACACATCTCCTCAACGTAAATTCACTGTCGCTGCCCTTACCATCTGTACCAGATGATGATGTAGGTCCCTCTTCTTTGCCCATACTTTCCTCTGACGAATCTTGCAAACTAGTGCTTACATTTGCAAGATGGTTCAAAGCTTCTGTTGCATTCTTCTCAGAATGTGAGCTATCTGCTGCAACGGAATCTCCTTTCTTGATATCCAAGCTACTTGAAACATTTTGGTCCCCCAAATCAATTTTTCTACTATCGAATGAGTTCTCTGGGTTGATATTCTCTAGAGACTTGGCATCCATGGTCGAATCCACTGGATTAGCATGCTCAACGTCACTCTTTGCATTGAGAGACTCTGATTGGAGCACGCAATTAGTGGCCAAAGCGACATCATTGGAAGCAGAAGTCTCCTCGGAAACAGACACATTTGCTAAGCCACCATGAGAGGCAAGAGATGAGGCTGAGGGGTTCACCTGTCCTAAAACAGCATTTCCATCTGAGGAATTTGGGGATGCGAACACTGGAGTTTGCTTTGTTATATCTGTGGTATCAGTTGTCAGGGAGGGATCAGGTAATGGAACACCCGAGCAAGTCAACACCTCACGGTCTGATTTAGCTTCTGCAATTGCAGCTTCAGTTGCTACATGCTGTTCGTTGTTTTCTGTTTCATGGCTAGCTTCTGGAGGCTTAAGATGATCAGTCTGGCATGCCTCTTTTGCATCCATATGTTGGCCATTTCTACCACATTTTGGTGCACTGCTCCATTTCTGGCAAAGTACTCTTGCCTTTTGATTTATCTTAGTACTCCCATGAGCAAGTAGATGCTGAACAGTAGGCATGATCCCACAGGAAGTTGAATGTTCATTATCAACTGGAAGACAATCCAATGCAGTTAATATTGCATCTATTAGATCTTCTGCCGAATTGCTGATATCTTTGCTGCAGTTTTGAGCATCCCGAAGCCACTGATTGAGAAAACCAATACCATTCAGCTGAATGAAATGCTGAAGACATTCTTCATTTTTTGTGGATGCAACTGTGTTTGCAGCTGTTGAACACTGCCTTATCAAGTCAGCTGTGTTAAAATCAGCAGCATCTTTCAGCTTTCGTATCTCAGAAACTAGCTCTGCTATTCTTGCAGTAGTTGAAATGCCATCCTTCATCTCAGCCAGAGTAAAGAAATCCTCTAGCATTGTGTTTCCTGAACTTATCTCACTGCAGTACTGCTTCGGTATTGGGCTGAATCTTCTTTGGTTCAGAAATTCACCAAAATTTATTCAGGGTTTATAATTTCCTGAAATATGCAAAGCAGTTTGGTCAGCAAGAAGTAATGTGGGCATGCATCAACTGATCACAACCATTGCAGAGGCAATATGAATAATTTTGCCAACACCATGTGAAGTAGCCGGAGTCTTCATCCCTAGGGTTATTTACAAGTGCATAATCCAATACATGAGCACTAGCCTACATAATCTAGGATAGTAACAAAAAACTTAACTCAGCAGTTGATCACCTAATTAATACTTACCAGCATGTTAGGTAATAAAAATTGGAAAATAGAAGTTATTTCAACCACAATAATTACTTACTAGGCATGCATGTTTGTGAAATTGACTAACATTACTTAATTTATGAGAGCATGACACATTTTTTTCATTCCATGCTACTCCTCTGTTTTTCTTTACCAGTTATTCTGATGCAATTCTCGTCAACCAGTCTAGTAAACATGGACGTAACTGGCCAAGATTACTAACAAGAACTCTAGTTACCTGCATCATTCTGATGGCATCACGTCATCCAAGTCACTTATGAGTTATGACTGCAAAAGGTTACTTCTGTCCTGCACTTTGACGCCTTCCAGCTTCCAGCTTTAAAAGAGAGTGAGCTTCTCTGTAACACGAAATATCACCAAGTGAGCAATGAACAATTGATGCAAGCAAAGCCTGATTCATAAACAGTAGTTAATCACTAAATATAGCAAAATCAATTCTGATCATCTGCTCAAAGAAAGGCGTTTGGTTGAGCCCATCTTTTATTATTTTATTTTTTTGAAAGTAAACACACTTGGGGAGGGAGATTTCGGGGCTGAACAATTTCATTCATATACGGTGCGTGTCTTAACATTACATTAGCAGGATAACAGAAGGACTTGGAGCCAAAGAGGAGGAGGAAAACAGCCATGCACAAGCACAGAGGGCGTACACACACCAAATGGAAGGAAGGAAAACACCTAATGGATGAATATAGGAAGGTAGCTAGTTTGGACAAGAGCGCAGCGTTCTTTCTCTTCCCTCCCTGCAGGGTGTATGGACCAGCAAGTTTGCTTCTGCACAGCGGTCGCACCTATTCATCTCCAAATTTTGATATAATGAGATGGCAATAGGCTATTTGCACCACTCGCTCTCGCCGTAGACTGACACAAGAGATTGAGCGGATGCCACCATGGCATTCTGGTTGGAATGGGTATATAAGGAAACCTAATTACCAACCAAAAATCCACCCATGGAATTGATATCAGAAAGCACCGAAAGCGTCAAGATTATTTCTTTAGGCTAGGCTGCAGACACCCGCGAGCGAACACCTGCATAGATCACTTGGTGGGGGTGGGTGCGGGGAATCAAAAAGCGAGAAAAAGATGGGAATTAAACACCGTACGTCCAATCCTGCAGGGACCGAAATGAAATTGGAATCGAAATCGTCACAAAATACAAATGGAATCAGCGAGGCCCCGGCCGACCGAAGCTTACCGGCACTAGTCCCGAAGTAGCCGCTAATCTCTCAATTTGGCACGCACAAGTTGTGGAGAATCCGGCCGGCGGAGGGCAGGGAAGCATGCATGCAGGAGGACCTCAGGGACGGACGGCCGCCGGAACCCTAGAACCGTCGGCCTGTGGACTTGGTCGTCGCCGTCGCTGTCTGTCTGTCGCGAGAGAGAGAGAGAGAGGAAGTTGTCCACAAAAAGGCGAGAGGGCGAGCACGATACTACAGGGGGGAAAAACTATGGTCTCGATGCACTTAGTGCTATATAACATTTACTATAAAAAGACTAAAATCAGCTCATCGTGATGATACAAACCGGTATAGGATTGTAGACAACACACAATCTTTAATGCTTTTCTTGGTTTTGGTGATATCACAAGATTATAGACAACAATATTCTCTCTCTTCATTCTCTTTCATCCACGTCACCAAAAGTCGCAAATGTTATCAAATAAGTCCATTGTACATGCTTTAGTGCTATATAACATTTACTATATGGTATTCGATAACAGCATCCTAAAAAAGAAGAAATTAAGGGTCTGTGTTGGTATGACTGTAGATTTTCTGAAAAACAGTTTCCCGCTAGACTGAAGGGTTTAACAACTAAGCTAAAAACATCGGTGTTTAGCAGTTTAGTTTTTAGATAGACTGGATAGGACTTCCGAGTTGAAAAATATCTAAAAAGGACAAATGATGACTTGTTTGATGTCGTTTAACGACAACTACTGACAATTCACACACAAGTAAGTCTTAGCGATAAAAGACGGTAATTAACGACAACTAACGATAATGTGCACACAAGTAAATCTTAACGGCAATTAACGACAATGAATCTAATTCCATTATTACCCGAGTAATCAATTCAATGATTACATAAATAATTCATCTGTATCAGAAAAAAGGAAAATGAATTATATAAGGAAAAAAAAAAAGGAAAATGAAGGCGGCGGTGGCGGGAGGAGGGTAGTGTCAGGGAAGGATGCGACGACGGCGGCCAGGGGGGAGCACCAGTGGTGGGAGGATGAGGGAGAAGGGTGGCGGCAGCGTTAGGGGAGGAGGCGGGAGGGTGGAGGTGGGTGGTTAGGGTTAGGGTTCGGGCATGCGGAGGAGGAGTTTTGTTCGGTGGGAAGGCGGGTAAATAACTCAAACTCTATGGACAAACTCGGAAGGCCATCCACCGAAGCCGTTGGAAGCTGCCCCAAGGCAGTTTCCGGCTTCCCTTTGAAAATGGCTCCCGGCTTCTGCAAAATCTGCTAGAGAAAGTCGTTCGTCCAGGACGATAAACCGTTCCAAACAAGCCCTAATACTACCTAGCCTAGTACTCCTCCTATTTCTTTTGTACTTATACTCTAAAATTTGTACCGTCAAACCTATCGCGAGTAGATTTAAAACTATATATCCATGGCCAAGCGACTGAGTTTGAGCGGCCAACGACCAAATCCAAACCGCTTTCCTTTCCTTGTTTTGTTTTTTCATTTCATTCTTGTTAACTCGAGTGACTTAAGCAAGTCCAATGGATGGATGATCGATGTTGCCTGCCTTATTTGAGCGAGTCTATTGCATTAGTAAAACATGGTATGTAGACAACTGTCGTGACCTCTCAACCGTGGTGATTTCGTCGATGAGGTCAGACAAGATTCACCGTCGAAGCAGCCATCGGAACCGAAGCAGAAGAAGGGAAGGGAAAGTTGGAGTATAGTTTCTATTACTTTTCGATAATGTCCTGAAAAAGAGCAGTGTCTTCGCTTATAAGCTATTGTATCGATTACACGGGCCTGGCCCAAACCAATTCAAAACTGGGCTAAATGCATAATAGTAAAACCCTCCGTTGCTTCACATAACATCAACTGCAACCAACCGATCGGGTGGAGGCTGAACCCAGCTTCCCTTTTCTTCAGTTAGCAACGCCATTGATGCCTTCAGTGCTGACACTGCCGCGCGCTCGATTATCAGCTTGTCCCCAAGTTGAAGCGCCAGGAAAATGCACACGCAAAACCTCATAATCCTCCCAGGTTGCCATATCAGCGGGCAAAGAAGACCATTTAATTAGCACTTGCAACAGAGCTGAATTTCTTTTCTTGACTAAGCGCCAGTCTAAAATTGCTTCCGAATGAACAGCTCGTAGAGAGAAATCGACTGGGTTAGGAATGGAAGTAAAAACTGGAGTATGATCCGGTACCTGTGGCTTTAATTGGGAAACATGGAACGCCGGATGAACAAGAGCTGCTTCGGGTAACTCCAATCTATAAGCAACGGCACCAATTTTCGCCAAAACAGTATAAGGACCATAATACTTGTAGGCCGATTTGGGATAGGGGCGATTGACCACCGAAGACTGGGCGTAAGGTTGTAATTTCAGGAAAACCTTCTCACCAACTTGGAACTCCCGTAAGGACCTTTTCTGATCTGCATATTGCTTCATTCTGAGTTGTGCTTTGGCTAGTTGTTGTTTGAGTAATTCAGAGTATGAGGCTCTGTCGGCCAGAATATCTACCACCACTGAATTTTGCGTAGTCATCAGATCCGAGTAGGACACCATAATGGGGTTCAGTGCCATACAAGGCCTTGTAGGGTGTACAACCGAGTGTTGTATGGTAGTTGGTGTTATACCAATATTCAGCTAGAGGCAGCCACTGATGCCATTTGGTCGGAGTAGCTTGTGCTGCACAGCGTAAGTACATCTCTAAGCACTGATTAACTCTTTCACTCTGGCCATCGGTTTGGGGGTGATAACCGGTGCTCATTTGTAGTTTGGTGTCGAGTAGCTTGAACAACTCCTTCCACATGGAACTTGTGAAGATCCTGTCGCGGTCTGAGACGATTGATCTAGGTATGCCGTGCAACTTTACAATGTTGTTGAGGACTAACTTGGCCACTTGGGGAGCAGTAAAGGGATGCTTGAGGGGTAAAAAATGGGCATACTTCGTGAAGCGATCTACCACTACGAGAACAACATTGTAGCCTTCAGATCGCGGTAAGCCTTCAATGAAGTCCATTGTTAAGTCATGCCAAGCTCCCTCTGGTATAGGCAATGGGCATAATAGTGTTGGCAGTTTGCAATTCTCGTGTTTGGCTTGTTAACATACTCCACATTGCTTTACAAAGTTGTCAATGTCTCCTTTGATACCAGTCCAGCTGAATAATTTTTTTACTCTTTGATAGGTGGCTTGAATGCCGAAATGACCTCCAATGGGTGAAGTATGAAATGCTTGAATCAATTTGGTTTGTAAACCGGCATTTGGTCCCACCCAAATCCTACTGTGATGCCGAATCAGGCCTTCCTGTAATGTATAGCCGTGTTCATTGGAACCTTGCACTGCTAATTGAATTAACAAGGCTTAAGCTTGAGTATCTACTTCATAAGAGTTGATGACCTCTTGAATCCAGACCGGTTGTGCGACAGATATTGCTTGGACATGGTAGAGGTGACCCACCTTGGACAATGCATCTGCTACCTTGTTGTTTTCTCCTTCTTGAAACTGGAATTTGTACTGTAAGCCGATCAGTTTGGTCATTGCTCTTTTCTGTAAATCTGAATGTAAGATTTAGTCCTCCAAGTTACACAAACTCTTGTGGTCAGTTTTAATGACAAATGGTCCTCTTCGGAGGTATTGTCTCCACTTCTCTATAGCCATCATAATTGCCAAAAACTCCTTCTCATATATGGGAAGCTTCTGATTGTTTACCCCTAATGCTTTGCTGTAAAAGGCTATTGGATGACCTTGTTGGCTCAACACTGCCCCTATACCGGTATCGCAAGCATCAGTCTCAATAGTAAATGGTTGATGAAAATCTGGTAAAGCTAGCACCGGAGTTTGACTCATTGCTAATTTCAATTGCTCAAAAGCCTCTTGAGCTTGCTCAGTCCATTGGAAACCTTTCTTCTGTAACAGTACAGTGAGTGGTTTGGCCAAGAGCCCATAATGTTTAACAAACTTTCACTAGTATCCTGTTAGCCCAAGGAATCCTCACAGTTCAGTGACATTGGTTGGTACCGGCCATTGTAGCATTGCTTGAGTTTTGGTTGCATTCGTAGCTACCCCTTTGTCAGATATGATATGTCCAAGGTATTCCAATTTCTGTTGAGCAAAGCTGCATTTGCTTTTCTTAGAAACAAGTTGATGCTGCCTCAATACAGCCAACACGATTCTCAAGTGATTCAAATGATCAGACAAGCATTTACTGTATATTAGGATGCCATCCATAAAAACTAAAATGAACTTTCTCACATAAGGGGCAAAAATATTGTTCATCAAGCACTGAAAGGTGGCTGGGGCGTTGGTTAAACCAAAGGACATTACTCGAAACTGAAATTGGCCATGATGCGTTTTAAACGCTATTTTGTGTTCATCACTTTCAACCATCCGGATTTGGTGAAAACCCGACTTGAGGTCCAGCTTTGAAAAGAATCTAGTACCTACTAGTTCATCTAGTAATTCATCGACAATGGGCATTGGAAACTTACTCTTCACTGTTAATGAGTTCAATTTTCTATAATCGACGCAAAACCTCCAAGTGTTGTCCTTCTTCTTCACTAGAAGGACAGGAGAAGCGAATGGGCTGAGGCTTGGAATCACTATGCCATCTTGGATCATCTCATCTACTTATCTTTCAATTTCATCTTTTTGAAGTGGAGAATAACGATATGGTCTGGAGTTGACAGGAGCTCCCCCGGGCAGTAATGTGATGGCATGGTCAAATACTCTATGTGGAGGTAAGTTTGTATTGTCTTGGAATACATCTTGGTATTTGAGTAAAACATCATGCACTGGCGCTGGAACTATCTCTTGATCTTGTTCTTGGCATTTCTCCAATACCACGGTTGCCCAAATTTTGTTTCCTTTATGCCATTTCTCCACTCTCTCCACTGTTACTTCATGTAGGTCCTCTGTCAGTTCAGGTTTTGAGATACCTTGTAGTTTGATGGTCTTTGCTTGATGCTCAAACTCCACCCATTTCTCCTTCCAATGGCACTTCATTACTCCACAACTTTCCAACCAGTCAGCGCCCAATATAGCATCGTATCCCCCCAAGATTCAATACCTTCATGTCATGTTTGAAGGTGTGACCTTGTATCCACCATTTCATTTTTGGAATCACCTTATCACAATATAACACTTCCCCGTTGGCCACTCGTACTGCCATGACTTTTGTTGATACGGGTTCTTCTTTGATTCTCTCGAGTAGATCAGCGTTGACAAAGCTGTGAGAGCTTCCTGAATCGATTAACATCAGCAATATTTGGTTTCCCACTAATGCTCTCACCCGGATAGTTTTCAGATGGCTTGATCCTGAAACTGCATTGACAGATAATTGCATTTCTTCTTCCTTCTCAACCTCCTCAGCCACGATAGCATCCAAGATTTCATCAGATAAGATTTCGTGGGCTTCTATTGCCTTAACCTGTCCTTGCTGTGGTTTTGGACACCGATGTGTAGGTGAATATTTATCCCCACATCGAAAACATAACCCATTAGATCTTCGATATTCTTTTAGTTGTTTGGCCTTCCATAATTCTTCTTTCTCAAATCTTTCAATGTGACTAGTATCACTACTCTTGTAATTCCCATCAGCTTTTCCAGCACCTGAAGCATAACTATGATTTCTACTCATATGAGTATACCTCTTGGTTCTTTCCAAAACTCCTTCTTGCACACATGCAAAGGTGGCTTCCATGGAAACAGACTCAGGCATCTGAATTTCTACTGTCGCTCGTAATTCTTCTTTGAGTCCCATCACAAATCTAGTTACTAATAACAATCCTCCAATATTATGGTTAGACAACCTCAATTGGTACACAATTGCATCAAATTTTCTCTTATACTCCTCTAACGGATCCAGTCTATTTCAGCAAAAACAGCTCTCTCATTTTATCTCTTTGAATGTTGCCTTCAAATTCCTTCACTACCGCCTCTCTGAATCGCTCCCAATCATGCCATCCATGAGATACTTTGTAGGCCTGGTACCAATGTGCGGCACTACTGGTCATATACATAGTAGCAGCTGCTACCTTGAACCCTCAGGAATCCTATACATAGTGAAAAAAGTCTGGCACTTATCTATCCATATCCTGAAGTCGGTACCATCAAATTTCGGAAACTCCATTTTAGGCATCCAGTTTCTTCCTCCTTGCTCCTGATGCCCTCTACTCGATTCCTGAACTTTAGCAATTACTGGGGTCAGGGTGGGAACTGTACCTACGGTGGATTTGGTGCTGGAGGTATTTCTGGAAACGTTGCCGGCGGAATATCTCCCTCTCTTGGTCTCAGTGCCATCGGACCCGTTACCTCTCTGGGCAAAATCACCAACCGTAGCAGCGTTGTTGTCTTGAGAGTCTTTGCAACCATTACCTGCTGTTGTTGAACCTTGCCGATTGAGTCCATAGTAATCGAGACCTTCATCTGCATCTCATCCAACCTCGCACCCTGTTGATCAAACTTTTGATCCACAGCCGCCATGTGCGAGTTCAGTTCCTCTCGCATCATCTTCATCTCGTTCTTCCACAACTCGACTAACCTCGCTTGCATTCCTTCCATCGCCGTCACCACTTGACGGACCTGCACTCTGGTTTTGCTGGAGCCGTAGCGTTCCTTCTCTAAGCCGACCGAACCTCGGGTTGGGAATTTACAGCAATCGCCGAAGCAATGGCCAACCGTCCCTCGGAATTTTACCAGTCAAGGCCACGAGTATTAGGCACAGCCGACGGATGATCCAGCTCTGATACCAATCTGTCGTGACCTCTCAACTGTGGTGATTTCGTCGATGAGGTCAGACAAGATTCGCTGCCGAAGCAGCCATCGGAACCAAAGCAGAAGAAGGGAAGGGAAAGTTGGAGTATAGTTTCTATTACTTTTCGATAATGTCCTGAAAAGGAGCAGTGTCTTCGCTTATAAGCTATTGTATCGATTACACGGGTCTGGCCCAAACCAATTCAAAACCGGGCTAAATGCATAATAGTAAAACCCTCCGTTGCTTCACATAACGTCGGCTACAACCAACCGATCGAGTGGAGACTGAACCCAGATTCCCTCTTCTTAGTTAGCAACGCCATTGATGCCTTCAGTGTTGACAACAACGTGCAGTAGTGTGCTACTCCCAACATAAAATGGGAGATTTTGGTCGTATTGTCACTGTTTTTTAGCATAATAACAAAAATAGGCCTCCTACCGTTGTATTTGCGAAAATGATCGTCTGGACCGCACGACCACCATGCGGACAACTATTGGGTCGACACGTACCCATATCTACATGGCCACCGTGCGGTGCAGGGGCTGCCGCACGGGTTTCGCAAGGTCACCGTGCGGTGGAGGCATCTGCTCGCTGATCCATAAAGCTAGTAGGCAACACGTATACAAAACTCATTTTCTCGTACAAAACATTGCAGCATCGTAGCTAGCTAGGCGCCAGCTATATAGTAGGACACCCGTCTCGTACTCTTGGAAGTACATACTCCCACTTCTAATATACCACTTAAACGGATATATTTTACTTCTTTATCACTTTCAATATACTTATATACTGATTATAAGATCTTCCAATGCAACTTGATTGAAAAATTTACATTATAGCCTTTTTTTTTTCCTATATACCATTTTTCATATATAAAAGAAGTATATACACGAATTTTTGTATAAAAAATGGATTTTCATGAAATTTTCTATAGAAATCACTTTGGGGTATCTCTTATAATTATTATTGGGGTATATTTAAGTGGTATACGAGAGGTGAGAATACGTACTCCCAGGAGTACCATACTATTTTCACACACACACACACACATATATATATATATATATATATATATATATATATATATATATATATACATATATATATATAACTTCTAGGAGTAGTTACTCTCTATTCCGTATTTCACAACGTAAGGAGTATCTTGCCCAACCGAGAGTATATATATGTAGTATGCGAGTATATAAGATCACCTAGGTAGTATTTACACCTTTTCAAAGGTGGTATGTATAATTTTTTAGACATACTCTTTTTTAGTGCGAATATGAAGGTATTTACAAAATATACTAAAAACTATGGACTCTCTTGCAATTTTTTCATATAGTTCACATTGGAATATCATATAATTAGTATATGAATATATCCAAAGTGATAAAGGAGTATATCAAGTTCTTTTAGGTGTTTATCAGAGGTGAGAGTAACTACACCCAGGAGTAGAAGGTATTAATCCTATATAGGAAGCATTTTTTCTACTTTTATCCAAAGTAATAAATGGGTATGTCAAATTCTTTTAAATGGTATATCAGAGGTGGAAGTAACTACACCTGGGAGTAGAATATATATATATATATATATATATTTGCGTGCTTGTACGTATGAACTAGTGATGTTCTCCTATATATATAGGCTATTAATAAGCGAAATGACAGAAGTCAATCAACATATTACTAATTGAAAGAATAAATTATATATAAGGGGGAAAACAAATGTGTTCACACTATATCTTGGCAAACAAATTTGATCAATCAGTGAAAATGAAATGATTCTTTTTATCCTTGCTGACTCTTCAGATAACCCACCAAGTCTTAGAGCGCAATTGGAATCTTCATTTCATGAGTATTTGGCTAAATTGACATGTTTTTTATTTGCAATAGTAAAAATAGTCCTCGCTAGCATGAAATTACAAAAATGGTAAGGCACCTACTGTAACAGCCCAAATTTTAATTTCCAGTTGAAATTAAAGTTTAATTATTTTATTGGATTTTTGTGGATTTTCAAAAGCTTTTCCTTAATTAAATTAAAGCTAAACAAATTTATTTGCAAAATATATTACCAGATAATAGTTGGAAATATTTTATTTAAGTCCTAAATGCCTCAGAGGATTTCTGTGAATTTTCTCCAAATTTTTGGACTTAAATTGCTATATTCTAAAGCCTAATTGAATTATCAGCAATTAATTAAATCAGAAATCAAACAAAAATCCCCAAACAGCCTTTGGGCCGAAACTCAGCTCGGCCCGTTTTCCCTCCGCGCCCGCACGGCCCAGCTGGCCCGACTTTTCGCGCGCACCCTTGCCCTCCCTCCGCCGTTGGATGGCGATCGAACGGCCACCGTTGCCCGCTCCCTTTCTTTCTTTCCCTGCCACTGACGGGTGGGACCGCCGCTACAGCGCCTTCTTCCTCCTTCCTTTCTTCCTCGCGTGCTTTCCTATTCTCGCCGCAACGTCCGCCATGGAAGCAAATCGGAAGCTTTCCAAAACCGTGTCAATCCAGCTTTAAACTTCAGGTTTTTGCGCGCAATCAAACCCTCGGCCAATCCCGCACCGATCGCACTCTCACCTTTCCTTTCTTCGCCCAAATCTCTAATCGCGCCGCATCTCCGCTCGGCCTTCTTGGGCGCATACGCCAGCAGCCACCCCGATCCCTATAAATAGGGGCTACGGGATCGCCTCCTCCATCTCGTTCAAACGCCCCGAGCACCCTACACTCTCTCCCTCTCCACCGTCGGCAAACCGAGATTTTCCCCGCACCTTCGAAACTCGGAAAAACCTCAACGCCGGCGCCATCCCAGCCGCGTTGCCATCGCCGACCCCGGTTTCGGCATCGTCACGTCGTCGCCCACTCGGTGCTTGCACTCACCGGAGCCAAAGACCGCCCGGAGCACCACCTCCACCGGAGCCCGAACATCGCCGCCACCTCACCCCTCGCCGCCGGCTATCCCCGTTGCCTCAGGTGACCATTTGGTGCGCATAACAATCCCCACACCCTCCTCTTTCGTTTGATGCCCTCGCTGGACCTCGCCGGGCTGCCGTTCGCCGGCGCCCTAGGCACCCGAGCCACCGCCGGCCCCGCCGACGTGGCATCGCCACTTGGTTGCCACCTTGGCGCCCGGTCAGCGCCACCAGTGCGCCCACGCCTACGTGGTTGCCTGCGTGGCACCACGTCGCAAGGTCCACCGCACCGGCCCGCACACGGCTCGGTGGAACCAGTCCACCGTGAGCCGTGTCTATGATACGTGGGGCCCGCTTGTCAGAGAATTCTTTTAATTCTTTTAAATTTTCGGAAATTCATCGCTGGCGTCAGCATTGCGCAATAAATCGATTTCCAGTAGAAAATTAATTCTGGAAATTCAATTAAATTCCAGATTTTGTATTAAACTTCTAAAATTCATAACTTTTGCATATGAACTCCAAATTGGGTGGTTCAAATTGCAAAATTTGTCTAAATTCATAATCTAGCTAACTAAAGAAAAATATTTCAATTTGGAGTTAGTTTGAGCTGAGTTTTTGAATTTATTTGTATTTGAATTTGTCGTATTTTCACGTTTAGACCTCGACGACTCCGGAGAGTTAGATCCTTCCGACGATTTAGAATTTCAAGACTTCAACGAAGGCAAGTTACACTATTGATCATGTTGTTCCCAGTATTTTTTAATTATTTAATTTATGTCTTTAAATTACTATTGCATGCATATGTTTATATATTGTTTAAATGTCCTGTTTGTATATAGTTACTCCAATCTCCTTTGTATGGCCAATTTGATTATTTAATTTGAATACCATGTCACCCTTAGGCAAAATACTATCAAAAATTGTCATATGCTTAGCCATGCCTAGATCACATTTATTTGGGAAGGTTTAGCCAAATCCTTTACAATTTGATTTTAAATATGTTTCGATGGTATTGTTTTACCACGAAGGGTTTATTAAGAGTTTTTCACTCTAAATAAAATAAAATGGGTTTGGACTTGGCGAGATGGATGTATGGTGGTGCGAGTTCATGCACCGCCTAATCTGTTAGGATTACGCCCATGGGTTTATTTAAATGGAAAGTCGCCAAGTCGCTTAAGGACCGGTCTTTAAGCGTATTTTGCTACGCCCTACCGTACCACCACATGTCTGGAATGAGACAGATTTGGCTAAATAATCTGTGGTGTCTTAGTGTTATTTGTGCTACGTTGTATGTGTGGGTGTTGGTCAGACTTTAGTCCCACCGGGCGCAAGAGGGGGCTTCCGGAGGATGGTTAGTCCAATGGTAGTGAAACCTTAGCGGACATAAATACATTAAGCCACTACTTTGTAACGGCCTCATGATAATTGCTTAGTCACACACCTTCGGAAGCGTGCATTGGCCGACATTAAAAGCATATTATCTCGTGTGGGTAAAGTGTACAAACTCGCGAGTAGAAACTATTCGAATAGCGCGTCATGATCATGGACATGCTAGCAAAGCCACTCCAAGTTAGACTTGTTTTGGTTTATAAAATGATTTCCACAGTTGATTTTAGGATGATAATCCTATGGTAAAAATTGGGCGGTTAGCCAAGTGTTAGGAGGGTATCCTTCACTATTCATTTAATGGAGGTTATCCACTATTCATTGTCATCTTAATCACTGATTTCAGTTATATTAGTAAAACTGGCCTTAGAAAGCTATTAATGGTATTTAATCTGAAAATGCTGTTTATGCAAAACAACCCTGCCATTATCCTTTGTTTACCTTATGCATGCATTAACTTTCAATATTGGGTGTGACTTGCAAGCACGGTAGTTGTGCTTACTCTTGCTGAATAATCTTTATTCAGGAGAAGACCTCTATCAGGACGGTGAGGACCTGGACGAATAGGCTACGTCCCCAGACGATTGCCTGTGGCAAGTCGTGTGGTCTACTACTACTTTTCCGCTGTGTTATTCCTTTTTCATTTGGCCTCGGGCCCATTTGTAATAAAACTCTGAGATATTAATAATAAAGAGCGTGATATGAGTTTGCTATCACTTTTGTGACTGTGTACACTGGAAATCCTGGACTAGTGTATAAACACAGAGAATTCGGGATCCTTCGTTCCTGGGTTCGACACCTACTGTGCTGCCAATCTGCGGCAAGCACGTGTCCCAATTGCACAAGTACCAAACTGAGAAACCGAAGTCTCCTCCCTCATCAAAGTCAAGCCAGAGCCGACCAAAACGAGGCCCAATTGTGCAAGTACCAGATTCCCAAACAGAACACCCATAGAGAATAGGGCGCAAAGGGAACAAGTGGGATGCGCACAGATGAAGGTCCAGAATTCAGCACCGATGACGCCGGGTCGACCACAGCAGTGCGGGAGCTCCAAAGCCCCAAAACGAAGACGAATCGGAGGGGAAGAAGAACTACCAAAAGGCGGAAAACTCACTGATCTCGGGTCAAGAAAAGAGGAGAAGGAGGCGGCCTATTGAAGAGAAGAGCCGGAGCGGGTGACGCGGTGGCTGCGAACGGCCGGCGCCTAAAGCGCCGGGCTAGCTCGCGCCTCCTGCACCGCCTTGCTCAGGAGCTTCAAGCCGCACGTGCTGCCGCCAAAAGATAGGGTTGGAGACAAAGTCTCCAACCTTGTCTCTCCCACCTTTTAGTGTACAAAATTATTTTGTACTAGTAATTTAGTGTATATTATTTTGTAGTGCTCATTTGGTCGTAATTTTAAATTTGCAGTATTTTATCGTCATGATCAATCTTCTCACTAATATTTCATCTATTCCATGTGTTGCAAGCCATGTCTCTACTGGAGTTTCTGGAACCCTTCTACGATGAAAACCACCGGTGCAAGCTGTGCCACAAAAACCAGTTACTACTTGACCGCATCAGAAACGGTGCACAACATACACACACAAACAGAGATATCATAAGATTTCTCTGATTACATAACAAAGCCAAGGTAGAACTCATTAGCTAATTATTCAGCACTACAATGTAGTTTTGTGTTTATAAACACTATTTATTATGACTAATTATTTGGTAACTAATTAACGGCGCCCCCAAGAATTAAAATTAATTAATTATGTAATATTAGTTCAACTGCGGCTAATTAAATACGACTAATAAAGTCAAACAAATTTTACTACAGAAATTTCAGAACGACTAATAGGTGCGCCTGGAAAATTACAACTATCTATGTACGCAAACTTTACTATGACTTATTTACTAATAACGCAGTTAAGAAAGAGTTTACAAGTGACGCAAAATTGACAGAGATAAAAATTACCTACATTTACTTAGGGTCGTCCCTGTTTACATCATAAACTAAACAAGCTAGATACAAGTTCTAGTAACAAGCTACATATACAAAGTATTGGAAATTTTCCGAATGGATCAGCACCTGTGCGGTGTGCACGTAAGGTTGGAAATTTTCGAGGTGATTATTGATTAATACTCAAGGCTTTCTGTTTATAAACTTGGCCGTTAGACAGTTATCGGATTGTCATTTCCACAACACTTGAGAGTTAAGCACAGATATGTTATCTTGCCTACGCAAAATGTAGCACTACGTTCTACACTAATAGTACTTACTTCGAGAATCTACTAGAGTACAATGCAATTGGTGTCGTCTCTGTTTACATCGTAAACTAATCAAGGAGTTGGTGGCCGTGCAGACTTGGCGTGACCCCAAGTTCGTTAGGTGGCCGTGTCGACACAATATTTATCTGCACGATTACGATCATTTTTGCTAATACGATGAAAAGCTCCCCTATTTTTAACATTTTTGCCGATTCGGCCCAAACCTTCCAATTTGGTGGTATTATATTATATAAATTGACCGTACATGTGTGGCAGTGGCAGGCAGGCAGGTGCTTTCTTAACTCGGCGCACACGTGACATGAGAGAAACTTGTTGTCTTGTCAGCCTTGTGTTGGGTGGAGGTGCTAGAGTGGAGTAACTGGCACTGCTACCGTCTCCAGTGGGCGAGACTGCAGACTGTCAGGTTCAATCCCATCAGCTAGCCAGCGTCTTTCCTTGCTTCTTTTCCCTTTTCCAAGCTGAAACCCAGCGTCCGTGGACTGGACTGGATGCTCGCTCCCCACCCCACTCCAGTGTTTCTACGGAAATCCCATGGGCGGAGCGCATCAACTTAGGTAGTGTTTGGTTCATGGGATGATATGATCTCTGCATCATACGGTTCAGAAAACGGCATTGTTTGCTTGTATGGTTTGCTGAAGCGAACTAAACCATCCTGCACCGAGGCGTTCAACAAAAGAGAATATGCCGCTCTGATTCCGAACCGTCTCGTTCGAGGAAAAGGGTTGGACCACACCATCCAGGCCTTCCTCATCCAGAAGCGCTGAGCGTGTGCTCACTCTCCTGTCGCGTTGCGCCCTCCCGGATCTACGCCGCTACCACTCGCTCTCGGAGCAAGCCGCTGCCACTCGCTCCCGGATCTACGCCGCCGCTCTCCTTGCATAGATTGTCGCTGCTGCCCCTGCTCTCCGCTCCACCGGCACTTGGAGATCCAGAAGGCCCCGCCTGTCGTCTCTCCGCCGCCGACCCACAAGGTGCCGCCTTCAATCCCACTTCCGTCTGTGGTTTTCCCCCTCTCTCCATTGATCTGATTTGGCCCCGTTGTCATCTGGAAAGGGCGACATCTCCAGCGTTTCAATGGCGGTGTGAAGTGGATCTGAGACCGGGTGGAACTTCTTCCGATTTGGCATCTCCTTCTTGGTCCCATCTCGATCTTCCTCCCCTCCCTCAACCTGTTGTGGATTTAGCGTGGGAACCGAAGGTATGACCCCAAATCTTTTCGTCCGATTGGTAATTTTTTCGGGTAGATGTAGGTGTTACCGATGTACTTACAGGCAAAATAGTTAGATCCCTCTATGCTATGCTTCGGCATGTCCAAGAAATTTGTAGATAGGAATTGAGTATAGCCAGGAAAAATGGTTGCACTTGTAAAATTGCTTCTGCATCTACATATCCAGTGAAGTAGATCAATGTTCGTGCTTATTGGGTACCTATGACTATGCTCGAAGTAAATACTGATACATATTGTGTGTGTATGACACGTCCAGTGAAATAGATCAATGTAAAATTGCTTTTACATCCACTTGTAAAATTGCTTCTGCATGTGCAAGTTAACTAAAATTTGGATTTGCTTTCAGTATGATGTGCTTTCAGTGTAGAGCAATGCATGCATAAAACACTGTGGATGTTAATCCAAAAACTAGCTTGCTGTTGTTAGACTATGTGCTTCGGCATGTGTAAGGAAAAAACTAAAATTTGGATTTGCTTTCAGTATGACGTGCTTTCAGTGTAGAGCAATGCATGCATAAAACATTGTGGATGTTAATCCAAAAACAGAGCTTGCTGTTGTTATGCTATGTGCTTCGGCATGTGTAAGAAATAAACTGAAATTTGGATTTGCTTTTAGTATGATGTGCTTTCAATGTAGAGCAATGAATGCATAAAACATTGTGGATGTTAATCGAAAAACAGAGCTTGCTGCTGTTAGGCTATGTGCTTCGGCATGTGTAAGAAATAGAATTTTTTTTTTTGTTCTTGCTTCCATTCGTGAAGTATTTCTTGCTGTTATTGAGTTTACGAAAATTAATGCTTCTACATGTAAAATTGCTCCCTCATTATAGTTGGCACTTGTGAATTGTAGATGGACAAGAGGAGGCTTAAAAGGCGAAAGATGTTGTTTATTGGCGCTGCTACATATGTGGCTGCTTGTATGATTATTTTGTTCGTACGGTCTAGACTAAGGAATAGGAGAGACCGTATTACGTATGGCCCAATTGAGGAAAGGGATAGAATTAGGATTGATTATCTGAATAATAAAATTTGGAAGAATGAAATAACTTGTACTAACACAATTAGGCTTAAGCGAACTCCATTCTTTCGGTTGTGTCAAGTCTTGAGAGAGCGATCTTTGCTTCGTGACACTATACATGTATGTGTCGAGGAGCAAGTTGCCATGTTCTTGAACACAATTGGCCACAACCTAAGAAATAGGCTAGTTGGTACCAATTTCACTCGGTCAGGTGAAACAGTTAGCCGATATTTTGGACGTGTCCTCCATGCCATAGGTGAGCTACGAAATGAACTCATTAGGCCACCTTCTTTGGAGACCCCAAGCAAAATTGCAGGGAACCCAAGATGGGATACATTTTTTAAGGTATTATACCTAACAACTATACCTCATAGAGACTCTTGGGGAACATTTGTTGGTTACTAATTTTTTTTCTATTTATTTACCCAATAGGATTGTATTGGAGCCATTGATGGTACACATATAAGGGCGTCTGTTAGTAAGCCTATGGAGGCGGCATTTCGCGGTAGGAAGTCATTTCCTACTCAAAATGTCATGGCAGCCGTAGACTTTGATCTTCGTTTCACATATGTGTTGGCTGGTTGGGAGGGGACAGCTCATGATGCTACGGTGTTAGCCGATGCAATAGAGCGTGTGAATGGACTACATGTCCCTGAAGGTAAATAGCCTGTTCGTAGCAGTACATGTCCATATCTGATTATTAAAGAGTATTGTCATCAATGTGTTCCTCATGTCTTAGGAAAATTCTACCTAGTGGATGCTGGATATGGAGCAAAACCTGGTTTCATCCCACCTTTTCGAGGTGTGAGGTACCACTTAAATGAGTGGGGCAACAATCCTCCCCTAAATGAAAAGGAATTATTCAATCTTAGGCACTCCTCTCTGCGAGTGAGCGTAGAGCGTGCCTTTAGATCACTCAAGAGGAGGTTCAAAGTCCTCGATGATGCCATCCCATTCTTCCCCTTCGCAACTCAAGTTGATGTCGTCATAGCTTCATGCATCCTTCACAACTGGGTTCTTTCTCAAGGAAGTGACCATTTCGTTGTACCGGAGACTTCTTGGACACCTAACCCCAGTAGGACAGCAAGGGAGCAAGCTATTGACCATAGAGTCACGGTTGACCGAAGGCAGACTATGGCCAACGAAATGTGGCAAGCCCGTCAGAACTACCAAAACCATTAAATATGTAATGTCTTTAAATAAATGAAGACTTCTTTTACATATGAAGAGTTGTATGCGAACCTGTCTTGTAATAACATTTTATTTGTGATGAGTTGTATGTGGAACATGTATGAACTTCTTTTACATACTTCATGTCACTTATTTTTCGTTGCTTTCTTTGGTTGGTAGGAAATGGACTCGGAACATGGGGATAACATGGTTGGTAACATAGTGGGGAACACTGGTGGTGGGGTTGTCTGGACAAATGCGATGTCTGCATTTGTCTTGAGCTACTTGGCTAAACTTGTCACCAGTGGCAATAAAACGTGCACTGGTTTCAAGAAAGTTCATCTCAACAATTGTGCGAGGGCTTTGATTGACCATCTGAAGGTGGATGTTACTGGAGATCAGGTTCAAAACCACTTGAGAAAGTGGAAAAAAATTTGGGCAAAGATAGGCAAGCTCCAAAACCTAAGTGGTGCTCTTTGGGATGAAAACACCTGCACTATCAGGCTTGAGCATGGACATTATACTAGTCATGTGAAGGTAATTTATGTACTTTCATATCTATCAAACTGATTTTCCTATCATACCTAGTTTCAAATCTACTTTAATGTCTAGGATCACCGTGGTGATGCTGACTACTTGAACACTCCCCTTGAGCACTATCATGAGATGGCGACTATATTTGGGAATAGCATGGCTACCGGAAAGTATGCAAAGGGAGAAAATGACCCTATTGGTACAGATGTTAACGAGATCTCCGATGACGACACACCAAAGGCTCCAACAGATGATAAAGGTAAAAGAGCTGCTGGACATGGTAGTGTCGAAGAGGTGACAATGTCCGCCACATGTGGAGGTGACTCATCGGCAAGTAAACCACCGAAGAGGGCCAAGATATGTACTGATAATGATTTGTATTCTTTCATGACCACTGGCATAGAAAGGCTTGCTAAAGCTATTGAGAAGGCCGGGACTGCAGATACTGATGTTCCAGAAGACCTTTGGGACAATATGATGGATCTCCCAGGATTCGAGGAAGCACAACTCAGCCACTACTATGCTCATTTGTGTGAGAATGTTTCTCTTGCCCGGGCATTCAACAAGTTGAGCTTCTCAAATAAGATTGTTTGGGTTGCTAGGTACATCAGTAACAACAATCTATGAACTAGCATTGTTAGTTCGTGGTAGGACTTATTTTGGTATCGACAGTAAACCTATGTATGTGGTTGAAGTATAACTAGTGTGATAGTGCCTATATGTGTGGACTTATTTTTGGTATCGCCAGTAAACCTATGTATTTTGGTATCGCTTGTTTTAGAAATATGTCTCTGCTGTCCGAATTCGTTCTTGTGTTTTGTGTGGGTGTATTTAGCAATGCATTTTCTCTATGCTCTGCACCTGTCTTCTTGATGGTTGACTGGGACAAATGGCAAGATGAGGACGATGAATACCTCGCAGTTGGTGACTTTGGTGATATGGATTTCTCGGTATGAGTCTCAATGTCTAACGAAACTATGCAAGCTTTCTCTTTTGGTGAAAGAAAATGGTACGATGAAGATGATGTGGTTGATAGTGCTAACAAAGGTATGCTATTCTCCTTGTCACATACATGATTGATTTGGAGAGGAAGCTTATTTGGAATTGGACATTCTATGTAAAGAGCTCTTTGGTTGATTTGAGTACAGGATTTTTCCTCTAAATGCCCTTAACAATTAAGCACTGTAGTTTAACTCTACAACTTTCATGTCTATAGTATGTTTTGCCATTTTTCTGAATGTGGATGTAAATAGTTTATCTCAATTTTGTGCAGTTTATACTGCTGAATTTTGTGCACCAGGTCTCTTTAGCACCTACATGCTCCTTGGATTTTTGGTGCAAACTCTGGAGAATGGATCACTGCCCATCCTGTATTGACATTTTTATGCGTTTGCTCAGCCGAAATAAACTGTGATCATTTTTTGTCCTGCATGATATGTGAGGCATTCCACTATTTCTTATATATGGTGCCTCCAATGTTTATGTTTCAATTATGCTATATGTGCTAGGCTGCATTATATAATCAATTATTCTAAATAGTGTGACTGTGTGAGATAGATAAACATGGATTTTTGATTCTTTGAAGCAAAGGTTCAACATTGAACCAGGAATAGAGCACTTTGGTTGTATGGTTGATCTCCTTGCACGATCAGGTAGGCTGTCTGATGCAGTAGGTTTGGCTAGGAGGATGCCAATGAAGCCAAGTTTGGCAAATGCATGTTGTGAAATAAGGATAGGAATCTCAAGTGACTGCTATTTTCCTTTTCTTGATTTGTATACTTGAAAGTTAAAACAACAATGGTCTATCTTGTTTGTGTAAAGCAGTGAGGTTTTGGATAACCTCATGCTTGTTGGTGATATTTTCAATTATTGCATGTTAAAGAAAATTTCAGACTGTCCAGGTAACTCATTGATTTTCTCTATGTTAGCTCAGTGAACCAGACATGGCCTTTTTGTGTTACCTCTTACTTCAAAGCTTTCAAGTGTTTAAGGTTCACTTCTATCAAATAAGCTTACATTGAATTGCTTGAATGATCTGGACTTGTCATTGCTTCAAAATGATCAATGATTTGGAGTAGTGTTTGATATTGTTTAGCAGTAGTGTTTACTTCTTGTTCAGAATAAGTTTAATCCTTTAAACAATGACTATGAGTTGTCTTGCAACTTTAGTTACTTGCATCACTGATGAAACCACTAGAAAACAAAACTTGCTTAGTATTGCTGTGAATTGTTACTTCTTTATTTTTTGGGGGTATCGTTAAATGTCGTCAAATGTTCTCAATTATCATCAAATGTCGTTAAATGTCGTCAAATGTTCTCAATTATCGTCAAATGTTCTCAATTATCGTCAATTATCGTCAAATATCATCGAATGTCGTTAAATATCGTCAAATATCGGTAATTTTTGTCAAATTTCAACAAATTTCGTCAAATTTCGTCAACTATCGTCAAATGTCGTCAAATATCGATAAATATCGTTAAATATAGTCAATTATCGTCAAATGTCGTTAAATATCATCAACTATTGTCAAATGTCGTGAAATGTCGTTAAATATTGCTAAATTTTGTTAATTATCGTCAAATGTCATTAAATATCGTTAACTGTTGTTAAATTTTGAAAGTTAAAATAATTTCCTTG
The DNA here is from genome assembly GCA_036346255.1 of Ampelocalamus luodianensis. Taxonomy (NCBI): domain Eukaryota; kingdom Viridiplantae; phylum Streptophyta; class Magnoliopsida; order Poales; family Poaceae; genus Ampelocalamus; species Ampelocalamus luodianensis. Next base: position 176,069 of record CM070627.1, read on the forward strand.
CCTCAAATTCGGCTTGGCAAAAAAAAAGTTTATTGTGTGCAAAACAATTTCGAAACTTCAATTTAAATTCAAATCAATTTCTAAACTCAACTCTCACAATTGTGAACAGTAAACTCACCACCTCCACTGAGAGAGTTACCATATCCAACTTCATCCACCAAACCAAACAACAGCTTGAACCATCTAGAACCATCCTATACAACCAACCAAACAAAACTCTGTATCATCTCATACAACCAACCAAACAGACTGACTGTACCATCTCATCCAGGACGATCACATCCTACCCGTACCATCTCATCCCATTCAACCTCGTCCCACCAACCAAACGCACCTTACATGCACAAGCCAGCCAGAATAAGCAAGCTTTGATACAATTAAGGTCATGTACAATAGATTTACATTAGCTGTCTATAAGCTCTGTCACGTAGGATTTAAACTGGTATAGATGAAAGAGAATAAAGAGATAAATGTACTGTCTACAACCCTGTAGCCGACTGTAGCATCAGAACTAAGAAAAGCATTAAAAGATTATGTGTTGTCTACAATCCTGTAGCCGACTGTACCACCACAACCTATTGTATGAGTTATCTTTAGTGCTTGTACAATATGATAACATCAGCCGTCTATGACGGTCTATAAGGTCTTTATAGATATCACTTTTGTTGTTGTATCTATACCGTCTGTAACTCACATGTTTTGTGGTCTTATTTTATAGAGGATATATACAGACAGCTCATTGTATGAGTTGTGTTTAATTTTATCTACAGATAATATGAAAAGTACTACAGACAACCACTATCTATATCACTGTATATGCCCTTAGTGCTGTCTACAGGTGACATAGAAATTTGTTACAGACAGCAACTATCTGTACCATTGTACATACCCTAACACAAGTAAACCCACCGTAATTTAACAGGTGTCTAGATTGTAATGTATTCAGCCCGCCACAAAAAAATAACGTAGCAACATATGCGGTGCGCTGACGTCAGGGGTTTTCGGTCTACAAGCATAGGCAGCACACACATCAGTACAGTTTTCACTGTACGTTGCATCTTCACTATGAGGTCTCGGTGCACTCTTGAGCTGCATCTGGGATTCCCAGGTAATTAATTAAGCGCGGCGAGTTCGGGTCTGGACTGCCACTGACTTCTGTTCCAGTGGACGGACATACAAAGGCAAGAAACCATGTTTTCCTTCTGAGCGGTCCGTCAGGTCAGATCAATCTTGAGCTGCATCGCTTCCTTCCCCCAGAGCTTCTTTCTCCCTTTGTTGCTCCACTGCTCGAGGGTGGGGTGGTTCAAGAAACCAAACAGATCAAACAACTGGTAAAATGAGCTCACAAGGAACCGAGCGAATCATCTACAATTACTCGATACTCACATGCGATCTCAGCCAGTGCTTTCTGTGTGCGCTTCTCCAGTTTGTCGATCCTCTTCTGCACGTCTCGTTTCAGATCCCAATTTGGATTCTTTGGAGCTATATTTCCAAAGGGGTTCTGCATGCACATGATAATGTTGTCAGGTCGGTCGACAGACAGTCTAGACTGCCTTACAAAAAATACAAGAATACCGTAGCATGGTTAAGGTGGGGAAATGCCAAAATAGTACCTCGAGTTGCTTTGGTTCCGCAGTTTCAGTGGTAATTGGATCTTCAAACTTAGGAAGAGACACTGGAGCCAGCTTACCACCTCGAAGTTGCTCATCATGAGGAAGGTAGTTTCTGAACTTCATGGCTGGCATGTCACTGCATCACAAAGATTGCACACTTGTAAACGATGATACCAGTTACCACCCAGCATTCCAAAGGAATCAAGTCTTACTAAAACCATTAATCCAGTGAACACGCATTAATCCAGTGAACACGGTCTCCTTTTTCAACAAACCACCATGTAACGCATAAGAAAGGCTGCATACTCGTAAAGAATGAGGCCAGCCAGCATTGACATGATACAAGATACAAGATACAAGAATGAGGCTGCATGCTCCTGTGAGTATTTTACACTAATAACTGTTTCTTGACAATCTGCCAAGTAAACTGATTTTACCAAGTCTATATCAAGAGATTACCAATGTCATGGCTTTGTTATGAAAATATAATCAATTCAGCTATCACCAGAATGCCAAACATGATGAAATTTCACAACTTGAACCATTTGGGATTTTCGTTCAGTTCTCAGTAGCAGTATGCACGTGTTAAAGAACATCTGGATAAATGTAGGTTTTATTGCAATCAAATAAAGGGATACCTTATTACCTTGAATGATTATATATGGAAAATGCAAAATATAAATGGCACAGAAGGTGCTCAAACATACGAAGTAATGCTTGTCTGTTCAAGTAACTTACCCATCATCTTCGACCTCCTCAGACTCCTTCGGGGGGCTAACATTATCCTTTGCAGCCCCCTCAGGTGCATCCAGAGGACCTGGTAATGCTGGTTGTTCTGCTTGTTCTTCTGTGGTCTCACCACTACCATTTCTAATACAGTCAACAGATATAACAGTCAGATACGTGAACTGACACATACGATAGACAACATTCGCATTTTTAAGTTCATACTTTATTCTCATTGGTCAGTCCACTAAACTAGTGAGGTCTAAAAAGCATCAAAGTACTTTCTAGTTGTAATTCCCAAAAAAACGCATCGCCAAGATGCAACAATACAACTGCCTGTTACCACATTTCCATTTGTTCAACGTAAATAAAAAACAAGAAGAAAGTCCAACACCAGCAAGACCACACTGCTCCAATTCAAACCCAATTGATATTAGGAGAACACATCACACACACAGTCAAGAACTCACAATGAAATAACTTGCTAAGCACTAGCATAGAATGGCAGAAGTGCATATAAATATCTGGTGCTTAGTTTGCAACTCATTGCATTCACTCACTATAATTGTTTCGTGAAACCAAGTCATAAAGTTAAGAGAAAATTCATAATATTCCATTGAATAACTATATGACTCACAATATGCCACTAAATACCTATATGATCCATAATATGTCACTCATTGTGAGGTTGACATGTGGGGGTCTGACTCACATGTCAGTGAAGCATCAGTGACATATAGCGAACATACGGAGTCATTCAGTGGCACTGGCATATGATGAATTGTCCCTAAAGTTAACATCTAATACAGGAATATCCATAATCCATTCAATGAACAAAGACTTCTAGCCCATAAAACTGATGACCCAGCAGTACATTTAGCGTTTGAATAACTGGGATTATTTTCAGATAAAGGACATTCATAACTGTGGAGACCATGGGGTATGATCCTAATCTAGGTGTTGAACAATTGACATCGGTGTCGAGGAGTTTGGGGAGTAAACCATTGGTTTAGCCAATCAAGGTTGTCACGGCGACCTTGGCGACCACAGCGCCTAAGGGGCGCCAGGACGCCTAATCGTCCTCTAGGCGAGGCAAGGCGAGCTAAGTAGCAACTACAATTCTACCACTAGCAAGTAGCAATACTAGTCAATACATTGGGAGCAATACATTGGGAGCAGAAGATCCGGCTGCCTGGCTGCCCCCGCCTGCCCGTAGAAATACAGAGGCTCGGGCTCGCCCTCTCCCTCCCGGCTCCTTGGGCTCCCCCCTCCCCCTCGCCCTCTCCCTCCCGGCGGCGACCGGACTCTCCTTCTCCCTCCCGGCGGCGACCGGGCTCTCCCTCTCCCTCCCGGCGGCGACCGACCTCCCCCTCCCGGCTCGGGCTCCCCTCCCCCTCTCCCTCCCGGCGGCGACCGACCTCCCCTCCCCTCCTCCTGGGCGGCGGCCGACCTCCCCCTCCCTCTTCCTGCTGCTCTGGAGGCGGTGACGACTCGGTCCAGGCCAGATTCGGAGCAAGAGAGGCCGGATCCGGCGACGGAGATGCCCGGGGAGTGGCGGCGGGCCGCGGGAGGGAGGGAGAGGAGGAGGGGGAGGGAGCGGAGGAGGGAGATGGAGTACCTAGGGCCTACGGCCGAGGCGGTGACGCGGTCGGAGATGGCCAAGGCGAGGCGAGCGACCGCGGTGTCTGCTCCGCACCGCCGGGACGCCAAGGCGACGCCGTGACAACCATGTAGCCAATTGTCGGATTTGTTGTCTGGGTACTGCCGTACTGGCAGTCTGATCGGCCATGGGTGGCGCTCAGACCGGCGGTGAGAGATTTTGGGGGATGGGCACCAAACACTTGTGTGGGAGTGTTTGGGGGTGAGTTTGCATCAGGTGCCATTAAAAATGGGCACTGAATGCGAAACTAAATAGAGTTTTGCTGAAAAGCCTAGAGAAGGGTGTTTTCAAATTTGGGAAGCGGTCTGACCGACCATTAGTGGGCGGTTTGACCGGTCCCCTATTACCAAGGCTGGCAGTCTGACCAGCCCGGGCAAGTTCATGCACAGTGAGCTGTGGTGAATTTGAGGATTGGTTAAAGCTATGAGATTCAGTGTATAGGTGTTGCATGATGCATGTTTTGGCTAACGCGGGTCAAGTTGTAAAGAACTTGTGCCCGAAATCCATTTCTTGGTCTATTGTTGTGCAGGATGGTTGGAGTCAACTACGGTCAACAACGAGGGTGATTGGAATTAGGCTAGGAGAACTGAGGTCCAGAACGGTCGAGGATGCCGGGTGAAGTGGATGGACTCAAGTATGGCGCATGATGGACAAGAACGACCGAACGGGAAGTTCGATGCAACGGGTTGGGATTAGTGCAATTGCCAAGGTGGTCCGATGGGAGTCAGATAGGAGAGATTTGCCGGCATGTGGAAAGCCATTGATGAACTTACGTGTGGCGAAGCATGTGATTGCATCACAATGATTGGACTTGGTCATAGAGAAGGATCGAGAAGGGGTATTTTAGTATATTCGCTAAAATATCGGGTTGGTGACCTTGAAGAAACCGCAGCGCAAGATGTCGCAAAAAAGAAGTGGTTTAAGTCAAGAGAAGAAGATCACGAAGAGACGGATTTGGGAGATCTAGATCGCCATCTGCTTTGAGAAGCGTGCACGAGTGTAGACCTGATTGTGTGTGGGCTTAACGGGTGCCCGTTGAGGTGCAGGATTTGCACAACCGAGCCTTAGAAACCCTAATTTTTTATTTGAGGAAAGTGGAGAGAATAGAGGAGGCTAGGGTTTGAGAGAGATGTATTGAAATATTGGGTGCTCATGAGTGAGTTTTTTCCTCTATGGTGGAGTGGTTGTAAACCTATAATTCCTCGTATGAATCCAATCAAGTTTGTGCCAAGATGAGTTCTCTTTTGTGATTTTGGGGGTTCTTGTGTTCTAGGGGTTTTACCTTGGTCTTTTATTGTGATCTAGCATGCTAAGACTTGTGGGATTTGATCTAAGGTCATCTTCTATCCACGAGCAAGCCTTTAAATCTAGTTTAGGTTTTCTCCGGTTTTGAGCCTTCTTGCTCTCAATAAAAAAATTCGTGAAACCTTGACGATGATCATCTCGATCTTCAATTGGAATAGGTTCTGGCCTTCTTGTTGAGCTATGTCTGAAATCTCAGGTGAGTTAGATCTCTAGATCAAAAGTTAGGTCGTTTTGTAAATCTATCGTCGTGACGTTTTCTGTCAGCAGTGGAGAGCGGTCAGACCGGCTACCAAGGAGTGGTCAGACTGGCCTAGCGGTCAGACCGACCGAGAGGAGTTGAAGGTTGCTTTTCAGGGTATCAACTCAAATCTTCTGTTGTGACTTTGAGACCTTGATTTTTATAGTTTCTCATAACTACTGGAGAGAACAGGGAGTTGAATACTTGAGGAGAAAAGGTGGGCTCCTATTCACCCTCTCTAGTCGCTATTTCGGTCCAACAATAACAAAATTCGGGAACCACAATAGCAATGCCTTAACAGTTAACAGTACATGATATATCGTTTTAGTGCTCTAATTGGGAAAAAATAAGTTCCTTCTAAGATGGAGAAGGAATATTGATGAGGGCATCCCTAACACTTATACATCTTTCCCTATTAGTGGTCATGCACATACTGAGATGGACGCTACAAGTGAAGCTACAAATAATACAAGTGCAGAAGTGCATGTTGGTCCACTGACTAGAGCAAGAGCTAAATTTCTAAATCAACAGGTGTTTTTGTTTCTTAATGAATCTTCTATTTTCATTGATGAGAATTGGGTACTACCTCATGCAAATGTTTTGTGCATTCTCAGGTTTGAACATTGTGAAGCCTTTGGAAACGAGGGAGGAGAGGGAGGCCGGAGCCAAAGCAATAGAGGAGAAGCTCACGTGGGTCAAGCAAGGGGAGAAAAGGCCAAGAATTCAAGCCCAATTCGGATCTTCCACAAGTCCAACCGGAATTCATCTCGGAATCAATTCAGAATTCAATTCGGATTCGGTTCAGGACAGCCCAACAGACTTGTAATAAAAAGGCCATAACTTTTGCATACGGAGTCCAATTGGGGTGTTCTTGGACTTGTTTGAAAGCTCATTCCAAGGCCCACACAATGGGTATGGCCCCAGCTTCAGAAGACTTACGGTTGCACCGCTATGGCCGAAACAATGTGACGGATTTAAGTTAGGTTTCCTTTTTGTGTGTTTTTGGGTCTTAGACGAATTGGTGTTTGATTCGGCATGTGCAGCCGGCCCTAGGCCGTGCGTGAGTCATGGAGGGCGCCTTAAGTACGCTTGCCCCTCCTTTGTATCCATCAGACTAGTTTATGCATAAGATTGAAACATAGCTATTGCTTGTTCTTTCGACACCAGAGTTCATGTGAGGACTTTGAGAGAGAATTATGCGATCCATTGTTTTGTTCTGCAATTCAGGGTCAAGCCGTCGTTCCATTGGGAATTTGGGACTTGGCGTTCGTCGTTCATGGTCTCGCGACGAACAACTATCCGGTGTGTTTTGGGCGTATTCCGAAGAGTTGAGGGTTCGTGCATTGGCGTGAGTGTTCAACTAGCGACATCGTCTACTTCGCATCAACTATCCACGGTTCCTCACTGAGAAGATCGGACCTCCCCCGTATCAAATATCAAGCAGGAGCATCTGAACGGCAAATGTATAACACTGTGAAGCATTTTGATGTGGCAAATTTGTCAATCAGATCAAAGTACAGCAAACAAGATAATCGCATCACTTAGCCTCTTTATAGTACTTCAAGTGTCTAAATCCTTGTCATATGTACATGTAATGTGGGGGCACAAAAGGCATTCTGAAACCCAATCCCCCAAATGCGAATTAACAGAAACTATGTTTTGGTCTGAAGCACAACGCCTAATCCTATATTGTGTGAGGAACTGAGGATACCAGTTAACTCGATTGAAGGATAAGGGTAAAGAATCAAACTAATTAACTAACATACCCAAAATACTGAAGGGTTTGCTGAAGCAAATGTTAAAAGGACATTGTGTTCTTTCCTTAAAGCTTCTGCGAGAGGGTCCTGATGTATCATGTACGTACAGAAACTCAATCCAGCCTTATTCAGCTTTTGGCTTCTCTGCTTACGAGGAAGCCAAAACCCTTGAAAGCAAACACTGCAGAAGAATATGTCTGACATAAGGCCTATGCACTAATTTACACTGTAGAATAAGTAGCCAGCTAGCGCTAGAACCGCTTATGAAACATCCAAATAACTCTTTGCATTTCTCACCAGACCAGAATGGTACTAGAATTGGAGCTAAAATCTTCAGAGCAGCTTCAGAAAAAGGGCTAAACCAGTGTAACGAGATATCCTCGATACACGCCAATTCATGTGGATCTAGTCAGGACCCTATTGGCAACTGCTACCACGCACGAGCTACCTGTGGAATTTACCGATGCTAGTGGTAATGTGCATCTACAAGCAATGGAAGTGCAATTTTATTTCCACCCTATAAGTTAACATCCCAGCTATTCTACAAGCATCTGGGCACTATATATTCACAGACAACCAGCAGCGTAGTTTCACTCGAGCAAATATAATCGCGAAATAGGATCGTGGAAGCTTTAGCACAAGCAGGTTTAGTTAGGTAGAGAAGGGAGGGGGGAGATCGTACTGCTGTTGTCCGGCGGGAGCGGGGGTGGAGAGGAGCTCCTTGGCTGCGCGGAGGCGCTCGCGTCGGGCGGCGGCGTCCTCCTCGGCGCCCATCTCCTCCTCGGCGTCCTGATCTGGTCGAGGCAGTGGCTTTCGGAGATTTCTCTCTCCAACGCGCCGCGAGGTTTTGAAATGGGACGGGGGACTCAACTGGACCTGTGCGAGACGAGCGCGCGTTGCGTCGCCCAGAGCAGACAGCTGTAGCTTGGGCCCTCGGGAGATCACATCACAATCACATATGCTGCAATTGTAATGTTCGCCTCCGCCTCGCTGCCCCCTCCTCGCATATCATGTTGATAATGGTCGTACGTCATATTTTATAAGACACATTCGTTATAATATTTATGTGTTTGAGAATCGTTACGTTATGTTAAGAATGCAAACGATTTGTGATCGAAAAAGAGTTTTGAGTCATAATCAATTACGTATGAATATACATGATCGCGCATTTAACGAGTTAGAATAAATGAGTTCGGATAAAATCCATTATGAATTCTTTATAAGAAAATGCACGAAACTATTGGGACTTAAAAAAAGAGTTGTTCAACTGAAATCCAACTTTTTTAAGATCGGCGTACCCGCTCCTAAAGTGTGGATACCGACACCAACGAGGTCTTGTTTACTCCTATCCTTTCTCCTTTCTTTTCCCCCACTCGTCCTCCTCTCTCTCTCTCTCTCCAGTGACGGCCACGACCAACGCAACGGCGAGGTGAGCTCTCCCGTACAGATCCCCGATCTTTACTCGCGTTTCTTCCCGCAAAATTTCTCGGGATTTACCGGCCGGATCCGGAGGTATATACCCATCTTCGTCTCTTAGGATAGGACCGAGTTTGTTTCTTCTTCCTCTTCTTCTTCTTCTCAACCAAGGAAAACAGCAGCCAAAATCTCTCCTTGTACAAAATAAAGGCTACCAAGTTTTGGTCGGGGTCTCGCCCATCTCATCTATGTTGCTGTTTTGGCCACTAGTTAAAGGGCAGTTGGCCGAGGTACGGATTGGGTACCCACGTCGGGACTTCATAGTTTGTTTAGATTTGCCACGTTTTGGTCCGATTTATCCAACTTTCCGCCTGTGCTTGGATTTTTTTTGGGTGCGGATATGTTTGCGTCGTTATGACTGTGCTAGGAGGTGCTTCTATTACTAGTCCCTGAACCGTTGTTCAGTTATGAATTTTGCTCGGGGTCGAATTCCGTGGACTGTCTGTGTTTGTTCTTGTTAGCAATTGCATGGAAATTGATATATGCTTCAAGGATAATTTCTTCACTTCATTCCGTGCAGCTCCATTTCATTTTGACCATGTGGGCTTATGCTCTCTCGAAATCCATTTACACATATGCTCTTTCTATGATGTGCTGCGAAATGAGGCCGCGGTTCTGGTCAACGCGCCGTGCCATTTGGAGAAACTGGCCTGTCCTGTGTTCGCAGCAGCAGTACCCCTGGTCTGTTCACTCTGCGAACAAGGTCCATATCACAACTGCGTCTCTGCTGCCCAACACAAGGAAGAAGAACACGGTCATTGTGATCTCAGGTCCTACTGGCGCAGGGAAGAGCAGGCTTGCGTTGGAGGTAGCAAAAAGGCTTGGAGGAGAGATCATCAGCGCGGACTCGGTGCAAGTGTACCGTGGCCTTGACATTGGTTCTGCCAAGCCATCTGTTACGGAGATGAATATGGTGCCGCATCACTTGATCGACATCATGCACGCATCAGATGACTACTCAGCTGGGATGTTCTTTCACGACGCGCGAAGAGCAACCGAAGATGTTCTTGACAGAGGCTGCGTGCCCATTGTTGCTGGAGGGACTGGGCTCTACTTACGGTGGTACATCTATGGCAAACCAAACGTTCCAAAATCGTCCATGGACATCACATCAAGTGTGTGGTCGGAGCTCGTTGACTTACGTGAGAGCGGGCGGTGGGAAGAAGCTGTAGAGCTGGTTGTCAAGGCCGGTGACCCCAAAGCTCGGGACTTGCATATGAATAACTGGTCCCGATTAAGGCGCAGCCTTGAGATTATCAGGTCATCAGGTTCCCCTCCATCTGCCTTCACCTTACCGTACAATGCATTCCAGGAGCAGCATGACAACAAGCTACCTGTTTCCTCAATTGATGGAACCTGCGAAGTGAAGGAGCTTGATTACGACTTCCTATGTATTTTCCTCGCATGTCCACGCATTGAACTCTACAGATCGATTGATTTGAGGTGTGAAGAAATGCTGACTGACACAGGAGGCATACTTTCGGAAGCCTCATGGCTTCTTGATATCGGTTTGCATCCAAATATGAACTCCGCAACTCGCGCAATAGGTTACAGGCAAGCCATGGAGTACTTGCTGCATTGTAGGCAGAACGGGGGCAGTAGCTCCCAAAATGAGTTCTTTGAGTTCCTGACCAAGTTTCAGACAACATCTAGGAACTTCTCAAAGAGGCAGATGACCTGGTTCCGCAACGAGAAGATTTACCAGTGGGTTGATGCTTCACAACCTTTTGAGGCGGTTGCTCAGTTTATCTGTGATGCCTACCATGACTGCAATGCAAGGGTGGTTCCTGAATCGCTTGAAATGAAAAGGGAAAGTTGCATGCATGAAAGCCGTGATCTCAAAACCTATCGTTCAGGGAACAGGGTGTTCCTTGGGGATGATGACTGTTGTCACGTTTTGGATTGGATTAGAAGGACACAGGGAAAGTGAGGCCTAGTTCTACTCTCTTTTCATGCTTTGCTTGTTTCAACCGGGAAATCGTCCTGCTGTAGGATTTTGACAGATTACCACAGCAGTTTCAGTGCTGTTTTCGAGTTCTTTTTTCATCATAGATTCATAGTGCATTTTTTGGAATGGAATGAAAATTCAGTGATGCTTCTTTGGCATCTTTCTCTTTTAGTTTGTATAGAACTTGGAGGTTCTTATGTGTGGCAGACTGGATTTTGCCAAGTCTGAACTCTGAAGCTGGAATGGAACAGAATCACTGCTGCCAAGTCGAGCTGAGATGTGCCGGTGGACTATGACTATCCTTTTATGTGAACTCTGCATGCCAAAAGTTTCTGACTTTGCATTAATACGATGCTTGGGTCCTGGTAAATTATGTGAGATTCAGAGTGCTACACAAACGGGAAAGGTATTTTGCTTTTACATATATGGCTGTACCAGTATCACCCTTGTTCTGCCATAGTGCCATGGATGCTATTGTCAACCGTGTACTTGTGCTGCAGTCTGCCAATGTGCTATGGTTGTCTCTGAAAAGCTCCTGTGTGATATATTGGTTAAGCAAATCTAGTTAGTACATGTTTGGGTGCCTGCATTGCACTAGCAATTACTGAAGATGTGCAAAGCCAATCTGGGTTTGCTGTTTCAGATATCTCTGAAGGGCATTATCTTCTTATTGCCTACCAAATACTATTTGCAAATTGCAAAGGAGAAACAAAACAAGAAAAGGTTGCTTAACAGTAGCTAAGGAGATGGGAAAAGGGTGGTTGGGCTATCACTTTGAGTTTGTCTGATACATGTCCTGTCATTTAACCTAACACAAGACCGACCAATGTACCCTTATTTTTCTTTTGGCATAAACCTGACTGGCAACTGTGTGAACCAACCGTTGACATATGAGTATACAACATATATGAAGAGGTCCCTCTAAACGACTGAACCGTATGTTACTCTGAAACATACACCAATAGGTCAACGGAATGGCCATTGTGTCTATGGTACTTCCCTAAGAATTGTTGCAACTAATGCTGTGTCTTAATTTTAGAGTGTATGCTTCAACCTAATTTCAGTTCAATCGGAAGTGTACTTGAAGAAAATGAATAGAGAGAATCAACCAGACAAGCACCATGTGTTAGTGGTAAAAAAATAATTTGTGCTGCCAAGTGAAAAGCACGACTGATTACTTGCTGACAACTATTAGATAAATAAAGCATCAATTTCAACACAGAATATACTACTATCTATTACTACTATTTAGCACAAATACAAGTCAATGACTAGTAAGGTAGAACGATAGCACGCGCTCTTGAGCTCTTTGGTTAGCACGTTTTGATAGTCACAAATTAAACTGCATGTACAACTAAATTATTTGATTTTTTTAAAAAAATTTTGTGTACAATTATTGTGTTATGTGCAAGTATTGTTTTCTTGTGCAGTTAATTCTTTAATATGGACTTACATAGTAGCATGAGATACTCTAGGTCCCATCTACCTTTGGATATCTGCTTCATTCTAACCAATTACCAATATGTTAATTTATTTACTACTTTCTGTAGAAAGGCACTTTTATGAACCCCTCATGATCTGAGCTTTTAAATGTTCTTAGGTTTTAGGTGGATTTGATGCATCAAATTACATAACAGAAAGAAAATGGGCTGCTGCTTCTGATGGCACTCAGATCCCCACCTCCATTCTATACAGAAAAGATCTTGTGAAGCTTGATGGCTCAGACCCCATACTGCTATATGGCTATGGCTCGTATTAGGTATAGTATTAGTATCTATCTAAAAAGAAAGTTTCTGTCTTGAACAATTTTGTAGAGTGGCCTGTAGTTCATGCCAACATTTTGGTTCATCTTGTATGCGGATGGTTCATTTGGAAAGTTTATTTATTTATACAGCAAACACAAATTGTACAAACTGTTTTTGCTAATGTGGCATCACGTTTTCACACTTACTATTTCATCGGAATGAGGTCACCCAGCAAAGTACTATTTCATCGGAATGAGGTCACCCAGCAAAGTGCCAGCAGTGTTTCATCGGAGTGAGTCATCCAGTTAGATACATCATACTTAGCTTGATAAAGTTTACAAGCATTCGGGGCCTGAGGCTACACAATCAAAATACAATTTTGCTTCTATTTAGATGGAGGAGTTTTGTCATTTAAAAAAATTAGGGAACAAAAATGCTAAAATAAAATTGTAAAATTTGAACATAGCAATTTCCCTTCAATTCACAAAAATTGGCAACCTGGCATTGAGACTATCAGCAGATTCCAGGTTTCAGCAAGAAGTTTGTCCAGTCTTATTGTTCTAATCATGCATCATTTCTTTTGTACATTCTTATGCCAACAGATCCGAGTTTCAGGGGATCAAGATTCTCTTTACTGGATAGGGGTTTTATATATGTGATAGCTCGTATTCACGGAGGCGGTGAAATGGGTCGGAAGTGGTATGAAGATGGGAATCTGTTGAAGAAGAGAAACACTTTCACTGATTTTATCGCTTGTGCCGAGCACTTGATAGAAAACATTTACTGTTCCAAGGAAAAGCTTTGCATCAATGGCAGAAGTGCAGGTGGCCTATTGATGGGTGCTGTCCTAAATATGAGGCCCGACCAGGGTTAAAAAACCCGGCCGGTAACCGGATCTCGGCGGGGTGGCGGTAAAAAAAAACCGGCCGAAATTTTTTGAAAATTGCTTTTGTTTTTTTGACTTCTCCAGGGTGTTTTGCATGTGATTTTCTCCCCTCTACCCTGCTTTTGCAGTTGGCTGAGAATCAAACCGGGCCCGAAGCATAGGATTCCCAAAATCCCAATGCATGTGCATGCAGCCTGCCTTTGCTTTCTTGTGCTTGCAGCTTGCCCCAATGCATGTGGTCATTCCCTGTAGGCTGCAGGTGGATGTCACTCTCTTGTCCCCCTCCTTCTTGTGCATGATTGCCTGGTAGCTCCCTCCCTCCTTCCCTCCATTTGCTGCTGGCTCCTCTTGCCTCCCTCCCTCCCTTCCTCCATTTTCAGCAGCACCAAGCGTACAAACTAGCAAGTGCAAGAATGGCATGCGGCAGAGTGACCTTAGCGTGTATATGCTCAAGTTATCAAGTACTAACATGTATATGCTCAAGTTTTTTCAAGTTTCTACATTGGTAGTACTCATGTTAACAAGATTTTCGTTGATGAGCACACTTGAAGTACCATATCATTGGTTAGGACTTAGGATTAGTGCTTGCTGTAGATTAGGAAATGCCATTGACATGACAAATAATTGGTTGGCATGGCTAGCTTTTATTTGGTTCAAGTTCACATCAAGCCGTACGGGTTGCAAAGTAATAGTAGTGTACTCATGGTAGCTAAGGGAGACTAATATGTGGCACACATGGTTGGGTTCTCTTCTCTGGACCATTTAATTCATCTATTGGGTTGCAAACTGAAAGTGACAAAGGTAAGTGCAGAAGGAGACATACATGGGACATGCATAATAACATAGTGTATCTATAGATTTAATAATAACTGACTCCATGAAGATAACATTATTTACAATATTGACCTATTTTTCATCCTATATGGATTATGGTAGGTGATGGCTTCTAAATCTATCAATGTTTGGGAACATGGAGAGAGACTAGGAGGTGCTGGTTGGAAGTACAGATATTGTAATCTAACAAAATCAAAGTGAGGTGTCACCCGCCTAAAAGAACATCTTCTTTGGGAGACACGGAGATGTTGTTGCTTGCGCTGGGTTCGCGCAAGTCCGCACTCATGCTGGCAAGTCTTGATGAAGCGAAGGCAAGAAAGAAAGCTATTAAAGAAGAACGACTCCGAATGGAGCAAGTTGCAAGAGAACCTGTAGCTCGTGGCCCTTCATCTCAAAATGTCTTCGATGATGACGAGGAAATGCAGATGGAATGGGCTCGCCGAGAGTCGTTGGAGGTACACCAGCTCGAACAAAGGGCAAAAGCCAGGGGTGCAACGTTTGAACATGGTGGTGGCAGTGCAAGTGGTAGGGGAAGTGGCAGGAGAGGTGGTGCCATTTCTGCGATGTTTGACAGGTCACAGTCTATGAGAGTGGATTCTGATATTTTGGGCGGGCATCGACAAACCCGCATTGATACAACAATACGTGGAGGCTCTAGGTCGAAACTTGGGAAAATTTGGTCTAAGTGGTTTCATAGTAATGACATTCCTGGGACAAAGGCAGAGTGTCCTTATTTTCGTGTTGCTATCAAAGAGACACAGAATCTTGGTGAAGGCGTGGCGGCACCAAGAGGCCATGAAATTGATGGGGAATATCTTGATGCTAACGAACAAGAAATAAAGGAGTATGTGGCAGAGTTCAAAGATGACTGGGGTATATATGGAGTCTCTATCATGTGTGATTCATGGACATGACCTACACAGATGAGTATTATTAACTTCATGTTGTATTGCAATGGAAGAATGTTTTTCCATAAGTCAATGAATGCAACTGGTGAGATGCAAAATGCTGACTTTTTGTATCGTGAGATACGTAAAGTTGTGGAAGAAGTTGGAGTTCGACATATTATGCAGATTGTGACTGACAATGGTTCAAACTACAAAAAAGCATGTGAACTCGTCATTGAAGAGTATCCATCTTTAGTATGGCAGCCGTGTGCGGCGCATACCATCAACCTCATGTTGAAGGATATTAGCAAGTTCAACGAGCTTGCTAGTGTCGTGAAGGCGGCGAAGAGGATTTGTCGGTTCCTATACAGCCACGGTCGCCTCCATAATGAAATGCGAGAACAGATTGGAGGAGAGATAGTTCGTCCAAACGCCACAAGGTTTGGAACGACATTTGTGTTCTTGAAAAGTTTTTCGGATAGAAAAGACAAGTTTATGAAGTGGATGGTGTCAGATTTGTGGACCTCCAATCATTTGTCCACGACTGAAGAAGGAGAATACATGTATTCTTGTCTCACATGTAGGCAATGGTGGACCTCTATGCATTGAGTAATTAAATTAGTAGAACCGGTTTATCGACTACTAAGATTTATAGACCAGCAGAAACCCGCAACTGTGGCAGGACTGGTTGCAAAAACATATGAACTGAAGCACGAACTTGACGTCGCATTTGCAGATGATGATGCTAGCTGTGATCGTGTTATGGTGATAGTTAATAAAAGAATTGCAATGCTCAAGCAACGCACCTATATACTTGCAGGTAAGTAGATAGTTTCGTAAATCCTAACACATATTTGTTTTATTTTTTCTAACATTGTAAGTGTGTTGAATTTCAAACAGCGGGGGTGCTAAACCCACAGAGCCACAACGTATATGGTTTGGGGAAGAATCCATCCCTCATCGTTTCCGTCACAACGGCAATTCAAAGAATAGCTGATACACCCGAGGAGGCAGTGCAGGCTCTAGGCGAGCTCGAATACTATCGTAATCGACGTGGCCTATTTGCTTCAAATGAGGCTCACATTAGTGCATCTCGTCTTACTGCAGGTATGTTGTTGTTATCAACTTAGATATACATAGAAAATCAACCGTCACTACGAGTTCAATATAATTTTCATGTTACTTGTAGCTACATGGTGGATGACTTTTGGAGCGGAGACATCAACACTACAAAAATATGCCTTGCGGATTGTCTCACAATGTGTTTCCTCCAGTTGATGTGAACGTAATTGGAGTACATTTGCTTTGGTGCATACACAATTGAGGAACCGTCTTGGGTACAAGAAACTGCATAAGCTTGTATATGTCCACTACAATCTAAGGCTGCGATTGCAAGAGCATGAGACTAGAAATGAGGATAGAGAAGTAGATCCTTTTGGCGATCTAATTAACGCCACTATGTACGACAGGGATAACCCAATCCATGAGTGGCTTGATAGCTCCATGATAGAATCGGAGCCCGTACTAGACGAGGAAGGTGAGCCCCCTATTCCATCCAAGATTGTAGTTGATTCCATCCCTGAGGAGGAACTGGAAAAAGCACTAGATGATCAACCGTTGAAGGAATGGACGAAGACAACTGTTGGCAAGAGTCATCTTGGGAAAAGGAAATATTGTAGCCAACAGACTGCAAAATTGGCTGCAGACTTTGCCTCTCTTACACAACCAAAAAAACGAGAGACTGATAAGAAGAAAAAGAAAATTCAGGAGGACATTGTGGAAAGCGACGCCGAAACAGAAACTCCACCATCTGATGAAGTGCAGTACCAAGAGTCTGCTGACAGTAGCTCTCCGTCGTCTGATGATGGCACTGATGGTGGGAAAACGCATGATGCAACACAAGACAAATCTTTGGAATTCACCTGTGAGCAAGATTTCGCGCATGCTACCCAGGATGAAGATCATGGTTGTCATCAGACTCAAGCTCGGAAAACAATTCGTAAGACTTATGAACGTAAGAGTCGCAAACAAGATCGTTCTCAGCCACATGACTCTTCTTCCTATGAATCCCATGCTAGCTCAACGACTTATGGACGTCGAGATGCCAACCTATTACCTTCTGGTGATGATTCTCATTCTTTAGAAACTCCTTCTTATCCTACTCACCATTACGGTCTTGTACCCCTCGACAACAATTCAAGAATGGTTTATCAGTGGGTGGAACCTGAATATTACCAACAAGTTTATAATCATTGGCTACAATATGCCCATGAAACATACACTTGGGATCAATACAAAGCCCACCTTGCTCAATATAGCGGACTTGTACTCATTGATAATAATGAGTATATTGCACAACCTTCACGCTTCTCGACAATGTATTGGTATGACTTGCTAGTTTCCTACACCATAATTGTTTATATTGTTTTTAGTATGCTAGTCAAGTTATTATTCATTAGTCATTACCATTATCTTATGTTTTTCTTATTTTAGATGCTGCTGAGTCCTTCGGGAGGAGAGAGCTACGCCAGAGAGTGAAGCTAGGAAGGTTTTCTTTGCAATTGCTACTTCATTAAACACTCTACAATTGGTATTAAACAATTTTCCTCCATTTCCGGTTTCACCGGTTTTTCCGGTATTTTCCCCGGTTTTTCCCGGTTCCCGGCCGGTTACCGGTTGGGCCAGATTTTAATTCAAATTGTGTTCGGAGAAATTTGACCGGTTTTTTCCCGGTATTTCCGGTTACCGGCCGGTAACCGTTACCGGGCCCCGAGCGGGATTTTGCCCGGTAACGGTTACATGAACCATGGCCCCGACTGACTTGTTCAAGGCAGCCGATGCCGGGTTCCCATTTGTTGATGTTCTCACAACTACCCCGTTGACTACAGCAGCTGAATGGGAGGTATTCATCTCCTCTGATGCATTTTAAAATAATTTTTCTTTCCATGTTTCTCTGTCATATCGTCATTTACTCGGAGTAATACACTACTTTCAATAATTTAGGCATAAATAAGTTGCACTGCACCGCATCTATCCCTCTCTCACACGTATCCATGTTCTCAGTAACTCATCTTTTTATGCTTGGTTCAGGAGTGGGGTGATCCAAGAAAAGAATAATACTATTATTATACGAAATCATATTCTCCTGTTGACAACGCAGGTGCTGATCTTTATGTTTTCGTACACAGAATTACTAAATTAGGATTATACTCAATGTGTTTATTTCTGGTGTATATTTTAGTGCTGAAGCATGTCAGTGACACTATTTCTGGTGTATATTTTAGTGCTGAAGCATGTCAGTGACACTACCGATCGTTCCCTAGACTCCATGAATACACACACACACAATCACACACACATATGAATAGGAACAGTGATTCTTACAGTGGAATCGTGGACTGATCTCTCTGAATACATGAATAGGAATTGTGTGGCTTCTATTTATCTCTCCAGCACGATGTGTAAATTGACCGTAAAAATGTATTCCATGTTGCAGGTAAAAGCACAAGAGTATCCCCACATTCTCGTCACAGTTGGCTTAAATGGTAGGTGGTCCTTTGATTCTGAGTTTACGTTGACTATGGTTGTATCATAGGCAGCTCACTCGTTTGTATTACTCAGATTCTCGCGTGGTGTACTCTGAACCAGCTAAATATGTGGCAAAGCTGAGGGAATTGAAAACGGATGACAATCTTGTGTTATTTAAGTGTGTGCTCGGTGCTGGTATGTAATGTAATGTGATGTATTGAAGCTCGAGTGAGCTGAGATGCGAATATGGGAGACGAGACGAGATGACAAGACTTTGAGTTTTGTCAGTCCAACGGCCCACAGGCTCTGACAGACAGACTGACTGAAAAGATCCAAAATTTTAAGTTTTCAAAAAACTTGTTTAAAGTTTGGTTCAAAATTAGATTTCTTGCCAAATTTGGAAATTCTCCCCGAGAATCCGTCTTCCTCTTTTGGTTTTCTGTTTTCTTTAGCCCAAAGGCGCCTTTTGCTAAGTCGTATTCAACCTGTTCTTCTTCCTCTCCGCAGCTGCTTGGGTGTTCTGATTCAACATTGCCATACAGCAGTGGTCTAGTTTTGTTGGGCCATCATCTGGTTCATGTTCTGCTTCTTTATACCCATCAACTGAGTCTGGGTTGTTATAAACTGTTCCAAACCCTGATCTGCGGTTGTTGCTGAAGGAGATGGCGTAAAGGGCTTCATTGGTTCATCTTGGCTTGCCGAGTTGCGAGCCTGCACCATCTGTACAAATCTTTCTAGATTTAATAGACGAGAGGGAGAAAGCAAGATAGGTTAGAGAGAAGACACAACAGACGAGAAAGAACAAGAGAGGAGGATGAAACATCCTAATTAGGGAAAGTCGGTTAAACTCAAAAAACAATTAGTCGGAAAGCTAGAAAGAGGCAACAAGACTCGGGTCTAAGGTCCTCTTACACGGACCAGCGCTACTGAAACAAGGAGGGTAAGCTTTATTGAAGCACTTCTAATCTAATCTATAGGGGTGGTCGACTTAAAGCAGAGCTCGATCCTTTTGAGGTTACTGAGGTGAGAAGGATCAATTAAATTGGAAAAACAGTGTGTCCGAAGGAATAAGATAAAAGAAGTTATGTATGGTATGGGGAAAGATTAGAATAAGATGGGGAGAGAATAGAGTAAGGTAAGAGAGGAACAACTACTCATGTTACTATGTTGGTTTGGTTTAGAAAATAAGTTTTGAAACTTTTGACTAAAACGACCATGTTAACCAATGTTACGTCCTACAGCCAATATGACTCTGATACCACATCTGTCGGGATCCCGAGTAATGCAACCCCGGGACCCTCTGTGCATTCCGAACTAGTCCTAAGATCAGTTGCTAGCTTGCACAGTTACAACATAGGTGAAATCATATCCGTACAACAAACTTAAAGACGAGCAGACAAATTAATATTAATAGCAAAAGACCTTATGGTCAAGGTTGTTACAAGTTCTGCCACACGGGCTTACAACAAAAGAGAGCAGCAGAACAAATAACTCGTGGAAGCCATTCAACTCGCTCACAAGCTATCGAGTGGAGGATGTTCCCTAGATCGCTTGGTCCTCGTAGAACTCCTCTTCATAGAGCTTGGAGCTCCCTGGGTCCTCTTCGGTGACTGATTAACCAGAGGACACAAAGCCGTGAATACTTTGAATGTACTCAGAAAGTCGCAGGGAATTGTTATGTAGTTAATATTCATGCATGGCTTAACAAGGATAGCTGTATAGTTATTTTGCAAAAAGCAATATTAACAATAAATACAATAAGTAGATTACAAGGCACCAAAAGAAAGAGTAGTACATAAGTAAACAAGTTCTTTAAAACAACTCATGAGCACTTACGACCACCCGTGAGCACTCACGACCACCTCCCAGACCACTCGGGAACACCCACGAGCAGTCACTTCCACGACCAGGTTGCACCCCAGACCAGGTCGCTACTCGAAACCAACTACGACCTCTTTTTGGGAAGAAAACTACCCCTCGTGTAAAATCATCAGACATTATTCATAACCAGAGACACGACTATTCTAATAGTTTTACACTCTGCAGAGGTTGTACAGCTTTACCCACAAGAGATAATCATCTCATACTGTGTGCTCACACACTTCCGAGATGTGCGACTAAGAGATTATCACAAGACCTTTACGAAGCTTTGTTTTGACCCGGTTTTGTTCGCTAAGATTTCTGGTTTCCACAACTCCCAACATCCACCTCACAAAAACCACACTCCAGTCACCGGCCCCCTTTTGTGCCAAGTGTGAAAGTCAATCCCAGGGTTCACACTTCCACCAAAACAAAACTGAACCAAAGTATTGCTAGTTAGTTGGTCAGGTCCACCCCATCTTGAATATGTGGTTGCACGGTTTGACCCAGATCAATGGCGCACAAAGTCAAGTTCTTAGTGACTACTCAGGCGAGACAACCACATTCCCCAAAGACATCCCCACTAGACGATCACTCGTCTGAGTAAGAAAAACAGTTTTTGGTTCAACCCAACCAAGTGGCGGCCTTTGCCACTGGCACAACAACTTTTAACAACAGTGGTTGCGCCATAATTCCATATATCATTATCAAGTTTAACATCAAAGATTCAAGTGATCGAGAGACATCGCATAACTAAAGCTTGTCTAAGCATAATATGCACCCAAGTTGGTATAACAATAATATCCAACTAAGAATACCCATCCTATGACGACCAAGGATGCATGTTGTCAAGACCACCTTGGGATGTACTAAGAAAGGCCCCCTAGGATCTCTTAGGGAAGTCTAACAGGACCATCCGGAGATCTGGTAGGTCCTCCAAGGACACCCCAAGAGGAGGGACCTCCCAGGAGATCACGAAGACCCCACGGAGGTCTGGTCTCTATGCACTGAGTTAATCCTAGGAATCGAAGCTAACTCGCACAAATTAACATAGGTAAAATCACAACCATACAGTCCAACAGCTGGAACAACAAATAAAGTAAAACTCATATTAGACAAGGGCCTTATGGCCAAGATTGTTTACAGAGATTGCCAACGAGGGCTTACAAAAACCGACAACAAAACCTTACAGCGGAACCACCAAAAGTGCGTGAAGCCATCCGGCAAGCCCATAGACTGTCGAGTGGAGGATGTCTCCTAGAAGGTCGGGTCATCAAAGAACTCCTCGAAGAGGTCTGAGCCACCTTGACCTGGATCATCTTCGGTCACCCCTCAAACAGAGGGCTTAAAGCCATGAGTACGTTGAATGTACTCAGCAAATCGCAGGGAACAAGTATTCAACTAATATTCATGCATTGGCTTTGACAATGGAGAGCTGCAGGGTTAGTTGTAGAAAGCAATATTTTGCAGGGAATAACATAAATAGATTGCAAGCTCAAGTTTAAAACCAAACAAAACAATAATATATAAGTGCATTTGTTTAAAAGGAGGTCATGAGTACTAACTCACTTCCAAGACCACTCGTGGAAGGTCTTGGCCGCACCCACGTCCAGGACCACCCCACGACCACCCTCGAGCATCAACCCCAGAGCTCCCAAAGACTACCCTAAGTCTCCAAGACCTCCCTGAGCACCAACTCTAGAGAACCTTAGACCACCCTAGGGTGCACAAGACCTCTTTTGAAAAGCTACCCCTTGTGCAAAATCACCAAGCAATGTTCATGACCAAGGACTTGGCTATTCGAATAGATTTTTACACTCTCCAGAGGTGTACAACTTTACCCACAATTCATGACCTCTCTAGCGGGGCGGGTTCCCGTCGAAACCCTTGCTCATTTTCAAAGATGAGCAATCTAGAGAGCGCGACAAGGCCTTTACAAAGCTTTGAACTGACTCAGAGCTGTCCGCTAAGGTTTCGCTTCTAACGGGCCTCACACCCGCCAGATTCGTGCCCCCTCTTGCACCGGCGAATCAGCACGCTCCACCATAACAGAACCAAACCAGCTCATTGCTAATTATTTGGCCCAGACCACCTCATAAAATGGTCTTGTGGTTGCACGGTAATACCCGAATCAAAGGAATACAAAGTTAAGTCCTTAATCCACCCAGGAAAGACAGCCACATCCCATAGTTCGTATAGCACCTCCCCTTTACTGCACGATCACTTCCCCGGGTGAGACAATAGTTTTGGGTTCAACCTGGCCAAAAGACCACCCTAGTCTTGGCACCATAAGTTTTAGCAAAAGCGGCATCACACCACAATCGACACAACGGTGGTATCTCACCACAGTTCCATAGTTCGTTGTCAAGATTATTTAAAGAAGAAAACAAGGTTCTCAAGACCAGCGTTTCTAAAGCTAAGGCTAAGCATAACTACGAATCCATGTTAGCAATACCAAATAATACCAACTAAAATACCCATTCTAAGTTGTCCAAGGGGAACATGGCAACATGTTGAGTACAAATATCCAAGGAGGCATAATAACAATTAGGAAAAGCTACTACCCAAAACTTTTGCTATAAAAGTAGCCATGCAAGATAAAGTAAAACAATATACTTTTAGAAAAACCAGGTCCAATATGATCAAATGTCTGTGACTTGCTTTCGTTAAGTAGTGGTGAGGCTTCGGCAGGGACTGCTGGATCCAAGAACTCCTCTTTGAACTCAGGACCTACACGTTCGCGAAGAACCAAATAAACAAGACAAACTCGGGCAAAAGAATTTAAAAGACTCAAAAGGACTTAAACAAATTCAACTCAAAACCAGAAGAGCAGGAGGTCCTGGCGAGAGGGGATGTTCAACTCAAAGGAGAGTGAAGCTCCAGATACAAGCACAGAGAGAACTAGGCGAAAGCAAGGGAGTTAGGAATAAGAAAAAAGGTGATGAAGGGAGGCACACCCGGGCTACAAATAGCTGGAGCTGGCTGGGAAACCCTGAGGCTCAGGGCAATGTGTCAAGGGTAGGAGAAAAACAGGACAAGGATGAGACAAGGCATGCCATCAAAAGGAGAAAACAAACTACCTCAGATGTGATGACATTTAATATGCCGCAGCAACATTAAATGTTCAGAGACTTTCTGCTGCAAGCGTGCAGAAAGGGAAAAGGGGACAGGGCTGGCTCAAACAAAGAGGTTGGTCAAAACAATAGGAGAAAGTCGTGACCAAAGGAGAGGTCCTAGGAGGAGGTCCTGTGGAGGAGGTCCTGAGTAGGTTCCGCAGAAGGCAAAGGGGGTCCTGTTCCACCAAGGTGGTCTTTGCAAAAAGACCAAAGGTCATGGCCACATAGGGTGGTCTTGACAAAAGAGTGTGGTTTTTGCAAAAAGAGCAGAGGTCATGACCACATAGGGTGATCGTGACAAAAGAGGGTGGTCTTTGCAAAAAAGACCACAGGGAGGTCCCAAGGACAAGGAAAAGGCGCAACGAACCAGGACCACATGATCTTGATCGGGTGGTCCAAGGGGGAAAGGAAAGTTCGGGGCACACAAACACGCACTTACATCGGGCCGCCCAAACAAGATCTAACGGTCCTAAGAAGGGGAAAGCGCGCACAAGATCTGGACCTAAGGGAGGTCCAGGCAAGGGGGAGTTTCAATGGTTAAGATTCAAAAGTGAAAAGGATCTAACGGAGGAGATCCAAAGAAGAAGGTCCAATGAGGTCCTAATAGTCAGGATAGAACCAAGGGAAGGTCATGACGGTCAAGATCTAACAAGGGGAGGTCTTGATGGTCAAGATCTAACAAGAGGAGGTCTTGATGGTCAAGATCTAACAAGGGGAGGTCCTTAAAGAAGTAGAAGGAGAGAAGGTCAAGCGAGAAGGAGGTCCAAATGGGGAAACTCAATTCAAAATTGAATTTCAGGAATCAAAGGGGTTTGAAAAACAAACCCGGGCTTAGAATAGCTCGAGGGTGATTGCGACCCAAAGGGAGGTCGGGACCCAGGGGAGGTCTTGACAAAGAAGTGGTCCAAACACAAAGGAGGTCTAAACTAAAGAGATAACACATAGGAGGTCTAGACCATAGGAAGGAGGTCTGAACCTTAAGAGAGGTCCTAACTAGGGGGGATCTGGGCAAGGGAGGTCCAAAAGGGGAAAAACTAGGCTGAGGAGCACCCAAAGCAAGCAGAAAGGAAACTAAAAGCCAAAGAACACCAGAAAACTCCAACAGCGAACAAAGAGTACAAACCAACTGAACTTAGTTGAAGTTGAGTTAATTCAAGTTAAACCTCTAATATTTGCAAAGTTCCAAGTTAAACTTGAGCAAACTAATAAACTAAATGATTCCTTTTTGGTTTTGAAATCTGGTAAGAACTCTAAGACAAATGGGACGTTACACATGTCGAACAAAATTATTCAAGGGGTCAACTATCAAGTAGGGGTTTAGCTATCTCCCAAACTATTTTTATACAACTAGCAATGCATGTTGATATAAAATAATATACTTTTGTAAAAAAGGGTTCAACATGATCAAAGGTCTACGACTTGCCTTCATTAAAGGGTTGGAAAGCTTCAGTTGAGGTCGCTGAGTCCGCAAACTCTTTGGAGAAGCCGGAATCTACATGTGCGAACAAAGCTAAATAAGAAAACAAAGCTATAAAAACTCCAACGAAAACACCCAATCAGAGCCAAACGAAAGATACAGAAGTAAGGTAAAGATAGAAAGATGAACTACTCAAGTTGAAGCTTAAACAAAGGAAGTCGGGAGGGGAATGAGAGAGAGCTTGGGAGCTGAGGGCAAACAAGAGGGCAAGGGGCTCCCTAGTGTTTTGTTTATAGAGGAGGGAGGACGATCGAGTGACAAAATGAAGCGCGACATGGCATAGGCGCACGAGCGGAGCTCTGGGGGCAGGTGCGGGAAATGATTGGAGCAGGTAGGGGAGGAGACCAAAGAGGAAACGGTCACAACTGAGGCGACATCATTTAATACGATACAACAACATTTAATGTGCAAAGACTTGCACGACAGCAGTGATGTGACGAGAGGAAGAAGAAGGTGAGTAGAGGGGCTAACAGGTGGGGCTTGGTCAAAAGCTTGGTCAAAAGTAAGAGGGAGGTCCTGAGGAGGTCAAAATGATGAGGTCCTAAGGTGGGAGGTCCTGAGGAGGAGGGGGTCATCTTTGCAAAAAGGGCGGTTGCGACCGAGAGGGTCGTCTTTACAAAAAGGGCGGTTGTGATCGAGAGGGTCATCTTTGCAAAAAAGGAGGTTGTGACCAACTGGGTGGTCAAGACCGAGAGGGTGGTCTTTACAAAAGAGGAGGTCCTGTGAAGGAGAGGTGTTGGCGAAGGTGGCCGTTCAATTAAGATCGGATGGTTCACAAAGAGAGGATCGTTCAGACCGCCGAACGTATAAAGGAGGCTGGGTCGTTCGATTATGATCGAACGGTTTACAAAGTGAGGAACGTTCGGACGCGCGGGTTGAGCGGGAGAAAAGGGGAAACCAAACCAGAGAACTCCAACAACTCGAGATAAACCAACTTGAATTAGTTGTAGTTTGATTAATTCATATTAAATCTCCTTCAGCTTCCAAAATTTCAACTTAAGCTTTAGAAATTCGACAAAACCGAATGGTTATTTTAATTTTGAAAAACTTCAAAAACTCCTAAAAATCGAGATGTTACACAGTCTACCTTTGGTTTCGACCAGTCTTTGGTCACGACCACCCTCGTGGTCACGACCAGCCCCGCTTTTCAATCCCCGCTCACTTTCTCTTTCCTCTCTCTTTTTTTGTAGTGACGTGGGCATTAAATGTCATTGTCTTTGCCCCGACGTGATTTTCTTCCCCTTTTCTGTACCACTCCATCTTGTCGCCCAATCTCCCCCTCCTTCATCTATAAATAGAGCATCTGGGAGCCTCGCCCTCCTCTTGTTCTTTCCCTAGCTCGCCCTCTCTAGCTCCGGTTGCTGCGGTTTTCCGGAAGCCCCGAGCTCCGTAATCGGCCACCGTGCACCTCCTCCCGGTTCTCGCCGCACCAGTGCAGCCCCTCTTCCACCCGTATATTTTGGTAACCCTGAGCTCCTTGAAGCAATCACCCACTCTGTTTTAGTTTTGTTTCATAGGAGCCGCCGCTTTCCCTTCCTCCTCCCGTCCCGGCTGACCCATTCATCGCCGGCCTCCTTCGCCCTCGACTACAAGCTTCCTCGTCGTTGTTTCATCATTCGTTGACCCCCTTCGGCCCCTCTCTCTCGGTCCTGGAGAGTTCACCGTACCCTATTTTCTCTTATTCTTTTGGTCAACCTCCCGTACCCTGTTCTCCTTCTTTCTTCTTTCAACCACATCGAGCAGTCGAATCCCTCTTTCTTCTTTCGACCGCTTCGAGCAATCAAATCCTTGTTTCTTCTACGACCACATTGAGTAGTCGTATTCCCCCTACGACCACGTTGAGTAGTCGTATCATCCCTACGACCATGTTGAGTAGTCGTATCCTTCTCGTATCCTTCCTATGACCACGTTGAGTAGTTGTATCCTCCGTCCGACCAGTCGAGCCCCCTCTCGACCAGGTAGTCGAGCCTTCTTTCGACCAGCTGAAGTTTCTTTTAAGAGCTTGTTCTCCTTCGTTCAAGTTCCGATTTGAGTGATTCAAGTTTCTAAATTCATCTAATTTATGTACCTTTCTTTTGGTTCTAGTTTGGTAATCTTTTTGGATTTCATTTGGACTTATCTTATTTACTTGGCTCTTTTCGCACGTATAGATACCGGCTTCTCTAAAGAATTCCTGGAATCGTCTGCCGAAGCCACTCAAGCCTTCAGCGAAGGCGAGTCGTAAACCTTTAATCATGTCATACCCAGTTTATAAAATTATATTATTTTGTACCAACATGCATGGCTAGTTGTATAAAAATGATTTTGGGAGTAGTTAAATACCTACTTGGTAGTATGACTCCTTGAATAATTATGAACGACATGTTGACATGTACCTTTGGATACCATAGGTTGGGTAATCTTAGTTGGACATTATTGTGATACCAACATGGGTGCGTATTATGCTTAGCCCTGCTTTAGTTATACGATGTCTCTCGATCACATGATTTAATGATGATAAATTTGACTAAGTGAATATGGAATTGTGGTATGTGTTGCCGCTAATATTAAAATTTATTGTATCATGGCAAGGGTTGCCATTTGGTTGGTTGAAACAAAAATGATTTCATACCCAGACGAATAATCGTGCAGTAAAGGGGTGTAGGAAGCACATTGGGATGAGGATGTTTCGCCTGAGCAGTCACTAAGAACTTAACTTTGTGCGCCATTGATCTGGACCATACTGTGATGAATATATGAGCATTTTTCGAATTACTTTAATCCAGAAATATGGTAGATAAATAATAGAAATTACTCTAGTCAATTTCACAAAGCAAGTAAACAAGAACACTATAGCCATACTAAGATCCAGAAGGACATAAACTAGTATACCTATCTCAGTGTTCATGGTAACAACAGATAATAAAGCTAACCAACAAATAAGTGTGAGATAGCCATACCCAGATCCATTGGAAGGAACAGCAGCAGCAGGAACTCCAGATCAAGTAGCATTGTTGTTCGTCATGGCGTAGTGGACGTCGTGGTAGTAGTCGTGCAGTTGATGTAGATGTAGCAGAGAATCGGATGAAGAGGAAGCAGCGAGCAGTCACGCGAACGCTCCCGAAAAACCTTATTCTTCCTCGCTCGTGCAAGCCTTCAAGGATGAGGGTTCCAGAGGCCTGCCCTCCCGGTGCGGCCATACACGCGCCTTGGCGGGATGGAGATCGCCGGAGACAACAACAAAACCGTAAAGTACTGTCTAAGTCTTTCATATATAGATCAGGAGCAGAACCAGTGCACTGTTCTACTTAATAGAAAAAACGAAGAGGCCAGAAGTGGTCGCCATCAACCAGTGCGTTTTGATTTTCGAATAGATAAAGAAAAACGTGTCTGCACCCGACACGCCTACGCACACGCGCACACGCACGCACAGCACGGCTTGGCGAGGCGTGGAGAGGCAAGCGAGCGAGCGAGTGCGTGCATGTATTGGCTCTCTCCAATTCCACAAGGGGGCTACCACGTTTCACCTTTTAAAGTGGTGTAACTCCCCTTTAACTCTCCATGTGGGACTAAACAATTTTAGCACGTGCACATGGGCCTTTGGAATTTTCAGGAATTAATTAGAATTAAAATTGGGCCTAGCCCATATTAATTCCAACAATCCGCCACCAGATCCCAAGGGCACATGTCAAATGCCTTGATCCACAGTATTGTTTTGATATACCAGTGTTTCGATAGAGACCGGTTAAGGTTTAACATCCACCTAGAACAGAAGCTACACTTATCCACAACTGCACAATGGACTAAGCCTTGAATTGGCATTTTTGTGTGAATAAGTTTCACTTAAGTCCTTAACTGATACTAGGATGACAGGCATCCCCGCAGGTTGGAGCATATAAGTCATACTCCTGGCCTATTCATGAGCTTCCTAGAGATTATCCTATCCCATAGACTGTGACTAGCAGTCAGGCTCATATAAGTGTGTTCTTTCAAAACTGCTCTGTAGGAAAGCATCTTTGCTTAAACAAACCATAGAACACATTAAAATAAAAATTAACTTGCCATACAGATTTAGGAGAGCATTGCATCTCCAATAGAGTGGGTCTATAAAGGTACTCTCCTTCTAGTTAACCAATAGCTTGTTTCGCCAATCCTACTTCACGGGATCTCCGATCACATAGGATGGGTTACCACTATGGTATAACTCACGTGGGTCTCAAACCCATCTCCCTCGATGTATTGTCTATCATGTTTCGTGATAAACCCTTTGTTAAGGGATCTGTCAGATTCTTAGCTGTTTGAATATAATCCAAAGCTATTACTCCGGAGCTTCTCATTTTCCTGACAGATTTCAGTATTCTCATCACATGTCTTGATGCCTTCATATTATCCTTAGAACTGTTTACTTTGACGATCACAGTCTGATTGTCACAGTTCAATAGAATAGTCGGTACTGGTTTTTAAACCACTGGCAAATCCATCAAGAGCTCACGAAGCCATTCGGCTTCAATAGTGGCAGTATCTAATGCTGTGAGTTCTACTTCCATTGTTGACCTCATTAAGATAGTCTGCTTGCAAAACTTTCATGAAACAGCGCCACCTCCAAGTATGAAGACATATCCACTTGTGGCCTTAATCTCATCAGCATCAGATATCCAGTTTGAATTGCTATAACCCTCTAGTACCCTGGGGTACCCAGTATAGCGAATACCATAGCTCATAGTACCCTTTAGATAACGCATTACCCTCTCAAGAGCATGCCAATAATCATCTCCCGGATTGGAAACAAAATAACTTAGTTTGCTCACAGCAAACGAGATGTTAGGCTTGGTACTGCTAGCTAAATACATGAGTGAACCAATTACTTGAGAATATCTCAATTGGTCTGTAGCTATTCTCCGATTCTTCCTAAGCAACACGCTAGGATCATAAGGTGTTGAAGAGGATTTGTAGTCACTATAAACAAAACAACTCAGAACCTTTTCCACATAATAGGATTGCAATAGTGTAATCCCACCATCATTACCTCTCAACAACTTGCTGTTCAAGATAACATCAGCTACTTCCAGATCTTTCATCTCAAAATTCCGAGACAAGAAATCCTTGACCTCCTTAATTAGATTAAGGTTGGTCCTAAAGATCAGTATGTCATCAACATACAGACATAGAATGACTCCCTCGCCCCACCATGGCGATAATACACACATCTATCAGCTTCATTCATAATAAAGCCTGCAGATGTTAAAGTTCTGTCGAACTTTTCATGCCACTGCTTAGGTGCTGGTTTAAGACCATACAAAGATTTTAATAACTTGCACACCTTTCCTTCTTGACCATCTACTATAAATCCATCTGGCTGTTCCATATAAATTTCCTCGTCCAACTCTCCATTTAGGAAAGCCGTCTTAACGTCCATCTGATGAACGAGAAGACCGTGTGAGGCAGCCAGAGATAGTAGTACTTGAATAGTGGTCAATCTAGCCACAGGTGAATAAGTATCAAAGAAATCTTCGTCTTCCTTTTGGGTATAACCCTTGGTCACAAGGCATGCCTTGTACTTCTCGATAGTACCATCAGGCCTAAGCTTACTTCTGAATACCCACTTACATCCTACAGGTTTACAACCATAAGGACGCTCAGTGATCTCCCAAGTTCCATTAGAGATAATGGTATCTATTTCACTACGGACTGCTTCTTTCCAATATTCCGCATCTGGAGAAGCATATGCTTCATAAATGGTACTTGGAGTATCATCCACAAGGTACACAATGAAATCAGAACCAAAAGACTTTGTAGTCCTTTGTCTTTTACTCTTTCTTAGAGTTTCATTGTCTTCCTCCTCAGGAATTTGCTCAAGAGTTTACTCAAAATATTCTATTAAAGTGGTAGGTTCAGGAGTTGTATCAGGCTCCTGACTCGATGAACTAGGCATATCTTTTATCAGAAAAAATATTCTAAAAAAATGTAGCATCTCTGGACTCCATAATTGTACCGACATGCACGTCAGGTACTCCAGATTTCACCACTAGAAATCTATATCCAACGCTATGGTGAGCATAGCCTAGAAAGACGTAATCCACGATTTTTGGCCTAAGCTTACGCTTTTTGGGAATTGGCACGTTGACTTTCGCCAAACAACCCCAAGTGCGCAAGTATGAAAGTGATAGTTTTTCTTTTTCATTGTTCAAATGGAGTTATCTCTTTATTCCTTTTGTGGGAACCCTATTTAGGACATGACATGAAGTCAATATAGCCTCCCCTACCATGCCTTGGAAAGATCCGCTGTGTCTAACATGGCATTAACAAATCAGTTAGAGTATGATTCTTTCTTTCAGCAACCCCGTTTGACTGAGGTGAATAGGGAGGCACCCTCTCATTGATTATACCATGTTGCTCACAGAATGAATTGAACTCATTAGAAAAGTACCTGTTGCCACAATTAGACCTAACCCTTTTGATTTTATTTTCAAGTTGGTTCTTAGCTTCTGCCTTATAGATTTTAAAGTAGTGAAGAGCTTCATCTTTAGTTTTCAAAAGATACACATAGCAGAACCTAATGGAGTCATCAATCGAAGTCATGAAATATCTCTTACCACCTTTTGTCAATACACCATTCATCTCACACAGATCTGAATATATGAGTTCTAATGGTGCCAAGTTTCTTACCTCCGTAGCCTGATGAGGCTTACGAGGCTACTTTGGTTGCACACAAACTTGACATTTAGAATCTTTAGCAAGGGTGAATTTCAAGATTAACTCTAAACTGGCAAACCGTGTCATGCAACCAAAATTTATGTGATAAAATCGTGAATGCCAAATAGTAGTCTCATTATCACTGCAAACATGGTTCACAACATTATTACACAAATTTGAAAGAGATAGGCGGAACCCGCCTCCGCACACATAGCCTTTATTAACAAATTGTTCACATTTAGACACTACAAATTTATTGGACTCAAATACCAGTCTAAAGCCATCTCTACACAGAAGAGATCCGCTGACGAGATTCTTATTGATAGATGGCACATCATGCACGTTCTTCAGTTGCACAATCTTCTCCGAAGTAAACTTCAGATAGATCATGCCAACACCATGAACAGTGGCATGTGACCCGTTCCCCATTAGAACGGCTGAATCCTGTGTGACCTGGTAAGAAGAGAATAATGAAATATCAGCACATACATGTATATTAGTACCAGTGTCTATCCACCAATCGCTAGATTGACATACGAAAAGAACAGTAGGTAAATTACCATACCCTGATATTCCCGTCTCAGTAATACCAACAACAACATTAGCAGACTTGGAATTCTGCCCTTGCTGATTCTTCCCACTCTTGCGTTGGCTGCAATCCTTGGCCCAATGACCAGGTTCACCACACACAAAGCAAAGGTCATCCTTTGTGTTCTTCTTCTTCTTCTTGAAACTAGTTGTTTGTGTAGTTTTGTTCTTGCCTTTGAACTTTTGAGCTTGGTCATTCTTCTTCTGCACCATATTGGCACTAGAATGTCCCTCATTACCTCTTCTGTGTGTATCTTTTGCCCTCGCCTTCTCTTCAACATCAACAGACCCAATGAGATTTTTAACAGAAAACTCTTGTCTCTTATGTTTCAGAGAAGTAGCAAAATTCCTCAAGAAGGAGGAAGTTTGGCAATAATGCCTCCCGCGACAAAGTTGTCTGGTAACACACACTTGGAGTGCTCAAGTTCTGTGGGCGTGGATTGTATCTCATGAGCCTGCTCAACTACAGAATGGTCATCAACCATTCTATAGTCATGGTATTGCTCCATGAGATACAATTCATTGCCTACATCCGAAACCCCAAACTTGGCCTCGAGTGCATCCCACATCTCTTTCCCAGTTTTAATCACCATGTATGCATCAACTAACTTCTCACCAAGAACGTTTACCATGGCACCTTTAAAGAGGTTATCAGCAGCCTTGAACTCTTGCTCCTGTTCAGGAGTAAGTGTTCCTTTAGGCTTGCCCTTTGCCACATGGAAAACGTTCATGGCAGTTAGCCAAAGCACCATCTTAGTATGCCACCTCTTATAATTCGCACCGTCGAACTGAGAGGGTTTGAGCGCAGCAGCAAAGCCAGCTGACAAAAAATGCCTAGGATAAGGTTTTTGGATTGATGAATATATGAGCATTTTTTTGAATTACTTTAATCCAGAAATATGGTAGATAAATAATGAAAATTACTCTAGTCAATTTCACAAAGCAAGTAAAGAAGAACACTATAACCATACTAAGATCCAGAAGGACAGAAACTAGTATACCTATCTCAGTGTTCAGGGTAATAACAGATAATAAAGCTAACCAACAAATAAGTGCGAGATAGCCATACCCATATCCATTGGAAGGAGCAGCAGCAGCAGGAACTCCAGATCCAGTAGCATCGTCGTTCGTCATGGCGTAGTGGATGTCATGGTAGTAGTCGTGCAGTTGATGTAGACGTAGCAGAGAATCAGGTGAAGAGGAAGCAGCGAGCAGTCACGCGAACGCTCCCCAAAAACCTTCAAGGACGAGGGTTCCGGAGGCCTACTCTCCCAGTGCGGCCGTACACGCGCCTCGCCGGGATGGAGATCGCATGAGATAGCAACAAAACCGTAGAGTACTGTCTAAGTCTTTCGTATATAGATCAGGAGCAGAACCAGTGCACTGTTCTTCTTAATAGCAAAAACGAAGTTGGTGCGTTTTGATTTTCAAATAGATAAAGAAAAATATGCCCGCACCTGACATGCCTGCGCACACACACGCACACACGCACGCAGCGCACCGCACGGCACGACTCGGCTCGGCACGGCACGGCTTGGCAAGGCGAGCGAGCGAGCACGCGCATGTATTGGCTCTCTCCAATTCCACAACGGGGCTACCCCATGTATTGTCTTGGTTGGCACGAGTGATTTGGGAAGTGAATGGGGTGTTCACGAGTTATTTCAAAGAAATTGATTACTTATGTATTAATCTTTTAAATTATACTTTCAATCTACTTACCGTAATTACTGTCAATACTGCTTTCTTTATATTAAATATACAATTATCCTTGTCAATCTTTGCATGAATACTATTTGCATACATTTCCCTACGACTTGCTGAGTACATTCAAAGTACTCACAACTTTATACCATCTGGTTGATCAGTCGTCGAAGAAGACCCAGAGAGCACTGAGTTCTACGAGGACGACTACTTCGAAGAGCTTGCGAGCTAGGCCGCGTCCTCCATTTGATTACCTGTGGGCACGTCGAGTGGCCTCCACGAGTTATTTTGGTTTTCGCTACAAGTTATGTGTTGTCGTGAGGCCTGCGTGGCAAACCTTGTAAAACTTTGACCATAAGGTCCTTTTGCTGTTATGTATTATTAATTTGTCTGCTTCTTTAGCCGTTCTGTTGTATAGATATGATTTTATCTATGTTGAAACTGTGCGAGCTAGCTGCTGATCTGGGACTAGTTTAGAATACACATGGGGTCCCGGGGTTACACACTCGGGGTCCCGACAGATATCCCTATATCTATGATGGATGAAACATGGTCATCAATCAATATATGTGCTGGTCAATGAGTCACTAGTGTTCCAACCAGTAACATCCGACCATGGATACATTTAGAATAACATCATATAAGTTAAAGAGATTCACCAACAAGTCACATACTTATTAATCTTTATAATTCATTCAAGGAGCATAATAATATTTATTCAATAATTTATAAACATAGACGTGATACAATCATCTCTATGATTACCTCTAGGGCATATCACCAACAGTCTCCCACTTGCACTAGAGTCAATCATACACGTATCTAATACCCATAGCTCTTGTGTGCACCTCATGCTTAGGTTGCGGGAGAGGCTTTATCAATGGATCAACAATATTCAAATCCATATACACTTTGCATATCTTTACATCACCTCTATCAATAATCTCACAAATAATGTGATATCGTCGAGGTATGTGTTTAGACTTTTGATGTGATTTAGGCTTCTTAGCTTGTGCAATGGCTCCACTATTATCACAATAGAGATCTACTGGACTGGAAGCACTAGAAACTACACCCAGTTCATTAATGAACTTCCTAATCCATACAGCTTGTTTTGTAGCTTCGAAAGCTGCAATGTATTCAGCCTTTGTTGTAGAATCAGCAATTGTTCCTTGTTTGGAACTTTTTCAGCTCACTGCTCCTCCATTAAGACAAAACACAAACTTAGACTGCAATCTGAAATCACCATTGTCGGTTTGGAAGTTAGCATCGGTGTAACCGTTTACGACCAACTCTTTCTCACCACCATAAACAAGGAATGCATCCTTGTCCTTCTCAAGTACTTTAGGATATTCTTGACTGCTATCTAGTGACCTTCATCTAGATCTGACTGATATCTGCTCGTAACACTTAGAGCATACAACCTAGTGGCTCGTGTACAAAGCATGACATACATGATAGATCCAATAGCCGAAGCATAAAGAATCCTACTCATTTTGTCTCGCTCATCAGGTGTCGAAGGACACTGACTCTTGCTAAGACTAATTTCATGTGACATGGGCAAGAAACTCCTCTTAGAATCTTGCATGTTGAATCGCTTCAACACCTTGTCGATGCACATATCTTGGCTTAATCCAATTACCCTTTTAGATCTATCCCTATAGATCCTTATGCCTAAGATATATGTTGCATCTCCTAAATCTTTTATAGAGAAATTATTTCTTAATAAAGTTTTAATAGATTCAAGTATAGGAATATCATTTCTGACTAGTAATATATTGTCGGTGTTTTAGAACCGATCTTACGTAAAGATTGGTTAATTCGGGGGATCTCCATAATTGATCACGTAGAGAGAACAACACAGTGATTTTCATACAGGTTCAGACCTTCGTCGGAGAGAATAACAACCCTACTCCTGTGTGTATTGTATTGAGTATAGTGGTTACAATCAGGGGAAAGACTAAGGCTTAGGCTATTGGTTGTGCTTGTTATCCTCCCGATTACCCGTTGCCGAGTGTGTGTCTCCAATCGACCATGCCTTGTCATTTGACTGCAGCCTTTATATAGTGCGCAAAGAGGTAGCCATTTCTCCTGATCAAGAGGCGCCTCATCATTTCATACAACGGGCGCATTGATGTTAGTAATCACCACAGCAGTAACCCCTCCACGTCGCCTGGCAGTTACTTGTTAGAGATAATGACGCATTACGTGCAGTTACTCCAGAGAATAACAACGTACATTGACTGCTTAGATTCCCTAATCAATTGGGCCCACTCGTCTGTAAGCTCTATTGATTATAGGGTGGTCGTAGTTGATCTGGTCGTAGAAGAGCTTACATCCATGAGATAGTCGTAGAAGAACTTACAACTGGGTACTGGTCGTAGAAGAACTTACGACCAGGAGATAATCGTAGAAGAACTTACGATCAGGTGGCAGTTGTAGAAGGACTTACGACTATGGGGGTGGTCGTAGAAAGACTTACGACCACCTGGTTGGCTTTTCTCTTATGTACATTAAGGGGTATACTCAAGAACTGTATAAAGGTATATTTACCCATAATAAGAATTGCAAATAAATAATTAAAAGAGGATTATTAGATCCTCGTCATATGTAATCCATATATAAGATCAGAAAAACAAGTTTGCTCTCACTAACCTTCTTGTAATACAAGGTTATTCTTCATTCTTGATAAAGACAAACACTTTGACCACTTCATCAAAACAAATGTTTCAACACCGAGATGCTTGCCTTAATCCATAGATGGATTTCTGAATCTTGCATATCTTTCTAGCTTCCTGTGGATTGACAAAACCGTCAGGATGTATCATGTACACATCTTCACTTAGGTTTCCATTTAGGAAAGCCGTTTTGACATCCATTTGTCATATCTCATTATTGAAATATGCGTAATAGCAAAAACAATTCGGATAGACTTGAGTATAGCGACATGCAAGAAGATTTCATCATAATCAATACATTGAATTTGTTTCAAACCCTTTGCCACCAATCGTGCTTATGAATGTGAATATTTCCATCCATATCTATCTTTTTCTTAAAAACCCATTTCCACTCAATGGTTTTAACACTATCAGGTGGATCAACTAAGTTCCAAACTTGATTGTCATACATGGATTTTATCTCGGATCTCATAGCTTCAAGCGATGACTTAGAGTCTGGGTCCAACACCGCTTTCTCATAAGTCTTAGGCTCGTCATTATTCAATAATAAAATGTCACGCCCATACCTTATAGGCAATTGACGTCGCCTTTTAGATCGATGTGGGGCTGATGCCTCGTCTACAGGTTCTATAATATTTTGTTCATCCTGTAGAGGTTCAGTAGGAGTTCAAATATTTTCAGATGCTTCCCGAATTTCTTCGAGTTGCACCTTACTCCCACTGACTCCTTTGAAAAGAAACTCTTTCTCCAAGAAGACACAATTTCGGGCAACAAACACTTTGTCATCATCCCGCTTATAAAAGTAATATCCTTTAGTTTCCTTAGGATACCCCACAAAGAAGCACTTTTTCAACTTGTGTGTGAGTTTATCAGACGTCAAACATTTTACATAAACCTCACAACCCCATATCCTGAGAAAAGACAATCCATGATACTTGCCGACCCATATCTCATATGGTGTCATCTCTACTTTTTTGATAGAACCCTATTTACAGTAAAAGCCTCTGTTTCTAGAGCATATCCCCAGAAATATAATGGAAGATCAGATTGGCTCATCATTGATCGAACCATGTCTAACAATGTTCGATTCAGTCATTCAAACACTCCATTCCATTGAGGCGTTCCTGATGGAGTAAGTTATGGAACAATTCCACATTGCTTTAGATGATCACCAAACTCATGGTTCAAATATTCGCCTCCACCATCTAATCATAGATATTTAATTATCTTGCCAAGTTGATTATGTACCTCATTTTGAAATTCTTTGAACTTTTCAAAGGATTCAGACTTATATCGCATTAAGTAGATGTAACCATATCTATGTAGTCATAAGTATAAGTTATGAAGTACTAAAAACCATCTCTGACTAAAGTGCTCATTGGTCCATATACATCTTTATGTATAAGGGCCACTAAATCACTGCCCTCTCACCTATACCTATGAAAGGCGTCTTTATCATCTTGCCAAGTAAATAAGATTCACATATTTCAAATAATTTAAAATCAAATGAGTTTAGAAGACCATCTTTTTTCAATACTTTCTGAATTTATTTATTTCATATTGTTCTCAGTTCGCCTCCTGTTGAGTCCGAACTTATTTATTTGATTTTTTTCCACGTTAGAACCCGATTTTGTTGATCAAGCTACAAAGGAGTTGATCAAGACACATGAGAGGTAAATCCAGTCGAGGTCTGCGGATATGGAGGCAAGTCACATTTATTTGATTATTGAGCCTATATTTTATGTACTTATATTATTACTTTTATTACCATATCTATGCCAATTATTTTAATATTGAAATAATGCTTTTGAATGCCATGATGATTAGATATATCCTATCACCCCACATACAAGACCACATATTCTTTGTAGGCCATATTCACAGTGACAAGTTTAAGTTACATGTAATATTAATAAATGTTTGACATTGTTACACAATGTGTCTTTAAATTTTGAAAAACAGTATTGGCTAACCATCAATGGTTTTGGTAGAGAGTTGGGGGTTGAGACCAAGAGGTTGGACAACCCAATAGACTTAATAAAAATGAGTCAAAGGTGAGATCAAAAGGTGGACAACCACGAGTTGGTGTTGGTCCATCGCCTCACTGTAAGATAGGTAAGGACTAAAACCTTGTGCCAAATAACAGACACATAAATCGCTCAACCATAAGTTTGGTTTATCCAACTTGGCTTAGTACACTACTGTAAAAAAGGTCCTCATAGACGGTTCAAAAAGTCATTACAGACGGTTCAAAAAGCTATCACAAACGGTTTCGTGAGCCATCTGAGTTTATAGGTCAGTAATGATATGAGATCATCATAGACGATTTTTGATCCATCTGTGATGCAGACTATCATAGATGGTTATAAACTCAGAACCATCTGTGATAGTTGACTATCACAGACGGTTTGTATGAAACCTTATGTGATAACTGATGTTTCACAGACGTTTGTCCTAAGGAACCATCTGTGATATTTTTTTGTATTGCTATATATATTTCTGTTTATTGGCTAGCCTTAGAAAATGCTAGTCATACCCTCTGAAACAAGCAGAAACACAACAAGTACATATATACATCCAATTCACATTCATTTTAAAAACAAGCACATCTATTTCATAAATCAATTAATTCAAATAAACTAAATTAACCATTCATGAACAAATACACACATATACCATTAAGTTCAATATAGATTGTGGCACTCTCCATCTGGGTTTATGACATCATACAATAAGAAGTACGCAAACTGCCCTCGAATGTATTTGAGCTCGACCTATTCCAACGTAGTTGTAGCGAAGATCGCAACATGTCGCTAGGAAGATTAAAGTTGTGCATATATTTAAATTGATAGTATGAAAAAGTTATTGCAAGATTGACAAACCTGGAGATCATTGGTCATCGCGGAACCGAGTAGTAGTTACATGTTGTGGCAAACATAGTATCCACAGGTGTTACTCGACGGCTGCTGGTGGCACTACAAAAATAGAATTGGTTAGTTCGAGAGGTATTACTGTGAAGTGTTATATAGGATTAATGTGTACTAGCGAATACTAGAAAATTTAGATCGTGTCACAGGGCGCTGATCCCTCCCTTGGATCTCCCTCCCGTAGCAACGTGCGCGGTGAATGACCTACGTGATTCCAAAAAGTTAGCCTTAGCATTGCAAAGGAAGGAAAAACTACAATAGAGTTATCTATGGAGGAAATGTGTTTACCTGTTGATTAATTGCCGGACAACTGCGAAGTCGTGTTTGGCCCGCTTTAGGGAACCAGGGTATGTTACCTTGTTCTATTTTGGTATAATTATAATTAGAATCCAGTAGAACCTACACAGGTATGTCGCCATGGCCATTAAACCTACGTTCGTGTTGCTTGGATTTTTTGTCGCCATGGCCATTAAACCTACGTTCGCGTTGCTTGGATTTTTCAGAGGACGGTGCATCAGACGCATGAGGCGACGATGTCAGAGAATGAGCGGACGACATCTTCACAAGAAATAGAAGTTCTAATACGCATGAATATATTATCATAAGATTCACTATGTGTATGGGTATAGACATCAATTAATAAATAATTAGGATATAATTGGGATATGTAGGTAAGAAATTAGGATACTTTCTTATTAAGTATATAGCTACCACAAAAAAATCCATACATACTACATATAAGAACAGGATAAATTTGCAAAGTTATATAATTACTTATTATACTTGAAATAGAATACCTTAAATATAAGTATGCGATGTTCAACAATTCAACATCCTAGGAAACTATTTCAAATGAATGACATAGTTGTAGTAAATATGCATGCTTGGTAGAAATGACCGTTAGGGTAATAAAAGTTGCTTTAAAATATAAAGCCATTGGTACAAATGATATTGATGGTAATTAGTGGAATGTAGTCTTTCGGACCATCCTTTTCTAAGCATGCTTGGTAGTAATGTACACTACTACAGTAAAGTTGATTGATGGTATAATCAGTAATGAAATATGGATTGCATGTCCTATGCAAATACAATAGTTCTTCATCTTTCATTGAATTTGCATATATTTCTGCATGTGGATTGAGAAATTGAAGCTGAAAACATCGTCATGCCTAGGTAGCATACCATCGGGAGGAGGCGGAGCTTGGGGGAGGGGGATGGGGGTGGCCAACTTACCTTGGTGATGCTTGGGAGGCACTCGGGGGAGGAGGCTCATCGGGCTCGAGGAGGAAGCGACGTGTGCTCGAGGAGGAGGCATCCTAGGCTCGGGGAAGGAGGGGCGTCGGGTTGGGGGAGGCGACGGCTCATGCTCGGGGAGAAGACGATGGGCTCGGGGGAGAAGGCGTGCCAGGTTTGTGGAGGAGGCGGCGTCAAGGACGGCATCAATGGGCTCGGGGGAGAAGGGAGAGTTAGAAGAGCTTAATCGTTTGAGTAGGGGGTACGGGCAAACCCTAGAGTCCGAATTGTATTCTTACTTGTCCACTATGTTCTCAACTCCGACAATCCTCTTTTTTCCATAAAGAACTACGTGGTGCTTCTTATTTGCCGGTCGATTACATAGAAAACTTGAACAACTTAGTTAGCGAGTACGAATGGTTCGTCTTTGTATCCAACATGTTTGAGGTCCATAGCAGTGACGCCGTACTTATCGACCTTCACTTGTGGGAGATGGATCCAACGGCAACGAAACAGGAGGATCTTGAAAAACACGTAGTCAAGCTCCGAAATCTCCTCTATGAACCCATAGTAGGAGCTCCTCAACCCATCGATACTGAACGCATCTATGCCGACACCGCTCTTCTAGTTAGTTTTCTTTATATCCTGAGTCTGTGTATAGAATATGTACCTATTTATGCCATATTCTTGTCATGTCATAACTGTAAATGTTGGCCCTTTTGCCAACCATGTCAGCATATCACTTAACGAGCTCATAGCGAGTTGCTCCTTCAACCTTTGGTTGAACCGACTGTTGTGTTGTCTCATGATCCAAACATCCGGCGGCTCTGTATTCTGTTGCCGAAGCACATCCTTGTATTGGTCGATATACGGGGACACTTCAGTCATGTGTTGCAAGATCGTGAAATGGGTTTGAGCATACGCATCCATATCTGAAGTGATTGCTTTCGTGTCGATGGCCCGATACCCTCGAGCCTCCCCTCATGGAAAGATCGAGGCACATCTATCGGTTTGACCTGAGCCATGTAATCGACGTAGAACTCAATAACTTCTTTGATTGCATAACCTTCGACGATGCTACCCTCCAGTCGAGATTGATTTCATACACAGGACTTGAGAATTCCCATGAACCTCTCAAACGGGTACATGCTACGTAGGAACACATGCTTGCACATCTTTATCTTCCTCACAATGTAAACAATGAGATGGACTATGATATAAAAAAATGATAGAGAAAAATATATCTCAAGATGACATAGAGTCATCACAACCTCATCCTGCAGAGCATCTAGTCCATTGGGATCGATGACCTTCTGAGTAATTGTGTTAAAGAAATAACTAAGCCTCATGATTATCTCTCGGACCTTGATCGGCAAAATACTTCTAATTGCAATAGGGAGCATCTATGTTATCAGCACATAACAATCATGAGACTTCATGCCAATTAATTTCAAATCTTCCATCAAAACATGTTTCTTTATGTTGGCGGAGTAACCGGATAGAACTTTTATACTATACAAGCACTGGCATAGTTTAGTTCTCTCGGCCTTGGACAGAGTGTAACAAGCAGGGGGATGTACGTTCATCCTTTATCAGTCTTTGTCGGTCTAACTCAGGTCTGATGTCCATATCAACCAAGTCAAGCTATGTGTTGACACTATCCTTTGATTTGTTATGAATGTTCAGTAAGAGACCAATCAAACTGTCACATACATTCTTTTTCACGTGTATGACGTCGATGCAGTGGCGAACTTCTAGGTGCTCCTAATACGGTAAGTTCCGAAATGTTAATATCTTCTTCCAGATGTTCTTCTCATGGGTCCTCGATTTACATCCATTTCTAAGCATAATATCTAAATTCTTAACCATATTATAGACCTCTTTTCTGCTTAAATGCTTTGGAGCTGAACTGTCATCCTTCTCTTCGTCGAATTGTTTCTTCATCCTGTGGTATGGGTGAGCCTTCCGAAGGAACCTACGGTGACACATGTACACAGTTTTGAGTGAGTGCTTCATCCACACACTCTCGGTATCATCTAAGCAGTGAGTGCAGGCTTTGGCCCCCCTTTTGTACTCTTGCTTAACAGGTTAGGAAGGGAAGGATAATTATTTATGATGCAAAACAACAAAGAGCGTAAAGTGAAATTCTCTCGTTTGTACGTATCTCATACCTGTGCCTCTTCGATCCACAATATTTTTAGATCTTCCATCAATGGTGCTAAGTACACATCAATATCATTCCCAGGTTACTTCAGCCCTTGGATAAGTATTGATAGAAAA
Source organism: Ampelocalamus luodianensis (assembly GCA_036346255.1). NCBI lineage: Eukaryota > Viridiplantae > Streptophyta > Magnoliopsida > Poales > Poaceae > Ampelocalamus > Ampelocalamus luodianensis. Next base: position 219,204 of record CM070627.1, read on the forward strand.
ATATACTTCCACTTCATACACAACCAAAGAGGAAAGTTGTAGATACAGAGAGTCACGGGCCAAGTGCTATGTCAGCTACCCATGCTACCAAAAGAATTCATTCCATATGTACTCAATCCAAACCTTATATTCCTCGGTTCCACACCAAAGTCTGCAAACCTCCAATCGATGTTTCTCCACTTGGCAGATCAGCAGGGTGTCTTAGCTTTCCATCATTCTTACGCTCCACCAAGTGTTAATGCAGCAGTTTTGCCTCCTTTGGGTTCGCAAAAAACCACTTCAAACGGGGAATTACAGGAAGATACCACGCTAACTTAGCAGGAGGTCCTTTCTTCACCCCGATTCTCTCACCGTCATCTGATTGATTCTTACACTTGTATTGGGATACGCTACACACCGGACATACATGCAGGTTTGCATACTCTTTACAGTATAGGATACAGTCGTTCGGACATGCATGTATTCCTTCTACTTCCATTCCCAAAGGTGAAAGAGCCTTCTTAGCTTTGTAGGTGGTTTTTGGGCAACTCGTCTCCAGAAATATGTCCGCTAAGAGACCTAATAGTGCCGTGAAACTCTAGTCGGACCAACTGTTGCTGTAAGACCAGGAGGTTTTTGCTCATGATATTTGATGATGAACACATTGACAATAAGAAATGAACACATTGACAATAAGAAAGACTCAGTATTTGTGTTTAAATGATGATTACATTGTCTCTGGAACATGCTTGTGATCTTAGTTGCTGACCTGCTTTTGAGTTCTGTTAAATTCTGTCAAAATCAGCATTTGTCAGGTTTTGCGGTAGTACCGGCTCTGTGTCCGCGGAACTACCGCTGAGCGGAACAACCGCACAATTGTTGACGGTATGAAATTTTCTGAAGTCTTGAGTTTTGGTTTTTAAATTTCTTGAAGAGCGGTAGTTTCGGCTTTATATCTGTAGAACTACCGAACGCTTGTGAAGGAGGTAGTACCGCGATGTTATGGTAGTACCATTGGTTTGCCAGCAGTAGTACCGCGATTAATTCTTTAAGAAAGAGAGTGTGTTTGACAAGCACTGTTGGTTTCTGACAAGCACTGTTAAGTCAAAATCGGTAGTACCGCAGCTGTGAAACGGTACGATCGCTGGACGGTAATACCGCAAGTTGAACGGCGGTAGTACCGCACAAGGTATGACCGCAAGGTTGTGGTATGGATTTTCTAGAGAGCATGTTATCAGAAGTTTTCGAGTTTTCCTGAGGAGTGATTGTTCCGTAGTGCCTTGAGCGATAGTACCGTGTTGTGCGGTAGTATCGGGAGTATAACGGCGGTAGTTCTGATTGTACTCTGTTTTTTCGTCGTTTTGAGGATTTGACTGAGGATAAATTAAATTCGTAATCTTTAATGTGTCGCATGATGCATGATAGTGTTTATACGTGTATGTGAACTAATGGATGGTCAAGTTGGAGAACTTGTGCCATAGATTTGGTTTCTTTGATCTTTGTATATGCAGGATTGAGCGTGGAAGTAAAATCACAGTTGGTGACGAAGGTTGACTCGGACTAGGATGGGGAGAATCTGAGGTCTTGGAGGTCGTGGATGTCACAAGGTGGTTTGGATCCCGCTAGAGCACATGGAGATCAAAGATGGATCACGTTGGAGCTACGGGAGGCGGATTCCTGGAGGCTTACGGCGTGAGAAGTTCAGTTTTGGAAAGTTTAAGTGATTTTGATAAAAACCCATGTTGGTAAGGGTTTCGGGTCCCTTGATTTTCGGAGAGTTTGATTGCATTTTCGTTTGTGATACGGATAGAATCCTGCCTATAAGAGGAGGCAGAGGGGTGCGGCTTGCACACGGATTTTGGACGAGTTTTTGAAGTTTTTGGAGTTATGGGATTTTAGGGTTTTTGACTGTAGCTTTGTTGTTGCGTTTTAAAGGTCCTTCGATTGGGGGTTTTGAGGGGTGCTTGCTGAGCACTTTGTAGACACAAATCAAGTTTTATATATAAAGTTCAGATTCTTTCAACTTTGATTCTTGATTTGGTGTTCTTGCTGTGCGCGTGAGGGTGTTCTCGCTGTGAAGTTCTTCAAGAAATTAACAGAGGGGTTCTGGTGTTCTTGCACACAAGAAGTTGGAATTTGGGGGTCAATTCGCTGCAATCATTCAACCCCCCCCCTTCTGATTGCTATTACGATCCTACAAATAGTATCAGAGCGAGGTTCCAATGGCAGATCAAGATCAATTCTTAGGTAAGCCACCATATTTCGATGGATCGGACTACATTTATTGGAAGACATGCATGGATGTCTTTTTGCAAGCACAAGGTAATGTCATCTGGCAATAAAATAAAAATCCTTATGAGGTGTCTGCTGTGATTACCAACAACAACACTACTGATATTGAAGCAAATGCTAAAGCTAGAAATATTTTGTTGCAAGGCTTGAGTAGAAACGAATTTGTTAGAATTGCCAACATTAAATCTGCTAACAAAATTTGGACTACACTTGCTGATTATCATGAAGGGTCTAAATCTGTTAAAGGTGTTCGTCAGAATCAATTTAAAAATGAGTATTCTAAATTAGAGATGAAGCCAGGAGAGTATGTAGATGCCCTTTTTGATTGTTTCAATAAAATCATTGGTGATTTGCAATCTGTTGATTTGATCTATCTAATTCTGACAATGCACGTTAAATTTTGAATGCTTTGGATATGAATGTCTGGGAAGTGTTAGTTACTACTATCAATCAGTCTGTTAACATGGAAACACTCACCTTGGATGATCTTTATTCTAAGATGAAAACACATGAGATTGATATTTTGGCCAGGAAAATAAGTCAAATTCTTTGGGTTTAGTGACTGACCAAACTGACAGCTTATCTAGTTCTTCTAGTTTTTCCTTATATGCTTTGGGAGCTATTTCAGATGAACAATTGGAGGAGATTCCAGAAGAACAGCTTGTACTCTTCTCTAACAGAGTGACTAAAGCAATCAACAATATTAGATCAAGGAGAAGAGGAGGTCCAATCAGATGCTTTGAATGTGGTGAGCCAAACCACATTAAGGTGAATTGTCCCAAGCTGAGAGGTAAGGAAGCTAAAGATGACAAAGCACCAGCTCGGCGTTTAAAATTCAAGTTTGACTTAAGCAAGAAGCAAAATTATCGTAAAGCTGTCAACAAGGTGCTCTCAGCACTTGAGGAAATTGGGCTGAGTGATGTTGATTCTGAGAGCGACAATGAGAATGATAAAAAGAAGGCAAAAGAGGTGAACTTCACAAGGATGTGTTTTATGGCAAGCAGTGAAGAAAACAATGATGATGATGATCTCTATAGTGACCCTGATGAGGTAAAACCCTCTTATACTGATTTATCTCGTGTTGTACTTAAATTGACAAATGAGCTTAAAAAGTACAAGAAGAAAGTAAAGAAACATGACCTTGTTGTTGATAGCTTGAATTCTGAAATTGATAGGCTTAAGGCTGCTATTCCTGATGATGAATCATGTGAATCATGTCAAGTTTTGCATTCTGAACTGAAAAGTGCTAGGTCAATACATGCTGAATTTAAAGAGCTAAAACTGGCGCATGACTGTTGTAATGATAAGCTGAAACTTGCACATGATGAAATTGAAAAACTGAAGTCTAGTTCAATTTGTTTAGAGTCAAGTACTGTAAATGCTCAAATTAAAACTTGCTCTAATTGTGAAGTGCTAGAAGCTAGACTAATGTCATCTCAGGAATCGATACAACAAATGCTTTATCATGAGACACTTTCTTGCACTAATTGTCCCAAACTCACAACTGAGATAGAAGCTTTGACTAGACAATTAAATGAATTTACTGGAAAATAAAAATTGGCGCAGTCCAGCGCTTCTAAGAAAATTTTGAATAGATTTGTCAAGTGCACAATCTGTCCTACTCTTGCTAAAGAAGTTGAATATCTTAAGGACACTTTGGAGAGGTCTAGGATTTAATGTTGTTGAACATGCCAAGAATCATCCTCCCAAAATTCTTAAGCTTCTTGAACCTGAAAAGTTTGAAATTGAATCTGAACCTAAACAAGTTTTGTTTAAATCTGCTGGTTTTTCAAAGGATCCTTCCACTAAGATAAGTATTGTAAAGGGGAAAACTGTTATTTCTCATCAAGACAAGTATCAGTGTACTTATTGTGGAAAAGAAGGGCACTTGGTTCAGTTTTGTTTTGAAAAGCTAAGAAAGAAAAGAGAGATAGCTAAGAAAGGTTTTCAAGCTACTTTTGTTTCCACTAAACAAACTATTGCAGATTTAGGAGTTTTTGCACAATCTTCGGTCGGACCGGCTTCTAAACTACAGTTTGACCGACAGCATCCAGAAAAGAAAATTGCTTTTGTTGTTCCTACTCGTCGTGTATCACAGTATTGGATTCCTAAATCATGTCTTACTAACCAGTACTGTGAGACTGATTCTTGCTTAATGTAGGTACAGCAGTTGAGGAAGGGGAACATTTGGCTAGTTGATTCAGGATGTTCAAGACACATGACAGGTGATTCAAAATGGTTCTCCTCCCTCACTAGGGCATCCAGTAATGAATTGATTACTTTTTGGGATGCTTCAACTGGAATTGTGATGGCAAAAGGTACTGTGCGTGTAAATGACAAGTTTATTCTCAAAGATGTTGCTTTGGTAAGTAAATTGAAATACAACTTGGTTTCGGTTTCACAATTGATAGAAGAAAATCTTGAGGTAAGCTTTAAGAAACATGCATGCAGAGTTTTAGATGCTTTTGGAGATCTTATCGTTAATGTCTCCCGGTTAGGGAAGGTTTTTAAAGCTGATTTCAATCATTCCTTTTCACCTAATGTTAGATGTTTGGTAGCTTCGAATCCAGGAATCTATTCTTTTGGCATTGTAGGTTAGGACAAATTGGTTTTGATCATCTTGTTCGAATCAGTGGAATTGATCTCATTAGGGGGTTACCTAAGCTTAAGGGTGAAAAAGATTTGGTTTGCTCTCCTTGTCGACATGGTAAGATGGTTGCTGCCTCACATTTCCCTATTTCTGTAATCATCACAGATGGCCCTGGACAATTGTTGCACATGGACACTATAGGTCCCTCAAGAGTTCAATCTGTTGGAGGTAAATGGTATATTCTTGTGATTGTGGATGATTTCTCTAGATACTCATGGGTTTATTTTATGGTGTCTAAAGATGAGGCTTTTGGTCATTTCAAAGATTTATTTCTCAGACTTAATAATGAATTGAATGGTGCTGTGAAAGTTATAAGAAGTGACAATGGTACCAAATTTAAGAATTCCTTGTTTGCTTATTTTTGCTCTGAAAATGGTTTGGAACATCAATTTTCTTCTCCATGAGTTCCACAACAGAATGGTGTTGTAGAGAGAAAAAAATAGAACCTTGGTTGAGATGGCAAGAACCATGCTTGATGAACATGCCACTCCTAGGAATGAAGTATTGGGCAGAGGCTATTTCAACTGCTTGTCATGTCTCTAATAGAGTATTTTTTAGAACTTCACTGCACAAGACTTCTTATGAGCTGAGATTTGGTAAAAAGCCAAGTGTTTCTCACTTCAAAATCTTTGGATGCAAATGTTTTATTCTTAAACATGGTAATCTGGACAAATTTGAATCTAGATCAACTGATGGCATATTTCTTGGATATCCCCTTCACTCTCGTGGCTATCATGTACTTAACCTTGAAACTAACAAGATTGTTGAAACTTGTGAGGTTACTTTTGATGAGGTCAGTTCTTGTTCTAGAACCGACATTTCAGGAACACAGGCTCAGGGGGAGTCCAAAGCATATTCATTAATGAGGAAGATGATTTTGATGTTGGTAATAATTCATCTCCTATGCCATCACCTGCTGATGATCATGCATCCTCTACTTCCACTACAACTAGAGATACTGTTGTTGCGCCACCACCAAGTGATGAACAGATAGCCGAAGGTGTTCATAATGTCGAAGCTATTTCAGAACCTTCTGCACCATTGAGGATGCAAAGGCATCATCCTCCAGAACTGATGATTGGTGACATTCATGAAAGGGTAACACGTTCTAAGTTTATCTCTCCTGACTCGCATGCTCATTTTGCTTTTGTTGCCTCTTTTGAGCCTAATGATGTAAGTCACGCTTTATCTGATGAGTCTTGGATCAATGTCATGCATGAAGAATTAGAAAACTTTAAGAGAAATAAAGTCTAGACCTTAGTCGAACCTCCTCATGGACTTAATGTAATTGGAACTAAATGGGTTTTAAAAAATAAACAAAATGAGGATGGTATTGTTGTTAGAAATAAAGCTAGACTTGTTGCTCAGAGATTTTCTCTGGTGGAGGGTCTTGATTTTGGTGAAAATTTTGTTTCGGTAGCCATACTAAATGCTATTCGAATTCTTTTAGCCTTTGCTGCATCTAAAGGTTTTAAATTGTATTAAATGAATGTTAAAAGTGCTTTTCTTAATGGCTACATTGAGGAGGAAGTCTATGTTAAGCAACCACCTGGCTTTGAAAATCCTAAGTTTCCTAATCATGTTTTTAAATTGTCAAAAGCTTTGTATGGATTGAAACAAGCTCCTAGAGCTTGGTATGAAAGGCTCAACCTTTTTCTGTTAAAAAATGATTTTCAAATGGGCAAGGTAGACAAAACTCTCTTCACTTTTCGACATGGCAATGACCTATTACTTGTTCAAATTTATGTGGATGATATCATCTTTAGGGGCTCCTCTCTGCCTTGGTTTCTAAGTTTTCAGATACTATGCGCAGGGAGTTCGAGATGAGTATGATGGGGGAGTTAACTTACTTCTTAGGCTTGCAAGTAAAACAGAACAAGCAAGGCAATTTCATCCATTAAACCAAATATACTAAAGACTTGCTTAGACGCTTTGACATGACAACTTGCAAACCCATCTCTACACCAATGGGGTCTACAACTGTTCTTGACCCAGATGAAGAAGGTGAAGCAGTGGATCAAAAAGAATATAGGAGTATGATTGGGTCTCTACTCTATTTGACTGCTTCAAGACCGGACATACATTTTGATGTGTGTTTATGCGCTCGATTTCAAGCTTCACCTCGTGCATCCCATCGTCAAGCTGTGAAAAGAATTCTCAAGTATCTCCAATCAACTTTAGAATTTGGTCTTTTCTATTCATCTTCATCCTGTCTCACTTTGCGTGCATACTCAGATAGTGATTTTACGGGGTGTAGAATTGATAGAAAAAGCACATCTGGCACTTGTCACTTTTTAGGCACATCATTAGTGTCTTGGTCTTCTAGAAAACAATCTTCTGTTGCTCAATCAACTGCTGAAGCTGAGTATGTTACTGCGGCTGCTAGTTGTTCTCAAGTTCTTTGGATATCTTCTACTCTCAGAGATTTTGGTTTAGACTTGGGCACTGTTCCTCTTTATTGTGATAACACTAGTGCTATTAACATTGCTAAAAATACAGTGCAACATTCTAGAACTAAACATATTGATATCAGATTTTACTTTCGTAGAGATCATGTGGAAAAAGGTGATATTGTTCTTCACTTTGTTGAAACTAATTTTCAGTTTGCTGATATTTTCACTAAGCCACTTGATACTTCTTGTTTTGTTCGTTTGCAGAGTGAATTGGGTGTTGTTCATCCTATGAGCTTATTTTGAGGGGGAGTTGTTTTTATCAAAATTTCAGAAGCTTTAATTTTTCACTAAGTCCAAGCCATTACAATAAAAAGAGTAGTATAACTTTCTTTATCATATTTATTCATGTGCTATGTAGCTTTGATCTTGACTGGTTTTAATAATCTTGCTACATAAAGAACTAAAGCATGACTTGGCTGACATCTTTCACTAGATTGCTTATTTGTATCACTTAGTGATGTCTACTGAAAAAGAAAAGCTTGTTTGTGAGTCTTATTTTAAGTCTTGGATTTGAAGCAAAAAATATCTCTCATTTCAATCATGTGTTGCTCACTCAATTTGACATGTTATAAAAATATAGGGTTTAGAAAAGAAATATGAAAAGATGTGTGCTTCAAGCATGCCATACATTGCTGTGTATATTCACAAAGAAAAAAATACACACAAGTGCTTATATGAAAAGAAGTGTGCTTCAAGCATGCCATACACAGCTATGTATTTTCTGTTAATATAAAAAAAAATATACAAAAAGGTGCTTTAATCAAAAGAAGTATGCTTCAAGCATGCCACCCTTGAAAAGAAGTATGCTACAAGCATGTCACATGCAAATAAAAATTGAAAGTGGAGCAAGAGGATGATACTTGAGAATATTTAGCTCATCCAGATTTAAAGTTTATCTCACTATTTGGCTTTCACTTTTTGGTGACTTCTATTTGTGGTTTTATAATCTTTTTAGTCATTGTGTGAAATGTCTGTCATGAATCTAAATTGTTTTATCACTTGAAGGTACTTGTCTAGACATTACTCTGTGGTACATGCATTTATATGATTCTGTTAGCTCTACTCAACCAAATGGCTTGGTTATTTAAATAAAGTGATTTGCAATTTTCACAAAAGCTTGTGGACTTTTACTCTTCATGCTCCTTCATTTCTTCTTTGAAGCTTTTGATGATCACATTGCCAAAGGGGGGAGAAATCTAAGAAAAATTTGCAAAAATTTGTTTTTCTTGTGATTAAGAAAGTTTTTCAGCTGCTGTTTTTGGAACATTTTTTTTTGCTTGGTAGCTTTCAAATCTTTCATCTCTTGATTATGGAAGTATTGTCAATGTATTCATCAAGGGGGAGATTGTACGACCACGAGGTTTTTGCTCATGATATTTGATGATGAACACATTGACAATAAGGAATAAACACATTGACAATAAGGAAGACTCAGTCTTTGTGTTTAAATGATGATTACATTGTCTCTGGAACATGCTTGTGATCTTAGTTGCTGACCTGCTTTTGAGTTCTGTTGAATTCTGTCAAAAATCAGCATTTGTCGGGTTTTGCGGTAGTACCGGCTCTGTGTCCGTGGAACTATCGCTGAGCGGAACAACCACACAATTGTTGGCGGTATGAAATTTTCCGAAGTCTTGAGTTTTGGTTTTTAAATTTCTTTAAGAGCGGTAGTTCCGGCTTTATATCTGCGAAACAACCGGACGCTTGTGAAGGAGGTAGTACTGCGATGTTATGGTAGTACCGTTGGTTTGCCAGCGGTAGTACCGCGATTAATTCTTTAAGAAAGAGAGTGTGTCTGACAAGCACTGTTGGTTTCCGACAAGCACTGTTAAGTCAAAATCGGTAGTACCGCAGCTGTGAAACGGTACGACCGCTGGACGGTAATACTGCAAGTTGAACGGCGATAGTACCGCATAAGGTATGACCGCAAGGTTGCGGTATGGATTTTCCAAAGAGCATGTTATCGGAAGTTTTCGAGTTTTCCCGAGGAGCGGTTGTACCGCAGTGCCTTGAGCGGTTGTACCGCGGTGTGCGGTAGTACCGGGAGTATAACGGCGGTAGTTCCGATTGTACTCTGTTTGTTTTATCGTTTTGAGGATTTGACTGAGGATAAGTTAAATTCGTAAGGTTTAATGTGTCTCATGATGCATGATAGTGTTTATGCGTGTGTGTGAGCTAATGGATGGTCAAGTTGGAGAATTTGTGCCATGGATTTGGTTTCTTTGATCTTTGCGTGTGCAGGATTGAGCGTAGAAGTAAAAATCACAGTTGATGACGAAGGTTGACTCGGACTAGGATGGGGAGAATCTGAGGTCTTGGAGGTCGTGGATGTCACAAGGTGGTTTGGATTGCGCTGGAGCACATGGACATCAAAGGTGGATCACGTTGGAGCTACGGGAGGCGGATTCCTGGAGGCTTACGGTGTGAGAAGTTCGGTTTTGGAAAGTTTAAGTGATTTTGGTAAAAACTCGTGTTAGTAAGGGTTTCGGGTCCCTTGATTTTCGGAGAGTTTGATTGCGTTTTCGTTTGTGATACGGATAGAATCCTGCCTATAAGAGGAGGCAGAGGGGTGCGGCTTGCACACGAATTTTGGACGATTTTTTGGAGTTTTTGGAGTTACGGGATTTTAGGGTTTTTGACCGTAGCTTTGTTGCTGCGTTTTAGAGGTCCTTTGATTGGGGGCTTTGAGGGGTGCTTGCTGAGTACTTTGTAGACATAAATCAAGTTTTATATATAAAGTCCAGATTCTTTCAACTTTGATTCTTGATTTGGTGTTCTCGCTGTGAAGTTCTTCAAGAAATCAACAGAGGGGTTCTGGTGTTCTTGCACACAAGAAGAAGTTGGAATTCGGGGGTCAATTCGCTGCAATCATTCAACCCCCCTCTTCTGATTGCCATTACGATCCTACAGTTGCTTACCTTCAATTTCAGCAGTTCAAGCACGGATGACAACCTTGTGTACATCGACCCGCAGCACGTGAACAAAGGTTTCTCCGAGTCCTCTATCAAGCCCTGGAATTTAACATACTCTCTCTCATCATAGTTTTCTTCTGCATCACGAAGCATATGATCCAGATTGTCATCGTGTAGCTAATCCGAATCGGAAACACAATCGACATCATCCGGCGGCATACGTTGACTTCGTCGACGATGTCATTATTACTATATTCCTGTATAATCGGTTCTTCACCATGACTGGTCCAACGTGTATAACCCTTTTTGAAACCCCTTCGAATCAAGTGTGCTTCGATCTGCGCTCGATTCTTAAACATCTTCATATTCTTGCAGTCAATGTATAGACAATACATATATTCCACCATCTTATTCAACATATCCTCCTCGGCAGCTTTTGTAAAAGCAGACATGCTATTAATATACTCTTCACTCACACGATTCTCAGCGTACATCCAGGTTCGGTCCAACTACGCTACACATATAACAATTTAGTGTTAAATATTGAATTAATTAATTAGTATACTATATATGATGTAAAGTAGCTATATGTAGCAAGAATTAATTAAATTGAATTAAGTAGAAATATATTATGAATTAGCCAAACCCTAAACCATGCTAGATGTAAATTATCTTCTCTCTACATCAAGCTAGATCTAAACCATCTTCAATTATCCCTTTATCAAGTTAGATCTAGAATATAATGCAATTAGGAATAAATTACTGTGAGGACCCGGGGTATTTAACTAGTAACACTTAACCTCCATGTGGTTCTAGCATTACTAATTAAATATCCTAAGCCTCGATGAACATGTGCTTCCCAGAATTGCAGCACATGCTCATCATCACAAAATTATACATCATTTTCATACAACATTTAATACTAAGTTCAACAACGACAAACATAAAGTAAAGGTATTACAAAAGATCCGACCGGCCAAATGACACCATAAACAAGAATGACAGCGGAAGCAAAAGCGCCATAAGATGGCTAAGAACAAAAGTCGACCGGTTAGCCAACACAACCAACAAGGCAACCGACCGGGCCGCCCAGCTAGTCGCCTCTAATACAGCCACAACACAGCTCACAAAAGTGAGGCCCTTGGGGCTCACCTTCTTCCTCTGCAACAATTAACATTTAAGCAAGACAAATGAGTACACTAATGTACTCGCAAGACTGACGTGTAGAATAGCAGGCCTATTCATATTCTACATGCAAGCTTATTTAGGTGGAGGTTGTATGTCTTATTTTGCACAAAGCCAACTTTATTTGCAATAATGTAGTACATTTGAAAGCAAGTTTGTAAATCTGTTTTATTGTTGAAATAACAGCGAATTAATGATAAATACAAGTAACCACCTAGAGGTGACTAACCCGATAGCCACCACAACATAGCACGAATCCCTGATTCGTACCACCCATCAAGTTTTAAGTTAAAATGTTGTAGTCTAACTCTTGAAAAGCTTACCCAAGCGTGTCCATAACCTAGGACGAGGCTATTTGAATAGTTTTAACCCTACAGGGGTGTACCAATGTACCCACACTTCAGACCACCTTTAAGCCACAAAAGCACACTTCCGAAGGTATGCCGGCACGGCTAAGTCCTACGAGACGTTTTCCAATATTGTGTATTAACCACGAGCCGCTTGTATGGATCGGAATCCATACGCTTACATTGCAAGCCGAAAGACAACCAGCCATCACGGGGGAAGCCTTTCGGACTCTACAATGCTCCCAACACCATCTCTCCTGCGACCCGAAGCCAATACACGCCAAAGTACTAAGTCAAGAGAGGTCTCATACCCTCTAGTGTGGTTAGCACGCACAAATTGTCTGGATAATAGGTACTTACAAGATGTTCGGTCCTTAATTGACTCGGGCACCATTCCAGTCACACCCAAAAATCACACCGTCTTACCATTGTGCCCAAGTCCAAATCATTTTGCTTTTAATTTTGCTTTTTGCAATTGAACATAGCACCAAGCCGAAATATAGATACATAGTAAGCATTTGTGTGATCAAGGTTATCGACAAGTCGATAACCGCCCATTTCTACCGGAAGCTAAGCATGGCTAAGCAATGTTGTTTTGTAAATTCTACTAAGTGACAAGAGCTCATCTACGAACTCTAAATCACAGCAAGATAACCTAGGCTCAGTAGTAGAGGATTAACATTTACCTGCTGATTAATGCATCTAATAGGCCAACTATCGACAATAGTTAAAAACAAGATAGCAATGCATACGTAGAATTTGTAAACAACATAAATACTTAAAAATACAGGGATTAACATGATCAAACTGCTTGCCTTGCTGGAAGTGTTCTTGTTGCAGAGGAGGATTCTCAGGTTCAATATAATCTTCGGAACCTAACACGAAAATGCGATAAAACCAATAAGAACGAAGAATGCCAAACAAAACTCAACAGCAAAAGACATCCAAATCCCATGAAATTTATACAGAAGTAAGAGGTTGATTTTAGACAATTTTAGGAACAAAAAACACTTCATTTGGACTTAGCATGAAAAAGTTATGGCCAAAATAATTTTGCTCAGCCTGAAAAATCCAGTTTTAATTCCTATCTGTTACTGTTCATGGCATAATTTTCCAGAATGATTTAGGACTTGAAATTTTTATGGCAGCTAGTTAAATCTATTCTAACACTAGCAAAATTGAGTTTACACAATTTGGAGTTAAAATGAATTAGTTATGATTTTTATAAGTTGTAAAACTAGGGTACCATTTATTTCAGCAGCAAAGGCCATATTAAATCCTATACTACACTAAAGTACATCACAAGAGGATTTTAACAAAGTTTAGTTTGCCTAGATTGGAATTACAGAGAAAAAGTTATGCATTTTATAAGTTAATGAATTTCTAGGCAATATTTAATGTTGAGACAAGTTAATACAACCTACATTAGTTTCTGGTACAGAAAAGTGCCTAAGTTCATTCTCAGATTGAAGTTCAGCTTATTACAGAGCTAGTGCAATTGGAATCATTCAAAAAGGAGTTATATTGAGAAAGTTATACATTTTTGAAATTTACATTAAATATAATTCACAACTTAAAGCCCTCGGTTCCAAAAACTGAAAGACCAACCCAACCCGGGGAGGTCGTGGGTCGTCGATCTACAATCATACGGCTCACAAGCTCAGGCGCGCCAACCCCCACGAGCACCCGTGCGAACAGGCCTCAAAACACCTAGGGGAGGTCCAAGCCGTCAAATCAAGACTTGATGGCCTCGATCGAACGGGGAGGTCCTACAGTGAAAGACTGCTGAGGGAGGCCTGGGCGGTCAAGATCTCTCGGGGAGGTCCCAACGGTCTAGATCTCCGGAGGGAGGTCCTACGGCTAAAGTTCACCCGAGGAGGTCCTGACGGCTAAGATCTCGCAAGGGAGGTCTCAACGGTCACGATCAAGCGAAGGAGCTCCTGGGCGGTAAGTTGACAGAGAGGCACATGGATGGCTGAGATCTCACCGAGGAGGTCATGGAGGGCCAAGATCTACGCGGGGAGGTCCTATGCGACAGAGTTTTAATGGGAGGAGATCTGGACAGCTCAGATTAGATCTAGGGAGGTCCTGAATGGTCCAGATCGAAGCGGAGGGAGGTCCTGAGACTAAGGATTTTACAAAGAAGATCTAATGCTCATATTTAAACCTGGGGAGGTCGTCTACGGCCAGGATTGAGCCCAAGAGGTCCCGGGACTAAAGTTTTGACGAAAAATGACCCTACGGCACAGATCTAACAGGGGTGATCCTAGACGGCCAGGATCAACTCGAGGAGGAGGTCCACAGAGAGAGATCCGAAGGTTTTCTTTATAAAAGACCAGGGGTGGCCTTTTACAAAGAGGACCCCAAGGGTGGTCTTTAGGGGTGGTTTTTACAAAAAGACCCCGAGGAGGTCTTTTTGCCCAGGAGTGGTCCTAGCGGCTCTGATTGAGTTTAAAGAGGTCTTGAACGGCTAGGATCTAACCAGGAGAGGTCCTAGCGCTTAAGATTTTTCGCAGAGCCAAAACCAACAGCTAAGATTCGACCTAAGGAGGTCTTAACGGTCAGGATTAAAGCTAGGGGGAGGTCTTGCACTTAAGGGTTTTACGGAAAGGATCTAAAGGTCCAGATCTAATCTTGAAGAGGTCACTGACGGCTGAGATCACCCGAGGGGGAGGTCTTAAGACTTGCAGTTTTTCGAAAATAGATTTAAGGCCCATATCTAATCCTAGGGAGGTCGTGGGCGGCTAGGATTTACCCGAGGAGGTCTAGTGGCTCGACAAAAACGCAACAAAGTACCGGCTACCGCAGTCTGTTCGTCGGCACGTCGCCGACGACCAAGACCACGGCGGTGCGGACCAAAGCCACCAAAACGAAGCCAATACTATTGCGGACAAGATGCGACCACTCTCGACGGCGGAGCTGGCCTGTAACACCGGCGAGCCGGAGAGGAGCGGTGAACAAATTTTCGGCAAAACCGAAAACATGAAAAAGGTCCGCTACGACCTAACCTGACAAGTGCTCGAGCTCTAAGAGGCTAGAATGAACTCACCAGGGCCAAGATGAGTTTCAGAGGAGCTCGTAGGAGAGGAGGAAGCCGAAGGAGGTGCTCCAGTGACCAGGAACTCGCCGGAGACGAGGAAGAAGGTAGGGACGACCTCGAAGAACAGGTCCCCACAATGCCTCCCCCTGAAACCAACCGATTGGGTTAGAAAAGATGCCCAAGGTGGCTAATTGAACAGGTGGGCATGCCATGGTTGCAATTAAACCACTGGAGCTCGGGTGGTCTTGGGGAGCTCCAAAACCCAACAATGGTGGTTTCTAGGGTTCTTGTGAAATGAGCTCCAGCGACAAAATGAAGCCTGGTTGAGGGAGAGGAAGTCTAAAGGAGATAGGGAGGAGCTCATGGGTCTTTTGTAGCCAAAGGAGCAAGACCACGAGTAGGGGCAACCTTCGGGTGCACTGAAACAAACTCCCTGCCATGGACCTGCTAGATTTGACAAGGGCAGGTAGGGGATGACTTCTTTTAGGGTAAAGCTCTAACACAATTAATGCATGGCAGAAAGGAGTCGTTGATAAGGACAAAAAGGTGACATATCACTGCCCCCAACTACTCTGGTCCTGACACACCCACAGGCGCGTGAAAACCATGATGACCAGACCTCAGGGAGGTCGTGAGGAAGAGAAACAGAGCCGAGGGAGGTCCTGGACGATCCTGATTTGCACGGGGTGGTCCTGGACATCCCAGATTTGCCGAGGGGGAGGTATTTGCGGCGAGGATGTCCTGAGGAGGTCCTTGACCGCTGGATTAGAATCTGCCAGCTGAGGGTGCTCAAGAGCTCTTTTAGAGCAGCGGGGAGGTCTAGGGCATTGGATGGGAATCCAATGGCCCAAGGGGAGCGAGCCCGAGGAGGTCTAGGGGGCTGGCTCAACCGGGTACAATGGCTGGGTCTGACTCGAGTCCGAGTCAGACTCAGACCTAGGGTTCAAAATTTGGGTTTTAACAAGAGCTGATCTTTGGAGAATTATTTGGAGTAGCAAATCAATTCCAAAAATCATGAGATTTTTACAGAAGCTTGTTAGCAAGGTCATTCACCTTGTATAAAATTTCTGGAGGTTTTGGTGCTATGGATTTCCCTCCAAAAATCTAACAAGGTGTTGGTCCTCTGTTTGACCAGAACTTAAACAGGGTTGACTGCCCTCCAAAATCATTCAAACAATTTCTAAAAAATGTGAATTTTTTCAGAGGGGTTACACATCAACCCAAGAACTTAGGAGAAATATTTCCAGGAGATGGTCACAAGATTTGACAAGACTGCCTTGGAAGGCTAGGATGTTGTCCAAAATGACTTGTGATTTTTGTATTTCCATAACTTCTTTACAATAGTGGTACAAGGCAAACAGGAAATACAAGATGTAAGAATTTTTTTTTTAATTTCTACTCATTTTCTTACATTTGAAACACAAGTCTGAAACTTGGGATGTTACAATTACTAACCATAGAAAGTCAAGAACAAATAGATCTATAATCACTCTTTCCAAATCTACGGTCTCCTTTCACCAAATGGCCTCAAAGCCCCACCCCCTCAAAACAACAGTCTGTGAGAACAGATCTGGAATTTAAGACAGATCTGTGATGGTCGGGTTTGCCATAAGTGAAATTATCACAGACGATTTTTAATACAAACTGTCTGTGATGAGTTAATTATCACAGATGAAAAGTATCACAGACGGTTTTAAGAAAAAAATCGTCTGTGATATTTAGTAGGAACAGTCATCGTCGGACTGCGTACTTTACTATTGTCTGATGATTTCCCGATGGCTATATTGTCCAAGGACCTACCAGGTAGAGGCTATAAAGGTTGAGCAGTGGGAATATTTTGTTATCTCAACTCAGTCGCACGCTATCAGATTGCGTGTATATTGCATGACAGTATGAGTTTGAGGTATCTTGTTGGTAAAGTTGGGCAAATCTACAGAGTATAATCAATGGTATTCAGATACGTCGTGCTTCCGGTTAATGAAGTTGTATTCATGGGTAATTCCAATATATGAGGCATAAGTAGAGATTTTGAGATGTTAAGATGGTAATTGCAATTATTGAGTAAACCCCTGATGTTATATTAGTATGATTTTATTGTTTTAAAGGTAAACTATTTTAACTCAACAGTTGCATCCACATATACCTGATATGGTAAACCCTAAATAATCCATTGAACTCCTGGCATGTAGTTAAATAGCTTTCACATGTGGCTTTCTAAGTACGTTATGTACTCAGTCTTGCTAAATTTTCATCAGAAGACTGAAGGACACCTTAAATAAGGTATTAGGGTTGCGACCGCACTCAAGCTTTCCTGTAGAAGTATTTAGTTCTTCTGAATATAAGTCAAAGTTTTGGGCTTAAGATGCTCATTTTGTTGCTGCAAAATAGCCATTATGCCATAATTTAATCAAATTAACGATTTTTAACTGTTCGTAAGCAGGTTTAATTTCATTTCAGTTCACAACTGAAATCATGAGCAGTTGCACAAACCGGATACACCCTTTTGGGGACGCGCATCCTCTGGCATTGCTATACAATGTCACGGGTGAACAGTGTCATAACATTGCGTAGCATTCGTCGGATCAGAAGACAACGGCTGAGACCGCGAGTCTCACTGCAATAGAAGCACTGTAGCATTTTGCACTGCTCACGGGCACTATATCATCACCGTCACGATCGATCCAATCTACTCTTCCCGGATCAGATAACTCTGACGAATATCATGGTACTATTTAGCCATGATATTCCAAATAAAATGACAGAGGATACCAATCCCCTCTTGGGTCGTCACACGTGACATAGAAGGGTAGCACAAGCTGAAGCTCACAGTTCCGAAAAGGGAATCGATAATCGTCTTCTTCCCGTATAGGGCCCCGTCACTCCCTCCCTGCTTTTGTCGTCAGAGCTTGTGCTCATGCTGACCAAACCAGAGGAGAGGAGAGGAGAGGGAGGGATAGGGATAGGGATGGCAATGGGCCCCATTCCTCATTCCCCGACGGGGAATTCACCCATTAGGAGACGGAGATGTGGCTATTTCTTTCCCCACGGGGATGCTAATATGCAAATACAATTCCCCATCGGGTGAAGCGGGGATGGGGATGTTCCCCTACTCCCCATCCCCGTTACCCGCATGGACCCCCGATAAGACACATAGGCCACTAGCCCAGTACCGCACAACCCGGTAATGCGATAGCTAGATAATCTTATTTGCATCTTTTACTTTGTAGATGCTAATTAATCAAAAAATATTATCATTTTAGTATTGCATGTGAATGTTCATACTCATTTTATAACATTATGAATCTTATTTTCTCTTCTTTCGGGATCCAACTTGCGGGTATGGGTCCCCGTGGGGCCCCGATAACCCGATGGGGATGGGGACGGGGGAGAATAGCATCCGAGGATAAGGATGGGAATGGGGACAGAGAATTTTCCGTCTCTCAGGGATAGAGATGTTCTACCACTTCCCGATGGGAAATGACCCCGTTGCCATCCCTCCCGCTAGGGAGGGATACGTTACGTTAGCGAGGGAATCTGGACGCGGTTAGGCTAGGTTGGGTTTGGTGGTGCGACTCCGACCGATTAGACGGAGAGATGAGATAGGCGAGGCAGGCAGGCAGCCTCGCTTTCCCCTTTTGTCTTGTTTACTCCTCCCCTTTCTCTTTCTCCTTTACTTTCTTTTCCCCCACTCGTCCTCCTCCCCTCTCTCGACAGCGACGGCGACGGCGACGACCAACGCAAGGGGCTGCGATTCCTAGGGTTCCGGCGAGGTGAGCTCTCCCGTACAGATCCCCGACCTTCTACTCGTGTTTCTTCCCGCAAAATTTCTCGGCCGGATCCGGAGGTGTATAATATACTGTACCCGTCTTCGTCTCTTAGGATAGCACCCAGTTTGTTTCTTCTCCCTCCTCCTTCTCAACAGCAGGCAAGATCCCTCCTTGTACAAAATAAAGGCTACCAGGTTCTCATCTGTCTTGCTGTTTTGGCCACTAGCTAAAGGGGGATTTGATTTCAGTTGGCCCAGGTACGGATTGGGTGCCCGCGTCGGGACTTCATAGTTTGTTTAGATTTGCCACGTTTTGGTCCCATTTATCCAACTTTCCGCCGGCGCTTGGATTCTTTTGGGGTGCGGGTATGTTTGCGTCGCTACGACTGTGCTAGGACTGAGGTGCTTCTATGACTAGTCCCTGAACCGTTGTTCGGTTATGAATTTTGCTCGGGGTCGAATTCCGTGGACTGTCTGTGTCTGTTCTTGTTAGCAATTGGACGGGAATTGGATGGAACTAAATCGTCAATCTAGTCTAGGACCTCGACACAGTCTGGGTGAAATCATTGTGTCCGTCTTTCTCATGTCCGCTCGATATAATTGTGGATTTTCCCCTCGGTATATCCAAAATAAAACGAACCAAGGACTAAAGCCAACACCTTTCCCTCTTTCCATGCCCAACTGCCCTCAATTTGTGATAGTTAGCGAGCAACTTGTGTTTAGGATTTAGCCTCTGTTGTTTTCATGTCTCGATTGGCATTAAGCTAATAGAGGCCATTACTCAGCTGGTGAAACTTTCTGTTGTATAGGAAGCTACTCATTTAAACCTGGAAGCTGGAAATCGCGACAACTGATAAGTGAGGCAGAATCGACCCTCTGCGGTTACATATGACTTGGATGATAATGATATGAGGCTGACGGAGTGCCACAGGTAACCGAAGCTCGTACCAACCTTGGCAAGTTTTAAATTATATGTGCGTTGACTAGTCCAGACCGATAAGAAATGCGCCAGAATACTTGTTGAAGCAGAGCTTTATGTGTAGCATGCAATGAAGCGAGTGACAAAACCATTTTATTGTTACCATACATTAAGTAATATTAGGCATTTTTGCAAAACGGCATGTGTAAATACGCTCAAATGCTTTAGTTCCACGGACCAAATAATGAGTTAAGCTACTTGTTTTTATCCTTAGTAATGAAAGCTAGTGCTGATTGGGTTATACTGCACATGTAAATAGTCCTAGAGGTAAAGGCTGTTTCTACTTGCATCAGCTGCACATGTAAATAGTCCTAGAGGGAAACAGCGGCTGTTTCTACTTGCATCAGCTGCACATGTAAATAGTCCTAGAGGTAAAGGCTGTTTCTACTTGTGGTCTTGTCCATATGTATATTTTTTTGGCAATACACACCGTCTCCATGTGATTCATAGTAACGTTTCAATTATTGTGTTCAACACTCATGATACCCACAATACTTCTTATTGACTTAAACTACTATCCATGTTTCAGGATGTTATATAACCTGAATGAATCTTGGTGAACTCTCTGACCAGACAAGACTCAGTTCAACACTGAAGTAGTTGTGCAGTGACATAAGTGCAAGAGGCACGATGCTTGAGGATTTCTTTACTCTTACTGAGATGAAGGATGGCATTTCAACTGTAGCAAGAATTGGAGAACTGGTCTCTGAGATTCAGAAGCTGAAAAATGCTGTTGGACTTAACACAGCTGACTTGATAAGGCAGTGTTCAACGGCTGCAAACACACTAGCATCCACCAAAAACGAAGAGTGTCTTCAGCATTTCGTTCAGCTTAATGGTGTTGGTTTTCTCAATCAATGGCTTCAGGATGCTCAAAATTGCAGTAAGGATATCAGCAACTCAGCAGAAGATCTAATAGTTGCTATATTAACTGCACTGGAGTGTCTTCCAGTTGATAACGCGCAGTCAATTTCTTGTGGAGTTCTGCCTACTGTTCACCATCTGCTTGCTCATGGGAATTCCAAGATCAACGAAAAGGCAAGTGTACTTTGTCAGAAATGGAGCAGCGTACAAAACTGCAGTACAGATGGCCAGGACATGGATACAAAAGAGGCATGCCAGACAGACCAACTTAAACTCCCAGAAGCTAGCCAGGAGACAGAAAACGATAAACATGATGGGGCAATTGAAGCTGAAACTGCAGAAGATAAATCAAAGACTGAGGTGATGGCTTGCTCAGGTGTTCCTTTGCCTAATCCCTTGCTGACCAATGATAATACAGATACAATGAAGCAACCACCAGTGCTGACATCCTCAGATGGAAATGCCATTTTAGGAGATGTAAACTCCTCAGTACCATCTCTTGTGTCTCATGGTGGTTTAGAAAATGTATCCGCCACTAAGGAGACTTATGCTACCAATGATGTAGGCTTGGCCACTAAGTGCATGCTCCGATCAGACTCTCTCAATGCAAAGAGTGGTGTTGGGCAAGTTGCAGCACCGCATGTGACTACAGGGGCCAAGTCTCCAGATCCTAATAAACCGGAAAATCCATTTGTTAGTAGCAAAATGGATGTGGAAGACCAAAATGTTTCAGCTAGCTTCGATATCAAGAAAGGCGAGTCCTTTTCAAAAGATATGCCACGTTCTGAGAAGAATACAATGGAAGCTTTAAACCATCTTGCATATGTAAGCCCTGGTTTGCAAGATTCATTAGAGGAAGAAAGTATGGGCAAAGAAGAGGGACCTACATCATCGTCTGATACAGATGGAGAGGGCACTGGCAATGAATTTAGGTTGAAGAGATGTATGAAGAGTTTTGGGGATTCCTCAAAGGAAGCAGAGACAAAGTTGACTGCGCTAAAGGGAGATAAATCAACACCACTAGCAGAGTATGATGATACTGATGCACTGGAAGTAGCTCGTCTGGTTGCGATTGAGGTAGAGCGGGAAGTCATTGACTACAGAGGACCCTTTTGTGATTCTCCTGATATTAATTCCAGACGTGCTGATAGTCCTGCCTTGGAAGCACGTCGGCAGCCAGAACCGCCTATCGATGAATCGAATGATAATAAATCCTCCACTGCAGGGGACGGTTCAGGAAGTTCCTCATCTCTCAAGGAGGATGGCTCGGGCATCACAGATGACAGTGGCCCTTTCAGTAGAAAACATACACACAACACAGAACTGGGAGACTTAGATCTTAATGAAAATCAGTGCATCGAGGAAATCGATTGTCATGCAAAGTCCATTCTTAGTAATTCTATTAATTTATCAACACCTATTGCTGTGGCTGCTTCAAGAGGCTCATCTGTGTTTCCTGCTCGACTCCAATTTGATGGTGAACTAGGATGGAAAGGTTCTGCTGCCACCAGTGCTTTCCGGCCAGCTTCTCCTTGGCGAACTCCTGAAGGAGAGAAGTCAATGTCAGCTTCTTCACAGAAAACAAGCAACATGTTTGACTTAAATGTAACCGATAGTGACAATGCTACTGCTGGTGAGCCACTTTCAACAGCCATCCTGCCAGCTTCTTCTGCCCTAGCCTCCAAGGATACCTCTGCAGCTGTTGGTGTGAGTGGGGGGCTCGAACTTGACCTTAACTGCCCATGCGGCGACGAGGAAGCTGCAATCACTACAAGTAATGTGCCGTCGTTCTGGAATCGGCAACAACGCCATGGCGATTGGAGTCAGCCTTCTTCCTCTTCATCTTCAATGCAACCTGCAGCCAGGAACTTTGACTTGAATGATATGTCACTTATGGATGGCCCTTCACGAGGTGTAGATGAGTCTTCTGTCAAGGCTTCTGGGAGGGACGTGTCAGACCAGTCTTCGGTTACAATTTTGGGCAAGAGAATAGTTCTTGGACAGCAAGAACATTGCCACCAAAGCCAGCATATCTTTCTGGGGTCAAGTGTGGAATCTAGAGTTCCTGCGAGATCTATGCGGTCTTATGCACATACACCGCCCGATTATAGTGTTGTCAGCTATCCGTCCCAACCTGCTTTGTCTTTTCCGCCACCTTGCTATGCACCAGGGGGTGTTCCTTGCATGGTTGATGCAAAGGGTGCTCCAGTTATGCCACCATTGCCAGGCTTAGGTGTTGGCATTTCTCATCCATCCTTCAGCAGCAGAGCAATCCCACCATCTACTGAATTGAGCTATTTTCATCCTGGCATGGATTTTAATTACGGAGTCTCATCTGAAGGTGCACGTAGGGAAGGGGGGAGCTACTGGCCTGTGTCTTTCCAAGGTCAGACCATCTTTGTTGATGAACGCATGAGAAACACGTCGCAGGGTGGCAGTAACTCTGGGATGGTATTGAAGCGAAAAGAGCCAGACTCGGGTTGGGATCTGTACTCACGTCGCAAGGCATAAGGTTCATTGCAACTGTAATCGATTTTGTTGTTTATTTATTTGGTTTGTTCAATGTACCGTTTAGTGCGGCACCTTGGACATTCTAGAGTATTTTTGGCACCTGAAAATGGGCCCAGTTCTACTAGGTTTGAAGACATACACAGAGAACTGAATAAGGTCAGCTACGAGTAGACTTCAGAGATGTTGACTTGGCATTGATATTATTGGCAGCTGAAAACCTTGTGTAGATTTGGTTCTTTGTAAGGGTAGCTACTTTTAGTTAACCTAATATAGCCGAATTGCTCTCTACGAAAAGCTGAATTTATGTATATCATTGTAGAACTTATAATTAATAGATGAAATGCTTCCAGTTCATCCTTCTTTTTTCTGGGTTTCTTCATCAACTCAAGTACTATACTAAACTGAACATATGATTCTTCGGAGTTATTTTAGGTACTGTATCATGGGGAAATGCCGCAACTTGCTGTTCTAGAAACCCGGCATGCATTGGTTCTTTGCATGGTCGAACGACTTCGCAATGGAAACTGAGATACTGAATAATTGACAATGCCCTTTTTCCCCTTGTAATGTTTGATAGTTATGACCAGCAGAGCTAGTAAGGTATACCCGCCTTGTTTCTCTGAAGTCAGCTGAGTCTATAGGTCGCAGAACTTAACTTGTTTGATTTTGGAGTCGACATTTTCTTGGATTATTATTTTTTAACTCTGATCTTGAGCGTTGTGGTTGTCGGGATGGTTTTCCTTTTCCAGGCTTTAACTCGCAAAAATGGCAAATTCAAAATGATCAGTAACTAGTGAGTATTTGCCCGATTTTGCGCGCCGTGGGCTGTGGCTCACAGATTTGAGCCAGTTTTAGCTGCTTATTAACTTTCTTTTCTGGTTGATGATTTATGCTGTAGCGTTAGAATGAGGTGAAAGCTTGATTTGCCACGCAGTAGATAGATGACGAAATTACGCCTGCTTCAGTTGATGTTGGTTTTGAGGTGGCGGTTTCGTTTCTCTGTCGAGGCTGGCGTTGACGTGCATGTGGAGAGCATGCGGCTCTTACTCTTAGAGACAGGCAGCCATGCATACCGGTGCGGCTGTGCGCACCGGTACCAGTACATCAAAGGTTTTGATGGCCGAGGTATCCTACCGACATGAGTAGTCTAAGAGGGTGTCGCAACAGGGTGCTGCGTCGGTGGCTCAGTCCGGACGCACCGTGCAGCTGTGAAGCCCCAACGAAGACTTGGCTACCCTCGCCGTGCGAAGGTCCACCGCCATGCCCCGGCGCCGTAGTGTCCATGCCTACTCAAACTCGAAGTCCCCGGAGCGTGACTCCTCGTGCGACACCACCTCCTCGTCCTAAAAAGATGTACGAGCTGTGAAACAGTACGTTATGCATGTAAACATGACGAAAATGATGAAATAATATGTTATGCATGCAAACAAGATAGACACAACTCGTCGCACGAAGGCAGTGGATGGCTCCGCGTACTCCTGTCTCGTGTATTGGTGGAACTCAGGACCTGTTAGATAAAATTGCCGTTAGTAACTAGTGGAGTTCGAAATAAACAACCAAACACGAGTGTTTCATGCTAACCTACGAACTGCATCGGGGTACTCGCAGCACGGTGGTACGAGGACCTGCCTGCCATGTCTGAGTGAGGAGTCGTGGGGCGTGACGCACCATGACTCACTCCCGCCCACGCACAGGTGAGTCCACCAGCTCCCTCAGCCTACGGTAAGATGCAAGCTGGATGCCTTGCCTCATCTTCTCTACAAACTCATTCATCACCGCTCTGATCTCTCGCGCCGTCATGTTGAAAAGCTCCCCGAGCGTCATACGACGCACGGAGGTCGCCAACTCGTACATCTCCCATTGCGGATCGATATGTACACATAATTAACAAGTTAGAAACCGAAAACTTGCGAAACAAATAAGAAGTATGGACCATTCAATACGTACCACACGATGGAATGCGGAGTCCGGCTGGGTTGGGTACTTGTCGGTCGTCGCGGCCTCGTGTCATGGTGGGTCGTCCATGACCTTGACGCAATGAACCCACGTCCGATTGGAGTACCACTCGATGTACCCATCGAACATCCCGAGGCCGTAGGGAGCATCCTCCTGGACGACGTCCTCCAAGACGTGGAGCCAGCTCTCAACCCAAGTGAGCATCCTATCAACCAGGAAGTCATAGCAGGTACTCCCTTCCTAGTGTATCTGTGGAAAACAAAATAATTATTTCGTAGGTACGTAAGATAAATGCTACGACAGAAATAAAAACGTGAACTTACCTATAGACGTTCGGCAGCAACCGCTGTCCTCAGGGGATTGGGACCTCCTATCGCAGACCGAACTGGCACATCACCTGGTGCCCGTGGTACTCCTCCACGAAGATATCGTGCACCAAGCTCCTCCACATGTACCAGTACGCGTGGTCTCGCATGCACAAGATTGACATGCCTCGGGGTGCGCGCGCGTACACCCTATCGGGAGTGTACGGTGTCCAGATGACGCGGTCATCCGTCAACTGATTGAACATCGCAACATAGTCCGGGTAGGATGCATGCGTAGTGATTAGAGTGAAGGTGACCTGTGGAATCGAACAACAGAAACTTAGCACAAGAAATAAAATTACATTACCAAAGAGAATAAATGTTCAAAAAACTTACCCATCGGCAACACCACACCGTATCCATGGTCGGCCAATCCACGCTGTCATCGTTGGCGTACATGGCGGCACTGTAGGCTCCTAGATCCAGCTGTAGTCGTTCGATTTGAAAACGTTTGAAGGACCACAGCTGAAGAAGCAGCGGGCATCTGGAGAGGATGGAGCTGTCCCGATCCCCGTGGGACGCGATCGCACAGGGCGCAGTATGTCGCGCATAGCACTATTGGGCCCCAAGCATACAGCTGGATCACCTCCACCTCCACCTCCAAGTCCGCCAGCTCGTGTGCGTAGTAGATCATGTGCTTATCGATGTTGTCGCCGTGGGACCCTAGGAACATCACCCACCTGAACATCTATTGCAAGTAGGCCTCGAAGTGCCTCCTCACGTGTACTCGGGAGCGTCCCCTACCATACGCTCCGGTGCAAGAATACAGAGGCACATCAGTAAGTTGCACAAAGCAATTGAAGCAGAAAGACAATAGTTATAAAACTTATGTAGAACTAACAGATCCACTCCAGCGAGGACCCATGAGTACTGCTGAACTCCTTGTAGCCGGTGTTGGGCGGCAGCACCCACTAGAACCTCGTGAGGAACTCTGTGAGCCATGTGGCCAGGACGTCGTGCGCCGCCAAGGGGAAGCCTGGGCAAGGCAACCCAATCAAGAAGATCACGTCCTGAAGCGTCGGCGCCATCTCCCCACATGGAAGGTGGAACGTGTGCGTCTCCAATCTCCACCGATCAACCAGTGCCATTAGGCGGCACCGGTCGTACGAAAACCGCCTCGACGTACGACCATCACTCGCGTGGTCCTAGTCGCCCTCCCACGTCGCCTCCACCATCCTCACTAGTGGAAGGAGACCTGCTGTTCTCAACCTGCGTCGAAAGGATTAAGAACATACGTAAGTCCGCCCAAAGTAGCAGACTGCAATTGAGTACACGAGGGTCACAACTACACGTACCTCGGAACCCAACGTGGGTCCGTCCTCCATGCCCTCATGGGCGTGCGTAGCCGCAATGCGCCAAGCTCAATTACCACCTCACCCTCTTAGGGGAGGATGGTATTGAGGCAGCTACGGTGACTCATGTCAACGACCGGGTCAAACAACTTGTACGACCACTACGCAGTGTCTCCTGGGTCCGCCATACCTGAAAATTCAATGCATATATTGTAAATACTACGAAACATATACAAAAAGTAATAAGAAGCGACATATCTAATTAATTCAATTATTACATGATTAGCGACACATACGAAACTGATCTGCACATGACTGTATCGACGTAAAAAATTTTAAAGGTATCTTGTCGTGTACATATGGAAAGTAAAATTAAGTTCACAATATTTTAATTAATGTCTACATACCCTATTTAGCTACTCTGGATTTTTTTTTTTATAGAATTTTTAGAGGTGTCTTCTGGTTTTTCTAATTTGAAATGTATTTTCGACATTAACAAAATATTTACCGTGTACAAATTGAAACCAAAATTAAGTTGACAATATTTTAATTATGGTCTACATACCCTATTTTAGCTACTCTAGCATTGTTATAGAATTTTTATAGGTACCTTGCTATTTTTCTTGTTTACAAATTATTTATCGTTCACAAATGGAAACCAAAATTAAGTTGAGATTATTCTGATTAACCTTTACATGCCCTATTAACTACTCTGTAATTTTTATAGATTTTTTTAGGTATTGTGTTACTTTTCTTGTTTGAAAAGTGTCTCCAACATTTACAAAATATTTACCGTGTACAATTGAAAACAAAATTGAAGTTGATAATATTTTAGTTCAGTTGTACATACCCTATGTAGGAACTCTGAATTTGTTTTATAATTTTTAGAGGTGTCTTGTTATTTTCCTAGTTTGAAAAATATTTTCGGCATTAACAGAATATTTACCATGCACAAATGGAAACCAAAATTAAGTTCAGATTATTTTGATTATGCTCTACATACCCTATTTAGTTACTCTGCAATTTTTGCAGATTTTTTATATGTATCGTGCTACTTTCTTTGTTTAAAAAGTGTATCCAGTATTTACAAAATATTTACCGTGTACAAATGAAAACAAAAATTAAGTTGATAATATTTTAGTCCAGATCTACATATCTTATGTAGCAACTCTGGTTTTTTTTTTACAATTTTTAGAGGTGTCTCGGCATTAACAGAATATTTATCGTGCATAAATAGAAACCAAAATTAAGTTCATATTATTTTGATTAAGCTCTACATACCCTATTTAGCTACTTTGTAATTTTTGTAGATTTTTTATTTGTATCGTGCTACTTTCCTTGTTTGAAAAGTGTCTCCAGCATTTACAAAATATTTATTATGTACAAATAAAAACAAAAAACTAAGTTCACAATATTTTAGTTCAGCTCTACATACTCTATTTAACAACTCTATTTTTTTACAATTTTTAAAGGTGTCTTACTATGTTCCTAGTTTAAAAAGTATTTTCGGCATTAAACGAATATTTACCGTATAAAAATAAAAACCTACAAAGTGGCCTTAGTATTTTTGCGGATTAATTCTAAATCATTCGAATACTACACCATAAATAATATATATACGATGAACTAAACTATACACAGCTAAAGTAATGTACTAAATCAAACTGCAATACAGCTAAAATTATCTAATCTATTGAATCCTATGTCACTATTTTTATTTGCTAACCTCCTTCTCTCTCTCCTCCGCTTCGAACTGCCAAGACTTCGCTACGTCACTCCTCCCCTCTCCTCCTCTCTCTTGTCTCCCCCTTCTCTTTTTTCTGAAATTGAAATGACTTTTCATCTCATTGTTTGGATTTATATAGCCAGTCTCAGTCACCAATTGAACTGGCGATTTACACATTCTTCAAAACAAATCACCAGTCCAAATGGAGATAGGCAGGTGGAATGGCAACTAGCAGTAAATGACATCTTGACGCCATTTCAAATGGTGACATGCCTATTTTTGTAATAAAAAAAATCCCGATTATTTATTTATATAATTATCTTTTAAATTAATATTATTTTGTAAAAAAATTCCAGCTGCTGCTGCTCAGCCCAACGCTAGGATGGATATGATGTCTCGGAATCTTTAGTTGCATTTCTCATACGCACACCTTGTATTATCCTATCCCTTCATCAACAATACTACTTGATAGGTGAGGAAAAGGACATGAGATCCCAATCGATTAGTCTCACCAATCTGCCTATAAGTAACGGAGTATCACAACAATTATCGTCTCAAAGCAAGAACACAACAATTAACTCTGTAAACATTTTTTTTTGAAGGTCACTATGTAATCATTTAAGTTTTTTTTTTTTTGTTAAAAACCGACTGTAAACATTGCTGCAAGTCAAACCGCCGCCTATCAGAATTACATCGGGGATGCTAGACTCTTTAAAGTGCATGTGGCAAGTTACGAGCTCCGAGGAATATATGGCAAATATTAAGAAGAGCAATGCACAACCAAGACAGCAAGCCATGAACTGGGTGCAAAGAAGAGAGCAATCCATACGTGCTGCTTAAAGTGTGTGTTATGTTAAAAATCAGTTCTTTCGCATTCAGAAAAACATAGTTACCAAAATACGCATGTACAGAGTGTAAGGGGCATCTTTCCCTAAAAAAACTTTGCCTAATAAAAGGGACATCTTGTTGAGTTCTTGACTTCTTGTTACTCCGGACCAGGAGCAAGATTAAAAGCTTTGCAAAATTTACACCAGCGCAAGCTTCAATGATCTAGCTTGTACCTTCTCAGGGACAGCCGTAGGTGTTTGCACTAGATTACTAGTAGGAAGAACAGCAAAGCATCTATGCTCACTGCTACCTCCTGTCGCTCATTTTTCTTTTCTTTTGACATTGGCCAACCTCTTCATGCCACCTGCATACACAAATGCATCATAACTGCATCGCAACCAATCTCCAGAAAAGCAGTAAATTTCTAGAAAAAGAAGATCAAGTGTAAATATAAAACAAAATTGTGTTACCCAGTCTTCGCTAAATTCAACTAAATTGCTTCAGACAAATTGATCAAACATTGAACTCTAGTAATA
Source organism: Ampelocalamus luodianensis (assembly GCA_036346255.1). Lineage (NCBI taxonomy): Eukaryota > Viridiplantae > Streptophyta > Magnoliopsida > Poales > Poaceae > Ampelocalamus > Ampelocalamus luodianensis. The sequence continues at coordinate 248,885 of CM070627.1, forward strand.
TATGTCTGTAAACAAACACAATGAAGAATACCTATGCTTACAGAAAATGAGAATCAGGGTGATGATCTTTTACTACTAAGCAACAAGAAGAGGAGGCAGCGGAGGAGGAAGACTTACCCATCCTGCATCTTTTTCGTATTCTCTCGACACCAATTGGTGTTTGCTAATCTTCGTTGGGCGGCCTGACCACCTCAGAATCACTCCCACTGTTGGTAAAATCCGCACCAGAATCACTTAATAGTGCAAGTCTATCAAGAATGTTTGGATCAACTGAGGTCTCTTTTAGTCGTTCTTTGAAATTTTGCAGCAAAACAATCCCTGAGAAGCATAAGCATATATCAGCAAAGAGATTGCACCATACATGTGATGGAAGACTCTGGGCAAAATACTACAGTCTTTAGAAAGACGGGAAAAAATGCTACATTCTTCATACGCTTGCGGTTGCAGATAAATACGATAAGACCTCTAATAGTTTGTGTAAGGTCGGGTCAAAGACCTGAATTGCTAGCATATCAGTTTGTGCCAAGGTTCCAATAAGTATGGGCATTAGGCAGAGCGCGCGCGCCCACACATACTGTGAAACATTCCAGTATAATGCAACTCTGAATCAGCAAAAATGTCCTATGATACGAATTCAGAAGTTTGCTGCAAATCTGTCCCTTGGTCGCACAAATTCAGAATATTGAGAATAACATAACAGCTGAATGTCCTATGATACGAGCACATATAAATCAACAACTAAATACTGGTTTTACGACCAAAGAGCAAACTACGATGGGCACTTGGTGTTCATTTCGACCACTAGCTATGATTCACCATGGCAACCGACACTAGCTTTGCTATTGGCAATAATTAACTAGTGTTAAGCATGAATAGTAATAATTGATTATTACAGGGATTGGGTTGCTCGGATCAAGATTCAGGAGTAAAAAACCCATCATGCCAGCCATGCCAGTTTTGATGGACGGGGGAAAGAGAGGACGGAGGAGACTTGCGGTGGAGTAATAACAGTGATACCGAGAGCACGCAGCGTCCGCAGATCAAATTTGTCGGCGAGGCGAGGATGGCCGGCGTTCTTGGCCCGCGTCGCGGCCAAGTCCTTCAAGCTGATGAGCAAATCCTGCGCACCACCACCACCAGCAAACCACTGAGAAGTCAGCAAGAAGATGAAAGCAGAGAAAGAAGAGGAAAGAGGGGCGGTTACGAGCTCGGGTTCGGAGAGGGTCGCGAGCCACTGTGAGTCTTGCTGCCGGCTGCTGCTCTCTGCGGCTGCCGGAGATGGCTTTTCGCCGGCGTCGGCGGCGTCCATGAAGAGAGGAGAAGGGGGAGGTGCGCGCGTGCTGCGTCTAGTCTGGACTCTGGACTGTTGCTCGGCCCGGCCCAATTCGAGTCACTCGGCACCGGCGGCTCAGCATGTCCCCTGAAAAAAAGACTTTGCAGTGTCTGTCTTAAAAAAAAAAAAGAGTAAATTTTACAAAACTACGATAATTTTGGTAAAACGAACCACACTTTCTTTCTTTTGCGTAACATTTCACAAAACCGCACTTTTAAGTATCCAAAGGGCTAGGGCCACTCGTCGGTCTCAGAAGTGTCTCTGCTACTTAAATATTGGAGTTGGTGATGATCGTCCGTCCTACTATCAACCACGTCCGTCTGATCGGCTGAACAGTTCAGATGCTTAGCGTCCTCTCACACCTTCCTGCAACTGGAATGCCCCCACGAACACCATCGCCCGTCGTCCCCCTCCCTCCCTCCCAGTCTATTCAATCATCGACTATGCAAAGGAATCACACACCGACACAGCAGTATTCAATTCAACCATCGACTATGCACAGGGCAAACAAACCAACACAAATAACAAATGAAACAAATGGATCCCTTCATTTTTTGTTAGTTACTTGTCTTGCCGTCAGCAATTAGGCTTTCCCTTCCTGAGTAAACATGGAGAAAGAAAACCAACACTTCACTACCCCTTAGCTCAAACGAACAATGAGTCAGTCAACCACAATTTCCTTTTGTTTTCTTTGCTCTCCTCAACGTTTTTACAATTGTGATCCTATGGTGTCAACCCACAAATGCACACCCCTCAAAAAAAAAGTCAGATGTATAATCCTCGTATATTCCTGGCACATCTCAATTGGTCACCAGGGGCGAACAGAAACAACACATTAGTCTGTATCGCTGCAACAACATCGTCTCATGGCGATGATGACGACGAACAAGAGTCCTCGCAACGGGTCAGCACGCAGTCCTCCAAGAAATTGGCCAGCTGAGAGGTGTAGAGCCCCGGATTGCTCCGGTAATGGTCGACGTGAGGCGATGACACAAAGTCGCATGCCCTCACCTCGTGCCCTGCTCTCCGTTGCCCCTCGACGAACGACTCCACCGACTTGGCCGGGATAACCCTATCAGCAGAGCTGTATATGTACAGCTGGGGGCAATTTGGTTGCTTCGAGGACAAGAGCTCCATAACATCAGACAACCTCCTGTAAAAAGGCCACAGATGGTTATTAGCTCAACCATGTACTAGTTGTTTGTTGCATTTAGGACATTCCAAGTTCTAAGCCATTGTTACACTATATGATTAAATGACAGGTTGTAAGATATTTACAAAGTATGACTTGTAATAGATATTGCCATATTATTTGTCAACCACCCGCATCTATACTTTACTGTGATGAAAAGTCAATTGCATCGCTAGGCATGTCATTACATAACGGATGATGATGGTTGTGTACTGGCGCAGTCACCAACCAAATAATTAACTCTTGTGATGTGACCAGTGAGAGAGGCCTTAGATACCCCCGTCTCCATTTAAGAACAGTTCAATTGAAAAGGCACAGAGAATTAGAGATAAGACCCTGTGACTGAAAATCCATATGTGGACGAGATGCATACCTATTAATGGTTGGATAGTTCAAAACAACATCGAAGAACTTCTCCAGCGCTGATAGCAGAACAGCCTCGGTAGCTGCTGGCTTGGGATCCTTGTTAGACTCCACAACTAGGACGTCAGACCTTGTATCGCTTGATCCTTTCGTCGCTACGCTGTGTTTTTTCATGATGGCGGCCGAGAAGCCTGAAGCCCAAACCTGTGTTCAGAAAACAGTACACACAAATATATAACTTTGTTCCAACAAAACATGGCAGAGGAAAAGGCGACTAAATAACAGCATATGTAAAATATGGAGGGGGATACAATTGCTGAAACATTTGTTTGACATAAACAATGCATTTTGGAATGTGCAGAATTTACAAAGAAAAGATTTGGACAACAGTTCGAAAACCAGCAAATCAACCGGAAAGCTGGTGATCAGCTGCAAACCTTATAGGCTTATAATTGCATAGCAAAACAATAACACCAAACACCTAATTTTGTTCACAAAAGGCTAGCTAAATTATTTACCTGAGAATCAGGGACAGGAACAGGTGCTGAGTCGACTACACAACCCTTAATTTTCTCCATTGCTGAAGGATCCTGCCTCTGCAAGTTCTCCAGTATTACGCCATAGCTGCAACAACACAAAGAAGGAATTAAGCTCAATCTCACGGTGAGAGTTAATTCTTGGCTCGGGAAATCGACCAGAAAGTGTATAATACCAGAGCCAGCCGGTGTTACTGAAAGTGTGGAAAACAATCTTCTTCCCACTCTCCTCCCTGACCCAACCAGCAAGATGTTCGGAGAGCATCTCTACATTCTTCTCAGCCTTCCCTCCGAGGTTATAACTGACAATGTCAGACATGGGGAGGGTGAAGGTCACAGCATGGAAGCCCCTGGAGGTGTACCAATCGGCATATCTCTTCAGGTGCTTCTGCCTCGAGCCCAACCACCCGAGCAGAACAACCACCGTCTGAGACTTGTCGGACGAGTCACCACAGACCCTGGGGTCCGGCAGATGCCAGCGGTACAGAACATCCGATGACGAGGAAGGGATCACAGTCATCGCCACGTCGTGTCCCGAGGTCTTGGCGAACTTTGCATACTGGTAAACCGTCTGGATGACCGGCAAAGACGCAACAGGCGCCTTGACAGGATCCAAAGTCTTGACATTGCGTGGAAAGAAGTGCAGACCAGACATGGCAGAGGCTGAATGCGCTGAGACATCCGGCTTGCTGGCCGGAAGTGAGACGACTGCATCTGCATTCACAGTTGTATCGGCAAGCTTGTGGTGGGACAACCTGTCGGGCAGCTCGAGGGAGGAGACGGCGGCGAAGGCAGCGACCGCCATGGCGGAGAGGGGGCGGTGGAGGGGGGCGGAGAAGGAAGCCGTCATGGAAGTTGGAGAGCCTCTCAAGAATTAGATTCTTGTCCGATGCCGAGGAGGAACGTGTCTGATATTTATTATCGGCCTGCACCCTCCCCTGTCCTGCTTCATAGGAAGGAAGGAAGGAAGGAATGAACAACGAGACTTAGCCGTCGGTCGTAACACGCGGTTTGCATAAATTGAATTGAAATAAGCTGTAGAAAAATAAAGAGAAGACGTGTAGAGGAAAGAACAATGTCAGCCACATTATTTGTGTGCCCCAATTTCACCTAACAAGAAGACTGCACGAGGAACGGAAGAATCATGTGATGGACACGTCTTTGTCGGGGGGTCAATACGCCAAGGAGCAATGGATTGTCAGAGACAGAAAGATTGAGAATTTATTTACCTCCTGAGGGGTTGAATTGGAGTTGGAATTGGACACGGGAGCCGGGCCCGGACTCCAACTGCTGTATGGCAGCCTTCCTCCTACCCCTGCAATTTGTCAAGAAAACATGAGGCAAACGACATTAAAAGTTGTAATTTGATCAGATATACTTGATGACGAGAACGAATGAAGAGATAGGATAGGAACGCGCTGCGCTTCGTCACTAGATGGTCGACGGGGAGGGGGAGGAGGAGGAGGAGTTGCAATAGAAGAGAAACGAAAGAAAGAAAGAAGAAGCCTTTGTTTGCAAGGACGGGCCGTGGTCCGTGGACGGTGGTGCGAACGTGATCGGTGACAGCGATTTTGCGTACGCAAACTATGCGTGATCGCGTATGCCAAATGCGACAATAAAAGATTAGTTAGCATTAGTGTAGGTGAGGTGGCGAAAAAGAAAGGAAAAAAGTGGAGGATGGAAACAAGACAAGCTTTCCCTTTGTCTTGAGGAGCATTGCAAATTAGAAAACATTCTGACTTTGTTCCAGGAAAGCTGGAAGAAGAAGAAGAAGGCGAGTTTGCAGGACAGATTAAGGGTTGTTGAATCAATAGCAATCGATCAAAAAAAAGCGGAAAACAAGAAAACGTCACCGCAATCAATCTGTATTCTGTAGGAGGGGATGGGAGGGGGAAATCTGCAAGGGAAAAAGGAAGACAAGCTAGGCTCCGGAGAGAAGAATCCATGGAGCAAGAAAGCAACCAAAAGAGGAGGAGGAGATGATAAGCTTACCTGGGCTGTGGGAGGCAGGCAGGCACAAGGGAGAGAAATTTCTTCTCTCGCGGCAGGGCAGGGAAGGGCCCCCTCTCCCGATATTTTTTGACGTAAAAAAGGAAGAGGAGGGGGGTGCACACGGAGACGGAGCGAAACACCACCAATCTCCTCTTCCAAGGCCCCCACATAAAAATAGGGGGTGAGGAGAGGAGATGTCGCCGCCGCTGCGGAATTAATTTTGAAGTCAGACTCCTCTTGAGCCGAGGTTGCGTCAACTCTTGTGTGCGGTGCGGTGGTCGGTGAGGGCGCCGCCTCTCCCTCTCTTTGAGAACCCAACCCTACCCTTCCCTACCCTGGGATGGGATGGGATGGGAGGATGGGACACGATGGCGATGGTGCGGTTTGGTTTGGTTTGCCGATGAAGGTCTGGTGACTCTTACAGGTATTCCGGAGGGGCATGGTACGAATAGTCCATCTGAATTCCTCTCTCTCTCTCTCTCTCTCTCTCTCTCTCAATTCGTAAGGGTGTGTTTGGATGGGGGTATGAGATGATAAGGGTGTGTTTGGATGGGTGTATAAGGTGGTATTTGGATGTGATGGTTCGGAATATGTCCTGGTTTGTGGATTTGGTTGGACGAATGGAATAAAACCATATGGGACGAGTTGGTTCAAGTTTAGGGAATATTCGACAAAGATGTTGAACCAACTCGTTCTCTAAAATCAGCCGAACCACGCGGTACAGCCTCGTCTGGCTCGCGTGTGCTCACCTCCCTCTCGCGCTCTCCTCTCGTTCTCAACGTCGCCACCTTGTCTCACCTCCTTCTCCGGTGGTAATCGATACGGCGCGGTGGTGTGGCGACGGTGGCTGCACGGTGATCGCCCAACGAGCACGCGGTGCCAAGGCGCGACATAAGCGCTAGCGCGCGTGAAGATGGCCCAACGGCGATGCGATGGTCCAGGTGACAACATTGGCACGGTTGGAATGGCGGCGGCGGAGCCTAGCACCGCAGTGGTAGCCCGGCGGTGGAGAGGCAACGGCTCGGACTGATCTGGCTGGCCGGAGGAAGAACGAAGAGAGGAGCCGGAAAGAGAGAAGGAGGGAGAAGTTTGCAGGAAGAAAGAATGGGGAGAGGAGAGAAGAAACAAATGAGGAAGAAGAAAGAGAGAAAGGGGAAGAAAGGAAGGCGGTCGGCTCGACAAAAGAAAAGGGAGAAAAAAAAAGAGAGAAAAGAAAGGAAGGAAAGAAAAAGGGGGGAAAGAAAAGAAAAAAAGAGGAATGAAGAAAATAATATTGTGGGTGGTAACCTCACTATTGCTAGATGGGAGGTCACCAAACACAACTTCATTCATCTAGCCAAACACCATCTTGAACCATCTTATCCAAGCAACTAAACAAAATCTTATATCATCCTATTCCACCAACCAAACACCAAGTTTGTGTTATCCTATCTAGGATAATTAATTCTATCCATCATGTACCATCTCACTGGTTCACCTCACCAAACATGCCCCAAATAACTAGTAATACATGTATCATGCGGATATTCCTTTGTTATATTTCTTTCTACTACCTTCGCCGTCTGCGATGAATTTGTTGGATCGAAAAGGTGACTAGAGGGGGGGTGAATAGGAGCACTGTCTCTTTTTCACCTTGATCGGATTCAACACGATTTTCACTCCAATAGCTATGATAGCTATGAAGATCAATATACAAGCATAGCGGAAGACTTGCATTGAATCCAATCAACTCCCCGAAGAAAACAGATCAAAATCACCAAAAACTCAAGACAAAATAAGTTGGGCGGTCAGACCTCTTAGATGAATAGTAAAATCAGCTAGAACGCAAGATCACAAAATCAGTCAAGGATCGTGAATATCATTATCAAAGTTCCGACATTTTTCGGTTTGAGTAAAGATTGCTTCAATCCGAGTTAAAAACTAAAATATAATCTAAAATTTTGCTCATGGGTAAGAGATGATCAAGATGATTCTAGACGCATTCTCACATGTCACAGCAAGCAAGATTCAAGCCAGAAACCAAAAGAAAACCAATGGATCAAAGAAAGCCCCAAAAGTACAAAACAGAGTGCAAGAACAAGAAGACTCAACTTGAAGAAACTTACTTGGATTGATTTCAAATTGATGTTGATTTACAGCCACTCCATCCTGGAGGACAAAAGCTCAACACTTGAGCACATAATCAATCCAACTTTCTAGAACCCTAACCTCTTCACTTCCCTCTGTTCTCCCTAAAACCAAACTAGGGTTTCTCGTGTCAAGGTTGAAAAGTGCACAGACAGCACCCTCCTCTATTTATAGTGGAGGCTAGCTTCTAGAGGAAGACATCTAAACGGGCACCTGTTAAGTCTATACACAAATGGGTTTCACTTATGCACGTATTTCAAAGCAATCTTCACGAAACAATCCCATGCTTTGCCACGTGTAGGTTGATCAACGGCTCCCCGTGTTGCTTGCACCGACCCCCGCGCCACTTGATGTGACCCGTCGCATCGAAACTGTCGCGTCGCTTTATGTGACCCGTCGTATCGAACTGTCGTGCCGCTTGATGTGACCCGTCCCACCGAACTGCCGCGCCGCTTGATGCAACCTGATGAACCCGAAGGTCCTATTTTTAGCCCGATCTTTCGATGAGAAGATACGTTCGGTGGTAGTCGCTCAACTCTTACGATCCTGGCTACGAACACGCAAGGCCCGAAACCACGTAATCGCTGAACTGCTCGACAAGTCGTTATCAACCGTGCACGAATACCCGGTTGACCTGATCACGAAGATCGATTCCTGCATACACCGAAGAAGCACGCAAGAACAAGATAAATAAGCAACCTGAAATTGCGATTTGGGATTCCGAAACGGTATTATGGTTGGTCTAGTCGACACAAGCTAATACACGAAGTTACATAGAAGCTAACTTTTAACTAAACAAAATCCACCGAACTAGAGGGGAGGTGGCCACTACTTAAAGGAGAAAGAGAGAGGGGTGATGGCACTGTTCATACATGAATAGTGCGGTGTGAACAGTACCCCCCCCCCCAAAACCCTAGGTGGCCATATGGGCCAGGGAGGTGGTCGGCCCAAATATCCTAATGTGTTGGCTGTCTTTTGGACCCAATAATTAATACAAGGCACTCGGCCCAATGTGATGTGGCGCAGCACCAGATATGAGTGAAGTGAATTCATCGGCACGTTGGAGTAGCGTTTGACGCAGCCGAATCGATGGCAGTCGAATAGTCCGGTTGGAGGTGGAGTAGTGGTCGTATCCGAAGGGTTGATATCTTCATCACAACCAGTCGTGCCGAACTGTCCCGCTCGGTCATTATTGTCCATTTTGCGCCATATTTGAGTCCAACCATCTTACCTGGCTTCCACGATCGTTCTGGACCTTGGTTCTCCTAACCAGGTCCCGATCCTCCTCACGGTTGACCATAGTTGACCACCAAACCACATGCACAAGAATAGACCAAAAAATCGATTTCGGAAACAAGTTCTTCGCAACTTGACCCACGTTAGTCAAAACATACATCAACAACACATGCATCCACGACCACTGTCTACGATCAGTGTTTAAGACCAGTGTCCACGACCACATAGTACTTGATGAACAGTACCAATAGCTACAACACTCGATGAACAGTACTCGTAGTTTTCGACCACTCGGTACTTGTAGCCGCAACACTCAATGAACAGTACTCGTAGCTTTCGACCACCCGGTACAAAAAGCTACGACCACGTCTAGCTACGACCACGTGCGTTAATACTGCTCCTCAAATGCAATCATACCGATTTTACTGAACTTGCAGAAAACGAGTGATTTGACAAACCCTCAACACAATTACCAATTATATCATCATACTAAGACCATGAGCATATCCCCATGATATCTACAGAATCTAATTCTTTCTTTTAAGAAAAACAAATACAGTGAGTCTGATTCTAGCATTGGACACGCTTGCACTCGCTGTGAATTGAGAGAACAAACACAAACGATGAATTGCTATGCTTATTCTTTCTGTTCTTTTTTTTCTTCTTTTGGGGTATAATTTATGCTTATTCTCTCTTAATCTCTTCTCGTATGTTGGGCAAACAGCCCACCACGTGCATAAGAGAGAGTAATTAATTAGCCTAATCAAGGTTCAAAGTCTAATTTGTTGTATTTCAAGGTCCGACGATAAAACTATCAATCTCACAAGAATAGACACGAGATGAAGTGCCGACAACATTCTATTTTTCTTTATTAATATCTCATAAATATATGTACAATTTGCTGCTCCTTCTTGGTTGAGTTTTTTAGAGACACACCGACGCACACACACACACACCTCACACACCACTCACATCTCACGCACACTTACCCAAAACACACACGTGAGTATGTTCTTAACACACGTCTAATCTAGAGAGTGGGGACTTAAACCCTACGAAACGTACGCACGCGTTTAAACCACTGAAAACACCTACATATGTGTACTAGTTGAAAACCATCCGAATAACTCTAAAGCCACCGAAATGGCTAGGCGAGAGAACCTAGGCCCAAACCCAGGCGGCCAGCTCGCACACCTGGCGACACCAACCACCTAACACGCTCGGTCCTCCCCTCCTGGAGTCCTGGTTGAGGTTGCGTCTTGTGTTGGGTGGTGGGCCGAATCCAAACCTGGGACGAATATTCTGGTCCAAGTTGAGAGCCCATCTTTTGTAACTTTCCCTTCCTTCTGAATTGCTAATTCCTCCATCTATTTCTCAAATGGTTTGTATTTAAATCAATGTGAATCCGAGGCTACCAATTGCGCTAAAAAACGACGGCTACCAACTGAAGAGTGATGTGGCGCAATTAGAAGGCTGCGTTTGTAGCCAGTCAATCTTAGATGTAACCAAACTCAGTTCAAATCCCAATGGTTAGGAGCGCTAGCTGCGTCTACAGCTACCAGCGTTCAAACCTTGGGTTTTCTTTTTTTTTTAAAAAAAAAATTATGGCAATACTGCACCAGTCCACGACCAGTATATACAAACAAATACTGCAGATTCAGTCAATGGTCTAACAGGTGTGTTTCTATTACAAGTCAAACAACTAATGCAATGCTAACAAATTACTAGTTGAGTTCTCAATCTGAGTTTCAGTAATACAAATGATACAGGATATCTACTTGTTACATCGTTGGTCAGCTAAGGGCAAACAACTCTCGTGATGCCAGCCAACGAATGCAGCTCTTCTGCACCGAGTCTATCCTTTCAACTACACATCGATCATGCATTCTTCACATTCTTGATGGATTACTACATCTCATTCCTTTCAGGGGCATTACTCAGCCCAGTCCTCGTCGCTATCATCATCCACACTGTTATCCTGCAATGTGATTAGGATTAGCTAGGAGGGAGGCACAACCTCATAACAAAAGTACAGTGCACAAAATGGACCAATCAGGCACACTGTAACCATCTGCAACCTTTTACAATCGTAGGCATGAAAATGTGCATGCGCAAATACAAGGACTAGAAATGAACCCATGCAGTCACTTTTTTGTTTGGATGTACTTCTCGATTTACTCTACCTATGTATAAAATTTCAAGTTCTAATTCATTATATGTTAAGAGTAACAAAAATGAGAGAAATCTGACAAATGATAAATCAAAAGAAAAGGATAAAATGCTACTATTCACAGCAAACTTATCTTTTTTGTTTCTTCTAACACATTTTGAATTTGAGATTGAAATTGTAAAAGCTGCTAGAACGCTGTAGACTGCATAGCATATGTTGCCAACATGCAACTTCCTCTAAAATAAAAGAATAGTGGGGTGATTTTACAAAGTACTACAGAAGCCTTCTGGGGCCCTTATGCACAGAGAATCTGCTACAGGCTACTAATAGAGCAATGCATATCTCAGCTGATATATCAAGTAATTCACCTGGGAGGAACTTGAGAGCTGTTCAATTTCATCTTCTTCTACCTGTGACGGAAAATGGAAAGGCAAAGGGCCTCAATTTCATGAATAGGCATTCAGGAAAGCAAACAATGAGCAACATTTAAACAAAAATCCGTGCTCATTGATGTTAAATCATTCATCTATTAAGGACAAGCAACATCAGAAATTTTAAATTCCCCAAAATAGTACCTTTGGCTTTTGCTTTTTCCGAGTTCCGCTTGCTGCATTCATGTAAATACAAGAGTCAGTCACATACAAACAAACAATACTAATACAAGGTTTAAAAAGAAATTGAAAGCATGTGCCATATTGACAAAAGAGTATATCATCTCACACACTCCTTGAAACCACTGAAGCGCTTTCTTCCCCAAGACTTGGCACCACTAGTAAGTCTCCTAAACCAGCTTTTACCCAAGAAATGTTTGATTATAGCTTTTAAAGAAACATGCAAGTCTTGTCAAAATTATCAGTTAGCCTCTTGGGTATAAAAAGCACAGCAACCCATTTTAATTCCATCATTTATTATGATTTGACAGGCCATGAATGAAAGACTTGAGAACTTGAGAAGCCCCAAATGCTGCATAAAATGGTTTGAAGTTTTTAATCTCCTCTATATAGACAAAGCTGAGAAAGGCCTTCAGAAGCTTAGACCACATGATATCAAACTAAAAGGTTGTAACAAAACAAGATGCTTGTCACAACAGACTTGCTACTGTACTTACCTTTACTCTTCCCTGCTGGCTGTTTTTCCTTTGGGCTTGCTCGCTGCTTCTTAGCAGCAGGACCTACAGAGCAATGGCAAAATACAGATTTATCTAAAAGGGGGTTTCATAATACAATAATACGCAGGGAACCTAGAATGGTGGGAATATGAGGAACCTTTTGCTGCAGGAGATCTTTTCGGGCTTCTTGTATATCTCTGAAAAAGAAATCATTTTGTTACATCCCAAGCTAACTTTGTTGATATCAAGACATGTAGACAGATAATGTTCGACCAAAAAAGACAGTGGACTGTGCTGTTGCTTGTTGCTTTAATGCATCAAGCAAGATTTAGGATAAAGTTAAGGACATAGCTGTCTGCTAGTGAGGGAAACTAGTATTATATCTACTTCGCATCTTCGTAGAATATAGCAAAGTTTTGAATCTATTTTTATCGAATAAATAAAGAGTTGTTTGCATCACAGGTACGGACAAAATAAACACATAGGAGATGGTCTGAAAAATATTAAAGAAAAAACACATGGCAGAATAGTGAAAGATGGACAACGTAAATTTCAAAAGACTATACTCTGGTTGGTTTTGCATTTTCACCTTTTTTTCTTCTGCTTTTTTAAACAAGCTAGACAAAGTAGCCTGAACAAGTGGCTCCTTGCTAGAGAGAGAACACACTGAAGGATCTGCAGGCTTAATGTCTTCACTTTGGCTTTCTTTCTTGACTTCTGGACTCTTCATCTGTTTCGAATGTAGAATGCGAAATAAGCTACAGCGCGACAAAATTGAGAATACATCAAGGAATAAAAGAGAATTGGTAGAAAATGTAGCTTATAACTTGATATTCATTGATATTCATAAATCTGAATCTACAAGGGAAGCAAGATTTCTACTGCTACCTTCTCGTCCAAGTCCTCAGGAACCTCAATCTCATCGTCACTATCAGCTGAATCTCCTCCAGAGGATAACTCTGTGTAACTACAAAAGAGTCGGCGGATTTATTAAGTACTTTGGGGAGGAAATGAGTATATTAACTTCCAGAGCCATTAGCCGTTGGGAGAATACTGAACAGGTACAATTAGCAGGTAATTTTTCAGTCAGTAAGCAAACAAGGAGTTAGCACAGCATTTTGGTCACCCAACAAACCAAAAAGGGGTCTTACTTCAAGGCTTTTTTCCCAGAAGTTCTAGCAGACTGTCTAACTGAAGGTGCTTCACTCGTAGTCTGTGTGCCATTCTCGTCCATATGATCTGAATCCTCAGAAGCATGACCATCGGATTCAAACTTTGGGGAAAGGGGTTCTGTGATTTCCTTTCCAGGTCTATTGCTGCCAATTGCTTCGTCACTAGTGGAACCTGCTCCACCTTTAAAATCACAATCTGCCGCCGCCCCATCCTAACAGTTCAACATGAAGAAGCATATAAGATACATAAAATGCATCATAGAGGAACAGAAATTAAGAAAAAGAACAAATATGGATGCAAAGAGCACGCACATTTTGAAATTCTTTTGGAAACTCAAGTTTCAGTTCTTCTGGATTTTCTTCTTTTGTCCCAATCCACCATGCTTCAGAAAATACAATCTGTCATGCCAAGAGACAATTCTAAAACAAATGAGTTACTTTGCACATTTAAAAAGGAACTAGCAGCATATGACTGCTACCATAGCTAAGCATTTCTTTTGATACAGTGATGTAGAAGCAGCAATACTCAAAAGTTTTTTTAAAAGGAAAATGTCCATTTGACCCCTGAAGTATCGTTGTCCGGACACTTAACCCCCGACCTAAAAAAACCAGCCCTTTGGCCCCCTCTCCTTGCAAAAACCAGTGCACTTAACCCTCTAGGGCTGTTTTGCTAGTTTTGCTTATGTGGCAATGGGTTCGACCGGTTTTGCCACATGGGCAATTGAGCTGGTGACATGGCGATGATGCGGCGATTACTCAGCAAGTAAAAGTGATTACCTTTCTTCCTCCTCTCTTCTTCCCCTCCCCTCTCTTCAATCTCAGAGGCGGCGTGGCCGAGGCGACGCGAGGTGGAGGTGGAGCAAAGGAGCAGGCGTGGAGTGAGGCGGCGCGTGGTGGAGGTGGAGCTCGTCTCTCTCTCGCCAACAACGGTGAAAGAGAGAGAAACAGGGAGAGGGGAGAGGGGCAACGGCAAACATCAGTGGCCGAGCGACAACAGCGAGTGCAAGCGGTGTTCTAGGACGTGACGAATCCATTTGTGGTGGCATTTGTGGATGAAGAGGGCTACAGCAGCCAAAACAGAGCGGAGAAGGACGACGACCGCGGGGAAGATGGACTTGGTGGTGGTGAAACCCGGCGGTCTTTCGACCGGCTAGGGGGAGCACGAGCACGGCGTGGACACAGGGAAGCTCTAGGCAGCAATGGCTTGGTCTGGGGAGGCGCGAGCGGGCTGGCGGTGACGAGAGGCATGGCGGCAAGGAGGAGGACGGTGACGGCGTTACACAATGAAGGGGAAGTAAGGCAAAGGTGGGGAATAGCTTTAGATCAACGACGAACACCTCGTGATGCGGTCGACGTGGCGAGTAGATGATGGAGGCGGCGGATCGTCCGAGATGACGGCAAGCACGTTGGGCTGCGCCACGACGTGCGCTGCCTGTTCGAGAGTGAGGCGCGCCACGATACCCGTGGTGGCGTGGGCGTAGGAGTAGATCAGGCGCGACCGCAGCGCGCGTAGGTGGTGCGGGAGGAGGTGGCCGAGGAGTGCGTTGCCGCCGCCGCGCGTGGCGGAAAGCGCCAGCGCGGGCTCGAGGTGGATGAGGAGGGGAACGGCGAGATGCACGAGGAGGCAGAGCTGGCTCGTGCGCGGCAGCGAGGAGGGGAAGAGGAGGCGCATTCCGAGAAAGCGGGTGAAGGTGTCGGCCACGAGAGACTGAGTGAGGAAGAAGAAAGGGGTAGAAGGCGGCGTCGGGGAGAGACTAAGGAAGAAAAAAGGGGGGTAGAAGCTGACATGTGGGCCTCGTAATATTATAACTTTGATTTGTTGAGTCATCGCCATGTCACAGCCACGTAGTCGTCATGGTGGCGAAACCGGGTCAACTGGGTGCCACGTAAGCAAAACCACCAAGCAAAACAGCCCTAGCGAGTTAAGTGCACTGGTTTTGCAAGGTGAGGGGTCAAAAGGCCAGTTTTCTAGGTCAGGAGATTAAGTGTTCAGACAACGATACCTTCAGGGGTCAAATGGACATTTTTCTTTTTAAAATGGCCGTGGATCGAAATTTGACAGTGCGATTGGAGTACATTAGACAATTTGACATGAAAACCCAATCAGTAAAAATGGGAGCTTTGAACAAATGCATACAGAAATTTCCCAACAGAGGGAGCGTGTGACCAATGCGCAAGATTGCAAGCTACTGTTGGGTTGAGACACTCACAAGGCTCTCGAAGACGTCCTCGCACGCGACGCCCTTGGCCGACCTTGTCATCTGCAGCGTCAGATACTTGTTCTTCGGGTACACGTGCGTCCCGAACAGCTTCATCCTCCCCTACAGCCACCACAAATCCACGCCCAACATTTCGAAGGGGCAAAAATCACATTTTGAGGGGGAAATCACAACCCCGGAACCCGAAACATACCCGTGCAGTCCCGTACCTGTGGGAACTCGAGGTACAGCAATGGATTCTTGCTCCCGAGATCGGCGAGCTCCCCCACGCGGCCGCCTGAGGCGGCGGGCGCGAGGAGGCCTGGGAAGGAGAAGAGGAAGCGGCTCTTGCGCTGGCCGCCGCGCCGCACTATGTCACGCCCCTGCAGCCGCGCCACGGTACTGGACGGGGCGAGCGCCGAGCGTGGCGCCGCCGGGTCCCCGCGCTGGAGCAACCCACTGGAGAAGGCCAGGGACCGGAGGCGGCGCCTCTCGTAGGCCTCCGCGTCGCCGGTCGCGGTGGGCTTCTTGACCATCCTATGCTAGGGTTTTGCGCGGGGTTGGTTGGAGGGGAGCTAGCTTGGGGATTCCGAGGCGGAAGAAGATGCGGGAAGGCCTTGCAGGAAGCGGCTTCTCTTTCAAACCGCCTTCGAGTTGGCAAAACGACTTGCGGCCAGGGAGCTAGGAGAATCCTACCGGGTAAAAAGATATATATACCATTTCTTTCTTCTTCCTCAACAAAACAGGCAGCTCTATGCAGCGGCCCCACCTGTCATACAGTAACAGAGAGGGAGCTAGGACAGGGGAAGCTCAGCAGCGGCTTGGGCGCGCTCAATGCCGGCAATGGGGCTAATGTCGTCAATCGGAAATGGCTGAAATGGGTTGGGGAGGGAGAGGCGGTCTTGTGGGTGGTAGTGGCGCAGCCGGAGATCGACATAGGCGGTCAGACTGCAGCAAGAGGCGGCCGAAGTTGGGGAAGAAAGAGTGGCGGCGGCGCTGGAGGGGAAGAGGGGGAAGAAGGAGGCACACACGGGCTTCGGGGTGTCGAGGGGAACTCATTGGCGCAGCCCGTGTGGGCGGAGGGCCCGAGGCGCTTTGGCGATGTGGGCCACCGGTGGTGCGAAAAAGTTCTCGTGGCGGCGGCGCTGCGGGGAGACAGAGAGGAAGTGAGTGGTGGGGGAAGAAAGGGGAGGAGAGATAGCTGCTCTACCCGAGAGGAATCGATCGGTGGCTTGCCGTGTGAGGAGTATCGTCTGTGGACGAAGCTCACTCGCGCGGCCGAAAGTCACCGTCGCCATTGGAGCAAGGAGCGAGTTTGCCGCGCTGCCGTTGCAAAGCCTCTCTGTCGATTATGTTCGCATCAACAGGAGCGTCTCGATGCCGCCAAGCTTCAAGAGGGGTCAATTGGAGCGAGGACTCATGGTCGCCAAGATCTCAAGCATTTTCCCCCTCCTCTGCCGCCACCGTTCAACCGTCGATTTCTTTGCCATCGGTGAGTCTCGAGTGCCACCGTCCACCTCCCTAGCTTAGACATTCCATGTTTTAGCCCGTGCTCCCTTCCCCTTCGCTGGAGGAGCTCCCCCGTTGTAAGATCCGGGAGTAACACTGATGAGGACATCCCTACTAGTACTACCATATCTCCAAGTGTTCATGAAGCACCAAAAGGTCCAATGACTAGAGCACGAGCCAAGCTTCTAAATAAACAGGTGAATTTGTTTCTTAATGTACTTCCTTCTATTGTTGAGAACAATATACTACCTAATGCTAGTGTTTTATGCATAATTAGGTATGAGGAGGGAATCGAGACCAATGCACGGGAAGACCATTTCTTGGATGATTTACGACTTCACAATCCATGGACTAAACTCAAGCCAACAAAGCTACGGTCAAGCCTTGTGTTGGCAGCCAACATGGCTTGAAGCCTCCACTGTCCAAGTGCTTCGGTTATGACACCACCAACATGCCTCCACGGTCAAGCCACGTAGTGCATCACACATACCAAGTTTCGGTCTAGATTAGTCCATTGAGTCTGAACCATGTACTAGTTGATTTCTTTTGCTAGAGTCCGAACATGCACTTGTTATTTCGGTCACCAAAGAAAGCCAATAGATTGTAACTCGGTCTCATGACCGACTTGAAGAGAAACCGGCCCAAGGCCTGGTATGCGTGTTGGAGCACGCTTTAAGTAGCAGCGCCGCCATCACGTAGGGAGGAGGACAGATATTTTGAGATTGAATAAAAACAACAGATTGCTTTCTTCTTGATAGCCGATGGCATCAATGGGAAAAATTGAGAGTTCTTGCTAATTGAGATCGTTCAACCTTTCCGCTGGGAATTGGGAGCGCGATAGGGCTTCGCTTGGTGGTCGTGAAGTTCGGCGCGTGTGTTCTTGCAAATTAAAAGTGTTCGTTCTTGCATTGGCAACGGAGGATCACTACGATTCGAGAGGCCACACGTGAGTATCTTGATCCTACGTCGAGAAGATCGGGCGACCCCGTATCATCTTGGTATCAGAGCGCGGTTGACTCGGTAGGATTACTTATCCCTAGATTAGATTGTTTTTACTTGCTGTTCTTAATATCTAGAGTCCATAAACCGAAAATTGCAACAAAAATATCCAAACCCTAGTTTTTGCATCTATTATTTTCTGTGAGTTTAGTTAGGTTTTAATCCATTAGAATTTTTTTAGTGCTGATCGTCGTGTTCTTTTGCGTAGCTTAATCGTTGTGTCGTGTCTTTTATCTCAAAAAAAAACAGATCGTCTAGTATCTAATGAGTCGGCCAAGTCTGGAACATTGCCGTATGATCTAACGTGCTGGCCGAAAAATCTTGGTTGGTGTCTCATTCGGAGTCCACGTGTTGACGTTGGAAACCAAGCTTACTTGCTCATCAAAACAGTTGTATGCTTAGGCCGAACTCCCTCGGAAAAGCAGTATCCGAATCCACATTAGAAAGTTGTGTCGGTGCCCTCAATTAAATCCAAACCAGTGGCCTTCTGTTTCTAGTTGGAAGTTCAGCACTCTTGCATCTCTGGAAGAAAAAAAAAAGAGAGAGAGAGAACACATTGTTAGTTGGAGTTTCACTTCAGATTTCCTTTCATCTTTGAGACTAGTTGTAGACATTGCATTAAGGGCTGCTCACTAAAATTATCTAACACATTGCTGAATTTTTTGTCTTTGCGCCGAGGAAAGCTAAACCTTAGTGCCGGCCACAAGTATATATACATTATAAAAAAAGGCAACCACTAGAAGAAAGAGCCGTGGTCAAAAAAAAAAGGAAAGGAAAAAAAAAACCTTTACCCAATTGCTACAGTAGCCATAATTTCGTTATTGTAGCAGTACGTATATTTTTGGCCTGAATTTCGGAAGAGCAAATCTTAGCCTATAATTTCAGTTTGTGTATTTAATTTTATTTGAGCAATCTTGTGCCCTTACATTTCATATTATTGCAATTGGCTAGCGTCTCTCCTAGTACTTGGTGCAAAACGAGCTAGTTTTCATCTCAACTTCAGATTGCATCTCACTAGCTCATTCATTTGTTTGCATTGAGTCACATTTATCTTTGCGTGTGTGTCATACACTTCGCTTAAATCTTTTGGATCAGCACTTAGGCAAAATATTCTAGCTTGGATTATTACTTAGCTTTACAACATCAAGAATTTCAGATTGCTAGGATATACACCTCCATACCAAGCTCCACTAAATAACCGTTGTTGTGCAATTGTGAGCACTCTTAAATTCGCCCGATCATCACTTTGCTATTGTAGCTTCCACCAAGTGTAAGTTTCTTTTGGCCTTAATTCACTTCGGAAGGGTAAAAACTTTACTTGGGAGAGAAAAGAGAGATTGAGTGATTTTGACTAATCATCCATATACACTCTTGTTGTTTGTGTTTTCTTTTGCACAATCTAACCATGTCAGGTGGAGAAGATAATTATGGTGAGGAGCATGCTGTTGATCTCAATGCCCCGGTGACTCGCTTCCAACATCAGGCATTGAGGAGTGCATTACAACAAGAATTTGTAGCTGGCACCACTGCACTGGGGGAAGAACTCAGGGTGGATATGCAGGATCTCCGCATTGACATCAATCAACAAATGAATGTGTTGCGTACGGGTATCGTGAATGATGTTGTACGTGCACTTCGTCAACAACAAGAAGAAGATAGTGTGCATCTACAGGCTCACCTACCTCCATGTGATGAGGAGGTCGCGGCACGAGTCGCCTAGGATACTCAGCAACGGCGAGACCGTGTGGTAGCACAAGCCATACGGCCACCTCCGCCTGGGAGAGGAGGTGGGGGCGGCGCCCAAGGACCCGGGAGGGGCCGTGGGCATGGTGGCCGAGGTGGGGGACTGCCTCACTTCGACGATGATGACTTGTACCACTACGATGATGGATACCACCGTCGACACCGCCACGGCAATGAACAACCTCATGAAGAGAAATTTGGTAAGCTTAAATTTACTATGCCAATATTTTCAGGAACACATGATCCCGAAGATTACCTCACTTGGGAGCTCAAGGTGGACAAGGTGTTCTGTATGCACAATTACTCTGAAGAAGAGAAAATACACATGGCTGCACTTGAATTTGACAAGTATGCGCTCATATGGTGGGAACAAGTTCAAAATCAAAGGAGAGAGTACAATGAACCTCCTATCACGACATGGGAAGAGATGAAGTATCACATGAGAGCGAGGTTTGTTCCTAAACATTACAAACGTGATTTATTTGATAAATTGCAGCAAATGAAGCAAGACACTCTCACGGTGGAAGAGTATTATAAAGAGATAGAGATGGCCATGATTCGAGCTAATATATTTGAGCAAGAAGAACAAACAATGGCTCGCTTTCTTGCTGGTTTGCACCCTCCCATCAAGCGCATCACCGAATTTCAGCCCTACAACAACATGGTTGAGTTGGTGCATCAAACAACCAAGGCTGAAAGGCAAGTGAAACAAGACATGAGAGCAACAAGAACATCATCATATACACCCCGTTCAGTACCTACAGGAGGTAAACCTACATCTCGTTTCAATTCTTTTAAAACTAATCAATCTAGTGGAAGTTTTGCTCCTAGTACCAGTGTTGCACCAGGCGGGAAAAATGCAACAACACCCATTGCCAAGAAAGGTCCAACACCTTCTAGCTCGTCTTCAGTAGGTTCTACAGCAAGAAGTAGTGCCATCCAATGCTTCAAATGCCTTGGACGAGGTCATATGCAAAAATATTGTCCAAATAACAAGGTTATGTTGCTATTGGAGACTGGAGAGTATGACTCTACTAGCGAGGAGGAAGGTGAGGCCCTTGCTGATTTTGGAAGATTTGGAGATGTACATGAGGAAGGACACGAGAGGGAGGCGCATGAGGATGGTTTTTGTGACCCCGAGGCTGGCCCTATCCTTGTGTGTACACCGACGGTGTTGAGTGTGCAAGCAAAACCCACTCATGAGCAACGCTGCAATCTGTTTCAAACAAGAGCTCATGTGAGTAAAGATGGTAAGTGTTGCAAAGTTATTATTGATGGTGGAAGTTGTCACAATTTAGCTAGTAAAGAACTTTGTACTAAACTTGAGTTGAAATACAAGAAACATCCACATCCATATCAAATTCAATGGTTGAATAATGATGGTTCTATGAAGGTTGGATACACTGTTGATGTTAGTTTTAAGATTGGGAATTATCGAGATACTGTGGAGTGTGATGTTGTTTCCATGGATGTATATCACTTACTTTTAGGAAGACCATGGCAATATGATAGATCTGTGATTCATGATGGTAGAACAAATCAATATAAGTTCATATGGAATAACAAAGAAATAACATTGCGACCTTTGACTCCTTCTCAAATTGTGATTGATAACATGCAAAAGATTGAGGTGATAGTAGAGAATGAGAGAGGGAAGGAGCAAAAGAGTGTGATTCCACAACAGGTGAGTGAGAGCTACAAGCTACAACTGAATGGAAAAAGAAAGAATGAGGGAGAGAAAAAGTTAGTCATGATAGCCACTAAATCTGATTTGAGAGAGATGAGAGATGATCCCACTTTGATGCACTTTGTATTGCTATACAAAGATGTTTTGCTTTCTACTAATGACTTAACCTCTCTTCCTAGCGTGGTTTCTCAAGTTTTGCAGGCTTATGAGGATGTCTTTCCAGAGGAAGTACCCGCTGGCCTACCGCCTATTCGAGGCATTGAACATCAAATCGACTTGGTACCGGGAGCTCCACTTCCCAACCGGCCGCTGTACCGTACAAACCCGGAGGAGACAAAAGAAATTCAGCGACAAGTGCAAACGCTCATGGATAAAGGGTATGTACGCGAAAGTCTTAGTCCTTGTGCCGTTCCTGTCATTCTTGTTCCTAAGAAAGATGGTACATGGAGAATGTGTGTAGACTGTAGAGCTATCAACAATATTACTATTCGTTATCGTCATCCTATTCCTAGGTTAGATGATATGCTTGATGAATTGAGTGGTTCTACTATCTTTTCTAAGATTGATTTGCGTAGTGGATATCATCAAATACGAATGAAACATGGTGATGAATGGAAAACTGCTTTTAAAACGAAATTTGGCTTGTATGAATGGTTAGTGATGCCTTTTGGTTTATCTAATGCTCCTAGTACATTCATGCGTTTAATGAACCATATTTTGAGACACTTCATTGGAAAATTTGTGGTAGTCTATTTTGATGACATTTTGATATATAGCCGCTCATTGGAAGAACATGTTGAACACGTTAGACAAGTGCTAGAAGTGCTTAGGACTGAACAGTTGTATGCTAATCTTGAGAAGTGTACTCTTTGCACAAACAAAGTGGTGTTCTTAGGCTATGTTGTTTCAGCTCATGGAATTGAAGTAGATGACTCTAAAGTTGAAGCTATTCGAAATTGGCCTACTCCTGTCAATGTTAGTCAAATTCGTAGCTTTCATGGGCTTGCTGGTTTTTACCGTCATTTTGTGAAAGATTTCAGCACCATTGCTGCCCCATTAAATGAATTAACTAAAAAGGGCGTTGCTTTTGAATGGGGAGAAACACAAGATAAAGCATTTACTGAATTAAAGAAATGTTTGACTGAAGCACCATTGCTCGTTTTACCTGATTTCACTAAAACTTTTGAGATTGAATGTGATGCTAGTGGAATAGGTATTGGTGGTGTTTTAATGCAAGAGAGAAAACCTGTTGCATACTTTAGTAAGAAACTTAGCGGGGCACAATTGAATTATCCTGTTTATGACAAAGAATTATATGCTCTTGTGCGTGCGTTAGAGACTTGGCAACATTATCTTTGGCCTAAAGAATTCATTATTCATTCTGATCATGAAGCTTTGAAATACTTGAAAGGTCAAGCTAAACTGAATCGTAGACATGCTAAGTGGGTTGAATTCATTGAGACTTTTCCATACATTGTTAAATACAAGAAAGGTAAAGAGAATGTGGTAGCTGATGCATTGTCTAGAAAGAATGTGCTTTTAAATCATTTGGAAGTTAAGGTTCCCGGATTAGAGAGTTTGAAAGAATTATATGCTTCTGATCATGAATTTTCAGCACCATATTCTAAATGCACAGATGGGAAAGGATGGGACAAGTATCATATCCATGATGGTTTTCTATTTCGAATTAACAAGCTATGTGTTCCAGCTTCTTCCGTGCGTATGCTATTGTTGCAGGAATCTCATGCAGGGGGGCTTATGGGACATTTTGGTAGGGAGAAGACTTTCATCATGTTGACCGATCACTTTTATTGGTCAAAGATGAGGCGAGATGTTGAGAGATTTGTTCAACGCTGCGTTACATGTCATAAAGCTAAATCTAAACTCAATCCACATGGTTTGTATACTCCACTTCTAGTTCCTGATGCTCCTTGGGAAGATATTAGTATGGACTTTGTTTTAGGATTGCCTAGGACTAAGAGGGGAAGAGATTCAGTTTTTGTAGTTGTGGATAGGTTTTCCAAGATGGCACACTTTATTCCTTGTCATAAGAGCGACGATGCGTCGCATGTAGCTGACTTGTTTTTCAAGGAAATTGTGAGATTGTATGGCGTGCCTCGCACCATTGTTTCAGATCGTGATGTGAAGTTTATGAGCTATTTCTGGAAGACGTTGTGGGCTAAGCTTGGGACAAAGTTACTATTTTCGACAACTTGTCACCCACAAACCGATGGACAAACGGAGGTGGTGAACCGTACACTCTCAATGTTGCTGCGTACAATGATAAAAAAGAACTTAAAAGAGTGGGAGGATTGTCTACCGCATGTTGAATTTGCATATAATAGGGCGGTGCATTCTACTACTCAATTGTGTCCATTTGAAGTGGTGTATGGTTTCAAACCGATCACGCCACTTGATTTGCTGCCACTTCCATTACAAGAACATGCTAATATGGAGGCTTCAACGCGTGCTGATTTTGTGAAAAAGCTCTATGAAAAGACTAAAGAGGTAATTGAAACCAAGGTACGTTCTTATGCTTCTAAAGCTAACAAAACTAGAAAGAAAATGCTATTTGAACCAGGTGACTTGGTGTGGGTTCATCTTCGTAAAGAACGCTTTCCGGAGAAGCGTAAATCAAAATTGATGCCCCGTGATGATGGTCCTTTTAAAGTACTTGCCAAGATCAATGATAATGCCTACAAGATAGAACTTCCAGGAGACGACTATGCAGTAAGTACCACTTTTAATGTTGCTGATTTATCACCATTTTTTGGGCAAAACGATACAGAGTCGAGGACGACTCATTTTCAAGAGGGGGAGGATGATGAGGACATCCCTACTAGTACTACCATATCTCCAAGTGTTCATGAAGCACCAAAAGGTCCAATGACTAGAGCACGAGCCAAGCTTCTAAATAAACAGGTGAATTTGTTTCTTAATGTACTTCCTTCTATTGTTGAGAACAATATACTACCTAATACTAGTGTTTTATGCATAATTAGGTATGAGGAGGGAATCGAGACCAATGCACGGGAAGACCATTTCTTGGATGATTTACGACTTCACAATCCATGGACTAAACTCAAGCCAACAAAGCTACGGTCAAGCCTTGTGTTGGCAGCCAACATGGCTTGAAGCCTCCACTGTCCAAGTGCTTCGGTTATGACACCACCAACATGCCTCCACGGTCAAGCCACGTAGTGCATCACACATACCAAGTTTCGGTCTAGATTAGTCCATTGAGTCTGAACCATGTACTAGTTGATTTCTTTTGCTAGGAGTCCGAACATGCACTTGTTATTTCGGTCACCCAGCAGGCCAGCAGTTTGCAACTCGGTCTCATGACCGACTTGAAGAGAAACCGGCCCAAGGCCTGGTATGCGTGTTGGAGCACGCTTTAAGTAGCAGCGCCGCCATCACGTAGGGAGGAGGACAGATATTTTGAGATTGAATAAAAACAACAGATTGCTTTCTTCTTGATAGCCGATGGCATCAATGGGAAAAATTGAGAGTTCTTGCTAATTGAGATCGTTCAACCTTTCCGCTGGGAATTGGGAGCGCGATAGGGCTTCGCTTGGTGGTCGTGAAGTTCGGCGCGTGTGTTCTTGCAAATTAAAAAGTGTTCGTTCTTGCATTGGCAACGGAGGATCACTACGATTCGAGAGGCCACACGTGAGTATCTTGATCCTACGTCGAGAAGATCGGGCGACCCCGTATCAAACACCCCCGAATCTTCTATGCATTTCTGAACTAGTCCCATTATCAGTAGCTAGTTCACACAGTAACAAATGTGATAACACAACCATAATCGTAAAACTTTATTAATTAACAATAGAGTTGATTACAAGATAGGCTTACAGGCCAACACTAAATAAACACAGCGGAAGACGATGAAAAAGTAGTGGAGTCTAGCTGATCTGCCACAGGCAATCGACTGGGGTAGCGGCCTAGTCGTTGAGATCCACACCGGTGGCGTAGTCCTTCCTCTGAAATTTTATTTGCATAAAGCAAGTATGAGCACAACTTCCGTGCTCGCAAGTTACACCCATCAAATAACAGAGTTAATGCATGCATAAGGTAAACAAATGAGACTGGCAAGGTTTATTTTGTGTAAAGCAACAGTTTTAGTTTTAAATAATCATATTAATTTCCAAGGCCATTTTATACTTTATCAAAAATCAGTTTTGAAACGACAATTTTATAGTGTGGATAACCTCCATGATTAAATGGTGAAAGGTACTCTCCTATCACATGGCTAACCGCCCAAATCTCATTTGGATAGAAATCCAAAACTATTTGCCAAAAATCATTTTGAAAACAAAACCAAAGTCTAACTTTGAGTAGCTTTGCCAAGCATGTCCATGAACGTGGACACAGCTATTCGAATAGTTTTTTTAACACTCCGCAGAGGTTGTACAACTTTACCCACATGACATGAATTCTCTAGTTTGTTTGGCATCCGTGATACCACCGCTCACTACCTTAGGTAAGTAGTCTAGAACACGTGTCAAGGCCTTTACAATGCGCTATTCCACCATAGTCCTCCCTCGCTAAGGTTTCACCCCCTTTGGACTACCGTCCGCAGGGTTCAGGCCCCCTCTTGCGCCAGGTGAGACTAATATAGGTCATAACATGACTACCCACCACACCAACGGAAATGATCATGATGGAACTTTGCAAATTAATCAGCCAGGTCCTGCCCATACAAGACATATGGTAGTACGATGTGGCTTAGCAAGATGCGGCTCGAAGACCGGTCCTTAATTGACCTGGGCGACAACCAATAGAACCCTAGGCCTCAACCTACCCAGTTGAGCCCGTGCATAAACCTGCACACACCAGACAACCAATTCGCCCAAGTCCAAACCATCATTTTATTTTTATTTTATTTTTCAAAGAATTTGTAAAACTCCCATGACACACCAATGCCAAGGGTACAATTTAAACAACATTTGACTTTTGGTTGAAGTTCCCCAAATCAAATTTTTTTGTCTAAGCATGGCTAAGCATATAATTTATCAAATTTTATTTTGACTATGGTGACAAGGGAATGACAAATCAAGTATCAACATTGGCCATACAAAGGAAATAGAATAGCTAGACATTTAAAACAGGAATTTAAAATAACTGAATAAAAATATGCATACAATAATAATTTAAAACAAAATTAAATAATTTAAAATATTAGGGTCAACATAATCAAAGGTATAACTTGTCTTGCTTGATTAGATGTTGTTCTTAAACGGCGTCGAAATCCGATCGTCCGAAGTCGTCGAAATCTATACGCGTAAACGATCCGAATTCAAATAACATTCAAATAAAATCCAAAAAAATTATAAAATAAATACTGGACAGAAGATATCGACTTTATATGAATTTAGGAAGTTGAATCGGCGGAATTGGAGTTCGTATGAGGGAGAATGGATTTTTGGAAGTTTTGATGTCACATGAAATGATAGAGTTTGGAAAATACTGTTCACCTGAAAATCACTATTCACCCGAGAATGGCTGTTTCGGATTTTTTTATGTTTAACAGGGCAAAGGACTTTGGTGCATGTCAAGAAGGCCCACTTGCAAGTGAGAGAAGGAGGATTAGATGGAGTAGAAATGTGAGTATGCCACATGGGACCCACATGATGGAATTAATTTTGCATGTCATGTACAAGTGCATGCAAAATATGTATGTATTCGTACACAGCCGTGCATGCATGCAGGTGCTTTGAAGTGAGCGCACAATCGTGAGAGCATGGATGCCTGCACGCACATGAACCGTATACGTATACAATGCATGCACATGATCCAAATCCCAACTGGAGGGTGTTCGCATGTGTAAGGAATTCATTTCTATATACATGCGTGTAGAGATGGCCATGACGGCGGCGCCGGTGCGAAAAGGTGAGGAAAAGGAGAGACGTCCGGCGAACGGGCAAAATGGAACCCTGGTGATGAGGCGAAGATGATGACGTGGACGGTTTTTGGGAAAAACTCACCAAGGAAGCGGGAGAACGCAACGTACGCATTTCAGCGTCGTGGCTTGATATGGCCGACGATGATTCGGTGGTCTTCGGGCAATGGTGATGGAAGCACGACATAGAACACGTTGAGGCGAACCCAACGCCGCAGACGGTTTGGCCGGGGGACATCGGATGGCAGCGGAACACGACGGAGAAGACCTTCGGGTTGACGTCGCCGTTCCGGGCAAACGAAGAGGAGTTAGTGGGTGAGATTTGTGGAGAAACGAAGATGAAACCGCGAGAAACACAACGCTCACCTTGGTTGGGGTGGAACGCGCAAGGTTCGCCGATGGCGAGGAGAAAGACGATGACGCGAAAAATGGACCGAATAAATAATAGAAAATAAATAAAATCTAAAAATTACGAAATAAATACTAAAAATAGTTGATGAATTTAGATGAATTTAGGAGAAAGAATCAACGGATTTGGAGCTTGTATGTGAGAGAACGAATTTTTGGAAAGAATAAAACGTGTATGTACAAAACACATGCTTGACTAGATAAATGAGCACTGTTCATCTTCTTCTCCAAGGAAACAACACGTATGGAGAAAAAGAAAAGATGGCCACACCGGCCAAAGAAAGGGAAGAGGTGACCGGCGAACAACAAAAATTGATTGCTTACCTTATGACGAGGCCGTAGGAGGTGGCGGTGCAGTCCGGGTTGGCCGGCGATGGTGGCGGCGAGCGCACGGTGGTGGCGGCCATGGAGGAAGGCGGCGGCGCTCTGGCGAGGTTTCGACAAAGAGAGAGGGAGCACCGCGTAGAACGTCGCGAGGCGAAGCTAGGGGTGTGGTCGATGGTGGCGGAGCTCCACTGTGGGTGGCGCAAATGGCCGATGAACAACGTTCGGCCTACTACGGAAAAACTTCGATTGTGGAGAGGAGAAAGGGAGGGAGGAGCTGAGATTTCAGGGGATGGATGAGGGAGAGGAGAGGCACCTAGGGCTCTCTTATATACGGGCCGAGGGGTAACGGGCGAGGAGATCATGTGCGCGGGCATCTCGGCGGTTATTAGAGAATATTCGGTGTTTACGTGCGTGATGAAGGGAGAGGTGGCCGGGAATGGGGGAGGTGGGGAGTGGTGGTTTGACTGCGCGTGATTCGGGGGAGAGATGGGGAGGAAAATACGGTTTTGAAAAGCTTCGTGATGGCCATCAATGGCGGCTGCACTGTGTGCGTGTTTGTTGCCAGCAAGGAAAACGATTTAGCTTGTTGAAGAAGAAAGGAGGGGAGAGAAGGAACAAAAGGGAAAAAAAGAAGATATGTATTGATTGAAAGCAAGAGAGGCAACGTGGTAGCAGCCACATGCAAAAGCTTTGCATGTTAAGCGTGCTGAATATTCGCCTGAGATCGTTTGCGGAGTTCGATCGAGATGTTTCAAGGATAAAATAGAGAATAAAATTATAAGATCAAAATAATTTGGTTCAACTCATTTGGAGTTCAGAAATATTTTCTATGAATTTTCCAAGTTAAAAGTATTTTCTAGTATGAAAATAATTCGGTTTAAGGATCAATTTTCAAAAATTATGTTTTATTTACTAGAGACAAGTTTGAAATCTATTTTAAAATAAATTTAATTTAAAATGAAAAATATCAAAACTGGTTTCACTTGATTTGGAGTTAAAATGGATTAGATATGATTTTTTGAAGTTAAATAGATTTTCAGCGAGGAAAAAAAATAATGAATTCTTCGGACAGCCATGTTCACTGTTTATCATGTACTGTGCAAAGTTACTGTTCATGATGTTCGGACGGTCCGAACAATTTTCTTGATTTTCGGATTAAAAAAACAAATAGATTTTTAGAAAATAGCAAATAAAGTCCAAAAATTCTAGACAAATTCAAACAAATTCCTTGAATTATTTTTGACTTAATAAAAATAATTCCAACTTAAAGTTGGTTTTTATTTTTGTACAGTAATTATTTTTATGTTCTGGAAAATAGGAAAAACCTTTTTAAATACCAGAAAATTCCAAAAATTAATTAAAATTTTACTTTTCACTTTAAATCCAATAAAATCCCAGAAAACTCCACAAATTTTATTTTTGACTTTAAAACCAAGAAATTAAATAATTGATTTTTTTTACAAAGAAAACTCTTTTTAAATTACAGAAAATCAAGAAAAATTATTTGACAGCTAGAAAATCCAATAAAATAATATCTTTATTTATTTTATTTTGGTAACAGAACTTTGGGATGTTACACACGCCTCGTCGTCGTCGGTGACCTTCGGTCCCAAAACACCGGCGCCGTTGCCGTTGCTAAGGTGTCATCGACGTGGCACGCCAGCTCACTACCATGTCAGCCTCGTCGCCCGCTTGTCCGTCCTAGTCAGTGCCATGTGGCAACACATGTGGCAGACCCAAGCCAATAAAGGGTAAAACATGCATTAAAATTGTATTCTCTCACATCACACCTCCTTTCTATTAAAGATGGATGGAAAACTGACGGTGATGTTATTTCTCTTATTTTCGAGCATTCGCGATGTTATTTTGCAACCCATCATAAACGGAGTGTCATTCCTCTAATTACGTCTGAACTCGATGCTACTGAGCCAATTTTCCCTATATTTTAATTGACACAACTCATGTTTTAAGGAAAACACCCTATTTAGAGCTTTATATATTTTTTAATTGACACAACTCATAGACTTAAGAGAAACATGTCAACTTATTCGTATCTAGCTTCTGTCACACCTTCTATGGCTCGGTGAAGTGTGCATGATTTGTCATGTATTTGTTTTCTATTGCTTTTTTATATAAAAATTTTTTCCTAAAAAACTTCTATTTTTATAGGAGAAAATTGAGGGTTTGTCGTTCCTAAGCACTTTGGTTTAGGATTTCCTTTAAGTTTCTTCTTGAATAGGGAGGGGTAAATGCATCTTTCCACAGTGGATTTTTGAGAAAAAATACTGGAATACACCTGGGGTGCCAAATCAAAGGTATTTGGTGCTCGGGAATGGCAAATTATCAATAAAAAATTCAAAAGTGGCAAATCATAAATCAAGGAGTTTATGAGTAACAAATTTTTAAATCGGACAATAACAAATTATGTCTCTTCTCGAGCTATCGGCCCACTACAGTCTAATCCTGGCTCCGCTCCCGGATCGACCGACAGCAACCCGAGGCAAACTCTAATAAACAAACTGTTGATCAAACCCGGCCCCAAGGAAGTAGTACAGTATACTATTAGCTTAAGCGGTAATGGGGTTGGGAGGCAGCTCCTTGCCGGCGAGGAAGTGCGCCAAGAGCTGCCTGGCCTGCACCGGTGTGGTCGTGGACACCATGTGGCCGGCGCCGTGGATGGTGACGAAGGTGAGGCCGTCGTAGAGCACCGTGAAGCCGCCGACCTGGTCGCTGGTGAACCACTCCCTCCACCACTTCAGGGTCGTGAGCTTGAGCTTGCGCAGGGCGTAGCGCGTGGACGTGACGGGGACGCGGGCGTCGGTGTCGCCGCTGTAGACCCAGACGCGGAGGCCGACGTCGACCATCCTCTTGATCACCGGCAGCATCGACGCCGGCGAGTCCCGCCAGCTGTTGTTCATCGGGTCACTGCACGGGGCCCAACCGTAAGGAATGCTCCCCGTAGCGTTGGCGTGCAGCGCCTTCTGCACGTCGGGGCGGTTGAGGTAGCGAATGGCGGACTCGTCCAAGCACGGATCGTACTTGTTGTAGTACCGCAACCCATGGGGCACCCTCCTCTGCAAACTCATCAATTATTCACATTCACAAATTACTGGTAATTAAACATGAAATCCGCAAAAAAAGGTCAACCAGAAGTCGCGAGTCGAGCTTGTTATTAAGACGAAGCTGCTTGGCCATGGCGCGGGACGAGGTGGAGGTGGAGTTTTTGGTGCAGTAGGGGGTGTACAAGCTGTAGATGTCGATGTGGTCGAAGGCGTCGTAGAAGGCGATCATGGCGAGGTGGCAGCCGGCGCTCTCGCGCACGTCGTTGGCGAACTTGCACTCCTTGTTGATGGCGGCGTAGAGCTCGTCGGAGATGATGGCGTGGTCCCAAGCGTAGTCCACCATGCCACGGTCGTCCGACGCGTCGTCCATGGCCGCGTTCCCGATCTAGGTTAATTAGGTACGTAGACGTAGAGACATTAGTAAGTATTACCATGGCGCTCATCTGGCAGGATGAACACTGCACATTATATCATGTACGCTGTCCCCTGTTCTGAATATTAGTATATTTTTCTCTTAATTACCATGAAGCCCTTGAGATTGATGTGTCTACTCCTGTGGACCTTCTTGTTCTTCTTCACAATCTTCTCTGCGAGCTGTGGGGCATAGTGCCCTGCGCATGCAAATTAAAGAGAAATTAATTGTGGTTAATCTGGTGTTATTGTACTCACTGGATCAGAAGGAGAAGGAATGTACGACATCAGATTAATTAGTCGACAGACAGCCAATCAATTACCAGCATAGCTCTCTCCGGCAATGTAGAAATCATGGCCCTTGAATTGTGGGAACCTCTTGAACCAGTTCACAAGGAACGTGTACGCATCATGAGCTTCAGAATACAAGAGATCAAGAGAGGAAGGCAAGCAGATGTTCTTGATTAAAAAAGAGAGAGAGAGAGAGAGAGAGAGAGTACTAGTAAGTACGTACCAGTGAGCTCATCGCCAAATTCAAGCAGGTCAGCACTGGTATTTGAGTAGGAAAATCCAACACCAGCAGGGGACTCCAAGAACAAGAGATTCGCCTCTGCATGCTCAAATTTGAGTCGTAGGTTGTAATTAGTATTCTGAGCAGACAGATCAGTCGGTCAGTTTACTTAGGTGAAGTAGCCAATTAAGTACCTCTGTTCCATGACTCGGGGTTGAGCCTGAGCTCGGGGGTTCCATTTTGGATCAGGAAGGGACCGAGCTCCTGGATCGCTCCGTATCCGAGCGACGAGCATCCAGGTCCTATTAATTTCTTCGAAAAATCAGCAAAACAATAATTTGGACTCGAAATCTGCTGGGTCAGTCCGAGACGAGGCCTGTGGCCTGCTACGCTAATGTATCCAACTAGTAGGTGCGAATGCGATGCAATATATCTATGTGACTGTCTATTCCTAAGGTGACTGTTATTTTTTTAAAACATAAGTCACGTTTTTTATCCATTGAATTAATATACAATCATATGACACATCAATCTTTACACAAATCCGATGATCACAATAATTAACTTAAAAATTTCAGACGAGTTAAGAATAGCAAATCTGTACATCTATATAGATCGGTAGATACCTCCGTTGAGCCAGAGGACGAGGGGCTTGTTGGCGACGTCGTGGGTGGCCTCGAAGAACCAGTAGAAGAGAGCCCGGCCGTGCGTCTCGTTCACCGTCACGTACCCCGAGAACTGCCGGAACCCCACCTCCGCCGGCTGCCCCGGCAGCCCCTCCACCCTGTCAGCTTCCTGCCGGTCGAACACCTTCTCGTACTGGTCGCCGGCGTGGTGCCTGGAGGCCGCCGCCGTCGACGCAGCGGCTGCGATAAGGACACCGAGCAAGAGGACGGTCGCCGACGACATACTGGAGCTAGAAACTTAAGGTGATTTGTTGATCAGCCGCGATCGAGATATATAGCGGAATCAGCTGCGTGTCCGGTGCGTCGACATGGCATCAAGTTGAGACATGGTTATCCGGATCGAATTATTTGGCAAGTGGTGCTCTGCTCTCTCGCATATATTCTTGTTGTGATCCAGACCGAGATGGCAACAAGTAATTTGAGTTTAATTGTATTCCTTTCCCGTAATCTACATGTATATTCCGCTAGCTAGCTTATCTTAAATGTGTGCGGCAACAAGTAGTTTAAGACTCCAACCGCTAATTTCATGCTACTCGACATTCATTCTGTCTCGCCATCTGCCAAGGTTAATTTCATACTACTACTACTAATCTTCCATCTATAATAAGATTCGCTAAAATCAGTATACCTGGGCTACAATGGGTAGCTATCTAAAGACTCCAGCTGCTAGTTTCATGCTACTCCATATATGCAACACGGATTCGCTGGACATTCATTCTGTCTCGCCAAGATAACTGCCAAGGTTAATTTCATACTATTACTACTACTACTAATCTTCCATCTATAATTAATAAGATTCGCTACAATCAGAATACCTGGGCTACAAGGGGTAGCTATCTAAAGACTCCGGCTGCTAATTTCATGCTACTCCATATATGCAACACGGATTTGCTGGACATTCATTCTGTCTCACCAAGATAACTGCCAAGGTTAATTTCATACTATTACTACTACTACTACTAATCTTCCATCTATAATTAATAAGATTCGCTACAAGCAGAATACCTGGGCTACAAGGGTTAGCTATCTAAAGACTCCAGCTGCTAATTTCATGCTACTCCATATATGCAACACAGATTCGCTGGACATTAATTCAGCCTCGCCAAGACAACTGCCAAGGTTAATTTCATACTATTACTACTACTACTACTACTACTAATCTTCCATCTATAATAAGATTCGCTAAAATCAATATACCTGGGCTGCAAGGGGTAGCTATCTAAAATACTCCAGCTGCTAATTTCATGCTACTCCATATATGCAACATGGATTCGCTGAACATTCATTCTGTCTCGCCAAGATAACTCCCAAGGTTAATTTCATACTAATACTACTATTAATCTTCCATCTATAATAAGATTTGCTACAATCAGTATACCTGGGCTACAAGGGGTAGCTATCTGGGCAATCTTTTATCATGCCACCACCTGTAGCGTGACAGTATTGTTGGTTACGTCACTACCAGTGGCATGACAAAAGTGCTATTTTAGCGGACTTATCCTATGGCGAACGATATTGTTTTGTCACGCCACGGGTGGTGGTGTGACCAAAGAGATCAAAATTAAAAATAAAGTTCACGGATGGTTAACTTTAAAATAAAAATTAAAAAGGATTAATCAATAAAAAAGTTCTCAAGTGGAACAGACAATATAGTACTACTCGTAGTAGGGCACAAAGGGGTGTTCCGCCCCTAGGGTCGTCAGCGATACCCAAAAGGCCTCATAGAAAGGCTGTGTGTATGGACTAGGTCTATGTGGTGTACTCATGGCAATGTACCTAAATACCCCTTCTCTCTCTCTCTCAACACAATGCAAGGGCAAGAAGAGAAATATCCTTTTTGGCCCCTATATATAGAGCCCCAAGGGCATGTAAGAGAGGGCTTCCTCTCATACACACTTATAATACAACTCACACATTTTGTGCCTTTGACTCTTCTCCCCTTCGGTCCACCATGACAAAATGGTACTTCGTACCTACTGTCTAGTTTGTTGCTACGATCGTTGGTATCGTCCATACGGACCGAACAAGAAGCTACCCATGAAAGAGGAGAGCCAAGGACATCAGCTGAAAGCATCACGTTTCGCGTGTTAGGGGCACCCCTCGCTCTGGAGCCCACCTCGTTTCGGAGGCATGCAACCCTGATCCAGAACCCACCTTGCGTGGAAGCCCACCTCGTTTCGGAGGTCTGCAGCCCTGATCCAGAGCCCACCTCACGAGCAGGCACTTGGTTAAGGGCGCACTTGGTTGCAAAACGCCATTTCGGCCCGTGCGCCTCCGCCGCTGAAGTTAGCCGCGTCGCCGCCGCTACAGGCCGCCGGAGCTACGCCGAAGCTTCCAGTAGAGTCACAATTCCATGGGGATTCCATTTTTGGCCTATCGCCGGCGGTGAGCTGGAGAAAATCACACCCGGCAGAGCTCTGTTGGGTCGGAAGCCGACACGCACTGTAGCCGGGGGTTTAAATACTGAATCAAGCGAATTACGGTGTAGATTAGGGATTAATTACAGTCTTGATTCGCTGACATGCGGGGCCGCGTGTGGAAACCCATACGTTTAATGTCTTGGTTTTTCGTAATACGCCAATGACACGTGGGCTCAATATCCATAAGTACACCGGAGGCTTTGGTCCATGGACCAGGGTTCTATGTTGATAGATCATCGATCCATGCCCTATTCTCATGAGCCGAGTCACTGACACCTGGGTACCTCTTGTCAGTACCAATTCTTCTTAAGAAAATAAAAGTAAAATAAAAAGGCAAGGGCCCACCTGTCATTCCTGGTCATTTCCGGAAATAAAATAAATCAAATAGAAAAAGAAAATGGTGTGGGTCCCACCTGGTCAGTGAAGGGACTTTCTCTCTCATTTTTCTTTTTCCGGGGAATAAAACTAGGGTTTCAACTTCAAGAGGCCCGTTCTCACTCGTTTCAACTCTGATTCGAGTGATTTTTGTTTCTAAATTTGTCTAAATTCAAACCCTACCCAACCCAACCAAAAGCACTTATTTTGGAGTTCATTTCAATTTTTGAATGCAATTTGCATTCTTCCATATGTGTCCAAACCTTGGGCAGTAACCCCTAGTCCAGGGCTAATGTGATAAGAGCATTAAGGATACGTGACCAAGGTTTGTCAGAAGATGGTAACAATTAAAAACACAGAACCTTATGTCGCTATTATTACAAAGTTGGGCACATAAAATGTCCAACGACCGCTAGGTGCTAGGTTGTTGCTATAACAGGGGTAATATACCTTAATTGAAACTAGTTAGTAAAACATGGTATGCCAAGTAAGGCCTCACACCTAACTAGGTTTTACTTAGAACTAGAAGCTAAATTGGAGATTAGCAGTGGCTATGTCATGACTCCGAGTTAATCAATCAGAACCGAAGCCTATAAAGTAATCGCTAAACAAGGAGTAGGTAGATGAAATCATATAAATCTGTATGTAGCTACCTACTTAACTAGAAGTAGTAATTAGCATGTGTTGTAGCTAAGGATCCAGCCTAGTGTAGTAGATTCACCATAGTATATATCGAGCCATGCAAGTAATGAAACCAACTAAAGACCGCTACGGCAATAAACCCAAACCCGTAAGTGCCCCTGATCAAGTTGTTAGGCTGATATCTAGCCAATGCTGGAAGTTCCAGCTAAGGCTCATGGAATTTCCTTAATAAATATAAATCAATAAGATAAACTATTAAATGAGCTAGGTTCCATGTATCGGTGAGATGCATGTCTACCCTATGCAAACCCTGCACTTATGCATAGGTCTCACCTGACCATTATGGAACATCCTCGGTAAATAGGAAATAATAACTAAAATAATCATTGGAGCAGTCAGGCGCCGCGTGAGCAGCGGTGGTATGTTTCCAAGTGGATGATAGAAGCTAATCCACCAAACAATGTCACCTAGGTTTTAGCTATCATCCACGGCTATTTGTTCCTAGTGATAGGATAATTTGTGATCTGAAGGTGGATCAAAAGATCCTATCTAGTTGGGTGATCTTTCCCATCTAGGTAACTATTGAGGAATGTTCCTGTGGATATTCTCTCTCTGTTGAATTTATCTGCTTTCGTCTAAAGTATTTCCTTCATCAGCTTCTTCGGTTATACTTTGTCTGAAGTATTTCCTTCATCAGCTTCATTGGTTATACTTCGTCTGCAGTATTTCCTTCATCAGCTCCAGATGAGTATATTTTAGGCTTATCTGAAGTACTCACTTCTTTCAAGATATCGTTAGAGGTGTTTACTTTCATTCAAAATATTTCATTTTGTTTGAATGTATTTGGATTTATTGGGTTTTATTTGAATGCTTTCAGACGCTCTTGGTCTTAATTGTATTATGTGTAGTTAGAATCTAAAGATATAACGGATGGGCAACCCCAACAAGGACCAGGTCAAGATCAAGATTATTAGAATATTGAACAGGATGATTATCAATACATTGAGCGAGACAATTATCATAATCTTGAGCAAGAACACGATCGGGGTTATCAAAATATTAAGCAAGATGAGTTGATACTTTGATCATATTGCACCTATTTTTTTTGCAATTATATTGCTTTAAATTATAAAATTACATTGCTATGTTTTATCCAGCTATATTGGTCTAGCTCATAATTAATACCTCAATAATAATTGTGTATAAAACTTCCAATCCTTGAATTTGAACACTATCCTTGTCACCTTAGAATTAATGGTTAACATACTAGTTAATAAGTTTGTATCTAAGTGTCATGCTTAGTCTTACTTAGATACATTGTCATTTGGCGGAGAGACAATGCACATCGCGCTCAATCACGCAAAACCCTAGTCGTTCCGACGGCTGTGCCTCGGCGACTAGGGAGTCTCCCGCCTCGAAGGCCTTGCCTTAGCGGAGAGACCTCGCACATCGCTCTTCATCGCGTAAAAGCATAGCCGTTCCAAAGGTCGTGCCTCGGTGACTAGGGAGTCTTTCGCCTCGAAGGCCTCGCCTCGGCGGAGAGACCTCGCATATCGGGTTCAATCACGCGAAACACTAGTCGTTCCGATAGTCGCGCCTCGATGACTAGGGAGTTTCCGCCTTGAAGGCCTCGCCTCGACGGACAGACATTGTGCATCGTGTTCAATCGCGCAAAACCCTAGTCATTCCGAAGGCCGCGCCTCGATGACAAGGGAGTCTTTCGCCCCGAAAGTGCGCCTCGCCTCGACGAGGACACCTCACGAATCACACACCAGCGTACCCAGATCTTGCCGTACCAAAAAAGTGTGAGGGATAGCGCTCGGCTTCGCCTCCCCCTCGCTAGTAGTAGGCTCCTAAGCGAGCCCAATCAAAAAGAATATAGGGGACGGCACTCGGCTTCGCCTCCCCCTCGCTAGCAATGGGCTTCCAAGCGAGCCCAATCAAAAAGAATACGGGGAACAGCGCTCGACTACGCCCCCCCCCTGTAACATCCCAAATTTTGGGCTTGTGTTTCAAATGTAAGAAAATGAGTAGAAATTAAAACTTTTTCTTACATCATGTATTTCCTTTGTGTACTGAACAAGTATTGTACAAAAGGTTATGGAGATACAAGTCACAAGTCTTTTGATCCAATCTTGTTCCTTCAAAAACATTCTTGTCAAATGTTGTGATCATCCACTGGAAATATTTTTCCTAAGTTCTTGGGATGGTATGTGACCCTCTGAAAAAATTTCACAATTTTAGAAATTGTTTGAATATTTTAGAGGCAATCAAACCTGTTTGACTCTTAGTCAAACATTAAAACAGAGCCTTGCAGAATTTTTGGAGATTTATTCACAGTA
This sequence comes from Ampelocalamus luodianensis, assembly GCA_036346255.1. Taxonomy (NCBI): domain Eukaryota; kingdom Viridiplantae; phylum Streptophyta; class Magnoliopsida; order Poales; family Poaceae; genus Ampelocalamus; species Ampelocalamus luodianensis. The sequence continues at coordinate 287,339 of CM070627.1, forward strand.
TAAAAACCTCTGAAAATTTTACTCGAGGTAAATATTTGAGTTAGCAAGCTCCTGTAAAAATTTCATAATTTTTGGAGTTAATTTGCTACCTCAAATAAATCCTTCAAGGTCTCTGTTCTAATTTTAAAGTCAAACGTGGTTTCATCGTTGCTTGGGTTCGAGTCGGACTGGGCTCGAGCCATTTGATTCGGTCCATCAACTAAACGCACCGAGCCACTCTTTAAAACGCGCGATCGATCTCGACCGTTGGATCGAATCGCACGCCCGCCAGCGTGTAAGACTTCGGACCTTCCGGTTGCAAGATTGATTGTCAACCGTTAGATCTCCATCCAACCGTCGAGATGCGCGAGACTTCGGACCCTCCGTTGCATTTTGAATCTGAGCCGTTGGATTAAGATCCAACGCCCGCGCACTTTCGTTGTAATTTGAGTTTGCAACGTGGAGCTAATCTGAGCCATCCATTTCTAATCTGAAGGCTCGCAATCTCCCCGTTGTGTTTTAAAGCCCGTAGGCGTGGCACTATCTCACCGCTCGTGTCTCATCCAACGGTTGTGAATCGCCCGAGCTGTTGCGCTGTCATCTTCAACCTCCGCCGCGTAAAACAAGGCAAGGCATGGCGAGGTCATTTCTTGCTCCCTAAAGCCACCCTAGCCGACGTGTAGGGGTATGGGCGTACATTGAGCCAAGCCATGCCCTAATGCACGTCTTCACCTCCTTTTCCTGTCGCCGCACCTTGTGCTTTGTGTTTTGCCGCTTGAGAGAGTGGTGCAAACCCTAACACTTTCATGGCCTTATAAGCACCCAAATCCCTTCCGAGTTTCTTTAGACCACCATCGAGCTTCATTTTCAATATTGGAGCTTAACACCTCAAAATGGCAAATCGCCATTGTTGACCCGTGGAGCTCCATCTGTTCTTGGTGTTCCAGTGGTCCTCCTTCATGTTTCTTTGCCCTAACCTTATCCCTTTATTATCTTGAACATTTCCCTCACTTAATTTTGGATTTGATTCTCGTGAATTGTCCAATTTGGGGTTTGTTCAAATTCGGTATTTGGTCATCTTCTTCCTCACTCGGTGAGTGCTCCATTTTCCAATTGCTCGCTCTAGTAGCTTCGTGAATCATTACGGCTATTCGATGCCTTGGTATCACTCATTTGGCTGTGGTGTCGTTTTCAATCGTTCTTCTCCAAGTCCGCGAGCCTTCACCGTGATCAAGCATCTCCGCCATCTTTGAAGCTTCGTCCTCGAGGTAGCTTCTTATTAGTCCTTGAAGCTTTGGCACCCGCTTCCTTGACCGCAATGAGCTTTTCGCTATTTTCATGTTTAGCAAGAAAGCTCCGCTTTCATTTCCGCTAGCCGGCGTTCGATCCTCGCCACGGCGAGAATGCTACCATTAGGTTCGTACGCTATTGCAAATCCATTTTGGGTCTTGTTCGCCGCCGCGGCGTTGTCGCGGCGATTAGCCGTCAAAGACGATCGGGACTTTACAAGACAGCAGCTCCGTTGTTGTTACTCATTAGGACACATTAATTACCAATCATTAGTTATTAATTGTGTCTTAATCATTATTATTGAGCCACCGACCGGTGGGCCCAATATCCTTAAATCAATCTCTCGTTCACTCGCATCGTTCCACATCATTAATGTCTAATCATTGCTTAATTAAATGAGTCGGCAATTAATCGCCGTTTAATTAACCTCTGGTCGATGGTGGTGCCCGAGGGATTAAAATCAAATTCCGATAGTCTTTAGTGTCTAGTTAATGATCATCATTAGTGGCATTAATTCGCCCCAGCCATCCTCTCCCGCGTCCGGTGGGCCCAAGGCACCGCGCACGTGGGTTAAAACCGCGCATGTGTGCCTCAAGGTCGCCGGTGGTCCCCACGTGTCGATCCATCTTTTGAACTTCGATCTTTAGCCACCGTCGATCCCTTGATCAACGGCCTAGATCGTGAGGGCATTCGACCCTCCGGATGCCTTGATCATTCTTGGCCGCCGATCTTGCGATCAATGGTCGAGATCGTGTGCAATCGGACAATCCGGTTGTTGGCGCGCCTGACCGCCCATCCGCCGACCGCTACGGGATTGGCCCAAGCAACCGCACCGTCCGGTTGCATACACTCGTGTGAGCCGCTGGATCTTGATCCAACGGTGGTTTCTAGTGGCTTGCGCGCGCGCTGCTGCCGCGCAGCGTGAGCCGTAGGATGTTAGATCAAGGGTTGGGGTTGTCCACGTCATTTTCTTTTATTGGGTTGTTCGTATTTGGTAAGCATTTGTTTATCAACCAAAATGATGTAAAACTTTAGAAACTCACAACTAATTCATTTTAATCGCTTAGGTTAATTCCAATCTGTAATAAATCATGTTATCACTTTAGCTTATTATAAAAATGAATTTAAGCACGCCCAAGAATGTAAAATTGTATAACTAGGAATAACTTGGTTTCGTCATTTTGAATATTCTAGAAAATGAATAAAACTTTAGAAAATGCATATCTTGCTCGTATGTCCAAAATGAATGATTCCAACTTTGATAAATTTGTTATTAACCCAATGTTAATATAAAAATGATGGTAGGTCCAAGATTGTAGAAACCTTGATTAATGATTTAGTACCTATTTTCAGCATTTAGAAAATTCTAGAAGACTTATAAAATGCACAAGTAATTCTCTGTAAATGCAAAGTATATATGATAAATTCTAGAGAACCCCTCTGTTGGTATACTTCACTGTAAAATTAGTTTTGAACATATTTATGCTCCTGGAAAGTGCATTATGCTAATTTTGCATCTTAGAAAAATCATAACTAAATCATTTTAACTCCAAATGACCTGAAATTTTATATGGGTTACCTCTATACCAATAAGTAGCTACCATAAAAATTTCAGCTTCAAAATCTTTCTAGAAAATGTTTTTGCTACAGTGCTAATTATGGCCGAAAATGTGTTTTTAGGTAATATCTTTTGCACCACAAATCCAAATTAGGTTTTTCCAGTTTCTATGTCTAGGTATATTCGTATTCTGCCTTATGTTTAAGTTTCGTCGCATTTGGATAATCGTTGTTTGCTCATTGGTTTATTTGTGGCTCGTCTTATTGGTTGTTCTTGGGTCTTTTTGCCTTTGCGCTTAGGATTCGACATTTGCGGTAATCCCGAGAGCGACCCTCCACAACAGCTTGAGCAACAGCAAGAAGGCAAGCAATTTGATCATGTTAATCCCAGTATTTTAAGTATTTATGTTGATTACAAATTCTATGTATGCATTGCTACTTTGTTTTAATAGTTGGCCTAGTAGATGCATTTCCTTAGCAAATGATTATCCTCTACTACCATGAGCCTAGGTTACTTGCTGTGATTTAGAGTTCGTGGATGGGCTCTTGTCACTTAGTAGTTGCGAATTAATTGCTTAGCCATGCTTAGCTTCGGTAGAAATGGGCAAGTCGATAACCTTGATCACATCGAACTTATTATGATTATGATTTCCACCTTGTGCCATGTCTACTTATGAAAACTAAAACTGAAAACAAAATGATTTAGACTTGGGCACAATGGTATGTTGGTGTGATTTTCGGTGGATCGAATGGTGCTCGAGTCAACAAGGACCGAACATCTTGTTACACTAAACCAAGCATTTTAGCGTGCTAACCACATTAGAGGGTATGGGACCTCTCTTGACTTAGTACTTTGGCGTGTATTGCCCTCTGGTCGCAGGAGGTCGCAGGAGGGATGGTGTTGGGAGCATTGTAGTGTCCAAAGACTTCACCCGTGATGGGATTTGTTGTCTTTCGACTTGCAATGTAAGCGTATGGTGTTTCTACCCATACGAGCGGCTCGTGGTTGATACACAATATTGGAAAAGTCTCGAGGACTTAGTGCCAAAGATACCTTCGAAGTGTGCTTTGTGGCTTAAAGGCGTGTCAAGTGTGGTACATTGGTACACCCCTGCAGGTTAAAACTATTCGAATAGCCTCGCCCTAGGTTATGGACACGCTTGGCAAGGTCTTTCAAGAGTTAGACTACAACCTTTTAAATTAAAACTTGATGGGTGGTACGAATCGGGATTCGTGCTATGTTGTGGTGGCTATTGGGATAGTCACCTGTGTGGTTACTTGTATGTACCTTTACTTTATTACTTTGATAACAAAACAGATTTGCAAACTTGCTTTTGAAATATATTACATTATTGCAACTAAAGTTGGCTTCATGCAAAATAAGACATACAACCCCACCTAAATAAGCTTGCATGTAGTTTATGAATAGGTCCGCTATTCCACACGTCGATCTTGCGGTACAAAGACAATCTTTGTACTCGGTTGCTATGCTTAATTGTTTTGTTGCAGAGGAAGAAGGTGAGCTCAAGGGCCTCACTTTTGTGAGTCGTGTTGTGGTAGCTATGGGCGACTAGCTTATGGCCGCCGGTTGCCTTGTGGGTGTGTGGCTAACCGGTCGACTTTTGTTCTAGCCATCTTATGGCGCTTTTGCTTCCGCTGTCATTCTTGTTTATTGTTCTATTTGGCCGGTCGGCTCTCTGTTGTAATAACTCTACTTCTTGTATGTCGTTGTTGAACTTAGTGATATATGTTGTATGGAAATGATGTGTAATTTTGTGATGATGTGCATATGTTGCAATTCTGGGAAACATATGCCCATCGAGGCTTAGAATGTTTAATTAGTAATGCTAGAACCAATTGGAGGTTAAGCGTTACTAGTTAAATATTCCGGGTCCTCACAAAGTCCCCCCTCGCTAACAGTGGGCTCCAAGCGAGTCCAGTCAAAAAGAATATGGGAGATGGCGCTCGGCTTCGCCTCCCCCTCGCTAGCAGTGGAGTCCCAAGCGAGCCCAATCAAAAAGACTATGGGGACGGCGCTTCGCCCCCCTCCCCTCGTTAGCAGTGGGCTCCCAAGCGAGCCCAATCAAAATGACTATGGGAAGCAGCTCGGCTTCGCCTCCTCCTCGCTAGCAGTGGGCTCCCAAGCGAACCCAATCAAAAAGAATGTAGGGGATGACACTCGGCTTCGCCCCCCCCTCGCTAGCAGTGGGCTCCCAAGCGAGCCCAATCAAAAAGGGGACAACACTCAGGTTCCCCCCCCTCGCTAGCAGTGGGCTCCTAAGCGAGCCCAATCAAAAAGACTATAGGGACAGCACTCAGCTTCGCCTCCCTATCGCTAGCATTAGGTACTTTGTATCCACTGTCTAGTTTGTTGCTGCGAGAGTACTGACAAAAGAAATAATCACAGCACAAACAGTAATACCGAAAGGAGAACAGAGTAGCAGTTTTTGTGATCGAATGGATTCGATCAACACATATATAGGTCCTCAGCATCAGGTACTGCGTGCTCTTCTGTAAACTTTGTGCCAGCGTAACGGCTATAGAACAACGTAAAGAAAACAGATGATACACTAAAGCCATCGCTTCCATGGCGCTGACGGGCAATGTGCTGTACAGTTTTACCGAAACGAATAAGCAAAGGGGCACCAACACCGTAGCAACATACTCTATAATCTGTCTGTCGTGTAATCATAACTCTGAAAACGGGCATCGGAACGAGAGATACGTTCAACCAAGTCTCCTCTTCCATTTCCCGCTAGCCACTTGTCACGGCGCAGTAAATGAGAGCTGGAGCGGTGTAGCGAGCATGGCAGACAAACCTACACAACGACACCAAGACTAGGCTCAATCCAAAGCAGCTTTGGTCCTCCGGTCTGATGCGGGTTTTGGGAGGCCGTCAAGCAATGGCCGGGTGAAGGACTCATGGTTGAAGGTCCACTTTGAACTTGACCACATAGAGATCCCATTCTCCGCATCTGCAAAGTTTGGCGCACTTGGTGACTTACGCACGGATTTAAACCCGTTAAGAAATGAGATATTGCTCTTTGGGGTGGAATCTGGGCTGCTTGTATCCATATTTAGACGGATACTGGAAATTGGCCTTGGCAGTAAACTCTTGATGATCTTAATTGGGTCTGCCAGAATATCATCCTGGGTGTCGGTTGTGTTTGACAGACGATCAGCTTCCACTTTCTGCCGCCGACGCATGGAACCATCTTGCTTTGCTTTGGTTGCCCCATTGCTCTTAATCCCACTGGCACCATTCGTTGCTGAAAAAACATTCATTGGGTCTTCAGAGTCCCAGCTTCTGTCAGTACTCTGTGTGTCTGGTGCTGTAGAGGAAGCAAGCAATGTTCCACTGCTGATGCGTTGGAAGCTGCCCTTACTGTACAAGGACATCTCGGTACTGCAGTCCATGTTATCTCCTTTTTGAGAAGTTAAACCATAGTATCTCTGCAAGGTGCTCATTGCAAGTGACGTGCGCTGCTGATCGGACTCGCACTTGGATGGATCTGATGAATCCGGGACGTCTCTATTTTGCTGATGGTTGGGAGCCCACGCTCTGCACAAAGCATAGACATTAAAAAAATTTACAGCGATTGAAAAATGTCTTTGAGAATTGAGATGGCAGAACTAAGAGTGTCGCATTTATGTCTCTACCAAGCAAAACAGTCGTCAAAATGCAGGTGCAATGTCACGATGACAGCAAGTAAGAAACACTAGACAACAGTTAGTGTCACAACCAATTTGAATAGGTATAGTTAAACAAGTAATCTTTACATGTTAATAGTTTGATCTTATAAAATCAGCATCGAGGAGAAAGCTGGTTGTGCTGTCTGTAACTAACTAAAAACCAACGGCAGTTAAATTTATGGATCCTGCATTACACAGGAGGAGGCGTATCTTGGCAGCAGGGAATACAAAAGGAACCAAAAACACAAGAGACAAACACGACAAAATATTTACCTTTTCATTCTTTGACCGGAACCATTCAACCTCACAGAGGATGGCATGGGCCTTCCTGGTAGAGGTATGAGCAATGTTTTGTGCGCAAACATCTGGCTGTCACTCACCAAACTATTTGCCCTCTTAATGTCAGATATCTAGCAAAAAAAAAAAAAAAACAGAGAGAGAGTAATATTAAGTTAGGAATTGAACTCACTCAAATTAATCAACTTGGTAGATATCTATAACTTCAATTAAGTAAGCAACTTTGACTAATAAGAGGCCCAAATCAGCAATGCAAACACTTGCTATCACTCCTCATCAACTCTCTGGAGACCATGATTTGTGATGTCAAAAGTCAACATGCCGCATCACATTACATGATTACATCACCCATAACTACGAAGGGCGTAGTTCGCCCGGTAGTTTGAACTTAATTTGAAGTGGTGCAAAGATCATGCGTTGTGATAGGCCGTATGAGCATTGCGCAGCCGCGAACTACAGAAAATATGGGTAAAGTTTGGATCCTGCCACACCTGCCTCAAGATACAAACACCATTCTTTTTTTCCTTGCAAGATTTCTGACCCCGGAATGGAATTTACTTTCACAAACTACTCATTGCGTTTAGCAAAAGACGATGCAAAGAGCAACCTTTACCACCCAGTGCTACCTCTACCATGTTCCCCTACCATTTCCCAAACAATACCATTCCAAGATAGCGGCTTTACCCACCAACCACATGGCAACCACTCGGAAGCAACCACACTAGCAGGGAGAGAGAAGTTTCTTGGGACGAAAAGGTCGTGGATTACCTCGACGCCGTACTTGATGGCGATGCCGGCGAGCGTGTCCATCCTGGAAACATCGTGCTCCAGGTAGTCTTCGTCGCCCGGGCAGCAGGACGGCGGCGGCGGCGGCGAGGTCGGGGGCGTCCTCTCCGGCGACAGCAGGCCGCCGCGGGGAGCGTCAAACCGGTCGGACAGAGGGTGGGAGATCCCCATAGCAACCAAAGCTCCGCCGAGAATCGCGCGTAGGAGAGGGCTCGACGAGTAGATCTCGGCGAGCGGAGCGCGAATTCGGGATCGGACCGCGGAAGCTTTGCAGGGAATGCGGGAGGGGAAGACGTGTGGGTGGGGCGTTGCGATCGGGGGAGGCGAAGTTGGGTGGAAGAGGAGAGGAGAGGCCTTCCCTTCCCTTCCCTTCCCTTCCCTTCCCTTGCTTGTCTTGGAACCAAAACGGAAGGGAGGAAGGAAGACGGGTTTCTTTTTAAATTCATTTTTCGTATTTTTCCATTTACCTACGCGGTTGTTGTGTTCCACGTGGTTCTTGTGTTCCACGCCGCGCTCTCCTCCTCCGATGTTTCTTTGATTTCACACTTCTCTAATTGAATATATAATTTTTTTACGCGAAGGCAAATAGGACAGAAATTACTAATTGAATTAGAAACTCTATACTATATTTATATCTATCGATTACCGATAGTCGAATGATACTGATAATTCGTATCTGTTTTTCACCCTTATGTCTGAGTGAGGCATGCAGTGTTAAAATAAGCATCACATAATATTGGACTGTAAAATTATTTTTCCTTCTGGGGAAAAAAAAAGGTGTCCGCGTCCATTTTCCAAGCGCGTACTACTACTTGGGAGTGAGCCCGACCGCAAAGGCGGCGTCATCTTTGACCAAGTGGGACAGCATCGTATGTTTACCGAGGCACCACTGCATCTGAAGAGTCTTGCTCTTGCTTTGACCAAATAAACTCGCGCATGCCTGATTCTCTCTCCGGACTGCTCAGTCAAACCTTTTCTTTCGTGCTTATTTAGGGTCCGTTTGGTTCGTCGAATCATTTGATCATAAACTGTTTGGTACGAAAAATGAGTTCGTTCAGATGTTTGATTGGTCGAATAAAATCAAACCATTCAGGATGAGATGGTTCAAGAAATAAGAATATTCCATTTTTATACTGTATCATCCCGTTCGGGAAAAAAAAATCCCGAATCACACCGTTCACTCGAATTCCAAAACGCGCACGGAAAAAAAACCATGATTTACGAGTTTTAAAATACTATATTTTCTAAACCAAGTATCCGATTTGCGATCCGATTGAACCGTTGTATTCCTTGTCATTTAATCAATAAAATAAGACAACTCTTGGCATAATTTACTGCAAAAATATCATTCATGTATCATCCTATCCTACCAACCAAACATCATCTTGAACTATCTAGGTTCATCCAATCCCACCAACCAAACAAAATCATATATTATCTTATCCCACCAACCAAACAATATACTTGAATCATCTCATTCAGGATGATCCCATCCTACCTGTATCATCCCATCCCATTCATCCTCATCTCACCAACCAAACGCACCCTTAACCTCTCTATCTAAAATGAAATAGTAAAATTAGTCCAAACTACAAACGAAATAGCACTCCTACCGCGTTCACCCATCTCCGTAGCGTCAGATGTACTACTACTAGCTAACAGAATAACCAGGGAGAATTAACAGATTTTTTTTTTGTAGTTTTAACTGCAATTAATTATGACTTATTAGCAGAGACTCGGGATGCCCATCCCTTCGATCGTGTACAAGCTTCTTATCTGGCCACATCATGCAGCTCCAGCAGGCATGCCAATGATGTACTATCATGTAGAGGTACAAAATATGCTGCTGCTGCTTCTTCGAGTGCTTTTTTTCCTTTTGAAAAGTAAGGCCGCTCTCATTGGGTGATTTTTTATTATATAAAAAGCATTTAGATACTACATTTCCAATGCATAGTATCCTAAAGTGTAGTATCTTAAGTTTTTGATATAGAGTCTTTACTAGTATTTCTACTTAAGATATTGTGTACGAGTGGTATCTAAATAAGATACTAGTATGCTCTCTCTCTTCTTTAATTGCAGTGTTACATCAGATTTTTTTGCTTATATGACAGTCTTAAAATACTTACCAAGGTGGAGCATTAGGAGCAATCTAAGTGAAACAGTAGTACCTTGCTTGGTGTGTGTCTGCCAAATAATCTCCGTCCTTTTCAAAGCCAAAAGTTGGTGCTTTCCATCAAGGTGGGCACTGCTTTATGGTGCTTGAGTTTAGTGGATTATTTCCATCATTGTCCTTCCCTCGAGGCTTCTCTCATGGCAGACAAATTATGGTGCTTACATATAATGGATTAGCTTTCAACCACTAAATGTTACTCCTTTTTCTCAGTGACGATTGAGAATGCTGGCTATGTTCTCATTTGGGGTTAACTCGATGAGTTATTTCAGTTCAGGAGAATTCAGATATATCACCACCATGCAGTTTCAGTCCAAAAAATACTTGCAGTTAATAAGATTTGTCTTGGTTTATATCTATCTTGGTACAATGCCACTGTCTCTACTTTGGTGCAGAACTGAAAATGACGTGTTTTTCGTTCAGTTAGGTGCAGGTGCAGTGACGGCTACACCATCGTCAAACTTATGCTGCTCATACAGATCTACCAAACCATTGCATCGCTGGATTCCTGCCTAATCATCAATCAGCAAGAACCAGTTTTGTTGACGTTGTATCAGTTATACATGTGGTTTAATTTGTGACTATCAAAACGTGCTAACCAAAGAGCTCAAGAGCGCGTGCCATCGTTCGACCTTGCGAGTCGTTGACTTGTATTTGTGCTAAATAGTAGTAATAGATAGTGTTGAAATTGATGCTTTATTTATATAATAGCTGTCGGCAAGTAATCTAATAGTCGTGCTTTTCACTTGTCGGCACAAATCATTTTTTTTACCACTGACACAAGATGGTTGTCTGGTTGACTCTCTCTATACAGTTTCTTCAAGTACACTTCCGATCGAACTGAAATTAGGTTGAACCATACACTCGAAAATTAAGACACAGTATTAGTTGCAACAACTATTAGGGCGGTACCTTAGACACGATGGCCATTTCGTTGACCTATGGGTGTATGTTTCAGAGTAACATACGGTTTAGTTGTTTTGTGACTAGAGGAGGTGAATAGAAGCACCGTCTCTTTTCCACTTTGGTCGGATTTAATACGATTTTTACTCCAATAGCTATGAGAGTTATGAAGATCAATATACAAGCATAGTGGAAGACTTGTATTGAATCCAATCAACCCTTTGAAAAAAACAGACTAAAATCAACAAAGACTAAAAGACAAAATGAGTTGGACGGTTGGACCTCTCGGATGAACAGTAAAATTAGCCCGAACACAAGATCATAAATTGGTCTAAGATTTGATCAACAACTCTAAACTATACGAAACTTGAAACAAACCTTCTCTACGATGTCAGGAATCTATTGCAGTCAAGGATCGTGAAGATCATTGCCAAAGTTTCGACTTTTTCGATTTGAGTGAATATTGTTTCAGAACCGAGTCAAAACCAAAATATAATCCAAAAACTTGCTTGTGGATAAGAGATGATCAAGATGATCCTATATGCATTCCCACATGTCACAGCAAGCAAAATACAGGCCAGAAACCAAAGGAAAACCAAAGGATAAAAGAAAACCCCAAAATTATAAAAGAGAGAGTAAGAACAAAAAGAGACTCATCTTGAAGAAACTTGCTAGAATTGATTTTAGATTGAAGTTGGTTTATAGCTACTCCATCCTGGAGGACAAAAGCTCAATACTTGAGCACACAATCAATCCAACTCTCTAGAACCCTACCTCTCCACTTTCCTCTCCCTAAACACAAACTAAGGTTTCTTCAATACAAGGGTTGGAAGGTGCACAGCCAGCACCCTCTCCTATTTATAGTGGAGGCTAGCTTCTAGAGAGACATCTCAAATGGACACTCGTTATGCCCACTCACAACGGGTTTCACTTGCATCGACCCCTGCGCCTCTTGATGCAACCTGTCGCACCGAAAGTTGTGCCTCTTGATGTAACCCGTCGCACGAACTGTCACGCTACTTGATGTAACCCATCGCACAGAACTGTCGCGCTGCTCGATGTAACCCGTCGCACAGAACTATCGTGCTGCTCGATGTAACCCATCACACAGAACTGTCACGCTGCTCGATGTAACCCGTCGCATAGAACTATCGCGTTGCTCGATGTGACCCGTCGCACAGAACTGTTGCGCTCGGTCATCATTGTCTATTTTGCGCCATGCTTGAGTCCAACTATCTCTCCCGGCATCCACGATCGTTCTAAACCTTGGTTCTCATAACCAAGTCCTGATCCTTCTCACCGTTGACCATAGTTGACCACCAAGTCATATGCACAAGAATAAACAAAGAAATCGATTCTGGGAACAAATTTTTCGCAACTTGGCCCACGTTAGTTAAAACATGCATCATGCAAAACAAAGATTCACGACCATCGCTTCACGATCGGTGTCCAGAACACCGCCCACACCAAAGTGTTCAAGACCACCGCCCACGCACCATCGCCTACGAGCAGAGTCCATGATCACTATCTACGACTAGTTCCAGTTATGACCACGTGCACTCGAAGCCTTCTACGACTACGTTCAGCACTCGAAGCTACAGATCTCAACGATTTCGGCCATTCGACAATCGTTGCTACAATACTCGGTGAACAGTACTCATAGCTACAATACTCGATAGATAGTACTCGTAACCACAGTACTCGACGAACAGTACTCGTAGTACTCGAAGATTTCGGCTACTCAGTACTCGATGAACAGTACTCGTAGATTTCGACCACTCGGTACTCGAAGATTTGAACAACTCGACACTCGTAGCTACAGTACTCGATGAACAGTACTCGTAGCTTTCGACCAAGCTACTGTAAAACCGCTCCTCTATTGCAGACAAACCGATTTTACTAAACTTTGCTAAAAACGATTGTTTTGATAAACTCTTAACACCATTGCCAATTGTATCATCATCCAAAGATCATGAGCATATCCCCATGATATCCACAATCTCCCCCTTGATGAACACATTAGCAATCTTCTCAAAAATACAGATAGGAGGTTGATTTGAAAAACTACATCTCGTTTTCGCGCAAAGACACAATTTGGTCCAAAAATAAGATAACACAATGGAAATGACCAAGTTGGCTTCAGATCAGCATAGGCAAGTGAGATAAGGCAAAAAAAAAAGAGCAAGAAGGCTTCAGTTTCCAGAGAAGAGACAAAAATCTCTCTTAAGGTCCATATGAATGAACAATTGTTCAATTTGACCTTTGATCATTGTGAGGTTCCAAAAATTGCAATTCAAGTTCAGAAAAGACAATAAAATCATAAGAAAGCAAAATAGATACCCCCCTCACTATGATCATGAATTTTTTAAAAAAATTTCATTTTCTCCTTTTGTTCTCCACGTAGCTCCCCCTTTTATCAATATTTTGTTATATCTTCTCCCCTTTGACAATGGAGTCATCAAGGAATCACGTCTTCCTCTCATCTAGAGATGACAAATGCAAAAATAAGGATAAATCATAAGAAACAGCATACATGAAATGCAATACAACGACTTCAAAAATTTTTTTGTATTTTTCAATTTTTAGTACTAGAAGGTTTGGAGATTACCCAAAAGAACAAGCTAACATTTCTACTATTACTCAAAACATATCAAGCATGAATGTGCTAGCAGGATCATATTAAGACATATATATCAAAGCTAAGGTAGAAGGCTCAAGATAAAGCAATGCATTGTAACAATTTAAGCAAAACTTCAAAATTAGCAAGTTTATCAACAGGGATTCTAAAGTGATAATGGCCATGTCAGAATGTCAATGTGAGATCAAGAAGCTAACAACGACCATCCTAGAGACAAAAAGTCCTCAATTTGAATCATTTTGCTCAAAGTACCTCAATCACCCAATTTTTACAACAGTTTTCATTTGCAATGAGTATTGATGTTGATTAAAGGTCTACCTTAGTGAAGAAGATCCTAGACTAAGAGCCATCCACAAACTTTTCCTAAGCTTCAACTAGGGCGACCAATCTTGAGGTTCATGTCAATTTTGGCAAGCAATCCCCATGAGATCGTGTGGATCATCAAACTATCTCTAAGTTTATGTCTTTGATATGCAGTCTCGTGAGAATAGTTTGGCACAATTTCACCACATGAGAAACTTAAAGTTTTCTTTTATTTTGTACAAGAGCAGTATTAGATTCATAAAGGAACAAGAAGCTCAAGAGATGTCCAATTTCTAGATTCAAGAGCTAACAAGGCAATTTTGACAGAGCTAATGTCATAAAAAGATCACTAATTGTGCAACTAGCTAAAAGATCTACAAATTACAATTTTTAGTTCAAGTTGTCTTAAAGTTCTAGCTTATTTAGCAAAGACTTAGCTACACATGTGAAAGCATGAAAATTCTAGCAAGTCAAAGAACAAGACATGAAATTGAGCAAAAATTGAAATACTAAAGCTCAAAAGGTAAAAGCAAAGTTTCATCAATTTAAATGACAAGCAGTAAAGTTTATATTACAATGCATATTTTTGAGATTTTCATATGAATGTAATATGATACAGTGAGATGCAAGAAAAACTCAAAAGCCTAAAAAGATCAAAAAGATCAGCAAGTTCAAAAGAAGATCAAGGAAAGATCAGATGAACAAGAAAAGCTTAAAAGAAAACCAACTCCCCCTCAAACCAACCCACAGGGGTAAATTACCCCTAACTCACTCCTCAAGGTGGCAAACTTAGTTGGATTTAAAGGCTTGGTGAGGATATCAGCTAACTGAGCCTTCGACTCCACAAATTGTAGAACAATATCACCCTTCTTTACATGATCTCTAAGGAAGTGATAGCGAATGTCAATATGCTTGGTCCTGGAATGCTGCACAGGGTTCTTAGCAATATTAATGGCAGAAGTGTTATCACAGAGAAGCGGAACACTAGCAAAAGTTAGCCTATAGTCCTTAAGAGTGGACACCATCCACAGAATCCGACTACAACAGCTAGCGGTAGCTATATATTCAGCTTCTGCAGTGGATTGTGCAAGAGAAGACTGCTTCCTAGAAGACCAAGAGACAAGAGAAATACCTGAGAAGTGACAAAAGCCTGAGGTACTCTTCCTATCTAATCGACAGCCCGCAAAATCAGAATCAAAAAACCCTTGAATGGACAAGGAAGATGAGCAAGAATACCAAATGCTATAGTGGAGGGTAGAGTGAAGGTACCTAAAAATGCACTTAACGGCTTGGCGATGGGAAGTCCTGGAGATGCCTAAAACCTCGCACGAAGACAGACTGCGAAGTGGATGTCCAGTCTTGAGGGCGTCAGGTAGAGAAGAGAGCCGATCATGTTGCGGTACTCACGTTGGTCCACGGCTTCTCCTTCCTCATCTGGATCCAAAGCAGTCGAAGTCGCCATAGAAGCGGAGATTGGCTTGCAGTCACCCATGTCGAAGCGCTTGAGCTGATCCTTGGTGTACTTTATTTGATGGATAAAGATCCCTTCCTTGCATTGCTTGATTTGAAGCCCCAGAAAGTAGTTGAGCTCTCTCATCATACTGATCTCAAATTCCCTGGACATGGTCTCAGAAAAACTGAAAAAAAGAGCATGAGAAGAACCACCGAAGATAATATCATCTACGTAAATCTGAACAAGCAAGAAATCATTGTCATGCCTAAGAATGAGAAGAGTCTTGTCTACCTTACCCATCTCAAAGTTATTCTTAAGCAAGAAGGTTTTAAATCTGTCATACCAGGCTCTAGAGGCTTGCTTAAGACTATACAAAGCTTTGGATAGCTTGAAGACATGATGTGAATGCTTGGGATTCTTAAAGCCTAGGGGTTGACTAACATACACTTCCTCCTTTATGTAACCATTCAAAATGTACTCTTGATATCCATCTGATGCAGCCTAAATCCCTTAGATGCAGCAAATGCAAGCAGAATACGAATGACTTCTAATCTAGCAATAGAAGCAAAGGTTTCATTAAAGTCTAACCTCTCAACTTGGCTAAAACCCTAAGCTACCAATCTAGCCTTGTTTCCAACCACAGAACCATCCTCACTTTGTTTATTTTTGAACACCCAACGGGTTCCTATCACATTATGACTACTAAGAGGCTCTACTAGGTTCCAAACCTTATTACTCTCAAAGTTCTCTAACTCCTCATGTATGGCATTGACCCAGCTCAAATCAGACAAAGCATGTGATATATCGCGAGATTCGAAAGAAGCAACAAATACAGAATGAGAGTAGAAACTTGGATCGTGATACCTAGAGCAAGTGACTCGCTCATGAAGATGACCAATCATCTTATCCGGAGGATGATGCATCTAAATATGAAGTGGAGCGCCCGGGGGAGATAACTCCTCTTCGACCTTTGCAGGTACTGCTGATGATGAAGATGCAGCAGGAGCCTCAACTAAAGGTGAAGTAGTGGCAGCAGGTTCTTCAATTGGATCAAGAGGTGTAGCAGCATCAAGTTGGAGACAAGCATCAGCTTCGTCTTCATCTTCCTCCACAAAGATGCTCTCTGTCTCCTGTGAGTCACCTAAAATATCTGATCTAGCTCTAGGGCTAGTCTCATCAAAAGTGACACTACATGTCTCCTAAATAACGTTAGTCTCAACATTAAGAACCCGAAAACCCCTCGAATGTGCAGGATAACCCAGAAATAGACCATCAGAAGTCCTATCTTGAGAATGAAACACTTGACTCCAAAAACTCGAAAATGAGAAATAGAGGGTTTTCTACGAAACCAAAGCTCATATGATGTCTTACCCAAAGATGGTCTCAAGAAGACATGATTTGCAATATGGCAAGCTGTAGCAATAGCTTTGACCCAAAACCTCCTCAGAGTGCTATACTCATCTAGCATTGCCCTAACCATCTCAACTAAGGTTTTGTTCTTCCTTTCCACTACGCCATTTTGTTGAGGGGCGTGTGGAGAAGAGAACTGACGCTAAATACCACGCTCAACACAGAAAGAGGCAAATGAGACATTCTTAAATTCTGTGCCATTATCACCGTGGATTGCTCTCAAGGCACTAGGAAGTTTAGAAGCCAAGCGAAGAACAAGATCATGAAAATGATCAAAAGCTTCATCCTTCGAAATAAGAAAGAACACCAAAGAGTATCTCGAAAAATCATCGACTCTGACAAGAATGTACCATTTGCCACTGGCTGACCGAACCCTAGCAGGACCAACAGTATCCTTGTGAAGCAATTGTCCTAGTCCGTCAGTCATGACCATAATCAATGAGTGGTGTGAGGCGGCAACTTGCTTGCCATGCCTGCAGGGCGCACATACAACATCCTTGATAGCTTTGAGTTTGGGAAAACCTCTCATATGTGCAGCTATAAAGGCAGCTTGGCCAGTATATTGCAAAAGAAGGCATGGGAACACAACCATTGTGAAAGCAATCTGCGTATCGAAATGATAAAGGATGTTGTCAGCAAGCAAATAGGTTGATTTCTGCACTCATGTGAAAATATCTGTTAAAAATATAGATATGCCTCTAAAAATTTCCTACTAAATCCATGCTGCTTAGTTCTTATCAAAACATGCATAGTCAACAACAATGACAACCAACAAATGGTACATGAATAGCTTGTAGAGGAAAATATGAAAGGTCAGCAAATAATGCTTTTGTCCCTGTAGCATGAGCCAAAAAAGTTAGTTTTAGTTATTGCCAGTTTGCAAAGGAAAAGCCACACTATGAAATCACGTAAGAATTTCAGACCTGTTATGTCGAGCATAATTCCTCCAAGAGAAGTCTGACTACTCTTCCCTCTCTTAAAGTATCGATATACATAACCAGGATTGAACACATTACCGGTCATATTTACATATGTTTACAACTCCTAGGATTCCAATGAGTATGAACCAAAGGAATACTATTGGTGCAAAAAGCTAGATGACTTTATCAGTACCATAGTGCTGCATGCTGAACAATGCAATCAATATCACCACGGAGATGATTACAACCACATCCGATAAGGAAAATAAAATACAATGATTTAGTTAACCACACATAGGTCTAACTCTCGTTATTATTTGTCTGCTCTATCTGATTATAACAAACAGAACTATTCCCATGCACACTGCCACTTTAGAGTTTCTAGAATGAAAGGCGATGCTTCAAATCTTAGTTGGCATGTTAATGTTATTGTTTGCATGTTCTTATCAACATGTCTAGTTAAATTAATAGCATTGGCAAATCTAACATCTTCCTCTGAAGTGCAATAGTAGATAAATATCAATGCACACACAGTAAAGTAGATGCTAATAAAAGCAGGAAAAATATACTAAATTCAACATTGCAGATGTACCATTTCTCATCTTGGGTTCTTCGACCTTTATTCCACCAGTTTGCAGAAAGAACTACAAATTGTAAGGCAGTAGTTAATATCAATCCCCTTGGGTAAAAGTTAACGGTAGGGCTATGAAATAACAAGCATCATAAAAGAGAGGTGTAAAAAAACGGATGGAAGACCACTGTAGCAACACCAGTCTACTGTGGTCCAACAATGTTCAATTGGTAACCTCACAGGCTCATCCTAGAGTTGGTTATTCTAAACACTTTTCGTATTCAAATGACTTTCAAAAGACCAACTCATCAAAAGTTATTTGATTTTGAAACTCGTCCAAAATACTAGTTTGACCTAAGTGGTCACTTTCTAGCACTTAAGTGAGTTTAGCCATTTGAGCCTAAATTATTCATATGAATAGGTCCATGATGGTATTTATGACTCATACATGAAATTGGATGCTATAGATTTCATCTTTTGCTCAATTTGGCTCTTGTTGAGAAATTTCTCAAAATCTGATTTTAATTGCAAATCAAAAGACTAATTCATAAAAAACTAATTTCTTGAATATTAATTAGTCCCCTTAGTGCATAATGATCCTTAAAATATTTAATTGAGTTCAAAACTAGGATCATTTGCATAAGCTTCAATTCTCTTCTAAATTCCCGATCAATCATTGTTATCCGAAAAATCGGAACTACCAAGAAGATTCTCACGGATTACCGCTTGCGGTAATACCGGTCTTTGTATGGCGGTACTTCCGATTATCCTGATAAAACAGCCAATCTCAAACTCTTTCAATTCTAAATCTATTGTGGTTGTTTCCCAAAGTTAAGATTGATCCTTGCTATCTTTGCAAGCTACCATCAAATGCTTATCTTGACCACCTTGTGATATTCTTATCATTACAAGTGGTACTCTTTCAAGTGGTAGCTCTTTTCATCATCTTTGATCTTGGCATGAGAATCATTTGTGTTTGATTCAAGTGGTATCCTTGTTTTACAAGTGGTACTCTTCAAGTGATATCATCTTGTCCTTACAAGTGGTATTCTCAATTGATATCATCGCATTCTTCACGCTGTATCTTTTAAGTGGTATCTCTTGTTCTCATTCACAAGTGGTATCTAACTCTTTCCATGCCAATCAATTCTTTGCTTACCAAGCTCTCCCGATACCTAATCACTTCTTATCCATGTGGTCTCTCCTGATACCTCAAAATTCTTGATATTGTTTTTCAAGAGGTATCTTATCCAAGTGGTTTCTCCGACACCGATATCTTTTCAAGTCTTATCTCTTCAAGAGATATATCTCAATTGTATCAAGTGGTATCATCTTATCTCAAGTGTTTTTTTTTCTCTCTATCTCTTCTCTCTATGCCTTCATTGAAGATCTTAAAAAGAGAAGTTCAAGCACCTTGAGAATGCAAGACCTGTCGACGCATGTTTTCCACAAGTGGTATCAACATATGGATTTACAAGTATTATCTACAAGTGAAATTTACAAGTGGCATCGTTGACTCGTAGTATCCACAAATGGAGTTTAAAAGAATATCTTTCGACAAGTGGTATCTACAAGAAGTCTCTACAAGTGGTATCTACTTAAATTGTTCAAGGATTACCTTACAAGTGGATACACATAAAGATAATTGACAAAGAATGCTTTTGTGTGTCAAAAGCAAAGAAACTAATTGAACTAATAAATCCTTTGTGTGTCAAAGGAGTAGAACCTTTGTGTAAGGGGGAGTTTTCCTAAAATATTTTGAAAAAGCTTTATTGAAAACCGTTTTGAATTTCAAAATGGGTAATCTATTATATGGGAAAACTAGTTTGTAAAAACTCCTTTTGGCCTCGCTTTGATTCTTCGGTGTTTATGCCAAAAGAGGAGAAAGTTTATTTGATTAATTATTTGATTCTCTCTGTGAGTTCACCCTATCTTATGATTAGTCCAAAAGTGGGAGAATGCTTTTGGAGAACATAAAAGGGAAAATGTTTAGGGAGAATGTTCTCACCTTATATCTTGCATAGATCATAAAAGGGAAGAATATTTCGATGATCAAAATAATGAATTCTATTGCCTAGCTCATAAGTTTTACAAAGACTCTCCTTTGCTTTAAGATTTGTTTTGGATTTTTGGTGTTTAATGCCAAAAGGGGGAGAATTTGTATGAGCTACATTTGGATGTTCTTATTTGATATCTCTTGTGATGCCTTAAGTGGGAGAATTCCTTCTCAAACTTTATACATGCATAGAGTCATATACATGCATATAGTCAAATATGCTTTCTTTCTTATCATATGTTGACTTATATCCAAATGTTGCTATTAATGATGGATTTGTCATCAATCACCAAAAAGGGGGAGATTGAAAGATCTAGACCCGCCAATATGTGGTAATGGAGTTTTGGTGATTAATGATAAATCTAATTGGAAGACTAACACTTTTATTGATATACATATTGTGTAGTCTTATTTGGATATAAAGGTGAAAATCATGAAAGCATACAAGTGATTAAGTGATTAATGACAAA
The DNA here is from genome assembly GCA_036346255.1 of Ampelocalamus luodianensis. NCBI lineage: Eukaryota > Viridiplantae > Streptophyta > Magnoliopsida > Poales > Poaceae > Ampelocalamus > Ampelocalamus luodianensis. Next base: position 307,835 of record CM070627.1, read on the forward strand.
TGCACTTGTGAGACTAATACTCTTATTGTTATATCATGCTTAGTCTCAGCTTGGATATAAAAGCAAAAATCCAAACAGGTATGTATTCATAAATGACAATCTATTTGTAAGACTAACAATTCTATTGATTATCTATTGCTTAGTCTCGTTTGGATATAAAGATGAAAAATACAAGAGGTATGCATTCTACTTCTTCTTATTATATCTTGTTGCATTCTCGGATCCAAAATATAGGTTAAACTCACCAAAAGGTTAACTTGGATATGTGCATATATTTCATTATACATTTGTGTATGCACACATTTAGGGGAGTTCATTCTATATTTTGTGGTTTCATTAGTATTGATCCATATTCCTTTCCACATATATTAAGGATCTTTACTTTGAAACATATCCTGAATATATTTAACTTGTGTAGTTAATATATTCATATGAGTATATACAACTTGTGTAGTTTGTATACACTCATATTTAGTATATACAACTTGTGTAGTTCAGTATATACTTGTAGTATATATAACTTGTGTAGTTTATATATACTCATGACCTTGTTGTTTCAGTAGTATTGATCTTTGTGATCTACTTTGAAACATAACTCTTGAGTATATATATAACTCGTGTTTATATATACTCATACCAATTATATTCAATTATTTGCAATTGTGTTGTGGGACTAATGTGTGTGCTAAGATGTTTTGAAGGCTTAGTCCTGAGTTTGAATGATGACATGAAAAGGAAATGCAAAGGTGATAAAGATTGACATGACTCAAGACAAAGGAGTCATGCATTGCATTTCAAAAGCTTCGAAATGTGGTAGTACCGCGCAGTATGCGCCGTAGTACGCATCGCGGATGTACCGATTGCTCAGGCGGTATGAAAATTCCAAGAGCATTGCTTTTTGGACTTGGTTTGCTCGAGGTGGAGCGTAGTATCGAGTTCATGTGGCGGAACTATCACAGCGTGGTATATGACCGCAAATATGTTGGCGGTATGTAAATTCCGCAGAAGGTATTTTTCGTATTTCGAGCCTCTGAAATCGGTAGTACCGCGATCGAGAAACGGTATTACCGAGAGCGAGATACGATGCTAGTTGGCGGTAATACCGCACCTTCAGAATGGCTTGTTCAAAAGCATTTATGCAGGTATATCTTGTTAATTAATGTTAATGACATTGTGGGACTAACATTTTCCATGAGTTGGATAAATAGGTTATGTTCCGTGGTGATGAAGACTTTGGATGACATCATGAGTTGATTGTCATCAAGTCAAGGTTCAAGAAGATGATGCATCATGTGTTGATGCATATCAAGATCTCAAGAAGAGATGATCATGAGTTGATCATCAAGTCAAGAGAAGACTCATCATGTGTTGAGTGAGGATGCATCATGGGTTGATGCATATCAAGACGATGACCCGACTTGAAGTGAAGATGTGCGCCATCAAGCTTCAAGAAGATGGTCAAGGCAAAGGTATGACTAGCTAGGCTAAGGATGTGTTCCTAGTCTTTTATCGGTCTTGGTGTTTGGTTGGAAGACCGGATTGCTAGTATAGGTTGCCGCACTATTAAGAGGGTCTTGTCTAGTAGCTTGAGTTAGTCATGTGTTGATAGCTCATTGTGTTTGCTCTAGCTCAACTTAACATGTTGCCTATATTTGCGAATGTGTTTTGCAAATAGTTGAGGCTCATGGATAATCCTTGTAGCATGTGACTATACTTTGCAAATGTGTTTTGCAAACGGTTGAAGTCCATGTACCTACCCCTTGTAGCATGATCTAAGTTTGCAAATATGTTTTGCAAATTGTTGGGATTCATGTATTTTCCTTGGCATGGTCTAAGATTGCTTGTTGCTAACTCTTTGGACTTAGACCATGGTAGTGGCTCTTGAAGTTGTGCTTTTGATTTGATAAAATGTGTTTTAGATCAAATCAAATAGGTGGGTTGTGTAGCCTCTGAATAAGCTTTCAATAGAGTCCAAGATCACTCAATTCCGACATCGGAGTCAAAAGTTATGACCTTTTACCGAGTGTCGTCGTCGTGTTGAAAATCGGGCTGCGGTAGTACCGCCCGATAATCGAGGTAGTACTGCTTGTAACGGTAGTACCGCCCCTTGTGAGTGCGGTACGACCGCAAAAGGCTGTAACGGCTAGTTTTTGGCTGTTTCAAGTAAAGATTTCCAAATCTAAAGCCTTTGAAAACTAAAGCATTATCCTTTACACTTGAAATTGACACACCTTCATTTGAGAAGGAGCAGATTAAATCAAGATCACAAATTTGGGCAACGGATAATAAATTGAAATTAAGTGATTCAACTAAAGATACATTCGAAATGGAAAGGTCATTTGAGATAGCAATTTTACCCAATCCTATTACCTTTCCTTTACTATTATCTCCAAAGGTGATCTTGTCACTTCCTTTTACGTTCTCGAATGTGGTGAACATTTTTCTATCACCGGTCATGTGTTGAGTGCATCCACTATCAAGCACCCAATGTTTTCCACCGGTCTTGTAGTTCACCTACAAAACAAGAATCAATTTCTTTTAGGTACCCAAATTTATTAGACTTAACCGTCTAGAGAGTAAAGGATGGCGACTAGAGATTTTATGCACCTAGGTGAATCACCTCAATTTGATGGCACAAATTATGCACATTGGAAAATCCGCATGTCATGTTATTTTAAGGCTATGGGCCTAAATATATGGCGGATTGTAGATGTTGGCTTTTCTCCTCCATTGGATAGTCTTGATCCAACAATTGAGGAAGAGAAATGCTTACATCTCGACGCTCAAGCAATTAACGCTCTGATACCACTTGTAAGATCGAGGAGGCCGACTAGAGGGGGGGTGAATAGGCGTTTTAAAACTTCTATGCGCTAAAACCGATTTCTAATGCGGAAGCTAATACAAATACGATTTTGCACAAATAAGGCCTAAAACCACTAGGCTTAACTAAGTGCACCAACAATACAAGTCTATTGATAATAATCAATCAAGCATTGACTTGTAAGCAATTCAATTTAAGCAATGTAAATAATACTATTGCAATCATACACAATGAATAAGCAATTATACAATGAATGTAAATTGCACAAAGTAAAGCTCAAGAATGCAAACCACAATTGACACGGCGATATTTTTCCGTGGTGATCGAAGACTTGCCGTCTCCCTAATCCACGTTGAGGTAAGTTCAACTTTTGGATCGGCCCAAAACGCGAGGCAACACCTCCGAGGTAAGTCCAAACAACTTGGACCGGTTCCAACCGAACCAACACCTCTAAGTGAGATCAACCGCTTGAACCGACTCCAACTTGAACTTATCACCTCGATCCACTAGGGTCGCTTCTTACTCCGCTCCGGAGATGGCGAGCACCAAGCCACTCACAAATCGCCGGTCTTCTCACAAGCTTCACTTGAGAAGATCACCGACGCACGCGCTCCACGCCGCCTAGGTGTCGGCAAACACCAAGAGTAACAAGTCTCCAACTTTCACTTGAACCAATCAAGTGTCAAAGCTCGTGGATACTAAATCCACCACCTAATGCAACACATGCAATAGGATTTGCCTCTCAAACCTCACTAAGTGCAACACATGCACAAATGGGAGTAGAGGGCTTGCTCTTAGCTCAAAGGAACTCAATGGGATGCCAAAGGTTGTCTCTCAACCGGCCAAGGGGTATTTATAGCCCCAAACCAAAAACTAGCCGCTTGGAGACGAAACAGCCAAAAACTAGCCGTTACAAAGATTTTGCGGTCGTACAAGACTCACAAGGGGCGGTACTACCGTTCTCGCGGTACTACCTCGCTTATACGGGCGGTACTACCGCAGCCCGATTTTCAGCACGCACGACACTCGGTAAAAGGTCATAACTTTTGACTCGATGTCGGAATTGAGTGATCTTGGACTCTATTGAAAGCTTATTCAGAGGGCTACACAACCCACCTATTTGATTTGATCTAAAACACATTTAGACTAAGCAATAGATAATCAATAGAATTGTTAGTCTTACAAATAGGTCAATATAATAGCAATATAGAGCATGATAAACAATAAGAGTATTAGTCTCACAAAGACCACCATGACCCAAGACTACACAATATTTTCATCTTCAAGCATGGAATTTAATTTAGTGCATGACCCAAGTTTTTCATCTTTGTTGGGATAGCATCTAATTGCAAAAAAGTGGGTGCAAGATGTTATGAATATTGTTTGTATTGCAATAGCCCAATGGGCAATATATATAGAGTACAAGAGGGACACAATATTAAACCCTAGAACAGTAGAAAATACCACAAACACCCTTAACACACCCCCTCAAATACAAGGCGTGTGCAATAGCATTGCATTTGGAGAGGGTTGACACTACAATAGGGAAAATCCGAAGTCTGGGTCTTAATAATGTCGTCGTAGCATACAGCTCTTGGAAAATACGTTGAGTATCAAAAGATCTCTCCCATCCGGGGTCGTGTGACAGCCCATAAAGCACAAGGTATAGGGGCTGAGAAAGTAGAGACAAGCGGGAGCAAAGTCGACCGCGGCAACACGACGAAGAAGATAATGAAACTGATAGGAATAGAGAAATATGTCAAATCAAGCCGAAGAGGAAAGGATAGAAGCATGGCGGCGCAGATCGAAGCCCAAGACAGTGGTGGCGCAGTGCATAAGAAGCGCAACGAAGGCATAAGAAGTGCATAATAAGCGTGGCGGCCTTAGAAGCTCGAGGCGACAGCTCAGAGAGAAGCGGCAGCATCATAACGACTTCTACGATCTGCAGTGTCTCAGAGAGAAGAGCGGTGGCTGCTACCATGCGAAAGGGGAGGAAAAGGCCAAGAAGCAATCGGCTGATTGACAAGGACTTTGTGGACTCACACAACTTAAACGAAACTCAAAGATAGAGTGTTACGGACTTGGATAGACGCAACGGAAGAAAAGGGACTCAAAGGAACAGCAGATACTAGCAACAGTAAGCTGCTTTATGGCAGAAGTTACTGCTGCAAGAAGCTGGAGCCAGAGAAGCCGAAGACAGCTAAACCTAGAGGAGAAGTTGAAGCCAGAGAAGCCAAAGTAGAAGCAGAAGCCGGTTATAACTAGATGAGAAGTGGAGCCGGTGAAGCCCAAGAGGCTCCGGCCAGATCAGATCTGGATATAAACTTCTCCCTCTTTTTCTTCTCCCTCTTTCGCTCTCCCTCTCTTGCTTCCCCTCCAGCGGTGGCTAGTGGCGGTGCTTCCTCTATCCCTCTATCCTCAATCCCCACCTCCCCTCTCTTGGTGACACCAAGGCGGCCCGCGTGAGCAAGAGCTTGAGGAGGCGGCTCGGGGAGGTCAACGGCGAATCCGAAGCGACAGCGAGCACGAGGTCGGGGCAGCCATGCGAATCTCAAGCTTGGGGCCTTGGGAGTCTCGGGAAGCCAAGGCGGCTATGGCCTGATCCAGGGCGGATCTAGACAGTGACGGCGGTGGTCCCAGATGATGCAAAGGTGGAGGAGGTCGACCTCAAGAAAGGATGACGGTTGTCCCCGCGCACAATGGCGGATCCAGCTGGGATTGAGGGCAGTGATGACAGAGAGACCCGGATGTGAGGATGGCGCTACTGGGAGCTCAAGCAGAGGAGCTCGGGCGACGCAGATCCAACTGGTCCAGGGCGCCCGAGACGGAGTAGGGGAGCCTGGGGCGCTGGATCTAAGCAGAGATGGAATAGGGGAGGCCCAGGGATCCGGATCCGGGCAAGGAGGCGCAGCTTCGGGGTGAGCTTAGCAGATCCGGGCGGGGAGGAGTCGCACAGAGCTCGGAGCGTCATCGACCTTCAGAGACAAAACCAGTCGGAGTCGGATCCGGTGTGGAAGCGAGCTTGGGGACACCTGCTGCTGCTTCTACTGAGGAGAGACTATTGCTAAGAGGGTGACCGCCCTTGGGAGTGGAGATTGCTCATCCTGGGGGCAGCAGCGTGTCGGGACCCCAAGTAATGCAACCCCGGGACCCTCTGTGCATTCCGAACTAGTCCCAATATCAGTTGCTAGCTCGCACAGTTACAACATAGGTGAAATCATATCCATACAATAAACTTAAAGACGAAGCAAACAAATCAATATTAATAGCAAAAGACCTTACGGTCAAGGTTGTACAAGGTCTACCGCACGGGCTTACAACAAAAGAGAGCAACAGAACAAACAACTCGTGGAAGCCATTTGACTCGCCCACAGGCTATCGAGTAGAGGACATCCCCTAGATCGCTTGGTCCTCGTAGAACTCCTCTTCATAGAGCTTGGAGCTCCTTGGGTCCTCTTCGGTGACTGATTAACCAAAGGGCACAAAGCCGTGAGTACTTTGAATGTATTCAGCAAGTCGTAGAGAAATATTATACAGTTAATATTCATGCACGGCTTGGCAAGGATAGATGTATGGTTATTTTGCATAAAGCGATATTGACAACAAATACAATAAGTAGATTACGAGGCACCAGTTGAAAGAGTAGTACATAAGTAAACAAGGTTCTTTAAAACAACTCGCGAGCACTCACGACCACCCGTGAGCACTCACGACCACCTCCCAGACCACTCGGGAACACCCACGAGCAGTCACTCCCACGACCAGGTCGCTACTCGAAACCAACCATGACCTCTTTTTGGAAAAAATTTACCCGTGTGAAATCACCAGGCATTGTCTATAACCGGGGACACGACTATTCAAATAGTTTTACACTCTGTAGAGGTTGTACAACTTTACCCATAAGAGATAATCATCTTATACTGTACACACTTCCAAGGTGTGCGACTAAGAGATTATCACAAGGCCTTTACGAAGCTCTGTTTTGATCCGGTTCTGTTCACTAAGGTTTCGCCTATGATTAGTTTCCACAACTCCCAGCATCCACCTCACCAAAAACCACACCCCAGTCAACCGGCCCCCTCTTACACCAAGTGTGAATGTCAATCCTAGGGTTCACACTTCCACCAAAACAGAACCGAACCAAAGCATTGCTAGTTAGTTGGCCAGGTCTACCCCATCCTGGACATATGGTTGCACGGTTTGGCCCAGATCAATGGTGCACAAAGTTAAATCCTTAGTGATTACTCAGGCGAGACAACCACATCCCAAAGACATCCCCCACTGCACGATCACTCGCCTGAGTAAGAAAATAGTTTTTGGTTCAACCCGACCAAGTGGCGGCCCTTGCCACTGGCACAACAACTTTTAACAACAGTGGTCGCGCCACAATTCTATATAACATTAGTCAAGTTTAACATCAAAGATTCACGTGATCGAGAGACAATGCATAACTAAAGCATGTCTAAGCATAATATGCACCTAAGTTGGTATAACAATAATGTCCAACTAAGAATACCCATCCTACGGCGACCAAGGATACATGTCAATATGTCGAACAAAATTATTCAAGGAGTCATACTGTCAAGTAGGGGTTTAACTATCTCCCAAACTATTTTTATACAACTAGCTATGCATGTTGATATAAAACAATATACTTTTGTAAAAATGGGTTCAATATGATCAAAAGTCTACGACTTGCCTTCGTTGAAGGGTTGGAAAGCTTCGGTTGAGGTCGCTAGGTGCGCAAACTCTTCGAAGAAGCCAGAATCTACACGTGCGAACAAAGCCAAATAAGAAAACAAAGTTACAAAAACTCCAACGAAACACCCAACCAAAGCCAAAAGAAAGATACAGAAGTAAGGCAAAGATAGAAAGGTGAACTACTTAAGCTGGAGCTTGAACAAAGGAGGTCAAGAGGGAAATGGGAGAGCTTGGGAGCTGAGGGCAAACAAGAGGGCAAGGGGCTCCCTAGTGGTTTGTTTATAGAGGAGGGAGGATGATCGAGTGACAAGATGAAGCGCGACATGGCATAGGCGCACGAGTGGAGCTCTAGGCTGGCAGGTGCGGGAGATGATTGGGGTAGGTAGGGGAGGAGACCAAAGAGGGAACGGTCACAACTGAGGCGACAATATTTAATGCGACACAACAGCATTTAATGCGCAAAGACTTGCACGACAGCAGTGATGCGACGAGAGGAAGAAGAAGGTGGGCAGAGGGACTAACAGATGGGGCTTAGTCAAAAGCTTGGTCAAAAGCAAGAGGGAGGTCCTGAGGAGGAGGTCTTTGCAAAAAGGGAGGTCGCGACCGAGAAGATGGTATTTGCAAAAAGGGTGGTTGCGACCGAGAGGGTCGTATTTGCAACAAGGGCAGTCGCGACCAAAGATGGTGATTTTTGCAAAAGAGGAGGTCGTGACCAACTAGGTGGTCTAGACCGAGAGGGTGGTCTTTGCAAAAGAGGAGGTCGTGACCAACTGGGTGGTCAATGTTGGTGATATGTCCTAAAGGCAATCATAAAGATGATTGTATCACGTCTATATTTATGAGTTCTTGAATAAATGTTATTATGTTCCTTGAATGAATCGTTAGTTCTGAAGATCAACGAGTATGTGACTTGTTGGTGAAACTCTTTGACTTGTATGATGTCGTTCTAAAAGTATCCCTGGTTGAATGTCACTGATCGGAACACCAGTGACTCTACGACCAGCACATGTATTGATTGATGACCATGTTTCACCGTTCATAGATATAGGGATATCGAATCAATAATGTGAACACATGTTAGAGAACATGGGGTTGGATTGACCCACATTGAGACACTATTGAGATTGTTATGATTCTATGTGTCATTAGTTGGTCTCAAGCAATGATGATGTATAATCCTTAGACTCGAGATCGCATGGCTCCTACATGTGTAATAGCACTCTTAGGGGTTGCCAAACGCTACTCAGAATCGGGTAGTTATAAAGGTACCTTTCGGTATGCTATGAAACATGCGGAGGGATGTGCTCGGTCGGATATGGATTTGCCCTCCTAACATAACGGAGAGATGTATTCGCCTCAAGTAGTCGGATAAAGAAAGTGCATGACCATGCCACTAGTGGTCGAAGTGTTCGACCACATAAGGTTATCCGACAACTCGATCGAGAAAGTATTGAACAGTCCATGGATGACACATTATCTCACCTGGAGTTCAACCAGATATCGTGAGGCAAAAGGAGAATATTAGAATAGGTCACTTAGTTCGATCAGGTCCAGACAAGTCGTATGATGATACGAGCAAGTCGTAGACTGGTCGAACGAAATCACAGAGTGGTCGAAACATGGTCGTAAGGAGTTACGAACTGGTTGTGACCAAGTGCGAACTGGTCGTATAGAGATAGGACCTGGTCGTAAGTGATGAGGACCTAGTCGTAGATCATATTGCATTAAGGTTCATCCGATATAATTTGTGTGTATTCGGGAATCGTTATGTCCTGCTAGGTACCGCTACGACTCGTGGTCGAAAGGGGTTTTTGAGTCACAACCGATTACTCACAAACCTAACGTGTCACACACTTAATGGGTTAGAACAAATCAGTACGAATACGATTCGTCAAACGTGTTCGGATAGGATCCGACACGGGGCACTATATAAGGAGATGCTTGAGGCTAGTGTGAGAGAGACTTGAGTTGTTTCCACCGAAACCCTAGCCGCCATCTTCTTGAGAGACCCTTCCCGTGCGACTTGGTGCTAGCACACCGGCGTACGGTTGTTCCTTCTCTGGACGTGTGGATACTGTAGAGGCGCTACTGTGGTCGCTGTTGCGCTGAGGAAGTATCCGCGATCTTCACAAGGAACTGGGGATGTTGCTGGAGGAGACGATCGACTACGAAGACGTTGGACGATCATCTACGACCACTACATCGGCGCGTTCTTCTTCGGACTAGGTTGCTCGACTTACTTCACATTGCGCGCGCGTCGTGGTAATGATCTGTGATCATCTAACTTGCTTGGCATCCTGGTTTATGTGGTAGAAATTTTGAATTATTGCTAGCGTAGCCTACCCGTATCCCATAAGTCAAGACCGAGAGGGTGGTCTTTACAAAAGAGGAGGTCGTGACCAACTGGGTGGTCAAGGCCGAGAGGGTGGTCTTTGCAAAAGAAGAGGTTGCGACCACAGGGGGTGGCAAAGGTGGCCGTTCGATTAAGATCAGACAATTCACAAGGAGAGGAACGTTCGAACAGCTGAACGTACAAAGGAGGCTGGGCCATTCGATTAAGATCGAACGGTTTACAAAGAGAGGAATGTTCGGACGCGCGGGTTGAGCGGGAGAAAAGGGAAAACCAAACCGGAGAACTCCAACAACTCGAGATAAACCAACTTTCAAAATTTCAAGTTAAGCTTTAGAAATTTGACAAAACCGAATGATTATTTTAAATTTTGAAAAACTTCAAAAACTCCTGAAAATCGGGATGTTACACAGTGAAAGACGATTTCAGAGCTAAGTGAGAACCTAGAGCTCTGATACCATGTTATGAATATTGTGTGTATTACAATAGCCCAATGGGCAATATATATAGAGTACAAGAGGGACACAATACTAAACCCTAGAACAATAGGAAATACCACAAATACCCTTAACACAGGATATGCCAAAGAAACTTTTAGCAAGCATGTTTTGGTGAATGTTTTTAGTAACCTATTTGATGCTTAGTTGGCCAAGGATAGGAAGTTGTGAATGAACATGCTGGTTTACTGATCATATCAGAGTTATCAGATTGAAAGCTCCAGGTTCTCACAATAATATTAATTTTGAGAAAATATAATACTAAAGCCATGATAAAACATAGAGGTGCTTACCTGATAAGGCAAGAGTGAAAATTCCATCTCCAACAGCCATGCAAGTACCAAAAAGTACAAGAATAAGAATGACATTTTTTCAGAGTTCGTGCCCCTCTAACCATCTTTTGATCTTTGTAGCACGAGATCTTTCATCATATGTGTGATAGATATATGTTGTTAGCTCTTCATCGGTTCTATGTTGATTGGGAATAGTGTTTATCTTTGCGTGCTGGCAAAACAGAGAATAAAGAGCAAACATTCCACCTGAAATTACAAATAAACCTCTAGCACGTTGATATTCACAGTTGGAAAGATACACAGAGAAACAAAAGGCGGGTTAGGAATAGCACTAACTCCTAAGCATCATCATTTTGAGCAACATTGTCTATGCAATACACTAGTGTGTCATATGCTGAATTATTCTCAAGTACTGAATATGGTATCATAATGTAGTGCACAAAACTTTGTGTCCATACATGAGGCAATTGCGCACACAAACATGTTGCAACTTAGCAGAAGGGCGTGACTCATCTTATATCTCTCTCTCCTAAAGTGAGAACTTTCTCACCATGCTTTACATCTGAAAGAATTACTTAAATACAAAGCCAACTAATTTGTTTCAGAGGTTCTAAAATTATGTTGATATTGGAAAGTTCAGAAAGACAATGATAATATCTTTGAAGAAGTACCGTTCATTAAGAGCCAAACTAATGGAAGGTCTAAATAACTGTACCGTTGAGTGGAATGCATGGAAACAAACTACAGTAGACAGATGAATGAGTGTTCTGAGCAAGAAGCACACAAGGAGCACTGCAAAATAATATTCTTGTACAGTTGTGCTGATAGTCTGACAAGAATTTTTGAAGCAGTAACTAGAGCAACTTTCAGGTCTCAAATTGATACCTAGTGTACTGACAGTCTGACAAGAATTTTTGAAGCAGCAACTAGAGTAACTTTTAGGTCTCAAATTGATACCTAGCAATTTAAGTAGATCTTTTCTTCTACTTTTAGAAAGAAACTGACCAGAATTTCCTTTGTATGATCAGGACAGCCTCGAGTCCACGTCGTGCATAGCCCAATCCCTGGGCCCCAGCAACCTCCCCTGCAGCATCTTGCTGCTCGGCATCCTCGCCGGCGGCGTGGACGACATCGCCGGCGGCGCGGACGACATCGCCGGGAGCGGTGCCACCGGGACCGCAGAGAACTCTGACGACGACGGTATGGATGCTGCCAACTCAAGGTGGCTAGGCGCGGTGTTGCCCAGCAGCTGCATGAGCCGCGCGCCCGAGTTGAGGCCGGGGTTCGGGCTCGGGCCTGGATTAGGAATTGGGGTGGGGTGGGGTTAGGGTTCGCAAAGGCGACGACGGGGAGGTGGACGGTGTGGGGGTCGTTGGGGTAGTGGAGATAGGGGTCACGGTGGAAGGGCAGGGCAGCCAGTGGATAGGAGTAGGGGTCGGACGGGCCAGAGGCCATCGGCGTGGCAGTGGGCGCACTCGGGAAGATGCTGATGGGGGTCGGGGCGGTTGTGGGGTGGTTAGGTTTGGAGGAGGCCTAAAGAGCTTGCTAAGCTCGAAGGGGACATTCAGGGTGGGGTTAGGGTTCTCTGAGGGCGACACCATGGGAGGCGCCTTGAGGTCGAGGTAGGGGAAATGGGGTAGATCTGGCGGTAGAGGGAGCGAAGACCGAAGGAAGGAGGAAGAGCCCCCTTTTCTCTCTATATTTGACCATGGCGAGGCGGAGCCAGCACATGCGAATGCAATTCCAATCCAATCCGATCAGACGGTAGGGCCGAGCATAGCTGCATCCGATGGTCCAAGAAAAAAGGGTGATGTGGCCACCCTGGAAATTCCTGCCTCCTTTTATAAAGAAAGATACTCAGATGTCAACGGTTGGTTCACCCTGTTGCCAGTCAGGTGTATACCAAAAAAAAAAATAAGGGTACATTGGTAGGTCTTATGTTAGGTTAAATGACAGGACATGTATCAGACAAACTCAAAGTGATAGCCCAACCACCCTTTTCCCATCTCCTTGGCTACTGTTAAGCAACATTTTCTTGTTTTTCTCTACTTTGCAATTTGCAAATAGTATTTGGTAGGCAATAAGAAGAGAATACCCTTAAGAGATATCTGAAACGGCAAACCCAGATTAGCTTTGCACATCTTCAGTAATTGCTACTGCAATGCAGGCACCCAAACATGTATTAACTAACTTGATTTGCTTAACCAATATACCGCACAGGAGCTTTTCAGAGACAACCATAGCACATTGGCAGACTGCAGCACAAGTACACGGTTGGCAATAACATCCATGGCACTATGGCAGAACAAGGGTGATACAGGTACAGCCATACATGTAAATGCAAAACACCTTTCCCGTTTGTGCAGCACTCTGAATCTCGCATAATTTACCAGGACCCAGGCATCGTACTAATGCAAAGTGACAAACTACGGAGTTCACAAAAAATGATAGTTATAGTCCACAACACATCTCTGCTCGACTTGGCAGGAGCGATTCTGTTCCATTCCAGCTTCAGAGTTCAGACTTGGCAAAATCCAGTTCTATACAAACTACGGAGAGAAAGATGCCGAAGAAGCACCACTGAATTTTCATTCCATTCCAAACAATGCACTATGAATCTATGATGAAAACAGAATTCAAAAACAGCACTGAAATTGCTGTGGTAATCTCTCAAAATCCTACAGCAGGACGATTCCCTGGTTGAAACAAGCAAAGCATGAAAAGAGAGTAGAACTAGACCTCACTTCCCTTGTGTCCTTCTAATCCAATCCAAAACGTGACAACAGTCATCATCCCCAAGGAACACCCTGTTCTGTGAACGATAGGTTTTGAGACCACGACTTTTATGCATGCAACTTTCCCTTTTCATTTCAAGCGATTCAGGAACCACCCTTCCATTGCAGTCATGGTAAGCATCACAGATAAACTGAGCAACTACCTCAAAAGGTTGTGAAGCGTTGACCCACTGGTAAATCTTCTGTTGCGGAACCAGGTCATCTGCCTCTTTGAGAAGTTCCTAGATGTTGTCTGAAACTTGGTCAGGAACTCAAAGAACTCTTGTTGGAAGCTACTGCCTCCGTTCTGCCTACAATGCAGCAAGTACTCCATGGCTTGCATGTAACCTATTGCGTGAGTTGTGGAGTTCATATTTGGATGCAAACCGATATCAAGAAGCCATGAGGCTTTCGAAAGTACGCCTCCTGTGTTAGCCAGCATTTCTTCACACCTCAAATCAATCGATCTGTAGAGTTCAATGTGTGGACATGCGAGGAAAATACAAAGGAAGTCGTAATCAAGCTCCTTCACTTCGCAGGTTCCATCAATTGAGGCATCAGGTAGCTTGTTGTCATGCTGCCCCTGGAATGCATTGTACAGTAAGGTGAAGGCAGATGGAGGGGAACCTGATGACCTGATAATCTCAAGGCTGTGCCTTAATCAGGACCAGTTATTCATACGCAAGTCCCGAGCTTTGGGGTAACTGGCCTTGACAACCAGCTCTATAGCTTCTTCAGACCGCCCGCTCTCACGTAAGTCAACGAGCTCCAACCACACACTTGATGTGATGTCCATGGAAGATTTTGGAACGTTTGGCTTGCCATAGATGCACCACCGTAAGTAGAGCCCAGTCCCTCCAGCAACAATGGGCACGCAACCTCTGTCAAGAACATCTTCGGTTGCTCTCCAAGCGTCGTGAAAGAACATCCCTGCTGAGTAGTCATCTGATGCGTGCATGATGTCTATCAAGTGATGCGGTACCATATTCATCTCTGAAACAGATGGCTTGGCAGAACCAATGTCAAGGCCACGGTACACTTGCACCGAGTCCGCGCTGTTCATCTCAACTCCAAGCGTCTTTGCTACCTCCAACGCAAGCCTGCTCTTCCCTGCACCAGTAGGACCTGAGATCACAATGACCGTGTTCTTCTTCCTTGTGTTGGGCAGCAGAGACGCAACTGTGATGTGGACCTTGTTCGCAGAGCGAAAAGACGAGGGGAACTGCTGCTGCGAACACAGGACATGCCAGTTTCTCCAAATGGCACGGCGCGTAGACCAGAACGGCGGCCTCATTTCGCAGCCCATCATAGAAAGAGCATCTGTATAAATGGATTTTGAGAAAGCATAAGCCGACATGGTTAAAATGAAATGCAGCTGCACGGAATGAAGTGAAGAATTTATCCTTTAAGCATATATCAATTTCCAGAGAACACCTTTAAGCGCCTGTATTTCCAACGTAGAGGACAAGAGCCCATGGCTCTCTTTCTTTCCAAAAGAAGATAAGAGAAAAGGAAAGAAAGATAGAAAGAGAACACCTTTAAGCACAGGACAGTTGCTTGGTTTGAGGCATTTCGCCGAGCACCTCGTGGGCAACAGCGGTGACAGTGCTCAGTCTGCCGTTTGAGGCAGTAATTGTTTCGAGCATGGAGAGTGTAGGCATTGGTTCGCTAGCAGCAACGAGAGGTGTGCAAGAGACAGCAGCAATGGTGGGTGGGTGTAATTAGGGATTGCAAGCTCGCCGGCGGGTTCAAAGTGGAGTAGTTTGTTTACCACAGGACAGGAGCGCAGCGGGAGGGAAGAGCTTAGGATTAGGAGGGCCTGAACGCCTGAGAGGGTGCACGCGCGCCATCGGAGGCCTGTGCTGTGGCAACGCCTGAAGCAGTCGCCGCCGCCGGTTGCAGCCACGGGGCGAAGGGATAGCTGCCTGCCTCACCCTTGCCTCCGCCTCCGCCTCCGCCTCGAATAGCGGAATGGATTAGAGGAGGAGGAGACTCCTCGTGGGCCCCGCAGTGCTCAAGGCCAGGATAAGAAGACGAAAGGAAGGCCCAGCCACAAGCAGCAGCAGCAGCACGAGCTCCCGCTTCCACCAAACCAACCAAACCAACCATTACGGCCACGTCGCCCCCTCTCCCGCTCCTCCCATTCCATGGCCACCACCGCCTCTCCCTCCCTCCACCTTCTCCTCTCCTCCCCCCGCCGCCGCCTCCTCCTCGCCCCTCGCGCCTCCCACACCGACTCCACTGGCCGCCGCCGCTTCATTGCCGACACCGCCGCTGCCGTCGCCCCTCTCGTGCTGCCCCGGACCCCGGCGGCGCGGGCAGATGAGATGCCGGCGCTGTCCGAGTGGGAGCGCATCAACCTCCCCATCGACCCCGGTGTCGTCCTCCTCGACATCGCCTTCGTCCCCGACGACCCCTCCCACGGCACGCGCGCACCACCTTTCTTCGAGCTATCTTTTCCGGTCGCTTCATTTGTGTGTTCGGGGCTGAGAATTCCAAGAAAGAAAGATCGCTGCTTTAGTATCGAACCGTACGTACGTTTAAGCGCACTGTTGGGAAAGCAAGTGGTGAAGAAAAGCTAGCAGAGAGCAATCGAATTGAGGCAGACTATTCGATATCACCAGATCATTTTTTGTCACGAGCCACTTCGATACGAGAATGCAGCATTCAATGTTTGCTTGCTAGAGCTGTATGCTTAATCCATCTCTTTTTTTTTTTACATGAATGCTTAATCCATCTTATATATATAAAAAAACCATAGGCTCAGCGCGATTTCATACCAAATTGAGTTTAAGGAACGCAATACGAGCCGACTTCCGTAAATTTTGTAATGGGGGGTAATATGCTATTGATGCATGACAGACACTCTATAGTGGAGTAGTGTGTGCCATTTTATTGTAGGAGAAAGCACTTTGAAATCGTAGGAGCAGCATTTTCTACCTCCAAATGTTGTTATCTAATGAAGATATGAGCATTCTAAAAATATGACTGATGCAAGGAGTACACATTCTTCTAGGCTTTCTTCTTGGGACAAGACAGACGATACTGGAGACAAAAGATGGAGGAAACACCTGGCTCCCTCGCTCCATCCCTTCTGCTGAGGATGAAGATTTCAACTACAGGTTCAATTCCGTAAGCTTTATGGGCAAAGAAGGATGGATTGTTGGGAAGCCTGCAATTTTGTTGCACACTTCAGATGCCGGGGAGAGCTGGGAAAGAATACCTTTGAGCGCCCAACTTCCTGGGAACATGGTAATTCCGTGTATAAGACTTGTTATCTTTGCATCCAAAAGGAAGAACAAAATTAAAAATGGTATTTTTTTTGCGACATGGTAGGTTTACATAAAAGCTAGCGGGGAGAAGAGCGCAGAGATGGTAACCGACGAGGGAGCAATCTATGTTACTTCTAACCGTGGGTACAACTGGAAGGCTGCTGTGCAAGAGACTGTCTCAGCTACTCTTAACAGGTAGAAATAAGTA
This sequence comes from Ampelocalamus luodianensis, assembly GCA_036346255.1. NCBI lineage: Eukaryota > Viridiplantae > Streptophyta > Magnoliopsida > Poales > Poaceae > Ampelocalamus > Ampelocalamus luodianensis. Next base: position 324,751 of record CM070627.1, read on the forward strand.
AAACAAGTTTGTCGAACATATGTATCAAGTAGAACTCGTCATAAAAATTTATAATATAATTTGATGATATGCATTCTATGTAAGCAGCTGCTTTCTCATATAATTTTATGAGAATATGAGATACATCTTGCTGATTTCGCTTATACTGTTAAGGTTGTTTCCAATGGTTATGTTGCTTTGAGGATTCGTATACGTGCAAATGAATTTCGTTGAAGTATCTATCTATTCCTGTTGGCTATCCAACTATATGAACAGTTAAAAAGCTAGTTACAAATCATAGTCCGATGAAATGGCTCGAGTCTCTTCAGCTCAACAACCTCAAAAAAGAAAATTGTACTCTGACGAGCCATTGTGTTGCCTTTTTAGCCTGTGCTACTTCCCATCATGTGTAATTGGGTGATCAAGGCATAACATTATTTGCTTCATTTTTTCCTTTTTGTTTATGGTGCAGAACAGTTTCAAGTGGCATTAGCGGTGCGAGCTACTATACCGGGACTTTCAACACGGTGAACCGCTCACCTGATGGCCGCTATGTTGCTGTCTCCAGCCGTGGGAACTTCTATTTGACCTGGGAGCCTGGGCAGGTTCGGTAGCTTGAGAGCTGTTAAGCTACTTCATATCGTTTTGAGTTATTGCATGCCCAAACAATGTGAGTTTTAAACTTTCTACACATCTTTTTTTGCAGTTATTTTGGGAACCACACAACAGGGCGGTGGCACGGAGAATACAGAATATGGGATGGAGAGCAGATGGTGGTCTTTGGCTTCTGGTTCGCGGTGGTGGACTCTTTCTCAGTAAAGGAACTGGGGTTAGGACTCTTTTCAACTTAAGTTCTCCTTTAATTTATTAGTACCATCAGTTTAGCAAAATGGGAAATATAGCATTTGGTTCTCCCTTTCAAGGCCTACATAACGCTCATTATCATGTTACCTCGTCTTCATCCACCAATTGGTTTCCATTTCCAGATAACGGAAGACTTCGAGGAAGTGTCAGTGCAAAGTCGGGGGTTTGGAATTCTTGATGTGGGCTACCGCTCAATGGTAATGGAAATGGATTGTCCATGCTAGTGATAAACAACCACGGAGCTAGCCTTTCGTACCTTGTGTACAGGATAAGATTAAACAGCTCTGGCATTCCATTTTGCAGGATGAGGCATGGGCTGCCGGTGGAAGCGGCATCCTGCTGAAAACAACAAACGGGGGCAAGACATGGGTGCGCGACAAAGCCGCTGATAACATCGCCGCGAATCTCTACTCTGTAAGGTAAGGATACGAATTGGCTGAAACCGCATAGTTCAGAATTCAGTTAGCTTGTCTGAAATTTTGTGTGGCTGTGTAGATCTCAATGACCGGTGATCTTTGCTGTCTGTGCCTGCAGGTTCCTTGCCGATAGCAAAGGGTTCGTGCTTGGGAACGACGGCGTCTTGCTTCGATATGTTGGTTGAAGTATTCAGAGTGCTGCAGTTTGGTTATCTAGTCCTTTTTTGTACGTAATATGAAGGCAATATATACACGGTACCTGCTGTAAAAGGCCGCTGATGTGTGCTGCATTCTTCTGAAAAAGAGTGTAAATTTCTGTTTGTAACTCTAGTGATTGTTTCAACTTTCAACAGTTGAACAACAGTACGTGCACCATGATTCGGCCATTGCTGGCTTTCAAATCGATCGATGCGGCTAGATGCAATGTGTCGACGATAAAGTCGTTGATCTTTTGAAATGAAATAAGAAAAATGATTGAGAATTCTTGGAGGAGAATAGGGTTACTCTTTATTGCAATAAACTGGTTTTTACAAGAATGCTTTTGGCAAGACGACAAGCTAGCCCTAATTACACTGAATATATTGCTTGGAGAAAATGAGTTGTCTATAGTGACATTGAATCACTTGTCCACTCCTTTGCCTTGCTTGTTATGCTTTAGTTGTCCTCTTCTACCGTTTATCATCCACCCTTAAATGCTAGTGCAAAGGTGCCAATTATTCCTAGAGAAGACACCTTATGGAAACCACGCGTCTGGTCAGGGAGACAGTTGTTGTCAGTTGGAAGAACACATGATCGCCGGTTGGTGTCAGTGGAAGACGAACATGGGCAAAAACCGTGTAGTAGTTATTGTCAGTGACTTAGGGCTGAAAAGTATCATATGGTTTGGAACAGATAAAGTACGTGTCCCATTCATCATACGAAAGGAATATACTTGGAATCGGGTCGAAATACTAGTCCAAAGATTCTTCGAGCAGTTATATGGTCGGACAAAAAGGTACAATGCCTTTCTGACCAGGGTACTCGTAGAACAACCCCTGGGATTCTTATGACCACATAGGTCTTTAACCACGGGGGTTACAACCATAAAGGCCATGTGATCTTTAATTAAATGTTAAAGCAATGTTTAGGAATTTAATCATCGTCAGCTAGCCTCCGAACTTTTAAGTAGATTTGCAATGTGGACTTCCCCCGATGGGGTCTATATTGGGAAATCATTCGTTTAATGGCAAGAGTAACGAAGCGGTTTGTATTCACTTTAAAGTTGAGGAACTGCTTGGAAAACCGAAGAGATTTGTGTCTGTTGGGCTTCGGGCAATTCCCTTTTGCAGTTAAAAGGAAGCCCCTATAAAATCCATGTAGTGCACCGCCTTAGGGGTTTTACGCTCTCAGAATCACCTTCGATTTTCTTCTATCTTCTTGCCACAAAACCAACAATGTCGGATCCCATCTCCAACTAGCTTGTTTCTGAGTTGACCGATAAGAAGCTTGAGGCTATGAAGAAGAACGGGATGCTTCTCGACAAGGCTTTGATCTCTTGAAGATCGGCGGTCGGGGAGCACTTTCCTAGCAACAACGAAGGAGAAATCCCTGCTTTTCTCGCATATGTTGAGTGCGGGTTTAGATTACCAACGCACCCGTTCCTCTCCTAAGTTATAGAGTATTACGGAGTTGAGCTGGTGAACCTTGCTCCCAATTCGATTGTCAATCTCAGTATCTTCATTTTCCTCTGTGAAGCATATTTAGGGATTCCACCAGATCTGGAGGTCCTTAGATACTTCTACAAGATGGTAAAATCGGAGAAATCGATGGCATCACCTGGGGAGTGCACTTTGTGCCTCCACGATGAGAAAGCTGAGGAGTACATTCGTATATATTCCAAGCCTTTGTGGCCGTCATGGAAAAAGAACTGGTTCTACATGACGCTCAGCAAGGAAGATAGCCTCTGCTTTACAGGCCAGGTGGCTGTTGAGAACCCTCAGTGGCGATCCTCTTCAAAGAAGGAAGGAAAAGTGGGGAGATGGATCGAAGCCGTCCACCGCCTTAGCATCAGAGGTTTGACTTCTTGGCATGTGATGACAGATTTCTCCACGCGCCGAATTAGTCATCTGAAGATCAGGGAACGTGTCATGCTTTGGTACGTTGGTCGGGACAATTCGACCAGGGATTCTTTGAACGTAAATCCTAAAAAATCCCAACTAGTCAAGTTTATTTTAGTTGATTATTTTGCAACCTTAAAGTCTTTTCTTCCCTTCTCTATACATTTTTACAGCCCTTTCCCCTGAAGATGTCAGGGATCAGATCAAGATAATCTATGATGGGGAACCTGGTGAAAAGGCTGTTGTTCCTCGAATTTTGGCTATTACCTCTCCAGAAGAGATGATAGAGAGACTTAAGGTAAAAAAAAAATAACAACTTCTTTTTATCGTTTATGTATTTTCTTATCGCTATACCATAGCATCTCTTTAATGTGCAGTCGGTCAGGTCGGAGAGCGGCGAGCTAATCGAGAGCTCGAATCTTGTCGTTGCCCCGACCACTTTTGCTCCAATGACCATTCAAGATGGTTGCTCCTCGGAGGTCGGCTTTTATATAACCCTGAAAGTTTTATTTTAAGCCAACTCTTTCTCTTATGAGAAAAAAGAGCACCGTAGGGAGTATACATCCTAGATGAAGAATTTCATCGCCTAACTAATCTTGGTTAATCAGCAGAGAGAAAAAATCCGACGATCAGAACTGCGGTGGTCGTAAGTTCCGAAGCGATCGTGAGCAACCAAACAGTTTCTCCTGAAGCAGCTGTTCTAGTGGTTGATGAAACCGCGACTTTTGAACTGGTGGTCGGGGAGATTACTTCTGACTTTCGGTCGGAGGGCGCGAAGGTTCTGACCAGCCCTACCGGAACAAAACCGGTAAAGTTGGTCGAAAAGAAGAAGAGGAAAGCAAGCGCTCTGGACTTCACTCCAGGGCATTTCAATTTCAAAAGCAAAAAAGACCAGGTATGTACAAAAAATTTACAGAAATTCATACCTTTATATTTTTCTTGTATTTTGAAGTCTTGACCTCCCTTTCTTCTGTTTTATAGTGCCTCTGGTACTCTGATTACTTCTGATCAAAGTACTCCTAAGGAGGAAACTCCTAAGGAAGGGATGGTCGAGCCAACCCTCGAGCAGGTGGAAGCACCAGTGCTTGCTCCTACTGCTTAGGAATCCTTGGCGGCTCTGACCCGTCTAAGGAGACAGAGGTTGAAGAAGAGTCCCAGCAAGTTCTGCTTGCTGCTAGACCAAAGTGGTCGAAGAGGAGGGAGCAAATCTGCTTCCTTCTTTCTTCAGTGATCATGCGGAGAGAATCCTTCCTTAGTTAGGAGGTCTCCTCATCCCAATAGCATCCCCAACCGATCTCGAGTCTTCGATAATAAAAGACTCAAGGAGGTTTGGTGGAGGAAGATCTTAGACTGTCAATCAAAGACAGATTCTGGGATCATTTACTCAAAATATGCAGACAAAGCAGTCCAGGTAAATACCTACGACTACTCTTATGACATTTTTGTGGAATTTATCTAAAACTTAAAGAAGTTTACTATTTTTTTGCTTTTGTAGCATATGGTGGAGAACATTGCTGTGGTCTGAGAGCTGACCCAGCGAAAAACTTCTTTGGAAAAAGAAAATCTCCTATTGAAAAGTAAGTACTTCTTCCTTTTTTGTTATTTTGTTTCTAGTTGTTTCTAAACTCTCTTCTTGTCATAATTGATAGAATTGGAGAACTTTGAAAAGGAGGTTAAGGCTAAGGGGGCCATCATAACCACACTTGAGGAGAGGTGCAAAGCCAAAGATCGGTCGATTGAAGACTGGTCGACCAGATTTAATGAGACCTCCCTCAAGCATAAGGAAGTCATTGAAGTTTTCGAGAAGAAGACTCATGGTATCTGGTCGTAAACCTGACCAGTTTACTATGTGTTTTTAGTTCGTTTCTTTTAACTTTGATCTACTCGTGTAGAGCAAGCTCAAAAGCTAGAAAGAACAGAGAAAGCTCTTGATTTTGAGCAAAATAAGTAGAAGGAACTCGAAAGAAATGTTTAAGAGAAGATCCTTACCTTCAACATGATGCTTTCTGATATGGGGATGGAAGCATTTTTGTTATCTTCAAGAGAGACGACTGAGAAGGCGAACTGTCTTGGTTGATAGCTCGAGACTCTCCAAGGCTTGCTCACGACCTCTCGGAAAACCACGCGAAGACCATGAGAGATGCTGTTACGGATGGAGTTGGCTTTGCTTTGCCAAAGCTTAAAGCCTCCGACCCCTCCCTCAATCTCCAAGCACTTGAAGCAGATTTCAACTACTCAGAGAAGGATGAGGCCAAGATCTTCGAGGGGGTGAAACCCTTCGGAAACAAGGTTGCAAAGGAGATGAAGGTCGGATCTCCATCTCACAACGACCAGTCAAGTGGCTTCGAGGAGTAAAATAGATGTAATAAAAAAATTGTAATATAAAACTTACCTTTTGTCATCAATAAAGCTTATATTTATCTCTCAACTTGTTGAGTACTCAGATATTTCCTAGCTCCCGACTGCTTGTGTAGTAGAAAAACTTACTAAGGAAGCAGTAGACCAAGAAAAAGAATACATGTTGCGACCAACGTATAAAGTATGTGCTGATTATGTTGTAAAAATGATCTAGTTATCATTATGAAACCAGTTTGGTCAGAACCAGTGTATGAGTTCGACTAATTTTAGATCTATTTCCATAATCGAAATACCATATAGTACAATGTATGGTCGGAAGATGTCATAAGACTTGTGTTGATGATATGAATGATAAGAAATTGTGCAAAAATGTATGCAAGAAACAATAAGTGTTTTTATTTATACATATTATCCAAGTTGGTCGTAAAAAGTGCTAAGAACCAAAGACATGATTGATACTTCGTGAAACGTATTCGTTCTCAAGTTTCGACTAGCAGCAAAGATCGTAGGAAAAGGGTCGTTGCTAGGAAACTCCTTCCAGTGGCAGGACCACATGCAAAGAGGAGAGATTTCGACTAGGAGGTTTTCTGTGTCTCGACCAATTTCAAAATAAGAGAAGAGCAGAATGTTGAAGTGAAGAAAGAAAGTCTTTAAGTGTTTAAGCATGTAAGTAACTATATCTAGTTGTCTGTGTTATATTCATTTTACTTGTTTTTTCTGTGAGAAAAAAGTGTACGGTCATTCGTGAGAACCATCTTTGTGATGGTCACGATAAAGACCCTCGGTCGGAGCTTTCGCCTTATTGCGACCAGAATAGTCTGTCTTGCCCCTGGTGAATTTCTTAGGAATTGCAAGGACCTCTTTATTGCTGGGTTTGTGATTCTTTTTACCTTTAGAGGCCTTCTTGTATTTCTTTTCTTGCTTATCCAGGCCGGGTTTAGGAGTTTTTTTTCTTTTCGATCAATGGCCTTGTTCCATTCAACCGCCTCACCTATCAGCCATGTCGAATAGCTTGATGGTCGTTCGTGGAGGATTCATCGCGATGTTCTCCGTAAACCGTCGATTCCTTAACTTGCTTTGAAAGCCTGAATAACAAAAGAGTCCATGACCTTAGGAATAGAATTCCGAACTTGGTTGAACCTCTTGATGTACTACCAAAGAGTTTCATTAGGTTCCTGCTGGACCCGATGGATATCGTCTTCCTTTCTAGGGCGATCGTAAGTCCCCTGAAAGTTTGCGATCAAGAGGTCGTAGAGTTGCTCCCAGGTGTAAATTGACCTGATTGGTTGATTGAGCAACCAAGACTGGGCAGATCTCTCGAGCACCGTGGGCAAGTAATTTGCCATCACATTGTCATCACCATCAACCGCTCTGATGGCGGTAGTGTAGATATGGAGAAACTCTAATGGGTTTTGGGTTCCATTGAATTTCTCCAGGTTTGCTGGTCGCAACTTATCTGGCCAGGGTACTGCTTTTAGTCCTACCGAGAATGCTCGACAGCCTGTAATTGAGTCATGGCGCGTTCTTTGGAAAGGAGCCAGATGGTAGTCAGTTGGGAACCTATTCCTCTGGTTGGCATACCGAGTATCTGGTGCCCCAATTCGGTCGTGGACATTTGTATGATGTCTTTGACCAACTGTCCGATCTAGGTGATGTTAAAGATCACCTGAACCAAGCAACCGCTCCTCTTGACGAGGGGTAGGAGTGGCTTCATGGAAGAGCCATCTTTCCTTGTGACTCTCTTGTCGGAATCTCTGAGGGAGTCTAGATGTTGGACGGTTTCCAGTTCGACCATGCAGACTTCTGCTAAAGGAGGAAAGCTCGGACAAAGTCAGAGTATGACTCTATGAGTTCCTTTGTTCCCTGGACATCTCTGTACGTTGCATGGTCTGCTGAAGGATCTCCAACACCTACCCTACAATCTGAACATACCCTGAAGTCTCTGCCAGAGCAGGGTTCGTGTTATTTAAAATATTATGAACTCGTTGCAGGTTCTGGATTGTTACCGAGGGTCCTGAAGGATTCCTACTGGCAGAAGCTGTTCGATGACTTGAATTCCCCTCCGACCCTCTTGCTTGTCTCGTTCGACCCATTATACTCAGTGGGGTAGAAATAGGCGAATTAGTTGATTGACGTCCACCAATTCCTTTGCCTCTACCATCTCGGGTTGATGCTTGAACGTCTGCACCATGTCCACCAACGGGTGCTGGCGGATTACACTGTGAAGGATCGTGCATGGCATCTTGATCGGTATTACCGATTGCGTTAACCTCGTGCCTCCAACAGTAGTCTCTCGACGAGCTCCCATCGTACCAAGGGGAGAGCCTTCCACTGCTTCGGCAAGGAGCATCCATGATGGGGAAGCAGTTTGAGATTACCACCTCTGGCGGGCTTCGTGGTGGACTCAGCCTAATCCAGCGGATTCAAAATCGTATACTGAGTTTTATCATCTTTACCTGGCTTTCAGCCGGTGGCAATTTCATTAACACCATTACCAAGTGTCGGTCGGCCCTCGGAATACCTATGAGTCGTCGATGAACATCGGTTGCCCATGATCGTATCAAGAGCACCTTGACCCTCTGGGAGTGCTGTAACATCCCAATTTTCTGAGCTTTAAAAATCCTTTGAATAGTAGTAGGGAGAAAATTAACCATTTAGTTTTATTTGAATTTAATTCAAGAGCTTAAATATGGACTTTTAATATTAAAATCATTTAATATGATTAAATTCAATATAAACTATTGTCAAAACTATTTTATTTGGATTCTATGTGCTCATATGTATTTTTTAGATTTTTCTAGAATTTTTCTGAGTTCATTTGCTATTTTTTATTTGCTTATTTGAATTTCTACTATTTTCTAAAATAGAAAACTAATTATATATCTCAGAAAAGCTCTTGGGCCGAAACCCTTCCTCAGCCCATCTCTGTGCAACCCAATCGCTCCCACGCACGCTGCCTTTCACTAACAGGTGGTCCCCGCTTGTCAGCCGCCTCTTTTCTCTTTCTCCGCGCGTCGACACTCAGCTAAGCCATTGGATCTCTTTTGAACGGTCCGATGGAGTTTACTGTTCGGACGGTCCGAACGTTCAAATCAATGTGGGTTGGTCAATCAAGATTGGACAGTCAGATGTGGCTAAGTCGTTCGGCGGTCCGAACGTCTCAAGCAATTTGGGTCGTCTGATTGAGCTAGATGGTCAGATCTTCTGTAGTCCGAGTGCACCCGCGCCCTTTACCTCGCTGCCAGGTGGGCCCCGCATTGTCATCATCTTCGAGCCGTCTTCTTCGCGGAGTCAAGCCCGCGTCCACCATGGTTGGAGCTTGAAGCTCAATCCGACAACAAGGGTTTTCCAACTAAAGTCATCTAGAAACCGTGTCAAAATCTTATCTCTATCTCCCCGCATCTTTTCGGGTCAAAATCTTGTCCCGAATCTCCTTCAAACTCGGAGATTCCCTCATGTTGGTTTCAGACTCTTTTTAGGGTTCCGCAGCCATACACCGCCCTAGCCCTCCCCGTACCCTATAAATAGGATCCCTGGGATCGCGGTGCCACCCGCACCAAAACCCCTCAAGCCCTTGACGCTCCAGAGCCCTAGCACCGCCGTAATCCATCATCTAGGGTTTTGGCTGAATCTTTGTTTCTCTGAATTACACCGCCGCCAGCGTCGCCTCATCGACGTTGAGCACACCGACGAGTTCACCGTCACGTGGGCTACCTCCAGGAACCTTCGCCGTCACCAATACCTCGTCAGAGCTTCCGTCCGACAACGCTCGAGTCTACTCCACTGCTTGAACCTCACCGTCGGCCGTCACCGTCGTCCTTGACCACCCGGGAGTGCATCTATAGGTGCGCATTACCCTCAGCTACCCGCTGGTACAACCCATCTCTGGTGAGGCGCCGCCATTCGCCGTTGTCGGATGGTCCAGAGCCCTTGCCGCCGTTGGTCCGACGTGGACGCCCGCATCAACATCCAACTTAGCTTCTGTGTGTGCGTGCCAGCCGCGTGTCGCCCAGCTATCGCCTCATCAGCGTCTACGTGGCATGTCCAGATCCAATCCAAAACCCTCGCTCGTTGGGTTTAGTCCACCGTGAGTCGTGAGACTGATTTGTGGGTCCCGCATGTCAGTATTTTCTTTTATTTATCTTATTCCTGAAAATCCTTTGCCAACGTCATCGTTGCGCATTAATATGATTTTTCTGTTTAGAAATAATTCAGAAATTCCAGTAATTCAGTTTTTAGGGTTTTTCTTTAGATTCAATCTTCCAAAGCCCATATTTTTTGCATCCGAACTCTATTTGAGCCCATTCAAATTCCTAAATTCATCTAAATTCGAGATCTATTTATCTTAGGTTTTTATTTAATTTTTAGAGTTTGTTTTGCCTCTGTTATTTATTTGTTTCGTTTATTTGCTTCGTTTGCGAGTAGACATTGATACTTCGGGAAGCTTTGTCGAAGGAGTACCTCAAGATCAAGATCAGTACCTAGACCTTTTCGAAGGTAAGTCATACCTTTGATCAATTGAATCCCAGTTTTCAAAACTATATTGATTCAACTTATTGCATTATATTTTAAGTATTTATTTAAATGCTTTTGGGTGTAGTTATCAATCCAATTTGTTATATCCACTTTATTTATTGTTATGCCATGATCTTTTGTCATCCTAGATTGGTTCATTACTAGTTGGTATTACTATAGCACCAATGTGGGTTGGTTTGTACGAGTATATTGCTTAGTCATGCTACAAGTCACCATCTCATGTGAGTGCAATTATAAACTTGACTAAGTGATTATGGAACTATGTGATAAAACTTTGTGCGTACTATGTGCTATTACTTGTTGATGGCATATGTTGCACTTAACCAACAGGGTGGGAAAAGATTTTGACGGAGGCAAGTGGATGTGTATTGTTATGGTGGATCTATGTTGGATGGGAATGATAATCTTCGTGGCATAGTTAGACATTGAAAGTCTTGCCTTAGTCAATTAAGGACTTAACTTTGTACGCCATTGAACTGAGCCTTACTATACAATCACATGCCTGGTATGGGACGGATCTAACTTAGTAAGTTATGGATTCTTGACATTGATTATTCAGGAAATAGGTTAGGCTGTATTGGAATGGGTGGAGGTGTGTACTACCAGGTAGTCGCATCGTGGGATGGTTCGCCGCATCCCTGTCGAACAGTGTGTGTTATACCAAAGAACTGTGTTGGATTTTGGTATAGCGGTTAAGCACACTAGGAGTGTCAATGCTTGAGATGAAGTTTCTGAAATGTTTTGTTATGATTAGTGCTAGCTACACTGATTGTATCATATGGGTAAAGTGTACAACATCTACAGAGTGTTAAATCAATCTATTTGAATAGCCGCGTCCGCGGTCATGGACATGCTCGGGGATTTCACACGAGGGGTAGATTTTTATAAAACTTTGGGAAGGGACAGCTATGTGATCTAAGTCATGTGGTTGTGTGAATTAATCTGATTAGCTTTGTGTTCTTTGTGAAAACAAACTGTTAAACTATTATTGTCTATTTGTTTTGAATTATGCTTTCAATTTATTATTGTATTCAATCGCAAATGTTGCATTTATGCAAAAGAACCACAGTAGCCATTTCCTTTGGAATAAGTCTGCATCTATAAATTGCATTTTGTGGTATGTCTTGCGAGTACGGTTGTGTACTCATGTTTGCTCCGCAAACAAATCTACAGAAGAGGAGTCTTCGTCAGCTTTCAAGGAGGAGTTCAACGAAGGTTGCTGATCGTTAGGGTCTGGATCCTAGTCGGTTGCCTGTGGTGAATTGATGGGATCTACAAGTTTATTTTGTCCCGCTGCAGATTTCTTTATTGTTAGCCCTGCGTAGCTTAATAAATATAAACTGGACCATAAGGTCAAAACTATTATTTGTTATTTAAATTACTCGTTTATGCTATTAATCGCTTGTGTGGATCGATATTTATCTTTGTTGACACTGTGTATACTAGCGTGATCCTGGACTAGTGCATTATACACAGAGGGTCCAGAATTGCATTTTTTGGTCCCGACAAGTGCTGAGCTTTTGTCTGTCAGAAAAACTAGGCTTGCAGATGCCTTCAGACATTCCAAATCGGTCGGAACGATTGAATCCTCTGGGAGTGCCATTGATGGGGACAATAAATCTTCTTCAATCCGGTAGATCTCATCGGTCTCAATGAACAAAGAGCCTGCGACAAAAGAGGATGATGACGACATCGCGTCGTTTTCCATGACGTGGATGCATACGTTCATGTCGAGGTCGGCATAGTACGCCAAATCGAACCAGTTCTCCTCATCCCATGTCCCTGCCATGACTGCGTAGGCGACAACGGAACAGAGGGAAGGAAAATGAGGATTGCTGAGTGAAGAAATTTTCAAGAACTCAACGCCTTCTACCCCACGGATAGCGCCAGCCATCGACGATCAAGTCGTTGATTTTATGAAATGAAATAAGAAAAATGGTTGAGAATTCTTGGAGTAGAATATGGTTGCTCTTTATTGCAATGAATTGGTTTTTACAAGGATGCCTTTGGCAAGGCAACAAACTAGCCCTAATTACACAGAGTATATTGCTTAGAGAAAATGAGTTGTCTATAGTGACATTGAATCAGTTGTCCACTCCTTTGTCTTGCTTGTTCTGCTTCAGTTGTTCCCTTCTGCCGTTCGTCGTCCACCCTTAAATGCTTGCGAAAAGGCGCCAGTTATTCCTAGAGAAGACACCTTATAAAAATGACGCGTCTGATCGGGGAGGCAGTTGTTGTCAGTTAGAAGAACACCTGATCGTCGGTTGGTGTCAGTGGTAGACAAACATGGGAAAAAATCGTGTAGTGGTTATTGTCAGTGACTCAGGGCTGAAAAGGACCGTATGTTTGGAACAGATAAAGCACGTGTCTCATTCATCATACGTTAGAAATATACTTGGAATCGGGTCTAAGTACCAGTTCAAAGATTCTCGAGTAGTTATCTGGTCAGGCAAAAAGGTATAATGCCTTTCCGACCAGAGTACTCGTAGAACAGCCCCTGGGATTCTTACGACTACATGGGTCCTTAACCACAGGGTTACGACCATAAAGACCATGTGGTCTTTAATTAAAAAGTTAAAACAGTATTTAGGAATTTAATCCTCATCACAATGCTTCTGCAAAGCCATGTGTTGATGTGCATCTACGACTAATGTAGAGTTGAATTTCTTTGCTAAACAACTATTAACTTCTCTGTCGTTGTTAAATTTGTATCCAGCCGAAGTACAAATTCAAGGCTTGTTTAGAACACAAAAAGTTTGCATAATTTTTTTGTTTAAAAATAGTATAGTTCCTAGATAATTTCAGTGGGATCCCTGTGTTCCAATTTCCAAACAAGCACTATAGGTACCAGTACCAGGCGTACCTCACGGAGGGTGGCCATTGCTTGAGATTGATGATGGCTATACCTTACCCTAGGCTAGTGAGGTAGTGATGTACTATGTTGCTCTTAGTCTAGATAACTCAAAGTTATTCTATTCTCCCAAGAAGCATACGACTGTACACTGACTAGATTCTACACGAACTCCATTTCTCCAACTCAAAGAAATGCAACGCGCACCAACTGTTTTCTTTTACCAATTTTTTGGTGCTCCACATATTGATTTCATCATTTCATGCATGAGTTTTGTTTATGTCGTATATTCATTTCATAAAAAACTAACTACATAATTCTAATCGGCAATGTTTGTTGTTTCGAAAATGCTTCACGTACGATGTTATTCGTCGTATGCGCATTATGATGACCCGGCCGCCCGCCCCCTCCTCCTCCCGCACCGACCACCCCCTCCTCCTCCACGTCGGCACCGCGCCTAGCCTCCTGCTCCTCCGCGCCCAGCACCTCCGCGCCACCACCTTCTCCTATGCGCTCAACTGAGCCTCCTCCTCCCGTGGCTCCACCCGTGGCGGGCGCCACGTGCGTCGTAGCGCGCATGACGATAAAATCGTCATGTGTATAGCAGGTCTCTTGTTTTAAAAAGCAGACGTAAGCATATCTCTACCTCCTTGAGACCAATGCAGGTTCCACTGAAACTTCATAGAAAATTCGTACATTCGAGACAAAGCCTTCACGGTTTTGTATTCAGAGTGAGAAATACCGTCAGTGAATCTGGGCCACATTATATGAGTTCTGGTTTATGCCAAAATCGTTGATCAAATCCCTACAAGGCTATAACAAGGCTTTATGGGAAATTTGATCATATGCTCAATCTTTGAAGTGTCTTCTATAATTTGCATTTATTTTCAAGCAGGTTAAGTAAATCAACTAGGTTCAGCTAAGTGCACCAACAATACAAGTCAATTGATGAATATTGCAATTAAGCAATTCTAGCAATGTAAATAGTACAAAGCATGGCAAGTATTCATACACAATGAATAAGCAATTTAATACAAGAAATAAGAATTGCACAATGTAAAGCAATAGAATGCAAACCACAAAAGACACGGTGATGTTTTACCGTGGTGATCGGAGACTTGCCGGTCTCCCCTAATCCACGTTAAGGGAAACCCAAACCAATTGGGCCGGCTCCATGAATTAAGCCTTCCTCTGAGGTATCAACACCTCGCACCACTAGGGTTGCTCTTACTCCACTCCGGAGATGGCGAGCACCAAGCCACTCACAAACATTGGGCCTTCTCACAAGCTTCACTTGAGAAGATCACCGGACCACGACGCCTCCACGCTGTCTAGGTGTCGGCAAACACCAAGAGTAATAAGCCAAGCCCCTTGCTTGACTCTCACCACATGCAACGAATGCACAAGCTCAAGTGGATACGAAATCTACCTCTAGATGCAACACATGCAACTAGAGACCTCTCTCCTTGCTCACAAGGTGCAACACATGCACAATTGAGAGGAGAAGCTCAAACTAGCTCAATTGAGTGAAATGGGATGCCAAAAGTTGCCTCTCAACCGGCCAAGGGGGTATTTATAACCCCTACACCAAAAACTAGCTGTTGGGAGATGAAACGGCTAGTAGAGTTGCCCCAATTTTGTCTTCAGTTTTGTCATATTTTTGTCAAGACCGAGCGCCGCCGAGGTTGCTTCATCGCCAGATTTCGTCACCATTGGTGCACCTCCGCCCGTGATTCCACCGTCTTTGGGTCCGCAATAGCGTGGGCTACGCGGGGCTCTCTCTATCCTCTCCCGAAGGTCGCCGCTTTGCCGTTGTCGGTTCTGTCATCAAAGCCCGGCCGTCGCCGTGGTTCCGATCTACTTTTTTTGGTGAGCTCCTTTACTATCTGTGCGCGCCATGTCGTGCCCGACCTCTTCTCATCTAATTCGTCTCTTCTTGTTTGCTCCTTTGCCGCCGAGTTGCCATTGCCGAGCATCACCCGCATCTCCGGTCATCTTGTCGTTGTCGCCAGTTTGATCAACCTTTGGTTGTTCCGAGCCTCCCCCTGTGTTCCTAGTGATGCCGCTGCACCCGTGCTCCTCTTGATCTTCATCGGGCACCGCTCCATAGCCAAGATCGCCACACCCGTGGAGTTCATCGCCGGCCATGGCTGCCCCTTCGCTTGTGTTGCTGTCGAGTCAACATCCACATCTACGCCACATCATCACCTTTGCTCGCATGGCATCCCCATCAGCATCCCAGTCAAGGCCATGTGGCATACCCAAACTCCACCCGATCCAAAAGGGTCCATGGATCCAGTTCACCATGCACCAACTCAATGACTAGTGGGCCCCACGTGTCAAATTCAATTTCCTTTTAATTGTTTTCAGCCGAAATTCCCTTGATGACATCAGCCTACATCATAATTACCTTTTTCCTTCAGAAAAATAATTCCATTAAATCCATAAATTGTGATTTTCATGATTTCATGTGATTTCAATCTTCCAAAGCCCATATCTTTTGCATCCGAACTCCGTTTGAGTCCATTCAAATTTCTAAATTTATCTAAATTCGAGATCTATTTATCTGAGATTTTTATTTAATTTTTAGAGTTTTTTTATCTCTATTATTTATTTATTTATTTATTTTCTTATTTTACGAGTAGACATTGATACTTCGGGAAGTTTTGAGCAAGGAGTAGCATACCAAGATCAAGATCAATCCCAGGATTTATTCCAAGGCAAGTCGTGGTCCTTTGATCATATTGAACCTATGATTTTAAAAGTATATTGTTTTATACAATTGCATGTTATCTTTATATAAATGGTTTTGGGATTAGTTATTACCTGTTGTCGTTATGCCTCCTTTGATAATTTGAATGACATGAATCCTTTGTCACCTTAGCTTGGTTAATTTTAGTTGGTCATATTCATATTACCAACATGGGTATCGTACATATGCTTAGTTCAGCTTAGTTATGCTGGGATCATCATCACATGTGTCTTAATAATTAATTTTGACTTAATGATATGTGGAATTGTGGTGGTGAGCCACTCTTGTTAAAATTTGTGTACCATGACGGGGTTTGTCATTGGTTTTAGTTGAACAAAATGGTTTTTGCTCGAGCGAGTGGTTGGTAGATAGTGGGGGTGTGGATTTAGCATATTCTGGTTGTGGAAAGATCGCCTGAGTAACTGGTCAAGGACTTAATCTTGTGCACCATTGAACTGGGCTTTAACCGTACAACCACATGCCTGATGGGATGGGTCTGGCTGACTAATTAGCAATGTCTTAATTTCGGTTCTGTCATGTGAAGTGTGAGTTATGGGAAACGTATTCTCACGGTGGCGCAAGCGGGGGGCCCTGTCTGGTCGGAAAGACATTCAGTGTTGAAACCTTAGCGGGCAGAACTGGGTTAAGAAGGAGCTTTGTAAAAGCCTTGTGATGATCTCTTAGTCGCACACCTTGGAAGTGTGTTAAATGGACATTATAAGTTGATCTATTTCTTGTGGGTCAAGTTGTACAACCTCTGCAGATTGTAAAACTATTTGAATAGCCATGTCCGCGGTTATGGACGTGCCTGGGGATTTCACACGGGAGATAGAGTTTCTTCAAAAATGTGTCGGAGTGTGGATGAGAAGTTCACTTGATGAATATAATGTTCGTTTGGTGAATAGGTCATTCACTTGGTAGGTTGTGTCGATTGGTGAATAGGGATTAACTTATCGTTGGTTTGGTTGGGAAGTGAATGGGGAAGTTCACTGGTTGTTTCAAAGAAATTGTTTAATAACTTATTATTGTTTTCAATTCAGCATTTCAATCTATTTATTGCATTTATCGTAATTGTTGTTTTCCGCAAAAGAGCCATACAGCTAACATTTGTTCAAGCCCTGTATGAATACTATTTGCATACATTTCCCCACGGCTTGCTGAGTACATTCAAAGTACTCATGGCTTTATGCCCTCTGTTTGATCAGCAGTGGAGGGAGAATATCAAGCTGCCCAAGAGTTCTTTGCCCAGGAAGACCATAAATGTTTTGCGGATTAGGATGCGTTCTCCACTCGATTGCTTGTGGGCATGTTGATTGGCCATTTGAAGAGTTTCGTTCCGCTGCAAGAGTTTATTTGTTTCTTTAGCCCTGTGTGGTAAGTTAAGCAAACGTTGACCATAAGGTCTAGTTCTTATTATTATTTGTTACTTTAAGATCTTTTTAGTTAAATCGAATAAATGGATAGTATTTCATCACTGTTTCCTGTGTCAGCTAGCTACTGATCTGGGACTAGTTCAAAATACACAGAGGGTTCCTGAGATGTATTTTTGGGTCCCGACAGAGGTGGTATCAGAGCCATATCGACTGTAGAACGCAACCTTAGTTAACATTGTCGTTTTAGCTAAAAGTTTCAAAATTTATTTTCTAAATCAAATCAAATCAACTTAACTTGACTTGAGTAGTTGTTCTTTTCTCATCTCTTCTGGTTCTTTTCTCATCTCAGTCTATTCTATTCTTATCCTATTCGATTCTTTTTCTCATCTTGTTCTGGAGGTCTTGTTTCTTATCTTTGCTGAATTTTGTTTTATAATCTTAAAGTGACTTTCTCGCCTCATTAATTCCTCTAGTCCGGAAGACAGAAGTCAAGTCATCGGCAATAGTCAAGAGTATCTTAGTCACTTTGTTCCAGCTATCCCTGAAGAGTTTTTGTTGTCTGGTCTAGAGTAAGAGCCGTCCTATTAGAGTTTAGTAACATGTTAGATCGCTGTTGCATAGGTATTTATTTGGGTTGTGTGTAAGTGGGAGCTGCAGTTTTGCTGTCAAGCATTATGTTGCAGTCACACTAAGGCTTTAATTTGAAAAGTTTTATTGTGCTTTCATAGCAGTTCAGCAATGTCTTCTTGTCTTTGCCTTTGGGTATAATCTGTTCCCCTAATTAGGCTATTTCCATCTACTCTATCTTGTCTATCTCATCTATTGTACTATTCCCCCTCATCTACATTGCTTTTCTATCTTATCTACTAAACCCGTGGAGGATTTTCGCAGATGGTTGATGCTCGCAATACTTCGAGTCGTACTCAGTCAGAGGATGCCAATGTCAACGCTAATGTCAATGCAAGTGACCAGTCACCAGCCCCTAGAGCCGCGGAGCCAAACATGGCACAACTTCTAACAGCTCAGACGCAATTCATGAGTACAATGATGCAGAACATGAACGCCATGATGACGCAGCAAAGTCAGACCGTCGCTGCAATAGTCAACTTGTTGAACCAAAACGATGTAATAGTCGAATAATCAGCGGCGGTGCTCACGCCAATTCATCATCATTCCAAGCTATCAGAGTTTATGAGGACTCGTCCACCTACGTTTTCTCATTCGTCAGAACCTTTGGACGCATAAGACTGGCTTCGGTCAGTGGAGAAAAAGCTCGCCATTGCTCAATGCAATGATCGTGAGAAAGTTCTTTATGCTTCACATCAATTGGAAGGTACAGTCGCAAAATGGTGGGAGAACTACACCGCAGCTCATGGGGATTCTCACGCCATTACTTGGGAGGAATTTTCAACAGCTTTTCGTCAAGCGCATGTTCCATATGGTATAGTGGAAATGAAGAAGAATGAATTTCGTGAACTACAGCAAGGAAACATGTCCTTAGGTGAATATCTCAACAAGTTCACTCAACTTTCTCGCTATGCTCCAGAAGATGTTGCTACAGATAATGCACATCAGAAGCGATTCAAGCGGGGACTCAACCCTAGTCTGAAAGTGCAAGTGGTTGGAAATGATTATGTAGATTTTCAGCATATGGTTGATAAAGTCGTACTCATAGAAGATTCTCGTCGTGAGTTAGATGAATCTCGCAAAAGGAAGATGATACAACACGGAGTTCATCAGAATCAACTCCAGAAAGCCAACACTAATGGTCAGTAGCCTTTTTGTCCCAATAATTCATCTGTTGGATTCAAAACCCCAGCACCAGTGTCTCATGCAGGCAACACAGGGATTCCCAATGTCAACAACAGCAACAACAATCAACCTCAGAGGAACCCCAACCATGGCGCAAGAGTTACTTGTTTCAATTGCCATCAGACAGGTCATTATGCTAACAAGTGTCCGCAGAAGCAAGGGCCGACACCAATTCCTTTCAATTTGGGACCTACACCAGCCAGGACTTCTTTGCTAGGAGTAGGAAGAGGACCTCTGGTCTTTTTGCAAAGACCACCCTCTTTTGTCACGACTACCTCACGTGATCATGACCTCTAGTCTTTTTTGCAAAGACCATCCTCTTTTGTCATGACCACCTCACGTGGTCATGACCCCTGATCTTTTTGCAAAGACCACCCTGGTGGAGCAGGACCTCTTTTGCCTTTAGAGGACCTCCTCCTAAGACCACCTCCTTGGTTGGACTTTTTCTTGTTGCTTTGACCGACCTTTTTATTTGAACCAGCCATGTCCCTTCTCCCCCTTCCGCACGCTTTTGCAGCAGAAAGTCTCTGAGCATTTAATGTGGTGCTATAGCATATTGAATGTAGTCACATCTGAGGTATTTTGTTCCTCCTTTTGATGGCATGCCTTGTCCAATCCTTGTCCTGATTTCCACCAACCCTTGACACGTTTGCCCTAGCCTCAGTGCTATCTCCTGCTATTTGTAGCCGGGAGAGCCTCTCTTCACCACTTTTCTCTTTGTTTCTAACCTCCTGGTGCTCCTCTCAGTGTTGTTCTTGGAGATTCATTTCCCTTCGGTTTGAACCTCCTCTCCCGCAGGACCTCCTGTTCTTCTTGGTTTCTAGTTGGATTTGCTTGAGTTCTTTCAAGTCTTTTGAGTTCTTTTGTGGAGCTTGGCTTGTTTACTTGGTTTTTGCGAACGTATAGGTCCCGAGTTTGAAGATGAGTTCTTGCGAACTTAACATTTAAAGATATCTTGTTTGTCTTCTTATGCATGGTTGTTTTCTTTAGAAAAGGTTTTGGGTAGTAGCAGTTTCTAATTGTTATTAGACCCCCCCCTTGGATGTTTGTACTCAGTATGTTGACATGCTTAGCTTGAACACCTTAGAGTGGGTGGCTTTGTTGGCACTCTTTGCTTTGCCAACTTAGGATCGTAGAATGCTTAGCCTTGCCCTAGTATCGGGGGTCTCGAGAACCTTTGTTTTGCCTTTTAATAATCTTGACTAAAGAACTATGGAACGGTGGTTGGTGCCACTTATGTGCAACTGTGGTGTGAGGCCCAGTTGTGTCATTTGCGGTGTGATGCTGCTAATGTTAAAATTTGTGTCTGGACTTGGTGGTCTTTTGGCTTGGGTTGAACCCTAAACTGTTTTATGCTCGGGCGAGTTGGTCGGGAGTGAGTAGCGGGTGCTATACGCACACTGGGTTTGTGGTCAGACTCGCCTGATGCAGCCAACTAAGGACTTAACTTTGTGTTCTTTGATTCGGGTTTTCCGTGCAACCACAAGACCACTTTATGGGGGTGGTCTAGGCTAAATAATTAGCAATGAGCTGGCTTGATTCTGTTGTGGTTGAGCGTGAGATGTGCTGGCGCAAGAGGGGGCACAAATCTGATAGGTGTGAGGCTCATTAGAAGTGAAACCTTAGTGGGCAGCTCTGAGCCAGTTCAAAGCTTTGTACCTTGTCACGCTTTCTAGACTGCTCATCTTTGGAAATGAGCAAGGTTCTGACGGGAATCACCCCGCTAGAGAGGTAGTGAATTGTGGATAAAGTTGTACACCTCTGCAGAGTATAAAAATCTATTTGAATAGCCAAGTCCTTGGTCATGAACATTGCCTGGTGATAATGTGCAAGGGGTAGCTTGTTTTGTAAACATTTGTTCATGAGCACTTCTGTGAGAGGCTATGGCTTTTATCTCGAAGAGACCTTGGCCGGCTTTAGAGAGGTCATGGTTGGCTCAAGAAAGGTTCAGGGACTGGGCGTGTGGAACCTAGGGTGGTCCAAGAGCTCCTGGGTTGGTGCTCGGGGAGGTCTTGGGGGCCCTAGGGTGGTCTTTGAGAGCTCTAGAGTTGGTGCTCTAGGGTGGTCGTGGGGTGGTCCTGGACGTTGGTGCGACCAAGACCTCCCTCGTGAGGAAGTGAGTTGGTGATCCCGACCTCCCTTGGAACCCTTGTTGTTTTGTCTTTTGTCTTAAAAATTTGAGCTTTTCAATCTACTTATACTATTGTCAAATCTTACTTTGTGCAAACTAACCCTGCAGCTCTCTGTTGTCAAGCCAGTGCATGAATATTATTTGCATACCTGTTCTCTGTGACTTGCTGAGTACATTCAAACGTACTCATGGCTTTTGTCCTATTGTTGCAAGCAGTGTTCGAAGATGATCAAGTTCAGGGCAGCTCTGTGCTTTTCCCCTTACCTAATATGCTTTCTTTCTTGTCTCTTAAACTTGGGAGCTGTGTGCAGATGGTTCAAACTCGATAGTCAGCTAGTCAAGAAGAGCCAGCAGAATAGTTGCCTCCACCACCACCTCCTCCCGCACCAGTGACAGATCAGGGTCTGGGGCAGTTCATGGTAGCACAAACTCAGATGATGAGTTCAATGATGTAGAACTTGAATCAAGTCATGGCCCAGCAAAGCCAGACCACCACTGCTTTGTTGGCCATGATGAGTCAGAGCGGCCAGGCAGCAGCACAGCCACCTCCTGCACATCCTCAGTCCAGGTTGTCTGAGTTCATGAAGACACGCCCGACCACCTTTTCAAGTTCTCCCGAACCCCTTGATGCAGATGACTGGCTGAGATCAATTGAAAAGAAGCTTGATATTGCCCGTTGTGAAGACCGCGAGAAGGTCCTGTTTGCCTCTCACCAGTTGGGAGGTGCAGCAGCAGAATGGTGGGACACTTTTTGTGCATCTCACGCGGATCCCTAGAGTATCATTTGGGCTGAGTTTTCAGCAGCTTTTCACCACTCCTATCTTCCTGATGGGAAGGTTGAAATGAAGAAAAATGAGTTTCGGGACCTCAAACAAGGGAACATGTCAGTGAGTGAGTACCTTACCAGGTTCACTCAATTGTCCCGTTATGCCAGGGAAGATGTTGCTACAGATGATGCTCGACGGAAACGTTTTAAAAGAGGTCTTCACCCTAGCCTAAAAGTTCAAGTGATTGGCAATGACTATGCTGATTTTCAGCATATGGTGAACAAAGCTTTGCTTATTGAAGAGCCCCGCAAGGAGCTCTCAGAATCCTACAAGAGGAAGTTGCCACCCTCTAGTGCCCAGCAAGGACTTCCTCAGCATGCCAGGAGTTTTGTGCAGTACCAGCAGTGACGTCTAGGACTTCCTAGCACCTACAGGACCTCTACGAAGACCTCTCGCCCAGCTGCTCAAGGTCAACGCCACACTTTTGTCAACACTAATCCTCAACAGCAGCCTAGAGCTAATGCTAGTGCTTCAACTGGGGTTACTTGTTTTAACTGCCATCAAGTGGGGCACTTTACCAACCAGTGCCTACAGAAGTTAGAGCAGGTCACTAGGACCTCCCCCAGCGAGGACCTCCCAGCAAGCCTCAGGACCACCCAATCTTTTGGAAGAGGTCGTGTGAACCATGTTGCAGTCGAGGAAGCCCAGACATCCTCAGAGGTTGTACTAGGTGTCGGGACCCAAAATTATGATTCTGGAACCCTCTGTGTATAATGCACTACTCCAGGATCACGCTAGTGCAAACAGTGTCAACATAGGTGAATATCAATCCACACAAGCGATAAATAAAGTAAACGATTAGTTTGAATAACAAATAAGGGTTTTGACCTTATGGTCGAGTTTACACTTATTGAACCACGCAGGGCTAACAGAGAATAAAATAGCAGCGGAACAGAAATAACTTCAGCGTAGATCCCATCAATTCACCACAGGCAACCGACTGGGATCCAGACCTTAACGATCAGCGACCTTCAACGAACTCCTCCTCGAAAGTAGGCGTAGACTCCTCCTCTTCTGTAGGTTTGGACGTAAGTTTTACAACAAGCGTGAGTACACAACCGTACTCGCAAATCATACCACAGAATGCAATTTATAGATGCAGGCTTATTCCAAAAGAAAAGGCTTTTGTGGTTCTTTTGCATAAAGACAATATTTGCAATGGAATACGATAATAGATTGAAAACATAATTCAAAACAAATAGACAATATTATTTTAACAGTTGTTTCCACAAAGACACAAAACTAAGCAGATTATTTCACATAGCCATATGACTTAGATCACATAGCTCCCATCCCACATTTTATGAAAACTACCACTCGTGTGAAATCCCCGAGCATGTCTATGACCGTGGACGCGGCTATTCGAATAGATTGATTTAACACTCTGCAGAGGTTGTACACTTTACCCACACGTTACAACTAGTGTTGCAAGCACTAATCATAACAAAACGGTTCAGAAACTTCATCTTAACATTGACACTCCCGACGTACTTACAAACCGCTATGCCAACCCAAACGAAGCGCTTTGGCATAACACACATCGTTGGACAGGGACACGGCGAACCGCCCCGTGATGCGACTACCTTGTAGTACACACCTCCACCCATAGTATAACCTACAGCCTGAGTAATCAATGCCAAGAATCCATAACCTACTAAGTTAGGCCCGCCCCATCAGGCATGTGGTTGTACAGTAAGACTCAGTTCAATGGCGCACAAAGTTAAGTTCTTAATTGAACAAGGCAAGACTTCCATTCTCTAACTATGCCACAAAGATCAATATTCACATGCACATAGCTTCCACCATATCACAAAGTATCCACCACTTACCTCAGTCTAAATCCTATCCCACCCAGTTGGTTTTAGTGCAATACATGCTATCACGAAGTAATAATAATAGCACACAGTTTTACACAAAGTTCCATAGTCACTTAGTCAAATTCAATATTTGCAACTCAAATGAGATGTGAGACTCGTAGCATGGCTAAGCAATTGTACTCGCATCTAACCAACCCACGTTGGTGCTATAATATTACCAACTAATAAACCAATCTAGGGTGACAAGGTATTATGATATACAAGGCCAAAGTGTATTAACAAATTGGATGATAACTATGCCCAAAAGCATTTAAATACATAATTAAAGTATAATGCAATACTTTGAAACAAAGTAATTTGAAAACTGGGTTCAAGATGATCAAAGGTATGACTTTCCTTGGAAAAGGTCTAAGTACTGGTCCTGATCTTGAGGTGCTCCTTCTTTTCCAAAGTTCCCCGACGTATCGACGTCTACTCGCAAACGACATAAATAAACAAAATAAATAAAAAAAGAGTAAAAAAAACTCCAAAAATTAAATAAAAATCTCAGATAAATAGAGCTCGAATTTAGATAAATTTTGGAATTTGAATGGGCTCAATCGGAGTTCGGATGCAAAAGTTATGAGCTCTAGAAGTTTCAATCTAAAAGAAACCCTAATTTTGGATTTACTGGAATTTCTGAATTATTTCTTAACAGAAAAATCAGATTATTGCGCAAGCACGACGTCAGCGAGGAATTTCGGGAATTAGAAGAAAAAAAAATTACTGACATGTGGGACCCACATGTCAGCGAGATGGCTCACGGTAGATCAAGTCTACCGAGCCGATTAGATCTGAAACTGGTGGACTGCTCACGCACGCGTGCATGTGGACGCTGACTGGATGCCACGCACGCGACACGTCGGCGAGGGTGCTAACATGGCGCCGATGTGGCGCTGACGCGGCGGCTAAACGGCAGCGGAGGCTCGGGAACCAAGGGTTCCGGCGAACGGCGGCTCCTCGTCGGCGGCGGATGGTACCGGCGTGTAGAGGATGCAACGACGATCACGATGAGGTGCTCACTAGGGCTCGGGGGTGATGAGAGTGGCCGGCGGTGAGGTTTATGTGGCGAAGGAGCTTCGGGCTCGACGGCGACGGCGTTGGAGGGGTTCCCCGGCGATGACGATGGCGGTTCTGAGATGCGGGCGACGCGACGATCCCGAAGATGGCCTCCACTGACGACGAGGTGGTCTGGAACGGCGACGGTGGTGAAGAGGTCCTTCGGCCGGAGTTGGAGACGAAGGTGGTGGCTAGGGCTCCTGGAGGCGATTCGACGGCGGTGGCTAGGGTTTCGAGGGTGGCGCGTCACGGGGTGTGCCTCCCGAGGGTCCTCGGGGCCTTAAATAGCCCCAGGAGGTGTGTCCGCGAAGAACACGGTGCGGCGGCGGAGAAATCGGAAGGAAGGTGGAGTCCGCGTCGAGAACGACGCTGACGTGGCAGACGGACCCACATGTCAGCGAGAGCCTACGCACATGAACGATCGGGACAAGAGAGTTACCGTCCAGATCTGATCGAACGGCTCACAATCAATGCGACGTTCGGGCCGCCCGAACGGCACAACGCCATCGGACCATCCATTCTTGATCGAACGACTCACAAACAAGGGGACATTCGGGTCGCCCGAACAGCCCATCTCCATCGGACCATTCAAAGAGAATCGGACGGTGGAGGTTTAGCGCGCTCGCGCGAGGAGAGAGGAGGGAGGCTTACACGCGGGGACCACCTGTCAAAGAGAGGCGGGCTCGCGCGCACGCGGGTGGGCTGAACAGAGCTGGGCCGAAGGAGGGTTTGGGTTGGGTTTCGGCCCAAGAGCTTTTCCCAGATTTTAATTAGTTTTCCTATTTTATAATATACCAGAAATTCAAATAGGCAATAGAAAATAGCAAATGAACTCAAAAAAATTCTAGAAAAATCTAGAAAATATATCTGAGCACATAGAACCCAAATAAAATAGTTTTGACTATTGTTCATGTTGGGATTATTCACATTAAATGTTTTTGATAGTAAAGTCCAATATTAAGCTTTTGAATTAAATTCAAATAAAACCAAATGGTGATTTTTCCCTACTAACTATTTAAAAAAATTAAACTCAAAAAATTGGGATGTTACACTAGGTATGTTCCTAGTGAACTCAGTGCGAGCTACTGTTTTGTTTGATTCTGGAGCTTCCCAATCATTTATCTCTAGAAGTTTTGCTGCCAAGCATCAGTTTGAAGTTACTACTCTTAGAGTTACCTTATTGATCCAATCCCGGCTCGAATTTGAGCACGAACCAGGGTTGTCCACAAGTTAAGTTGGTAATAAAGGGGGTAGAATTTCTAGCAACCTCATCCTCTTGGATACCAAATCCTTAGATGTGATCTTGGGAATGGATTGGCTTGCATCCCATCAAGATCTTAGACGTGTTTGAGCGAGTCACAAGGACCAAGATTATCAAGCTGTGCAAAGTGCAATGGAGCATTCACACCGAGGTAGAAGCCACTTGGCAGCGTGAAGAGGACCTCAAGAAGGAGTTCCCGCACCTATTCTCTAGCCAGCCCGAATCTCGGGGTTGAGATTCCCTTTAAGGGGTGAAGGTTTGTAACGCCTTGTTTGTCTTAGAGCGTTTGTCGAATTTCAAAACCTAAATAGAACCATTTGGTTTATTGGTTTGCTCAAGCTTAACTTGGAACTTTATAAAGATTTAAGGTTTAATTTGACTTAACTGAAACTCCAATTAATGCTGGTTTAGTTCTTTGTTCGCTGTTGAAGTTATTTAGTGTTCCTGACCTTTTAGCCCTTTTTCTTGTTTGCTCTGTGTGCTCCTTAGCTTAGTTTTCCTTCTCCTGGACCTCCCTTGTAGATCTTGACCGTCATGACCCTTCCCTTGTAGATCTTGACCGTCAGGACCCTTCCCTTGTAGATCTTGACCGTCAGGACCTCCCCTTTGTTAGATCTTGACCGTCAGGACCCCTCCCTTGTAGAACCTAACCGCCAGGACCTCCCCTTTGTTAGATCGTGACCGTCAGGACACCCCCTTGTAGAACCTGACCGCCAGGACCTCCCCTTTGTTAGATCTTGACCGTCAGGATCCCTCCCTTGTAGATCTTGACTGTCAGGATCTCCTCCTTGCAGATCTTGACCGCCAGGACCTCCTCCTTGTAGATCTTGACTGTCAGGACCTCCTCTTTGTTAGATCTTGACCGTCAGGACCCCTCTCTTGTAGATCTTGACCGTCAGGACCTCCTCCTTGTAGATCTTTGTTGGTGATATCCCCTAGAGGCAATCATGGAGATGATTGTATCACGTCTATGTTTATGAGTTCTTGAATAAATGTTATTCTGTTCCTTGAATGAATCGTTAGTTCTGAAGCAACGAGTATGTGACTTGTTGGTGAAACTCTTCGACTTATATGATGTCGTTCTAAAAGTATCCCTGGTCGAATGTCACTGATCGGAACACCAGTGACTCTACGACCAGCGCATATATTGATTAATGACCATGTTTCACCGGTCATGGATATAGGGATATCGAATCAATAATGTGAACACATGTTAGAGAACATGGGGTTGGATTGACCCACCTTGAGACACTATTGAGATTGTTATGATTCTATGTGTCATTAGTTGGTCTCAAGCAATGATGATGTATAATCCTTAGACCTGAGATCAGCATGGTTCCCTACATGTGTAACAACACTCTTAGGGGTTGTCAAACGCTACTCGTAACTGGATAGTTATAAAGGTAGCTTTCGAGTATGCTATGAAACATGCGGAGGGATGTGACTGGTCAGATATGGGATTACCTCTCCTAACATAACGGGAGAGATGTCTCTGGGCCCCTCGAAGTGGTCGGATAAAGAAAGTGCATGGTCATGCCCCTAGTGGTCGAAGTGTTTGACCACATAAGGTTATCCGACAACTCGATCGAGAAAGTATTGAACAGTCCATGGATGACACATTATCTCACGTGGAGTTCAACCAGATATCGTGAGGCAAAGGGAGAATACTAGAGTAGGTCACTTAGTTCGATCAGGTCCGGATAAGTCGTATGGTGATATGAGCAAGTCGTAGACTGATCGAACGAAATCACAGAGTGGTCGAAACCTGGTCGTAAGGAGTTATGAACTGGTCGTGACCGAGTGCGAACTGGTCGTATAAAGATAGGACCTGGTCGTAAGTGATGAGGACCTAGTCGTAGATCATATTGCATCAAGGTTCGTCCGATATAATTTGTGTGTATTCGAGAATCATTATGTCCTGCTAGGGACCGCTACGACTCATGGTCGGAAAGGGTTTCCGAGTCACAATCGATTACACATAAACCTAACGGGTCACACACTTAATGAGATGGAACAAACCAGTACGAATACGATTCGTCAAACGTGTTCGGATAGGATCCGACACGGGGCACTATATAAGGAGATGTTTGAGGCTAGTGTGAGGGGATAATGGAGAGAGACACGTGAGTTGTTTCCACCGAAACCCTAGCCTCCATCTTCTTGAGAGAGCCTTCCCGTGCGACTTGGTGCTAGCACACCAGCGTACGGTTGTTCCTTCTCTGGACGTGTGGATACCGTAGAGGCGCTACTGCGGTCGCTGTTGCGCTAAGGACGATCCGCAATCTCCACAAGGAACTGCAGAGGTTGCTGGAGGAGACGATCAACTACGAGGACGTTGGACGATCTTCTACGACCACTACATCGGCGCGTTCTTCGTCGGACTAGGTCGCTCGACTCTACTTCATGCCGATCACAAGATTCGGTGGTAATGATCTGTGATCATTTAACTTGCTTGGCATCCTGGTTTACATGTTAGAAATTTTGAATTATTGCTAGCGTAGCCTACCCGTACCCCAACAATCTTGACCGTCAGGACCTCCCCTTTGTTAGATCTTGACTGTCAGGACCCCTCCCTTGTAGATCTTGACCGTCAGGACCTCCTCCTTCCAGATCTTGATCATCAAGACCTCTTCTTTGCATATCTTGACCGTCGGGATCTCTTTTAGTCTATCCTAGCAGTTAAGACCACCTTGAACCTCTTTCCTTGAATCTCCTCCATTGAATCCTTTCCTTTTGAATCTGGTCTGTTGAAACCTTTCCTTGTTTGGGCCTCCCTTAAGTCAAAACTTTGTGCATGCCCACCTCTGCTCAGGACCGTTAGATCCTGTTTGGGTGGCCCAATTTAGAGGAGGCATCCAGATAGTCCAAACACTCCCTTGCATTGTGGATCGTCCGATTTAGTCTAGGCAGCTACGATGTGAGGATGCGTTCGCACGGTCCGAACGTTCCTATCTCTCAGAACCACCCGATCAAGATCGTGTGGCCCTGAGTCGTTGCGCCTTTTCCTTAGTCCTTTGGACCTCCTCCCTTAGAGCATTTCTGTGGGCATGACCTCTGGCCTTTTGCAAAGACCACCCTCTTTTGTCACGACCACCTCACGTGGTCATGACCTCTGGTCTTTTTGCAAAGACCACCCTCTTTTGTCACGACCACCTCATGTGGTCATGACCCCTGATCTTTTTGTAAGGACCACCCTAGTGGAGCAGGACCTCTTTTGCCTTTAGAGGACCACCTCCTTGGTTGGACTTTTCCTGTTGCTTTGACCGACCTCTTTGTTTGAACCAGCCATGTCCCTTTTCCCCCTTCCGCGCGCTTTTGCAGCAGAAAGTCTCTGAGCATTTAATGTGGTGTTGCAGCACATTGAATGTAGTCATATCTGAGGTACTTTTTTCCTCCTTTTGATGGCATGCCTTGTCCAATCCTTGTCCTGATTTCCACCAACCCTTGACACGTTTGCCCTAGCCTTAGTGCTATCTCCTGCT
This sequence comes from Ampelocalamus luodianensis, assembly GCA_036346255.1. NCBI lineage: Eukaryota > Viridiplantae > Streptophyta > Magnoliopsida > Poales > Poaceae > Ampelocalamus > Ampelocalamus luodianensis. The sequence continues at coordinate 354,404 of CM070627.1, forward strand.
ATTTGTAGCCGGGAGAGCCTCTCTTCACCACTTTTCTCTTCGTTTCTAACCTCCTGGTGCTCCTCTCGGTGCTATGCTTGGAGATTCATTTCCCTTCGGTTTGGACCTCCTCTCCCGCAGGACCTCCTGTTCTTCTTGGTTTCTAGTTGGATTTGCTTGAGTTTTTTCAAGTCTTTTGAGTTCTTTTGTGGAGCTTGGCTTGTTTACTTGGTTTTTGCGAACGTATAGGTCCCGAGTTTGAAGAGGAGTTCTTGGACCAAGCTCTCTCCACAGAAGGCTCCCCACTGCTCAACGAAGGCAAGTCACAGGCCTTTGATCATTTTGATCCTAACCTTTAAAGATATCTTGTTCGTCTTCTTATGCATGGTTGTTTTCTTTAGAAAAGGTTTTGGGTAGTAGCAGTTGCTAATTGTTATTAGACCCCCCCCTTGGATGTTTGTACTCAGCATGTTGACATGCTTAGTTTGAACACCTTAGAGTGGGTGGTTTTGTTGGCACTCTTTGCTTTGCCAACTTGGGACCGTAGAATGCTTAGCCTTGCCCTAGTACCGGTGGTCTCGAGAGCCTTTGTTTTTCCTTTTAATAATCTTGACTAAAGAACTATGGAAGGGTGGTTGGTGCCACTGATGTGCAACTGTGGTGTGAGGCCCAGTTGTGTCATTTGCAGTGCGATTCTACTAATGTTAAAATTTGTGCCTAAACTTGGTGGTCCTTTGGCTTGGGTTGAACCCTAAATCATTTTATGCTCGGGCGAGTTGGTCGGGAGTGAGTAGCGGGTGCTATACGCACACTGGGTTTGTGGTGAGACTCGCTTGATGCAGCCAACTAAGGACTTAACTTTGTGTTCTTTGATCTTGGTTTCCCATGCAACCACAAGGCTACTTTATGGGAGTGATCTGGGCTAAAAAAATTAGCAATGAGCTGGCTTGGTTCTGTTGTGGTTGAGCGTGAGATGCGCTGGCGCAAGAGGGAGCACAAATCTGATGGGCGTGAGGCTCATTAGAAGCGAAACCTTAGCGGGCAGCTCTGAGCCAGTTCAAAGCTTTGTAAAGGCCTTATCACGCTCTCTAGACTGCTCATCTTTGGAAATGAGCAAGGTTTCGACGGGAAGCACCCCGCTAGAGAGGTCGTGAATTGTGGGTAAAGTTATACACCTCTGCAGAGTGTAAAAATCTATTCAAATAGCGAAGTCCTTGGTCATGGACATTGCCTGGTGATAATGCGCAAGGGGTAGCTTGTTTTATAAAACTTTGTTCCTGAGCACTTCTGTGAGAGGCTATAGCTTTTATCTCGAAGAGACCTTGAGCGACTTTAGAGAGGTCATGGTTGGCTCAAGAAAGGTTTAGGGACTAGGCGTGTGGAACCTAGGGTGGTCCAAGAGCTGCTGGGTTGGTGCTTGGGGAGGTCTTGGGGGCCCTAGGGTGGTCTTTGAGAGCTCTAGAGTTGGTGCTCTAGGGTGGACGTGGGGTGGTTCTGGACGTTGGTGCGACCAAGACCTCCCCTGTGAGGAAGTGAGTCGGTGCTCACGACCTCCCTTGGAATCCTTGTTGTTTTGTTTTTTGTCTTAAAAATTTGAGCTTTTCAATCTACTTATAATATTGTCAAATCTTGCTTTGTGCAAACTAACCCTGCAGCTCTCTGTTGTCAAGCCAGTGCATGATTATTATTTGCATACATGTTCTCTGTGACTTGCTGAGTACATTCAAACGTACTCATGGCTTTTGTCCTACTATTGCAAGCAGTGTTCGAAGATGATCAAGTTCAGGGCAGCATAGACCTCTTCGAGGAGGAGTTCTTTGATGATCCGACCTTCTAGGACATGTCCTCCACTCGACAACATGTGGGCTTGCCGGATGGCTCCAAGCGTTTTGTATTTTCCGTTGTGCAGGTTCTGTTGCTGTTTTTGTAAGCCTGTGTTGGCAACTGTTGTAAGCAACCTTGGCCATAAAGCCCTTGTTAATATATTTACACTTTGCTTTATCTGCTGTTCGTAGTTGCTGGACCGTATAGCTTTGACTTAACCTTTGTGGACTTGTGCGAGTTAGCTTGAGTTCCTGGGACTAACTCAGTGCACAAAGCCAAGACCTCCAGGAGGTCCTCGTGATCTCTTGGGAGGTCCTGGAGGACCTCCTCCGAGGGTGCCCTTGGAGGACTTACAGGACCTCCGGGTGGTCCTGCGGACCTCCCTAAGAGGTCTTGGGCGGTCTTCTAGGTGCACTCTGGGGTGGTCTAGACAATGGGTGACACCGATGCCTGGCGTGGTCGTCCGGGGTCGATCCTTCGAACCTGGTCCTAAGGTGCCCAGAGAGCACTGGCCTCTGGACGAGCGGTATGTCCCAAAACTACGGGACACCGGTCTCCTACCCATTGCCCACATGTTGGACCAACCGCACACGTTCCAGTTTGACACCGTTGGAGACCGGAGACTCACATCTTCCACTTTCGATGGGGGGAGATGACCGTTACTCTTCAGGACGTAGCTATGCTCATAGGTCTGCCGCTGCGCGGTCTTCCAGTAGTGCCACCTCCCAAGCGAGCAGACTGGAAGGTGCGTATGGTTGACAGATTCGGTCTCCTGATCCCTGACAACATATCTGGTGCCACATTCCTGGCTATAGGAGTACATGACTTTCCCCGTGCATGCGACTGAGGAGGCAGTGAGGACACACTTCATCGCGTACATGTTTGTTCTTGTTTGGATGGGTCTTGTTTCCTATGACTTAGGGAGACTGCGTGTACCCTAGCTACATCCATCTTGTAGAGTCTTTGGTGGATGCCTGGCCTGACAAGGTGCCACAGTATAGTTGGGGCTCCGTAGTGCTTTGCGCGACGTACCGAGGGTTGTGCGATGCCTCTCAACGCACTACGGGCGGGGAGCTAGGTCTTGCGGTATGCTACACACTCCTGTAGCTATGGTCGTGGGAGCAGTTCTTGGTTAGCCAGCCGTATTTCCGAGCACCGTGCACCCTTTCGAGTTGAGCGCCGAGTTGTACGATCATGGTGGAGGCGACGACCCCATCGACGGGCCTACCTTGGGTACATGTTGGACACATGTTACACTAGGGTGGGCTAGGGAGAGACCGAGGCGTGTGTACCCCAAGTTCCATAACCTATTCGAGACTCTGCATGAGAACGGGGTCATTTGGTGGCCATGGATTGCACAGCTCCTCACAGACACGGCCCCCTACAGATTGTCCTCGTAGTGCACTCAGGACCAAAGGCACTGGTTGATGACCTGCCACCTGGTCTTCTTCCACATGGTCGAGCCATACAACCCACAGCGGGCCATGAGACAGTTTGGCCTTTACCAGCAGGTGCCACCGCCACCGGGATGATCTCTTGCAGCTCAGGCCTACGGGTATGTTGTTATTCGGTATCATTGCTTTTTCTATTAGCCGCATGTCTAACTTTGATTGTTTGACATCCGAATTCAATTACAGGCAAATGAGGAAAGGCCAGAGGAGTGACGACTGGAGGTAGACACAACAGCCGTGACGGCGCTGTGGGGCGAGAGGGTGTCGACGAATGTGGTGTAGGAGTCACGACCCTACGACGTCGATACATATGCTGCATACTTACGGTGGTACGTTTTGTGCACTAGGTGCAGGCTTACAGCTGGCGCCACAGCGTCTAGTGGAGGTCATGCACGATGCCATTTTACGAGCAGGTCCTAACCGTCACCGGGCGGCACGCCACGATGAGACGGTAAAATATTCTTCGTAGAATTTTCGTCTGGTAACACGTTTCTAACTTATTCTCAGTTTCCTTGCAGTACTACCACCTTGTTCGTATCCAGCGCGAGGCTGCTGATGCTCTACACTGTGGGAACACTAACACCTTTGATCGCCTCCTAGCCGCGGTGCGCGCCATGTACAATGACACAAGGGCTGCTATGAGGACCATAACTTGCAGTAGCCACAGCAACGTTGATGTACACCACCGCGGACACCGAGGGCACCCTCCACCCATCGCCTTCGGCACCTCCGTCTGCACCTCCCTTGGCACCACCCTCTGCACGTCCGTCGCACTCCGGGAGTCGTCGGAGCTACGGTCGCTCAGCCTTGATGCGCCTCGGACCATCGGTATGTCAGCTGCGAGTTGTTGTCATCAGTATTTATCCATGCACTCCTTTCGAATGTATCTCACATTACTGTTTGTTTTTAGCACTTGCGAGGGGGTAGCACTCTGCTTTAGCCATCGTCATCACGGAGGGAGGCGCACGACCGGACTTCCTCGCTGGGGCAATGGTGTTCCACTCCAGATAGCAACCCTGACTCGCCCCAGCGCCGGGATGACGGGTTGGGCTCATTAGCACACGGCGTTCAGTCGCACGTGCGTGAGCGTGACCAGTGGTTCGACCAGACGTACCAAGGGTATACCGTGCAACATTATGACGCAGACTGGCCAGGAGAATCCTCGGCCACACATCCACATTCTCTGGTACGCTTTAACGTACTTACATCAATTTTCTTGTTGCACGAAACCAATAACTAACTCACCCGGTGCTCTCCAGCAGGATGTGCACCACTGGGTCGACGATATGCTCAGGCCTCACCCAGACACCTACGCTGAGATCTCTGCGGTGATGCCTCCCACACAGCACCTCTACTACGACTTCCAAAATGTAACCCAGGATGTTTATATACAAGCACGTCTTGAAAGTTGTCCATTGTCACTTGTCGTAGCATGAAAAGGCTAGGCAGTGGGTACGGAGTATCCTTCGTACCTTTTGTCTCGGGAGTGGGCCGGAGGGAGGAACCAAAGACACATGTATGTATGTATTGCTATGTAGTGTGTAATGAGAGCCCCCGTTGTTACATGCCCATGGGGCTCTACTTATAGAGGGCAAGAAGGGACATTTACTTTCTTGCCCTCAAAGGCGAGAAAAAGACAAAAGGTATTTAGGTACATTTGCCTAAGTACGCTATGCAGGCTAGGGTTATACATGCACAGTACCTCTGAAGGTACACTGGTATTCCTGACGACCCCAGGGTGCGGGCACCCCTTGGTGCCCTGCTACGACATCGTTGTTTAATAGAATATATAGTAAATAATAAACAATAAGGCCTCCTTTCAAACATCAGCGAATCTCAAATAACTAATGATTGTATATTGCATATTGGTGCATGTTTTATAGGAGGCTAAGACATGCTAAAGAACGAAGGTTCTAAATATTTTCTGTGACATTGAATCCTCCATGTCAGCATAGCCAAATGCCGTGCATGAAGAGTATGAAACCACAACATTTCAATCTAACGTTTTATGGCATCTTCATAATCACAACGAGCTCAAACTAAATTAAACCATGAATTCATAATTTAGAATTACCCAGGCAAAAGCGAAAATTCATGCCTTGCAATAATTTGAATTTAAAACCAAATACAAACCAAATCTGCGCTCGAATTCTAAATTGAATTTAAACTCAAGCCGAAATAAAAATTCAAATCCTAAAATGAATGGAAAAAACTGAGCTGACACGCGGTTGGCGTGGCCGAGCATTGCGTGGACGCGCGAAGCGGAGCAGTGAGGGCACTGTTGCGGCCGGCGGTAGCGCAGCGACTAGTTCTTCGCGTTAACTGGCGCAAAGGCGGGATATTGCGTAGCCTGGCCGCAGCAGGCGGGAGTAAGGGGCCAAAAACAGAATTTCGAAGAGAAAGAGGTTACAACTGAAATTGTGGTGGCCTATGGGGCCAATAGTGCCCACCTTTCAAGAAAGTTAGAATCATAAGAGAAGTTTTTTAAAAAAAACGCAATAACATCACATCCCTTGAAAGACATGGCTTTCGGAGAGGAAGCGGATGAAGCGAGTCAAATTTCACATGTCATCCCAAGAAGACAAGACAGAGGGAGCGGAAGGTGGGGTTTGCTACGCGCCCCCAGGAACCGCCACCACTCAAATCCAAACGAACCAAGGAACCACACGCGGACGCAGTTGCCTTCCCTTCCCTTTCAAGTTAGTCTTTGGAATCATCCTCATTCCTCAACTCCTCACTCGTCGTCGTCTCGGTTCATTCGATCGGAGGCGGCACCAACCTTGCCGCGCCACCGCCACCCCCCTTCCGCCAGTAAGCCAAGCCAACTCCTAACGTTTCCTTCTGATTTGCGTCGTTTTTTTTTCTGCACTGATTAATCGTGTTTTTTTTTTAATGTTTAACTGATCAATTCTCTCTTCGTGTGTGTATTTTTTTAAAAAAATGCCTTTTTTTAGCGCCGGCGTTTTGCGGCCCTCCAATTTTTGTGTGGCGTCTCGCTGTCCGCACTCTAACAAATTACCAATCACCTTGTATTTTTAGGGGTTTTCTCTTCCTTTTTTCTGTTTTTCTTTAGGTTTTGTTTGTTCCCTTCCTCGATTCTGCAATCTCTCCCTCCCAGTGATCATGAATTCGTGAGGTCCTCTCCATCTTTCCCCTATTTTAGAGTTTTTTTCGATCACTCTCTTGCTTTCCGATGCAGAAATATTCCGCAAAATTTTTCCAACTCTTTCACATCAATTCGGTTCTACGATTACTGTGAAATTGGCTGCGATTAGAAGCAACCGATATTCTGATGTGTTGATTCTCGTGTGATTACGAGCAAGCTCTTAGTGTACGTAGGTCTGCTCATGTTAATCTTGGAGAGGGAGGGATGTGATTACACTCTGCACAATTCTTGCTTCGTGTGCCAAGTTTTTGTTTTAATTGGGGATTCAGTAACGACCAGCATGATCCGTGCTTGTATACTTGCACTCGTTAGGGATGGCGTCCTGCTATAGCCCAAGCTGTTCTGAAATTGTTGCAGTGGCCATGCTAAGATCAGTGCTGGTAATGGGGCTATTGTTGTTTGCACCTCGCTCTGCGTTGGATCTACTACCATGTTTGCTTTCTTAACCCAATTTTTGCCAACTACTTGGTTAATTGCCAGGCGGTTTATTGTGCCAGTAGTATAGTCCAACCTAGCAGTGTCATTATTGTTAATGTAGTAGTGCGAGTTGATGACTTGCTTTCTCTGTATTCTTGTTTTCTCATATTCGTTCTCCTGGCGAAGGCAGTTCTTGATGGTATTAAACCTGCTCGTGTGAATGCAGGCTCTCCAAGAGATGCCGTGTGCGCTAGAAGTAACTGGCAGAAGGCTCAAGAGCACATCACATATTAAGTGTAACAGATCAGTCGATCAGAATATTGACAACCACTTTTCAAAGGTTAATAATATTCTACTGTATATATGTGTTCTCTTGTTCATGAGGTAGATTACCGGTCTTCATTTGTGGAATTTGCTGACTTGGTATTTTTATCTTTTCTTTGATCAGGACCAGCTATACATAGACCTGTTTCTGTCTGCCCTGAGAACAGGTAATCCTCTGTCATCACATCCTATTGTTGGCAATCATCTTCGGTGTACTTGACTAAGCTCGATATCTGATCTACTGCTGATGTAGCACACGTATTTAGTGAAACATGAATATTATACATCAAAGGAACAAGTCTAATACTATAAACTTGAAAGGAAACAACTTTCACAGGGCTAGAACAAATGAAGAAAAAGGGACAAGCAATAAGAAAGAAGACCCCATTTACCCATTAGTACATCTTACTGTTGCTGAAGTGCATTAATAAAGCTTATGCAACCCATTCACATAACTAAACCGGTCTGGGATATTTGGTGTTTATGCTTATTTGGCTGCCTGTGGGGACTGCCCAACCTTGTTCTAGAACATTGAAGGTAAACAAATACAGGTTAGTTATCACGTTTCCTCCCCCTTGTATGATAAGGTTGCACACAGGAAAATGGAGGAAACGACTAGAAATGGTTGTACCCAACCGAATTATCACTGAAACATCCATTTTATTGTAAATTGTGCTTTTGCTTATTCTTCTCTTTTAGTTTGTTAACGCTATACGCTTACCACAATCTATATGTACCACCATGTGCATCACGATGCTTTCCCTCTGTACAAGTTCACCAAAAACCATATTTAGACACTTTCTACCCTCAATATCCTTTTCTTTTTTCCCTTTCTGCTACTTCATCTTTCGGAAATCTACTTGTTTACTGTCTTTTCGTGGTGTGGCAGGGACAGCACATTCGCGGTACTTTCCCTTGGGCACAATTCAGATTGGAAATTGGTGCCATTTTTGTCTTACATACAAGAGGTCAACAAGACAAGCCATTTGACATCAGGAGCTGCTGGTGCAGAGAGCCTTGAGTTAATATCCCCACAGTCAACAATACTATATTGGTTAGGCCAGCCGAATGAAAAGAGCATGCACGATCAGGCCGATTCTTCTAAGCCACTTCCGAATGGAAATCCACATGGAGGAAGCACCTTAAGACAACATCAGCATAGGAAAAAAATCAAGAATTCTTTGACAACATTCCCTCCCTGCCATGTGGTTGCAAATAACACTTCCAGGCTTGTTACTGCTCCTCTGAGATCTGATTCTGATATTTTGCGTGATGATGATAAGCCTCCAAAAAGTTCTACAAAGAAAGGAAACAAAAAAGGGAAACAGTACAGGCGAGCAACCCGCAAAAAGCTTAATTTGTCATCAGAAATCCCTTGTGAAGAGAAAATTGATGCTGCTTCTCCTGTTGAGGTACTTCCGACTGATTTACTGACTGATAAATTGTCAGAAACCTCATCCTCTGCTAGCTCATTGGTTAAAGAAGCCCATTTGGGCGAAGATAATGGCGAGAACAACAATGAATATGTGGAACATGGAGCTATGCTGATTGTATCTACATTAGGAAGTGATGAGATGGATGGTTCTGAATGTACAGGTTCATCTAATGAAACTGTGGGTGAAAGATTTGGCTGCAACGGTGCTCCTTACTTGAATGATGGATCAAATACTACTGATTATTCAGAATTTGATGGATCTGCATTCACTGAACATGGATATTCTTACTTGGTAGAAGAAAGCAATAGCTACCAGAAATCATTGTGTGCCTGTGTTTATAACTCTAATGATGTAACAACAGGTTCATTCTTTAACAGGTGGAACAGTGACAACATCAGGAACCGCAGTGTCGATGTGGAGGCAAGGTTAACCACCAAAGATGAAAATAGATGTGATCGTTTGCAACATGGGGCTTCCACAGGGCTGAGTAATGTGAAGAAGGCATGCCATTTGACAGGGGCCCATTTAAGTGGTACCTGTGCGGAAGATTCAAATGGTTCTTTTGGCTGCAGCTCCTGTTGCTCAAAGGATGTTACTGGTAGTAGTAGTCATACTGAAAGAGTTCAGTGCAGCAGTGAAGCTTGCAGCAGCAAGACTTTTCTTCCGGTTAGTTCAGGGAGGAGTGGCAGAAGATCAAGAAAAACATCTAGCTATAGTAATTTGACTGTCACTAACAGAGTAGTAGGTGCTAATAGGCACAAGCATAGTGGAAAAGACAGTTCAGCTTCTGTGTGGCAGAAAGTAGAAAAACCTAACAAGGAGAACACATCTAGAGCAGAACATGCAATTGCTTCAGCTGTTCAGGATAAGAGTGCACTAGAAGACACTAGCAAGGGTGTACAGCACGATCCAACAAGGCCAATGGTAAAACATAATCAGTGTAGAAAATCGTTCAAACAGCATTCTCCAGATGAGACAGTTGAAGTGGAGCCTGCCAAAGAAAATGGTGTACTGAACTCATGTCGAGCATTTTCCAGGTGCATATACAAGAAGCAAACGCCATTTTTATACCAGCAAACTAGTTTATCTCCTAAAAAGGGTAGTTCTCAGTCATCGAGAAACTACTGTGCTCCTAAGAATGGTATCCCCAAGGTGCCAAAGAATCACTCGCAACAGAAAGAAGGATTGCCTATGTTGCAGCCAGTATGTGCCAAGGACACCAATGATAGATCAATCTCAACCTCTCCTTCGGCCAATGAATTTTCTCCAACTGGAGTTGGCAACAACAGTCCAACTGAGGGAAATGGGAGTTCACAATCTGATGTTGAGAAATCAGCACTAGCATCTTGCAACTTGCATTCTTATTTGCCCCCACAAGCTATGTCCAAGGAAGCATGGCCCCATAAGGCCATATCCAAATATTCGGACTCGAGAAACTTGTGCGCTGATCCTTGCGCTGCAGAAATGGAAGAAACCCAATATGTGAAGTTGACAACCGAGAATACTCCTCAAGAATATTGTAAGTTGTATTCTGCTGCTGGACACGTGTCACAGAAGTGGGTTCCTGTTGGAAAGAAAGACATAATCCATTTAGATGTTCCGGAGACTTCTGTCATTGAAGCATCAGTTCCAGCTGATGATATTTCTATTTCTGCTAATATAGATGTTGAAAGAAATGTTTCAGATGTTTCTACATCAACTAACGGTGCAGACATCAAATCAGCTACCGAGGTGACTGCAAAACCGGACTCGTCTAGACAGCCTGATTTGAAATGCCAAGCATATATTGAAACTGGGACTGATTTCAACAGGATAAGAGAAGCCGTGAGTGATGCTTACAGGGCCGAACAGAGAGTGGAAGATATCCAACTTCTCATTGGCAGACGTCTTGCTGATATTGAGCAATTTATTTACTCTGCTTCTCCAGTTCTGTACTGTAGCCCTTGCCCTACTGGCTGTAACTCCTATTCGCAGGAATGGATAATAGATGGCTTGTGCTTTCATCAGACTGCAGATATCTCTCTAAGTAAAATTTGGCAGTGGTACGAAGAACCTGGCTGCTATGGCTTGGAAGTAAAGGCACAAGATCTCGGTAGATCGAAAGGCTTGTGGAATAATCATTATCAGTTTATCACCTACTTTGTGCCATATCTATCTGCGGTTCAATTGTTTGGGAAACCTAAGAGAACCAACATTGGAGGCATTGATAAGGAAGCAGCCGATATGGATACGAGATCTAAAACATCTCCATGTCTGAACTCTCCCCCAATATTAGCAAAGCTTCTGCCACAACAATCTAATCAAAGAGATAGCTCGTCTGCTTTGCATACTAAAGATGATCAGCATTTGGAAAGTGGAGAGCTCATATTTGAATTTTTTGAATCTGAACAACCATTTTGGCGACGACAATTATTTGACAAGTGAGTTGATTACATGAACGAAGGCGTCTGGAATTCTGGATATTTTTTATTATCCTTCAATGTTCTTATATTTTAGGAGAAACCTTCATATCTACTTATTCTAAATATTACCATGATGTATTACACTACATTGTGATAGGGTACTAGAAATGAAGGAAAATGAATTTGCAAACAAACCTTTGCTCTGCAGAAATTGAAATAGCTCAATGCATGTGGCTACTTGATCCTGCATCCTTTGGTATTAAATGTGTTACATACAATTGCAGGAGATACATTTTTCCGATCGACGGTTGTAATCATGAACATGGTGCCTTATGCCAGTCTTCTATTTCATGATTTGTCCATGCTATTGCACTTTGGCCATTACTATCTACTATTGTTTTAGAATTTTAACTAGCATTTCGTTCTTGTACAGTGAACTCTAGAAAAGGTATTTTGTTTCTAAGATGTTCTTATTGAAAACTCATTGCAATCTTACTAGGGTAAAGGAGTTGATTGCTGGAGTGAAACAATCAAATTGCCAAATATCTGGAGACCCAAAGAATTTGGAGCTCAACCTGCGTGATCTTCATCCTGCCTCTTGGTTTGTTCTATGCTCCAATAGTATTTGGCTCATTATTGTTTGTCGCGTTCTTGTATATAGATATGTAAAACTATGTGGGGATGAGCTTGTTTTTAGAACAACGTTTTCTTGAATTTCAGGTATTGTGTTGCATGGTACCCCATATATCGTATACCTGATGGGAAATGTCAGGCTGCTTTCTTGACATACCATTCTCTTGGGCACTGGATTCATCGAAGAAGCTCATCGGACCAGGCTGGTCATACTCCTGTTGTTTTGCCGGTCATGGGTCTGCAGTCTTACAATGACAAGGTAAAATGACTAATTTGTCTCCTGACACTTAAGTACATAACATGTTAACTGAAGATGGTTTAAGTTGGTGCTAAGATCCCCGGCCTAAAAATCCTGTCTGTTATGACATGGGCTGAAGTTGCAGACCTTGATGTTGCTGCTTTTTGAGGTTAATATAGTTGATTAAACTCCTAAGGATGTTTCTCATCGGATGGTACCCTCTTTTGGCTGAAAATAAGATAAGATGAATCATACTTGGTCATACTTCCCAACGGATCCCAATTGAACATCTTGTACTTTTGTAAAGCTTTATTTTTCCAAGTAATGCTCTCAAAGCATTATCTAGACTGAAACTTGGAGCATTGGCAAAGACCTTTGGCGCTAAGCTGCTCTTTTAGTCCCAAGTCAAATGTTAGTGTGTTAGTCTGGTCAAGAGCATATTTTTTAAGTGACTAGCATACTTTCTCACCTATTGTGCTCTGATGCTCGCTTATTTAGATCACCCCCATGCGTCTTTGTTCTTTTGGAAACGGTATATGTGCTTGTTCATCCGACAAATCTTGCATCTTACTCGTGTCCTCGTAATGCAGGGAGAATGGTGGTTTCAGATGAGCAGATCAGATTCAGAAGATGTTGAGTCAGCAGAGTCCCCATCGACTCAACCATCTCGGGTTCTGAGAGAGAGATTGTCCACGCTGAACCAAGCCGCAGCAGCGATGGCGAGGGCTAACGTGCTGAAGAACAACCAGATGTGTAGAAACAGGCATCCAGACTACGAGTTCTTCCTTTCCCGGTACCGGTAGAGGCGCACGCTAGCTGCTTTCAGATCTCATGGTGCCTCAGCAGCCTCTCTGCACCTGCCCCCTTCCTCTCTTTTTTTTTTCCTCTCCTGCCATACTGTAACCTTTGTTATCCTGTATATTATATCAGGTGGAGGTGTAACCTTTTAGCTGATTTAGCTGATGTGTGTATATATGTCTGTGTGTGTGCAAGCTACCCTGTAACACAACAATGTTAGCTGGTGCTGTTACTGTCTATGTGGTCTGATGCTCTGATCACGTGGTGTTGGCTGTTGGCGACCTTTTGTTTGTTTATTTGCATTGCCATTGCAGAGTTGGTGAACAACAAGGTAGGAAGGAAACAAAAATCCTGTGTCTGTTCCTTGGGATGTAGGAAGACAGCATCTGCTAACTGACACACATTCACACGAATTCCAAGAAAAGAAAGCATGCATGCTCTTGCAAGTCACATCACACTCGATAGATAGTAGTAAGCATATAGCCTGATTGACAAGGGCATATGCAGGATGGGATGCATGTAATCTATGGGCACTTGAGCTTGCCGGTGTGTGGGTTGACCAGGGTGTCGTAGCAGGGGCAGAGGTGGCGCGTGTCCTGGCCGGTGCCCGGCGGCACGCAGTTGCAGCGGCTGCAGCAGACGTTGCACATCTTGTTGCACATCTCGTTCTTCCAGTTGTTGCCGCACCGCCCCAAGCACGTCCTGCCGCAGTCTGCAGCAGTAGGCAGATCGAGTGATCGAGCAGCTAGCTAGAAACAACAAATGTATGTATACCACTGCAAATGCAATGCGTAGTGCTTAATTAATCACCTAGTTTTGGCGCCTGAAGCAGGGATCTCATCCTCATGTTGTGCATCGTCACCTGTACATACATGTAGAACAACAAGGGGGCCATTGGTGGTGTAGAATTTTAGACAGATCTGACGCGTGCGCTCGTGTCCAAATCAAATAAATATAGGAACCGACAACGACTTACCAGTGGATCAGAAGCAGCAGCAGCAGCAGCAGCTTGATCTTGCGCGTCGACGGCCATGAGGGCCATCAGGAGAAGAAGAGCAACAGGCCGGCACGCCATTGATGCCCGCTTGGAATTGGAGAAACCCATGGATCGGTATTCGATAGCTTGAGCTTGGCCTCGGTCACTTATTAACTTGCGTACGCTTCTAGCTAGCTAGGACTTGACAAGGGTTTAGAGTACTTCAGATCGAGCAGGAATGGATTCGATCATATATAGCGTTCGTGGTGGTGAGGAAGAGGAAGCTGCAGAAGCAGAGGAAGGAAGAGACCAGGAAGATGCAATCCATCTAGCATGGCACACTGGTCATGGCCACTATTAATCAATCGACCAGTGTCACTCACAGATACCCGAGCTCGGCACCCTCTGAAAATTAAAATAGAAAACCAAACCAGCTAGCAGCCTTTTTATTACTCATCGATTGGCGTACATATATACAACAACGCGGTAATTAAGTTGGTAAAGTACAGACCATGCATGCGATATATGCCATGGAAAAGTTAATCTGCTGAAGCTTTAACATGCCATGCCCGTACCGTATGCATCAGCAACGATTAAGTAAAAGTATCGGTCGTCCTCTCCTAGCAGCAGTAAGCCGAGGCAGAACAAACAAGAGAGAGCTGGCTGGCTGGATGCTTTGCCGTCTAGCATGCGCACATGCACCCATCATGGCTGGATGAGGATGCGTAATTCAGAATTGCAGATGCGCGGCACTGCACTGCACTGCACAGCACAGGCCGGACGGGCGAGCTGAGCTGTGTCACTGTGCCGCTCACATGCATTGTCTCTTTCTTTTGCTGCTCCCCTCCCGTGATCATTCACATGTTCACATCACTGACTGCAAGAACCATGCATTATTACTAGCAAGGACACTCAATTTTGGTCCCATAATAACTCGTCACACTATGCTCAATTTGTGTGCACTTGTCCCCATTTTTCCCGGTTCATCCTGTAAGTAGCCTTAATTCCAAGCAATCTCGAGTTCTTGACCACGGAAGTGGAAGCAAGCAACGGGTTGGTGTGACAGGACAGAAAATACAGATAAAAGACGCATTAAGTTCTTCAAGTAAAATTAGAATGAACAGATACGCTTCTTCATGATACATCAGAAACAGCAGCTCCAACAGAAAAGGCTACGTAGTACTACAGCCCAAACGGCTGGGAAAACAACTAGAGCAATCACCACAAAAACATTCAGATGTTACTCAAATACCACAAAAATATAACCCTGATAAATAGGCCGGGAAACCCCCCGGAAAATCATTCTAAGTAGATAGGGTATGAGTACAAGTAGCAACAACAACGAGAAGACAGAGTACTACAGACACTACACATCAAGTTCTAAGCATAAGGATAGTTCAGATGAACATCTCATTCAGACTGGGAAGCCCCCCGGAAAATCTAAATTAGAAACGGTCGATGAAACTACGCCTCATCAGCATAGGCCGGCTCGAGGATGGCGGCCTCAGCCTCCTGCACCTCCTTCTCGGTCTTCCTTCCCTTCTTGGACTTGTAGTAAACGCTCATGAAGGTCCCAACAGCGCCATACTTGTGGCGGCAGTGCTCGTAATGAGAAGCATCAAACATCCTCCAGAAGTCCTTCTCATTGAGCTCAGAGACGGCGTACTGCGGCTGGTAGCTGTGGTTCTCAATCAGCCACTGCTCCAACCTGTGGACTGCTTCAGCACCATTGAACTCCTCGCCCCTCAGGACGGCAGCGGGAGCATAGTACACACCGACATCAGTGAACATCTGCGCGTAGCTGGTGTCGCCTTGCCTGTGGTGGTGCTCGAAGCCTGGCTCCGGGTACACCATGGTCTTCACAGGGAGCTTGTAGAGCCGATGCGGGCACAGCCACAGGGGATACACCTAAGAAGACAGACTGTTAGTGAACATTCACTATGAGCAGCAGCAGGTTGCGCTCCACATCAATAGTTGGTATAGGCACATTAATAAGTAACTAAACTTAAATCTTAATGATTTATATCATGCCCCAAGCTATCCATGATGGATTGCACTTACAAGCATAACATGCTATCACACAGCGAATTCCGAGCTAAAAGCACTACACAGCTGTTACAGCATAGCAGGCTAAAATGCATACTTGAACAGTACATGGCCCAAAGAGAAACATATACCTCCATTTCCTTGTGAACAAACTCAAGCGCTTCTCCAACTTTGTACAAGGGCACCAGCATGTCTTGAATCACATGGTTGTCATGGTAGTAGTTCCTGATGGATTCACCCTGGGTAGCCTTGAGCAAGGACACCTTTGGTGGCATCAGCCAACCTAGGAGGAACCTGAACCAGAATTGGTCACCGAACGGTAAGATCAGCTTCCCCTCCCAGTATAGGCACCGGGTGTGACGGTGGTAGTACTGTCTTGTTGGAATGTACTCCACAAACTCACCCCTCTTGAGTGCTGTCTGAGCATGCTGGTAAAACCAACGTTTGAACCACCACCCAACACTGTTGATCTTGTTACCCTTCTTCTTCGCCTCTTCTTTGGAAGCATAAACACCGGTCATCATGACACCCTCAGTTGCTGTGTACACCATTCCTTCAACAAAGTCAGGGACCTTTGCAGGGTCACCATCTCTTGGTGCGAAAGAATCAGCATAAGCTTGTGCCATCTCCTTCAATGTCCCCTTAACTGGAGTATATGTGAGCCTCATGTATTCCTTAATGGGAATGAGTTTGATCTCAGCTGAAACAAGAAACCCAAGTGTTCCCTGGGACCAGGGAATGCCATAGAAAAGGTCTGAGTACTCGTTATCCTTAGTGGCTCTAACAATTCGACCATCTGCGAGAACAACTTCCATTGCAACGACCGTGTCAGAGAACAGGCCATAGAGGTGAGAACTTCCTTCGATTCCATAACCATTGATCAGACCACCAACAGTAAGGTCATCAAGCTCAGCAACCACTGCGAGGGCAAGATTCATTGGGCAGGTAGCTCTGGAAATCTGACCCATGTTAACAAGAGGTTCAACCTTGGCAACCATTCTCTCTTTGTCAATCTCAACAATGTTCCTGAAGGCAGAAAGGTCAACCTCAAAATGCCTGGCGCGCTTGTAGTCCACATTGCGCATGCCAACAGCAATCCAGGGCTTCCTAGCTGTGCAAACAAGACCATCCTTCTTTGGGTTCCTCTGCTTGAGCCGCTTCACAACTTTTTGCACATTGTCGTCATGTTCCTTCTGGCGGCGCTTCTCTGATTTCATGGCAGACCACATATCACCCAGATAGATATTGAAGTAGATCAGAGTTGAAATTGGAAGGACCACAAAAATCACGACAATCCATCGGAACTGTACCAAGTAGTCCACCAAAACTCTCTTCCTCTTTGGGCGAACCAGGGGTTCCTGCAGATCCGGCATGGCTGGAGGCTGACTCTGAAAGGAAAACAGTTGAAAAGAGTGGAGTTAGTTGAGTAGCAACGTTAATCAGTAAAAGTGAAGCATATCAGGGAAAGATTCTACATGAGAAATGCGGGAAACAACAAGAGCTACAGTGCTATCATAACTGCCAAGACATATCTTCATCAACAGCCGTATTGATAAAGTTAGTAAGCTGCATCCATCTCACTAACGTTTTACCATCTAATGTTAAAGCAAACAAGTAAAAATGATGTAATGATAGCATGGAACGACATATTCTTCTTACACATTGGATAAATAGGCCTTAACAGAACTTATCAAGTGGCATTCACATGCCACAGTTAAACCTTTGACCATCAGTAATTCCATGTCAAGTATACGTAGGACTACAAGTAATTTCTAAGACAGCTACTTCAATACTGCCTAGCATTCACATCTAAGAATACCACCACCTTGCACTATCATGAAAGTTCACGACAAAAACAAAGTGAGCACAAAAGAGTTGATTTGGTCGGGTGGCGTTGACGTGATGTAACATGCATGCAGTGTGACTGTTAAAAGAAAACGCATTGCATTGGATAAGATGGTCTGAGCAATGACTAGTAAAGGAAAAGAAGTTAAATGTATCTTTGCTAAAAAAATGAACCTCGATTTAGACAAATGAGCAATCCAGATCTCAGAAAATAGGCAATGCATTCTGCAATTTTTAATCCTCGAAGTCTAGAACCACTGGACCAACCTCTGAAAACATTATCTAGTTAAAATAATTATTTCACTTTAAAGAAATTCAGAAAGAGCATCTGGGCAAAGGTGGCCACCAGATTTTTTTTTTCCCGTAGGCACCAGAACTCATGCATGTGAGCACCATCTAGAGCTGTAGAGCATCAAACTATGGCAGGCAGGGGAGCGATATGTAGGAACATTTTTTTGACCCACAAATAGAACAGATCTCTATCTGTAGCCATCTAATCGAGTCAGCAAGTTCCATCGTAAAAATAATAATAATAATAATTGAGTTAGCAACTTAGCATAAAGAAGAAGGCAACATCCAAGGTTTCTCAGATCCAGCAATTATTGATGGGCCATCTCAATTCAAAATCCATACCAAGTTGCACTGCTCTCCTAAGAGGGATCTATCAATCTGTAAACAACACTAACGCAAATCTTTATTGGGAATAGGTGATCCTTTTCGAAACAACAGCATGCAAAGCTGGAACAACAGCATGGTACTAGAAAAAGATGGACTTTCTAGCGAAAGGCACCCCCCCCCCTCCCTCTCTCTCTCTCTCTCTCATCAGCGGCACTGCTGCCCATAAATGCCTTTTGAAGCACCTAGATTTAACACCATCGGGATGCTACATGCGCAAGAAAAGATTTTCAGGGCAGGCCGGAGCGTGAAGGGGAATGAGAATCAGATCGAGGAAGAAGAGGAGGAGGCGTGGCGGTGCTGTTACCTGGCAAGAATCCAGAGCAGAGCAGTCCAGAAGCCGACGACGGCTGCGAGCGCAAATCTTTTCCTCTTAGGAGTTTGGAGTAGCGTGGTGGGGGTTTTAAAGCAGCAGGCATCACTCGAAAGGAAACGACGGACGGACGGGTCGGGAAAAAAAAAACTCGCTAAGGTTCGTTTGGATAGGAACTAATCTGTTCAGATTTAAAAAGATTGAGTTGGGTCTTAGTGTATCCAAACAAGCTCTTAATAGGGTTGGCTAGTTCAAAATTACTTTAATTAAACTTGTTAATTAGTTACATATTTAAATTAATCGGTTTTGAATGAAATTGAATTTCATTTGAGATTCGCTCGTTAGCTTAGTGTTAAAAATACTTTTAAATTATTAAATAAAATAATATTAATATATTTTCCACTACAACACTCTCAAAAGAAACGAGAGGAAGCCAGCCACCTACACGAAGGGCCAAATAATTAAATCGAATCGAATAAAGAAAAAAGGATCACGTTGGTTTGTCCAAGTGGACATGGTTGGACCCACACGTCAGTGAGCTCCATACAGACCTGCAGTGTCCTCTCGGTCAGCAGAACGGGAGATCCGATCCGATCCGATCTGAGCGCATCACATGATGCTAGTCTGTTTTGCTCAGAAAGTAGCTGGTCTCGCTGTATAAAAAGGAGGAAGAAAAAGAAATTAGCGAATTGACTGGCACCTCTTTCAGAGTTTTTTTTTTTTTTTTTGTCTAGATGGCACCGATGCGCGTATTTTTTTTTTTTTACAGATGTAACGGCTCTCGTGCCGAATTAGCAAAATGATAATACGGACATGCCGTTAGGCGATATGTGAGCATTTTTGTGCTTTCCGTCGGCATTAATCTCGACCGCACACCCATAGATCGGATAAGTGGTGTGCTGACACGTGTTACTTCCGCACGCCCACCGCTCGGACAGAGTCGCCTCCACACGTACACCGTCCAGACCAGCCGCGTCCGCGTGGCCCCCGCCCGGACAAGCCTCGTCGTCTGTATGCCCCTTCTCCCCCCGCCGGGACTAGCCTGCTCCGCACAAGTGTCGTCCGGACATAGGGCCTCTGTCTGCGCCCCTCCCAACGCTGCCACGTGGCCCGCTCCCTCACACCTCGCACCCGGCAACGCCTTCGGATTTCCTGCCGCCATCACGCTGCACTATTGCAGGACTTGCCTTCGTGCGGCTATAAATACCGGAGTCGCTCTCGCTCTCGGTCATTCTCAATTTCGTTCTCGTTCTCGTGCTCGTCGCTGCGAACACAGATAATAGATTAAAAAAAATTTGAGGATTAAAGTTTGGAGCAGTTCTTAGAACCGTATCAGTATAGAACAGTCCCCCTGAATGGCAGGAAATTTTTGTCCACTGCATTTGTCGTTATTACTGTAGTCGTAGTTACTTAGTCTTAATCAACTAGTCCTAATTAATGTAGTTTGTAGTCGTAATTAAATAGTTGTTAATGATTTAGCCGTAGTTTATTACTGCTTATTATTAAGAGATGATAAATTAGTCGTAATTAATGTATCAGTAATTAATTAGTGACTAATAATTAGTGGTAATTAATTAGTAGTGATTAATTAGGCTTTCTTATTTACATATGAATTAGTTAGTGGTTAAAAATTACTAGTATTTAATCAGTCATAATTAGTTTAGTGGTAATTAGTTAGACATAATTAAGTGAAAAATAACTAGTAATTAATCAGTCATAATTATTTTAGTGGTAGTTAGTTAGACATAATTAAGTGAAAAATAACTAGTTGTAATTAATTAGTCATAATTAATTTAGTGGTAAATAATAAACCATAATTGTTTTAGTCGTAGTTTATTAGTGGTAATTACACTAGTGCAAATGGAGTGGTCGAATTTACGTGGTCATAATTAATTTGTTAGTAAGTAATGACTCGTACTTAATTAGTGGTGACTAAATAAATGTAATTAATTACAATTAATTATGTACATTCTTAATTAATTAATCACAATTAATTCAGTGGGAATTACTTAGATGTAATGAATTACTCGTAGGTAATTTTTTTGACAAGTAATCAATTTGTTGTTAATTAATTAATTATTCGTATTTCATTACTCGTATTTAATTGCGTGAGTGATCTAGAACCAATCTTGCGTATGATTGTTTGATTCGAGGGTCTCCAAAATTGATCACGTAGAGAGAAAAACACATGGATTTTTATACAGGTTCAGGACTTCTCCAAAGAGAATAATAACTCTACTTCTGTGTGTATTGTATTGAGTATACTGGTTACAATCAAGAGAAAGACTCAGGATCATACTCCTCATTGCCCTAGTGCGTGTTGTTGTTGTCTCCCCCTTTCCTTGATCCTCTGACTATAGCCTATTATATAGTGTATGAGGAGGTGGTCGTTTCTCCGATTCAAAATGTGCCTCATCATTTCGTATAACGGACATATCGATGGTAGTTATTGCCGAAGTAGTAACCCCTCCATGTCGCCTGGTAGTTATCGTCAGAGATAGAAGTGCATTATGAGGACTTACGACCACATGGTAGTCGTAGAAGAGCTTACGACCATGAGATAGTCGTAGAAAATCTTACGACCAGGTATTGGTCATAGAAAAACTTAGGACCAGGGGATTGATGAACCACGAAGGTCTTATTCGGGCCCGATCTTTCAATGAGAAGGTAAGTTCAGTAGTAGCGGCTCAACTCTCACGATCCTAGCTACGAACTCGCAAGGCTCGAAACTACACAATCGTTGAACTGCTCGGCAAGTCGTTATCAACCGTCCACGAATACCCGGATGACCTGATCACGAAGATCAATTCCTTCATACACCGAAGAAGTACACAAAAACAAGATAGATGTAACATCCAAATGTTCTGTTACTATTTCAAAATCAATAAATTTATTATTTTATCATTTTCCTAAGTTGTAAAAGTGTTTCCTTGATTTTCTGAAAATCTAAAAGAGTTTTATTGCTTTTCTTGAGTCCCCTAAGTTTTAAAAATCCAAAAAGAAAATTTATTGAGTTTTCTGGGTTTTATTGGGTTTAAAGTTGAAAACAAGAAAAAAATCTAAGTATTTTCTTGGAATTTGTGGTTTTTAAGGATTTTTCATTTTCTTGAAAAGTTAAAAATAATTTATTTACAAAAGTAAAAGTCATATCTCTTTCTCCTTGATCGAGCCCGCTGGCAACCCTTCACCTGCACGCGGCAGCGCCCTCGCCAGCTCACCCGAGCGCGCGTCGCCCGGCTTTCGCCCATGCTCTAGCTCAGCCTTAACTCCCCGCCGCCTCCCTCTTTTTCCTCAGCGGCGTGCGCAGTAAATGCCATGTCCCCTCCTGTCTCCTCCCCCACCTACTCCTGTCTTATCCTCGCCCAGGTGCCCATGTCGTCAAAGCTCTCTCACTCCTCCTCGGCTGCTTTAAAAGGAAGCCCCGAAGCCTCTCGCCTTCCCCTTCCTTTTTCCTATTTCTCCTTCTCTCTTTCTCTCTCTCTTCCGCAGTCGCCGCGCTTCAAGTTTCGCCACCGCCTCTAGCGCCACCGTCAAAACTTCTCCACCATCGTGGAAGCCTCTCCGGTGGCGTGCTCGTTGCCATCAGCTTCGCAAGGTCGTGTTCTACACGGTGCTTGTTTTCTTCTCTCCGGAGACTCGCCGGAGCCCGTCGCTTCTCCCTCCCGGAGCGCCGCCTTTTATCTGCGAGCCTCGCCGCCGTCCTGCTCGCCAGTTGCCTCGCCCGTCCCGACCTCCCCGACCTCTCTCTGCTCTGGTGAGTTTCTCGTGCTCTGTCCTCTATCTCAGTTTGGACCTCCCTCTCAGTTTCAGCCCTTCTTTCGTCCACTGTTGAGTAGTCGAACCCCTCTTTTCCTTCGACCACTGTTGAAGTAGTTGAATGTCGGGACCCAGAATTACGATTCTGGAACCCTCTGTGTATACTGCACTAGTCCAGGATCACGCTAGTGCACACAGGGTTAACACAGGTAAATATCGATCCACACAAGCGATAAATAAAGTAAACGATTAGTTTGAATAACAAATAAGGGTTTTGACCTTATGGTCGAGTTTACACTTATTAAGCCACGCAGGCTATGAGAAAGAAATAAAGCAGCAGAACGAAAATAACTCCACGTAGATCCCACCAATTCACCACAGGCAACCGACTGGGATCCAGACCTTAACGCACGATCAGCCTTCAACGAACTCTTCCTCAAAAGCAGGCGTAGACTCCTCCTCTTCTGTAGGTTTGGGCGCAAGTTTTACAACAAGCGTGAGTACACAACCGTACTCGCAAATCATACCACATAATGCAATGTATAGATGCAGGCTTATACCAAAGAAAAGGCTTCTGTGGTTCTTTTGCATGAAAGTAACATTTGCAATTGAATACGAATAATAGATTGAAAGCATAATTCAAAACATATAGACAATATTAATTTAACAATTGTTTCCACAAAGACACACAGCTAAACATATTATTTCACATAGCCATATGATTGAGGTCACACAGCTCCCACTCCCACATTTTATGAAAACTACCCCTCGTGTGAAATTCCCGAGCATGTCCATGATCATGACGCGCTATTCGAATAGATTAATTAACACTCGCAGAGGTTGTACACTTTACCCACAAGATACAACTAGTGTAGCAAGCACCAATCGTAACAAAACAGTTCGAAAACTTCATCTCAAACATTGACGTTCCCAGTGTACTTACAAACCGCTATACCACTCACATAGAATTGGTATAACACACATTGGACGGAGGGGAAGACGAATCGTCCCGCGATGCAACCACCAAGTAGTCACACCTCCACCCTGTCACACAACCTAACCTATCCACCTGAACATCAATGCCGAGAATCCATAACTTACTAAGTTAGGCCCGTCCCATACCAGGCATGTGGTCGTACAGTAAGGCTCAGTTCAATGGCGCACAAAGTTAAGTCCTTAATTGACCAAGGCAAGACTTCCATGTTCTAACTAAGTCACAAAGATCATCATTCCCATCACATAGACCACCATGTCACACAGTCTCCACCACTTGCCTCAGTCTAAATCCTTTACCACCCAGTTGGTTTAGTGCAACACATGCCATCACGAAGTAATAACACATAGCACACAGTTTTACACGAAGTTCCATAGTCACTTAGTCATAATTAATATTTGCAACCTACATGTGATGATGACTCGTGGCATGGCTAAGCAATTGTACTCGCATCTAACCAACCCACGTTGGTGCTATAATAATACCAACTAGTAACCAATCTAGGGTGACAAGGAATTATGACATACAAGGCCAAGGTGTGATAACAATTTGGATAGTAACTATGCCCAAAGCATTTAAATAAATAATTAAAGTAGAATGCAATAACTTAACACAAAGTAATTTAAAAACTGGGTTCAAGATGACCAAGGGTATGACTTGCCTTGGAAAAGGTCTATGTACTGGTCTTGATCTTGGGGTGCTCCTTCTTCCACAAAATTCCCCGACGAATCGACGTCTACTCGCAAACGAGACAAAACAAACAAAACAAATAAATAACAGAGGCAAACCAAACTCCAAAAATTAAATAAAAATCTCAGATAAATAGAGCTTGATTTTAGACAAATTTAGGAATTTGAATGGGCTCAATCGGAGTTAGGATGCAAAAGTTATGAGCTTTGGAAGATTGGAAATCTAAAAGAAACCCTAATTTAGATTTTCTGGATTTTCCCGAATTATTTCTCTGAAGAAAAATCAGAATATTGCGGAACGCTGACGTCAGCTGAGGACGTTCGGACGGGGTGACAGTTGGCCGGACATGTGGGTCCCACCTGTCAGTGACTCGGTGCACCGTGGACTAAGTTTATGGAGATTGGATCTGGGTTTAGGCGTGAGGTGGCACTTGGGTGCTGATGTGGCCGACATGAGGATGACACGTAGGTGCCACGCGAGCGGGGAAGGTGACGTAGCGGCTGAGCTGGCAGGTGAGGTGGACTCCACGGGGTTCCACGGCGGCACGACTCCGGCGAACACGTTCCGCCGGCCGAGGCTCCGGCGATGGCGGTGGTGTCTTAGGAAGAGAGGCGACGAGGATCTCATTGACACGGTCAAAAGACACCGGCGACGACCACAGAGGCGGCGGCGACAAGACAAGCGGTGGAGCGGCATGGTTGAACGGCGGCGAGACGATGCGGGGCTCCTCCGGTGAAGATCTCGCCCGCACCGGGTCGAACACACCACGGCGACCTCAACCGTGACGCGGAAGGTCAGCTCACCGACGGCGGGCGAGATGGCGGAGAAGGTTGCGGCGCGCGCGAGGTTGAAGGGCTCGATTCTCCCCGATGGCGGCGCAATCTGAGAGGCGGCTCTAGGGTTTTGGAGGAGAGAGGCGGTGCGGAGATTCTGACGCGGGCGCGGGCCTTAAATAGCCATGGAGGAGGGAGAGTCCGCGAGGAAGGCGGCGGCGCTGCGGAGTCCGGCTCGGACACGAAGAGAAGTCCCGAGCGAAGACGACGCTGACGTGGCGAGTGGGGTCCACCAGGCAGCGGGAGCGGCTCACAGCGCGGCGCGCGCGGCACGCGGTGCAGGCCGAGGTGGGTCCGGGTCGCGCATGGAGAGAGAGGCGAGGTGGGTGCGGCGGGAATTGGGTCGGGCGCACAGATGGGCGGGGTTTGGAAATTGGGACCGAAAGGATTTCTGAGATTATTAATAGTTTTTCTATTTTATAAATTACCAGAAATTCAAAAGGGCAATAGAAAATAGCAAATGAACTCAGAAAAATTCTAGAAAAATCTAGAAAATATATCTGAGCACATAGAACCCAAATAAAATAGTTTTGGCTATTGTTCAAGTTGGGATTATGCATATTAAATGTTTTTGATTCTAAAGTCCAATATTAAGCTTTTGAATTTAAATTCAAATAAATCCAAATTGTGAATTTTCTTCCTACTAACTCTTAAAAGATTTTTTAAACTCAGAAAAGTGGGATGTTACAAACCTCCCCCCCTTAAAGGAATCTCGACCCCGAGATTCAGGCTAGCTAGAGAAAAGGCTAGGAAACTCGGCTTTCAGCTCTTCTTCACGTTCCCACGTTGCTTCTCCTTCTGAGTGGTTGCTCCACTGAACCTTGTAAAAAACGAACAGTCTTGCTTCTGGTGAGGTGCTCTGCGACATCCAAAATCTTGACTGGCTGCTCCTTGTAGGTAAGATCCTCCTTCAAGTCGATTGATTCCAACGGGGCTTGCTCCTCTGGCACATGAAGACACTTCTTCAACTGTGAGACATGAAAGACATCATGTACTCTCGCTAACGATCGCGGTAGCTCCAATCGTAAGCAACTTCTCCACGGCGTTCCAAAATCTTGAGCGGACCAACATACCTAGGGCAAGCTTCCCTTTGGCATGAAACCTTTTGACACCTCGGCGGGGTCACTCGAAGATACACAAAATCTTAGGTTCAAAGTCGAGGTCACGGCGGCGATTATCGGCATAGCTCTTACCACGGGTGAGCTATCTTTAGTCTTTCTCTTATCATGGCCACTTGTTCTTACGCTTCTTGAATGATGTCCGGCGAATCGACCTTTCAATTGCTTTCGACTAGTTCAACGGGGTTCGCAGCACGACCATACAAAGCTTCAAATGGTGACATTTGCAAACTAGCTCTGTAATCGTTGTTGTACGAAAATTGCGCATCGGTAAACTCTTATCCCATCGGCAAGATTAGCTAGAGCACAAGCTCGGCATATCCTCCAATATCGATTGACTCTTTCGATCGTCCATGCATGCGTGGATGATACGCGATCGAAATTCGATGGGTACCCAATGCTTCATGCAAACTTTGCCAAAATGAGAGGTGAACCGAGATCCTCGATCGATACTATCTTCTTGGGCACACCGCAAACCGACAATTCGGTCATGTACAACTCCATGGCGACCTCCTGAGTACGTGGTTTTGACTGGCAGGAAATGGGCGACTTTGGTCAAACGATCAACTATTACCCAGATCGAATCGTAACCCGATTGAGTCTTGGGTAAACCGGTGATAAAATCCATTCCGATCTCTTCCCACTTCCATTCTGGAATCTTCAGCGGTTGCAGCAAACCTGCTGGTCTCTGGTGTTCTGCCTTTACTTTCTGACAGATGTCGCACAAGGCAACGAACTCTGCGGCTTCTCGCTTCAAATTTGGCCACCAAAATTTAGTCTTAACATCCTGGTACATCTTGGTACTTCCAGGGTGAATCGAATACTTTGAGTCATGGGCTTCCTTTAAGATTAACTGTCTTAGACCATCGATGTCTGGTACACAGATACGACCATTAATCCAGAGTATGCCTTGATCATCCTTGGTGAAATACTTGAATTTCCCTTCTGTCATTTTGACCTTGATTTTTGACAACACGGGATCCTTTGGTTGTGCTTCACGAATTTGTTTCTCCAGGGTAGACTGTACCTCCAAATTGGCTATAAATCCTTCGGACACAACTTCTAGCTTTAGCTTCTGAAATTCTTCATAAAGTTCTGGGCAACTTTCCTTTACTTCCAAAGTATTGCAGTAACTCTTACGACTTAGAGCGTCTACGACTACGTTGGCTTTTCCGGGATGGTAGTGGATTCCAAGATTGTAATCCTTGATCAATTCTAACCATCTTCTCTGTCTCATGTTCAAATCTGACTGGGTGAAGATATACTTTAGACTCTTATGATCTGTGTAGATTTCACAGCGATTACCGATGAGGTAATGTCGTCAAATCTTTAAAGCATGCACTACGGCAGCTAATTCCAGATCATGAGTAGGGTAATTCTCTTCGTGAGGTCTCAATTGCCTTGATGCATAAGCGACAGCTCTTCCTTCTTGCATCAGGACGCATCCTAATCCTTGACGCGAAGCATCACAGTAGATATCGAAATCCTTTCGAATATCTGGCAGAATCAACACTGGGGCTGAAGTCAAGCACTTCTTCAACTCTTGAAAACTTTCCTCACAGGATGGGGTCCAATTGAACTTTTTCTCCTTCTTCAACAATTGCGTAAGGGGCTTAGCAATCGATGAGAATCCTTCGATAAAGCGGCGGTAATAACTGCCATTCCCAAGAAACTGCGAATCGAGTTCTGAGTCTTGGGTCGCTCCCAATGTAGCGCCGCTTTAACTTTACAGGGTCAATTGCTACTCCTCATTTGTCATCACATGACCAAGGAAATCCACTTCCTTCTTCCAAAAATCACACTCTTCGAACTTGGCATATAAGCGATGCTCTCGGAGTTTTCCAATACTATCCTTAAGTGCTCTGCGTGTTCTTCCTCCGACTTGGAGTACACGAATATCATCAATGAACACAACTACGAACTTGTCCGAATATTCCATGAATACTTTATTCATCATGTTCATGAAGTATGCGGGGCATTAGTCGGACCAAAGGACATGACTAAGAACTCATAATGTCCATACCGTGTTGAGAAAGCGCCTTCTTGGTATATCCTTAGGACAAATCTTTAGTCGGTGGTAACTCGATCGCAGGGTCGATCTTTGAAAACACTCGGCTCCTTTCATCCGATCAAGCAGATCATCTATCAGGGGTAGTGGGTACTTGTTCTTGATGGTAACCGTTGAGAGAACGGTAATCAATACACATCCTCATACTTCCATCTTTCTTCTTGACAAACAACACTGGCGCTCCCCATGGCGACGAACTAGGTCTCACGAAATCTTTCTCAAGAAGTTCTTCTATCTGCTTCTTCATCTCTACCAACTCATCGACTGGCATCCGATAAGGTCTCTTTGAAATCGGTGCTGTCCCTGGCACTAGGTCGATGACAAACTCAATGTCACGATCCGGTGGCATTCCTGGTAATTCTTTCGGAAACACATCTGGATATTCACCGACCACCGTACTTCTTCTAAGGAAAGGGTCTTCAAACTGTTTACTAGCAAATGTCCATCACGAACTGAGGTAGCTAGGAACTCTACCTTGTTTCCTTTGGCATCCTCGACTGTTACGGCTCTTCGGCCACAATCTAGCACGGCTTTGTGCTTGGATAACCAATCCATGCCAAGAATGACATCTAGGGTTTGGGTGTCTAGGACAATTAGGTTGGCTAGAAACTCAACTCCGACTATGAGTAACTTAGCTCCTAAACATCCCACTCACGGTACTTAGCTCGCTCCAAAGTATTGGACTAACAGAGTATGCTTAAGTTGCATAACTTCCAATTTATTCTTGGTTGCAAACATTCCGAAACAAATGAATGCGAAGCTCCGTAATCAAACAAAGCGATGCAAATCTTGAATTAACGAAACTTACCCAAGACGGCGTCAGGTGATTCTGGGCTCCTTCAGAGTGGCGTGGTTGACATGGCCTCGATCACGGGATGTGGTACTCCTCCCGCTTGACGGCAACTTGTGACGCTCCTTGATTGATGCACGTGCTTTGGTGTCTTGGATGGCGTAGCTCCAAGGTTGAAGCGTCTTTCGAGTGATTGTTCCCCTTTACGGACATTGGTTGGCAAAATATCTGGCGGGCGGCGGGTGTAATGCACCTTTAGTGCGTTTCGCTGGTTGCTTCTGAATTGGGGTTGGCAGTGCAGGGTTGCGGAAGTTCTCGGCGGTGGGCGAAGTCTTTGAAGTTAGTGCAGTGCTCTGAGCGAAGTGCCGGGTGAAGCCGATTGAACTGTCTTGGCACTATTCTTGCCCTCTGTTGTGATTGATGGTTCCCTGCCGAGCCATCCGGCGTTTGCGGCTATCTTCCGCTCCTTGCGTTTGTCTTCTAGAACAAAGGCTTTGTTGACCAGACTCTTGGAAATCGTAAAAGTATGGCGATCAAACCGACTTGTAGTCCGGTGTTTAGTCCTTCAAAAGCGACTCGCGAGCCTTGTCCGTGGCTACATCTTCGCCGCATAGCGAGCTAGGTGAGAAAACTTGTTGAGGTAGTCGGACATCGACATAGCTCCTTGCTTGAGAGCGCAGAACTCATCCTTCTTGGATCGATAATGCCTTGCGTGCGTGATCTTGGCGGAATGCCGCAGAAAATTCCTCCTGGTGATATCTGTGGCGTCTCATGGGCGGCGCGAAGTTCTCCCACCATTGCGGTGGTGCCTTCCATCCGTGAGTGGCATACATAACTTTTCACGATCATTGATTGGGTGATCGCAGTTTTCTTTCATTAACTCGAGCCAATCATCCGCTTCCACCGAGAGACGTGTCAGGAAAATGTTGGTGGGCGAGTTCTCATAATTCTGCAAGTTTGGATGGTCCATGGTGACCATGAGCGGTGGGCTCCATCGTTGATTGTTGTTATTGTTGTTGGCACAGTTGTTCATAGCTTGCATCCGAGTCATCATAGTATTCATCACCGAGTCTGTGTGCGCCATGAAAGCTCCAAAGTTACGCAAGTCAATTGGAGGTGCTTGTGGCGGAACTGCTCCTGCGGCTGGTTGCTCATTGCTTCTCGGCGTTGGGGTGTCGGAACCACTAGCGTTAGATCGACGAGTTTGAACCATCCGCGAAGCTCCATGGGTTAGATAAGGTAGCAAGCACAAGATAAGTTGAGAACTAGCGAGGTAGGTTAAACCTAACAAAACACTGACTCAAGAAACTCAAATGAAATACCTTTATTACTTAGGGTCTTAGCATGGTGCAACAAATGCCTAAGGGCCTTTGCGGCTCATACTGCACACAAAAAGAAACAACAACCTAAGCACACAAAACTACCGCCTAAAGGGAGTCTCACTAAATCAAATCGCTAAGCTCAAAATCAAGCCTAAAGCGAACTACTCAAGAAAGCCTCCACAACCATGGCGCGCGCTCTCGTGACTGTACAGAGACTCGGAAGTGAGCGGCATCTTGGCAACCGATCTTGATGCCTCGAATCGTGCGGCGAGAACAGCGTTCGTCTGGCGCAACTCGCTGGCTCCTTTGGCTCTGCATCATCCTCTGGCTCGACTGGGCCTTCCTTTGGATCTTCTTCAGAATCCTCCTCGGGGTCTTCCTCTTCTTGGGAACTTGGTCGTAGAGGATCTCTTGCGAGTGGCGACCTTCTCTTGACTCTCGCAAGGCTTCATAGACATGATCCAGTTCCGTGATGGTTCTCTCCAAGGCTTCCTCCTGGGCGGCCACAAACCGGGCGAGGTGCACGACGGTAGCGTTGCTCTCTCCTTCTGTGGACGGGTAGCGTGCTGGCAAGTCCACAACGGCAGCTCTGGGGTGGTAACGGAAGACGGTGTCTTGAAGCTCCTGTCCGTAGATGTTGCAGATACGAAGCATGGCCAAGCGCGACGACTCCTGGATACCTTCCAGCCAAGTGATCTTCCTCACAGAGACGTGCGAAGGTTGGCTTGCCTTGTCGTTCCTCCTGGCGTAGATCGTTAGGCGACAAATAACTCCACGATTCTGTCCATTTACCGTCCAGTTGTTGCCGACGTACAGTGGACGATCAAAACCTCCAAGAACCTGGAGCAACTTCCAAAGCTCGGCGGCATACCCTCCAGTGCGCTCACCATAGCTCTGAAGACGAGGCATCTGTCAAGACAGACGAACAGGGTAAGAGCAACTTTAAAACAGCGGGGAGAGAAGAGATTATAGCAAAAGTTGAGGCGAGAGAGACATGAGAAGAGTTAAGCAATTAATTAACTTTGCAAGTTAATTTTTCTTTTAGAAAATAATTTGGACACTCTAAAGACGGCCAATCTAATTAAGGTCAAGACCTACGATCGGTTATGGCTCGATACCACCTCTGCCGGGACCCGAATTACGATTTCGAACCCTGCGTATATCTTGCACTAGTCCAGATCACGCTAGTGCACGAGGTTAACACGGTAAATATCGATCCACACAAGCGATAAATAAAGTAAACGATTAGTTTGAATAACAAATAAGGGTTTTGACCTTAGGTCGAGTTTACACTTATTAAGCCACGCAGGGCTAACAGAGTAATAAACAGCAGCAGAACGGAAATAACTCCAGCGTAGATCCCACCAATTCACCACAAGCAACCGACTGGGATCCAGACCTTAACGCACGTTCAGCCTTCAACGAACTCTTCCTCAAAAGCAGGCGTAGACTCCTCCTCTTCTGTAGGTTTGGGCGCAAGTTTTACAACAAGCGTGAGTACACAACTGTACTCGCAAATCATACCACAGAATGCAATGTATAGATGCAGGCTTATACCAAAGAAAAGGCTTCTGTAGTTCTTTTGCATGAAAGCAACATTTGCAATTGAATACGAATAATAGATTGAAAGCATAATTCAAAACATATAGACAATATTAATTTAACAATTGTTTCCACAAAGACACACAGCTAAACATATTATTTCACATAGCCATATGATTGAGATCACACAGCTCGCACTCCCACATTTTATGAAAACTACCCCTCGTGTGAAATTCCCGAGCATGTCCATGACCGCGGACGCGGCTATTCGAATAGATTAATTAACACTCTGCAGAGGTTGTACACTTTACCCACAAGATACAACTAGTGTAGCAAGCACCAATCGTAACAAAGCGATTCAAAACTTTATCTCAAACATTGGCGTTCCCGGTGTGCTTACAAACCGCTATACCACTCACATAGAATTGGTATAACACACATTGGGCGACAGAAAGACGAATCGTCCCGCGATGCAACCACCAAGTAGTCACACCTCCACCTGTCACGACCTAACCTATCCACCGAACATCAATGCGAGAATCCATAACTTACTAAGTTAGGCTGGCCGTCCCATACCGGGCATCCGGTCGCATGAGCTCGGTTCAATGGCGCACAAAGTTAAATCCTTAATTGACCAAGGCAAGACTTCCATGTTCTAACTAAGTCACAAAGATCATCATTCCCATCACATAGACCACCATGTCACAGCCTCGACCACTTGCCTCGGTCTAAATCCTTTACCACCCAGTTGGTTTAGTGCAACACATGCCATCATGAAGTAATAACACATAGCACACAGCTTTTACTAAGTTCCATAGTCACTTAGTCATAATTAATATTTGCAACCTACATGTGATGATGACTCGTGGCATGGCTAAGCAATTGTACTCGCATCTAACCAACCCACTTTGGTGCTATAATAATACCAACTAGTAACCAATCTAGGGTGACAAGGAATTATGACATACAAGGCCAAGGTGTTATAACAATTTGGATAATAACTATGCCCAAAGCATTTAAATAAATAATTAAAGTAGAATGCAATAACTTAACACAAAGTAATTTGAAAACTGGGTTCAAGATGATCAAGGGTATGACTTGCCTTGGAAAAGGTCTATGTACTGGTCTTGATCTTGGGGTGCTCCTTCTTCCACAAAATTCCCCGACGAATCGACGTCTACTCGCAAACGAGACAAAACAAACAAAACAAATAAATAACAGAGGCAAAACAAACTCCAAAAATTAAATAAAAATCCAAATAAATAGAGCTTGAATTTAGACAAATTTAGGAATTTGAATGGGCTCAATCGGAGTTAGGATGCAAAAGTTATGAGCTTTGGAAGATTAGAAATCTAAAAGAAACCCTAATTTAGATTTTCTGGATTTTCCCGAATTATTTCTCTGAAGAAAAATCGGAATATTGCGCAACGCTGACGTCAGCTGAGGACGTTCGGACGGGGTGACAGTTGGCCGGACAGGTGGGTCCCACCTGTTAGTGACTCGGTGCACCGTGGACTAAGTTTATGGAGATTGGATCTGGGTTTAGGCGTGAGGTGGCACTTGGGTGCTGATGTGGCCGACATGAGGATGACACGTAGGTGCCACGCGAGCGGGGAAGGTGACGTAGCGGCTGAGCTGGCAGGTGAGGTGGACTCCACGGGGTTCCACGGCGGCACGACTCCGGCGAACACGGTTCCGGCGACTGGAGGCTCCCCGGCGATGGCGAAGTGGTGTCTTAGGAAGAGGAGGCGACGAGGATCTCAGTGACACAGTCAAAAGACACCGGCGACGACCACAGAGGCGGCGGCGATAAGACAAGCGGCGGAGCGGAATGGTTGAACGGCGGCGAGACAATGCGGGGCTCCTCCGGCGAAGATCTCGCGCGCACCGGGTCGAACACACCACGGCGACCTCGAATCTGGTGACGCAGAAGGCTGGGGCTCACCGACGGCTGTGCGAGATGGCGGAGAAGGTTGCGGCGGCGCCGAGGTTGAAGGGCTCGATTCTCCCCGATGGCGGCGCAATCTGAGAGGCGGTTCTAGGGTTTTGGAGGAGAGAGGCGGTGCGGAGATTCTGACGCGGGCGCGGGCCTTAAATAGCCATGGAGGAGGGAGAGTCCGCGAGGAAGGCGGTGGCGCCATGAGTCCGGCTCGGACACGGCGAAGAAGTCCCGGCGAAGATGACGACGCGTGGCGAGTGGGTCCACCAGCGCGGAGGCGGCTCAGTGCGCGGCGCGTGCTTGGCGGCGACAGGTGAGGCCGACAGCAGGTGGGTCGAGGGTTCGCATGGGGGAGAGAGAGGCGAGGCGGGTGCGGCGGAATTGGTGGGCGCACACAGATGGTCTGGGTTTTGGAAATTGGGCCCGAAAGGATTTCTGAGATTATTAATAGTTTTTCTATTTTATAAATTACCAGAAATTCAAAAGGGCAATAGAAAATAGCAAATGAACTCACAAAATTCTAGAAAAATCTAGAAAATATATCTGAGCACATAGAACCCAAATAAAATAGTTTTGGCTATTGTTCAAGTTGGGATTATGCATATTAAATGTTTTTGATTCTAAAGTCCAATATTAAGCTTTTGAATTTAAATTCAAATAAATCCAAATGGTGAATTTTCTTCCTACTAACTCTTAAAAGATTTTTTAAACTCAAAAAATTGGGATGTTACATTGAACCCCTCCTTTCCTTCAACCACTGTTGAGTAGTCGAACCCCTCTTTTCCTTCGACCACTGTTGAGTAGTCAAATCCTTGCTTCTATCGACCACGTTGAGTAGTCAAATCCTTGCTTCTTTCAACCACGTTGAGTAGTCGAAACCTTCTTTCTTCCTTCGACCGCGTCGAGCAGTTGAATCCTTCTCTATCTTTCTTACGAGTCGAACCTCCTTTCAACCAGGTAGTCCTTCCGACCACCTGTAGTCGAAACCTCCTTCCAACCTTGTGATTTCAAGACTTTCGAGAGCTCGTTCTCCTTCGTTCGAACCCCGACTCGAGTAATTCAAATTCCTATCTTCATCTAAACCCAGTACCTTTCTTTTGGTTCTAGCTTGGTTTTTTCTCTTTGATTTTATTTGGATTTTATCTGATTTTGGCTCGTTTTCACGTGTAGTATTCGACGACTTTGGAGGACCTGTTTTCTACGCGTCCCTGCTTTTCGACGTTGTTTAAGAACAACAACTAACTAAGCAAGGCAAGTTACACCTTTGATCATATTTGAATCCCAGTATTTTAAATTATCTAAATTCTGTTTTAAATTATTATTGCATGCTTATTTCAACTCAAGTAATTTAATGTCCTATTTTAAGCTTTATAGTTATTCTCAATTCCATTGTATAGCCATGTATTGTCAAGATCGATAGTGTGGAGAATCGTACTGAATGTGTTGTAGTCAGGGGTTAGGAATTGAAAGGATTGGGTGTAAAAATACATTTCTCTGGACGTTTGATTATAAGAATACCTTATTGTTGGATTATAGCAGTGTTCGATTGTTGAAAGATTGGATGGTAGGAATGCTTGGATTTTTGATTTTAGAATTATACAATTGTTTATTGATTGGAATATGGTATTGAAGAATCGTTGGAGGTCGAATCATAGGATTAAGAGATTGTTGAATTTTGGATTGTTGGGGTTGGGTTCTGGCAAGAGGCTGATGTTGAATGATAGGTAGTCGTGAGACCTGGTCGTAGATCCAGTCGTGGGATCTGGTGGTAATCATGAGACCTAGTGGTAGATCCAATTGTGGGATCTGGTCGTAGTCGTGAGACCTGATCGTAGATCCAGTCGTGGGATCTAGTCGTAGTCGTGGGATCTAGTCGTAGATCCAGTCGTGAGATCTGGTCGTAGTCGTGAGACCTGGTTGTAGATCCAGTCATGGGATCTGATCGTAGTCGTGAGACCTAGTTGCAGGTCCAGTCGTGGGATCTGGTCGTAGAATCTGATCGTAGAATCTAGTCATAGATCTAGTCATAGAATCTGGTCACAAAACCTAGTCGTGGATTCAATCGTGGAATCCAGTTGTGGATCTAGTCGTAGATCTGGTCACAAAACCTGGTCGTGGATCTAGTCGTGGAATCCAGTTGTGGATCTAGTCGTAGACCTGACCATGACTTTTGGATTGTTGGATGGTTGAAATACTGACCTCGTACTTGACAATTCTTAGACATTGAATCCCTCACCTTGTCACCCTAGATAAAAATCTAGTCGATACACTAGTATGACTAGAATTTGTTGAAAAATAGTATACCGACAAAGCTTAGACTAAAAAATCTTGATTTGGGGAAACTTACAGCCAAAAGTTCAATTGTTGTCTAAAGATTTTAACCATGACATTGAGTTGTCATGAGAGTTTGCAAAATTCTTTGAAAGTATGAAATAAAATAAAAACTGCTTTGGACTTAGGCGAAATGAATGTTTGGATGGGTGCATGTTCATGCACGGGATCAAATCATTTCTATGGTCGAGGTCCAGGGTTCTTTTGGTAATCGCCCAGGTCAGTTAAGGACCGGTCTTCGAGCGTTCCTTTGCTACGCCCTATCGTACTACTACATGTCCTGAATGAGCAGGACATGTCTAACTAATTTGTAATGTTTCACCGTGCTTGTTCCATCCGGTTGTGTGGATGTCGGTACGACCTACTTTTATGTATTCCCACCTGGCGCAAGAGGGGGCCTAAACACTACGGTTTTCTAGCCAAAGGGGGTGAAACCTTAGCGAGGAGGACTGCGGTGGAATGACGCTTTGTAAAAGCCTTGTCACGTGCTCTAGTCTGCTCACCTAAGGTAGTGAGCGGTGGTATCGATGGATGTCAAACAAACTACTGAAGTCGTATCGTGTGGGTAAAGCTGTACACCTCTGCAGAGTGCAAAACTATTCGAATAGCTGTGTCCACGGTCATGGACATGTTGGCAAAGCCACTCCAAGTTGGATTTAGATTTTGTTTTCAAAAGACTTGATTAAATGGTTTTGGATCTCTATCCAAATGGGAATTTGGCGGGCAACCTTGTGATAGGAGGATATCCTTCACCACTCGTTAATGAATGTTATCTGACTATAAAACTTGAGTTTTAGAAAATAAATTTTAGTTATAGAATATCTACTTTGAAAATTAGTACAGATATTTGGAAAGAAACATTGCTTTATGCAAAATTAACTCTATAAGCCTTCCTTTGTTATATACCTGCATGCATTATAATTCTAATATTGGGTGTAACTTGTGGGGCATGGTTGTTTGTGCTCACTC
Source organism: Ampelocalamus luodianensis (assembly GCA_036346255.1). NCBI lineage: Eukaryota > Viridiplantae > Streptophyta > Magnoliopsida > Poales > Poaceae > Ampelocalamus > Ampelocalamus luodianensis. Next base: position 391,279 of record CM070627.1, read on the forward strand.
TTACTTAATAAAATGTTGTCCAAAGAAGAAAGACCTTGCAGCTACTAAAGACCTTGACGACTAGGCCGCTACCCCAGTCGATTGCCTGTGGCAGATTAGTTGGGTTCTACTACTTGCTCTTCGATTTCTGTTGTGTTCTTCAGCTCGTGAGTCTTTCTTGTAATCAACTCTGTTGTTTATTAATAAAGTTTTACGATTATGGTTGTGGTACCATAGTTGTCTACTGTGTGAGCTAACCACTGATCATGAGACTAGTTCAGAAATGCACAGAGGATTTGGAGTGTTCATCCTGGGTCCTTACAATAGATAAGCAATCTGAATTGCGAATAGGAATTAAGATTATATTGATAAGTGGGGTTCCGAAGAACAATATCGCTGTTGATCTCGCCGAACAAGAAGACAAAGTATAAAGTAGCAAAGCTAAACTTCAATCAACAAAACCTGCGGAAACTAAAGGGATGGCAGCCACTATGTAAAGGACGAAGAGGAAGGGGTGGTAGCACTATTCACACATGAACAGTATGAGCCTAGGGTTTCTATCCGAACTACAAGGCCTACGGGCCAAATAGATGACGCAACACTTTCTTTTGATGATTACGGTACGCATAGAAGGAATTTGGAGGTCAGACTGGATCTGTTTGAAAGAGGATGAGATAAGCTTTCAATGAAGTACTCGTGGACCTCAAACGGAGTCTGTATGCAAAAGTTATGCACGTTTGAAGTCAGGGCTATCTCTAGAGGCCGAATTGGAATCCAGAACGTGTCCAACTTAAACTCTTGCTTGGCTTAGACATAAAGTGATGTGGAAACCTTTTCTTGTACCATGACATGGAGTAGCAATCATATCTGGAGGGTTGATGTTCTCATCATCCTCCCCTTCTTGCATTTGAGTCGTCCTGGACTCAAGCTCATCCTCTAGTTCCAAGAAAAACTTCAAAACTTGTAGCAACGTGTCGACGATCAAGACGTCAATCTTACGAAAAGAAAATGAGAAAGTGACGTGGGAAATCTAGGGAAATAATGGGACTGCTCTTTTATTAATATGAACTAGGTTTTACAGGGTATGCTTTGAGAACACTGCTTGTTCTTTTACAATGTCAGACCTACCACACGAATCTACGACTTGTACTTTAGTCTGATGACTCTATCTTGTCTTCCTCTCCCTTGATCCGTCCAGGCTCCGTCTTTAAATAGCCCTCGAAGAGGTGGTAGTTACTTCTGGAGAAGACGTCTGATGTGAAGCGTTGCATCTGGTCGGAGTCAAGTGACGGTTGATAAAGAATCAACCGTTCGGCGGTTATATGTCTATGATGTCTATGAGACATATAACTGCATAGAGGTTGTTCGTTAGTGTGTCTGGATAAGAAACGTCGTATGGTATGGAATATGCACGTGCTCTATTCGTCATACGGTAAAGAATATACTTGGAATCAGTTCCAAGTATCAGTTCATACCTTTTACGAACAGTTCTCCTGGTCGAGAGCTTGGCTTAGGCCTTCGTCCGACCAGGATACCCATTATGTAACCTCTGGAATCTTTACGACCAGTGAGGTCGTGCACCTCAGGGGTTACGACCACGAAGACGTATGGTCTTTTATATATTAAAAATAATATATAGAGGTTTTAATCCTCGTCAGCTAGCCCCCGAACTTTAAATGAATAGGTCATGTGAGCACTTTTCTTCCGATGAAATCGTATCGGGCTGACGCTCATTAAATGCAAAGGCATTTGAAGCGGTTTATATTCATTTTAAAGTTGAGAACTTTACATTGGGAATTGAAGAGTTTTGTGTCCGTTGGACTTCTATTCTTAGCTTCTTCTTTAATTCTATCACAATCTAAAGGTTATAAATAACCTTCAGAGGATAGATCTTTGAAGAGAAAATAAAAAATCCCCAGCCTTCTTAGTTTCGCTTCTGTGATAGAAAATTCTCTTCTTAAACCTTCTCAAGGATGAAATTTAGAAATCCAGAGTTCATAACACCTTTATGTCTTTTGATAAGACAAAACTCATGGGACAAATTGACTTTTAGATCACCATTTCGGGGTCCAGATCCATGGAGTAATGACCCTAAGGTGATCTAGAAGTCTTTTTGGTCTATGAATTTTGTTTTCAAGGTGAATATGGCCTTCGAAGATTGAGTGAATACTTCATTATGTATAGTCCTCAATCAAGATCGAAGTTCATGTCAAGAGAAAGGTGCAAAACCTGTGCCTACTTGGTTACACATCTCCAGTCTACTTCTGCCAGAAATCAACTTTGATCAACCTGAAGTTATTCTTCAAAAAACCAGTTGAAGGATTTATGTTTAGAAGGTGTGTAGAAGAAATGTTACCAGGGGTTTTTGTAATATTTGGATCTTTAACGAAATAAAGCTTCATTCTATTCATATATTTGTAATTAGGAATGAGGTTTAGTCGAATCTTGGACATTTGATCTAGAAGGTGTGCATCCAGATATAGAAAAAGAATCCAAATAAACGACATCCTCATTATCTAAATGAATGACTTAAAGATATGAAAAGAATGGTAAAAGAGAAGAAATATCTCTTAACTGTAGAGAATTAATCTTGAACAGTTCTTCTGGTGTTCCAGTCGTGTCCGACCAGAGCACCCCTCAGGAAAAGGTTCCTGGGGAAGAGGTGGTTGTGGAGGTTCCTGGTCAGGATACTCCTAAAGCTAAGACTGCCGAGGATGAAGTGGTAAAGAAGCCCCGAGCGGTGTTTCAAAGATCTGCTCAGATCCTCTAGTAATTCTTACTCTTTCTCCGGAGGTAGTCATCTCCAAAGATCCTCAACAGGTTCCACCTCCTCCTGGAAATTCCTCTCAGGTTAACAAGTTTCCTTTTTCCCCCGATTTATCGAGGATAAGGAACTTGATGAAGCATGGGGAAAGATATCGGACCGTCAAGCTGAGATTGGTCCAGATACAATTTTTTTCGAATACAATGACATGGCAATTCGGGTAAGTTTTCCACGACCATCCTTACAACTCTTTCCTTTGAAGTTTCTTTGAGAAAATTTACCAAAGAAAGGGATTTTATTTTTGTAGCATATGGTCGAGAAATATGCTGTGGTCGGAGGACTAACCCAGCGAGTAAGATCTTTGGAGCAAAAACACTCCGATCTGAGAAGTAAGAATATTTCTCTTTTTGACTTCCTAAATTTCATTATCTTGTTTCTCTCTTATACCTTAACCTTCTCTTCCTATCATATTTGATAGATTTAGAGAAAATTAAAGAAGAGATCATGGCTAAGGAAGCCATAATAATAAAACTCAGGGAAGAAAATCAGGGTAAAGACCGGTCGATCGAGCATGCGATGACCAGGCAAAAGGAGGTTTTCGACTCTTGTGAGAGGAAAATCAAAGGTAACTGGTCGTAGACTTAACCAGTATTCCATAGCTCCAATTGTAAAGAGTATGTTAACTTCTTTTTATCCACCCGTGAAGTAAAAACCCAAGCACTTGAACGAGCGGAGAGGACCCTCGAGTTTGAGCGGCCAAAAGGCAGCCATTGTATTTGGCCTTGATGAAAAAATCTTGGCTCTTAACAAAATGATCTTTGATATGGGATCAGGATCAAGCTTGCCTTCCTTAGGAGATCCAGCGGAAAAGATGAACTATTTTGGCCAACTCGGAAGATCTCAAAGGCCGCTCAAAACTATGAGGGAAAACCATACTCGATCGATGAAGGAAGCTATTGCCAATGGAGTTAGTGTTGCTTTAGCAAAACTGAAGGCTTCCGACCCCTCTGTTAGTCTTAGAGCTGTTGAAGAAGACTTCGATTGCTCTGAAAATGAAGCAAAAAGACTTCTCGAGGAAGTTAGACCTCTCGGAGAGAAAGTTGCTAAGGAAATGGAAGTCGGATCTCCATTACGCAGCGACCAGTCTGGTGGTCCCAACAAGTAAATGGATGTAAATTTAGACTATGTAAAATGAAACTTACCTTTTATTAATGAAGATCCTGCTTTGTCTTATCAACGTTGTTAAATACTCATATATCTCCTAGCCCCCGACTACTTATATTAGTAGATGAACCTTACTAAAAGAAAGCAGTAGACCAAGAAATTGGGTAATAACAATAACCATGGTAGGAGTGCTGATAATGTTTACGACAGCGATCCAGTGAATACTAGGAAATCATGTGGTCGGAACCAGCTGATGATTTCGACTAGTCTAGATCTTGTCCATTATCGAATTACTATAAAATACCATTTGTAGTCGGAAGATATAACAAAAACTGGATTTGATGATAAGAAGATATGCATTAAGAATGTATGCAAAAAAGGAAATGAAAAGATAAGTACCTATGTTTATAAATTATCCGAATCTGGTCGTATTGAATCTCAAGAATTGAAGATTTGTAAAATATCTAGCGAAACGTGCTCATACTCAAATCCGACTAGCAACGAGGATCGTAGGAAAAGGACCGTCACTAGGAAGCTCCTTCTAGTGGGCAGGACCACGTGCAGAGAGGAGAGACTTCGACCAGGAGGCTTTCCGTGTCTCGACCAATAGCCAAACTTGAGTAGAACAGAATGTTGAAATAAAATAACAGTCTTCAAATTCGAGAAATAACGAAAACCATATAAATTGTCTGAGTTGGTACTCCTTATACTCGTATGTTTCTTTAAGAAAAGAGTATTTGGTTGTGCGTGTGTATCATTGAAGCAATGATCACGACTAAAACCGGTGTGGTATGTAACTTTTAAGTCAGCACCCATGAGTATTTGAGATCCTTTTGAAAGGAATATCGGAGAGAATGCGTGTCTTCTCCGACCAACCAGCATCAATAAAGGCATATGACCAGATGCGATGAATAATAAGTATAAAAACCATACTTATCGTTTAAAAGAAAAGGAAATGCATCTTTATTGAAATATGAAATGAAATAAAGACAGGAAATTAAACAAAGAACTTACACAATTGATCAATATTCCAAGAATTAGACAAAATTTGCCCATCCGACATAGCTAATCGCATCGATCTGGTGCCTGGGTGACTTCGACCACAATGTATGGACCTTCCCATTTAGGTGAAAGTTTGTTGCGACCCGCTTGGTTACGGATTTTCTAAGAACCAAATCACCTACTGACTAAGGTTGCGAGGTTGCACCTTACGATCGTGGTACCAACGCATGGCTTGCTTTGGTAGATTGTTGATCGTAGCAAAGCTTGATTTCGCGTTCTTCAAGGAAATTGATGTCGTCAAGTCGTCATTCACACCGATCACTTTCGTAAAAGCAATCGATTCGAGCGAGAACCAATTTTGAGTTCTGGAGGAAGCATGGCTTTAGCCCCATAAACCATAAAGAATGGTGTTTCACCGGCCGCACGACTAGTTGTGGTATGAACGACCCATAATCTGAAGGAAGTTCTTGAACCCAAGCCCCGACCGCTGAAGTAATGGCGGTGAAAACTCGTCGTTTGATTCCTTGCATTATGATACCATTGGCTCGCTCAATCGCTCCATTGCTCGTGGATGAGCAACGAGCGAAATGTATCTTGATACCTAGGTCTTCATAGAATTCCTGAAAATTGCTGCTCGAGAACTGGGTACCGTTATCGGTGATTATACGACTGGGTACACCAAATCGTGTAATCATGCTTTTTGTGAGAAACCTCTTGGCGGCTTCAGTTGTAATTTTTACAACCGGCTCGGCTTCGATCCATTTAGTGAACGTGTCAATCATGACGAAAAGGAACTCAAAGCCCCCGGGTGCTCTTGGGAAAGGTCCCAGAATGTCTAGTCTCCAGGTTGCAAAAGGCCAAGAAAGAGGAATTGTTTGCAAAGCTTGGGACGGTGATGTACTTGTCGGCTATGAACCGACATTATGCGCGCCGTCACGAGCTCTTTTGCATCATGAAGGGCAGTTGGCCAGTAGTATCCTTGCCTAAAGGCTTTACCAACCAACGTTATGTAGGAATGATGAGCTCCACAGACTCCTCCATGAATTTCAGTTAGCAACTTAATGCCATCCGAGTGAGATATGCATCTCATCAACACTCCGTGAAATCCTCATTTGTACAAGGTACGTTCAATTAGAGTGTATGATTTGGCTTTTCGTGCTATACGATCGGCCTCTACATCATCTTCTGGAATTAGGTCATACTAAAGATAATTGTAGATCGATGTCATCTAATCTCTACCGTGATCGTGATGGCGCCAACCATCATCGACCTGTGGAGCATCCATGTTTGCAGAATCAAGGTGTGCAACCTCCTTGCGAACATCTATGTCCTCGGAAGGCTCGACTCACGAGGGTGAATCAGTTTCTCGAGAAAAACTCGGGTGGGACGGATGTCCTTGTGGAAACCATCCGCCAATCAGTGCGCTAGAAAGTTTTCCTTTCTAGGAATGTGTTGGATCCAAAACCAAAGAAATGCTTTTCAAGTTTTTGTATACGCGGATATGATGACATCTTGGTACTAGAGCATTGATACTCTTTCCCTACTTGATTCGCTACTAGTTGAGAATCGCTTTCACTAGCAATCTGCGAATCCCGAGCGAATGAGCTGCTCGAAGTCCTACTAGTAAACCTTCGTATTCTGCCACATTGTTAGTAGCAGGAAAGTTTAACTGAATGACGTACTTTATTTGTTCGCCAGTAGGGGAAATCAAGACGACCCCAGCCCCCGAGCCATGTAACATCAAGGAACCGTCGAAGTACATTGTCCACTCATCGTGGTGCTCGTACTCGGGCCCTTGGATGGGTTCAGGGTTTGTCCATTCGGCAATGAATTCTGCTATTGCCTGGGACTTGATTGCTGTTCGTGGGATAAAATGGAGATCGAACGCCCCAAGCTCAACCGCCTATTTTGCTATTCGTCTTGATGACTCCCTGTTTCCTAGGACTTGATCAAGAGGATATCCAGTAGATACGACCACTTTGTGGGCCTAAAAATAATGCCTTAGTTTCCTTGAAGCCATAAGGAGACCATAGAGCAACTTTTGTACCTGCGGATACCTTTCTTTTGGTTCATGCAAGACTTCGCTTACGTAATATATCGGTCGTTGAATATGGTCTCGTTCTACGACCAATACACCACTAACCGTTTGTGGCGTTTCAGCCACGTAAATTAGCAATGTTTCTCCCAATCTCGGAGAGACTAAGATTGGGGGACTCGTAAGGTACTATTTTAATTCTTCGAAGGCGCTGCTTGCCTCTTTAGTACATTCGAAACTCCCATATTTTCGAGAAGCTTAAAGAAAGGTAGTCCTTTTTTTAGCTATGAAAACCGTGCTATGAAACGACGCATTTGATCGATGGCGCCATACAACTCCGAAACTTAGTTTCCGACGTAAACTTCCTTCTTTGTGGTAAGGATCGCGTCTCATTTGATCGATGATCGCGTTGATTTTACGACGGATTTGCTTCAAGATGACCTCTAAAGGTCTTTTGCATCAAACTAGGAAGTCGAGAAGATTTGCCTCGGTAGGATCAATCGAAACTCGTAGAACACACATTTCTACGGATTCAACTTAAGGTTATGATGTCTTATAAGTTATTGAAAGTCTCATGTAGATCTAGAATATATTCGCATTACCGATATAATATTTTGATGCTCTTGTTTATTTATAGACGAAATTAATATCATCAAATTTTGCTCTAAAACAAAATATCAAAGAAAGGCTTCAAGATTTCGACCTATCTCGTGGACTAAAGGTCTTTTGCATCAACCAGTTTGGGGAATGTTGCAGGATCGCGATCCTTTTGAGACCAAATGACATCTTTACATAACAAGAAGTACCATATGGAGTGATGAAGGAAGTTTTCTATTCATCTTCTTTACTCATATTGATCCGGTGGTACCTCGAGTAAGGATCTAAAAACTTAACAACTCACACCCTAAGTAGAGTCTACAAGTTGATCGATGCGAGGAAGGGGAAAGTCATCCTTCGGACAAGCTTTATTAAGATCTGTAAAGTCAATACACATTCGCTATTTCCCATTGGCCTTTCTAACCATTACAGGATTGGCGAGCCACTCTGGGTGGTCGACCTCACGAATGAACCCAGCTTTGAGAAGTTTGTCAATCTCCGACTGGATTGCTTCTTTCCGATCAGATGCGAAACGCCGTAGCTTCTACTTGACCGGTTTTTTGTTAGGCTGTAAAGCTAGCCTATGCTCGATCACCTCCCTGGAGACTCGGGCATATCGGACGCCTGCTAGGTGAATACATCCTGATTAGCTCGGAGGAAGGAGACGAACGACTCTTCCTATTTAAGGTCGAGTCCTGCTCCGACCAGTATCTTGGCACCCTCTGGAGAAGCACTTCCATCGAGTTGTACCTCTTTTATCTAGTCGGAAGGTTTCGGTGTTATCTTTGGCCTTGAGTGTTTGACCTGCATGTTAACGGTGTTAGTTCCCCTGGTCGGAAGTTCATCAACCAGTTCTAAGCATTTCCGATCGCATGCGTAGGCTATTTTCTGATCGCATCGGACCGTGATTACACTCTTTGGTCCCGGCATTTTCAAACTCTGATAACCGTAGTGCGTGGCTATCAGGAACTTTGCTAAAGCTAGACGACCAAGAATTGCATTGTATGCAGTTTCGAAATTTACCACATCAAATGAAATTTTTTCTGTCCAGAAGTTGTCGGGCTTTCCGAACGTAACCAGTAGGGACAAGTGCCCTATTGGCTTAGCGGTAGACCCAGGAACTATGCCGTGGAAGGCATATTTCACATATTTTACCTTGGATTTGGGAATCTGCATGTCTTCCAAAGCACTTGCAAATAAAATATTTAGAGAACTACCCCTATCTATCAAGACCCGATTAACCTTGTAGTTATTAATAGTAGGCTCAACGACAATTGGAAACCTACCTGGTCGAGTCGAAGGAATGAGGCAGTCTTCTTTGCTGAAGGAGATTATCGTCTCTCGCCACCTTGAAGGTTTAACGGCGATCGAAGGTTCGGTAAGGTTAACTTCTCGCTCCATGGCTTTCAGGTGACGTCTGGACTCATACGAAGAAGATCCACCGAAGATCACATCGATGGTGTGCTGAGGTTCTTGGTACTCCATTTCTTCGTCACCATCTTTGTCCTTCTTGGAGCTTGTTTCCCCGAGCTCTTGAATCGACGGGAGTGGACCTTTACCTGCATAATAATCTTCCAGCTTCTTTTGCCAAGCGCGACAATTGCGCAGGTCGTGTCTTGCTTGCTGGTGGAGAGGACACCACTTTTTATTTTTCTTGTAATCATTGGTCGGAGCCTTAGCCTTGCCACGACCAGTATAATCCTTTTTTCCTTTGGTGAATTTTTCAGGAACAACAAGAACTTCCTTGTCGTTGGCTTTGCCATGCTTTTTTTTCTTGAGAGTCTTTTTTTGCTTCTTTTTCGTACTATCAAAGCCAGGTTGGGGAATTTTATCCTTTCGATCAATGGCTTCATTCCACTCGACCGCTTCACTGGTCGTTGCGTACTTGTCAGCCATGTCGAAGAGCTCGATGGTTGTTCGTGGGGGATGTATAGCTAAATCCTCCGTAAACCTTCGATTTCTTAATCCCACTTTGAAGGCTTGGATAACGGAAGATTCTACAACCTCCGGTATTGAGTTACGAACTTGGCTAAATCTTTTGATATACTGCCGGAGAGTCTCGTTAGATTTTTGCCGTATTCTATGGAGATCGTCTTCTTTTCTGGGTCGATCGTACGTACCCTAAAATTTTGCAATTAAAAGGTCGCAGAGTTGCTCCCAAGTATACACGGACCCGACCGGAAGGTTAAGCAACCACCTGATCCTTCTAATACCGTAGGAAGATAGTTTGCCATTACATGTTCATCACCACCAGCAGCTCTAATAGCGGTGGTATATATCTGAAGAAATTCCAAAGGATTTTGGGTCCCATTGAATTTATCCATATTGGCCGGTCGGAACCTATTTGGCCAACGACACTGGAGCCTCACGAGAAGGCTCGACACTGTGATAGTTTCGTGTCGCCTTCTTTGAAAAGGTGCGGATTATGTCGGTTGGAGACCGATTTCTAGGACCGGATTTTCGGTGCTCCAATGTCCCGATTCGGTCGTGGACATTACTAGAACGCCTCCGACCATTTGCTTGGTTTAGGTGATGTTGAAGATCACGAGTCCAAGCGATTCCTCCTCTCGACGGTGAGGTGAGGATTCTGGAATAGTCTCTCCTCATGACTTGTTGGTCGGAATCGTCAAGGTGGTCGCCACACTTCATTTTAATTAGCTACACCGCTGCTACTACACACGCTATAGACCAGTGCGCTGGGGGTAAACTTAACATTGATGATTTAAGGTGAGACCAACGTCTACTAAAGCATGGCTAAGCAAACACGTTCCCAGGTTGGCAAACAAAAAGCCAACACAAAACACCCATCCTAGGGATGTCCAAAGATACATGTCAAACATGTCGAGCACAATTATTCAAGGAGGCATAATACCAAATAGGGATTAAGCTACTGCCCCCAAACCATTTTTACAAATAGCCATGCAAGTTATAACAAAACAAGATACTTTTGTAAAAATAGGTTCCAAAATGATCAAAGGTCCACGACTTGCCTTCGGCGACGAGTTGCTGAGCTTCTGAGAAGGCGGCTAGATCCTCGAACTCCTCAGCGAAACCGAAATCTACACGATCGCAAAGAAACCAAATGAGTAAGGCAACTCCAAGAAGAAAACCAAAAAGAACTATCTAGAACCAAAAAGAAAAGAGGTACACTGGAAAGGAGATCCAACAAGGGGAAGGTCCAACCAGAAGAACAAGGGGGAGCTCTCTAGAACAGAGAGAGATATGAGGAGGAGGTTCGAGTGAAGAACCAGGGGAAAAGGTTGCTCTGGGTGCTCTATTTTAAAGGAAAAGGGAGAATAGGAGCACCACCAAAAGGGAGTGACCAGGTTCAAGGTATTGGTACACTGCTAGCAGGTACAAAAAAAGGACTAGAGCAGGTAAAGGAGGGGACAAGAGAAGGGAAAGTCAAGGGGGAGCTGACAACAATAAAAGGGCACAGACTTTTGCATTAGAAATGATGTGACAAGAGGTAGAAAAGGTACTGACGGGACTGACAAGTAGGATCAGTCAAAAACCCCCAAGGAGGAGGTCCTGGAGAAATCAAGGGAGGAGGTCGAAGGGGAGGTCGTGACCCACGAGGGAGGTCATGGTCGTAAGGGTGATCTTTGCAAAAAAGACCAGAGGTTTTGATCTCAAGGAGGTCTTAACCCGCAAAGGTAGTCTTTGCAAAAATACCACGGGTCTTGACCTCAAGGAGGTGTCAACCCGCAAAGGTGGTCTTTGCAAAAAGACCACAGTGGGGTTTGGAGGACAAGGAGGTCCTGCAGAGAAGGAGGTCCAACGGTGGAGATCAAAAGAAAGGGTAGGTCCAACGAAGGAGATCCAAAAGAGGACAAGGAGGTCCTGATCAAAGGGAAGGTCGTGACCAAGAAGAGGTTGTAACCAATAAGGAGGTCTGGACCACAGAGAACATCTAAACCCAAAGGAAAAGGTCTAAACCACAAAGGATGTTTAAACCGCAATGGAGGTCTAAACCAACAGAGAATTTCTAGACTAAACAGGGAGGTCTTAACTCAAAGGAGGGATCTAGACCTACAAAGAGGTCTAAACTCAAAGGAGAGGTCTAGACCTACAAAGAGGTCTAAACCACAAAGGGATCTAAACCTCAAAGGAGATCTAAATCATAAAGGGATCTAAACATCAAAGGAGGTCTAAATCACAAAGGACAGAGCCGAGGGGAACACAGGACAAGCAAAGAAGGGGAGGGAGAACACGGAGCCCAAGCAACTCCAAATAAAACCAAACTCAAAACAACCAGCAAAGAACAGAAATAAATAATCAAGGAACGGGCTCTCAGGAAGGGACTCGACTCATTGGGAGGAGATCCAACGAGAGGAGAAGAGATCTAGAGAAGAGGGTGGTCTTCACAAAAGGATCAACAGGAGGTCGCAACTAAAAAGGGAGGTCGTGACCACAAGGGATGATCTGAATTAGGAGGGTGGTCTTTACAAAAAGACCAGCAAAGACCAAGAAAACGCACAGTAAAGCTGGGTTGTCTGATCTTAATCGGATGGTCCTCAAGAGGGGAGGGCACGACACTGGAGTGGACAGCTCAAAGGAAAAAGGGAAGGTTTGGACTCAAAAGGAGGTCTAGATGAGAAGGAGGTCCTGACGGAGGAGATTCAAAAGAGAAGGATCCAAAGGAGGAGATCCGAAGGAGGTCTGAACCAAAGGGGAGGTCCTGACGGTCTAAACAGAGATGAAGGTTTAGACCAAAGGGAGGTCTAAACAGAGAGATTCGAACCAACAAAGAGGAGGTCTGGACTAAGGGAAATCCAAACAAAAGGTACAAGGGAGAGGTTCAAAGGACAGGGGAGGTCCAAACAAGAACAAGGTCTGTACATAAGGAAATGTCCAGACAAAAGGAAGATCTAAGCCAAAGAGGGAGGTCCAAACATAAGGGAGGTCTGAACCTACAAGGAGGTCCAAGCACAAGGGAGGTCTAGATGAGGAAAGCCAGGCCAAAGGACACACGGGCAAACAGGGGAAAAGGGCCTGAAGCCAACGAACACCAACAACTCAAGATCAACCAAATAGAGTTAATTGAAGTTTAATTAGTTCAAGTTAAATCTCCAAATTTCCAAAATCTTCAAGTTAAGCTGGAGCAATTGACAAAACCAAATGATTATTTTTATTTTGAAATCTTTTTAAAACTCTAGGCAAACGGGACGTTACACAACTACTAGGTTTTGGAGGCTCAATAGCCGCTCACACTCAAGCTTATAGCAAGTTCTTACAAGCTCTTACTAATGCAGTAAGGAAGTGGTACAACCGATGGCTGGTTCATGATACTCTCACTCGTGAATAGCCCAACGATTGTGAGGAACGGTACCTGCAGAGTTAGTAGGAAGTGGAGCTCGGAAGGCTTCAATATGGTAGCAAGGATCAACAATAATCAAATCAGTTCATGCAAGTTAAAAAATTATTCAAAGTACTCGTCAATGTTTTTGATCCTAACCTAATCAAAGCTAGCTAATCGAAGCCCTATGAAAATAAGGATAGAAACACACACGCAAAGATCAATGTGACTTGATGTAAGCAATAGAAAACCTCACAACAAGTGCTAGGAGAGACTTTAGCCACCTACTCAAAGCACAAGATTGTTCGCACAATGTAGAGCAAAAAAGACAGCAATATTGGTGCAACGCAAACAGTCCTCTAGATTGAGCAGAAACAACAGCTAGTCTCAAACGATGAAAAAGTAAATTTTATATGCTTATATATGCTTATTTGAAAGGTTTTGACGAGATCTACAACTTTGCAGTTGAAGAGAACCCGAAATTCCAAAGGGAAGACCGAGAGAAACGGCAAAGACAAAAACTAAAATCTTGCGATACGAATTCGGGGGCCGAAGATGGCCAATTTTGGGGCATATGGAGGGTGACCAGCTTAGTTGGTTGATTTTATTGGATGCGCATTGTCGTTATCTTTCAAACGAGCACAAGAACGTCGAAAACGGACACTGTATGCAAAAGTTATACCCATTTTACTGAAGGTGTCCCGGAAACCGAATCTTACTCGGACTCGAAATTGTCTCGGGTTTAAATTTGAACCTGCTATATCTTTCAAACCTGTGGGCCAAACTTGCTAAAAAAAATTTTGGAAACTTGTGGCTATATGTAGAAGGTCTCCACCAATTTTCATGTACTTTTCTTTTCTCTTTTTCCCTTTTTTTCTCTACCGCGACTTTTGTTCTATACGGCTGCCTCTTTCTCCTTCTAATATTTGGCCGGCCCTAGGGTTTACCGCAAGTAGCAAATAACAGCAAAGGATGGATGCTGGGCTTGGACACGAACTCTTCTTAAAGATCACGAGAATCCTCTCGGTTTCATGGTGAAATCGGCTTGAACTCCAGTAAGCAATTTGGATTAGATGAAGTGAAATGAATACTGTTTTTTGTGTGGATTAGAGGAGTTCTAACCCACAATTTTTTTTTTGTTTTAGATGCAAAAACTAAGATCCCTAAAATAATGATCAAGCGACGCGAAGTAAACACGACACGCGACTAAACAAAGACTAACTAGACAATAACTCGAACTAGAAATTGGTAACTAGATACGACGATGCAACCAATAATTCAACAAGCAAGCTGAAAACAAAAATTGCAAGCACATATTGGTTTGGACAGGATGAACTAACCCTATTTTTTCTGATTTTCCATGGATTGTAGGTAAAGGAAAAATCTCACAAATTAACTGTAGCCCTGATACCACTTGATGAACCACAAAGGTCCTGTTCTGGGCCGATCTTTCAATAAGAAGGTAAGTTCGGTAGTAGCCGCTCAACTCTCATGATCCTGGTTACGAACTCGCAAGGCTCGAAACCACGCAATCGCTGAACAGTTCTACAAGTCGTTATCAACCGTGAACGAATACCCAGATGACCTGATCATGGAGATCAATTCCTATATACACCGAAGAAGCATACACAAGAACAAGATAGATAAGCAATCTGAAATTGCAAATAGTGATTAAGATTATATTGATAAGTGGGGTTCCGAAGAACAATGTCGCTGTTGATCTCGCCGAACAAGAGGACAAAGTATAAAGTAGCAAAGCTAAACTTCAATCAACAAAAACAAGAGGACAAAGTATAAAGTAGCAAAGCTAAACTTCAATCAACAAAAGCTGTGGAAACTAAAGGGATTGCAGCCACTATGTAAAGGAGGAAGAGAAAGGGTCGACGGCACTGTTCACGCATGAACAGTATGTATGGGCCTAGGGATTCTACCGAATTACAAGGCCCGCGGCCCAAATAGATAATGCAACACATTCTTTTAATGATTGCAGTGTGCGTAGAAGGAATTTGGAGATGAGGCTAGATCCGTTTGAAATAGGACGAGATAAGATTTCAATCAAGTACTCGTAGACCTCAAACGGAGTCTGTATGTAGAAGTTATGCACGTTTGAAGCCAGGGCTGTCTCCGGAGGCCAAATTGGAATCCGAAACGTGTCCAACTTAAACTCTTACTTGACTTGGATACAAATTGACATGGAAACCTTCCTTGTACCATGACGTGGAGTAGCAGTCATATCTGGAGGGTTGATATCCTCATCAAAGATGATCGTAGAAGAGCTTACGATTAAGAGGTGGTCGTAGAAAGACTTACGACTATGGAGGTGGTCATAGAAGAACTTATGACCACTTAGGCAGCTTCTCTCTTATGAACATTAAGGGGTATACTCAAGAACTATATGATGGTATATTTATCCATAATAAGAATTACGAGTAAATAATTAAATGAGAATTATTAGATCCTCATCAAATTGATTACTTGCATGTAATATGGCGTAATTATTTGTGTCGTGGGTAATTAGTGCAGAATAAATTACTCGTAATTAATTAGTATTAATTAGTTTAGTCATATTTAATTAGTACTAACTACATACCATGTTTGTTGTATCACCAATCGCAAATCGGGTTGTTGTGGCTTTAGGTAATTTTGAACATGCAAGACTTGGTAGCGTTTTGTGGCGATGGTCTCGTATGGGCCAGACCCAATGGGTTGGACCTATCGAGATGCCAGTACAAGGTGGTCCAAGTGGAGGGGCTTGATCTGATGAATATTCATGAGTTTAGGAGCTGCATCGAGAGGGAGTTCGACACGAAGGCAACGACGAGAAAATTGTCATCGAGGAGATCACCTGCACGAATAAGGGAGGGCAGGGCGTATGGGAGTTGGTCAAGGTGAATGGAAGCGTAGCATGGGGCCAGTACATGTTGATTGCTTCCCGGTTCGTGGCGGTGATATACGGGAAGCCGATGGTTTACGTGAATTTCGTACGCAGGGCGCCGGAAAACCTTGATGATGTTGGTGCCTTGAAAAGCGGGCAACCACAGGCAGCGCTTGAAGATGGTAGCACGAAATGTGCTGTTTTGGAGGAAGTCCACGGGAGAAGACTTGTGCATAATTTTATGCAAAATGAGGGGGTGGGACTGTGGTGGTTGGCCCGCATTGACTACCACGAGTATCTACCGGACCAACCTCTTGGGTTAGAGTCCGAAGTGGACACCAACTCATGCTTAGATGGTAGCTAGGAGGAAGCACCCCAAGGTGGTGGTCCAACCGGCAGAATTGTATCATCGAAGGTGCCTTATGTGGCATCGAGACTTAATGATATCACGATGTGTTCACTCATACTACTGTAAGAAGAAGGGTCCCAGTGGGGATTTGATGCCGACACCCTCTTAGTTGAGCAGTACTTCTCTAGCAAGACGGTCGTGCAACAAGCTATAGCACGGTACGTCTTGTCCATCAGTCGTGTGTACCGGGTGCAGCGGTCTAACCCAGAACATTAGCAGTGAAGTGCGTAGTGCAAGGCTGTCCTAGCAAGATCAGCGCTCACAGAGCAAAGTTCTTTGGCTCGGTCTTCACAATCAAGGCAATGATCGAACACACTTGTGAGCTTAGCGAGCCCCTACGACAGTATCGAAACGTGACTTCCTCATATGTGGCAAGCCTCATCAGGAACGTAGTTGTGAAGGACGTGTCCGTCTCCCACAAGATGCTGCTGTCAGAAGTTATCAATCTAGTTGGTTATCCAGTCAGCTACAGCAAGGTCCGATGGGCCAAGTAGAAGGTTATCGAGTCCATATACGGGACATACGAAGAGACGTACAACCTTGTGCCGAGAATGCTTCACTAGATTTGTCGAAGCAAACCCTGACACGTACATAAACAAGGTTGAAAGTAAAGATGCTGATGGAGGCCCCAACTTCTTCATACTGGACCGGATGTTCTAGGCTTTCACCCAGGCCATAGAGGTCTTCAAGTTCTGTCGTCCTGTGCTCACGATGGATGACACTTTCCTTACGAGGAGGTACAAGGGCACCATTCTCACAACGGTGGCGCCGACGCGAATGACCAGCTTCTCCTGGTTGCTTTTGCCATCTAGCTGGCTGTGGTTCTTAGCGAATATGAAGCGATGGTTGCGGGAGATCGGCCCAACGTATGCCTTATAATGGACCAGAATGTTGGGTTGTTGTCGGCTCTGAACACCCTGAAGAATGGGACGGAACCCCCTCACCAGTGGAACGATGTGGAAACCCGGTGGTGCATGAGGCATCTTGCATCAAACTTCTTCACACAATTCCGCAACCAAGAACTAATGAAGACGTTCAAGGCGTTGTGCATGCAGAACCAGAGGCAGAAGTTTTAGTCCATCTGGATAGACCTCGAACATCAAACTATAAGGCATACAAGGGAGTCCCCTCGGGATGCACGGGAGGGACAACAGGCCACGAGTGGGCAATCCAAGAGCACCATAAGTTTCACGCAGTGGATTAATCTCCATGCTCTTGAGTTGGAGAAATGGTTCCTGCTCTATGGCACAGACGGTGCGAGGTACGGAATTATAACGACCAACATGTCTGAGGTGTACAACAGTGCGCTGAAAGGTGTGCAGTGCCTCCCTACCATCGTGATCGTCAGGGAGACATGGACTCACACAGTCGGTTACTTCATCAATAGAGCCACCACACTAAAGCGACAGCTGAAAGAAGCGAAGCAGTGGTCCGAGAACGTGCAGAGGTATATGGACGTCCAGGTGATTGATGGCCTTAGGAGGAAGTACGAGATCAGGCTGAGGCAAAAATGTGTCAATAGACATATCAGGGGAAGAAAAATATGCATGCACCCTGGGTGATGTGGCTACATGCACCTGCAACAAGCCGAAGCCCTTGCACAAGCCATGCTTTCATATGTACAAGGCGTGTGCGCAACTGAGACAGATGTCTACGCCTTATATCTTTGAGTAGCACGACATGCACTATCTTTCGGTACATGAAGTGCAGAGTTTCACTCGTACGATGTGGACATAAACTATAGGGAACTTTGGGCGGACAGGGTGCAATGGGGCCCGAGCAAGGCCTTGAAGTCAACTGGGAAGGGACGACGACAGACCCAGTGCTTTCGGAATGATATGGATAACAACCAGCATGGGGACCTGAGCTGCACGATGAAGTGCAGGATATGCAAGACCCTTGGGCACTCTATGAAGGATTGTCCCGACAGACCGAGCTCGTCTAGTCTTCATTCAGTATCATAATTTATTGTATTATTTGTCTTTATGGGGACCGTCATGTCATGTAAATGGGTAGTCTGCTCATATTTATGGATATCTTTATGTCATTCTTTGTTAAACGTACGTATGTCCACATTATATTTATTCCGAACTAACTCGCTCTTGTTTTGTGTGCAACAACAAAACATTACGTCGGCCTAGAATATGCCAGACTCGTCGTCGAATTTTTATGCGAAGATACTGCAGATGGGCAAGTGCCTTGCGAAAAGAGCTAAACCCTAACCAGATGTTTCTATGAAGGATGTGCCGGTACCATCAGAGTTTTTATTAGAACCACCTCGGGATGTACTAAGAGGATCATCCAGGACCTCTTAGGGAGGTCCAACAGGACCACCCGAAGATCTTGTAGGTCCTCTAGGAGAACCCAAGCAAATCAACCAAAAACCAGGGGAGCAAGAGGTCCTAGCGAGAGGGGAGGTTCAACCCAAAGGTGAAGCTCCGGATGCAGCACGTAGAGAGCAAGGTGAAAGCAAGGAAGTTGGGAGTGAGGGAAAAGATGATGAAGGGAGGCTCACTCACGCTACAAATAGTCGAGTCATGGGAAACCCCGAGTGACTCAGAGTACGTGTCAAGGGTATGTGAAAAAGGACAAGGATAAGACAAGGCATGCCATCAAAAGGAGAGAACAAGGTACCTCAGATGTGGCCACATTTAATATGCCACGACAACATTAAATGTTCAGAGACTTTCTGCTGCAAGCGTGTAGAAAGGGAAAAGAGGACAGGGCTGGCTCAAACAAAGAGATTGGTCAAAACAACAGGAGAAAGTCCAACTACGAGGTGGTCTTAGGAGGAGGTTCTGAGGAGGAGGTCCTGAGGAGGACTCCACGGAAGGCGAAGAAGGTCCTGTTCCAAGAGGATGGTCTTTGCAAAAAGACCAGAGGTCATGATCACATAGGGTGGTCGTGATAAAAGAGGGTGGTCTTTGCAAAAAGACCAGAGGTCATGGCCATATAGGGTGGTCGTGACAAAAGAAGGTGGTATTTGTAAAAAGACCAGAGGTCATGACTACATAGGGTGGTCGTGACAAAAGAGGGTGGTCTTTGCAAAAAGACCACGGAGAGGTCATAAGGACAAGAAGGTCCTGTGGAAAGGGGAGCTCCGAGGAGGTCCGTAGGACAAAGGATAAGGCGCAACAAACCAGGACCACACAATCAAGATCTAACGGTCTTAGGGAGGGAAAGGCGCACATGGGTTCTGGATTTAAGGGAGGTCCAAATACAAAAGAGTTTCGACGGACATGGTACAAAAGGGGAAAATATCTAAAGGAGGAGATCCAAGGAAAGATGTACTAACTACCAGGATGGTCCCAAGAGAGGTCACCTCCACGGTCAATTGAAGGCTGCAAGATGAAATGATGTTAGGTGAAATAAATATGCAGGATGTAAACTAAACATTTCATACCTCTTGGATGTGCAATGCGGATGACCGAGGGGGAGTGCCAATCTAAGTACGGGGTGCGGACAACAAAAGTGATGCATCCTGACGGACATGCATCTGGAGAACGACATGACATTAGCACAACCTAAGGCGTAATAAAAAAACATAACATAAATTTGTACATAACTTACCTCTCCGCTGATCTGGAGTACGGATGACCAACGAGGAGCGCTATGAAGCCCGCCGATCTTACTAGGCCGTGCTGATCTAGCAGGTTAGCACGGTAAGCCCACTCGGTACAGTGTCTCTCGAACGACCATGGCTCATGTTCTTTATGACATTCTTCGATTCCGCAAAGATGTACTTCAAAGTGCTCGGAAGCCCCGGTACGGTTTGCTCTGGGTTACTGATGGCGGTCTCCAATGCACTTGCGATCCGCTATAGCCGCTCGAACTGAAGTGACAGACAACACTTGTTCGATAACAAATAGTATAAATATCATCACTGAAATGAGCAAAGGTTGTAAGTGTTTTACGATGTCGTCACGCCACAAAGCGTTGTGTCGATTGAACGAGTGACAGAGCCTCTCCTGGTGCGTCACCTACTCTCGATGCTCTGGTGGAGGACGAGTGAGTCTGGCGCACGACCGTGGTACGTACCACTTGATGTACTAACGGTATGTCTGTACGTCGTACAGTCACTGCTCCTGTAGGATCTTGATGTGCGCCATCTCTATCCAAGCCATAATCCACTCATGTTGAACTGCTTGCCAGTCCTCAACATGTTGGTCCGCTTTTGAATGCCAGTATTCAAGAAGGATTGATGTTAGAATAGCGGATGTATGTATGAAGTGTAAACATTATTCAGATGGAGTTGGACTCACAAGTGAATGACTCGATGTAGGATCCTTCCATCGGGAGGGGGCACAAGCTGGTACAAAACGAACTATCGCAAGTGTCCACCGTATCGGAAAACACCAGGTGGCAAGTCGTCGCCCATATTCCGGTGTCCTGCATGCATTGCACGGACAACCCGTGTGGCGCTACCGTGTTCACAAAATTTGGGCTCCATGGAGTCCATATGATGCTGTTGTCATGCAACAACTCGAACTCATTGTGGAACAACGAGTAGCACCTTGCTGATCTGTCCTTAGCCCAACGTAACCGGGCAGCAGTCCACCAGTAGCCCATAGTGGGCATGTCTATTGGGTCGTGCAACTTGGGGTATGGGTGCACTACTTTCTCGAAGGAGAGTCGCCCAACAGGGAAGTGCTCCCAACTCCACAGCAGCAGGAGCACGTAGCAAATAGCAGGGCTCGGTTTCACACTGGTGTTGCGTCGTGAAGCGTCAAACAACTCCCTGTATGTGAGGCAAAGGACGGTTGATCCCCAACTGTACTGAGGCATCGCCCCAGCCTTTGCGTCAGCCAAAGACTCGGTGATGCGGACAAAGCTAGGGTACACCCAATCGCCTTATAAGGTAAGTGACGAGGTGTGTCCTAACAACCTTGTTAGGTGCATCCACTAAGCATTAATGAAATTCCTCAGCTAAGTCTGAGGGACACCATGAGTACTATCCAAGATAGGTATGCTGAACCGATGCCCCAACCGGGCCTTCCAGTTCACTGGTGGACGTCTTGGAACAAGTGGCTCACCCTTGATCGAGAGACCGGTCAAGAATGAGACAACCTGAAGAGTGACCATCATCTCACCTCACCAAAAGTGGAAAATGTGCGTCTCGGATCTTCACCTGTTAAAAAGTGCTGACATCAAACTGCTGTCTAGAGTGAAGTAGCGTTCGACTGAGAGCAGCTTCGCAAAGGGCAACATGATCGTGTCTTGAAGGATTGGGACGTAGCGAGTGTCGAGCTGCCAATAATCCCTCTCGGACCAAAGCACGAGGGGTGGAGGGCCATCCGTGTCCTCGGTAATCCACGACTTGCGCCGGTGATTTTCATCATAGAAGGGTTCCTGAAGCTTCGGTAGAGGCATAGCTTGCAAGAGATGAAAGACACAAATTATTAGTGAATACATTGATAATGACGATGAATTACTAGAAATTAAAAATTACCACTAAATACAAACAACAAATTAATATACACTAATTAACTATGACCAAATTAATTATGACTAATTAAGTACGACTAAATTAGTTATGACTAAATTGATACGAGTGATTCAATACCACTAAATTAATTATGACTAATTAATTACCACAAATGAATTACAAATAAATAATTATGACTTAATAATGACAACTACATTATTCAGGACTAAATTAATTATGATGAATTAAATAGCACAAAAATAATTGCAACTAATTTATTACCACATATTGATTACAAAAATAATTATAGCTTAATAAGGCCACTAAATTAATTACGACTTAATAAGGGTGCTAAATTAATTACGATTACCTATAACTAAATTAATTATGACTAATTAATTAAGATTTACTGAACTACGACTAATTAATTCCAACTAATTATTTACAACTAATTAATTAACTAACACTAACTAATTACAACTAATTAATTCATAACTAATTAACTATGTCTAAATAATTACAACTATTTAATTACGTAAGATTAATTTAACTACGACTAATAAACTCACACAAAATTTATTACAAAAATTTGAAAACAATTAAATTCATTACGCATAAATAAATACAAGTAATTAACTACGTACAATTAACTACGACTAGTTAACTAACTACACAATTAACAAAGAAAATACGTACGAGGAAAAAATTGCCTGCTAATATAGCTGCTAATGACGGTTGTGAGCAATGCTTAATCGTTTGCAAAAATGAAATTGACAGAATGAGCGAGGATGAGAGTTTGCGAGCGAGCGAGGATGAGAGTTTGCGAATGAGTGAGGATGAGAGTTCGCGAACCATCTCGCCGTCGCCTCATAATTTATAGCCGGCTAATGCAAAACGCGATTGATCGTGATGCGACGGGAGGAATCAGTTTCCCTCCCGCTCACGAGGCTTGCATGTAGAGACATGGATGGCAACAAGGAATAAAGCACGAAAGTGATGGATGGCGTTGGGGAGGACAATGACGGATGGCGATGGGAATAAAGTGGTGGTAGTGAAGGCGTCTCGGGAAGGGAGGACCGGACGTGGACCACGTGGCGCGCTTGGGAGAAAACTGAGCGAGGAGGGACCGGCAGACCCGGCCGGCCGGGCGACACGCGGCTAGTCTGGGTGGAGGGCATGCGGAAGAGGCTTGTTCAGGCGGGGGCCGCGCGAACACGGCTTGTCCAGGAGGGGGACGCGCGAACACGATTTCTCCGGATGACACATGTACGGTTCGGGCGATGGGTGTGTGGATGCGTCTCTATCCGGGCGGTGGACGTGTGTAACGTCCCATTTGTCCTAGTATTCTTGCTAGATTTCAAAACCAAAAACGAACCATTCGATTTATTGGTTTGTTCAAGCTTAACTTGGAACTTGAACTAACTTAACTTCAACTAAGTCCAATCAGTTCTTTGTTCGTTGTTGGAGTTCTCTTGTGTTCTTTGGCTTTTGGTCCCCCTTCTTTATTTGTGTTGCGTGTCCCTCAGCCTAGTTTTTTCTCCCTAGACCTCCCCTTGGTCCAGATCTCCCCCTCGGTTAGGACCTCTCTTAAGATTCAGACCTCCTTCCCGTGGTCTAGACCTCCTCTGTGTTATCTCTTTGGTTTAGACACTCTCAGGTTTAGACCTCCATTGTATTAGACCTCTTCTTTTACCAAGACCTCCCCTGAGTTCCGACCTCCCTTTAGGTCGTAACTACCCTCGAGCTATTCTAAGCTCAGATTTGTGTTTCAAACCCCTTTGATTTCTGAAATTCGATTTTGAATTGAGTTTCCCCTTTTTTTTGGACCTCCCTCTCGCTTGACACCCCTCCTCCTTCTACTTCTTTCAGGACATCCTCTTGTTAGATCTTGGCCGCCAGGACCTCCTCTTTGATAGATCCTAATCGTCAGGACCTCCCTTGGCTCTATCCTGACTGTTTGGACCTCCTTCTTTGGATCTCCTCTGTTATATCCTTTTTCCCTTTTGTATCTTATCCGTTGAAACTCCTACTTGCTTGGACCTCCCTTAAGTTCAAATCCTGTGCGCTCCGAACGTTCCTTTTCCCCTTGAACCACCCGATCAAGATCGTGTGGCCCTGGTTTGTTGCGCCTTTTCCTTTGTCCTTAGAACCTCCCTGTGGTCTTTTTGCAAAGACCACCATCTTTTGTCACGATCACCCTATGTGGTCATGACCTTTGATCTTTTTGCAAAGACTACTTTCTTTTGTCACGACCACCCTATGTGGTCATGACCTTTGGTCTTTTTGCAAAGACCACCCTGGTAGAACAGGACCTCCTTTGCCTTCTGTGGAACCCTCTCAGGACCTCCACCTCAGGACCTCCCGCAGGACCTCCTCCTAAGACCACCCCGTAGTTGGACTTTCTCTTGTTGCTTTGACCAACCTCTTTGTTTAAGCCAGTTCTGTCCACTTTTCCCATTCTGCACGCTTACAGCAGAAAGTCTCTGAACATTTAATGTTGCTGCAACATATTAAATGTGGTCACATCTGAGGTACTTTCTTTCCTCCTTTTGATGGCATGTCTTGTCTTATCCTTGTCCTGTTTTTCACCTACCCTTGACACATTTGCCCTAAGCGCCTCAATGTTTCACTGCCAACCCCAGCTACAAGTAGCCCAAGCATGCCTCTCTTCATCACCTTTTTCCTCATTTCTAACTTTCTTGCTCTTGCCTAGCTCTCTCCGTGCTTGTGCCTAGAGCTTCACCCCCTGGGTTGGACCTCCCCTCTCGCCAGGACCTCTTGTGTTCCTAGTTTTTTTATTGATTTGCTTGAGTTTTCTTAGTCTTTTAAGTTCTTTTGCCCCCCCCCGATCTTGCTTTGTTTATTTGGTTCTTTGCGAACATGTAGGTCTCGAGTTCGAAGAGGAGTTCTTGGACCCAGCAATCTCTGCCGAAGCCTTGCCACTTCTCAACGAAGGCAAGTCGTAGGCCTTTGATCATGTTGAATCTAACATTTCAAAGATATGTTGTTTTACCTTTACATGCATGGTTATTTTTATAAGTAATGGTTTGGGTAGTAGCTACCTTTTCCTACATGACATCATGCCTCCTTGGATATTTGTACTCGACATGTTGACATAATCCCCTTGGACAACTCAAAGTGGGTATTTTAGTTGGTAATGTTTGATATTGCCAACATGGGAACGTAGTTATGCTTAGCCTTAGCTTTAGACCCGCTGGTCTTGAGAATCTTGTTTTCTTCTTCAATAACTTGGCTAATGAACTGTGGAATTTGTGGTGTGATGCTACTGTTGAGCAACTGTGGTGGGATGTCACAGTTGTGTTAATCATGGTGCGATGCCACTATTGTTAAAACTTGTTGTGCCAAGACCAGGGTGGTCTTTTGACCGGGTCGAACCCAAAACTATTTTCTCACCCGGGGAAGTGATCGTGTAGTAAAGGGGAGGTGCTATACGCACTGTGGGATGAGGTTGTCTTCCTTGGGTGGCTTAAGGATTTAACTTTGTGTTTCATTGATCCAGGTATCACCGTGCAACCACAAGACCATTTTATGGGAGTGATCTGGGCCAAATAATTAGCAATGAGCTGGCATGGTTCCGTTGTGGTGGAGCGTGCTGATTCACTAGCGCAAAAGGGTGCACGAATCTAGCGCGTGTGAGGCCCGTTAGAAGTGAAACCTTAGCGGGCAGCTCTGAGTCAGTTCAAAGCTTTGTAACGGTCTTGTCACGCTCTCTAGACTGTTTATCTTTGGAAATGAACAAAGGGTTTCGACGGGAACCCGACCCGCTAGAGAGGTTGTGAATTATGGGTAAAGTTGTACACCTCTGTAGAGTAAAAATCTATTTGAATAGCCAAGTCCTTGGTCATGGACATTGCTTGGTGATTTCGCACAAGGGGTAGCTTTTCAAAAGAGGTCTTGTGAACCCTAGGGTGGTCCAGGACGCTCTTGAGTTGGTGCTCTGGGAAGGTCTTGGGGCCTTAGGGTGGTCTTTGGGAACTTTGGAGTTGGTGCTCTAGGGTGGTCGTGGGGGTGGTCCTCGACGTGGGTGCGCCTAGACCTCCCACGAGTGGTTTTGGGAGTGAGTTGGTGCTCACTATCTCTTTTTAAACAAATGTACTTATGTATTATTGTATTTAACTTGAGATTGCAATCTATCTATGTTATTTCCTGTCAAATATTGTCTTTTGCGACTAACCCTACAGCTCTCATTGTCAAGCCATTGTATGAATATAATGTGCATACTTATTCCCTGCGATTTGCTGAGTACATTCAACGTACTCATGGCTTTAAGCCCTCTGTTTGAGCAGTGGCCGAAGATGAACAGGGATAAGGTTGCTCAGACCTCTTCGAGGAGGAGTTCTTGCATGACCCGACCTTTTAGGAGACATCCTCCACTCGACAGTCTGTGGGCTTGCCGAATGGCTTCAAGCGTTTTTGGTGGTTCCGCTGTGAGGTTGTGTTGTCGGTTTTTTGTGAGCCCTCACTGGCAACCCTTGTAAACAACCTTGGCCATAAGGCCCTTGTTTAATATAGTTTATTTTATTTGTTGTTCCTGTCATTGAACTTTGTGGTTGTGATTTCACCTATGTGGTTCTGTACGAGCTAGCTGTTGATCCTCGGGATTAGCTCAGTGAGCAGAGGCTGGGAACTCCGGGAGGTCTTTGAGATCTCCTGGGTGGTCCTGGAGGACCTCCTCTCAGGTAGTACTTGGAGAACCTCGCAGATCTCTGGGTGGTCCTGTCAGACCTCCCTAAGAGGTCCTGGAAGGCTTTTCCCTGTGCTCCCCGAGGTGGTCCTGACATAGGCGGATGCAACATGTGATGGCACACCCTTTGTTTGGTCTATGGACGTGCGGCCGAGATTAATGCCAGGCACGGGAAGCACGAAAATACACACATATCGCCTGACGACATGTCTGTGCTGCCATTTATGGTGATACGGCGCGGGAGGTGCTACTTCTGTCAAAAACGCGCGTAACAATGGTATTTAGGCCAAAAACTCCCTGTTTCAAAAGAAGAGAAAAATGTTGTATTTGGCTAGCTTATTAGCTGGTATAAATATCAATCATGTAGGTACACGAGGATCTAATTTGATCTTATGAATGGATCTGTCCTGTCGTGCGCTCCCCTCTGCTACGCTAAGTACGGATTACTCCCTCCGTCCTTCTCGACATCAGCACGGTGCACAAAACATAACTTCATCCCCTAATATCTATTATAATGTAGTTATAACACATAATAAAATTACAATAACTTGAAGATACTTTTCGGGATAAAATTATACATATGGTTTTCATGTATCCATTTTAAATATTTTTAAAAATATCGACAGTCAAAGTTTTTAAAGTTTTAAAAAAGTATCCTATAACGATGGACATGTATTCGTGACCGGAGAGTAACAATTAGGATTAAGTCGGACGGGAGTAGCACTGGTACTTACTACTACATTTCATACCTATCGATGGATCCATCGATCCATCTCAAAGTACTAACAGGCAAGCTAGGCCGGACAGGATTATTAATTAATTACAAGTGGCCGGAGTAAACAACAATGGATGAAAATTAGTAAAAAATCTACATAAAGAAGCAACGACAAGGACTAAATAAATCCATGCGTGTCAGGCTTCGATCGAACAAGGCCTACATACCTGGCCACGTATGGCATGTGTGCATCCGGTTGACTACTGAATTTGATCTGATCACGATCGGGGCGAGACGGGAAGCCCGACTCGATCTCAGATTCAGATCCAGATTCGGATCAACTTTTTTACTTTCTTTTTTTCTTTGGAAAACAGAGGGGGAACCCTCAGTAGTTCCATTTATTGAAACAAGAGTACTTTTACAAACTACTGACATTAGCTTAGCTCTTATGGCAGATTTTGCCCTTTTTTTCTCAGACCATCTGGATGCCTCAGCTTTGCTATAGATAAAAAGAATCAACAGGGTGCGTAGCGGAGGGAGCCGGGGAATCGGGGGACGCGAGCACAAGGTGCTGATAGCACGGGCCCATCTATCGGCGGACGTCGAATGGGGAGATGGACAGACACACCATCATCACCAACAACTCATATATTTAAGATAGCAAGTTGAGCCGTGTCGCCTGGTTTGGTTTAGAACCATGCACCTCGGCTTCGCCACAGTGCCTAGCCGAGCTCTGCGTGGGCTGCACATCCGCCACGATGCTAGAGCTACACCACGCTCCTGCTCCTCCACTACGCCTAGCCGGGCTCCACTACGATCGGTGTCTTGCCTCTGTTGACATGCCCGGCCTGTGCAACAGAAGTAGCTGACCATGCTCCGCGTTCGACAGTGCCGCGTGCACCATCGTTACCAGGAGCACCACATTCTCCACGATCAGCACTAGCGACGACACGATGAACACCGAGATCTTCCACAGCAGGAGGCTCCGTCGGCCAAACAAGTCCGTGAGGCACACGGCGACCCAATACAAGGGAGCATGAGCAGCGTGGTGAGGTTGCTGATGAGGATGGACGCCGAGTCGGCACTCAGGCTAGTAGCACGCTCATGCTGGCCTCTGTCCAGGATATACCGTCGGTAATATATATGACATGCCGTTAATGTCGGAGAACTACATATTCAATTCCATTCCATGCACGCACCCACCCACAGTGGCGCAACCACAACTTCCTGGCCATCACGACATCGTTGGCACGCGACGTGTCACCTTCCCCGCCAGTTGCCTTTGCTATCGATTCGTGCACATTGTCCACTCTAATCCTCCTCCACGACGGTGAATCGAGAGGAAGTTATGATGTTTGTTTATAAGATGCTAAATATAATTTGCCACTCAAATGTACATGCATGGAGTTACTTAACAAAATTTGCAAGAGAATAGGGGCACGTCCATGCATGACCCAAACCTAGTGGGAGTGGTGCTGATAGTGTCTGTTAATGTGATCAGCAGATCATTCGGATATGTTTGTTGCAAACAAGCGAGAGATTTTGATGTGTTTGTTGGAAGAGCCAGATACTTGGCATGACCCACATCTCGGCGCACAGATTTTTGAGAGGAGAGGGAGGGGAGAACGCGTCACTCACCACCACTACATTCTTTTTAAGTAGTAAATATACTACCCTACTTTGTGAGGACCCCAATTTATTTGGCTTGTAATGCTTAACCAACCACCTGGTCCTAGCATCACAAATCAAATAAACTGATCCTCGAGATACGTATATTTCCCAGAAAGCAGTATACACACCTCGGTACAAAATTAGACATCAACTCCATTCCAAACATAGAGTCCAAACACTACACTACCAAGCGGAAGATAAACAAATAGTAGAGTTATTACAGACAAAGGCCGACAGGCCACAAGATACACAAATAAACAAGAACGACAATGAAGCAAAAGTGACATAAGATGGTCAGAACAAAGCCAATCGGCGTGCCTCCAACCCACAAGGCATCCGACCGACCGCCAAGTCTAGACGCCCACGAAACGGCAACACGACTCACGTAAGTGAGGCCCTTGGGGCTCACCTTCTTCCTCTGCAACAAAAACATTAAGCAAAGCACCGAATACAAAGATTGTCTTTGTACCCGCAAGATCGACGTGTGAACTAGCGACATGTTCATAAGCTACATGCAGCTTGGTTAGTGGAGGCCATATGTTTCATTTGCATAAAGCAAATTCTCATTTGCAATAATATAATCTGATTTGAAGGCAAGTTTGCAATTGTTTTAATGTTGAAATACAAGAAAGGTAATACTAACAAAAGAGAAAGATAAACAACCTAGAGGTGACTACCCCAATAGTCACCATTAACAATAGCACGAATCCCCATTCGCACCACCCATCAAGTTTTAATTTAAATGTTGTAGTCTAACTCTTGGAAGACCTTGCCAAGCGTGTCCATAACCTAGGACGAGGCTATTCGAATAGTTTTAAACCCCGCAGGTGTACCAATGTACCCACACTTTGCATCGCCTTTGAGCCAAAGCACACTTAGAAGGTATGCACACACTAAGTCCTACGAGACTTTTTCCAATATTGTGTATTAACTACGAGCCGCTCGTATGGATAGAAATCCATACGCTTACATGGTAAAGCCGAAAAGACAACTACCCACTCAGATAAAGCTTTTGGACAACTACCATGCTCCCACCTCCATCCTCCCGCGACCCCCTGCGACCGGAGCCAATACACGCCAAAGTACTAGGTCAAGAGAGGTCTCATATACTCTGTGTGGTTAGCACGCAAAATGCTTGGTTTCTGTAACAAGATGTTCGGTCCTTGTTGACTCGGGCACCATTCCATCACACCCAACAGATCACACCAATCATACCACAGCCCAAGTCTAAATCATTTTTGTTTTCATTTTTAGTTTTGCAAATAAACATAGCAAAAATGTCAAACATAAAGTTATAGTAAATTTTGTGTGATCAAGGTTCTCGACTAAAGTCGATAACCGCTCATCCCACCGATAACTAAGCATGTCTAAGCAATTTGACCGGATCTACTAAGTGACAAGAGATCATCCAATGACCTCTAATCACAAAGAAATAACCTAGGCTCGTGTAGTAGAGATCAATATTTTGTCTACAGGATATGCAACTACGGATTTAACTACTCAATTTAACACAAATTAAACAATGCATACATACAAATTGAAACAAAATATTAGACTTTAAAATACTGGGATTATCATGATCAAACCGCTTGTTCGTTCTTTGTTGCTCAATTTGTTATGAGGGTCGTTCTCAAGGTCGCGCAAATATCAAGCCTAACGATAGAACAAATAACAAATAATAAGAGCGAATAACACCGACAAAACTCAACCATACAATAACAACAAAACATACCAAACTCACACAAAGAACCTAAGCATGATATAACAAAATTTTAGAAACAGAAAACTAATCATTTTAAGTTATTAAGAATTTTCTATGAATTTTCTAAGCTAAAAACACATCAAAACACTAGTTAATTGCTTAACAAATTTTCATGAAGAGAAACAGATCTAAAACCTATCCCGATAATTAGTATACTAAAATGAAATTTTACAGAATCGGTTTCACTGGATTTGGACAATTATTGAAAGAGATATACATTTTCTAATTTAGAAGATACATAAAACATCCTTTAATTAATTAACAGATTTTTGCTACAGATACAAGGTTGAAACTAATTTTAGTAAATACCACATTTAAAATGAAAATTAACAGCACTGGGTTCATGCGATTTAGATAAAAATTGAATTAGTTATGCATTTTCTAAGTTTAAATGAATTAACAGTGCAACAGAAAACACATTACAGAAATACTAAAATATTTATTCCTTTTTCTACCCACAGCGAGCTAGCCACAGCCACAGACAGGTGGACCCGCGTGAGAAACGGCGACTAGGTCCAACTTGACCCAGCAGCGCCAACGACGACGTCGAAGGCGTATTCTAAGAATACGTCTTTGACTTATCAAAGCGTACTTCTAACTCATACTCACAGAGAAATACGTTTCCCAACAGAGAAAACGTAGCATCCAAGCTGCACAACCCCCAACTGACAGCATGGACCCACATGGCAGTGACTAAGAGAATAACATAACGGTTGGATTAAAGGATTTCTAAACGCGACAACGAGAGAGGCCCACAAGTCACGACATAACTAAACAAAGTTTAGCGATAACTAAACTCCACCGGCGGCTCACCGCACGCGACGGGACGGGGCGCGCCGTGCGTGTGATCTAGCTAACCGAGGGTTTCGGCGAGAGAGTGGTACCTTCGGTTTACGCGCCCTGCGAACTTGATGACGGTGACCCGACTCAAAGATGCCGGCGGCGAATGACGCGAACGGCGGAGAAGAAGATGCGGCCTCCGCGGAGAAGACGTTACGAGCTTCGAGAAGCTACGGGAAGGTGCGCACCAGCTTCGCCTTGACTCCAGGAAGGTTTCGCCCACGATCAAGACGACGATGGAGCATGGAAGTGGCCTTAAACGCCGCGGCGGCAAATCACCGAACTTGGAGAAGAAGGGGTCGCACACCCTCCATGATGCATCAAAGACAGAAACGAACCCACCTAGAGCATCAGTGGAGCATTGCGATCAAGTGGAACCAAACGCTGAGGCTTGAGACTTACCAGAACGCTAGCAAGCTCGCGGCCGAGGTCGCCGGAAGCGAAGACGATGAAGTTGCCCCAACGACTCTGTGGATGAACCGAGCTCGGATCAGGAAAAATGGATGCGGCGAGGCAAGAGGAACACGACGGCGGGTCGCTGTTGTTCGAACAGCAGTGAGGTGGTGGTGCCGCCTCGGTTTCTTCTCCGACCGGCTAAGAAATGGGCGAGAGGGCATAAGAATGGTCGCGAGGAGGAATGGACGACCTAGGAGGTAGATGGACTTCAGCGATCCCCGAGGCGGACACGCGTCCGGCGTGGCGGCGCCGACGAAGTGCGTGGCACGCATGCGCGATCGCCGGC
This sequence comes from Ampelocalamus luodianensis, assembly GCA_036346255.1. NCBI lineage: Eukaryota > Viridiplantae > Streptophyta > Magnoliopsida > Poales > Poaceae > Ampelocalamus > Ampelocalamus luodianensis. The sequence continues at coordinate 423,263 of CM070627.1, forward strand.
GAGCTCCGTGAGGCGTGAGTCGGCGAGGAAGAACTCGACAGAGGGACCCACACGTCGCCGACGGTGGCAAAGCGGCTCGAGTCTGGTCCGTGCAAAGACGATTATATGGTTTGACTCAATCAGGAACGTGTCGATCGTTGGATCGGAGATGGACGACTGAGATTGGTGTATGCATTCGGACAGGTCGATTGATTTAGGGCCTTTTATCGTCGGTACGATATGATGCTTAGCAATGCTTAGATACCGGTAGAATTGGGCGGTTATCGACTTAGTCGGTAACCTTGATCACACAAAATTATTATAACTTTATGATTCAGCATTTTGCTATGTTTATTGTGAAAACTAAAAATGAAAACAAAATGATTTAGACTTGGGCACAATGGTATGTTGGTGTGCTTGTGGGTGTGGATCGAATGGTGCCCGGTCAATTAAGGACCGAGTTACTTGCGCCATCAGATCGAGCATTTTGCGTGCTAACCACACTAGAGGGTATGGGACCTCTCTTGACTTAGTACTTTGGCATGTATTGGCTTCGGTCGCAGGAGCCGCAGAGGGATGGTGCTGGGAGCATTGTAGAGTCTGAAAGGCTTCCCGTGATGGTGGTTGTCTTTCGGTGGCAATGTAAGCGTATGGATTCCGATCCATACGAGCGCTCGTAGTCAATGCACAATATTGGAAAGCGTCTCGTAGGACTTAGCCGCACGCATACCTTGAAGTGTGCTTTTGTGGCTTAAAGGCGATGCAAGTGTTGGTACATTGGTACACCCCTACATTGTTAAAACTATTCGAATAGCCTCGCCCTAGGTTATGGACACGCTTCGGATACGCCCGTGAGAACTAGACTACAACATTTAATTAAAACTTGATGGGTTGGTATGAACGGTGTTCATACTATTGTTGTGATGGCCATTGGGTTGATCATCTCCGGGATGTCTTTATGTTACTACTTCATCAGACATCGTTATTTCGCAAATAAAATTTGAATTGTTAAACCGCCTTCAAACTATTACATTATTACAAAAGAAAACGGCTTTATGCTAAAAATAAGTCCGAGCTCCTCCACTTAAATAAAGCTTGCATGTAGTTAAATTATAGTTCTATTACCCTTACACGTCAGTCTTGCGAGTACAAAAACAATTTTTGTACTCAGATGCTTCGCTTAATGTTTTTGTTGCAGAGGAAGAAGGTGAGCCCCAAGGGCTTCCCTTTTGTGAGACGCGCTTCGGGTTTGACGACTAGCTTGGCGGCCCGGTTGGTTGCCTTGTGGGTAAAGGCACACTAATTGGCTCTTTTGTTATTGCCATCTTATGGCCCTTTTGCTTCCGCTGTCTATTTGTTATTTTGTTGCTCTTTGGCCGGTTGGCCCTTGCTGTATTAAATCCCTATATTGTATGTCCTTTGTGAGAATTAATGTTATGTGATGTATGGAATTGATGCATGATTTTGTAACGGGGTGTGTATACTACATTTCTGGGGAGTATACATATCTCGGGGCTTGGTTTATTTGATTTGTGATGCTAGGGTCAATGGAAGACTAAGCATTACAAGCCGAATAAACTGGGGTCCCCACATTGTTTCAAAGTAATTGTTTATTTATTTACTATTCCTGTATTTATCATCAATACTGCTTTATGCAAAAGAACCATACAGCTAACCTTTGTTCAAGCCCTGCATGAATATTATTTGCATACTATTTTTCTACGACTTGCTGAGTACTTTATGTGCTCATGACTCCAATTTCAGCTGCTCAATTAAAGAATATCAAGCTGCTCAAGAGTTCTTCGCTTAGGAGTACCATGAAGGCTTTGCGGATTAGGATACATTCTCCACTCGATTGCTTGTGGGCATGTTGATTGACTTTTCCAAGTTTTTTCATTTCGTTGCAAGAGTTTATTTATTTCTTTAGCCCTATATGGTAAATTAAGTAAACATTGACCATAAGATCCAATTATTATTATTATTTATTTTGAGACCTTTTTAGTTAAATCAAATAAATAGATGATATTTCATCACTGTTTCCTGTGTGAGCTCGCTACTGATCTAGGACTAGTTCAGAATACACAAAGGGTTCATGAATTGCATTTTTTGGGTCCCGACAGAGCTCCCATCTAGTGTTTAGCTTTGGCGCAAGTCAAGAACTCCTTGGTTTTGGATTGAGCTGGGAGATACATCTACTAGCTTGCAATTCAATCGGTTTGATTAGTTTGTGAGTTTTCCTCTGTTGTTTCTACTCCTTGCGGATTAGCACAACTTGAGGCCAACGATTTGCTGTTCTTCGTGTGTACCATGAAAGATCGGGATACTCATGCTCCAACTAGCTGTTCTACTGGTTGGACCATATTGCTGCATCTGCAAGCACCGGAGCAAAGAGATCCAGGTCCAGTACATCGTGAGTTTGGGCAGATTTCGATAAGAAATCCAAGTCGGACGAATATGGAGTTTAGGTAATATATGTTGTTTATAAAATTTATCATCATGAATTGTTTGTAAAGTCTTCAAATGGAACGAGACACTTGATTAGATATGCTGTAAGATGTAAAGCAAGGCAATGATTAATCATGAAGCAGACGCAGCTACAGTACAACCCTAACGACACGGTATGTAGCTGGGATTATAGTCATGAGGTAGCTTGCCAATCTCTTTGCCATTTAATTGCTTCACAAGATCTACCTTTAAACTTTGATGAGTCAAAAGCGTTTGAAAATTACATTAGGATTGTGCATAATCCTAGATTTTCTACCGTTTCTAGACAGACAACAACCAAATATCTAGTTCAATACTATAATGAATGTCATGCTAAATTAAAAGAACTTTTTAATACATGTACATTTTTAGTTCTTTTGATCTTGGACGTATGGAGTGGTCGAGCTAGATAGGATTATCTTAGTGTAGTTGCTCATTATGTTAGCGACAACTGGGAAATGGAAAAAAAATATAGGGTTTAAACTAATTGATGTAGCACACATTATATGAAAGATGTTGCAGTTGCTCATTATATTAACGACATGGTTGTGATAGTGCGTGTGAATCTTTTACCATATAAGACTACATTTTCTATTTTTCTTCACACACAGTATCACAACCATGACGGTAATACACTATTGACTGAGTATCATTGGGTTGTTGCTGAGAAGTTACTATTGTTTTTAGAACTTTTTTTTTATGATTTCACTGTTGCTTTATTCGTAATGTATTTTCCTACATCTCCTTTAATTGCGCATAATATTCTGTAATTGCTAGTCACTTGAAGGCTCATGAAAATAAAATAGTGTTACAAGAGGCTATCGTTGCTATGAAAACTAAATATTTGAAATATATCTATTTTTATATACATTTGCATTTATTTTAGATCCCGAGCTAAACTTCGAGGATTCGCTAATATTCTCCAGCTTTTGAATGACGCTACATACATATATTATTCTAACTATTTTTAGATGTCCGTACTAAATTTTTTGATGTTTATCAAAAATATGAACTAAAATTTTAGATAGTTCTCTTGCAACGACCCCTGGTACCACCCACCACAAGTAATAAGACAACTGCGTGGGGCAAAATATGGGGCACATGTTCTTCCTCGAGGAAATCATGTTATAACATCAAGTTCTAAAGCAAAACCCAACGCCCACCATAGCAATAGGGAACTATTCACCTATTTGGACAGTGATACTGTGGATTACTAGGAAGAGCACTTTGAAATGTTGCAATGGTGGTATGACCATAAGGTAACATATCTAGTGCTATCCATATTAGCACGAGATGTGTTAATTGTTCATGTCTCGATGGTTTCTTCTGAGTTTGTTTTCAGTCTTTTTAGAAGAATGTTGGAGGAGAGAAGAACAAGTATCAAGAGTGAGATGATGGATATACTTCTAATTCTAACTGTAAAAGACTGAGAACAAGCCGATGCACAAGATCAACATTCTGTAGAAAATCCAGAGTTGGCGGACGCGTTCGAAAATCTTTACCTGGACAATGACAGTTAGAACATCGATGTATGAAGAGCTATACAATGACAGTTAGAACATCGATGTATGAAGAGAGCTATATGATGTACTCTTTTTTCATGCCAATATTTTCTCATGTTGAGTTTTTCATCTAAACATTAATTATAATTTATATTTTTTAATTCTATATATATATTTTTTTATTATAATTTTTCAAACTTTTCAGGCTGAGATGGATAAAACGGATGTACCCTTGCGCGGCCTTGCACAGCCGGGCCGGGCTCGTCTAACTAGCCCGTCTGGATAGGTCACCACCAAGGCCCATCAAGGTTCATGGAGAGGGAGCGCGGGGAAAGGGAGAAACAGAGCGAGCATGGCGTTGGCGCCACCCCACCTCATCGCGCCCGCCAAAATTACCTAAAAAGAAGAAAAGGCCGCCAGAATCTCGCACCCCGATCCCCAATCCCACCCACACCTGTCTCCGCCCCTCTCCTCGCCTCGCCATCGATGGCGGCGTCGGCGCCCACGGGCTGCTTCAAGTGCGGCCGCCCCGGCCACTGGTCACGCGACTGCCCCTCCGCCCCCGCCCCCGCCGCCGCATCCACCAACCCCAACCCCACCGCCCCCCGCTTCGCCCCCTACCCGAGGCCCCCCAAGCCCGCCGCGGAGGGGGAGGAGGGCACTGCTGGCCAACTGCAGCAGAATCAGAAGAAGAAGAAGAAGGAGAGGGCGACGCGCCCCAAGCTCACGCCGGATCTGCTGCTCTCCGACGACGGCCTCGGCTTCGTGCTCCGCTACTTCCCCAAGGCCTTCAAGCCCCGCTCCCGCCCCGGACACGAGGTACTTTCTTGCTTCTACGATCCTTCCGTTTCCGTTTGCCCCTCTATTCCCTTGCCACTCTCGGGATGAAAGGTTGCTTGCTATGCTATGTTTGGAGAGACAAGATTTGTGCTCATTTCGCCGCAATCATCTGACAATTTTTATCATATTATATATGCTCGAGCGGAAATATTTATGTTCATTGTTGGGAGCAATGTTGAATAAGGAAATACTACCTATACAAGTGTTAATCTTTAAGTAACAGTTTAAGGAAAGAAGACCGTCAAGTGTTAATCTTTTGCCCACTGAGCGATCGCATGCACATGATTTTTCTGTTTTGGTGGTTACGAACAGTTATAGGAGCAAAAAAGAGGGAGGGGCTCCTAGTTTCGGCTATACCGATATAATTGATTGGCAAAAAAAAAGGAAACATCAATTCGCAATAATTTTTCTGCTCCCTGGAGGCCTGGAGCCAATTTGAGTCCATGTTTTGTTCCTGAAAGTCGATTACGTTTTTTTTTTGTCTCACAAACTAGTCAAAGAAATAAGGACCTTCCCTAAAAATGAAGAAGAAATAAACACCTTGGAATTCTCGGCAATTATTGCATATGCGGCATCAGAACATTCAGCTAAATGATTTTAGCTGATTTCACATTCTTGCTTACATGTGTGCTTATTCTGGTTTTCTTTGACCTAATTTGGAGTTTCTGTCTTGCTGTCAGGTGGAGGACCTTGGTAATCTGATCAAGCTTTACACAGACTGGCACTCTCGCTTGATCCCTTATTACTCCTTTGATCAGTTTGTGCGAAATGTTGAGAAAGTGGGGGGCAGTAAGCGTGTTAGGGTAAGCTTCTCTCTTTGGTTCTGTTCTTCCATGTGATTACAAATAAAATGAGCAGCCTAGAGGATATGTCAACTAAAGTCGGTGTAATCTCAGCTCACCATCTATTTTAGAGGTCCATAGAAGCATATCTCCTCTAAGTCGTGAAATGAAATGTAGTACACAATGGTTTACATGTTATTTTACCAAACTCCCCCCTCTAGATATAGGATGCTCAACACCAAAAGTTACTTATTGCTACCACCAGTATGCTGTTTCACAATGGGAGGCAGCTTTACAAATCTCAATAACGACTTAGGAGGACTACTGTCATCAGTAAAAACAATGATAAAAGCAAGATCCTAGCAGCACATCCACATGGGACCTCATAAATTACAGGAGTACACCTGAAAAATGCATTTTGTGCTCCTTACTGTGTCATGCCTATTCAGAAAAAAGAGGGCCTTCTTGTGATGCCTAAATTTTAAACCGAGGAAGCTTAACTCGAGAAGTCAAAACTAGATTACTAAAGCCATACACTGTTCTGGCACCAGGCATAATCTCCTTTCTCCACAACTTGACCTTGCTGTTCTTCCAGACCTATGTATTCTTCACTGACACCGTCCTTCCTTGTCATAGAGATGCATTTCTGAACTGAGGGAGAGGGTTGCCAGAGGGGGAGATCCCACACAGCTGCATGAACCGTCAGTGGAAGAAGTCATGCCAGAGGGCGCGCCTGGTCTGAGCTCTTTGTTTTGTTTACAGTGCGCATGTGCAAATCTTTAAACTATAGTTAGAACTGCATTTTTTTGGGGATCTCTAACCTGTCTTTCCAACATTCCAGTGATAGAGATTTCTCCATTATCTGTTGCAGATGGAACCGCCGCTGAGGACCCATTTTTGGGGACTGAAGCTCCGTTGACAGACAATCATGGTACTGAGTCAGTGCAAGAAGACATACATCCACCGGTGGAAAGTAACGATGTGGATCCCATGCAAGAAGACTTGCTCAACGAAATCTACGAAAAGGCAGCTGATGTAAGTCATAGTATGCCTTGTTTAACTAAACATATATTTCTGCTGGACACACAAGTACTAGTATGTTTGGGATGTCTTTCAGAGTAAGTGCCGTAGTCTGTGTAGCTGCCATCAGCTCCAAATAGACATGTTAACCGACCTTTGTTTGATGAGATGTGATTCATCCGTAACAAGACAGAAGCTGTTATGTAGTCTACGCAACACGTGCCTCAACATAGTATACAGTATAGACATTAGTTTGGAGTCTAATATGAATGTTTTGCTTGCATATGGTCCGTCTGATGCTGTCTAAAAATTGTTGTTGATGGCGCTACAGGAAGCCCAAATCCCAGCTGGTGAGGGAAGCACTGAAGAAGCCCCCCCACAGGCGTTGGCTCCAAAAGAGGTGAATTCGCAGGATGATGAGCCACCAAGAGAGGCAGAGAAGCATCAAGCTGGAGCAGCCAGTGGTGGCATCAAAGTTGCGCTCACTGACGAGCAGAGGACTCGGATGGAGGCTAACCGCCTCAAGGCGTTGGAGAGAGCTGCGGCGCGGGCTCGCGCCTCGCAGCCTGCTTAGGCGCTGCGCAAGATGGTGGATCGCTTCGCTTATTCGGCCGCATTGCACCGTCCCTAGATGTTTGTTTTGGAGGGAGGAGACGTTAACGTTATTGCCTGAATGGAATCCTCACTTGACTAAGCATATTGCGAAAACGTGGAATCTGAGGCTGGCTGTATACGTGGTGCGGTAACAGTACTGCCAGTGCCTGAAATCTGGCGTGCTGTTAAACTTGAGGTTGGTGTAAAATGCTGCAGAAAATAATATTGTCTCTCTTGGCTACTGAAACCATCTACTGTACTTCATGTTAGCTCCTGTTTTTCTTTTCCACCCTTTGCCCACTGCCAAGTTGATGAGCTGTTTGTTATATATATGTTGGTAGCAAAAGAAAGCTTGGTCGGTGAGAATAGATCATCTTGAGGTGCTGGTACTTGGGTTTCAGACTGTCCCTAAAAAAATATGACGATCGCTCTGGTTGGAATCAAGGTTGTCTTACATACGATCGATGGGAATCAGGTTTCGAAAAGTGCATATATATAAATATAAATAAATTCTATGAAATTTTACCGATCTGTATCACGTCAAACCTGTGTCCTTTTGATTGGAACCTTGAGCCGAAGGCGAAATACGGGGTGAGGGTAAGGGCCTAGGTGCGAAACCCACAAGATTCTTTAGAGACTGCCCGCACCGCAGACGCAATGAAATTCCCCATCCCATCCTAATTATTATTAAGCATCAGATCAAGGAACTCTTGTGATCCATCAAAGGGAGGGAGGGAGGGGATCAGGGGAGCCAATCAGGCAGTTGTTTCTGCCTCCCATCCATCGATCAGATCGCCGATCCGACCCTCTATTCCGCCACAAGGTATCATCCGTCATAGCTGCTTGTTCCTGCAATCCTAATCGGCTAAATCTTTGGACAAGTTTACCACTATCTCCCTCTAATAAGTGGTTCCTTGCACCACCAATTAACTCATAAAATTCCACCTTTTCCCCTTTTAAGATACGAAAAAGAAACAAAAAAAAAGCTTTCTAACTATACCTCGAGCACTAAGGTCGTGATCGGGTGGTATACCACAATCCTCGAGGGATAGTAGGATGATACTGGGATGTGGACTGGGATCATATGAGTGTTGCCCTTTCATGCTTGGCAACATTAGCTTTTCTTTGTAGAACTAGAAATATATAGGATATTACCTTGCCTGGCTAATTGAGGAGGGAACCAGTACCACTGAGGGAGGTGCTTGCCGGAGAGAGACCCAGTCTCCAACTTTACTTCTTGGTTGAAGCCGGTGGAATAAAGCAAAGCCAAATATACGCATCCTGGCTCTTGTAATCCATGTTCTTTTGTCTACTCATGCTAGTTACGATTTTCAACTGGACAACTTGTGTCTTCATCCTAACACGTCCAGAGCTCTAGCCTCTTAGGAAATTATGCCTGACGAACGGTTTCAGAGCTTCAAGCTTTTGGGCACATCTTATTTCATTTTGGTTGTTTTGGGGCTGGAGCTGCATAGCTCCAGCTCTGCATGTGTGAACTAGAGGTTTGACCAGACAGAGCCTAAGCAGTAATGGATCGATGTCAGCGTCGCACATGGTATTATATAGACACACGCTGCTGTGAAAATTTCATATTAGATGACATGCTTAAACCCTTTGGTCAGTTGCTTTTGCTTCTGTTAAAGCATGCGGGCATGTATGCGCTTCTTTGTTGAGGTTGGTTGGGTGGTTGATGTGTTCCATTGAACGATTTCAATCTTTGGGTCGAGTATTATGTTCCTTGGTGTGATGATAAGAAAAAGCTTCCTTGTTTGTGCTCCTCTGCAGTTTCAATCATGGAAAACTTCCTGATGTTTGTTAAATGGAATCTCAACATTTTTTCTTCTGTTTGAGATCCATATATGACAGGAATACTGTTAATAAGCTTTATAATTCAGGATGTCATCTTTCTGTCTTCCTTATTGCGTTCTAAGCTTAAAGTGCGTTTCTTTGGAGAAGTTGCTGCTGTTTAAAGAATGAGCATCCTTGCTCCTGAAACTTTTTGCTCACGAATGTTTTGCTGCTTTTAACGACAAGCAGCTCTGAAGCCAATATGGCTGCCTTGCCGCTGGCCACCGCTGAAGTATGCGATGCAAATCCGCATTTAATCTTGAACGGCGAGCTTCGTGCCCTCCAGCCCATCTTCCAAAGATACGGAAGGCGGCAGGTTTTTGCCGGCCCCATTGTGACGCTGAAGGTGTACGAGGACAATGTTCTGGTCCGAGAATTCCTTGAGGAGAAAGGCCAAGGCAGGGTCCTGGTAGTTGATGGTGGTGGGAGCATGCGCTGCGCCATTTTGGGAGGCAACCCTGTCCAGCAGGCGCAGAATAACGGGTGGGCAGGTATCGTGGTCAATGGGTGCATCAGGGACTTTGATGAGATCAATGGCTGCGACATTGGTGTGCGAGCTCTGAACTCGCACCCTATGAAGGCGAACAAGAAGGGCTTCGGCGAGAAGCATGTCCCTGTGACCATTGCAGGGACCAGGATCTGCGACGGCGAGTGGCTCTACGCCGACACCGATGGCATTCTCATCTCGAGGACTGAATTGACTGTGTAAACCTCTTCTGTTCCCCCTCTGCATGCCTGTATAAGAAGAATTCGGCGCATAAAAGGATGGCTGCTTCTGCCCTCCTGATGTTATATCTGAAAATTGCAATAACGCACGTACTCTTGTTGAATCAAATCACCACTGGGAATAATAATTGGACGCTTCCGCTGTTAGAAAGTGCTCCTGGTTGCTCATCTTTCGGGAAGTTTATTTTGGTTAATCTTGTTCTCGATTCAAGTGCCAGCATTGGCCGAACTAGGACGAAAATGTACCAAGCATACCTCTTAACGGTCTTGAAAAAACATAGAGTGAGAACATAGCGCGTGTAGTGCATACATTGCCGAAATGCAGGTCGACGTTTGTTACCGATACGACTCAAATTGTATCATGAGTCGTAATTGATAGAATAATGATCCTAGTCGTGGGATCATGTAAGATCCCCAGTAGAATCATGGTAGGATTGTGCCACTTTGATCTCTGTTTAGACATTAAACACAACAAAAACTTTCTTAGTGGGTGCTAAATAAGAACAGCAAAATCCAAATGTTGCTTCACCATCCAAGGAGTTATTTGTATTTTGAAGCATTATTTAGTACTCCCTCCGGTCACAAAAACACATGTCGTTTGGACATCGACACGGTTCCCAAAACACAACTTTGATCTCTAATTTCTATTATAATATATTTATAAAAACCAATAAAGTTATAATATTATGAAAGTATTTTTGAGACAAATCCACACATACGATTTTCACGTATCTAATCTGAATATTTCAAAAGATACCGATAGCCAAAATTTCGAAAGTTTGATTGCACGTATCCCAAAATAACATTTTTTTGTGACCAGAGGAGTATCATCTAATATGAAAACCTTAAAAACTTCCAACTGATGGTTGAGAGAAGCTTTAAAACTTTAGGACTTCAAATGAGAGTGAGGTAACAGTAATTAGCCAAAGTAGGTGTCAAATGACTACCCAAGCACCTAAGATCACTTTTGAAATACATGAAGTAGTTTTTTTAAAAATATATTTTGGGTGGAACTAAAATCTTAGATTCTACCGTTTGATCCTACAATGCAGTCCTAACAAAATATCCCCGATTCCATGGAAGATCGTGTTCCTAACAACCTAGCATGCACAACACAAGTATTCACGTTAGGCCCGTAATGGAGGCATGTGCAGCATGAGCTGTTGCACAGGCGCCCCAAAAAATTAGGGCCCCTTTTCTTTCTATCCATTCTTCGATGACTACTTGCTAATCTTTGTTCTAGTAATAGTAAGAACTAATAAGCGAGCAACTCTTTTATTCATTTCTTACTGAAAACTATAACTGGTTCACATCCATTTCCCCCCTGCCAACTCCCCTCTTTGTGTGTCTTTTGCTAAATATTTACTCTAAAAGTTCATTCCTAAGAAAAACATTGGTCCTGTCGATATTTTAAAGTTTATGAGATGGCTAAATTATTTTCGTAATGCAATTGTTGCATATAGAATTTTATTGACTATTTCAGTGAATATTGCATCTGTAAAAAAGAGCTTTTATAAATTGAAGTAGTTAAAGTTGTACTTGCATTCTATAATGATTCAGGGAAGACGTAACCATGACACTTGCAATTGATGTTTAATTTGGCGAAGACAAGTTATGAAGACAATTGAAGATTTTGTTTCAGGAAATACTAGAAGAACGACGCTTTTCAAGTAAAAGTATTGGTACTAGTTTAGATATTTGTTTCTTAGCGAGATGTAACCCTTCGTACCATAAAAAAAATTACATTACAATTATAATATCAAATAACGAATATATTTTAGTTTTGACAGTTGACTTTTATCAAGTATATAATCTAATTTTGAATTTAGCACGTGTCCACGGAATGTGAGGTACACCCTGATTCACATAATATATGGTCAAGTACGATTTTTTTTGAAATAATATTATTTTAAAAGACAATTACAAAATTAATTAGTTGAGAAAAAAAAACGAAACTAGGTCCATGTCGCCATTTGAAATGGTGACAAGCTCCTGTCGCTATTTCAATTGGCGACAGAGACTGATTACTTAAGGCCCAAAAAATCGGTGAAAATCTCATTCTAATTCCAGAAAAAGAGAAGAGTACATGTTTTGCAACCTCGTACGTTATTTCGAAACCTTGTCGATTAGCAAATAAAAATAGCGACATAGGATTTAATAGATTAGATAATTTTAGTTTTTTTATGTAGTACATTATTTGAGCTGTGTGTACTTTAGTTCATCGTGCAGATATTATGTTTGTTGCAGTACTCGAACGATTTAGAATAAATCTGCAAAAATAGGACAATAGCAACATTCCTATAAAAAAAAATCTGTAAAAATTACATAGTAGGTTAGTGGGGTTTGTATGGCTTAACCAAAATAACCGCAACTTAAATTTGGTTCTATTTGTGCCTGGTAATTATTTTGTTAATGTCGCTTCGTAGTTTTTACAACGCATGCACTCAATTTTCAAGTATAGCGGACCAGAACACGCTGCGTAGTGGTCGTACGATACGTAAGTCGTAATTGATAGAATAGTGATCCTAGTCGTGGCATCATGTAAGATCCAGTAGAATCATGGTAGGATTGTGCCACTTTTGAGACAACGAATCACTCGAAATTTTTCTGTAAACCAAATAATTTCTAGAAATTCAACAAAAATTATTTTTAGTTAAGATAATTTATTTAGGCTTTAAGAAAAATACTTCCCAGTCATAATACAAGTTTCATCTTGTATTTCCTTCGAAACTTCAAATAGGTTATTGGACTTTGGCTAGAAAAGGGAGGTTTCAATTGATAACAGCAATTCCAAATTGTTAATTATGAACAGTAATGTCATGAACAGTGTCCCATTACTGTTTATAAAATTGGGGCTGTTACACTATCCATTCTTCGATGACTACTTGCTAATATTTGTTCTAATAATAGTAAGAACTAATAAGCGAGCAGCTTTTTTTATCCACTTCTTACTGAAAACTATCACTGGTTCACATCCATTTCCCCCTGACTCCTCTCCTCTTTGTGTTTCTTTTGCTAAATATTTACTCTAAAAGTTCATTCCTAAGAAAAACATGGGTCCTGTCGATATTTTAAAGTTTATGAGATGGCTAAATTGTTTTTCATAATGCAATTGTTGCATATAGAATTTTGTTGACTATTTCAGCGAACATTGCATCAGTAAAAAAGAACTTTTATAAATTGAAGCTGTTAAAATTCTACTTGCATTCTATAATGATTCAGGGAAGATGTAACCATGACACTTACAATTGATGTTTAATTTGGCGAAGACTAGTTACGAAGATAATTGAAGATTTTATTTCAAGAAATACTAGAAGAATGACGCTTTTCAAGTAAAAGTATCGGTACTAGTTTAGAGATTTGTTTCTTAGCAACCCTTAAGAAAAAAATTGTATTACAATTATAATATCAAATAAAGAATATATTTTAGTTTTGGCAGTGGACTTTCATTAGGTATATAATTTAATTTTAAATTTAGCACGCTCCAAAATGTCAGGTACGCCCTGATTCACGTAATTGATGGTCAAGTAGAGTTACAGACTTGGGTCACGCAGCTAAGCACACCTGTTGCCTCTCGCCGGCTGCCCCGCCGTGGCGCCGCACACGGCATGCACCTCCGCCGCCGCCCGCCACCGGCTACCCGCGCCGCTGCATAGGACTAGGGATTGCGTCGCTGGGTGCTTGCGTCGTGTGTCCCGGGGCTTGACTCCACCATTGGTTAGGCCTTGGGCGGTTACCACCAGACTGCAACTGCTCCCCTTCCCGCCGCCTCCCTCTACTCTTGCCTGCTTGCCGCCCCTGCTCCTCCTAGTCCTAGCTAGGGTTTCGCCGATGCGGGGCCGTAGAGTTCCGCCGTACTCCGCCAGCGCTGCCTTCCTCGGCGACGACGGCGGCCCCTGCCCCCAGGAGGACAGCCTCGTCGTCGGAGGCGACCACGGCGACTCCAGCTCCGTGGTATCCATCCACACCCGCTCGCTCCCTAAGCTAATGGCCAACTATCAACGCGGCTGGCTGATTTGTGCCTGTGCGTATGGAAATATACTATACGGGGATTTACATAACTGATTAGTAGTTAGCTTGTTTCGATTTGGGGGAAGGCAAGTGTGATCTAGAACAGACTGATTTAAGCGTTCCAAGTGTGTTTTCATATGAATTGGCTTGAAGACGTGGTTCCTTTTGGGGGCAGTGGGTAATGCAGGATTTGTGGGGATAGTTAGCTTTGCTTCTGCACTGGACTGGAGCGAGCATGCTCCGGACCACTCGTGTAATTAGGATTAATCAGGTCTGTCTGTTCTGTTAGGAAGAAAGAGGCATTAGCAGGTAGGCTCTGGTTGATGCTGCACAGCTTCAAAACTAGGCACATTTGGTTGGTATTTGATCAAAGGGAACAGCTGGTGTTGATTCTGTGGTACTAAAAGTTTCTTTGCATCAAAACAATTTCAAGTGCCAATATAGGCACAACTAGCTTCTTTACATCAAGCTATAGGCAGCTGTCATCTTCTATGAAAATCTTCTTGTTAGGATCTGTCACATTTTTTGTATTTTGATATAACTAGCAAGTATTGTTAAATGCATTACAAGAAAGAGGAAAGTGTGGTTGTGTCCATGAAAAAAGATCATTTTATTTCTTTCGCTAAGGTAGGCCATTGGGCATTTTCTTCTGGTGGCTAAAAACGGGATGCATTTCCTTTTAGTGGTGCAGAATAGCATGTATGCTGTAATGAACCGCAGCAATGCCGCATTATTCAGTAATAAGTGTTCCTTTACCTGCTAGGATTGCATGCATGGGTCATACGGCAGCTCTTTAAGCCTCCATGGTGTCAGAGTTGATGATGAACACTCCGCTCTTGAGAACAGCAGCAGGCCTTCTAGTCCTTTTGATATCCTAAAGTCTCAAGGTAGAGCTCTGCGAAATTCACTCAGTGCTGTTTTCCTCTCCTTGTTTGCTGTTAATGTGCCTGTTTTTTCCCCCTGTGTTTTCGCTGTACCAACTTCCCCCTTTCATTGCAGATGTTCTACCTATCGAAATGGCAAGGTCTAGGTTCTTGGACATCATTGTTGACCATTTTATTGGTGAGAATGTTATTGAGGTGGCAGAATCCTCTGGCTTGGACTGTGTCCAGGGCAACGATAAACTAAACAAAAGAAAGCAACAAGAGGTTCGATATGAAGGTGATCCAAGGTTTGCTTTGCCCTTGATGTATATAGCCAATTTGTATGAAACCTTGGTGAGTGACGTCAATGCTCGTCTTGTTCCGTTGATTGGGTCCCGTGAGAAAACTATAGGGGTAGCTCTTGAAGCTGCCGGCGGCTTGTACAGGAAACTGTCTCAAAAGTTCCCGAAGAAAGGTACAATTACTCAACATAAATAGGTATGCTGTAGCACTGTAGCTTTGTTCCTTTCATTCTGAGTTTCCTCGATGTATAGGAACTTGTAGCTTCAGGAGGAGGGAGTTAGCAACTTCCCACGCAACAAGGACAAAGTTTCCTGAACTTGTGGTACTGGAAGAAAAGCGAGTTCGTTTTGTTGTAATCAATGGTTTGGTGATCATAGAGAGGCCAAACAATATGAGAATGGAGGATGCAGAATGGTATTGTTGCTAATTTACCCTATGTTACCTTCTTTTTCTTTCTTGGGTGTTCTTGGGGGATAGTGTATGGAAATTCCTGTCTTTGAACATTTCATATTGCTGCATGGATTGTCTTTCTGTTATATAATTGGTGACCAAGTTCAAAAAGCCTGTCCTAACTTTGAGCAATTTATGCTTTTAATGATGGTTCACATTATGCACTTGTTGTGGACGCATATTGGGGGAAGTATTATGACAAGTGGTCCAAACATGCAGTCGAATCCAACAAGAAATAACAAACTCTGTTCGGATTCTGAGTCCTGTTCTATCTTTAGTAGTTTATTGAGTTAGGAAAGTCTTTTATAATTCGCATAAGAAGTTGTAACCGACTGTGACTTTGATAGGCTGCAACTGTAATCTATAAGTAGTCTCCCGCGGTTTAGCAGAGAGACAAGGAAGAAATAAAATAGCTTTCCCCCCTCTTAAACCCTAGTTCTCTAAGTCGATTATCAATCACGGTGAGGCAAGGAGAGCCACGCCGGGAAATCAAAGACCCTACTTATCCTTCCCATACGTATAGTTTGAGATCCAGAGCTAAGAACCACAACAGTTTGGTATTAGATTCCATGGCTGACGATCAAATCACCACGGAGCTGCGCAAACTGAAGGAGCTCATAGGCACAGTAGTGCAGCGTCATGAAGAACAATCTACAGCCCATGCAAATCTTCAGGCTGCTGCCCTTGATCTCGAAGGTCGCGTGTCCTTGCCAACTACGATCACCAACTCTACAAACTCTTATGTGCGGCGCCTTCCTGCTGATCAAGCTGCAGCACCACCCTCAGGTCGGTTCTACAAGGTTGATTTTCCCCTGTTTGATGGTAATTCCGATCCTCTAGAGTCGCTTTCTCGCTGTGATCAATTCTTTCGCGATCATCGTACCCTCAAGGAAGAAAAGGTTTGGCTGGCTACCTATCACATGACCAGCATTGCCCAGCAGTGGTATTACAAATTGGAACGCATAGAAGGAATTCCATCATGGCCTCGGTTTCAAAATTCTTGTCGGCTGCGTTTTGGTCCACCCTTTAGATCAAATCCTGTTTCCGAACTTGCTCTTCTTTGTCAGACGGGTTCAGTGGAAGAATATGCACAAGCATTCTATAGGGTACTATGTCGCGCTAACAATCTTTCTCCGGAGCATGAAGTTGGATTATTTTTGGCTAGGATGGGTGAACTAATCAAGTCAGATGTCGAGTTGCAGAATCCCTCTTCTTTGGATCCCGCAGTAAGCTTGGCCAAAGTGCTGAGCGACATTACAAGTTATTATACAATTCAGGGATGTTCTTTTGCCAGCCACGGTCTATTGCAACTCCCTCGGCATCAACGCAATCAGCACAACGCGCTGCACCACTTCTGTCCACGGCTCCTGAGGTTCTAGCCCTTCCTGCCCCGTCGACAGCGCCATCCACACCACCTCAGCGAGCTTTTCAGTGCCTTACACCTTCAGAGATGGCTGAGCAACGACAGAAAGGTCTTTGCTTTAATTGTGATGAACAATTTACACGGGGGCATCGTTGCAAACAGTTATATTGGATTGAGATCTTGGATGAAGATGATGTACCAGATGAAAGTAATGAGGATCCCAATCCTCAGATTTCTCTACATGCACTGACTGGGATCTCCTCAGGGAATACAATGCAACTGATAGTCCTCATTAATCACCACAAGTGATGTGCCTTGGTTGATTCGGGTTCCACACACAACTTCATCAGTCTTGTGGCTGCCAAGTTGTCAGTTATTCCTCTTCAAGATCGAATGAGTATTCATGTGGCTGTGGCTAATGGAGAGCGGTAATCTTGCCCAGGCATCTGCCAGTCCTTACTATTCACCATTGATCAAGAATTTTTTTTCTACCAATTGCTATGCCTTATCCCTTCATGGTTTCGACTTGATTCTGGGAGTCCAATGGCTTCGCACTTTAGGACCAATCCTATGGGACTTTCCACCCTTTCGATGTCTTTCTGGCATCAGGGACATCAAGTTAAATTTTTGGGCATACCTCAACGGCCATCCTCTCGTCTTTTTACTATAGATGAGCCTACTCAAGCTTTACTACCAGCTCTTTTATCGAACTTTCAGGATATCTTTCACACTCCTTCTGGATTGCCACCTCAACGGCTATATGACCACTATATTCACCTTCATCCAGGTTCCACACCAGTGGCTGTCCGCCCATATCGCTACCCTCACCACCACAAAGACGAGATAGAAAAACAGTGTGCGGAGATGCTCTCACATGGTATCATCCGTCCCAATACTTCTCCTTTTAGTTCGCCAGTGATTTTGGTCAAGAAGAAGGATATATCTTGGCGACTATGTGTGGACTATCGTGCTCTTAATGCCCAAACCATCAAGGATAAATTTCCTATTCCCGTGGTTGATGAGTTATTAGATGAATTAAAACATGCTAGGTATTTTACCAAGCTGGATTTACGATCAAGCTATCACCAGATACGGATCCATCCGGATGATATTCATATGACGACGTTCAGGACGCACCAAGGTCAGTTTGAATATTCGGTCTTACCATTCGGTCTCCCTAATGCCCCGGCCACATTTCAGGCTATTATGAATGCTATTCTCCAACCGTATCTTCGCAAGTTCGTTTTGGTCTTCTTTGATGATATCCTCATTTTCAGCTCCTCATGGTCTAAACACTTGTGCCATATTCAAACAGTTTTTTCCCTTCTTCGCCAGCATCAAATATTCCTCAAGAAATCAAAATGCTCTTTTGGCACAACTTCAGTATCATACTTGGGTCATGTTATATCAGCGGCTGGTGTTTCTATGGATCAATCCAAAGTACAAGATGTTAAACATTGGTTGATCCCTACTTCTCCTAGACAATTGAGAGGATTTCTGGGGCTGGCAGATTACTATCGTAAATTTATATGTAACTTTGGATCCATTGCAGCACCCCTAACCAAATTACAAACCAAGGAAAGCTTCTGTTGGTCTCAGGAGGCGGATTCTGCCTTTTCTTCCTTAAAGGAGGCTCTCTGCACACCCTCATTTTTAGCTCTTTCAGATTTCACAACATCCTTTATAGTGGAATGTGATGCTTCCGGTTGTTGTTTTGGTGCTGTCCTCCATCAAGGATCACAGCCTATTGCTTTCCCTAGCCGGGCAATTCAGCCTCACCATGCCAAATTAGCTGCATATGAGCGCGAACTCATCAGTTTGGTCAAGGCAGTGCGTCACTGGCGCCATTATCTTTGGGGCAAGTCCTTCATTGTTCGCACCGATCATTATAGCTTGAAATACCTCCTGGATCAGCGTTTGACCACGATTCCTCAACATCACTGGGTCAACAAACTCTTTGGGTTTGATTTTTAGATTGAATTCAAACCAGGTAAAACAAATACATTCGTTGATGCTTTGTCTCGTCGAGATGAACACCTGTCCCTCTCGGCCATATCTGTTCTGACCTTTCAATTGCTTGATCAGCTTAAAGAAGAGGTCAGTTCTCTTTCGGAGTTTCAGATGTTACAGTCCCAGTTGGTCGCACAAGAACTCCCTCCAAATTGGTCTTTTGTTGATGGCTTATTTTTATACGGTGGTCATATATTTGTTCCAGCCTCCTCCGCTTGTGTCCAGCAAATCATTTCGGCAGCCCATGCTATCGGTCATGAGGGAATCCAAAAATCTTTGCATCGAATTCGAAAGGATTTATATATTCCCAACCTTAAAGACTTGGTTTGCAATCATGTTAATTGTTGTGCTGTTTGTCAACGCAATAAAGTGGAACACCTTCATCTCGCAGGTTTGTTACAACCTCTGCCGGTCCCCACTCAGGTCTGGTCACATATCTCTATGGATTTTATCGATGGGTTTCCTCACGTACATGGGAAATCAGTAGTTTTGACGGTGGTGGACAGATTTTCTAAATATGCTCATTTTGTTCCATTGGCACATCCTTATATGGCTCAAACTGTGGCCCATGCATTCTTTGAGGCCATTGTTCGACTCCATGGTTTTCCTGAGTCTACTGTTAGTGATCGAGATACTATCTTCACTAGCAACTTTTGGAAAGAATTGTTTCTTTTGGCAGGAGTGTCCTTCGATATGACTTCCGCTTTTCATTGGCAATCTGATGGTCAAAGTGGCATAGTCAATCATACAATTGAAATGTACCTTTGTTGTCTCAGTGGGGATCGTCCTCGTCATTGGGTTCGGTGGCTATGGGTAGAATTCTGTTACAATACGTCATATCATTCGGCTCTACGAGCCACTCCATTTCAGCCATTATTCCTTACAATGAAGGATCAACTCAAGTTTATGCAGTTGACACTATTTTACGTTCACGTGATGAATTCTTGGTTGAAATTCGTGAACATTTATTGCAAGCTCAGCAGCGTATGAAGGATTTTTATGACAAGCAACATCGTGAAGTTGAATTTGACATTGGCCAGTGGGTTTTGCTCAAGCTTCATCATCGCCACGCTCCTGGCATTACATCAAAACTCTCCAAGCTATCACCCAAGTATTATGGCCCATATCAAATCATTGGCCGTGTTGGTCAAGTTGCTTATAAGCTTCAGCTTCCTCCTCCTGCACGTATCCATGTGGCCTTCTTGAAGAAGATTGTGGATTGTCCACCTTCAGATCCACCGGCTCTTCCTTCTACATTTAATGGTCGTGTTCTGCCTACTCCATCATTGATTGTTCATTCGCGTCTTTACAAAGACAACTGGGAGGTACTTGTGCAATGGGTTGGCCAACCAGCTTCTAAAGCTTCCTGGGTTCCTCTTACAGATTTCAAGCGTCAAGATCCTAATTTTCAGCTCGAGGACGAGCTGTTTTCTCAGGAGGGGGGAAATGTTGTGGACGCATATTGGGGGAAGTATTATGGCAGGCGGTCCAAACATGCAGTCAAATCCAACAAGAAATAACAAACTCTGTTTGGATTTTCAGTCCTGTTCTATCTTTAGTAGTTTATTGAATTAGGAAAGTCTTTTATAATTCACATAAGAAGATGTAACCGACTGGGACTTTGATAGGCTGCAATTGTAATCTATAAGTAGTCTCCTGTGGTTTAGCAGTGAGGCAAGGAAGAAATAAAATAGCTTTTCCCCTCTTAAGCCCTAGTTCTATAAGTCGATTATCAATCACGGTGAGGCAAGGAGAGCCACGCCGGGAAATCAAAGGCCCTACTTATCCTTCCCATACATATAGTTTGAGATCCAGAGCTAAGAACCACTACAGCACTTGAGACAGATAAGTTGCTTTCTAATGTTTCTTACTAACCTTGCTGGCTCATAAGTGGGATATATAAAGTTACCGTTTTCATAAACCAAAACAATGCATATTCTTGAATCACAGGCTATGTTGTTTGTGTTTCTCTGGAACAGTTACGAATCATATGTATTTTTGGCTGATACACAATTTTGACAACACTAAAGGCAAACCTTGAATGCTTTTATATGCACTAACATGTCTGCTTCTAAAGGGGCTTAACTGTGTCAATCTGCAGAATTGGTTCCTCGTTGAAGGTAACTTTTTGAAATTAAACTGGCACGGCAACCGCATTCATGTCTGAAGGCTTCAATCTAGGATGACTTCCAAATAAGAAACTGCAGAAGTTTGTTAATATAATCAAATCTTGGATTAATTGAATCAACTGTAGTTCCAGGCAGAAGCTCTGTTTATGTTCTCTTCTTACAACCAGTTCTCTCAGTTGAACAAAACCCCCTGATATGCCCTGATGACTTTATTTTTTAACTCTTGATCTTTGTTTTAATATGAAGGTTCAAAAGATTGACCGGTCGAAATGAAGTTTCTATTTCTTCAAGTGATTACAAATTTTATTCACCCCGGCACAAGTACAGGCGCAGCCAGCAGCCGGTATTTGACATACCTGGGACAACTGTAAGTTGCATGCTGGGCTTTAGAGAATGTAAGAATACAGCCAAACCAAGTTGATTATTTGTTTAATTCATTCATTTTGATTTGTCTAGACTTTGACAGAGGACTATAATTCTCCATTAGTTTGTTCTTCAGGATTTCGGCCACCAAATGAGGTAACTTTATCTTTTCGCCTTTGTTCATGTTCATGGTAATTACAACATTCCCAATTCACAATGACTTGTCCTGCTGCCTTATAGTTTGTTTACTTGTTATTAGCTCATTCTTGTTTCGGTTTTACAGAATAAAATGCCCGTATAGTACCATTGTTTTTTAAATAAGATTTTTTTTTGTTCATCTACCTGTTCAATCAGTAGTCACTAATATAGCTTTGTTGTCTTCCAGATGCAAAACCAACATCGATCATCATCAAAGCGACATATTGAACAGATAGAAAATCAACCTTACTTGCACCTTCTCGATCAACCAGAGCATGATACCATTCAGCAAAATGAACATAGTACTCATTTCCCTCCTATTCATCAATGTACAACCGCTTCACATCTATCAGATAATCCCCAGCAACACCAGTCTTATTTATCTCAACATATAGCTTGCATGCAAGCTGGACAAGGCCATCTTGGAGGACGAATGAATATTCTTGTGAGTGATCTTCATTTAGTATTGGCAACAGTTACATGAGAACATATAGTATCAAATCTTTCATCATGATTTGCACTTGTACTATAATTTTGCTGACAAAGAGTCATGTTGGTGTGAATTTGTAAATCATCCTACCTGCACCTGTAATATTTCAACAACTGAACAAAAGATGAACATCAGTTCTACTTCTCTGATTTTTCTGCATCCAACAGCTGTTCTAGGAGTTCCAGCAGATTCATAGTTATCTTGCTATGCTATGCTATTTCATGCAAACTTTTTATCGATTTCCTTGCTGATATATTTTTTATTTCTTTTTTATTTCAGCCAACCAGCCCAGCAAAATTTTGTGATGAATGTGGTTCTCCATATTTGAGGGCAACATCCAAGTTCTGCTCAGAATGTGGCACCAAGAGGCTAGGGATTTGATGTAATTGTCTCGATCAATGTTTAATATGCTGTTGTATTGTATCCTATGTAATAGAAATTAGTGTGTATGTTTTAAGTGTTGCAGAAGCCAATCTCGCATTTTTCAAAAGATTCAAGAAGTAGAAAAACACCACTAATCGTTGCCATTACTCTAGTTTTCATATTTTATCTTTAGCTCATCTTCAAGGCCATGCTTTATCTAATCATTGTTCTTCTACATTTGGTAAGTTGTTTTTCTCTGCCCCAAATTTCTTCAGTGTCCATTTTGTGAGATATTATTGAGTTACAAAACTGAAAAAGCATATGTGTTTCATTGTCGCAAAAAAGCACACAACAGGCAAATATGAGTACTCGAATGCTGTTACTCAACTTTTTTTAATGCCCTCTGCAGGGTTCCATTCCCTGCGAGCCTGCACAGCTCTGCTGACTCCACATCTGTAAGCTGAACAATTTCAGTGCTTTCAGTTTGTTTCATCATACAGTTCCGTTTATCTTAATACTTGCTGGCTTGGTGTCTAAGATTAGGACCCGGTTAATTTAGCTGTTTTTTCAGTTCCTTGATTTCCTTTCCTATGATGCTTGTTCGAATTTGTATCTATCTTGTATATTTTCCAGTTGGGCGTCATCGTCTGATTTATTTACTTTAAAAATGGGTGTCATTTTCCTATCTTTTTCACTGCCACAAAGTCCTTTTCCGTTCTATCTTTTTTCCTCCTCCCAGAAAGTCCTAAAGTTTTTTTTTTCGGGTTGTGGAATCCTTCACGTCTCAAGCCCAGGTTTTCTGAACTGACATCGAAATGATATGTTGGTTTCTAACAAAAGAACATTTACTTAAGTTGGCCTTTTGCAATTAACATTTGGATTTTTGCTGTTTGTTGTTACTGGTTTCTTATAACCTTAATCGTGTTCAGTGACGTTTTTATTTATTCTAGCGAACTCAAATACGCTAAATTAGGCCAATCAGTTTGTTGTGTTGGTTGGTGAGGATATTTGTTGCTCCTAGCAGATTTCTAGTCCTCAAATCGACATTTTTTTAGCCATTATGCAGTTTTTTTTAATAGTGGTTGGTGTTGAAAACGAGAGCAATATTTTAATTTCAGATTTTAGTAGAAGGTAAGTATTGCAAAAGACTAATGATGCATAAATCAGTACTGACAGCAGATAACTCATTGTACTTCGCAATATATGAAAAACAGGATATAAACGAGTCAATTAATCATACGAAAGACTTACAGATGGGTCTGATGAAGAACAGAAAGCAGCGTAGACTCGATGCAATGCAGAAACGTAGATATCGCAGTGCAGCAAGTGGTCGCGCAGACGCGCTGCTCAGAAACCTTATTGCCGCCCCCCATGCAGGTCTTCACAGCAGCAACGGCTCAGAGATACCGCTCCCCTTCTTCACGGTGCACGTCGAGAAGAAGAGTTGGCGAGATTCAGACGTCGCAATATAACAGCACAGGTTTTAGAAGGAAGAAATAAGGAATGGAGGCTATTGTTCTACGCACTATACTCTGGACGTCTCTAGGCATATATATAGAGATGCAGACTGTGAACGGACTGATTAAACAGTCATTTATCTACTGGTAATTGACACACTTAACAAGCCATTTACCCACTGGTAACTGACACACTTAACTAGTCATTTACCCACTGGTAACTGCCTGTCATCATCACTCAATAAAGTCTCAAATTCAAACATTTGAATCCCATTCAAAGAGAGAGAGAGAGAGATGCATAGTTCAGTAAAAATAAGGTGGACTTGGTCTACCAAGTGACGCGCCACGTCATGGTACGGTCGCAAGTCACACAATTTTTCATGCGAAAATACGCAAACGCGTGTAACGTCCCGTTTGTCCAGAGTTTTTGAAATTTTTCAAAATAAAAAGAACCATTTGGTTTTGATGAAAGTTCAAAGCTTAACTTGAGATTTTTAAAAGAAACTTTAAATGATTAAGCCAAACTTCAACTAAATCAGTTCAGTTTCTTTCGGAGTTTGCTGGAGTTCTTCCTTTTTCTCTGTTTGCTTCGTGCTTTACCTCGGCCCAGTTCCTTCTTTCTTCTTTGGTCCAGACCTCCTTTCGTTTCGATCTGAGGGTCTAAACCTCCCTTCGTGTTTGGACCTCCCCTAGGTTCAGATCACCTCCCTTTGTGTTTGGATCTCCTTTATGTTCAAACCTCCCTTTGTGTTTGGACTTCCCCTAGGTTCAGACCACCTCCCTTTGTGTTTGGACCTCCCTTAGGTTCAGATCACCTCCCTTTGTGTTTGGACCTCCTCTTGTCCCTTTAGACCTCCCTTGGTTTTGATCTGAACCACTTATGACCTCCCTTGGGTCAGGATCTCCTTCGCTGGACCCCTCTCCTCCGCATGACCTCCTTGCCCATCTGGTCTTTGTTGGCCCTTTTGCAAAGACCTCCCATGGGGTCTCAACTTCTTTAGGACCTCTTTTTCTCAAAATCTCCTCTAGAGGACATCCTTTGACTTCTTCGGGGCCTCCTTGAACTTCCTCAGGACCTTCCTCTGGTCTTTTTGCAAAGACCACCCTCTTTTGTCACGACCACCCTATGTGGGCATAACCTCTGGTATTTTTGCAAAGACCACCCTCTTTTGTCACGACCACCCTATGTGGTCATGACCTCTGGTCTTTTTGCAAAGACCACCCTCTTTTGTCATGACCACCCTATGTGGCCATGACCTCTGGTCTTTTTGTGAAGACTACCCTTGCGGGTTGAGACCACCCCTTTGACTGGTCTGTTCGCCCAAGCTTGATTGTCCCATTTGTCAGTCCTGACACCCTTCCTTTTTGCTGTTCTTGACCTGTCCCATCTGTCAGTCCTATTAGTACCTTTTCTACCTCTTGTCGCATCATTTCTAATGCAAAAGTCTGTGCCCTTTTAGTGTTGTCAGCTCCTCCTTGACTTTCCCTTGCCTTGTCTCCTCCTTCTCCTGCTCTTGTCCTTTTGTCGTGCCTGCTGGCAGTGTACCCATACCTTGAATTGGGTCACTCCCCCTTGGTGGTGTTCTTTTCTCCTTCTCCTTAATTAGGGCACCCAGAGCACCCACTTCTTCTTTGTTGTTCTTCACCCAAACCTCTCCTTCAGCCCCTCTTGGTTCTGGTGAGCTTTCCAAGCTCCCCTGGTTCGGACCTCCTTGGGTTTGAACCTCCCTCTCGTTAGATCTCCCTCTTGGACCTTCCTCTCAGTGGACCTCTTCCCTTTTTGGTTCTAGTTGTGTTCTTTTCAGTTTACTTCTTGGAGTTGTTTTACTCATTTGGTTTCGTTGCGATCGTGTAGATTCTAGTTACGCTGAGGAGCTTGAGGATCCAGCCGCCTTCTCAGAAGCTTAGCAACTCGCCACCGAAGGCAAGTCGTGGACCTTGATCATTTTGATTCCTATTTTTACAAAAGTATATGTTTTGATACAACCTGCATTGCTATTTGTACAAATTGTTTGGGCAGTAATTAAATCCTATTTGGCAGTATGCCTCCTTGAATGTTTGTGCTAAACAAGTTGACATGTTCCCTTTGTATGCCTTAGTATGGGTTTTTCTTGGTTGGCCTTGTTTGGTTTTGCCAACCTGGGAGCGTAGCTTTGCTTAGCCCTGTTTTAGTTGCGTTAGTCACAGGAATCTTGTTTCATTCTTAATAATCTTGACTAAATGAACTATGAAATTGTGGCAATGCCACTGCTTCTAAAACTTTGTGTGTCTAGACTGGGTGGTCCTTGGGCTGGTTTGAACGCAAAACCTTTTTATGCTCGGGCAAGGAGGCAGGGAGTGAGTGGTGGGTGCTGTGTGCACTTTGGGTTGTGGTTTGGTCTCGCCTGAGCAACAACTAAGGACTTAACCTTATGAGCCATTGATCTGGGGCATGCCGTGCAACCACACGTCCATTATGGGGTGGACCGGGTGTAATAATTAGGGAGGTTCTGTTTGGTTCTGTTGAGGTTGGGAATGGCGCAAGAGGGGGCACGAATCTGGTGGGGGATTTACCCGTTAGAAACGAAACTTTAACGGGCAGAACCGAGTTGGGACTAACCTTTGTAAAAGCTCGGTGGCAGTCTCTACTTTATTTACATGTCTAAGGTAACGTGTGAAATATCAAGCGACCGCCTCTTGTGGGGAAAGTTGTACACCTCTGCAGAGTAAATCTATTCGAATAACCGCGTCCTCGGTTATGGACACGCCCGGAGATTTCGAACGAGGGGTAGACTTTCGTAAAATTGTGTTCCTGGGTGCTTCCATGAGAGGCCGTGGTTTTCTCTCGAAGAGACCTTGGCCGGCTCCCGAGAGGTCATGGCTGGCTCGTGAAGGGGTCCAGGGGCTGGTCGTGGGAAGCTCTAGAGTGGTCCTGGATGCTCTAGGGTTGGTGCCCAAAAAAGGTCCTGGAGCTCTAGAGTGGTATGATGGGTGGTCCTGGCTGTTGGTGCAGCTTGGGCTGTTTGGGAGTGGTCTTGGGAGTGAGTGGGTGCTCACGACCTCATTTGAAAACAAATGTACTTTTGTTTTACTCTTTTAACTTGAGCTTTCCAACCTATTTATGCTATTTACTGTCAAACTTTGCTTCCTGCCAAATAACCCTACAGCTCTCCATTGACAAGCCGTGCATAAATATTATTTGCATACATTTTCCCCATGACTTCGCTGAGTACATTCAAAATACTCATGACTTGTGCCCTCTGTTTTTAATCAGCAGAGGAGGGTGATCCAGGAAGTCTTGTGCTCTTTGAAGAGGAGCTCTTTTGAAGACCTTGCGCGATAGGAGACGTCCTCCACTCGGTAGCTTGTAGGCTTGCCGAATGGCCTTCCATGTATTTTGTTTCTGCTGCAGGTTCTCCTTTGAGGTTGTGTGCCCTAAGTGGCAATCTTGTAAAAACCTTGACCATAAGGTCTTTTGCTAATAAATATATGTGTTATTTTGTCTGCTTCATCCTTGTGTCTGTTGTATGGATTTGATTTGCACCAATTGTTGAGTCTGTGCGAGCTAGCCAATCTGATCCTGGGACTAGCTCATGGTGCACAGAGGCTAGGACCTTCGAGTGGTCTTGAAGGACCTCCGAGTGGACCTTGGAGTCCTTCTGGGGAGATCCTGGAGATCTCCTGGTGGTCCTGGGAGACCTCCTCGGGTGGTCTTGGAGGACCTCCTAGACCTCTAGGTGGTCCGGTCAGACCTCCTGGGAGGTCCTAGGAGATCTCTCCAGGAGCTCCTAAGATAGGTCCTCACAACGCACGCACATGCGCGCGCGTATGTTTAGCCAAAGCCCTCCTCGTGCCATCTTCATCCATGTGTCACATATTTTAAGGAGTGACAAGGACTCTACCTTATATGTTAGTCACCTCCACCTTGCCTTAGCAATATAGTACTAAACCATACATGCTTTGAAATTATAGAAAATGGGTCTCACTCATATGGGCTAATTTCCAATAATCCCCCACCAATTCCAAAACAAGAAGCAAAAAAGATATGAAAGATATTGTGCTGAAGTACTGTTAATATACCAATCTTTTAATGTTAGTCCTGTACGGACTTGCACCTAGAATGATAAGATTCATCTTCTCACAGCTGATGAATAGACTATGCCTTGAATTCACAGCTTTTAGTAATTAGATTTCACTTGAAATCTCAACTGATATTAGGCTATCAAAGAACCGCGCCTAAACGGAGCATTATTTGGTCATGCTCCCTTATCTGCTCATGAGCTGTCTAGAGAATGCCCTATTCTCGTGAACTGCGACCTCACAGTTAGGCTCAAGTAGGTATATTCTTTCTAGGTATCCTGCAGGCTAATACATTTTCCTCATTTGAACAACAGAATATATTAAGGCTTTATGCCAACCTTCCATACAGTCGAGAGTAATTTGTCTATTAGGATATGGATTGAATGAATATGTACTCTCTTGTTACAACATCAACTTGTTTTTCCCATTGTCTAAGTCACGGGATCTTCGATCTAGAAGGTATGGGTTACTGTTGAGTTGTAACTCCAATGGGCCTCATTCCCATGTCCATAGACGCAACGGAAATCACCTTCCGTGCTAGCCTCTTTGTGAAAGGGTCTGCCATATTTTTCTCAGTGTGTATATAGTTCACAGTAATCACTCCGGAGTTCCTCAATCTTCTGACAAATTTAAGCATGCGCTTCACATGTCTGGAGGACTTCATGTTATCCTTAGTACTTGTAACCTTAATCAACACAGTTTGATTATCACAGTACATTAGGATTGTCGGTATTGGTTTCTCAACTAGTGGCAAGTCCAACAAAAGCTCTCTAAGCCATTCAGCCTCAACAATAGCTGTGTCTAGTGCTACAAGTTCTGCTTCCATGGTTGTCCTCGTTAATATAGTCTGTTTACACGACCTCCATAAAACTGCATCACTTGCTAGGGTAAAGACATAACCACTTGTAGTTTTGATCTCATCTGCATCAGAGATCCAATTTGAATCAATATATCCTTCTAATATAGAAGGATGCCCAGTATAGTGAATTCCATATGAGGTTATGCCTATCAAATAGCGCAACACTCTCTCAAGTGCCTCCTAGTGATCATCTCATGGGTTAGAATTAAACCGACTTAATTTGCTCATAGCAAATGATATATATCAGGTCTTGTGGCACCAGATAGATACATAAGTGACCCAATAATTTATGAATATCTTAATTGATCTTTTCCTAACCCTTGGTTCTTTCGAAGCTTAATGCTTGCATCATAGGGCGTTGGAGAAATTTTACAATTCTCATAACCAAAATGGCTTAAGATTTTCTTAGCATAATGAGATTGGCTCAAAGTGATCCCATCCTCGTTCTTAATCAATTTAATATTCAGAATGACATCTGCCTCTCCTAACTCTTTCATATCAAAGCATCGAGATAAGAAAGATTTAACCTCGTCAATTACGCAGTGTTTGTTCCAAATATAAGTATGTCATCCACATACAGGCACAAGATCACTCCTTGACCCCCACCATAACGATAATATACACATTTATCAGCTTCATTCACAACAAAGCCAGCAGATGTCAAAGTTTTATCAAACTTCTCGTGCCATTATTTAGGTGCTTGCTTTAGACTATATAAGGATTTTAATAATCTATATACCTTATTTTCCTGTCCAGAAATCACAAAACCATCCGGTTGATCCATATAGATTTCTTTCTCCAACTCTCTATTAAGAAAAAATGTCTTCACATCTATTTGATGGACATGTAGACCATAGGAAGATGCTAACGCAAGGAGCACTCTGATGGTGGTTAGTCTGGCAATAGGAGAATAGGTATCAAAAAATCTTCTCCCTCTTTCTGAGTGTAACCCTTGGCCACAAGTCTTACTTTGTACTTCTCAATAGTACCATCAGACTTTAGTTTCTTTTTGAAGATCCACTTACATCCTACAGGTTTACACCCGATAGGATGATCAGTGATCTCCCAAGTCCCGTTAGCTATGATAGAGTCCATCTCGCTACGGACTGCTTCTTTCCAATACTCAGCATCAGAAGATGCATAAGCCTCTAAAAGGGTCTTTGGCACATCATCCACGAGGTATACAATAAAGTCATCACCAAAGATTTTCTCAACCCTTTGTCTCTTGCTCCTACGAAGAGCTTCTGTGACTAGATTGTTATCCTCCTCAGGGATATCACATATTGGTTTAGAGATGGTGGGAAGT
The DNA here is from genome assembly GCA_036346255.1 of Ampelocalamus luodianensis. NCBI lineage: Eukaryota > Viridiplantae > Streptophyta > Magnoliopsida > Poales > Poaceae > Ampelocalamus > Ampelocalamus luodianensis. Next base: position 453,262 of record CM070627.1, read on the forward strand.
TCAGAAGTTTGATTATTCTCACTTTCAATATTTTCAGTTTGAACATTCTCGGTTTGTGAAGTACTGCCTACAGTTCTCATAGGAAAATAATCCTCAAAGAATGAAGCATCTCTAGACTCCATTATTGTGTTTGCAATAATCTCAGGAATTTCTGATATAACTACTAAAAATCTATAGGCTATGCTATTATGAGCATATCCTAGAAAAATACAATCGATTATTTTAGGTCCAAGCTTTCTCTTTTTCTGCAATGGTATATTGACCTTTGCCAAACATCCCCAAGTTCGCAGAAAATTGATATTGGGTTTTCTCCCCTTCCATCCCTCATATGGAGTAATCCCACTTATTTTAGTGATTACTCTGTTTAGGACGAAAATTGCTATCAATATAGCTTCCCCCCACCATATCTTAGGCATACCAGTACTCTCTAACATGGCATTAACTAAGTATGTTAGTGTCCGATTTTTTCTCTCAGCTACCCTATTTAGTGTAAATTCATGGACTATTCCACGCTCAGAACAGAATTGAGAAAATTCATGAGAGATGTACTCTCCTCCACGATTAGACCTTAGTCTTTTTATTTTCTTCTCTAGTTGGTTCTCAACCTCGACCTTATAAGTCTTAAAGTAGTTTAAAGCTTCATCCTTAGTTTTTAGCAAATACACATAGAAGTAGTGTGTTGCATCATCAATAAAAAATAAAAAATATCTTTTGCCTCCTTTTGTCAACAATCCATTCATTTCACACAAATCTGAATGAACAAGATCTAATGGTGCCAAGTTCTTTTCGTCCTTTAATCCCTTAAAGGGTTTGCGAGGCTGTTTTGCTTGCACACATGAGTGGCACTTTGATCCTTTGACAATTTCATATTTTGGAATTAAATCTAAACTGGACATTCTAGCAATACTATCAAAACCAATATGACAGAAACGAGAATGCCAAATATTTGCCTCACATTTATTTAAACAAGTTGCAACATTCAAATTATAACAAGACTCTAAAGTACTTAGACGGAATAAGCCTCCGCTCTCATAGCCTTTACCAATAAAATTCCCGAACTTAGACATTACAATTTTATTTGACTCAAATACTAACTTATAACCGTCCTTGCATAGAACAGAACCACTAACGAGGTTCTTGTTTATTGTAGGAGCATGCTGCACGTTCTTCAAGTGGACAATCTTCCCTGAAGTAAGCTTCAGATCTACCATGCTAACACCAAGAACAGAAGCATGTGACCCATTTTCCATTAGGATGGAGGAAGCCCCTGCTGCTTGGTAAGAATAAAACAAGGAAATATCAGAACATATGTGAACATTAGCACCAGTATCAACCCACCAATCAATGGATTGATATGCTGAAAAAACAACAGGAGAATTACTATACCCTCCTAAAGTCGAGGCCTCGTCTATGATCACATTGACAGCTTTCTTCTTTGGCTGTTCACTATCTCTGCTTTTGCGGAAATGACTGTCTTTCACCATATGATCGTTTTTCCCATACACAAAGCAGGTGATGTTCTTCATATCCGTCTTCTCAGTTTTCTTTTTAAAGCTAGTTGTCTTGTTCGGTTTGTTGGATTTGTACTTCTTTGCAATAGTCTTTTTCTCTATGAAATTTGTATTGTTTTGACCAGAAGTGTTGGGTGCATCTTTTGATCTTGCCTTTTCTTCCACATTGATGGCAACAATGAGATCTTTAACATAAATCTCTTCCCTCTTGTGTTTCAAGCTAGTGGTAAAATCCCACCAAGAAACAGGAAGTTTGGCGAAAATGCCCATAGCCACAAACTTAGGAGGCAACACACAGCCCAGGTGCGTAATCTCACCAACCAATAGCTGGAGATCATAAGCTTGTCCAACTATGGACTTAGCCTCATCCATGGTAAAGTCGAAGAATTGCTCACACATGTAGAACCAACGACCTGCCTCTGCCTCTGCATATTTGTGCTCTAGTGCATCCCACAACTCTGTGGCGGATTTATAGTCCATGTACACATCATAGAGCTGATCTGCCATAATGGTTAGAAGGCAGCCAAGAGCAGTGTTGTTCGCATTATCGAACTGCATATACTGGTCAACCATAAACGAATATTGCGGGTGGATTACCCACCACAGCCCCAAAGACATGAGCCAGAACTTGGCTCTAGTCTACCATCTATGAAAATTCTGACCAGAAAACCTCTCAGGTTTCATAGCATCAGAAGCTCCAGCCATAGTTGTGTTGCAACAAAGTTTACAATAAGGTTTCTGAAATGTTGAAAATGAGAGCAATATTTTAATTCCATATTTTAGTAGAAGGCAAGTATCGCAAAAGACTAATAATGCATAAATCAGTACTAACAGTAGGCAACTCATTGTACTTCGCAATATATGAAAAACAAGATGTAAACGAGTCAATCAATCACACGAAAGACTTACATATGGGTTTGATGAAGAACACGAAGCAGCGTAGACTCGATGCAGTGCAGAAACGTAGATGTTGTAGTGCAGCAAGCGGTCACGCAGATGCGTTGCCCAGAAATCTTATTGCCACCCCCCGTGCAGGTCTTCACGATAGCAACGGCTCGGAGATACCGCTCCCCTTCTTCACGGTGCACGCCGAGAAGAAGAGTCGGCGAGGTTCAGACGGCGCAATACAACAACATATGTTTTCAAAAGAAAGAAGGAATGGAGGCTATTGTTCTACACGCTATGCTCTGGACGTTTGCAGGTATATATATAGAGATGTAGACTGTGAACGGACTGATTAAACTGTCATTTACCCACTGGTAACTGACACACTTAACCAACCATTTACCCACTGGTAACTGACACACTTAACCAGCTATTTACCCACTGGTAACTGCCTATCATCATCACTCAATAAAACCTCAAATTCAAATATTTGAATCTCATTCAAACACACACACACACAGAGAGAGAGAGAGAGATATGCATGGTTCAGTAAAAGTAAGGTGGACTTGGTCTGCCAAGTGACGCGCCACGGCACGGCACGGTCACAAGTCACACGATTTTTCACACGAAAATACGCGAATGCGCGCGTATGTGTGTTTAGCCAAAGCCCTCCTCGTGCCACCTGTAACATCCCAAATCAGAATTTGTATAATTTGTCTTTTGGAGCATTTGCATGATTTATTGTTTTTGAAATTGTTGAAATCAATTAAAACTCACAACTCAAATCATAACTCCAAAGGAAAATAGGAACAAAAACTTGTGATCATCCTATGGAAATATTTTTCCTATCATCTTGACCATCCTAGTAACATCTCTGAAAAATCTCATAATTTTTAGATTTTATTTGCTATTTAAAAAGAGCAAGTCAAACCAGTATAAATGCTGGTCAAACCCCTTGGGCAGCAACTTGTGGATTTTTTTGGAGAAAAATGTAGTGCATGAAAATTCCTAGAAAAATTACACAAGGTTGTTCTCTGTCCCAGGTAGTTCCCATAAAAATTTCAGAATTTGTGGAGCTTCGGTGCTACCTCCAAAAATTCCCTAATCCCTCGGCCTTATAAAACCCAAAATCTAGAAATCACTATTCATCGGGCCCGAACCCAACCCTGGCTCGAGTCCGACCGCGCCGTTTGGCTCAACCAAACCAACTAACCGCACCATCGCATGCAGTCGTTCGATCGCGCGTCAACGCTCACGATTGCGTACCGCTTCGCCGAAGCTTTAAAACGTCCCGCACGTTATCGACCGTTGGATCTCGATCCAACGGCTCGCCTCGACTTCTCTCCGCTCAATCACGCGCCTCCTTGTGTCGCTGCCCGGTGGCCCCCACCTGTCAGGTCTCTCTTCCACCTCGCCGACGGCGCGCGGCGCGAGCGAGCTCAGCGCCACGCGCGCGGCGCCTCGTGCGTCCGTCAACGGCGTCAATCCGCCGCCCTCATCCTCCACTCAAAGCTTCGCCCGTTAACGCCGCTTCCATCCCGACCGTTGGCCACCTATATCCCACCCCCTCTCGCTCCATTTTCCCTCATTCTTCCTCTCGGGTGAGAAGAAGAAGCTCTCTGAGCTCGCTCCACGGTGAGTTTCCTTCCGCATGGTCTCCCTAATTCCTCTTCTTTCACCGCTGCCGTGTTCCTCGGGTTGAGCCCTTGTCTTCGCGTGTAGGACCGAGAACACCGAGGCGCCCCATCTTGTCCGGAGCGCGCTGCGAGACCGCCGCCGTGTCATCTTCGTCTCTGGTGAGTTTCTACTCGTTTCTTGCGCGTCACTTTGCGCCCTGGGGTACAAGAAACATTTTCCCTCAATCAATTTGGTCATCCGTTCATAGAAACTCAAGAACCTTGGGTTTTCCCCATTTTCGGCCGTCGGTGTCCTTTTCTTCTCCGGCGACGATGCGGTGAGCCTCTGTCAAATTCTTCTCTCGTGCACCATCTGTGGGCCTCACTTGAACTCTCCCGACCATTCACACCTTGTTTCTTTCACCAGATTGACTCCTCCTCGGTGAAGCCATCGTCGCCGCCTCGGTTCTCGTCGCCGGCTCAACTCCGACCACCCCTCCACCTCCGGGTCGTCCTGGTAGCTTTCTGACCTTTGCTGTTGCTCATGTTCGCACTAAATCGGCCAAAGCATTGTCGTATCATGGTTTTCGTTTTCCCGTACTTGTCACTCCGCTTCGCCTCGTCGCGCCGCCGTGTCGGGCCACCTCCGACCTCGCCGCCGGTGCCGTCGGGTGCGCATTAGCGTGATGGTCCTATTTTGGTGCTTGGCCGCCGCCGTCGAGCCCTCCTTCGCCGGCGACGCGCCGGCAAAACTCGCGGCCGCAGCGAGCTCCCCGTGGCACACTCGGACCGGTACTGTAGCTCCATCATTAGCATTTAATCACTGTCCTTAGGATGGATCCCTGTGTAGATTCGGGTTTAATTGCACTAATGTCTGGCCGACAGGCGGGCCCGTGCGCAGTTAAGCGCCGTTTTGGCCCATGCACCCTTTCACTGTGCTGTGGACTTGTAGTTTACACCTTTATTTTGTGCGTGCGATGTGGTGGGTCCCACTGTCGATTTTAATCGGAAATCATTTGGAAATTAAAAAGTAGCACTGTTCACTGGTCCCGCTTGTCAGTGTGTATGGCTAGGATAGAGTCGGTAGAAAAAGTATTAGTGTTTATATATAATCTGAAATGTTTTACTTATGAACTGAAAAAGAGAATAAATTTCTAAAATGTATAACTAATTCATTTTAGCTCCAAAAGTGATGATTCAAATTTTGTTAGTTTCTATTTTGAGTGTTCTTTAATATAAAAATGTATTGAATCATGTTGCTGTTCCAGGAAATGATTATGGATAAAATGACCTTAGGTTAGGTTTATTTTTGCACTGAAAATTACTTTAACTTCAAAAATGCATAAGTATTTCTCTGTAACCTCAAATTGAGTGAATCCAATTTTGTTGGCTTCCTCTGATAATGAACTTGCTGTTAAAATTAATTGTAGGCATGTTTCTGTTGTTATAGAGATTGCAAATACAATTAAATTATGCTCATTTTCATATCTTTGAAAATTCATAGAAAATGCATTATAGATCTAAATGAGGTGAATCCAATTGGGTTGTTCATCTTATGAGGTGTTTGATTTACTGTAAAAATTTCAAGTGCACCTCATTTCCAGAATTTTTTGCCAAACAATTTAATTACGTTGAATAAGTAGCTTTTTGCATTTTAAAAGCTGAGCAGAATTGTTTTGCTTATAACTTTTGCTTAGAGTATCCAAATTAAGTGGTTCTTGTTCCTAAATTCATTATAAATCATGCTCTTGCTGTTGTAAAATTTTCAGAGCATTTGGAGAAAGTTGGTTTTTGACTCTTTTCGGTATTCTTCGTTCTTATCTGTTCCTATTCGCTTTTTCGTTAGGTGCCGACAAGTGTATCGATCTTGAGAGTGAGCCTCTGCAGAAGACTGAGCAAAACCAGCAAGGCAAGCAGTTTGATCATGTTAATCTCGTTATTTTAAAGTCTAATATATTGTTTTCAACTTGTATGTATGCATTGCTATTTTGTGTTAAATTGGTTAGTTATTCCATTAGATGCATAACCTGTAGGTAAATGATATTCCTTTACTACCTGAGCCTAGGTTATTTGCTGTGATTAGAGTTTGTTGGATGAGCTCTCGTCACTTAGTAGGTTAAGGGTTCAAATTGCTTAGCCATGCTTAGCTTTTGGTAGTATTGGGCGATCATGGACTTAGTCGATGATCTTGATCACACAAAATTTATTATGATCCTTATGTTTTAGTCTCGTGCTATGTTTAAAACTTCCAAACTAAAAATGAAAATAAAAATGATTTCGACTTGGGCACAATGGTATGTTGGTGTGATCTGTTGGGTGTGATCTGGAATGGTGCCCGGGTCAATTAAGGACCGAACATCTTGTGAGTACCTGTTATCCAGACAATTTTTGTGTGCTAACCACACTAGAGGGTATGGGACCTCTCTTGACTTAGTACTTTGGCGTGTGTTGACTCCGAGTCGCAGGGGGTCGCAGGAGGGATGGTGTTTGGGAGCATGGTAGTTGTCCGGAAGCTTTACCCCGGGTGGGTAGTTGTCTTTTCGGCTTTACCATGTAAGCGTATGGGTTTCTATCCATACGAGCGGCTCGTAGTTAATGCACAATACTAGAAATGTCTCATAGGACTTAGCCGTGCCGGCATACCTTCGGTAGTGTGCTTGTTGTGGCTTAAAGGCGGTCTGGAGTGTGGGTACATTGGTACACCCCTGCAAGGTTAAAACTATTCGAATAGCCTCGTCCTAGGTTATGGACACGCTTGGGTAAGCTTTTCAAGAGTTAGACTACAACCTTTTAATTAAAATTTGACATGGGTGGTATGAATGGGTAATTCATGCTATGGTCGTGGTGACTATTGGGTTAGTCACTTCCAGGGTGTTGTCATCTACCTATTGCTATGTTATTCTTGCTGTTATTTCAATAATGAAAATGAATTGCAAACTTGCCTTTGAAATGTAATAATACATGTATTATATTATTGCAAATAAAGTTTGCTTTATGCTGAAAATGAACCATATGGCCTCCACCCAAATAAGCTTGCATGTAGTTTATGAATAGGTCTGCTATTCCACACGTCAGTCTTGCGAGTACATTTTTGTACTCATTTGCTTTGCTTAATGTTATTTGTTGCAGAGGAAGAAGGTGAGCCCCAAGCGCCCCACTTCTGTGAGTCATGTTGCGGCGGGGTATGGGACGACTAGTTTGGCGGACCGGTTGGTTGCTTTGTGGGTAAAGGCACACTGATTGGCTTTTGTTTATCGCCATCTTATGGCACCCTTGCTTCCGCTGTTTAATTAAGTCTCTTACTTGTCATTTGGCCGGTCGGCCCTCTTTTGTAATAACTTTTATTGTATGACTACTGTTTAGCAATGTGTTGCTTTGGATTCTATGTCTTATATGGAATTGATGCATGATTTTGTGAAAATAGGTGTGTATACTGCATTTCTGGGAAGTATACATATCTCGAGGCTTAGTTTATTCGATTTGTGATGCTAGGACCATTTGGAAGGTTAAGCATTACAAGCCGAGTAAATTGGGGTCCTCACACCACCCTCATCCATGTGTCACATGTTTCAAAGAGTGATGAGAACTCCACCTTATATGTTGGTTATCTCGACCTTGCCTTAGCAATATAGTATTAAACCATACATGCTTTGGAATTATAGAAAACGGGTCTCACTCATATGGGCCAATTTCCAACAGTTGGTTAGAATGTGAATTTCATTACACGTGCCTCACCAATTGTTATAAACTTGAGTTTCAAAAGACAAATATTCTAAACTTTGGTGTTCAGCCGACTGCTTCCATTCATGAAAAGAAGTTTTCTTGGAAACAGGCATATGGAGTTATTGTATGCGACTCAGGTATGTATTATCGTGGTGTTTGGACCAACCTGGCGGTTCTATTCGGATACCATAATGCAGTTTTAAATTCGTTTGTTTTGATGTGCAGGAGAAATAAACAAGTGTACACCGACAGATTCAGCTATATCTACCCTACTCATTCAGTGGGAATCTGTGTTTTTGCGAAGAAACGACATTAAAGAAGGGAAATTGCAGTGGCATGGATCTAAATAACCCTTTTTTATATGTCACTGCAAAGTTTCTGAGTTCCTAAAATGCTATTGCAAAATAGGTGTTCCTTTATTTGTCACTCTTTTTGCAAAACAATCCCGTCCATGCACTGCCATCAGGTCTCTTAGATTTTGCCGTTACTGGCGCTGCACAACCTGCCACAGCATTTTCTGTTTTTCTTCTTCTCTTATTTATACTCAGTAACAATTAACTGAAGCACTAAGCACTCCATGACTCCCTGATGCAAACATCAATACCACAGGCCACAGCGATGCCCATGATCTTGCAACGTGCTACATTACTGCCTATGACTGCTATTCAACGCATGCAAAGAAACTGACACAATCAATGCCATGAAAGCAGAAACGAAAATCTATAAACACAACAATAGCACACATGATTAATCAACAGACATCCTCTAATCCTTAATGCGCTTTTTTAATCTTGATGATGATGATCCTTGTGCGCGGCTTATGGAACTAGGCGCGGCCCAGCGCTTTCATCAGAATGTCAGCTAGCTGCTCTTCGGTCTTGATGTACTCCACCACAACTTTGTCGTCTCCAACACACTCCCAAATAAAATGATATTGGGTGTCTATGTGCTTGCTTCGGTCGCAGAACACCAGATTTTTGCTAGAGAGATCACCGACTTTGAGCATGACACTGCCTGCCTCTTCATTCTTCAAGTCAGCGAGTAAACGAGCGAGCCAGATACCTTAGCAGGTAGCCATTGTCGCCGCGATGTACTTGGCCTCGCAAGAGGACAGAGCCACAACCTTCCGCTTCTAAGATTGTCAGCTGATAGAGCTGTGACTGAGGAAGAAGAGGACACTCGTCGTGCTCTTATGGTCGTCGACGTCGTCGGCCATGTCGCTATCATGTAGCCGATAAATAGTGGCTCCTCCACTTTCTTCGCGTAACGACAGCCATAGCTCCGCGTACCAGCAATGTACCGGAGTATATGCTTGACTGCCGCGCACCGCCTGGTGTCGCACCCCAACCGTGGCGGCAACGTGCGTCGTCCGCGTCGTGCCATCGGCCACTGAGCTGTGCGCCATGCGTGCGCTGTAACACCCTGGTCTTTGAAGTTCTTTGGGTTTTCAAAATAAAGCAAACTAGTTGTTTTCCTTGCAGTCTAAAAGCTTAAACTGAGATTTTGGAAAGATTTTAAGTGACTAACCCCAACTTCAACTAAAGCTTTCGGTGAGTTTGTCAGTTTGTTGGAGTTCTAGGGTTCTCCCTTTCTTGTGCTCGCTTCTTTCCTTGGTCCAGACCTCCTCTGTGTTCCTTCTTTGGTTTAGACCTCCTCAGGACCTCTCCTTGTGAGATCTTGACCGTCAGGACCTCCCCTTGTGAGATCTTGACCGTCAGGACCTCCCCTCGCGAGATCTTGACCGTCCTTGTACCCTTTCGCCCTTGAGTTTCTTAGCATTGGACCTCTTTCTTGGATCTCCGCCGTCAGATCCTTCCCTTTTGAATCTCACCCTTTGAAACCCCTTTGTACTGGACCTCCTTCAAGTCCAGATCTAGTGCACGTCTTTCCCTCTCTTGGACCGTTAGATCTTATTTGAATAGCCCGATTGAGAAGGGGTGTTCGGATGGTCCAAACGTTCCCTTGCATTGCAGTACATCCGATTGAGTTTGGACGGCCCTGATGTAAGCGCACGTTCTCGCGGTCCAAACGTCCCCATCTCCTTGAGCCATCCGATCAAGATCGTGTGACCCTGGTCGGTTGCGTCTTTCCTCTTAGCTTTTGGACTTCCTCCCCTCTGGTCTTTTTTGCAAAGACCACCATCTTTTCGTCACGACCACCCTGTGGTCATGACCTCTGGTCTTTTTGCAAAGATCACCCTCTTTTCGTTACGACCACCCTGTGGTCATGACCTCTGGTCTTTTTTCAAAGACCACCTTCTATAGCCTCTTTCCAAAGACCACCTTGGTGGGACAGGACCTCCTCCCGCAGGACCTCCTCCTTGGACCACCCCTTTGGTCAAGATTTTCTACCGTTGCTTTCATCAACCTCTTTGTTTGAACCAACTCTGTCCACTTTCTCTTTTCTGCACGTTTGCAGCAGAAAGTCTGTGAACATTAAATGCTATTACGGCACATTTAATGTTGTCACCTCTGTGGTACCTCTCTTTCTCTCTTGTCCCCTCCTTTACCTACTCCTGTCCTCTTTTCCACCCATCCTTGAACATGTGTCCTTGAACCCTGCAGCCCAAGCCTTATAGGCTTGGACAACACTTCATCTTTGCCTTCTTCCTCATTCCAGCTCTTTTGCTTTCGCAACCAGCTCTTTGGGACCTTCTTCCCAGCTCTGGACCTCCTCCGAAGCAGCTCTTTGGACCTCTCCCAAACCTTCCGATCTCTTTGTTGGTTCTAGTGGTGTTTTTCTTTGAGGTTCTTCTGGCTTTTGATTGAGTTTATTTTGAAGTTAGCTTTGCTCTTTTCATGTAGATTGCGAAGACACCGAGGAACCCGAGTTCTTTGAAGAGGAAGATCCCCAAGCCTTTGAGCAAGGCAAGTTACACCCTTGACCATATTGCACTCATTATTTCAATCTATGTATTTATGTTTCAAGCTAAGTTTTGCATGCATATGTTACCTAGTATTTCAATGCTAGTGTTTATACTCATAGTTACTCCTAACCTCTTTTATGGCCACTTTGTTTTTGCACATGAACTAGTTTTCACCTTAGTTAAAACCTGGTTATTGCTTTATGTGAGACCAGGACCTCTTAAAAGAAAAGTGCTTAGCAATGCTTAGACCAAAACCTTGTTTTGGGAAGTTTTACAACCAATGACCAAATATTTTACCTCAAATGTTTTATCCATGGCATTGGGTTATCATGGAAACTTGTTCTTGTTTCAAATCTAAATGTTAGAAAATGGTTTGGACGTGGGCGAACCTTGGTTGGTCTCATGGTGGGTGCACGGGTAGTGCACGGGGGCCGTGTCAGCCGGCGTCCCAGGGTTAAGGACGTCCCCATGTCAATTAAGGTCCGGTCTTTGAGCGGTACTTTGTTATGCCACTTCGTGCAACCACAAGTCCAGGATAGGGTGGATCCGCCGAATAATTTGCAATCTCTCACCATGGTTGTCCTTTTTGGATGTGTGGGTGGTCTTTTATGGCCCGTTTTTTATGACTATGTTATTCCCACCTAGCGCAAGAGGGGGCCTGAACCCGTGGGTGGTTAGCCCAAAGGGGGTGAAACCTCAGCGAGAGGGACTGTGGTGAGAATGAGCATTGTAAAGGCCTTGTGATAACCGTTTAGCCGCACACCTTCGGAAGTGTGTGAACGGGTAGTACAAATTGGTTATCTCTTGTGGGTAAAGCTGTACACCTCTGCAGAGTGAAATCTATTCGAATAGCCATGTCCACGATCAAGGACATGCTGGCAAAGCCTCTCTAAGTTAGTCTTTAGTTTTGGTTTTCAAATGGTTTTGAAAACTGCTCTCTGGATTTCTATCCAGTGTGTTTTGGGCGGGGGAGCCTTTGGCGGTTAGTTTGGTGTTAGGAGGTTATCCTACACCATTGAACTTGTTATCAATCAATCAAAACCTGTGTTGGAAAATGTATTTTATGTATAGCATAACCTGCCTTACAACTTATCTACTTGTATTTGAATAAAACTTGGCTTTATGCAAACTAACCCTATAAGCTCTCCTTTGTGATATCCTTATGCATGTCATTCTGTTATGTGATAGGTGTAACTTGCGAGCACGGTTGTTGTGCTCACTTTTGCTTGAAATAATCTTTTGAGCAGGTGATGAAGTCTTTGTTGAGGACCAAGAGGTCTTGAACGACTAGGCCACGCCTTCCAGCCAATTGCCTGTGGTGTATTGGATGGATCATCTTTTGTTTTCCGCTGTGTAAAGTTGCTCTTTTGTCGGCTTGTAAGCCAACTTTGTAATCAACTATTTTGTTGTTAATTAAGTTTCCGTTGATGTATGATTCTCACTTGTTGCTGTGTGGACTAACTGTTAATCCTTGGGACTAGTTCGGAACACAGGAGATGTAGGACCTTTCCAAGTCCCACGACCTCTCCTTGGAGTAGTCGTGGCATTTGGGGAGGTCCTGGATCTCAAGACCTCCTCAGATAAGCTCTCAGGACCTCCAGGTGGTCCTGCTGAACCTCCTGGGTGGTCTTGGAGGTGCTTTCGAGAGGTCCTGGTGGACTTTTCAGGAGATCTAGGAGGTCCTCTCAGGTGGCCCAGGGTGTGGTCGTGACATGCGCTCCTATGTGCGGCCCTACCGGCTTGACGCCGGCGCTCACCGCGCCACCCGTGCGTTCCCTGCAGGTCGCCCGAGCCAATCATCGCCATGACCACGCCGCTTGTCACGCCCTCTGTGGATATCATGGGGATATGCTCATGATCTTAGAATGATGTGACAATTGGCAATGACGTTGAAGGTTTGCGGAAACATGAGTTTTCGACAAAGTTCAGGATTCTGTCAAGTCTCAAGCGGTCGGCCGGCTTTGGTGGCGGTCGACCGCCCTTGCCTCGGTGTTTTGTCTTGGCGATCGACCGGCCGGTCGGTGATCGGTCCGGCATGGTAGCGATCGACCGGCGTCGATGAGCGATCGGACCGGCAAGTTGAGTGGCATTGGAGTTTGAGGTGGGCCAAAAATAGAGGTGTAGGCAAGTGAGAGATTCTCGCACTTGGTCTCATAATTTTTGGAGCCTCCAGTCAAAAGTTCTATTCGTTTTAAATTTCTAGAGAGGTTGCGGATTTCAGTGTTGAAATTTTGGCTAAGTCCTTTGGTGGCGGTCTGACCGACCTTCTGTTGGAGGTCGGGCCGGCGATGGCGTCGACCGCCAAGGCCGGGCGGATCGACCGGTTTTCACTACGTCGTCCACCGTGTGGCGGCGATGGTTGCTGATTAGGTCAAGTTCATAGGTTTCATGTCATATGTGTTGCATGATGCGTGTTTTGACTAACGTGGGTCAAGTTGTGAAGAACTTGTTCCCGAATTCGATTTGCTTGTCTATTGTTGTGCAGGTTGCTTGGTGGTCAACGACGGTCAACGGTGAGGATGATCGGGACTAGGCTTGGATAGCTGAGGTTCAAAACGATCGACGATGCCGGGTGAAGTCATTGGACTCAAGTATGGTGCAAGATGGACAAAGGTGACCGAACGGGCAGTTCGGTGCGACTGGTTGAATCAAGCGGCGCGGGGGTCGGTGCAAGTGCCATGGTGGTTTCGGTGGGAGCCGGATGGGAGAGACTTGCCGACATGATGAGAGCCGTTGGATCAACCTACCGCGTGGCGAACAGCGGTGCTTCGCACAATATGAACACGGCGCTTTAAAAGGCGTGCGTGTGTCACCCGTTTGTTTTGGGCCTTAACGGGAGCCCATTAGGGAGACTCTATTAGAAACCCTAAGCCTCCACTATAAATAGAGGAGGGAGGTGGCTGCACCCCTTCAACCCTTAGATATCTAAACCCTAATTTGTGTTGTTAGGGGAGGAGAAAAGAGTGGAGGCTCTAGGGTTCTAGAGAGTCGGATTTGATTTCGTGCTCATGTATTGAGTCTTTGTCCTCCATTGATGGAGTGGCTGAAACCAATACCATATCAAATCAATCCAAAGAAAGTTTCTTCAAGATGAGTTCATTTGTTTTCTTTCTCTATTTGATGATTTGAGTCTTTCTTTGATCCGCGAGTTTTTGCGTGGTTTCTGGACGTGATCTAGCTTGCTGTGACATGTGGGAATACATCTAGGATCGTCAAGATCATCAACCACCCACGAGCAAGTTTCAAGATCATATTTTCGTTTTGACTCGGTTTTGACCTAACTTCGCTCAAAGCGGAAAAGGTCGAATCTTGGCAAGGATCATCACGATCGTTGCTTTGAATAGGTTCTGACATCCTTAGGAAGGTGTGTGTCAAATTTCACGAAGTTTGGGCGCACGAATCAAAAGTTAGATCAATTTGCGTTTGGTTTTGGGCTGATTTTCCTGTTCATCGTGCTGAGGTCGGACCGCCCCGGAGAGGTCGCATCGCTAGCAAATCGGTCGACCGCCCGTGTGAGAGGTCCGACCGCTAGGCAAAATATTCGACCCGATTTACGAGAGGTCGGATCGCCCATGTATTGAGAGGTCGGACCGATTCCAAAGGTCGACCGATTTACGGCGGTCGATCGCCGAGACAGTGATAAGAGTTTTTGTAGGTTTTGCCTCGGGGTTTTGATTGGATTTAATACAAGTCTTCCGCTGTGCTTGATTGATTGATATTCATAGTTTTCATAGCTATTGGAGTGAGATTCGTATTAAATTCGATCGTTTGTGAAAAAGTTGAGCGTGCTCCTATTCACCCCCCTCTAGTCGCCTTTTCGGTACAACAAGTGGTATCAGAGCCAAGTTTGCTCTTTTGTGATCTTAACCGATCTTTGAGCATGGCGATTAGTGTGCCGACGTGTGAGCGTTTCCTTGCATCTTGGCATGATTCTTTTATCATTGATGTGAGTCATGACAAGACATTTGAAGATGCAATAATGGTATTGTCGGTTCAGGAGGGATTCTCCTGCGATATTTGTGGTGGTCTCTTTTGTTTTGGTTGTCCTAGTTTCAGGGATGAGATACGCCTAGAGCCCGAGGAGAAGGAGCCCATTGGCATATGTGCCATAGCAATTGAGGATGAACGTGATGAAGAGTTTTTCGAGGATGATCATGATGATTCTTCCGAGGATGATCCCCTACTCGAGCTAAGCAAGGTGAGCAAAGAAAAACTCATTGATGGCTTGGTGTCATATGAATATAAATTGCATGCTCTTATGAAGAAAATAAAATTGCTAGAAAGAGAAAAGGGTGATCTGTCTCATGAGCTCTCCGATTTGAAAACCTCCATGAATGCTTATGATTCATTACTTGTAGACATGGAGAACTTGAATAACTCTCTTGCATGCCTAAAATCTGAAAATGAATTATTGAAATTAAATGCTTCTATGCCATGTGATTCTTGTGTTGCCTTACATAATGAGCTTGATAATGCTAAGTTAGAAATAGGTAATTTTAGATCTATGGCTAGAAATCATTGTGATTCTTGTGTAGGCATGCTTGCTGAATTTGAGAAGTTAAAATTGACTAATACTCTTCACCTTGAGCAATTAGAAAATGCTAGGGCTGAGATTATTGAAATTAAAGCTAGCCCTTGTAGCATGTGCTTAGAATATGAAAAATTGCTTAAGGATGGTTTAGTCTCTTGCAAGAATTGTGCTTGTTTAGAAACTGAAATTGATGCTTTGAATTGCATGCTAAATACAAAAGCATCATTAATTTCTTGCACATCTTGCATTTCTTTGAAGAGCGAGATTGAGTCTTTGCGTGATGATATGAGCACCAAGTCATGTGACTCTTGTATTTGCCTTCACTCCGAGATTGATATTTTTAAGATTTCTCTTGCATCTTTGCATTCAGAGTTGGAGTCCTTTTGTGCTAAAAGCGAGTCACTTGATGTTGGTTTTTGTACCTTCGCTTTAGATAGCTCTTCTTTGGGAGGTTCGACTTTTCGAACTCTTTTGTGTTGACCAACGGATTTCTAAAGACAAAGGTGTTTCTTCTTCAAATGGTACTACATCTTCAAAAGGAAGTACCATTGCACTTTTGTAAGAAAAATGGACACACTTTGAGTTTTGCTTTCGCCGTTTGAAACATGAGCATCGAGTGCGCCATCGTGTCTCTAGGAACACACATAGTCTTTCTCATGACATGTGTGAGTCTAGTGCAAATACGAGGACGAGTCATGATGTTAGTTCTTCCAGACTTCTTCTTTGAGTGACAATGGTGCTTCGTCCTCTCGGACCATGTCTACTAGTAGACTTTTACACCATTGCTCATTTTGTGGAAAGAATGGACATTATGTGGATTTTTGTTTCGACGTGCAAGACATTTGCGTCGAGCTCATACTTCTAAGTCTCCTAGTGGGCATAGTTTTTCTCATGACATGCACACTAAAGAGCCTAGCACGAAGACTCGATTTGTTGATGGCTTCTTTGACACCTTTTCTAGTGGTGTTGGACAACATCGTGGACTTGGCTTTGTGGCTTTGGTTTTGGTCCACGAGCTGCCCAAAGCGGGATTTCCGCGTTTAAAAAATGTGGACCTCGTTTTGTTCATCGAGGTACACACCCACAGCGAGGTTGTGTGAGTTCTTTTGATGCTTCATTGGTTCTCATCTTGGTGGTTTCAAGCAAGGTCATCGCCGCTTTTCTAGAGATGGACCTCGTTTTCCTCATCGAGTTGTCCACTCATGGCATGCCTTCAAGGATGATATTGGATCTTCTTGTATGGATCATCATTTGCATCATGCTAACTCACATAATGTTTCACCGCTTACGGTGGTGGTGTGTCCAAGGTTTGGGTTCCCAAGCATTTGCTCTCTAACCTTTCGGATCCGAGACTTGGACACCTTGCCTTTCTCATGTGTAGGTACCGAGAATGCGAGTTGGAGAACATGGACTTAAAAGATTCTGATCTTCTGCTTCATTACTTGATTGGGACTCTTGATGGTTCTCCATCTCAATAATGGCCTCCAAGAGGTATGTGCTTTCATGATCAGTGTCTTCACATGTTTTGTGAGCAATCTTATACCTTCATGCATTTACCTTCATGATTATTCAATCTTGGCATGTTGTGCTTGTTTTGTGCTCACTTGTATCATATTGGCATGTGTTATTCTTTTGATATCTTTTATCATGCCTTTGCTAGTATCTTGCTTATGTATCCATGAACTAGATTGTTATTCATTATTTCCATGGGTATATAAGTTTGGTTTTGTCAACATGAGCTTGTGCTGTTTTGTACCTTTGTTATATTGCTCTTGTTGATTCTTGCTTATATATCCATGTATCATATTGTTGTTCTTTATTTTCATGGGTGTATGAGTTTGAGTTTGTCAACATGAGCTTGTGCTGTCTTGTACCTTTATTATATTGCTCATGATTGATTCTTGCTTATGTATCCATGTATTAGACTGTTGTTCTTTATTTCCATGGATGTATAAGTTTGGATGTGTCTTCACGAGCTGTGTTGTTTTGTACATGATTAATCTTGCTCGTGTTGATTTTTGCTTTTGTATCCACATTCTTACTTGATTCCATGTTAGCATACCTTGATCATGATTTGTTCTCTAACATGCTTTATGCTTACATGGTTTTTGTGTCATCACATTAATTGTGGATGCATGAGTCTTGCCATAGCTTTCACTAGCATGCTTTACTTTTGATTGTATATTTGATGTGTGATATGCTATGTGCTTCTTTGCTTGCTCTTATGCCTTATTGTGGATTAAGGATAGTTTGAGCTTTGTCATATCTTGGATAGCATGTCTGCAATTGATTTGTCTATCTTTATGCTCATGTCTGAATTGTTGATTATATGCTTTATGAGCTTTGGATCATTTGAGGCTATCCTTGTTAGTCGTGTGTCTTGGCACTGCTTTCCTAGATAATGTTTCACTAACCCAGTGCCAAGGCATAGACTTTTCCTATCTCTTTGGTATAGCCTTTTCGGTTGAGAAGAAGAATATGTGGTCCAACAAGTGGTCAAAGACTCCAGCTGTTGGTTCTTCGTCATTTGTGCATTCAATGCTGGCTATCACTTCTAGGAGACGAAGGAATGTTGAGATGAGGATGATGGGTGAGTGCAACTACTTTCTAGAGCTCGAAGGAATGGATCTTCACTCATCATGACTATATCTCACCGCAAGCAAAGCATGACTCAGTTCGAGCTTCTATACCTTACATTTGTGTATGGTATCCTAGTCTACCTTGCATAGCATTTTTGGGCTTGTTGAGTTCAGGGTAGATAGGAGGCTCTGTTCTAGCACGTATCTTTTCTAGGCACTCTTCTTGTTCCATGGTTTTCTAGGATGCACTTCTCTCATGACCTAGGTTGAGCTTGTTTCCAGTCACTAGTCCTTAGCGGTGTTTTGAGTTGCACTGTAGGTCTTTTTAGTGTTGGTGTTTCGCTCCTAGCTTTTCGAGTTGCTTTCCTAGAGATCTTGTGGAATTTGAAGTCTTTTGTGCTAGTTTTCGTGGAGTCCGAGGCTCAGTTGGCTGATATCCTCACCAAGCCTTTAGATCCAACTAGGTTTGCCACCTTGAGAAGTGAGTTAGGGGTAATTTATCCCTACGGTTTGGTTTGAGGGGGAGTTGGCTCTGTTCTAAACTTTTCTTGTTCATTTGAGCTTTTCTGTTTTTTCTGATACCTTCTTCTAGTGGTATTTTCTTTTGATCTTTTGATCTTTTAGGCTCTTTAAGTTTTGTGCATCTCATTGTTTCATACTGTGTTCATATGAAAAACCAAAAGATGCATTGTTATATAAGCTTTTCTCGCTTGTCTTTTAAAATTGATGAAGCTTTGCTTATTACCCTTTGAGCTTTAGTATTTCAATTCGCTCAATGCCATGTCTAGTTCTTTGACTTGCTAGAATTATCATGCTTTCACATGTGTAGCTAAGTCTTTCTTTGAATGAGCCGAACTTTAAGAAAACTTGAACTAAGAAACCGCAATTTGTGGATGTTTTAGCTAGTTGCGCAATTAGTGCTCCTTTTGTGACATTGGCCTGTCAAAATTGCTTTGTGTTAGCTCTTGAATCTAGTATTGATCATTACTTGAGCTTCTTGTTCTTTTAAGAATCTAAAATTGCTCTTGTGAAAAAAAGGTCTCTTTTGTGCGAAAAAACTGATCTCACCAATTCTTTCTCATGAGACGGTTTGCCATTGCACTAGGCATGAACTCGGGGAGATTTGGATGACCTAGATCATTCTTTTAAGCTTTTGTGCTTAAGATGGTCATGCAAGGCTTGAGATCTAGCACATGGATAAGAAAATGAATTATCAAAATTGGTAGAAGCTTAGGAAGAGTTTGTGGATGGCTCCTAGTCCAGGATCTTCTTCACTAAGATATACCTTTAATCAACGTCAAATATTCATTGCAAATGAAAAACTGTTGAAAAATGGGCGTTTGAGACAATTTGAGCAAAATGATTCAATTCAGGACCTGTTTGTCTCTTAATGTGGTCATTGTTAGCGTCTTGGTCTCACATTGACATTTTGACATGGCCAGTATCATCTTAGGATCTCTGTTGATGGACTTGCTAGATTTGAAGCTTTGCTTAAAATGCTAAAATTTATTGCTTTATATTGAGCCTTCTTGTTTTAGCTTTGTTATATATGTCTTATCATGATCTTGCTAGCGTATTCAGGCTGATATGGTGTTTATGCAAAATTTGAGATGCTAGCTTGTTCTTTTGGGTAATCTCCAAAGCTTCTTGTAATCCAAAATTGAAAAATACAAAAATATGAAGCCACTCCATTGCATTTCATGCATGCTCCTTCTTATGCTTTTTCCTCTTTCTGCATTTGTTATCTCTGGACGAGAGGAAGACGTGATTCCTTGATGACTCCATTGTCAAAGGGGGAGAGGATATTTCAAGATGTGTAAAGGGAGAAGATTTAAAAGTATTAAAAGAGGAGAAAATTGGAGAATTTGAAATTTTCTCAAATTTGAGGATCATAGTGAGGGGGAGTTCTTATTTGCATTCTTATGGTCTTATTGCTCTTTCTGAACTTGAATTGCAATTCTTGATCCTCACCATGATCAAAGGACATTTCGAACAATTGTTCTTTCATATGGACCTTAAGTGAGATTTTTACTCTTCTTTGAAATTGAAGCTTTCTTGCTTTCTTTTGCCTTATCTCACTTGCGATGCTATTCAAGCCGACTTGGTCATTTCCATTGCTTTCTCTTGCATTTGGACCAAGTTGTGCCTTTGCGCAAAACGTTGAGTTTTACTTTTCAAACCTCAAAACTTGCATTTGTTGAGAATTGCCAATGTGTTCAAGGGAGATTGTGGATATCATGGGGATATGCTCATGATCTTAGGATGATGTGACAATTGGCAATGACGTTGAAGGTTTGCGAAACACGAGTTTTCGACAAAGTTCGAGATTGTCAGTCTCAAGCGGTCGACCACTTTGGTGGCGGTCGACCGCCCTTGCCTCGGTGTTTTGTCTTTGGCGATCGACCGGCCGGCGGTCGGCGTCCGACCGCTTGGTAGCGATCCGACCGGCGTCGATGAGATCGGACCGGCAAGTTGAGTGACATTGAGTTTGAGGGCCAAAAATAGAGGTGTAGGCAAGTGAGGAGATTCTACTGCACTTGGTCTCATAATTTTGGAGCCTCGGTCAAAAGTTCTATTCGTTTTAAATTTCGAGAGGTTGCGGACTTGATGTTGAAATTTTGGCTAAGTCCTTTGGTGGCGGTCGTGACCTTACGTTGGCGATCGGGGGCGGCGGTGGCCGTCGACCGCCAAGGTGGCGGTCGCTCGGTTTTCACTTACGTCGTCACCCGTGTGGCGGCGATGGTTGCTGATTAGGTCAAGTTCATGGGTTTCATGTCATATGTGTTGCATGATGCGTGTTTTGACTAACGAGGTCAAGTTGTGAAGAACTTGTTCCCAATTCGATTTGCTTGTCTATTGTTGTGCAGGTTGCTTGGTTGTCAGCACGGTCAACGGCGAGGATGATCGAACTAGACTTGGATAGCCGAGGTTCAAAACGATCGACGATGCGGGTGAAGTCATTGGACTCAAGTATGGTGCAAGATGGACAAAGGTGACCGAACAGGCGATTCGGTCGCGACCGGTTGAATCAGCGGCGCGGGGTCGGTGCAAGTGCCATGGTGGTTTGGTGGGAGCCGGATGGGAGAGACTTGCCGACATGATGAGCCGTTGGATCAACCTACACGTGGCGAACAGCGAGTGCTTCGCACAATATGAACACAGCGCTTTAAAAGGCGTGCATGTGTCACCCGCTTGTTTTGGGCCTTAACGGAGCCCATTAGGGAGACTCTATTAGAAACCCTAAGCCTCCACTATAAATAGAGGAGGAGGTGGTCGCACCCCTTCAACCCTTAGATATCTAAACCCTAATTTGTGTTGTTAGGGGAGGAGAAAGAGTGGAGGCTCTAGGGTTCTAGAGAGTCGGATTTGATTTCGTGCTCATGTATTGAGTCTTTGTCCTCCATTGATGGAGTGGCTGTAAACCAATACCATATCAAATCAATCCAAAGAAAGTTTCTTCAAGATGAGTTCATTTGCTTTCTTTCTCTCTATTTGATGATTTGAGTCTTTCTTTGATCCGCGAGTTTTTGCGTGGTTTCTGGACGTGATCTAGCTTGCTGTGACATGTGGGAATACATCTAGAATCATCAAGATCATCAACCACCCACGAGCAAGTTTCAAGATCATATTTTCGTTTTGACTCGGTTTTTGACCTAACTTCGCTCAAACGGGAAAAGGTCAGAATCTTGGCAAGGATCATCACGATCGTTGCTTGGAATAGGTTCCTGACATCCTTAGGAAGGTGTGTGTCAAATTTCACGAAGTTTGGACGCACGAATCAAAAGTTAGATCAATTTGCGTTTGGTTTTTGGTGATTTTCCTGTTCATCGTGCTAGAGGTCGATCGCCCACCGAGAGGTCGACCGCTAGGCAAATCGGTCGACCGCCGTGTGAGAGGTCGACCGCTAGGCAAAATATTCGACCCGATTTCGAGAGATCGGACCGCCCATGTATTGAGAGGTCAGACCGATTCCAAAGGTCAGACCGATTTCTGAGCGGTCAGACCGCCCGAGACTTGGTGATAAGAGTTTTTGTAGGTTTTGCCTCGGGGTTTTGATTGGATTTAATACAAGTCTTCCGCTGTGCTTGATTGATTGATCTTCATAGTTTTCATAGCTATTGGAGTGAGATTCGTATTAAATTCGATCGTTTGTGAAAAAGTTGAGCGTGCTCCTATTCACCCCCCTCTAGTCGCCTTTTCGGTCCAACACCCTCCGCGCCACGCCCGTCGCGCCGTTGGCCATCGGCTTGACGTCGTGCCACACGTTTGCACAACCGTTGCGCCTTGCGCTTGCGTGCGCCCGTGCGCCGCGGCTGCCCATCGTACCGTGCACGCCACGCACCAGCTGCGCGCGCCCCCAGCCGCTCACACTCCGCCGCGTCGCCACGTGCCGCCACACACTGCCGGCTCCCACGCCTGATGCGCGTCGCCACGCGCTGTCCCCATGCCACGCGGACAGGGAAACTAGTTGTGCAATTATGAGGGTGAGCACATAGAGCTGGTTGCGAGTGCGATTTACCCACGCATGTATGCGACGCTGCTAGTCACGGATCGTGAGCACGTCGTCCTGGATGAGCGCTTGGTAGCTGTTCTCGTCGAGCTGCCCGAGGCTCACTGTGTTGCTGCGCAGTCTTGGGATGTAGTGCACCCCCGTCAGCACACGGTGCTCCCCGTTCTGGCAGGTGAACAGGACGGTTCCACACCCGCGTATATCCATCACCGAGTCGTCGCTGAACTTGACGGAGCCAGTGACGCCTCGTCCATCTCTACGAAGCTTGCCTGACACCCAGACATGTGATTGCTGGCACCGGTGTCCAGGTACCAAGCGTCATCATGGGCGTCCTCTTCGCGCCCTAGATGCACCTATGCGTGCACCTCGTTGAGCACCACGTTAGTACTCGCACCCACGGAAGCCTCGGTGAGCACGCACACTTGCGCCACGAGAAGCACAGGCTCGTCGTCATCAACCTGCATCAGGTTAACTTTGCCCAACGTGTTTAGGCTTGTGGTAGTCCCTGGAGTAATGCCCGTACTTGTTGCAGTTGTAGCACTGAACCTGCGACATGTCATGGCGCACACTGGACGAGCCACCGCCTTTGTTGTCGTTGCCTTTGCCACACCCATGGCCATGTGACTTGCAGTGGTAACGGTTGTCACCACCGCTGCTGCTGCCCTTGTCACCGCCGGAGGAGCCGCCGCCTTGCTCCCTCTTCTTGGTGCGTGCGAGCCACTCCTCTTAGTGAGGAGCAGACGCCCACCAAATCCGCCCGAGTCATCGCGCGTGTAGCACTGCTCCACTAATCGAAGCTGGCTAGTGAGCTCTTCGATTGACAACGTGCTCAAGTTAAGTAGTGTCTCGATCAAGATTGTCACCTGTGTATTCCTAGGTGGCACAACACAAAGAAATTTCTTGACTACCTTTTCATCTTCCAACATGTCGCCTAGGATTCGGAGATTGTTGACGAGTCCCGTGGTCCTCATGGAGAAGTCGTCCACCGACTCACCATCCTTTAATTCGATATCCTCGAATTCCTCGCAAAGCTTCTGTGCATTCGCCTCGTGGACGCGCTCGATGCCCATCCGCATCGTTTTCATGGCGTCCCACGCCTGCTTGGCTGTGTCCTTCATCGCCAGTGTGGACAACATGTCCAGCGACACCGCACGGAGGATGGCGGACAACGCCGGTTTGTCGTCGTGGTAGTCGGCGTTGCCAGGTTCGATCGCCTCCCAAAGGCCTTGTGCCTACAGGTTCACCTTCATCACGAGGGCCTAGTCGGTGTAGTTCGTCCGCGTCAATGAGGGGTAGACCACTGTCGAGACTCAAAAATACGATTCAGGAACTCTCTGTGTATTCTGAACTAGTTCCAGATCAGTTGCTAGCTCATACAGGAAACAATAATTAAATACCATCCATTTATTCAATTTAACTAAAAAGATCTCAAAATAACAAATAGTAATAATAAATGAACCTTATGGTCAACGTTTACTTAACTTACCATACAGGGTTAAAGAAACAAATAAACTCTTGTAGCGAAACGGAAAACTTGAAAAGCCAATCAATATGCCCATAGGCAATCGAGTGAAAAACGCATCCTAATCCATAAAAGCTTCATGGTACTCCTGAGCGAAGCACTCCTGAGCAGCTTGATACTCTTCAACTGAGCAGCAGAAATTGGAGTCGTGAGCACATAAAGTACTTAGCAAGTCGTAGAGAAATGGTATACAAATAGTATTCATACATGGCTTGAACAAAGGTTAGCTGTATGATTCTTTTGCGAAAGCAACATTTATGATAAATACAATAAATAGATTGGATTGCATAATTGAAAAGAATAATAAGTAAATAAAGTAAACAGTTCTTTGAAATCCACCAGTGAATTTTCCATTCACTTCCCAAGATAAACTACCAAGTAAATTACCCATTCACCGAGCAAACATTATATTCATCAAGTGAACTTCTCATTCACACTCTGAACATTTTATAAAGAAACTCTACCTCTCATGTGAAATCCCCGGACATGTCCATAACTGAGAATGTGGCTATTCGAATAGATCAATTAATACTCTGCAAAGGTTGTACACTTTACCCACAAGATATAACCAGTGTAGCGATCACCAATCATAACAAAACCTTTCAGGAATTTCATCTCGACAATTGACTCTCCCGTTGTGCATACTGTCACCCAACCTCACCATTGGTTTGACGCACACTGTTGGACTTAGAAGCGGCGAACCGACCATCAATGTGACCTTAAACTAGGTATACACCTCCAACCATATACTACCTGAGTAGTCAAATGCCAAAACTTCATAACTTACTAAGTTAGGCATGTCCCATATCATGTATGTGGTTGTATGAAAATGTCCAATTCAATGGCGCACAAGATTAAGTCCTTGACAAATTACTCAGGCGAGTCTACCACAAACCCACAACGTGTTAAATCCACACCCTCACTACACAACCGCTCGCCCGAGCAAAAATCATTTTGTTTAACCAAGACCAATGACATACTCTGTCATGATACATAAATTTTAACAACAATGGCTAACCACCACAATTTCATTTTTATTAAGTCAAAATTAATCATTATGACACAAGTGATAATGAACCCATCATAGCTAAACATAACTAAGCATCTATACGATACCCATATTGGTGATACAAATATGTCCAACTAAAATTATCCATGCTAGGGTGACAAATAATTCATGGTATTCAAATAATCAACGGAAGCATAATGGCAACAAGTAATAACTATACCCAAAACATTTGATATAAAGATAACATACAATTGATATAAAACAATATACTTTTGAAAATATAGGTTCAATATGATCAAAGACTTACAACTTGCCTTGACTTTGGCTCTACTCAGCTACCCCACTTGGATCTTCAAAGTTGACTTCTACTCCTGCTCTGCAAAACAGATCGTCTAACGAGAGAGAAAACAACAGACAAAAACACAAATAAATTCAAATAAAATTCAAAAACAGTGAAACCAACTCTAAAAGAAAGACCTTGAATTTAGGTAAATTTAGAAATTTGAATAGGCTTAATTGAAGTTCGTATGAAGGAGAACGGACTTTTAGGAGATTGAAATCACATGAAATAATGAAAATCAGAATTTCAGGATTTACTGGAATTATTTTTGAAGGAAAAACAATTAATTGTGTCAGCTGATGTCAGCAAAGGAATTTTAGCCGAAAAGAAAAAGAAAAAGGAAATTAGAAATCTCTCGACATGTGGGACCCACATGGCAGAGACATGGCTCACGGTGGACCGGGTTCACCGAGGGTTGGGTTGGGATTGGGTTGAGATTGCACGCAAGCGCTGATGTGGCGACGACTAGGCTGCGACGCAAGTGACACATGGGCACCAGGGCTAACGCAGAGGGTGAGCTGGCACTAACGCGGACGACGGCGAGAGGTGGCGCTCGGGTCCCAAGGGAATCCAACGAACGGCGGCTCCTCGCCAGCGGTGGAGTGGCACAACGGAAAGCTGGTGCTCCAGCAAACATGGTGATGTGGTCAATTGGCACTGGCGACGACCATAGCGGCGGCGGCGACCAGAAGAGCGGCAGAGCAGCGCAGCTGAACGGCGGCGAGGTGATGCGGGACTCCTCCGACGAAGATCGTGCGCGCATCGGATGGAACACGCAACGATGATCTCAGGGCTAGTGACAGAAGAGGCTGAAGCTCACCGACGGTGGTGCAAGACGGCGAGGAAAGCTTCGGCGACGACGAACTTCCCGATCTCAATTCGACGGAACGGTGGCGAGATTCAAGAGGCGGCCTAGGGTTTCGAGAGAGAGGGATGGATGTGTTGATTTTGACGTGGTCACGGGCCTTAAATAGGCACGAAAGAGGGGCAAATCGGGAGACACGCCGCGGCAGTAGTCCGACTCGGACACGGACACAGAGACACCAGCTTGAGGACGATGCTGACGTGGTGGCCTAACACACGAGTCCCACGTGGCATCGAGACGAGGAGGCGAGCACGGCTGGGCTTGGCGCGCGAACAAAGGCCTATTGGGCTACACTGAGAAGCGAAGAAATGGGTTGAGCTTGGAATAGAATTGGGCCAAAGGAGAAGAGATTTAGCCCAAAGGTTTTTTCGGAATTTTTAATAGCTTTTCTAATTTAGAAATTATAGAAAATGCCAAATAACAAATGAACTCGAAAAAATTCTAGAAAAATCCAAAAAATATATCCAAGCACATAGAATCCAAATAAAATAGTTTTGACATTAATTGATATTGAGATTAATCATATTAAATCTTTTTTATTTAAGAAAATTCAAATTAAGCTTTGAATTTAGCAAGAAAATTCAAATGATTATTGTTATTTTTGAAACTTCAAAACAAACCAAAATTTTGGATGTTACAACCACTGATCCTCCCATGTCCCTTACCACCCACTTCACCACGATCTCTTGCCGCCGTTGCTGCCGGATCCAATCTCGCGACCGCCATTACCACCGCGAGAGTGCTGTCGTCGCCTTGTACCCCATCTTGGGGAGGAGACCTGGTAGGAGAACGTGAACCGTCGCGTGCCATCACCCAGGATCAAAGCAACACGACTATGATACCAATTGTTGGCAAAGGGATTGATCTACGCACGCAAACACCTAGACACAACACACACACACACACACTCGCCTGGACAGCTAACAGAAGAATACACACGAGACGATTTGGTATTGCACAATTTGCCACAACATTTTCTGTTTTTCTCCTTCTCTCATTTATACTCAGTAACAAGTAACTGAAGCACTAAGCACTCCATGACTCTCTAATGCAAACATCAATACCACAGCAATGCCCATGACCCTGCAACATGCTACATTACTGCATACAGACTGCTATTCAACGCATGCAAAGAAACCAACACAATCAATGCCATGAAAGCAAAAACAGAAATCTATAAACACAAAAATAGCACACATGATTAATCAACAATGGGGAGGGGAGCCGGAGGGAGCGGCGGCGACGGGAGGGGTCGAAGGAGAGCTTTTTGTGGAGCGCGACTATTGTAGGGTTGGCCCACCACCCCTTCGACATACATGGAGGGTTGCAAAAGAAATGTCACCTCGATGCCTCAGTTAACCGGTCCACCTCGACCTTTGCCTGAAGGGGTCCTCATCTTGAAGGAGGTCTTCGGGTAGGACAAAAGGAGTAGGATGAGGCCCCGCATAGACCAAGGAGGGTGACGTGGTGGACACCATCCACGGGAGTCCATCGTGCATCGAAGCTACCAACGAAAGGGAAAACACCGCAAGACCCCTATAGTCGTAGGGCCTTTATCGGGGCATTGTTATAATCTCCTACCCCTCACTTGCAACATTATAAATAGACCCTCCCGCGTATCCGACAAAGGAGGACTTTTTGGGTTTTGACACAAATACAATATCATTAATTCCTCTTTACCGTCTCCCACACTTCAGGGACCTCGAGACCCTTACCTCCTTCACAACGGGTAGTGGCCCTGAGGCCCTCCTCTTTCTACCATTTGGTTTGTAGCCACAACAGTGATGATGTCGTGCACGAGGGCTACGTCTCTTGCGTCGGCCATGCGGTCGGCGTCCGACAACGAGATGGGCGTCTCCTCCAGATCTGGACGTAGGGAGGCCATGGGAGGTGTATCACCTCTAGATCTGGCCACCGGGATGGAACGAGGGAAGAGAGGTGGGGAGGGTGTCGATGGGTGGAGAAGGGGAGGGGCAGCTGCGGCGGTGAGGGCACCATGAGTACCGGAGAGAAAGGGATGGGAGGAGAGAGAGGAAGATGATGGAGATAAATAAAGAGAAGACATGGAAAGATGAGGAAGATGATAGGTGGGCCCAAGGACAAAATGGTCTTTTCACGCCTCCGTCACGGCTTGATAGCTGAAAAAATGGTCAACAATGGCATGAAGGGGATTGCTTTGCAAAAGGAGTGGCAAATAATGGAACGCCGATATTGCAGGCTTGACTGCCGAAAAAATGGTCAACAATGGCATGAAGGGGATTGTTTTGCAGGAGTGGCAAATAATGGAACGCAGATTTTGCGGTAGTATTTTAGGGACTCGAAAACTTTAAATTGGCATATAAAAAATGTTCCCATTAAAGAAAGGCAAAACCGACAGCAAGGCCTTGAGTCGTTGCAGGCTTGCCACTGAGCAATAATCGATTTGTCTGATACATAATCCCTTGTTTTATCGATGGAGTATCGTTGCAGGCTTGCCACTGAGCAATAATCGATTTGTCTAATACATAATCCCTTGTTTTATCGATGGGGTATTGTTTGCTGTTGAATGTTCTTGCATGATGTTGACATGAAAACAAGCCTCTGTTGTCATTGATTTTATTTTATTTTATTTTTGCCTCTGGTAAGTTGTCTTTGTTTTTTTTTTATGTATACTTTTGGAGTATTAAGTTTTCATGCTAGCCGTAGCAACAGTAATTCTGTCTCCCATCAGATGCATTTCCTCCTACTCACCTGTAGTGTACATAGAACATAGTGCATACTCATGTTGCATTAATTCTTGGTCAAGCGGTGGTTCCATATTCCTTTCGGTATGGGGACCATATCGCAATCTTTTTGTCAGTGTATGTATGTATGTATGTACACATGGTACAGTACTGTACATCCCGGAAGTCTTCCTAATTAAATGGCCACAACAAACTCTTGGTCTAATTGCATTGACGCAATCACCAAGCAAAACGTGACATTCAGAATTGCTCATACAGGAATGCCTTACATTATTCAGATGAGTGTATAATAGGACGGTGATTACCTTGTAAAAGTAAAAAAAATGCGCGTAGTTTTTTGTTTCCCAAACTTGTTCGAGCCATCCATCCATCCAAGCAAAAAAATACAGAGTCGAAATGGATACGCTCTTCTTAGTTGTACACGCCCTGATTACATTAGTGGCCAAAATTAGCTAGCCTAGCCTAACCAAATCTTTTTTCTCTTTGCCCCCGAGACCTCACATTCTTGTGAAATCTAACCAATGGCCCTGCCACGTTGATAAGCAAGAGCCCGTTATATTGTTAGCAGTCATGCCCCTAATAGTGTTCAACAGTAATTTATCAAGGGCTTGGGCGAAAACGTTGGGAGCATTTAGCAAAGAAACAACTGTCGTTAATTCCCTCCTGTTCCCGTTTGTGTTCTTTCCATGCGCCTGCCCACACATAGAGATTAAAGATGGCGCATCCTCTGTTCCTCTTGCTACATGGCCTACCCACCCACCAGTATGATGTTTTTGTCTGAATCGAATCGTGTTGTTTTGTTTCGATCTGATCAAATAAGGAGAAGGGAGGGTGGAGGTGTGGAAAAGTTGAGCAATTCTTGACAGGGACAGATCCAAAAGCAGGCTCCTTGCTTTGCAATTGGAAAAATAGGGAGGGGAGGAAGGTGGTAGCCATTGAGGTGGTGGCATTTGCTGTCGCCGCCCTTTAGCTATCGCCTTCCTCTTCCTCCTCTTGCTCCCCCAGCCCAGCCTTCTTCCTGCAGCAACAGGTAATCAATCAAGCAGTCAATTATTTTGTGCCTTCTGTCAGATTTTCTGTTTGCTTATTTTCAGCTTCAGCTCTAGTTTCAAGGAAGCAGCTCTCTTGATCTGATTAGATGAATCTTTCCTTCCTCTTTTCTTTTAGTCATATTGATTCCAAAATTCATCAGTAAACCAGTAACTTTGTTATGATTCAATGAATGATTCAAGTCTTTTCTTTTTCCTGTATCGGTTTGGTCATCAAAAGAATTAGGGGAAAACGTATCTTTTGCAAATTCTGTAAGATGAAAATCCAGGAAAACGTAGAATTTTGATCTTTGTCGATCCTTGCTGAGGCTCCACGCTCTTGCAAATTAGGAACCCCTTTTATTTATCAAGAGAAACCAACCCAGGAAATCAATCATTTGTATTGCCTAGCTTATTCTTTCGCCGTATTCGATTGAAATGGGGGTTTCTTTCCCCTAATCCCGTTCAAAGGAGCCAACTTACTGTCCGCGTATTGATAAAATTTCAATCTTTCGTTCTTGAAGGGGTGGATATCTCTTGGGATCCATGGCAGTGGTGCTGGACTCCTTCGTGAAGCGATGCACGGCGTCACTGGAAGACTTCGCCGGGCAGGATGCCTGCACCGTCCTCGGCATTGGAGACGACGTGCGTGGCCTCCTGGCCACGCTGTCACGCATCGAGGCCATTGTTTCCCATGAGGAGCGCAGGAGGGTCCTGAGTGCCAAAGTTGACACATGGGTGGCACAGGTCAAGGATGCCATGTATGAAGTTGACGACGTCCTCGATGTCTGCATGCTCGAGGGTGGCAAGATCCTCCCCGACGACCTCCCGCCCACACCGAAGGTGCGGTGCTCATTCATGTTCTCCTGCTTCAAGTCTGCAGGACCCCCAAAGTTCCACCATGAGATTGGGTTCAAGATTAGGGACATCGATATTAGGCTGAGGGAAATCGAGGAGGAAATGCCCAGTGTTCCTGGTGGATCAGTGCACTCTGATACAAAAAGGGCTTGCTTCAGTAATAACATCTGTAAGAACTGTTATGATGCGAGTAAGACTCATGCAGTAGGCGCACAAGTCCAGAAGTCTGTGGATGGCCTCGTGCCAAGGATGATTAGAGAGGGCAAGAAGAAGGTGGATGTCTTCGCCATTGTCGGTGCGGTAGGGATTGGCAAGACAACACTTGCTAGGGAGATATACAATGATGAGAGGATGACTGAAAGTTTCCCGATTTGTGTGTGGGTCAAAATGTCGAAGGATCTGTCGGAGGTAGCTTTATTGAAGAAGATCATCAGTGGTGCCGGTGCCAATGTTGGGGATACAGAGAACAAGGAGGAGCTCCTCGGTCTCCTCAGTTCTGCTCTTTCAAAGAGGTTTCTTATTGTCTTGGATGACTTGGACAACCCAGGTATATGGGATGATCTCCTCAAAGATCCACTGGGAGATGGTGTTGCCAGAGGCAGAATACTGATCACGACACGGAATGAGGAAGTGGCGACAAGCATGAAGACAATTGTCCATCGTGTTGACAAAATGGACGCAGAGAATGGCTGGGCATTATTGTGCAAACAAGTTTTTCCAGAATGCAATTCAGAAGAGGTGGCTGCACTGAAGGATGTTGGGATTAAGATCGCAGAGAAATGTGAAGGCCATCCTCTAGCAATCAAGGTCATTGCAGGTGTCCTAAGGTCAAGAGGCAAGAGCAAGGCTGAGTGGGAGTTGGTCCTAAAAAGTAATGTTTGGTCCATGCGACCATTCCTTCAAGAAGTGCCACAAGCACTCTACTTGAGTTATGTTGATCTGCCTTCTGAACTAAAGGAGTGCTTCCTCCATTGCTCTTTGTATCCACATGAATGCCCCATTCGGCACTTTGATCTTGTGCGGCGTTGGATTGCTGAAGGTGTTGTAAATGCCAGAGACAACAAGTTACTGGAAGAATCTGCTGAAGAGTACTATGTAGAATTGATAGGCAGAAACTTGTTACAACCTGATCCTGATAATCTTGACCAGTGCTGGATAACACATGATCTTCTCCTCGCACTAGCCCGCTTTCTGATAACAGATGAGAGTATCTTAATGGATGGCCGGCAGAGATCGAGCATGGGCCCGTTGTCCTCATTGTCAAAGCCTCGGCACCTCGCATTGTGTAACATGGAGAACAGCTTGGAGGATCCAATTTCAGTGAAACAGCAGATGAGCCTAAGGTCACTGATGCTCTTCAACAGCCCGAATGTCAGAGCAATAGATGATCTTCTCCTCGAGTCAGCCCCGTGCTTGCGTGTCTTGGATTTGAGCAAGACAGCAATAGAGGCCCTCCCAAAATCCATTGGCAATTTGCTACATTTGAGGTACCTCAGTCTTGATGAAACTCATGTCAGAGATATACCCTCTTCCATTGGCTTTCTCATAAATTTGCAGACCTTGAGCCTTCAAGGTTGCCAAAGATTACAGAGACTTCCTTGGTCCATCAGAGCATTGCTAGAGCTTAGATGCCTTTGTCTCGAGGGAACTTCCCTAAGCTATGTACCAAAGGGTGTAGGTGAATTGAAGCATCTTAACTATCTATCTGGTCTAATCATTGGTCACGACAACAATGATCCTGAGGGTTGTGACTTCGATGACCTCAAAGCTTTGTCAGAATTGAGGTACCTTCATATAGAGAGTCTTGATAGGGCTACTTCAGGAGCTGCTGCACTTGCAAACAAGCCATTCCTGAAGGATCTACACCTCTCTGAGCAAGTACCATTAATTGAAGAACAAGAGAATCAGGAGAATCAAGAGGAGACAGAGAAAGAAGAGAAGGAAGAACAGGAAGTAAACAATAGTCAATGCAGTAGAGATGAATCAACCAAAGTGAGTGAAAAGATATGGAATGAGCTCATCCCACCCCAGAGCATCGAGAAGCTAGTAATCAAGAACTACAAAGGTGGAAAGTTCCCAAACTGGATGACAGGTCCCAAGCTAGGCATCTCCTTCCCTGGGCTTGTGTTCTTGGATCTTGACAACTGCATGTCGTGCACTACACTGCCTGCGCTTGGCCTTCTGAACCAGCTCCAGTCCCTGCAAATCTCAAATGCAGACTCAGTTATCACCATTGGTTCTGAATTCCTCGGCACCACTGTATTGTCACCAGCAACTTCATTTCCCAAGCTTGAGGTTTTAAAGCTAAGAAACATGAAGAAACTGGAAGAGTGGTCTTTAGCTGTGGAAGACAGCCAGATACTGTTACCTTGTCTTAAGTCACTGCACATACAGTTCTGCCCTAAACTTAAAGCTCTACCAGAAGACCTAAAGCATGCTTCTCTGTGCGACCTTCGTGTCGAGGGTGCACATAGCCTAACAGAGATAAAGGACGTGCCAAAACTATCTGATGAGCTCCATCTCAAAGATAACAGGGCGCTTCAGAGGATCTCTAACCTGCCCGTGCTTCGTTCTCTCATTATTGACGACTGCTCAAAGCTGAAGCATGTGGCGGGCCTTGACACGCTGCAGCACCTCAGACTTGTGTTTCCCCCATCCACAGAGACATTCTATTTCGAAGAGCTGGTCATCTTCTGGAGTATTGCGTTCCCACGGTGGCTGGAGCTGCTGATCCATAAGCGCAGTGGCCTGCGTCGATTCGAGCTGCAGTGCAGTCTCCCTTTACTCAGGAGCTGCCTGGACTGTGGCAAAAACTGGCACATCGTGCAGCAGATCCCCGAGGTGCGCATCATGAGCAGCGATGGCAAGAGGTACATCCGGTACAACAAGGGCCGACGTATCTACGAGACAAATGCTCAGTCTGAAGAATGAAGCCTTCCAGAAAATCTTGGTACAGTATGTTCTTTTCCGCCTTCACTTTTTTTTTTAGATAATAGAAGAGACAAAACATCTCCCTCGGTCTCTGCATCGAGGATGCACACAGCCCAATTTATTAAAGTTTAAAGTATCAAAGAGCCATAACTGTTAAAAGTGGCTTAAAGTGTTATAACTAAAAGACGACTGAAAAGAACACTCAATCATTGCAAATCCTATGACTAATCCGTCACCTATGAAGATTGAAAATTTGCTTCGCTACAAACTCCAACCGTTGGCTTCCGGCCAACATGAACTCCTTTTGGTCCTCTTTCTGCAGATTTGTTCAAGCATTCAATCAGTATCCACTCAATAAGATAACCTGCAAGGGGTTAGTAACAATCTTCTTGTCAAAACAACCTCATTCCGACATAACCAAATAGACCAACATAAAGCACTAGCTCCTACTAGGATTTGTGACTTTAACATTTTTGGAATGCCGGCTAACCAATTCCCGAACATGTTTGCTATGTTCGTACGGGTAGATAAATTAAACTTATATTGAACAACCCACCATGGAAGACATGCAAATGGACAGTCAATAAAAAGGTGTTGAATTATTTTCTCTTTAATACAGAAACAACACTTTTTGTTTCCCCTCCAATTTCTTTTAAGCACATTATTTTTAGTTAATACAACCCCTCTTTTGAGATACTATAGGAATATTTTTACTTTTAATGGAATTTTAATTTGCCCGAAAAAATTCTTGATAGGGGCTGGATGATTGCCAATTAGTGCCGTATATAAAGACCGTACCGAAAATATTCCAGACTTATTCAAATTCCACCTGAAAACATCCTTTTGAGTGCTTAATTGTAAGTTAGAAATTCTCAAAATTAACGCATTCCAAGCATGTAACTTAGTCCCAGTAATAGGTCTTTGAAAAGAAATATTTAAAAGAGTTGATCTCAAAATATTCGCCACTGTATCATTCTTTCTTCTTACCACGTTATAGAGGAGTGGATATTGTCCTTTCAGTGGAGAATCTCCTAACTGTTGGAGTATAAGGCTCTGATACCATATTGAGTTGCATGCACCAACCAGTTCACTCAAAAGCTTAAGCTTATGAGGAAAGGTGGACAATTCACTTATACTTCAACACGAAATGAGCTGCAATTATTTTCTTAATTGCGCTAGCCGGGTCTTGAACTCAAGACCTCTTGGCTCTGATACCATATTGAGTTGCATGTACCAACTAATTCACCCAAAAGCTTAAGCTTTTGGGTGCATTGGTTGGTGCATGCAATTCAATATGGTATCAGAGCCAAGAGGTCTTGAGTTCAAGACCCGGTTGACGCAATTAAGAAAATAATTGCAGTCCATTTCTATTCCACGTCTTAGGCCTGAGGGAGCCTACACGTGAGGGGGAGTATTGGAGTATAAGTGAATTGTCCACCTTCCTCATCAGCTTAAGCTTTTGAGTGAACTGGTTGGTACATGCAACTCAATACTAACCAAATATCTTTTTCCGCCTTCACAATACTGTTCATCTTGTTTATGTTCTCATGTTGAGTGATGTGGTACCACTACTTACAGAAGTATTTGATTCCTTTCTTTTGCAGCCACTTGTTTGATTTGGTAGAGGGACATGGTTCAGTCACCCTGTGCGATTGTTCCAGGAGCCTGTGTTTTTATTGCGGGGTTCATATTATTATCATCCAAGTGATATATAAACTGGAAAATGGTATGATGATTTGATGAGCCCTGAGGAAAGAGTACGGTTTTTTGGCGAATCAGTCAACAGATGCTCTTTTTTCTCCCTTTCCGTAAACTGAATATGGGTTTGATCCTTCACAAGGATTCGATGCATGTAATTCTCTTCTGTTTCCTGGTTATGGCGATTTGTAAATTGTAAACATGAGTTTGATGGATTTTGATGTGTGTAAAGTATTGACACTTACGTACAGGGATTTTTTTTATGCCAGATTTTTTTTTTGTGCGTGTGAGAGCTATATTTAACTAATTGGCGAACTCGCGATTCTCCAAATTTCGTGAGCTATAGCACAGCGAATTGGCCTCAAGACAGTAGGGCGAATCTGTAA
Source organism: Ampelocalamus luodianensis (assembly GCA_036346255.1). Taxonomy (NCBI): domain Eukaryota; kingdom Viridiplantae; phylum Streptophyta; class Magnoliopsida; order Poales; family Poaceae; genus Ampelocalamus; species Ampelocalamus luodianensis. The sequence goes on from CM070627.1 coordinate 488,843, forward strand.
GCTATAATGTGGCAAATCATACCTAGAACTCTTGTAGCCATGATCAACAGAAAGTAGGCCCATTTCTTGAGTTATAACATGACAACTACGAGAGGTACACCAAATGAGCTTCAGGCTCGATTGGAACTAACCAAATCTGTTTTGATTGCTTTTGGTCACCGTCTGAAGAGTAAGGAGGAATAGAAAAGTTCTTGGCCTAATGCCCTGCTACGTTTGGATACATGATATCCAATGGCGAAAAGTTTAACTAATGCCCTACGTTTGGATGTCAAACCTTTCCACAGCATGTTAACTTTCCTCTCATTACCTGGGTTCTAATTAACCTTCAATATCTGATGGCTTCCCCCCCCCCCTTTTTTTTGTGCCACAGGCAAAGGGAGAAGAAATGGTATACATCTATCTAAGGAATCGTGATATGATGGTGCTCATGCCTTTCTTGCCTTCTATGTTTCTTGAGCATAACTTCTCCCGAGCAATGTGCTTTCTCCTCTGAGCTTTAGCATCCCCTGTCTTCAATTTCCAGCTATGTCCACAAGAAGAAATATTTTTTCCAGGGAGGCAAGTTTTATGCCTCTCTTCTATAAATTGTTGTTCATCGACACCCAGCATCACACAACTTCACAATATTCTTTCTTAGTTTCCTTTCCCAGTATAGTTCTTGAAAATTCTCCAACAACTTTCGAGTCTGGTAGTCTGTCACCATGGCCTCCAAGCTCAGCTTCAAGAGAACGGACAGCATCGCTGAGAGCATGCCCGATGCGCTACGGCAAAGCCGCTACCAGATGAAGAGATGCTTCGAAAGGTACTGTAAATTAAACTTGGAAATCATCATTGATGGATTAAAAATAAGGATTTGAATTTGCAACGTGTGTGTGTGTGCTGTGATACACGTAATAGGTTCTTCTTTATGTCATGAATGCATAAGAGATCTGTTGTTGCTGTGAAGGCTTTGTCATCCTAAAATCTGGGGTAAAAATGTTGCAGGTATGTATCGAAGGGTAGGAGGCTCTTGAAGAACCAGCAGCTCATGGAAGAGCTGGAAAAATCACTGGATGACAAAGTCGAAAAGAAAAGCTTGTTGAAGGCTTTCTTGGTTATATTATTTGTTCGACACAGGTGACTTCTCTTTGAAGTCATTTTCTTTCTTTGCAGCAAAAATTAAGTTTGATAGATGGATCTTCTTACCTTAACTAAACTTATGTTTCCAGGAAGCAGTAGTGTTACCGCCATTTGTCGCATTCGCTGTCAGAATGAATCCTGGTATCTGGGAGTATGTCAAAGTTCATTCTGAAGATTTGTCGGTCGAAGGAATCACAGCGTCGGAGTACCTGAAGTTCAAAGAGACCTTATATGATGAGAAATGGTATGCATCCACCAATCTAAATGGGAGCTTCTACATGGATTAGAAAGTAATTTGATGCCACGTGAGTACAAGTATGAAACTGAAAAACAATGGTCTGTTCATGTGAATTTCAGGGCCAAGGATGACAACTCATTGGAAGTTGATTTCGGAGCTCTTGACCTCTCAACACCTCATCTGACGCTGCCCTCATCCATAGGGAATGGGCTGCAGTTTGTATCCAAATTTCTGTCTTCAAAGATGAATGGCAAACCTGAAAGCATGAAGCCGTTGCTAGACTATTTACTCGCCCTGAATTACCGTGGTGAGGTAAGGAGATCGGCCATTCGTGGAGCAGAGATTACCATAAGATCAAAAGTAACACACTGAGTGAACTTATATCCCCATCAACATGCAGAAGCTGATGATTAATGACACCATCGACACGGTGAACAAGCTTCAGACAGCACTGCTCCTTGCAGAAGTCTATGTCAGCGGGCTGCCAAAATACACTCCATACTTGAAGTTTGAACAAAGGTATCTATTGTCATCTTAGGTAGATAAAATTCGTGGTACAAAAATACGCAACTATGCCTAAGGTTTCTTTATACAATGGCCTTGCAGATTTCAGGAGTGGGGATTAGAGAAAGGATGGGGTGACACTGCTGAAAGGTGCAAGGAGACACTGAATTGCCTATCTGAAGTTCTCCAGGCACCAGATCCTGTCAATATGGAGAAGTTCTTCAGCAGGGTTCCTTCCATATTCAACATTGTCGTCTTCTCTATTCATGGTTACTTTGGCCAAGAGAAGGTTCTTGGCTTGCCTGATACCGGTGGTCAGGTATGGGGGGATATCATCAAATAGTAGGAAATAGCCACAACTCACCAATTATCATGCTTTGAAAACATGGTTTCTCTGTAACAGGTTGTCTACATCCTGGACCAAGTCAGGGCCATGGAAGAGGAGCTGCTGCAAAGAATCAAGCAGCAGGGTTTGCATGTAACACCAAAGATTCTTGTGGTAAAGTTCATTACACAATGATCCTAATCATTCGTATCATCTCATTTACAGAACTAGATAAACTATTGGCTGCTATTTTGCCGCAGTTAACAAGATTGATACCAGATGCCAAAGGCACAAAATGTAATGTGGAGCTTGAACCAGTTGAAAATACAAAACACTCAAATATACTTCGCGTGCCATTCAAGACTGAAGATGGGAAGGATTTGCGCCAGTGGGTCTCCCGGTTTGACATCTACCCTTACCTAGAGAGATATGCCCAGGTTTGTCAGCTATGAATTCCGAACTACCAGTCTATCAGTACCCTTTGTGGGGCGTGATCTTGAGTAAACCTTTACCCAATGTAATTTCAGGATGCTTCTGCCAAAATTATTGACATTTTGGAGGGCAAACCCGACTTGATCATCGGCAACTACACTGATGGCAACTTGGTTGCATCCCTCTTGTCTAGCAAACTAGGAGTCACTCAGGTGAAAATAGGCATAAAATAGGATCCTGAAAGATTTCTTTTGGCACCAACCAAAATTTGGTATGACAACCGAAATGATCTTTCTGACAGGGAACAATTGCACATGCTCTGGAGAAGACAAAGTATGAGGACTCAGATGTCAAGTGGAGAGAGCTGGACCAGAAGTACCACTTCTCCTGCCAATTCACTGCTGATATGATTGCCATGAACACTAGTGACTTTATCATCACTAGCACATACCAAGAAATTGCTGGAAGGTCAGTACACTGAATCTTACTGTAAATTCAGTACTCTAACAAGTAACAAGTAAGGATGCTTAAGTACTTATTCCTAGAATTTTCGATTGATGCAGCAAAGAAAAGCCAGGCCAATATGAACACCACTACGCATTCACAATGCCGGGGCTTTGTCGCTTCTCCACGGGCATCAATGTCTTCGACCCAAAGTTCAACATTGCTGCACCCGGTGCTGATCAGTCCATCTACTTCCCCTTCACACAGAAGCAGAAGCGTCTGACAGGTTTACACCCGCAGATTGAGGAGTTGCTTTACAGCAAGGAGGACACTGATGAACACATGTAAGTCCCTTGGAAACACATAAACTTTTCTTTGATTGGACAAAGTTGCTTACTGTTGTGATGCCATGAAATCAGAGGGTATCTGGCAGACAGAAACAAGCCAATCATATTCTCAATGGCAAGGCTGGACAAGGTGAAGAACATCACTGGACTAGTCGAGTGGTATGGTCAGAACAAGAAGGTCAGGGACCTTGTGAACCTCGCCATCGTTGCGGGCCTCCTGGATGCTTCACAGTCCAAGGACCGAGAAGAGATAGAAGAGATCAACAAGATGCACAATCTGATCGACAAGTACCAGCTGAAAGGACAGATCCGGTGGATCAAGGCACAGACCGACCGTGTCCGCAATGGCGAGCTGTACCGTTGCATTGCAGATACAAAGGGTGCATTTGTTCAGGTATACAACAACCTAATAACTTACTGTTTGGTCATGAACAACATATGCTTCCATCCTCTGAAGTCTAAAGCTTTGGAGTGACCAACCATTGCATAAAACTCAACTCTAGCCTTACAATGACTATCTATGGTTTCAGCCTGCACTCTATGAAGCATTCGGGCTAACGGTCATCGAGGCGATGAACTGCGGATTGCCAACCTTCGCAACAAATCAGGGAGGGCCAGCAGAGATCATTGTCGATGGTGTCTCAGGTTTCCACATAAACCCGATGAACGGCAGGGACGCAGGCAACAAGATTGCAGACTTCTTTCAGAAGTGCAAGGAAGACCCAAGCTACTGGAACAAGGTGTCCACTGCTGGGCTTCAACGCATCTATGAGTGGTAAGCACCAGCTTTTTATCCTGCCTCATGAATGGTAGGCACAAATCTTCCTATAACCATCTGATAAAAAAAAAACCATGTGTTATACATGATGGCAGCTACACATGGAAGATTTATGCAACTAGAGTGCTGAACATGGGATCAATGTATGGCTTCTGGAGGACTCTGAACAAGGAAGAGAGACAGGCCAAACAACGGTACCTGCAGATGTTTTACAATCTTCAGTTCAGGAACCTGGTGAGTTTAGGATATGGATATCTGACGCAATGCCCAATCCACAATGCAACCAAGATGGTAATTAAAGGGGTCTGGTCAATGATCATAACATTTTTGCAGGCAAAGACCGTGCCAAGAGTAGGGGAGCAGGCTCCGAAAACCGCAACAGGCGTGGCGCCTGATGAGATTGTAGTAACTCCAAAAGAAAGGCAAGTGCGCCCACTCTTACGAAATTTACTGAGGAAAGACCGGGGAAGCAATTGACTGACCCGTTTGTTGTTTGTAATTTGGATGCTGCAGAAAGCCGCAGAATCGGATTCAAAGGTGAGTGTTCTATTCAGCAATGAACTTAGTTGCAAAACTTATTAGCCTGCCTGCCTAATCCTTGAATGCTCCTTGTGTGCTCAGGATCATGACCAGCTTACTGGGGGCCAAGCCTCGGACCTCTGAAGAAGCTTAAGATGGAGAGCTATGGTGATATTCAGAAGTCAACATACTCGCAGCTGAATTCATTCCATTGATACCAGTGTAAAGTGATTTGTGTGATATTTGTATACATTTGTGATTCTTATTGTGTTCATTGTTGATTGGAAAGATGTAACAAGATCAAAATTGTCAATGGTTACAAGTGATATTAATACGAGGATTGAAGATTGTTCTATGCTGAGAATCCGTTTGACTCAAATTTCATACTGTTACAAACTTACAGGAGACTTGAGTGTCTTCTACCACCAATTCATCTACTGAAATGATTTAGGATTAAATACATATTGGGTCCCGGAACTCTTCACTGAGTTTAATTTCCGTCCCTAGACTACAATATCGGGTAAAACACATCCTCCAACTGTCAAAACCATACAAATATCGTCCCTGGACAGATATTATGAGTGGTTTAGTCCTAGGTGGCATCAAATAGGCAAATTTTTATCAACGTGGCAAACCAATTAGCAAAATGATGGGACCCATGAGCCATCCACATAAGCATCTCCTTCCCTTCCTCTCCTTCCTCTCCTCTGTCCCTTATCTTCTCTCTTGCCTGTCATGGCCGGAAAATAAGGCTTCCCCTCCCCCATCCTCCCGCTCCTCCTCCTCTCCCTCCTCCTCCAGGCCTCCGCCACCCCCACCCAACATCATCACCGTCCCGCTTTCCCCCTTCCTGCCCTCCCAGCTTGGGCACTACAGGGGGCGCACGGCGATGCACTTCACCACAGGACTGGGCTCTGAGGAGTGTGTGTGCGCACTCGCCGAGGTCAGGGCAGATGTGGGCCGCCTGGAGCGCTCCAGCGGCGGGGCGGGCTCATGCCGTGTGAGGACCCCCGGGTTATTTCCGTAAGATCGATGCTTCCCCGATCTTACAGGAATAACTCTAGGCCTCAATGAAATGAATTCCAAATTAACTCCATTTAAGTGAGGGTACCTGACCAAACTAGAGCGAAGGTGACCATGCAAAACCACTCCTCTGCAAGTTCCACATGATGACCGGTTCTCCAAACGATCCAAGTACACACTTAAAGGAATTAAGAGGAAATTTAAAATAACGAGTATGAGTCTCGTATTGGCTCCCAAGATCAGCGATCAACATGCTTATACCCTCATTCAATGTCAATCACAATCATACAACATTCATACATTAATAATCCAAAAGACATACAACTTAATAGTTAAGTCTATAACTATTACAAAGCAGCCGACCGGCCAAATTCAAATATGAACATTAAGTAGCAGCGGAAACAATATAAATAAACCAAAAGGTCCAGCATGGTGTGCCTCATAACCCATGGCAACCGACTGAGAGTTAAAGAACAGAACTATTCGTCAGCGCCGCCGCTTAAATCGACGCTGACGAACTCCTCAGGCGCAAAGTCTTCCTCACCTGAATTTGCAGAGCCGGGTTGAGTACAATTGTACTCGCAAGTCTTACATAAATTAAAATTATTTATGCTTAGAGGATATCAAAAAAATGGCGTTAGTGGCTTAGTTTTGCGGAAAACACAATAATTTTCACCCTACACATACTAGTTTTAAATTTACCATTTTGTAAACAAGTTTTTAAGCAAATGATGAACATATGACATAGATATACATTAATAAACAATTGAATCAAACAAATACCAAAGTGGCATTCCACCTTGATAAACTAAAATGCATGAATACCCATTCATGTTGAATACCAAGTTGTAACTAAGTCAATTTTAATTCAAAGTCTAACAATAATGACTCCTGAATTCAAGCGGTCGTCCGTAACCGTGGACATGGCTATTCAAATAGATTTACACTATGCAGAGGTGTACTACTTTACCCACACGACTCGACTAGCCAGTAAGCCTCCGGATGTCTCCGGACAATGACACACTTCTTAAGGTATGCCGGCCAAGAAAATCGAGATTCGGTGTTGTTTAGCAAGAAAGCCATATTGAGATAAGCCACCTTGCGAGATGAACCCCAGACTTAATACAAACTATGGATAGCGCTTGCTAAGCGGGCTCGCAAGTTGTGTCGGAGATACCGATACAATATAAATAAAGAAAAACAGTGCTCCCATGCACATTATAGAAAATTGTATCGGGTCTTACGAACAAATGATCGAACACAAATGTCCTTACACCAACTGGGGCTTAACCCAATAAAACCCTCCCCTTACTTAACCGAACAGTACCCATATACCGCGTGTGGTGGCACGAATGTTACTTGAATTAACGACGTCACCAAAGTTCGGTCCTTGTTGGTCCGGACAAGACAACCACAAAACCCGAGTCTCGTGCATAACAACACCCACACTAACAACCACTTGTCCAGACCCAAATCACTTTTGAAATTAACAATGTTTAACTTGAGAAACAAATACAAATATCTGGAATAAAATGAAGATAAGAAAGTTTTGTGTCTCCCATAATTGACGGGTTACTCTCGACAATCGATCTACCACAAAACTAGACTCGCATGGCTAAGCAACCCCATATATATACAATATATATTTCACACAACCAACCTTAAGCATATATGTACTAGATTAAATTCAAGGATAACATCATGAATAAGACATAAAAATAGCATCATAAAAATATCGACATAACAAAAATAGCATGCAAGCAATTTTCATTACACTAACTTACCAAAAGATGGGATCAATATGATGCAAAAGAAAGTTCAAATGATACTTACCTTGCTGGAAGTCTAGTTGCTCACTTTCAGTTGCATAGTCATTAACATCGAGCACTTTGGATTGTAAAGAAAAACGACATCGAATAAACACCGTGAAAAGCTAAAAATTCAAATTGCTCAAAAATGCATGAAATTTCTACAGTAGCTAGATCATAATTTTATATAGATTTAGGTGAAATAATTACTTCAATTGTATTTTGTATGAGAGAGTTATAGCAGTTTGAAAAATCAGATTTTGGAAAAACGCTGAAAAATGACCTCCGATCACTGTTCATCTGAAACCTATCTTTTCGCAAAATTTTGTAGAACAGTGGTGGGGATAAGAATTACTTGGTTAGATAGAGAATAAATTTATAAGACCAAAATAATTTGGTTCAACTCATTTGGAGTTTAGAAACATTTTCTATGAATTTTCAAAGTTAAAGGCATTTTTAGTGTAAAAAAATCAGTTTTGGATCATTTTCCAAAATCTATATTTTCTATGACAGAAAATTTTCAAAACTAGTTCAAATTAAAGTTCATTAAAAATAAAAATTATCAAAAATAGTTTCACTTGATTTGAAGTTAATTTGAATTAGTTATGTATTTTTGAAGTTTAATGAATTTTCAGTGTACAAATTATTGTTTTCGAATATCCTTAAACATTTAAATTTTTTTCTACTGAGCCTATCCTGGCCTCAAACACTGACAAGTGGAACCTACATATTTTTTTTCTTGTCCATTTAATTCCTAAAGAAAACATCTATCGACCAATCTAATTTTCTCATAATCATTGACTTAACCGATTCTTCGGTGTTGAATCCAATCGCATGCATAACACTTTCCGATCATATTCTCATATCTTGATCTAAATCCCGTACTAACCTCCACTAAGGCATAATCAAGGTAGTCAATCCAATAAATAATTTTCGGACTCATAAACTTCTATCTACACAATCCATCTGGTTGTTGTACGAAATCCACCAAGTTATGGGCATATGACCATGACTACATCCAACAATTATTCTTCACTAGACAAATTAAGCTAATACTAAATATTCAACTCTACTAGTCTCACATCGGCAAAACATAATCACATTCACTAAAATTCCCACCGATCGAGGTTTATTTGACTAACCGACACCTAATGAGATTAACTATTTTAATAACACATCTAACATCTAATGGCTCACTAATCGATCTACTCATATCTATACCACCGAACTTAGTCGTGAACGACCTCTACCAATCCAATCATATATGTGCCTCTACGATCAACTAATAATCATTTATCTACTAATCCAATTGAGGGTACTAATCTATCAACTCAGCACCTAGGACTTAACTACTAATTACATAACAATCCAAATATTTATCCACAGTTAAATAATCCATTCTACATCTCCCAATTCTAGCATATAAGATTCGCATAACTATCAGTTAAGACATCCGATCAAACAATCCAATAATGTACTTAATCCGACATCCAACGAGCAATAATACACATAAAGAATAGATATATCTTTAAACATCTACACATACGTCATCCATCAAGTAATAAATTATAAAAATCCTTATGCGTCCTATCTCCTAAAATTACTAATCCAACGTGAGGGAAAATCTCCAATTAATGTATTATGCAAAGATCACTACTAACTTCCATGCAACTTTAAAATAATATCCATGCAACTTTAAAATAATATCGTCCCATCAAATAATCTAATCATATATTTAATATAGTATCTATCGATCAATAATACATGTATTTCGCCACAATAATCTAGTTATTCGCATTCACCAATATATCGATACATAATCACGCCTACGCTCAAACACGACATAACCAGAGAATTATACCGGTCTTAAGCTACCAAATAATTTTTACAATTAAACATGCATAAATAGATGTCATGCTCATGACTAATATGCAACATGCACGACTAATATCATAGCACGGTAACAAAAATAACACTTAAAATTTTACCGCAACACTAGATGCGCGAATCGTCACCGGACGTCGTCTTCTTGGCTCCGCGTCCACGCCTGCCGTAGTCGTCGCCGATCCCACGTCCGCTCGGCCTCTCGTCCGTAGTCGTCGCGGAACTCGTCCACATTCCGCTCAGCCTCTCATCCGCATCCACGTCCGTGTCCACCATCCCGGTGCCGCAGCATACACCACGCCCTCGGCGCTGCATGCGCCACGCCGTCCTCCGTCATTGCTCTCCCACTGGGCTCCTCCGTCTACGCCGCGTTTTGGGCCGCGCTCACTGCCGCTCCACTGCCTTGCGCCACCTGCTGCCAATGTGAGTCGTCCCAACACGGTAGTATTCCAAGCACACCAGCATAAGAAAATCGAAAACATTGCTTTCAGCTGTCAAGTGCGTTGTAGGAGAAGGGTCTGGAACTGGATGGCTCCTGTACCCATCTTCGGGTACAGGAATTCTTCCTTACCGGTGTCGTGCATGGTGGGTTTGGATTGGTGTGGTTGTTTCTGAATTCTGTGTTAGATTTGGTGCTTTACTACTGCTCTGAAACCAAGAACCAAATGGTCTTGCTGACTATTGTGTACGATATGAACTCCGTGTCGTCCGTTATGCAAGTTCCAGCCTTTGACTTGGGGTTCTTAGCACCCGTCAGTTAGTGTAATGAATCTTCACATGTCAGAGCACACAAACCAAAAGGGAATACCGTTGGGTGGCATGAAAATGGATGGTTCGTAGTGCGGTTGGCTCGTATACTGCCAACCGCCGCACCACGCGCGCTGGCTAGAACGCCACTGCAGCGCCGCCTCAGCTGGGCTGCCGCAAGCTGCCTTGACACTGCGTCGCCGCAGCCCGCGGCCGCTGCCAAGCCACGCCTTGCGCCCGCTGCCACCGCGTCGCTGCCTCCACTGTGCCGCTTTGCCGAGCCGCATGGCCAGCGCCACGCCGGGCTGCCGCTGCCATGCACCAGCGGCCGCATGCTTGTGCTACTCCCGCCACTGCTGCTCCTCCATATCCAAGCCGATGCTACTTCTTCTTCCACAGAAGAGGAACACTAGCTCAAGCTCACTCCCCAACCGAACAGCTTATGCCATCGCGAATCGCTCAAATAACTGTGCATGTGAAAACTAATTGGATGCATGAGTGGGAAGCCTAGATGATAAGGATCACCACGGTATAACATGCATGGCTGGATTTTTCCATTTTTTGGGTGGGATTTGGAGGGAAGAAGTGAAGATGAAGTGCTGGTTTGAGAAAGAAGAACAGGTGCTGCGTTGGGGAGAAGGATCGGTAGTGGGGCTTAGGTGCTTTGGCTGAGCACATGATGGGGAAAGCAGTGGGTGAGAGAATGGCAGTGGAATGCAGTGAGTTGGGTTGGACAAAAGGAAATGGCTAGCTCATGCATATAAGTATATACTACTGGCTCCTCTGCTGCATGTCTCTCTCGGTCTGTGTGTAAAGCAGCATGCTTTGCATGTATATATGTGTGCAACTAGCAGCTACTAGCAGTATACATAGCAGTATACAGTGAACAGAGTGGTTGATCAGTAGTAGTAGCAGTGCGTAGCACTGCACAGTTGTAAGCGTGAGAAAAGAATTGGCAGTGATGAGATATGGCAGTGAGGTAAAAAGAAAGGGAAGGTGGCAGGGCTGTTCGGTTGGGGGGAGCTAGGGGGGATAACAGAATTTGCAGTGAGAACTATGGTTGAGATGAATGGATATGCTGAGGAGAAAAATAATGATGGGTCACGCACAAGTTTTATCTGCTACTTCTTTTTCTCCTTTGGTCAAATCGCTCAAGCTGTCATGCATGCGCGAACTAACCGTCAAAATGGAACGCTCTCGAGACACCGATCGCAACGGTATAACATGCGTTGTCGGATTCTTGATTTTTGATGGTGATTGCGAGGAGAGAAGTTGGGAAAGAGAATGGACATACAGACGTCTCGCATGCAGTCGGTCGGACTGACAAAGAACGGTGGTACTATGCATGCATCATGATTTTTGGTGGTGATTGCGAGGAGAGAAGTTGGGAAAGAGAATGGACATACAGACGTCTCGCCTGCGGTCGGTCGGACTGAAAAAGAACGGTGGTACTATGCATGCATCATGATTTTTGAAATGCATACTAAAACAAGAAAACAAAATAATTAGATTTAATTGCAGTCTTTTAAACAATTTGATTTAATATTGCTTATTATTATTATTATTATTATGTTTATGCAACTTTTTAAACAACTCGATTTGATTTTTAAATGCAAACTTTGATTCGATTTTAAAAGCAACATTTTAATTAAACATGGAATTTTTTTTAAAACACAATCAATTATTTATTAGACCGCCAAACTAAATATTAACATCCAGATTCTAAAAATTAGGGTGTTACATGCCGCTGCTCATCGAGGTGGGGTATGGCCAAGCGGCGGGACCCAGAGACTGCCACAACATCCACGTCCTTCTCGAGCTCTCTCTTCCTCTCCGGAGACTCCCGTGTTGTCGCCATCCTCGACACCCGCAGCATCCGCGCCCTCCTCGACTACTTTGCGCTCTTCGGTGGCCACCGCCCGCCCGCTTTCCTCGACGCCGCCACGCCACGCTCAAGCAGCAGTAGAAGCAGGGAGATGAAGGAGGGGAGCAGGAGGCCCACTCGCCTTCCTCGACTCCGCCTCGCCGCCACGCGAATATACCAGGTCGCGCCGGTCTTCCACACCGCCTTCACCGCCATGTTCGATGTTGTTGAGGCCGGCCTCAACGGCGCCTCTGGGTCCATCGAGTTCACAGGCTTGTCGTCCTCCCAACTTTGCACGCTGACGCCGCCGCGCATCTCAAGGTTGCCAAGCAGCTGCGACGCAACGTCGGTCCACGAGCGGGCGCCGTGCCTGATGTTGCACCAGGCCTTGCAGTCGAACCTGGTCGCGACGGTGGGATGCCGGTACACTCATCGTGCGAGTGCGGTCTTGCCCATGGTGCTCGAACCGACGACGGGGATGACTTTGAGCCGTCTGTTGTCGTACACGTCCTCCGTCATCCACTTGAGCAGTGGTTGAGGTTGCGAACGTAGCGGTTGACGCAGCCTTGGGAGTGTTTGGCGAGGTCCCTGACCTGCCTTGTCCAGGCGCAGACATGGTGGTGGTCGCCATCATCGGTGACCTTGCTGAGGTGGTGGAGGTCGTTCATGCTCTCCATCTCGTCCTTGATGAAACGCACCTCACCGAGGACGCGTTGAGTGTCATGGCAAGGCAACCCAGCAGCGAGTCCATCGCCCTGCGCGAAGCTGAAGACGAAGCCGCCATCCATCTCTCTCTGACTCCCTGTCACTCTGTGTGTGTAGAAACGTGCAGCTACAACCGGTTGCTACCTTGCATTTTCGGAGAGTCAATTCAATATGCATATGGGTATTGATTGCGCTGCTGCTTGCTGTTCTGCGCTGATAGGGACAAGGGAGGGGCATGGCAAGGCTGGCAGGTGGGCCATGGGCCCACGCGCAATGACTAAGTCAATGACAGGTGCCAGTGTGGACAAAATCAGACTTTATTACGTCAAAACCGTAGTCAATCAGGCGGAGGGGTAAAATTTATCTAGTATTGGGAGGTGAAAGACACGTTTTACCCTATTTTGTACGTGAGGGACGAAATTGAAACTCAATGAAGAGTTGAGGGACCCTATATACTTAATCCAATGATTAAAGGACTAGTTCCAAGCAAGCACCAACTTACAAAAAACAAATGAATATAATTTCTTTCGAAACATTTCTAAGCGCTGCTGACCGGTGACCGGCTGACCGCTGAGAACGGGAAGTTCCAATTCTTTTTTTAAAAAAATTCCAGATATCGCTCAAGAAAAAAAAACCCAAAAAATAGAACAAGACATTACCTACAAACGAATCCTAGGATAAACCAAAAACAAGATACACCAAAACATGGAACAGCGTGATATAACATTCAAAAGAAGTATTCACAATTGACAAAATAAAAAAGCTCTGGAAGCGTTGCCACTCACGAATGCCACTTTCGTTCAGTTAGTAACACTAACAACCATCCCAATGTGCTTAGCATGTTTCAACACATAAATCCAAATACCAGCCAAGCACATTCTGAAAATCCAAACGCAAATATGAAATTTGACTCACAAAAATAAATAAAATAAAAATCCAAAACAGGTCCATAATCCATAATCCAGCCTCATGAAACATACGGTCCGTGGAAAATGTAACCAAGAAAACATGGATCAACATAGTATGGCCTCAGATTACGAGTCAGAGGGCCACAGCAGGACACATACTTGGCAGCAGATTATTACTGAAGCCTTCACACGATTAAAAACCCACAAGCAGCAAACGAGACATGGAGGCTACTTATTAGTCAAGCAGCACTAGATTCGAGAGCCTCAACAATAGAACATGACCTTCTTCACGCTGTCCTTGAGTGCTGGAAGGGGCCTAACGGCTCCACCACCGGCCGCGCGAGTGCTGCGGGACGTCGACGAGCCGGACTGTGCTCCACGTGCGCTTGCCATAGAACCACTGTCGGAGCTATCCGGCTCCATGTAGAAGCGGGCGCGGAAGGCAGCCAGATGAGCGTAGTATGCTGGGGGAACTGCAATGTTGAGTTCAAGACTTCAGTTCAGCAGATACATGGACAGTAAAATTCTCAGGAAGGTAACCTACCAATGGATACAGAACGTGTGCACCTCGCGTAACTGCAGAAGCAATTGAAAGTTAGAGACTGTTCATTGTCCAAGCAGCTGAGAAGAACTAGGCAAAGAATGCTCAAACTTACGTGTAACAGAGGTTGTGTGTAAGGGTCTGCAATGCATCAGCTGTGAAGTTGTTCTCATCCCACAGGACATGGTAATGAGCAGGACGGCTTGTGCCCTATGGATGGAGATCATTTGAACTATCGCCTTATAGATGTTTAAATGGCAGCAACGTGTAAGTAGGTCTCATCATTTACCTTAACGCCAGCATGGCTGCACAGGAAGAAGTCAAACTCTGTAGGATGGCAAATCTTGGAGTCAACAACAGTACCTGCAAATGGGAAAAAAAAACGAGAGGCAATTAGATTAGCAAAGGGTATTGGCATGAGAAAGAAAGAAGCAACCTGCAGAACAATGACCTATCAGTACAGTACTCACCAGGCAGTATGTTTCCACTCCTGTCGACTGACTTTTGGTCATTGTGGTTGTGTGCAAATAATCTGGTGTGGTGGCGCTTCTGAACCACGATGAAAGTCACCTGAGGTTGGTAATTTGCTTCCAGCGATGCGCACGCCTGAGAAGCAGACAAAAAGATTAAAATAAAGTGGTAAGTTCTGAAAATTAGGGGAAATTTTTACCTTTCGGATTGCATCAAGCTCATGCAGTAGAACTTGGTAAAACTGGCCTTCACTGACACCATCCCTGTGAAAGGCAATCAACCACCTTTAGTCCAAACTCTCAAGTATATTGCAACATGATTTTTTTAATCAGACTCTAGCCTAAACCCCGTGGCGAAAATCAGCCAGAAAACAGAACATAACCAACAAGTTTCCTGCATTGGGTTCCTTTCTTTTTCTTTCATGAATGCTATTCTATTAGACATTCTTTTCTCATCAAAGGAAACACAAGATTTGACCAGAGTCAGCTTGACTCAGTCAAAAATCAAGACTAATTAGTCAACTCCATCAACTCAAAACTGTCCGGGATTCAATATGCTGGTACTGGCCAGGATTTCCAGTGGCCGACCAGTTACTCCTGTTTTTTTTTTTCCTTTAAAAAACATGTGCCTCAAAGCATGAGTGGAAAATTCTGTACGGGATCATACCTATAGAATATTATTCGCTGAGGCTTTTCTCCGGTTGATCTTCTGAAGGACATAAGAAGCTCCCTGCAAATGTGGGCCTCACAATGTATGACTTGTACTGAAAAGTAAAAGGACAGAAACAGGAAGGAGATTGGGGTGACGCGGGCATACCTGATCATGCCACCGGAGGTGGTTCCTTTCTGAGGATCACGCGTGACTTTATATAGATCCTCTATTAACTCTTGCCTGTGAGGTTGAGCAGAAACTAAGCCAGCATACTTCGTCACCTCAGGCCAATCTTGGGAGGCCACAACCTGCAGGGTGACAAATAGTTGTTGATTAATGTAGTCAAGAACAGTCACTAAACATAAAGCATTAGATTGCTCAACTTACAGCAGCAATCGAAGGGCTGCTGTCTTCACCAGGATGAGGATGGGTGACATCAGCACCAAATATAATGGTAGGCCTATCAGTGACCAAAGGAATGCGTCTTGACACCGCATCAACCAGTACAGTGTTCCTTCCCCCAACCTTTGAAAACAAAAATTATGTTGGACTCAACAAATGAAGAAATGCATAAAAGGCAATGGGAAATGAAATCGCTAGAACACCAACCTTGACATTTATCTTCAGAGCAAGATTTGCCAGGATCTGTTTGTTCATTTTACGTACTTGCTTCGTACAACAGCACTGCGAAACTAATCCAAGGTCAATTTCGCAGACACGCTTCAAATCACCTGATACCAGCAGAGAATGAGCATTTGGCTCGAATCTTGAGCACAGTTGTGCAGGATTAATATAAAAGAACCACCCCAGGTTGAAAGTTTAGATACCATAAAGATGACCATTGTTATCAGGAAGTATTCCAATAAGCAAATCAAGCTCCTTGCGCTGTGGTCCAAGTACGTTCATTACATCATGGAACCCGGCTTTCAGAGCTCGCTCCACTTGACCAGGATGTGCATACATAGGCAGAAGAACAGGCTCCAAAGCAAAGTCCTACAATTGCTTGTAATATTGTTACTGTTGTAAACAAGTACATGAAGTAAAATAGTTTGTACTATATAGATGCTTTTTTGTATGTCAATGTGCAAGTATATCCGGACGCATCAGGGATACTTGCCATTCCTGAAGCTTGGCACATGAGAGCAAGTTCACGACAGAATACAGTAGCAACACTCTCTTGCACGTCTTGAGCGAAATTGACACAGATCCAGCTCCTGACTCTACCACCATTTACCATTTTCTAGATAAGGAAAAATGAAAAATGAACAGTAAGGATTGAGATAAAGTAAATAAAGAAACATATCTTTGATTGAGGAAGTGTAACACTAACGGCAATAATAACTAGGCCAAGAGTCCAAGACTAAGGGACATTAATACAGCTGTATGGGTGTCGGAAAATATATTTACAGCAGTAAAAAAAATCAAGAGAAAAAAAATAGCTGGTACAATAACTAGCCACTAATTTTCGCCATTCAAACAATGCAATTATTCGAACTTGAACACCCAAAGCAACAGTATTCTTCCGATTTAGTGCATTGGAAGCTTATTGTGAGACAAGAAGATGAGCAAAAAATTTCTTTTGAATTCAAGCAGATAGGCAACATCCTCAAATGAGCTCATGTTTCCCGACAGAACAGCTAAAACCATACCATTTCATAACAGATATAGAACCGAGTTGTATTAAATATACCAATCTAAATAATGCCGAAAATACTATTCAAATAAAAGATCCAAACTAGTATTACCTTGTTCATCATATTCCACTGACCAACTCTAGGCAAGCAATCCTTCTCTCTACCAGTCTCGTTATACTTGAGCTGCATGAACAGGAAGAAAATGGAAAGTGATTTAAAAATATTACAAGGAATTATGAGGTATGGCCGCACCCTCTCATGTAACTATTGAAACAATACTCCATCCATTCAGAAAACAAGTCACTAGAAGATAAGGGCGAAGGGCACAAGACAAAGGAACTTCAAAAGCCGGAACTTCAAAAGCCATTGTCTCAGCATGAGTGGGGTTCCACCTACCCGAGGAGCAGGTAAAATCCGTGCCTCAACTGATGCCATACGTTCGCTGATCTTAATGCCAAACTCTTTTGCATAAGGATCATTGTGGTAAGAGTTGTTATTAACCATCTGTGGACACACACAAAAAAAGTTGTGTTTTCCATAAGCATGTGAACTTGCTCAAGCGATGGTAGCGCCCCAAAAGAACTGGAACAGATAAGAAATGCTATACCTGAATTATGTCACGCTCCCGATCATGTGGGCGCTGACATGTCTCCTCCAAAAGAGTTCTTATCTGACTCTGGTTCAGTCTCTTGGAGTATCTCTGTCCCTCAACTATTTTGCAGACCTGAAAAACTAAGATTTTTTAGCACATATCGAAAACAATAGAATTGCAGATTTTTGTGCCAAAAGTTAAACAAGGAAACAAGACAGTATTGTAGATCTTACTACAAAAAAGGAAAAAAAAATATGTTAACACTAGCTTACCTCCATTGGAAGGTAATTTGGACGCTGCTGATTGCCAACTATTAGACAGGGAAGGTAGGTGTGCTGGATGGCAAAGCCATATGTCTCTTGAAAATATTGTACAACAGACTTTACTGTGCCCCCTTGATCAACAGGAAAACTGTGCCAAACGAACAATTCTTTTAAGAGAACAAGAATGACTGCAGAGGAAAATAAAAGTCAAATCACAATAGTGCACGATGAAAAGAGGAAGCTCAATACGTTAGCTCCCGAGTTGCCTGGGATGTTAAACCAGATATGCGATACTTCCGCCGCATGTTGCCACGATGAGTAACTTCCACCTTCACTCCTCTTAAGGCCTTCTTGATCTAGGGTGTTCCGCAATAACATAGAAATTGCTTGTTAAGTTAGTTAATAAAATGGCAAACACATAGGCAAGAAATCGCAGCTCATATACACAAGACCAAATAAAGCCATTGAAATTAAGATGGATTATTTGAAATAGATGCAACAATTAGTTGTAGATTCATTTGAAGAACCCAACACTTTTGTCTTACGACAAAGGTACTGAATCATGTGGAATTTCGGGAATAGTTGTGTATATCCCGTAGGATCTCCCACACTCTTTATTTATAGTCTAAGCATTGAATTCGACTCTAACACAACATTAAATCCGACTCTAACACGGCTCTTTACTAGATCCTAATACTGACTCACCAACACTCCTCCTCAAGATAGACCGAAGATATCAATCATGCTCATCATGTTACATATTGTAGCACTCTCGCTAGGACTTAACCTTTTAGTGAAACAATCAGCCAACTGGCCAACTGTTCACCAGACTTGACATACTCCAAGTTCAGCATCCTACCATCGAGTTTTTCCTTGATGAATAGCCTATCAATCTCAACGTGCTTAGTACGATCATGTTGTACCGGATTGTTAGCAATGTTGTTTGCAGATTTATTGTCGCGATGCAACACCAAGAGATTATTCCTTTATATCCAAGTTCAGACAATAAACCATTCATCCATATCATTTCACTCACACTCAACGCCATTGTTTTATACTCTGCCTCTGCAGTAGACCGAGCCACAAACTCTTACTTCTTGCTCCTCCATGACACAAGGTTATCTCCCACAAAGATGCAATATCCAGAGGTAGACTTCCTATCATCCATCCTGCTCACTCAATCACCATCGCAACACCCTTCCATATTCAGGAGTTGATTCTTTATGAACCAAAGGCTTTTCCCAGAGCTACTCTTCAAATACCGCAGGATTCGATAGACAACATTCATGTGTCCTGTTCTAGGATCATGTATATATCGACTAACCACACCTACTACATATGACATATCAGGTCTTGTATGGTACAAATAGATGGAAAGCCCAACAAGCCTTTGATAAGTTTCCTTGTCAACTAGATCTCCCGACTCAAAACAGAGCTTGTAATTCCTATCAATAGGTGAAGCAATAGAGTGACACTCAAGCATACCTATTTCTGCCAGCAGATCAAAGACATACTTCCTCTGGGAGAAAATTATGACATTCGAAGAACAGACAATCTTAATCCCAAGAAAGTATCGAAGAGTTTCAAGATCTTTCACCTCAAATGCCTCTCCTAGTTTTTTCTTCAAGGACTTGATTTCTTCGATATCATCTCCAGTGATCACAATATCATCAACATAGACTATCAATATGGTGATATATAATCCTTTATGCCTATAAAACACAATATGATCTCCATTGCACTGAAAATAGCTCATACTACAGACTGCACGTCTGAATCTATCAAACCACGCCCTTGAAGATTGCTTCAAACCATATAAAGACTTATTAAATTTACACACATTCTCATCAGTCTGCATGTTCTCAAACCCTGGATGAATCTCCATGTATACCTCCTCTTGTAAATCACCATGTAGAAAAGCATCATAGTCTATCTTATATGTTTGACTATAACCTGTTGCAACCAACCGTGCCTTGTATCTCTTTATCTTTCCTTCGGAACTTTGTTTAATCGTAATCCATTTGCATCCTACTACCCTTTTTCCTTTTGGAAGTGGAACAAGATCTCATGTCTTGTTCTTCTGAAATACAATAAGCTCCTCCTCCATGGCATCCTTCCATTTAGGATCCTACTTTGCAGCTCGCCAATCTTTTGGAACATGCATTGTCTGAAGAGATGCAATGAATGCCTTGTATGTAGGTGAGATATGAGAATATGAGATGAAATTTGTAATATCATGCTCAAAACCATACCGAACTGGAGGCTTTCCGGCATTAGCTCTAGTTTTCCTACGTTGCGCAAGTGATAACTCTAGATGGGAGTGATTAGAAGGAATATTATCACTCACCCCAATGGGAGACAATGAACTTGATGGAGAGAGACTCGAGAAGGAATTTGGGACTGAATCAACTGGCAAGGCCGGCTGTTCAGGCTGTGGCGGCTCTTGCTATTCTGGTTGTGTCTCTACCAGCTTCGCTGGTGGCTCAGGCACTGACTGCTTGTCCCTCTGCTTCTCCCCCTGTTTTCCAAAGCGTTTTCGCTGATAAACCTTCAATTCTTTTGAGGCTATCACATCTCTTACATATTCCGTTAGGCTTAGGCACGGAATTGTTCCCACAATGACTTCTTCTCGTTGACTATCACTCTCTTTGTTCTCTCCCTCTCGACTGTCACCCTTAGTGATAGGAGAGAACTCCAAAAACTGACCAAGAGTACGTCCACTCGTGTAGTAAGGCTCAAACTCTCGAAATGTTACATCCATACTCACGAACAACCTTCGCTCAACTGGGTTCCAGCATTTATATCCTTTCTGACTTGATGAATAGCCTATAAAATACATATCAATGCCTGCGGATCCAACTTGCCAACCGCTGGTCGGTGATCCCATACAAAGCATACATAGTCAAACACCTTGGGAGGCACCTTGAACTCTCGCTGACCCAAAAGAAGTTCAGCGGGAGACTTGGGAGGCACCTTGAACTCTCGTTGACCCAAGTATTCGAGATGGCATGCGAGTGATGAGATACGCTGCCGTCATCACTGCCTCTCTCCATAATCCCTTTGACACATTCATCTGAAACATGAGTAAACGTGCTACTTTCAACAAATGTCGATTCTTCCTTTCAGCAACTCCATTCTGAGGTGGGGTTCCTAGACATGTAGTCTGATGAAGTATCCCCTCCTTTGAGAGATACGCTGCAAACTCCTTGTTAACATACTCAGTTCCTTTGTCTGTTCGAAGAATCCGTACCTTTACACCAAACTGAGTAACAACCATCCTATAGAAGTCCTGAAAACACCGAATGACCTCGCTCTTGTGCTTCATCACGTAAATCCAAGTCATATGAGTATAGCAATCAATAAATGTAACAAACCACTTAAAAACCACTCACAGAAGTAACTGAGCACGGACCCCAAACATTATAATGTATTAATATAAAAGGTTTGTAACTCTGAAGACCAATGCTATTATATGTAGACCATGTATGCTTTCCAAACTCACAAGCATCACACACAAGTTTACTCATCAACCTTCTTGAACAAATCAGGTATAACTGACTTAAACTCTTAAATGGCAGATGTCTCAAGCAACGATGATGTAACAAAACTTCTCCCTCAACTCCTCCTAAAGCCACAGCCAATGCCGTATTAACCTGATCAATGTACAACAGACTATTATGCCTTATTCCAATCCCAATCCTCTTCCTAGTTCTTTTCTCCTAGAACAAACACGAATCCTCATTAAATGTGACAGTGCATTTGAATTGATCAAATGATAGAACTAACTGAAAGAAGGTTGACTGGAAAGGAGGGATCATGAAAAACAAAAGATAAAGCAAATGATAGTGTGTGCTCTACATATCCCACACCTTCAATAAGCTGGGAGGTTCCATCAGCTGTTTAGACAATTTCAGAATGAGTATACAGGGTGTAAGATGCAAACACACTAAGTGAACCCGTGATATACTTGGATGCCCCTGAATCTATGATCCAATCAATATGAGAATACTTATATGTGGATGCAAGTGCATGTGCTTGAGTACCTTCACCCACGTGGGCGTAGTTGGCAAAGTTACCAAAGGAGGTGGAATCATGAGACGTCTCCCATGCCTTTTCCCGCTGCCACTTCTCCCACTGCATAGCTTGCTCGCCTGTCAGAGTAACAAACATGATCTCCTCTTTCAGGGCCATATTAGCCCTAGGGTCAACTCGGCCCCTTCCTTGACCTCCACCTCCACGACCATCACGATTTCCACCTCAGCCTTGATAATCTCCAACTCGGCCTCCCCAACCACCACGACCTCCACCTCGGCCTCCATACAGTAGAGAAGGACAAGCACGACTCAGATGTCCTCTCACCCCACAGTTGTAGCACTCTCTATCATCTGGTATGGCGTATGCAGATCTGACATGGTTGTTGTCCCCCATTACTCGTAGTTGAATCTCCTCCCACACCATAGCTGAAATAGCCTCCTCCATAGTAGACAATTTTGCCAAGTGAAACATGGCAGCCTTTCTACTCTCAAACTTTGGGTTCAGTCCCTTCAGAAAATGTGTAACCCGTTTGCGTTGCAGCCACACCCTACCAGCCTCAATATCACCAGTACATGTTAACTGCAGTTGATCATAGTGATTTAAATATGTCCAAAGCTGCTACAATTCACTAGCATACTCCTGGACGGTCTTCTCCTGTTTCAGAGCCTTCATCTTACCCTGGACCACCATCATCATCATCACATTTCCTACCTCGGAGTACATGTTACTCAGTGTCTTCCACATCACTGGTGCACTCTACATCATTTCCACCATCGAAGCGATGGATGGAGACATCGAAGTTAGCAACCAAGCCATCACTATAGAGTTGGTGATGTTCCACACCCTCCAATCCATGCTCGCCTTGTCTGCAGGCTCAACACAAGTCTCCTGCAGATATGTCGTGTGTATCTCCCACGATCACGACAATCCTTCACGCATCAAAGTTTTGCTGAACCTTAGTGAGTTCCTTCACGGTTACCCAAATCATGTAGAGCCGTGACATCAAAAAAAAATTCAACACATAATTTTTCTCTCTACTTTTCTTCTTTTGGCCGACACCTTCTCTCTCCTCCTTTATCTTTCTTCATTGCTTTTCTTCTTTCGGCCAAGACTCAGCAACGGCGGCGATCCGGTTCAAGATCCACGCAGTGCTGGTGTTCCAAGAGGTGGCGGAGGCCCACCTCGTCGTATCTGGCGGTAGCGGCGGCTTCGCTTGGTCGATGGCGACCCGAGGCGATGGCGGCGGTGGCTTCGCGTCCCGAGCTCCAGCCTCCTCCCCGCCAGCATGAGCTCGACCTTGAGGCGACAAGATGGCTAGGTTGCAAGAGGCGACGAGGACGAACGACCACAGCGGTGGTGGCTAAGGTAAGCGAGGTTAGGGTTCGGGTTTGGGTTCGATGGTGGTGGATGGAATGGGGATGGCTCTGATACCATGTAGAATTTCGAGAATAGTTGTGTGTATCTCGTAGGATCCCCATACCCTTTATTTATAGTTTAAACATTGAATCCAACTCTAACACAACATTAAATCCGACTCAAACACGGCTCCTTACTATATCCTAATACTGACTCACCAACAAATCCCATTTGAACACTAGCTCTTCTGAAGAAGTAAAAGGATCAAACAATGAGTAAAAAATGTTAGCTAGGTATACCTTGACAAGTCCAGCATCTGAGAGGGGCCTCGAGTGGATGTCAGTGTTTAAAAGTTGTGCAATAAAATCGATGACAGGTAATGGTTCGAAGAAAGCAGTCGCCGACATATCTGAAAAGGTAGAAAAAGAAATGAAAATATATATTGAGGGAAGGAGCGTTCAAGAAGTATGAAATAATCGATTAAGCAACACGAAGAGGCATCGCTATCAAAAAGTTCACAGTAACAGAACGATGTGAAATTGTGAATGCTTTGTACCATAAATAACAGTAACATCACATCTGAAAGATAGCTGGCATCCAAAGAACATATATTAAAGCAGCTTTAAAATTGCACCAAAGCCTTAAGTTATGATTGATTATGCTAGCTAGCTAGTTGAAAATGCATCTACGTATCAGTTTTTAACACCTTCAAAATAATATCATTATTGAGAATAGCCTTTCTATCAGCAAGTAAAAAGAATCACGTTTATGAGTTAGCTATTAGGCCCTTTATGACATAATCATAAGCCATGGAAAATAATCAAACTCCAGCTTTGCTAAGATTGGAAATGTGCTGCTAACAGGAAGTGCCAAACATTGACTCAGCAATCGGCATCAGCCTGATTGCATATCTATTAGAAGGGTTTAGGTCTAAATGTTATGGCCAGAAGAACAAGATTGAAAATGCATGCAGCATTTTTATTGCTGACTCCATGGTTTCACAATGTATTACATACACATGCCCAAGAGAAACTCCCTATTTTAGACCATGGTTCCCAGGAACTATAATGCCCCAGTTAATTAATACCATACATACATTCATGCGCGAGAGAGAGAGAGAGAGAGAGAGAGAGCTTTACCAATATTCAGTGACAAGCCCATTTGAGTAGGACGAATGCTCTGATAAAACCCACGCCAGCTTTCTAAACCCTCACCAAGAGATCGCCTCCTCCCCAGGTCAGACGAGAAGAAGGATCTACCAAATGGTGTGTATCTGTGGAACAATGGGATGGAAAGCATCACTCTACAGTTCTCATTTATTTCTCCTATCATATGATACCTAGAGATTCATTCTACCTTGCTGTTGGCAGCTGACGCAGGACAATATCAAGAACTTGCAAGGTCTCTTGAGGTGTCTCTGCCTGCCTTCCAGCTAGAAAATGCCCAAGACGTTGAAGATCAGCTCTTGCAGCAAACTTAATCACTACCTTATAAGTTTTCTGACGCCTAGATCATAGAAGGACAGTCAGAAATGTCAAACACAGTATGCTATGTCCTAGAACCAGAAAACCATGTAGATGAGAAAGGTTCAAGGACAGACCTCTCCAAACCAGAACCATAATCTTCCGCAAGTAAAGTGATGTGAAATTCTTTTGAAGTAAATGGCAATGGACCAGCCGTGTGTAGGCTCTTCCTACCATCATAGACCGGAAGCCGCCCTCCCAAATATGATGCCTTGTGCAGCTTCACCAACTCTTCCATCACAGCATGGCTTACAATTCGTGACGTAACTTCTGGGGTGATCGAAACCTGTGAAGAAACCATAGCATGGTAAAAACTTTCAGAAGTTAAGAACATTAGCTACAAGGAGAATGCTGTCAGGGGAAAAACCAACACACATCATACTGATGAAGATCCTTGTCTGGCAGTTCAGCCAAGAAGTGATTTGCCTTCACCAAACACCTGGTGCCAATACTTCCATTTCCTGGGCGGCGAGGAAATCTGTATGACTTGCTGGACACTGGAATTGCTTGGACAATCTCCTGGCTCGCACTCAATTCACCCTGCATGGACAAATCCTTGAGCTGCTCCGTGACCTCAAGAGCAAGAGCCCGTGGTGATGCCTCCGGAGAACCTGCTTCTGGTGAGGAGATGCCAGCAGGCTCATGTGGAGCTTCCATTGCTTGGCGCAGCTCGGGAGCTATGGCGGACGGGCCAGCACCACGTCCACCTCTACCACCACCGTTGAAGTGTGGTGGCCGCACTCCTCTGTAGGGCTGTCCATGGCCCAAATACTCCGCAGCAGGACCAGTAGGCTGCCACTGCTGCATCACCATTGCGCCGCGAGGTTGAGGCGCAGCTCCCTGTCCCTGATAGTAGCCCGCTCCACGGCCACCTTGTAGGTGCTGCTGAGAATAGAGGCCACCCTGGCCACGGCCACCTCTTCCCTGGCCACGGCCACCTCTTCCCCGGCCCCCTCTCCCACCACCAGGCTCAGCAGCTTGTGAGCATTCGCCAAACCCAGGCAGCGTTGGTCTCCTCGATCCCATACCGAGGACGGTGAAACAATGCAGTTGACAAACCCAATGAACTGCCAGGAAAGTAAAGTTCAGTTCTTAGAAATTTTTTTTATCATAACTGTGCATTCTCCAGAGAGCTTCATACACCCAATATAACATCTAGACAGCCATGTACTATAAGACATTTTCTTAACAAACTTAGTGACTGAGCTAGATAGCATAAGAGGGTATATAGTTTCTTAATGTTTTAACACAAAAGCGAGTTAACGAGGTTCAGACTGTTAGAGATATATGTATAGTTGTTATTCCCCATTGTTATGAGGGTTCTTTGCATATTGACCACTGCATTCTTGTGTATATATCGCCCATTGGCCTCATATGAATACAAGCGCTATTCATAACATGGTATCGAGCGCACCTAGGGTTTCCGTTGCCGCGCCGCCGCCGACTCTAGGGTTTCGTCGCCGCCGCCGCCGCCGACTCGCCGCCATCGCCGCACCTTCCGCCGCCGCTCCGCTCGCGACTCGCCGAAGCTCGCCGAGCTGAAGCCGCCGTGCCGCGGCCGCCGACTTCGCGTGCCGCTTCTGCGTCGGTTGCTGTCGCGACTCCGCCGTCGCTCCGGCCATCGTTGCCACCTCCGCGCTGGCGTCGCTTGGACTCTTCCGCTTTGGCCCATCGTACTGCCCGTCTTTACTGGTTGTATGCGGCCGATCCGGAGTTTCAGCTGGGTCTCACGAGTTCCTTACTCGCCGCCCCGAAGTTCGAGCGAGGCGTGCCCGGCTACTTGCACGCCACCTCGTGTCACTCTCCGAAGCTCTTACCGAGATACGCGCAGAGGAGACTCGTTTGAGTGGTGCCGTCCGATGCCACTCCCTCTCGTGCTCGCTGCTCGCTCTGCTACATCGCCTCCTCCAAGCTACCACAGTGGTGGTGGCCGTCCTCCGTCTGAGGTGGCCGTCCTCACTGCTCCTATCGCGACAAGGATGGCTACACCGAGTCGATGCTACAAGAAGAAGCGGCATCTTTCACGCCGTTCTTCATCGGCACTAGTGCTTCTACGACGACGTCAGATCGACTTCTTCAACAGCCTTCTCTCACCGAGCAGAGATAGCCGGACTTCGGACGCCGCTTGCCGCTTCGGAGTTCTCCTCGATGTGTTCTCGCAGTTTCGCATCGACTCTTCAGCACTAAGCAACCACCCCTACACAATCAGTACCTCCCCATGGATTCTTGATTACGGAGCATCTTTTCACATGACTCCCGATCCTTCCAATTTGTCTTCTATTACACCTCTTGTTTCTCCCGTTAGTGTTCTTACCGCCGATGGTACATCTCTTTCGTCTCTGGTAGAGGAACGCCAGCAACTCATCCTTTCATGTTTCTTCGTTGCTCATGTTCTCGCCTTACCATGCGCTTTTTCTGTGGCGACATCGACCTTGGTTATCGGGTCATTCTCGACTCGACTCTTGTTGTGTTCGTGGATCGCCACACGGAGCTCGTTGGTTCGCCTCGCCGCCGTGACTCACGGCGTCTCTCCGGAGCTTGACCGCTTCATCTTCCTTCCGCCGCCACCACCGCCGCCGCCCGCTTCGCCACTCCGTCTACCGCTCTTTCCAGCAGTGGCATCACCGTCTTGGTCATCTGTGTGGATCTCGTGCGTCATCTTTAGTTCGTCGTGGTCTTCGGGTCTGCTCTCAGAGACGTGTCTTTAGATTGTCGGTACGTAAGTTAGGTAAATGATTCACTTCCTTATCCTCATAGTGAGTCGTGTCTCTGGCGCCTTTGATCTTGTTCATTCGGATGTTTGGGGTCCGCTTCCTTCCGTTTGAAAGGGGGTCATCGATATTATATCATTTTTATAGATGATTTTTCTCGCCATACTTGGATATATTTCATGTCTTCTCAGAGTGAGGTCTTGTCTATCTATAAAAATTTGCCACTATGATTCACACGTTCTCCACTCCTATTCGTGTCTTTCGTGGCCGATTCTCTGGTGAGTACCTCTCTCGTTACACCGCGCAGCCTTCCTTGCCGAGCAGGGAACTCTCGCCGCTTCTCTTGTCCCGGTGCTCATGCTCGAATGGTGTCGCTGAGCGCAAGCATCGCCACCTCCTTGAGACGGCTCGTGCTCGATGATCGCCGCCTATTCCACCTCACTTTGGGCCGAGGTCGTTTCCATCGCCACCTATCTCGTCAACATTCGCCTCCTCGCTCTTGGGAGCGATCCTCGTGAGCGCTCTCGTGGTCTTCTTCCGACTACTCTACCCTTCATCTGCTTGGTTGCGTTTGCTACGTTCTCTCGCCTCGAACGCACCAAACCGACCAATCCGTTGAGTGTGTCTTTCGGGATACTGATCACGAGCACAAGGGCTATCGGTGCTGGGATCCTCGTGGTCGTCTGACGCGGGTTTCTGATGTGACTTTCGACGAGTCTCGCCCATTCTACCCACGCCCCGCCTCTCTTCGGCTTCCTGTGGAGTCTCTGTCCTTCTTGACCTTTCGAGATACACCTATATCTGTTTTGCCCTTGTCCACCGTCCCACCGAGTCTCCACATATTCCCCGTGGCCTCTCTCCGCTGTCGCCGCTGTGTCGTCTTCACGACTCCAGCTCCTCCCACTACAGCACCTTCTCCCTTATCTTCTACACTCGTCGACCTCGATTGAGGATCTTCCGGATGAGCCATCTTCTCTCGATGGTCCATCTTCTTCGATGCTCCATCTTCTCCCGATGGGTCATCTTCTCCTCGCCACGCTCTTCGCGATCGCGATCGATTCGGCCTCCGCCTGCTTTTGCCTTTCTTTGGCGCAGCCTACTCGTGAGCTTTGTCTCCTACCGGATCTTGTTACTCATCCCGAGTGGCGCTTGCCATGGCCGAGGAGATTGTCGCCTCGAGCGCATCTTGGTACTTGGGATCTTGTTCCTTTTCCATCTCATTCTCATCCCATCACCGTAAGTGGGTCTATAAGATTAAGACTCGCTCGATGGCTCTCTTGAGCGTTATAAGGCGCGCTTGTTGCTCGTGTATTCCAAATAGAGCATGGTGTTGACTACGACGAGACTTTTGCTCCGTGGCCCACATGACCATCGTTCGCACTCTTCTTTCGGTGGCGCTCGCTCGCCATCGTCTGCTTTCGCCTTGATGTCAAGAATGCCTTTCTTAATGGCGAGTTGCGTGAGGAGGTCTACATGCATCCGCCACCGGGTATTCTGCCTCGAGGGCATGGTGCGCCGCTTCGCCGCTCTCTCTATGGCCTTAAGCAAGCCCTCGTGCTTGGTTTGAGCGCTTCTCCTCCGTGGTCACTGCTGCTGGTTTTTCACTAGTGATCATGATCTCGCGCTCTTTGTCCACACTTCGCCTCGTGGTGGACTCTTCTTCTCCCGTATGTTGATGATATGATCATTACGGGAGATGATTCTGAGTACATTGTCTTTGTTAAGGCTCGTCTTAGTGAGCAGTTCCTTATGTCGGATCTTGGTCCTCTTCGGTATTTCCTTGGGATTGAAGTTACTTCCACTCCAGATGGTTTCTTTATGTCCCAAGAAAAATATATTCAGGATCTTCTTGATCGCGCCTCTCTCACTGATCAGCGTACTATTGAGACTCCCATGGAGCTCAATGTTCACCTCCGACTCTCTGATGGCGAGCCTCTTCTCGATCCGACTCGCTATCGCCATCTTGTTGGGAGTCTTGTCTACCTTGTTGCATTACTCGTCCGGATATTACTTATCCGGTTCATATTCTCGAGTCGGTTTGTTTGGCTCCCACTCGTGTCCACTACGACCACCTTCTTCGAGTTCTGCGATACTTCGCGGACTATCTCTCGCCGTCTTTTCTTTCCACGTTCCACTGTTACTGCTTCGGGCTTATTCGGATGCTACTTGGGCGGCGATCCTCTCGATCGCCGGTCTATCTCTGCCATCGTGTTTTTCTTGGTGGTTCTCTTATTGCCCGAAGACGAAGAAACATCTGCAGTTGTCCCGCTCGAGTGCAGAGGGTGAGTTGCAGCTATGGCTCTCGACACGGAGATTACTTGGCTACGGTGGTTACTTGAGGATTTTGGTGTTTGTCACTACACCAACCCTCTCTTGTCGACAAGACAAAGCACGTGATTGCTCGTGATCCCGTGAAGCATGAGCTCACCAAGCATATTGGTGTTGATGCTTCTTTCACGAGGACTTGCGTGCATGATCAGTGATTACTCTTGATATGTGCCTCTGAGCTTGAGATAGCGATTTCTTCACGAAGGCCAGCACTGAGCACAAAGACAGAGCTTCTACTCTCCAAACTCTGTTGTTGATCCACCATGAGTTTGAGGGGGTGTTAGAGATATATGTATAGTTGTTATTCCCATTGTTATGAGGGGTTCTTTGCATATTGACCACCTGTACCTTGTGTATATATACTGGCCCATTGGCCTCATATGAATACAAGCGCTATTCATAACACAGACTTCAGGGCAAACTTTCTTTCTTATTGTTGAACACAGTGACTATCTGTAAGAATCTAGCTTTAGCTTAGATAGCATAAGAGAATATATAATGACTGAGCTACCATGACCGATTCAATGCACCTAGACAAGAAAGGATTAATCTTGTGAGGACTTACAAATCAATGTCACATGAAACTAAATTAAATAACAGTATGAACTATGAACATACTCAGCTGAGCAAGAACTTAAACAGACTAAAAATTTGGATAGAATTTCTTATTACCAAGTCAAGATGTGAAGTACAAGTATATCAAGAGTTAACCTAGACAGATCATTACATTATGGGTATACAGGACTAACAGGGTAATAAACTTAAGCATTACAAGAATTCAAAGGGGAGAACACAACAATAGGAAGGCATGAACACCCCCTTCTGGTTTGGGCGCGCTGGGAATGGCTCTAAACAAAAAAAGAAAAGAAACAAGGAAAATTGATCGAGAAGCACAGTTTTTGGATCAAACGAAAAGACGATGCATGCTAAACCAGTCAAATCAAACATGAAAAATAAAAACACAGCCAAGGCTCAGACATGTGAAGTGATCGAAGAAACCTGTTGGGAAAATACCGAACAAAATAGGACCACCTCTACACAACAAAGCATCAACTTTCTTGCAGAAAAATTAGAAAGTACGGAGGACAAGGAATCAAGAGAGCATGGAGAACTTGGAAAACAGAGAAGCATCGTGAAAATTGAAGGCTCCACACCAAAGGGCCGAGCTTTTCCCAACACAACTACTCATCACATAGACCGAGATCAGATTTATTTATTTATTTTGCAAAAGGTGAAGGAAAGATGAGAAAATAGGTAAAAGGGGCGCATTTCTAAGTCTGCATGAACTTATTCACACATGTAGACTTAGAACCCAAACATAGCCAAAAGAAAAGAAACCGCAGAAACAGAAGCACGCACATTTCTGTGTACAAGGTCTGCTATTGCATATCAACACCAAAACACAACGGAAGAAATAGAAAATAAGAAGCAAGAACGGGGCAAACGAAGGAATCAAGAGCCAAAACAAAAGAAACACGCGATTTCCCAATGAAAAAAAAAAGACAGAAAGAATCGCGGGAAACCATCTGAAAAAAAAGGATTGAACAAATCGGAGGCATCTTAGGAGAGAAGGAAGAGGAAATACTCGCGATCACCTTGGCCAGATGGAGATTCAACTTGCAACTACAGGACTCGCTGTTGTTTCAGAAGCGCGCAGACAGAGAGAGAGAGAGTGAGAGTGAGTGTGTGATTTAGAGGGATGAGGAGAAAACGCCAAGGAGAGGAGCTATTTATGTTATGCAGTAGCCAAGGAGAGGAGCCTCTATGCGGTACTACTCCTCGCCTGCCGTCCTCTTCGCCTTCTCCTGCCTGCTCCTATTTGTAATTTTTGGTGGTGTTACTATCTTGGTTGGGTGGGTCTCGGGTGTTTGTGTTGGTTGCGGAGACTATTAAGATATTTCAGTGATTTCTCCTGTAAGTTTTCGTGGAAACCCTTTAACACAAGTGTACAGCACATTTTTACAAGGATATCTAAATAATCATTGTAAAATTACCTTCCTTACATAATAATAATAATAATCTCTACATAGAATGGGCAAAAGAGCTGTCGCTAAGTCAAGAATGTTTTTCCTTCGCTTCTTCCGGTGTTTAGCTCTATTGAGAAAACACCTAGTCGCCGCCAAAACCCCTTCATTTCAGGATAAAAACCACTCAACATTACCGTCGCATAAGTGTAGTGTGGCATCATCCGAACCGGGACGGCTTCTATTTTCCGTCACCGCGAACGGAAACACAGTCTTACACAGGTGATCGAGACTTAAAGTGTGGTATCATGTTAGTTCATCCACGGTGTGAATTTTATTCTGAAGCTTCTTAACCAAACCAAGGGCTCATTTCATCCATGTACCTCTTGCCTCCCCTGTCTCCGTACCGGGGAAAAGCCATTCAAGAGAGAAACAAAACAAGCGAAGAAAGCGGTGTCAGCCTCAGCCCCGGTGCCTTTTGATTCTGTGGCACTTACTCCACGAGTAAGTACCATGCTTTTCTTAGCCCCTAAGGCCAAAGCGACTGATCTGTGATCTGCTGACTCGGCTCGACCGGTTCATGACTGGGAACCGGACAGAGACTGGAGTGAATCGGAATCGGGCCCAATTATTAAGCTGAGACAGGCCGGGTCCTCGGTCATGGTACAGCACTGGGCAGTGTGCCCCTTGAGGTACAGGTCGGACCAGTTGTATGGGAGCTATGCGGATATGCATGCAGTGCAGTGACTCGAGCGCTAGTGTGCTACAGCACGCAGCACTGGCAGTGGAAGCGAAAGGACAAGGAAACAAACAGATCAAAAGCTACGCGCACATGCAAACCGATGGGATGGGAGGAGGAGGAGGAGGAGGAGAGGGTTCTGCACTTCTTTCCCCTTCCTTTTCTTCGTTTTACTGCTGTCAGCCATCCTTGCTTCGATTCATCCATTTATCTGGAGGAAAATATTTGGGAGAAAATCTCAGTGGAGAGCACAGCAAGAGAGTGCATGGTAATTTGCCTGAGGAATAAAAGGAACTGTAGCAGTGTTTCTACTATGTAATATAACAGCCATGCAAGCACGGTGATCATGGCATGGCAGCATTCACTCTTACAGCTTTGCAATCTCACCAACCAAATTGGAGTGAACAGGACGGCGATGCCACGCTGAGAGACCAAACTGAAAGCTCGTAATGAGTGCAGCAAACTGCAGCCTGACACGCAAGCAAGAGACGCGGACAAGCTCCCCGTCTCTTCTTTGATCTAGTACCTTGGTTTTGCAGTGCAGGCAAACCAAACAGATTAAGAAAACCGCAAAGCTGTGATGCGGTTAAGTGGTGGAGGAGGATGGAGAAAGGCTGCTGCGAAACACATGCCCAACTGCTTTCCTTCTGGTACGTACGACGATTGAGAGGATCTTTCCAGTTTTCAGTTTGTTATATATATATATATATATATATATATATAGGAAAATGGTATGGTACTCCTGAGAGTACGTACTCCCACCTCTTATATACCACTTAAATCGTATGATGATACCTCTTTATCTATTTGAGCATACTCCAATAATGATTATAAGATACCCAAAAGTGAGTTTTATGAAAATTTTTATTAAATTCCATTTCTATAGCAAAATTTGTGTATATACTTCTTTTATGTATGAAAAAGGGTATATAGCAAAAAACAAAAGGCTCCAATGAAAAATTTTCAATCAAATTGCATTGGAGTATCTTATAATTTGTATTTAAGTATACTGAAAATGATAAAGAAGTATAATATATGTATTTAAGTGGTATATTGGAAGTGGGGGTACATACTCCTGAGTATGAACGGACGTCTATATATATATATATATATATATATATATATATATATATATATATATATATATATATATATATATATATATATAATGTATTATTCTTCATTGTTATGAGGGGTTATTTGCATATTCATCATCTGTCTTTTGTGTATATATATTGACCCATTGACCTCGTATTGAATACAAGCGATATTCACAACATGGTATCAGAGCTTACCTAGGGTTTTCGTTTTCCCGTCGCTTCGCTTATCACCCCGCTGCCGCCCTCTCGGATCCGACAGCGTCACCTCTTGTCGTCATCTTCGACGACTCTCAATCGGATCCTCGGCTGCCGCGTCGCCTCCGGTCTCCAGACGCACACCTCGTCTGGGCGCCCGCGCCACCGTCACCCTCTCCGCCGACGCTCGGGACGACCCGCGTCGCCACCTTGGCTACATCATCTGGGCCCTCGTCGGGCCGTCCGCCGAAAAGGCGACTAGAGGGGGGTGAATAGGAGCACGATCCCTTTTTCTCCCTAATTGAATTCAATATGAATCTCACTCCAATAGCTATGAAAGCTATGAAGATCAATCAATCATGCACAGCGGAAGACTTGTATTGAATCCAATCAAAACCCCGAAGCAAAATCTTCAAAAACATAAAAACTCAAAACCTAAATGAGTTGGGCGGTCTGACCTCCAACTAGAAATCGGTCTGACCTTTGGAAATCGGTCTGACCTCTCAATACATGGCGGTCGGACCTCCGTGCCAATGAATAGTGAAATCACCAAAAACCAAAACGCAAATTGATCTAACTTTTGATTCGTGCGTCCAAACTTCGTGAAACTTGACACACACCTTCCTAAGGATGTCAGAACCTATTCCAAGCAACGATCGTGAAGATCCTTGCCAAAGTTCAGACCTTTTCCGCTTGAGTGAAGGTGGGTCAAAACGGAGTCAAGAACGAAATATGATCTAGAAACTTGCTCGTGGGTGATTGATGATCAAGATGACCCTAGATGGGTTCCCACATGTTGCAGCAAGTTAGATCATAGCAAGAAACCAACCAAAAACTCGCGGATCATGGAAAGACTCAAAATCATCAAATAGAGAGAAAGAAGGCAAATGAACTCATCTTTGAGAGAACTTTCTTTGGATTGATTTGATATGGTATTGGTTCTGACCACTCCATCAATGGAGGACAAAGACTCAATACAAGAGCACGAATCAAATCCAACTCTCTAGAACCCTAACCTCCAACTATCAACTCCTAAGCACACAAACAAAAACTAGGGTTTACAAGTAATGAAAGGGTTGAGGGGTGCAGCCACCTCCTCCTCTATTTATAGTGGAGGCCTAGACCTTCTAGAAGAGTTTCCATAATGGGCTCCCGTTAAGGCCCAAAACAAACGGGTCACACACGCACGCATTTTAAAGCGCCGTCTTCATCTCCTCTTGACCTAATCCGCTTCTCCACGCACCGCCTTGCGCCGCAGTTAGCAAAGATCACCAAGACGGTATTTGGTAAGATTACCAAAATACCCTTTTCGGTCCTTCTCCAAGACCGAGTCAGATTGTCAGCGGCACTCGCTGTTCGCCACGTGTAGGTTGATCCAACGGCTCTCATCATGTCGGCAAGTCTCTCCCATCCGCTCCCACCGAAACCACCATGGCACTTGCACCACCCCGCGCCGCTTGATCCAACGGGCCGCACCGAATCGCCTGTTCGGTCACCTTTGTCCATCTTGCACCATACTTGAGTCCAATGACTTCACCCGCATCGCCGATCGTTCAACCTCGCTCTCCAAGCCTAGTCCCGATCATCTCGCCGTTGACCGTCGTTGACCACCAAGCAACTCGCACAACAATAGACAAGCAAATCAAAACCGGAACAAGTTCTTCACAACTTGACCCACGTTAGTCAAAACATGCATCATGCAACACATATGCAATGAAACCCATGAGATTGACCTAACAAGCAACCATCGCCGCACACACGCCGACGAGTTAAGTGAAACCGGTCGATCGCCACCCTTGGCGGTCGTCGATCGCCATCGCCGGCCCGATCGCCAACGTAAGGCCGGCTCGACCGCCACCCGTGGACTTAGCCAAAATTTCAACATCAAATCCGCAACCTCTCGAAATTTAAAGCGAATAGAACTTTTGACCGAGGCTCCAAAATTATGAGACCAAGTGCGTAGAAACTCCTCACTTGCCTACACCTCTATTTTGGCCCAACTCAAAATCCAATGCCACTTATATGACCGGTCGGACCGCTCATCGACGCCGGTCGATCGCCACCCAACCGGCCGGACGCTCATCCGCCGGTCGGACCGCCGATCTAATTCACCCAGGCATGGCGGTCGACCGCCACCAAGGCCGGCCGACCGCTTGAGACTCGACAGAACTCGAACTTTGCCGAAACTCGTGTTTTCGCAAACCTTCAACGCCATTGCCAATTGTCACATCATCCTAAGATCATGAGCATATCCCCATGATATCCACAATCTCCCCCTTGATGAACACATTGACAATTTCCAACAAATGCAAATTTTGAGGTTTGAAAAGTAAAACTCGACGTTACAAGCAAAGGCACAACTTGGTCCATATGCAAGAGAAAGCAATGAAAATGACCAAGCTGGCTTCAGAATAGTATAGGCAAGTGAGATAAGGCAAAAGAAAACGAGAAAGCTTCATTTTCCAGAAAGAGTTAAAATCTCACTTAAGGTCCATATAAAAGAACAATTGTTCGATATGACCTTTGATCATCGTGAGGCTCAAGAATTGCAATTCACGTTCAGAAATGGCAATACGATCAAACGAATGCAAATAAGAAACTCCCCCTCACAATGATCCTCAAATTTCAGAAAATTTCAAATTCTCCAATTTTCTCCCCCTTTTTAATATTTTTAAAACTTCTCCCCTTTACACATCTCGAAATATCTTCTCCCCCTTTGACAATGGAGTCATCAAGGAATCACGCCTTCCTCTCGTCCAGAGATAACAAGTACAGAATGAGGAAAAAGCATAAGAAGGAGCATGCATGAAATGCAATGGAGTGGCTTCATATTTTTGAATTTTTGAATTTTTGATTACAAGAAGCTTTGAAGATTACCCAAAAAGAGCAAGCTAGCATTTCTAATCACACTCAATACATATCAAGCCTATCAGCGCTAGCAAGATCATGTTAAGACATATATAACAAAGCTAAGCAAGAAGGCTTAAGGTAAAACAATGAATTTTAGCATTTTAAGCAAAGTTTCAAATCTAGCAAGTTCATCAGCAGGGATCCTAAGATGATACTGGCCATGTCAAAATGTCAATGTGAGATCAAGAAGCTAACAATGACCACATTAAGAGACAAAAGGTCCTGAATTGAATCATTTTGCTCAATTTTTCTCAACTGCCCATTTTTCAACAGTTTTTCATTTTCAATGAATATTGAAGTTGATTAAAGGTATATCTTAGTGAAGAAGATCCTGGACTAGGAGCCATCCACAAACTCTTCCTAAGCTTCTACTGTATGCGACAAATCTTGAGGTTCATGTCAATTGTGACAAGCGGTCCCCATGAGATCGTCTGGATCATCAAACTATCTCCAAGTTCATGTCTATGACATGCAGTCTCGAGAGAATAGTTTGACACATTTTAAGCACAAGACAATCTTTAAATTTGATTTTTCATTTTTCACAAGAGCAGATTTATATTCTTAAAAGAACAAGAAGCTCAAGCAATGATCAATACTAGATTCAAGAGCTAACACCGCAATTTTGACAGGGCCAATGTCACAAAAGGAGCACTAATTGCGCAACTAGCTAAAACATCCACAAATTGCAGTTTTTTAGTTCAAGTTGTCTTAAAATTTTAGCTCATTCAGCAAAGACTTAGCTACACATGTGAAAGCATGATAATTCTAGCAAGTCAAAGAACTAGACATGGCATTGAGCAGAATTGAAACACTAAAGCTCAAAAGGGTAATAAGCAAAGCTTCATCAATTTTAAAAGACAAGCATAAAAGCTTATATTACAATGCATTTTTTTTTTGGTTTTTCATATAAATGCAGTATGATACAATGAGATGCATAAAAGACTTAAAAGCCTAAAAGATCAAAAGATCAAAAGAAAATACCACTAGAAGAAGGTATCGAAAAGATCGTAAAAGCTCGGATGAACAAGGAAAGTTGAGCAGAGCCAACTCCCCTCAAACCAACCCGAGGATAAATTACCCCTAACTCACTTCTCAAGGTGGCAAACCTAGTTGGGTCTAAAGGCTTGGTGAGGATATCAGCTAACTGAGCCTCGGACTCCACGAAATGCAGTACAATATCACCCTTCTCGACATGATCTCTAAGAAAGTGATAGCGAATGTCTATGTGCTTGGTCCTAGAGTGTTGCACAGGGTTTTTAGCAATGTTTATAGCAGAAGTGTTATCACAGAAAAGAGGAACACTATCAAATGCCAACCCAAAATCCTTAAGAGTGGACACCATCCACAAAATCTGACTACAGCAACTAGCAGCAGCTACATATTCAGCTTCAGCAGTGGATTGTGCAACAGAAGACTGTTTCCTAGAAGACCAAGAGACAAGAGAAGTGCCTAAAAAGTGACAAGTGCCTGAGGTACTCTTCCTATCTAGCCGACAGCCCGCAAAATCAGAATCAGAAAACCCCCGAATGGACAAGGACGAAGAGCAGGAAAACCAAATGCCATATTGGAGGGTAGAGTGTAAATACCTGAAGATGCGCTTAACGGCTTGGCGATGGGAAGTCCTCGGAGACGCCTGAAACCTCGCACAGAGGCAAACCGCGAAGTGGATGTCCGGTCTTGAGGCCGTCAGTGCGTGAGGGAGCCGATCATCTTCGCGGTACTCGCGTTGATCCACGGCTTCTCCTTCCTCATCTGGATCCAGAACAGTCGAAGTCGCCATGGGAGTGGCGATCGGCTTGCAGTCACCCATCTCGAAGCGCTTGAGCAGATCCTTGGTGTACTTCGTCTGATGGATGAAGATCCCTTCCTTGCATTGCTTGATTTGAAGCCCCAGAAAGTAATTGAGTTCTCCCATCATACTCATCTCAAATTCCCTGGACATGGTCTCAGAAAAACTAGAAACAAGAGCATGAGAAAAACCACCAAAGATAATATCATCTACATAAATGAGCAAGCAAGAAGTCATTGCCACGCCTAAGGATGAACAGGTCTTGTCTACCTTACCCATCTCAAAATCATTCTTAAGCGTAAAGGTCTTAAGTCTATCATACTGAGCTCTAGGGGCTTGCTTAAGACCATACAAGGTTTTGAATAGCTTAAAAACATGATGTGGATGTTTGGGGTTCTCAAAGCCTGGGGGTTGCCTAACATACACTTCCTCTTCTATAAAACCATTCAAAAAGGCACTCTTAACATCCATCTGATATAATCTAAAGCCCTTAGAAGCAAACAAATGCAAGCGAATGCGAATGGCTTCCAATCTAGCAACAGAGCAAATGTCTCATCAAAATCTAACCCTCAACTTGGCTAAAACCCTGAGCTACCAACCTAGCCTTGTTTCTAACCACAGAACCGTCCTCATTTTGTTTATTTTTGAACACCCAACGGGTTCCTATCACATTATGACCACTAGGAGGCTCTACTAGGTTCCAGACCTTGTTCCTCTCAAAATTCTCTAACTCTTCATGCATGGCATTAACCCAGCTAGAATCAGATAATGCATGTGATATATCGCGGGGTTCGAAAGAAGCAACAAATGCAGAATGAGAGTAGAGACTCGGATTGTGATACCTAGAGCGAGTGACTCGCTCATGAAGATTACCAATCATCCGATCCGAGGATGACGCCTCGAATGTGAAGTGGAGCGCCCGGGAGACAATATCTCCTCAACCTCCGCAGTATCTGGCTGATGAAGAAGATGCGCAGAGCCTCAATTGGAGGTGAAGCGATCAGAGCGTGTTCGGAGCTTGGACAGAGCCTCAACAAAGAAGCAGTGGAGGACAAGTATCGACCGTCATCATCTTCCTCCACAAAAATACTTTTGTCACACTGTATCACCCAAACGTCGGATCTAGCTCCAGGCTAGTCTCATCAAAAGTGACATTGCATGTCTCTGGACAATGTTAGTTTCAACATTAAAACCCGAAAACCCTCGAATGTGCAGGATAATCCGAAATAAACCATCAAAAGTCCTTGATTCAAATTTATCTAGGTTTCTGTCTTGAGAATGAAACACTTAGCTCCAAAACTCGAAAATGAGAAACAGAGGGTTTTCTACCAAATCAAGCTCATATGAAGTCTTGCCCAAAGAAGGTCTTAAGAAGACACGGTTTGAAATATGGCAAGTCAGAGCAATAGCTTCGCCCAAAACCTCCTCGGTGTGCTATACTCATCTAGCATCGCCCTAGCCATCTCGACTAAGGTTCTGTTTCTTCCTTTCCACAACGCCATTCGTTGAGGGACGTGTGGAGAAGAGAATTGATGCTCAATTCCGCCAAAGACAAAAAGAAGCAAACGAAGCATTCTTGAACTCCGTGCCATTGTCATCTGCGGATCGCTCTCAAGGCACCGAAAGTTGAAGCCAAACGAAGAACAAGATCACGATAATGACCAAAAGCTTCATCCTTGAAGCAAGAAAGAACACCCAAGTGTATCTCGAGAAATCATCAACTATGACAAGAATGTACCACTTGCCACCAATTGATCGAACCTAGCGGGACCAACAAGTATCCATATGAAGCAACCGTCCCGGTCCGTCGGTCATGACCAAAGTCACCGAAGGGTGTGAGGCGGCAACTTGCTTGCCATGCCTACTGTGGCGCACATCTGACATCCTTGACGGCTTTGAGTTTAGGCAAACCTCTCATGAGATCAAGGTTGCTAACTCGCGTCGATGATCAAAACCAATGTACCCCAAACGTCGGTGCAAAGCCGTAACTCGTAAGAAGGTGTAAAAACATTTAAGAGAACCAAGAAGAGATTCGGAAAAATCACTCCAAAGATCCTAGCAACTCTATAAATCCCAAAAACGAGCTCACGGAGGAATCAAGCACCGACAAGCATTTTTCTTAAATATAGTCTCATAGCCATCATCAAGAAGTCGTGAGACGAGAGAGTAAGTTAAACTCGAGCTTGTCCACAAGGGCGACGCCCTTTAGGATGAAATTATCGCTCACCCTGATTGATCCCGTTCCTTCAATCCGCCCTTGAGTATTGTCTCCAATGGTGATGAGGACATCACCTATCGACCGCGTGAAGGAGGTGAACCATTTTGAGTCTCCGGTCATGTGGCGTGAACAGCCGGAGTCGACGAACCACGTGTCCTTCCTTCCGCGGCGATCCTGAAAATCAAGGCACAAAAGATCGATGTGTCTCAATACTGGGGTTAGTTAAACACGACTTGGGAACCCAGTACTGAGACACATGTCTGCGAGTAGTATGCAAAGCAGAAGTGCTATCCTTGATTCTATTTGAAATTCTGTTATGAGCAATGGTAACTCTAACATGAGAATTATCCTGTCTAGGAGCATGAGAATGATTAACATGTGAAGCAAATCCTAGACCAGGTTTCTTCCTCTCTAAATTACCATGTCTCACAAAAGCTCTAGGTTGATTAGATGACATTCTAGCAATATTTTTCTTAGCATTTTTCAACCTACGCCAACAGAACTCAACCAAATGCCCATCCTTCTTGCAATAGGTGCAATGGTACTTGGTACCACTGGGAGAAGCACCTTTTGACTGAATAGATGGTTGGGCAAAACCTGCAGATTTGAAAGTGATCTTTGCAGGTTGGGTATCAAATTCAACTAAGCCATTTTTCAAGATTTGAATGCCACTAGATTTGTCCTGGGCAAAGTTGTATCCTAACCCTTGCTTCTTATAAGGAGTTTTTGACTTGTCAAGAATCATGTTTAACTGTTTCTTACCATCAGAGAATCTTTCTAATGTGTCCTTAAGGTAAGCAATTTCTCTTCCAAAGTTAACACATGAATCACAAGTTTTAGCGTTAACCTTCTTCTTATAAAGAGCAACTTCAAGCTTAAGAGCTTCACATGAAGCACAAGTAGCGAAATATCTGTTCTTAAGCTTGGCATATTTAACTCTAGCTGCTTCTACAACATCATGTACTTCACGTTTACGTTCTAAGCAGAGACTGAGCAAGAGCTAGCTTCAATCACACCAGAAACAATCAACTTGCTAGACTCTAAGCATTTTTTGCAAGGAGTAGATTTAACTTCAATTAGCTCAGCCCTAGCATTTTCAAGTTGTTGCAAAGCAATATCATGAGCAGATTGCAGTTTAGCTAGTTCGAATGTAAAGCATAGCAGATGAACATTCATCGATTCAAGACTCTTAGCATTCACAAGTTCTAATGTGAGTTTATCTACTTGTGACTCTAACTCCTCATTCCTAGTCATGATGAATTTTAAGGCTTTATCCTCGACCTAGCATTTGCTCATAAACAGTTTCACATCTAGCAAAGAGAACATCATAGGAGGAGATACCTCATTGTTGTCATCAATATCGTCGGAGTCGGCCATGAAGCACATGCCTGAAGTCCTTGGCCTTTCCTTCTTGTCTTGAGGAGCTCCTCCTCCTTGTCCTCCTCGCTCCCGAGTCCACATCGCTCAAGGATCGATCCCCAAGAGCGGCAAGAACCGGTGAGCGACCTTCCCGAGCTTGGCATCATCAAACTTGGACTTGCGTCCCCGAGGCTTCTTCCAAGTCGGCTTTTCATCCTTGTAGTTGCTCTTACCTTTCAGCTTGGGGCAATTTGCCCGGATGTGATTAAGCTCTCCACACTCATAACAAGTCACAGGGCCGCCTCTCTTTTTGTTTCTCATATTGTTGTAGGCCCGTGTGAACTTCTTAATCAAAAGTGCCATCTCAGGCTCAGGAATACTTTCAAGATCCTCTTCTTGAATTGCAGATAAAGAAGCAAGAGAAAATCCAGAAGAAGACTCAAACGACCCATCAGAGGTTCTCTTAAGCGGGTCTGCTACCAAAGCCATGTTACCCTTCTTAGAATGGTCAGCTTTCTGGATCTCATGAGTCCTGAGCTTGCTATAGAGAAGCTCCAAGGTCAGATCAGAGAATTTGACATTTTCCTGAATGGCGGTAGCCTTTATCTCCCACTCCCTGGTGTTGATTGCAGCCAGGAGATGGATGGCATTTTCAGACTGGGTAAATTCAATACCAATGACCTTCATCCGATTTATCATTGTGTTAAACGATCGAAAATGTCATCGATGCTCTCACCAGACGCATCTCGAATTTGTTATATTCTCTTTTATAAACTCTTTGACGTACTTGTTTGATTTGGAAGAACCCTCATGATAAGTTTCGAGGTCTTCCAAATCTCATGTGCGATCTCGAGATTGCAAATCCTATCATATTCTGTCTACCAAGCCCACCATACAGAAAATTCTTTGCCTTACGGTCATTAGCCAAGAGGGCTTGAGGCGGCGTAGCAACCTCGTGCAAGATGAGCGGATCTCGAACGCCTTCCCAAATACCTCGTGGTTCGCTCTCAAGAAAGACACGCATGCGGTTCTTCCAAAAGGCATAGTCGTGCCCATCGAAGATATGCGGTTTGGAGGAGTACTTATCCATCGCCAAGTTCGGTGACCGGTTAAGATCAAGATTGAACTAACAGGGCTCGATACCACTTGTTGGACCGAAAAGGCGACTAGAGGGGGTGAATAGAGCACGATCCCTTTTTCTCCTAATTGAATTCAATATGAATCTCACTCCAATAGCTATGAAAGCTATGAAGATCAATCAATCAT
Source organism: Ampelocalamus luodianensis (assembly GCA_036346255.1). Lineage (NCBI taxonomy): Eukaryota > Viridiplantae > Streptophyta > Magnoliopsida > Poales > Poaceae > Ampelocalamus > Ampelocalamus luodianensis. The sequence goes on from CM070627.1 coordinate 532,133, forward strand.
GCACAATGAAGACTTGTATTGAATCCAATCAAAACCCAAGCAAAATCTTCAAAACATAAAAACTCAAAACCTAAATGAGTTGGGCGGTCGACCTCCAACTAGAAATCGGTCGACCTTTGGAAATCGGTCCGACCTCTCAATACATGGCGGTCGGACCTCCGTGCCAATGAATAGTGAAATCACCAAAAACCAAAACGCAAATTGATCTAACTTTTGATTCGTGCGCCCAAACTTCGTGAAACTTGACACACACCTTCCTAAGGATGTCGGGAACCTATTCCAAGCAACGATCGTGAAGATCCTTGCCAAAGTTCAGACCTTTTCCGCTTGAGTGAAGGTGGGTCAAAACGGAGTCAAGAACGAAATATGATCTAGAAACTTGCTCGTGGGTGATTGATGATCAAGATGACCCTAGATGGGTTCCCACATGTTGCAGCAAGTTAGATCATAGCAAGAAACCAACCAAAACTCATGGATCAAGGAAAGACTCAAAATCATCAAATAGAGAGAAAGAAGGCAAATGAACTCATCTTTGAGAGAACTTTCTTTGGATTGATTTGATATGGTATTGGTTCTGACCACTCCATCAATGGAGGACAAAGACTCAATACAAGAGCACGAAATCAAATCCAACTCTCTAGAACCCTAACCTCCAACTATCAACTCCCTAGCACACAAGCAAAAACTAGGGTTTACAAGTAATGAAAGGGTTGAGGGTGCAGCCACCTCCTCCTCTATTTATAGTGGAGGCCTAGACCTTCTAGAAGAGTTTCCATAATGGGCTCCGTTAAGGCCCAAAACAAACGGGTCACACACGCACGCATTTTAAAGCGCCGTCTTCATCTCCACTTGACCTAATCCGCTTCTCCACGCACCGCCTTGCGCCGCGGGTTAGCAAAGGTCACCAAGACGGTATTTGGTAAGATTACCAAAATACCCCTTTCGGTCCTTCTCCAAGACCGAGTCCAGTGTCAGCGGCACTCGCTGCTCGCCACGTGTAGGTTGATCCAACGGCTCTCATCATGTCGGCAAGTCTCTCCCATCCGCTCCCACCGAAACCACCATGGCACTTGCACCACCCCGCGCCGCTTGATCCAACTGGGCCGACCGAACCGCCTGTTCGGTCACCTTTGTCCATCTTGCACCATACTTGAGTCCAATGACTTCACCCGCATCGCCGATCGTTTCGAACCTCGCTCTCCAAGCCTAGTCCCGATCTTCCTCGCCGTTGACCGTCGTTGACCACCAAGCAACTCGCACAACAATAGACAAGCAAATCAAAACCGGGAACAAGTTCTTCACAACTTGACCCACGTTAGTCAAAACATGCATCATGCAACACATATGCAATGAAACCCATGAGATTGACCTAACAGCAACCATCGCCGCCACACGGCCGACGAGTTAAGTGAAAACCGGTCGATCGCCACCCTTGGCCGGCTCGATCACATCGCCGCCCGATCGCCAACGAAGGCGGCTCGACCGCCACCTGTGGACTTAGCCAAAATTTCAACACCGAAATCCGCAACCTCTCGGAAATTTAAAACGAATAGAACTTTTGACCGAGGCTCCAAAATTATGAGACCAAGTGCGAGAAACTCCTCACTTGCCTACACCTCTATTTTTGGCCCAACTCAAAATCCAATGCCACTTATATGACCGGCCGGACCGCTCATCGACGCCGGCCGATCGCCACCCAACCGGTCGGACGCTCATCGGCGCCTGGCCGCATCGCGATCTAATTCACCCAAGGCATGGCGGTCGACCGCCACCAAGGCCGGTCAGACCGCTTGAGACCTGACAGAACCTGAACTTTGCCGAAAACTCGTGTTTTCGCAAACCTTCAACGCCATTGCCAATTGTCACATCATCCTAAGATCATGAGCATATCCCCATGATATCCACAATCCGCGCCCTGATCGGGGGCGCCCAGCCCAACCTTTGGCTGATGGGCCCCTGTCGCACTGCGCAATAAATAGAGGGTGGGGGCCGGCGGCTCGAGATACGAGATTCGCCTGAGTCGCAACCCCCACCCGACAAACCCTAAACCGATCTAGAGAGGGACGCGCAGTCAGCGGCGGGAAGCTCTATCGCCGTCACCGTCACCGGACCTACGCCGCCGCTCCCCTTCCCCGACCATCGTTGCCCACGATGGCCAACTCCTCCTCTACCTCCGACGGTCAGTATCCCCCTCTCCTCTCTCTTCCCTCTCGGATCTAAAACCCCACGCGAAAACGGAGCACTCTACAATGGTATCAGAGCTAGCAAAGGGGATCGAGCCTCACCGGTTTGCGCGCCGCCGCCACGCCGCTCATGTGAGCGCGCGCCGCCGCCGTCTTGCTGCTGCGCCGTCAGGGCCTCTCGGCCGACCGCGCCGCCTCGTGGGCTCCGCCTGCGCGCCGTGCAGCGAGGCGCCGCCGCTCAGCGCGCCGTCGAGGCCGCCTCCTCGACGACGCCCGCTGCGCAGCAGCACTGGCGCCGGTGGTGAAGGCAAATGCCCCTAGGGTTAGGGTTTTTGATCGTGGGGAGTTTTTGTTCACGAGAAAAACGCTCCGAGCCGTCGGATTCTAATGGATGGCCGAGATCGGGCGGGCTCTAATGGGCTGTGGGCCGCACGCGCGCGTGGGAGCCGGCGAGTGGGCCGCCGTGGGCCGCGGCTGCGCAAGATGGGCCAAATGGGTTTTTTTTAACAGTAAATTCCAGAAAATGAAAGATAATTATTTCAGAAGCTTTTATGAGTGAATTTGATTGAAATTTTGATCCAAAATCTCTGTAAATTTTTGCACCAACGTGTTAATTTTTTCAGAGATTAAATGTGTACAGTATAATGCTTCTGTATAATGAATTATTTTAGAATAATTACAGTTTCCACTGCAAAAGTTAATGTTGATTGTTTTTCATTATTAAATTCGAACCAACGGAGAATTTAATTTTGAAAAATAGATATAATTTCGAGAATTTATGATATTGTTATTTTCGACCAACGTTGATAATAACAATATTATAATTTTTAATTGATGATTTTATACATTATTTCTATTTACGCTTAGCGGTGATGTAGATTTAATGTATAGATAAATTTGATAAAATTGTATGTCGTATTTTGACCAACGTTGGAAATAAGGCACATAATTATGTTTAAATGTTCTCACCGAATATGAATTGTGTTTTTGGAGGATACTCCTTGATGGGCTACATCGAGGATATCCGGTTCTCAAAGGAGATAACTACGGTGAATGGAAGAAAAGATTGACTGGCCTTCATCTTGGCCGAGGTGGATCGGTAGTCACCACACCGTGTCCCACGAGCTGTGGCACCGGTGAGGAATGAAAATGAGGTCGATCTTTGCTTGGCGGACTGCATGCAGAGGACTATGCTCCCATAAAATGGCATATGATCTTGATCATAAAAGTGGGTCACCGCCAACAAGAAATGTTTGGCTGTGATAAAGAACACGATTGAGCCTGCAATTGTGGGCTCAATCGTAGAGTGTGACACTGTCACAAGTACCTTGAGAAAATAAAGAGTCAGTTTACTGGTTCTTCAAAGACATATGCTACACAGCTGATTAAGCAGCTTGTGACAGAAAGGTACTCTGGTGGTGGCAGTGGCATAAGAGAACACATACTAAGGATGAGCAACTTGGCATCCAAGCTTAAACCAATGGATTTGGCTCTCAAGGATGAGTTCCTTATTCATTTGATTTTTGCTTCCTTGCCGGAAAAGTTTGACACCTTTGTTGTCAACTACAACATGCAGCCCGAGAAATCGGACTTAGAAAAGTGCATAGCTATGTGTGTACAAGAGGAGGAAGGATTTAAATCCTCACATGGTGGATATATTAACTATGTGAAGGACAACAAGAAAAAGAACTTCAACAGTAAATTCTCCTCAAAGAACAAGGGAAAAGCCCCTGTCCATCAGCCTCAACAGAATAAGTTTGCAGTAGACAAAGATCAGTGTCTTCACTGCAAGAAGACGGGACACTACAAGAAGACTGTCCCGATTACTTAAAAATGATAATGACAAAGAAAGGTGAGAACATTATTACCTTCATAAATGAGTCCCTGTATGTACAATATTCAAAATCTACTTGGTGGATTGATTCAGGTGCAACTGTTCATGTTGCCAATAATATGCAGGGATTCCGTTCGACGAGGAATACGCAAAGAAAAGAAAGATGCATTAAAGTTGCAAATGGAGTCCAAACTGAAGTTGAAGCCGTTGGCGATCTTTCATTAGAGCTAGCTGATGGCTTCACTCTTTTACTTAGAGATGTTCTTTATGTTCCCTCTTTACAGAGGAATTTGATTAGTGTTTCATGTTTGGACAATGATGGTTATGATTGTCATTTTGGAAATGGCAAGTGTGAAATAATGTTTAATAAAGAATGTGTTGGTCTTGCCATCTTACAAAATGAGCTTTATTTGTTATCATTATGTGATGATGTGAATGTCGTATGCGATAATGGGAATGTCGCGTGCGAGAAAGTGAATGAATCCTCGTCTACGAATGTAAACAGGAACTAAAGAGAACTCTAGATGCGTCGTCGAAATTATGGCAATCGCTGTTTAGGCCATATTTGAGGGGAGAATAAAAGACTAGTTAAGAATGATATTCTTCCTCCATTAGAGTTCTCCGACTTAGAACAATGCAGAGAATGCATTAAAGGAAAATATGTAAAGAAAATTAAGAAAGACGCCAAAAGAAGCACAGGAGTTCTACAAATTATTCACACAGACATTTGTGGTCCTTTTCCTGTGAAAAGTGTGGATGGATATGACTCGTTCATAACATTCACGGATGATTACTCCCGTTATGGATATATTTATCCAATCAAAGAAAGAAATGAAGCCTTGGATAAATTCAAGATATTTAAGGCTGAAGTTGAAAACCAACACGATTTAAAGATTAAGATAGTCCGATCTGACCGTGGGGAGTACTACGGTCGACATACCCCATATGGACAAGTTCCTGGACCTTTTGCAAGGTTTTTACAGGAAAATGGTATAGTAGCCCAGTATTCTACACCGGGCGAACCTCAGCAAAATGGAGTAGCTGAAAGACGCAACCGTACTCTGATGGATATGGTGCGAAGTATGATGAGTTATTCCACACTGCCATTGAGTCTATGGATGGAGGCGTTGAAAACCACCATTCATATTCTCAACAGAGTGCCTAGTAAGTCGGTGCCCAAAACTCCGTACGAGTTGTGGACAGGAAGAGTTCCATCACTAAACCACTTACGTGTGTGGGGGAGTCCTGCTGAGGCTAAAGTATTTAACCCAAACCTTGGGAAGCTTGATCCCAAAACAGTAAGTTGTCATTTCATTGGCTACCCTGAAAAGTCAAAAGGTTTTCGTTTCTACTGTCCAGACAGATATACAAAGTTTGTAGAAACAAGACACGCTGTCTTCTTAGAGGATGAAATGATGAAGGGGAGCATGGTAGCTCGAGAGATTGACCTTGAAGAGAAGCGGGTGTATGTGCCCACTCCGATGATTCAAGAGCCATCCTTCACACTACCTGCTGTCGCTGCACCGACAGTGCAAGACACTGTGGTGCCAGCACCTGTTATTGTTCCTCCTGTGGCAACAATGAATGAGAATGAGGAACCTGTTCTTTAGGATCCTATAGAACCCATTGCCACACATGAGGGGGAGCAACAACAGCCTCAAACAGAAGATGTACCAAATGAGGAGGCCCCGAGGAGGTCTCAAAGAGTAAGAAGATCAGCTATTTCTGATGATTATCAGATTTATCATACAGAGGAATTTCAAATGGAGGATGATCCCACCTCATTTGAAGAAGCCATGAGAAGCAAAAATTCTTCAAAATGGCTTGAGGCCATGGAACAGGAAATGAGGTCCATGAAGGCTAATAAAGTCTGGGACTTGGAAATTATTCCTAAGGGAGCCAAAACAGTAGGCAGTAAATGGGTCTACAAGACAAAGCTTGACTCCCAAGGGAATGTAGAAAGATACAAAGCGCGACTTGTGACAAAAGGCTTTACGCAAAGAGAAGGGATTGATTACAATGAGACTTTTTCTCCAATCTCATGTAAAGATTCCTTCATAATCATAATGGCATTACTAGCACATTATGATTTAGAGTTACATCAGATGGATGTAAAGACGATATTTCTTAATGGAGATTTGGAGGAAAATGTTTACATGGCACAACCGAAAGGTTTTGTCGTGGAAGGAAATGAAAAAATGGGATGCCGCCTAAAGAAATCGATTTATGGGTTAAAACAAGCTTCAAGACAGTGGTACTTGAAGTTTGACAGTACAATAAGAAAATTTGGGTTTAAAGAAAATGTAGAGGACAACTGTGTTTATGCAATGTTTAAAGATGGGAAGTTTATCTTCCTAATCCTGTATGTGGATGATATCCTACTAGCTAGTAGTGATGTTAGTCTCTCATCGAGACAAAGAAGTTTTTGTCCTCAAACTTTGATATGAAAGATCTTGGTGAAGCTTCGTTCGTTCTAGGGATCGAAATTCAGGGATAGAAACAAAGGGACATTGGGACTATCGCAAAGACATACATAGAAAATCTTAAAGAAATTTGGTATGCATAAATGTAGTCCTTCACCTGCACCTATAGTCAAGGGCGACAGATATGAGGATTTTCAATGCCCCAGGAACTAATATGAGATCGATCAAATGAAAGCGGTTCCATATGCTTCAGTTGTCGGAAGCTTACAGTATGCTCAAGTATGCACACGCATACGACTTAGCATTTGTTCTGGGTTATTTGGCGATTCGAGCAATCTGGAATAGAACATTGGAAATTGATAAAGAAAGTCTTGCGTTATTTGCAAGGAACAAAAGGCCTCATGATGACATACAGAAGATCAGATTCACTCCATATAGTGGGGTATACAGATTCTGATTTTACAGGAGATGATAGAAAGTCTACATCCGGATATGTGTTCACTCTCGTTGGAGGAGCTATATCGTGGAAAAGCTCAAAGCAAACTGCCACTACATCGTCCACAATGTATGCCGAGTTTGTAGCATGTTATGAGGCTACGGGGCAGGTGAACTGGCTAAAGAAGTTCATATCCGGTTTAAAAGTGGTTGACGACATCAATAGACCACTTAAGTTGTACTGCGATAATGAACCCGCAGTAACGTATGCCCACAACAATAAGTCAAGTGGTGCTGCCAAACACATTGACATAAAGTACTATGTTGTGAAAGATAAAGTTTGGGATCAAATTATAAATCTTGAGCATATAAGTACCGCAAAGATGCTAGCGGATCCGCTTACTAAAGGCTTACCACCCAACGTGTTCAGAGAACATGTAGCCGGCATGGGTTTAAGGGAAAGCCTATGATTCCTGGACTAAAAGATGGCCCAAAAGATTAAAGTATCTATTTCAGATCAGAGAGGTGTATTGTAGCTGTTGAATCTATCGGCGATTGACCGTGACGATGAGACATGTTCTATGCACTAATCTGTGATGGAATGAGTAAAGTCAAAAGTAATTAAAGATAAAGCATAGATTGAGATCAAGGGGGAGAATGTTAGAATGATCTCAGCCGATTAGCCCAACGGCTAATTGGGCCTTGATCCGCGCCCTGATCGGGGGCCCCCAGCCCAACCTTTGGCTGATGGGCCCCTGTCGCACTGTGCAATAAATAGAGGGTGGGGGCCGGCGGCTCGAGATACGAGATTCGCCTGAGCCGCAACCCCCACCCGACAAACCCTAGACCGATCTAGAGAGGGACGCGCAGTCAGCGGCGGGAAGCTCCATCGCCGTCACCGTCACCGGACCTACGCCGCAGCTCCCCTTCCCCGACCATCGTTGCCCACGATGGCCAACTCCTCCTCTACCTCCGACGGTCAGTATCCCCCTCTTCTCTCTCTTCCCTCTCGGATCTAGAACCCCAGGCGAAAACGGAGCACTCGGAAGCTCCATCGCCGTCACCGTCACTGGACCTACGCCGCCGCTCCCCTTCCCCGACCATCGTTGCCCACGATGGCCAACTCCTCTACCTCCGATGGTCAGTATCCCCCTCTCCTCTCTCTTCCCTCTCGGATCTAGAACCCCAGGCGAAAACGGAGCACTCTACAGATGGGTGATATCTAGGGTATTGGATCTTCATCTGATGGCTCAAAAAGTGACTGATTTTTAAGAAAAAAATCAATCGCATGTTGTATAGACACTTTCGAAAATCGCAAAGCTGTGATGCGGCTAAGTGGTGGAGGAGGATGGAGAAAGGCTGCTGCGGAACACATGCCCAACTGCTTTCCTTCTGGTACGTACGACGATTGAGAGGATATTTCCAGTTTTCAGACCACCTTTGGCATCTGGAGTTACGATTCTCCCTTACCTCCCAAGGATGTACGTACTACTAGTAAACCCATCGTTACTGGCACCACCTTCTCCTTGTTTAATCAATGGGGTGCTTTTTGCAACGAAATTATTTGAAGTACGCTTACCGGCCGAAACATGTGCACACACCAAAGCGGTAAACGGTAGCCTTAATCCCGTATCGTTCTTAATACTAGTCATGCCGGTAATTCCAACACCGAACATAATTGGTGTGATCACTCTTTTAAATCAGCCCGGAAGGCATCGTCCAATACTACTTCATTGGTAAGGAAAATTGTGTTAGACTAGCATGTTGGGCTGTAGTAAAATGATGAAGTTATGAACTCGTGTTGTATTTATGAAGTCATTGAACTATGTGTTATTTTTATTTTATGATAGTTATGTATTTGAAGTGAGATTCCAAGTGAAACTATATGTACATGTAGTTACATATACATCTGTAGATAAATATATATTGCACCAGAGTAGAATTGACAACTATGATTTGAAGTCAAGCCCTTTGCTTGTTGATGGTTACCTGCTAATGCGATGACATAGGATACGGAAGTACTAGAGCAAGGCTTCACGTGCTAGCTAGTAGCCACTGTATACATAATTAAGTCATGTACACAGTATACACGGCAATAGTGTTCTCTACAATCTGTCACATCACTGCACGCCTTACACATGCGCAGCAACATTTCATATAATACCAAGCGAAAATTGTTAACCCGGTCTAGGCTAGGTCGCTGCACTCACTCAAATATCTGAAGGCTGTGCCGCTGACAGCAGCAAGCATTCTGAATGAATGAATGACTGACTAACCTTGTGCGCACACAGACACAGTTGAGTCACACTTTGAAAGTTTTTTGCGATGCTTTCCGGATTCTAGAAATTTCTATATTCCTCATGTAAGAAGGATCTCGAAGCAAGTGGGGGAATATTCTTGCTCACACATATATAGATGATGTTTTGGATTGAGTATGTGTACGTAGTTTTGTTTTCTTGTCTTCGCTGGCATGGCAAGATCATTATCGAATTGAAACTTAACAGCCACACCTATGTAGCGCAGAAAGATTCTTCCAGCGATCAATTATAGCCCAAGAGAAAGCCTGTCGTGCAGATTCTGAGCCAGTTCCTGAGAAATTTCAACTCAGAAAACCAGATGCCTGTGCTGAACTCCATCTGATCACCATGATCTGTTGGACAAAATTATTCTGGCCAGGTGCAACCTTCTTGCCCAGTAGGTGCTGGTCAATCACTCCAATCCTAATATACCACCATGTATCAGTATTAGTAGCAGAGAGAGAGAGAGAACAAAAACAGGGAGGAAAAAACATCTCTAGTCAAAATCGCATCTGCACACTAAATCTTGGTCATCATCACGAGATCAAAACTTTTGATGCAGCATGTCCTGTGGCGCATCAAAGACAATCAGACTTCATTGCATATTTGCATATTTGGGTTGGAGCTGCTTTTGCTTTCATTTTAAGTACTTCTGTGTTTCGCTTCCTATATTGTCTGGTCAATTAGAGCTCATTATATCAAAAGGTTATCTAGTTGGTATGTTGATGAATCGACCTTCATGTTTCTGACATGTTATTTGTGGCTCATGCATTATCTTAAGCAGTATATACCATGCCATACGGATTTAGGGGATAAGATGCACGGGAGAAAAAGCACCAGCAACTTGGTTGCGAGCAAAGTGCTATCTGACTTGGGCACTTGGCACAATATAAGCATTTCATCGTAATCTAGATCACATATATTGGGTTTTTTTTTTTATGAAAAAGCTAGCATCGGAGTAGTTAAATCCATCGATAGAAAGTGCTGTAGATTATTTTGTCAGAAAGAGTTGTAAATGTTCGATGAACCAACAAGGGAGAAAAAAAAGAGGGAGTCTTTACATCTCATCAAAGTGGGGTTACGAAGAACGTCAGCCCTGGCCACCACCTTCGTAGGAGGGGACGCCAGTAGATTACTTAGTCTTAAGTATGGATTGGTTATAGATAGAATAGGATCTTATATATTTGGAAAGTTCTCTCTAATAGTTGGAAGGGTTAGATTGAGTTGTTAGGAGCTTTACTCTGTATAAAGTATAAAGAGAGCCGTATGCTACCGTAACGAGAAAAACAATAAATATGAACGAATCAATCGTATCTAAAGTTATATCATCTTAGTCTATAATCTAATATCTCATCCCACCCAACCAACCAATCGTTGTCCGGTCTTCTTATTGGCCATGTTTACCCGTTATGAACGAACTACGGTTCGTGACAGAGAAGGCCCAAGCACTTGTTAGGATGATGGGCCTACTTGGCCTGTATTTGCCTCATGAGTTAATAGAAACCATTTTATCCTTCTTTAGTTCAGACCCTGCTTACTTCAGAACAGAGTAAGACTGCAAGGTCTTTCTATCTTTTTTGCCCTCTCTTTCTGAGATGATTTTAAAGCTGTTCCTTTTTAGGGACCGTTTGAATACAAGGAATTTGTTAAGAAGGAAAATTCCCCACATAGACGACTACACCTGTGCAGAGCTGGCTAAACAGGCGGCCTGTCTGGCAGAGCACGACACAGGCCCGTGTCAGCACAGCCCATTATGGCCCATGAACTATTCGTGACGTGCCGGACCAGCCCACATGCCGAGGAGGCGGCTCAGGCATGACCCATCAGCCATTTATGCTGTATCGGGTTGGCACGAGTCCGTTTAGTCCGATGGGCTTTTTCGGCCCACTTAGCCTAGTAAGCTCGAAAAAATAAGAAAAAATTCCCAAAACTCAGAAAAAATGTAAAAAAAACCTAGAATATATATATATATATATATATATATAATGTTTAAAAAACCAAAATAAATTTATATAAACTTATAAAATGAACTATATAAAATTTTAAAACTACAAAATAAAACCATATAAGTATTAAAATTTGAAAATAAAATAACATAAATATTAAGAAACGAAAATAAAATCATATATATATATATATATATAATAAAAATAGATTAATCATCCTCCTTATATGGTTTCAGCGGTCTTTCTACATGGAGATTAGATTATCATCATAGCAACCTGGAGTATCTGGATAGCAAGGAACAAGAAAGTTTTTCAATCGATTAATCCTCCTCCTTTTGATGCATGGAAGAGCAATTTCAAGCATGTGTTTGCCATGGTTATCCATATGGCAAAGGAAAAACTATTTTCCTTCTATTGAAGAATGGCTAGCTAATCTCTCCTAACTTGGCTTGCTTTTTTGTAATTTTTTTTATATAATATAAATATATACAGTAGGTTGTGCGGTAACCTCGCAAATTTGGTCGCGTTTTCTTTGGGGAGTAAACCTCTCGCGCTACTACCTCCCGGTGGGGCACTCCTCCATTGAAGACTACCGAATGGCTGTTCGGGAAGAAGTCCCTCAAAACAAAACGGTGGGCTCTAAACACCTCCATCATCCTGGTGTCCTGGATGTTATGGATGGAGCTAAAGGAACAATAGGATCTTTAACCAAGAGATAGCATCTTCAGAGCAACTGCTCCAAAAGATTCGAGACGAGCTCAGTCAATGGTGATTGGCGAGAGCGGACGGGTGGGAGATGTTTTTTGTAATCGGTGTATAGTATGTAGTACGGTACTCTTGTAGTTCACGGTCAAGGGCGGGTTAGGTCGATTGTCGTGCTCGAGTAGTCCTTCTCCTTTTTAAACCCGTCGCCCTCTCCCCTTGTGTATTGGAACAACTATGTCTCTTTCTTCTTCTAATAGAATGATGTGCAATTTTTTTGCGCGTTTTCTCGGAAAACAAAGGTTGAGGCAAGACATCCACATGCAATGTACTCCGACGGCTACGGAGGCCATGCAAGTCAAAGCCAAACTCCCAAGTCCTAAACGTTAATTTTCGTCTACTCCGTTTTGTTTCCTCGTTTTTTGCATGCTCCACCACGCAACAATGCAATACAACTGCTCGTGCTCGTGCTCGTGCGGCGAGGACAGGAAACATGCTTGTATTGCTTTGCCTTCACCAAACTTAATTCCAACCACATCACCACGGATGAAAAGGACCCATGCATGAGTACGGAAACCGGAAATTCAGTGGCATCGATCGTCCGGTAAATCCAATCCATACACTAACTGTAGGGGGAAACATAACTTGTCATCGGCGGAATTGAGCCTAGCTCAGCTGGTGGGAGTGTGGATGTATAATTCCACCACCTAGTTTAAATATCTTTTCTTGTATTATTACTAAGCCATCTAGTTCCTGCTACACGTTTCATTTTTTTTATAATAGTCATCACCCCATGCATCGCACGGGCTACATGTTTTAAACAATGTTTTTTAGTTCTAATATTTTTTTTAACACCAAGGTTTTTTTAATGTGGGTGATAAAGTTTTAGTTTTGAAATGTACTCATGAGTTGTGAACTGTTAAAATTTTGAAAAAAATATCAAGGATTTAATTTTTCATATGATGACGACAACCATTTTAAATTCGGAATTTAATTTTTCACCGAAACTTGTGCGTACATACATATAACTTCAAGCATGCCATGACTCTTTGCTACAATTTGTATCAAACTCTATTCTTAGATCTAATCCAAGCTATTATCTAAAACAAATCTAAATAAATTAGTGACGGATCAGCATATTTATTTTTTCTTTTATCAATATGTGATTTTCTATACCTATTTTCCAAAATTTATAGCTTTTTTTTTCACTTATTATGTGTCCTTATAGATTTAACACCAACCTTTTTTAGAAGTATATGACGTAGGTATATGGCTTTGATCAAACACCATAAACGTCTTATCCTTAATTAAATACCAGCAGCAGGCCGCCTAGTCTTGTGCATGTTTGCATGTGGTGAACTTTTCGTTCATCTAAATCTTGTAAAAAAATTTCGTTCATCACATCTTGTAGTTCATCTGCATCTTGTGGTTTGAAGCTGCATGTCATCAAATAACATGCATATGTTTGATCTTTCAATTTTTCATGTGACAATTAATGCAGGTCTTCTTTGTTTTATCTTCCGGCCAGGCTACGTTCAAAAGAGAGACGACACGGCTTCTTGTTATTACATGTCGCTTGCCTTTCAACTTATATTTGGACATGGTTGATGATTGCGTTGCCTTACATCTTGCTTTGTTCTAAGAATTTCTCTACTTTTAATTCGTAGCCTTTGTTTGAACCGAATTAGATGTATCACTTTTAGTTAGTGTTGTCGTAGGAAACTAATTGAAGTGGCAGCCTTTATCATATTTATTCTAATCTTTTACAGTAATTCTAGTCGAACTGACACAACAACTTCTTGTCAGACTTCAAACAAAAAAAGCCGCCTCTTTGTGTTACTATTAATTGAACAGAAGTCTAGATTGCATGTTAGATAGATGGCCCAAAAAATTTTCTTCTTTACTGATTAGAACAAAAGAAACTCTGAGTCAGACTGTCTTCATAGTAGGACTATATATCGGCTGCCGGCGTTCGATTATGTCGCATACATACATATTGGTACTGTTGTGTGGACGTATCTGGTCGTGTGTCCGAGAGCTTTTGGTTATGGAGTCTGCAGCTGGATGGCATTAATTTGTTTTAAGGATACAACATTGCTACGTCCAAACTTAATTCAAGCTGTAGATTACAACATCAGAAAGAAAATAGATGACCAGGATGTTTTCTTCTCTCCCAGTAACGTGAAAATTTCTAGCATTTTTTTCTTCAATTAATGAAGGAATTTCTAGATTTTTTTACCTTCTTAGGATTAACATGGGTGCTTTTAGGAGGACTTTCAATTAGTATAGATACAGATAGATAGATAGATAGATGTGCTACTGGCTAAACAATCGGATGAAAAAAAGAATAAGGGCAGAGTGGTAAATAAACACTCAGACCAAACCGTGTTGGTCAGTTACCTGACAGCTATGGGTTTTTTAAATAATATTATTTTAAAAGATAATTATAAAAATAAATAGTCAAAAAATTTACAAAAATAGGTTCCTGTCGCTATTTGGAATGGCGACAGACTCTTGTCGTCATTCTAATTGATGATAGGAACCCTGTCACCAATGGGAACAGTGGGGAGGTTCTTGTCGCCAGTTCAATTAATGACAGAACCCTGTCGCCATTTGAGTTGGCGACAGGAGTCCTGTTGCCAATTGAACTGGCGACGGGAGGGCTGTATCGTTTTTAGCTTTTGATTTTTCACGGACGCCTGTTCCAAAATTTTAAACTTGATTTGAGATAGCAAGAATTGAATGGTGCTAAGTGAATGCATAATCCTAGGCAGTAGATCTTATCTTGAACGTGTGATGTTGTTAGTTTGAATGAGCAGATAGATGATTAGGCAAGCACATCCCATCCTATTGCAATGATAGGTGGTGCTCGTCGTCACTTAGGGGTCAAAGACCATTTAGTGTCTACTTCCAGAATATGCCTTTTGGACCTTTATTTTTATGTTGTTCCCTGCTTTGCTATGCCAAGAATTCAATGCCAAAAGATAACGAGATTTGAAGTCGGCTTTACAACGCAGTTGCGAATTGAAATAGACTTTATAATAAAGTTACAAATTACACGACGCGTAGGGTTTTGTTACGTGCATAAGGAACGACATCATGCACGATGCAACAAACCGAAATACACCTACGATATATATGTGCCTTTTTGAATGGAAATGAAGTCGATTGGGATAAATATCATTAGTTTTGGCGGCCCATCTCTCCCTTCCCCTTGTCTCCTTTCTACCTACGACGGCGGTAGCCAGTCTCAAAGTCATCCATGTCCTGCGAGACGGACCGAACGGTTCAATGATGTTAGGATAACACAACCTCGGGCCAAATTAATAATTATGATATATACTGAACATAACTAACCTCTTGGATCCGGTGTGCGCTCGGGCGATAAGGAGCGATAGTACGGCCGATAGTCTCACTTGCAGGAGCCTTCCCCTTGTCCCCTTGTTGACCGCGGCGGTGGCGGCCAGTCTTGAAGTCATCCATGTCCTGCGAGATGGGTTGAACGGTTGATAACACAACATCGGGCCAAATTAATAATTATGATGCATACTGAACATAACTTACCTCTTGGATCCAGAGTACGCCCAAGTGACGGGGAGTGGTAGTATGGCCAACAGTCTCACTTGCAGGAGCCTTCCGTTTGTTCGCCACCTGCTTGGCCTCGTCGTACTCATCTGATTTCTTGGGCTCATCCGATACCTTTTTAGTTGGGTCGAGGTCGAGTACGTAAGGTGTCCAGTTGTAACACCCTGGTTTTTGTAGCTTTTTGGAATTTCAAAATAAAGCGAACCATTTGGTTTTCTCGAAGTCTAAAAGCTTAAACTGAGGTTTTCGAATGGTTTTCAAATGACTAACTCCAACTTCAACTAAGCTCTCTGTGGGTTTTGTCGGTTTGATGGAATTGTTGGAGTTCTGGTGTTCCTTCTTTCCCGTGCCTACTTCGTTCCCCTCTATGGTCCAGACCTTCTCACGTCTAGATCTCCTTTGTGTTTGAACCTCTCTTTGGTCCAGACCTCCTTGTGGCCCTGATCTTCTTTGTAGGTCACGACCACCCTTGAGCTGTTTTAAGCTCAGGTTTGTGTTTTAAACCTTCTCTTTGCGAGATCTTGACCGTTAGGACCTCCTCTTTGTGAGATCTTGACCGTCATGACCTCCTGTGGTTCCGTCCTGGCCATTAGGATCTCCCTTGTACCCCTTTTACCCTTGAGTCTCTTAGCCTTGGACCTCTATCCTAGATATCCTCCGTTAGATCCTCTTTTCTTTGGATCTCATCCATTAAAACCCCTTTATACTAGACCTCCTTTAAGTTCAGATCTAGTGCGCGCCTTCCCCTTTCTAGGACCATTAGATTTTGCTTGGATAGCCCGATTGAGAAGAGGTGTTCGGATGGCTCGAACGTTCCCTTACATGGTAGTGCGTCCGATTAAGTTTGGAGGGCCCTGATGTAAGTGCCCGTTCACGTGGTCCGAACGTCCCCTTCTCCTTGGACCACCCAATCAAGATCGTATGGCCCTGGTTGGTCGCGCATTTTCCTTTGTCTTTTGGACCTCCTTCCTCCTCTTGTCTTTTTACAAAGACCACCCTCTTTCGTCACGACCACCTTCTGTGGTCATGACCTCTGGTCTTTTTGCAAAGACCACCCTCCGTGGCCTTTTTGCGAAGACCACCCTGGTGGGTTAGGACCTCCCTTGTCCTCTACGGGACCTCCTCCTCAGGACCTCCTCAGGACCTCCTCCCGTAGGACCCCCTCCTATGACCACCCCTGGGTTGGACCTCCCCTTTGGTCACAACTTCCTCCTGTTGGTTTGACCAACATCTTTGTTTGAGTCAGCTCTGTCTATTTCCTCCTATCTGCACGCTTGCAACAGAAAGTCTCTGAACATTAAATGCTGTTACGGCACATTTAATGTTGTCACCACCGTGGTACCTTTCCTCCCCTCTTGTCCTCTCCTTTACCTGCTCTTGTCCTCTACTTCACCCATCTTTGAACACGTGTGGCCTTGAACCCCTGCAGCCCAGGCCTTATAGGCTTGGACATCACTCCATCTTTGCCTTCTTCCTCATTTGCAACCCTCTAACTCTTTCTCAACCAGCTTTGGACCTCCTTCGACCAGTTCTCTGGACCTCCCTCAAACCTTCAGAGCTCTTTTGTTGGTTCTAGTGGTGCTTTATTTGAAGTTCTTTTGGTGTTTACTTGAGCTTATTTTGAGTTGGCTTTGTTCTTTCGTGTAGATTGCGACGGCACCGAGGAGCCCGAGTTCTTCGAGGAAAAAGATCTCCAAGCCTTCGAGCAAGGCAAGTCATACCCTTGATCATTTTGTCGCCCATTATTTCAACCTATGTACTTCTGTTTCAAGCTAAGTATTGCATGCATATTTTACTTAGTATTTCAATGCCATTGTTTACACTCATAGTTACTCCTAACTCCTTTGTATGACCCACATTGATATTGCAACCGAACTTGTTGTCACCATAGTAAAAACCTGGTTAATGCTCTATGTTTGACCAGGATCTCTTGAAAAAGTAATGCTTAACTGTGCTTAGACCAAAATCTTGTTTTGGGAAGTTTTGCAAAAGACCTCTGTTTTACCTCAAATGTTTTGACCATGGCATTGGGTTGTCATGGAAACCCGTTTCTCAAATGTAAATATTGGAAAATAGTTTGGACGTAGGCGAACCTTGGTTGGTCTCATGGTGAGTGCACGGGGAGTGCACGGGGGTCGTGTCAGCCGACGCCCCAGGGTTGAGGATGTCGCCTATATCAATTAAGGGCCTATCTTTGAGCGTTACTTTGCTAAGCCTTTTCGTGTAACCACAAGTCTTGTGTGGGCGGGACCTGGCCGAATAATTTACAATGTCTCACCATGGTTGTCCTTTGGATGTGTGGGTGGTCTTTCATGACCTACTTTCTTACATTCCCACCTGGTGCAAAAGGGGGTCTGAACTCTACGTGCGGGAAGCCCAAAGGGGGTGAAACCTTAGCGAGGAGGACCTCAGTGAGAAGGAGCGTTGTAAAGGCCTTGTGATAACCTTTTATCCGCACACCTTCGAAAGTGTGTGAGTGAGCAGTGCAAATTGGTTATCTCTTGTGGGTAAAGTTGTACACCTCTACAGAGTGAAATCTATTCGAATAGCGGTGTCCATGGTCATGGATATACTAGCAAAGCCTCTCTAAGTTAGCCTTTGGTTTTGATTTTCAAATGGTTTTGAAAACTGATTCTGGATTTCTATCCATTGTGTTCTCGGTGGGGAGCCCTTGGCGGTTAGCCTGGTGTTAGGAGGTCATCCTATACCCCTTACTCATGTTATCAATCAATCAAATTTAGTGTTGAGAATGACTTT
Organism: Ampelocalamus luodianensis; assembly: GCA_036346255.1. Taxonomy (NCBI): domain Eukaryota; kingdom Viridiplantae; phylum Streptophyta; class Magnoliopsida; order Poales; family Poaceae; genus Ampelocalamus; species Ampelocalamus luodianensis. The sequence continues at coordinate 550,295 of CM070627.1, forward strand.
TATGTATAGTGTAATATGCCTTCAAAACTACTACTTGTAATTGTAAGAAACTTGGCTTTATGCAAACTAACCCTACAAGCTCTCCATTGTGATATCCATTTATGCATGTCATTCTGTTATTTGACGGGTATGACTTGCGAGCACGGTTGTTGTGCTCATTCTTGTTTGAAATAATCTTTTGAGCAGGTGAAGAAGCCTTTGTTGAGGACCAAGAGGTCCTAGACGATTAGGCCACGCCCTCCAGCCAATTGTCTATGGTGTATTGGATGGACCCTCTTTTGTTTTCCACTGTGCAAAGATTGTCCTTTTTTCGGCTTGTAGGCCAACTTTGTAATCAACTCTTTTGTTGTTAATTAAGTTCTCGCTGATGTATGGTTATCACTTGTGTTACTGTGAGAACTAGCTATTGATCCTTGGGACTAGTTCGAAACACAGGAGATGTAGGGCTTCTCCAAGTCCCACGACCTCCCCCTGGAGTGGTCGTGGTATTTGGGGAGGTCCTGGATCTTATGACCTCCTCGGGTTAGGTCTTAGGACCTCCAGGTGGTCCTGTTGGATCTCCTGAGTGGTCTTAGAGACCCTCTCGAGAGGTCCTGCTGGACCTCCTAGGAGGCCCTGGTGGACTTTCTGGGAGATCTGGGAGGTCCTCTCGGGTGGTCCCGGGTCGGGTCGTGACACCAGCACTTGAAGGTCTCGACTCGCCATGAAAAGTTTAACATGCACTTCTGCTGGATGAACGCCCTATCATACATCTCCGGGCCATCGATCCATTGGAAGAAGTTGTAGTACATCTCTGGCTGCCATTATGCGCTTGTGTAATCAAGGATTTGTGGAATGGAATGTATGATGTGAAAAATCTTTGTGTGTGCAAGATATGCTTACAAGGTAGTGGCCACACGTGTAGGACACTCGAACAGCATTAACAAAATAATTATCGTGTACAAATAGAAACCAAATTTAAGTTGAAAATATTTTGATTAAGCTATACAAACCCTACTAACCTACTCTGCAATGTTTACGGATATTTTATAGGAATGTTGCTATTTCCCTAGTTTAAAAAGTATTTTCGGCACTAATAGAATAATTACCGCGCACAAACGTCAATCATAATTATATTGGGATTATTTTGGTTAGGCTTTACAAACCCTACTAAGCTACTCTGCAATTTTTATAGATTTTCAATAAGTATCTTGTTACTTTTCTTGTATAAAAGTGTCTCCAGCATTTTTAAATAATTAGCATGTTCAAATATAAATAATAAATAAAGTTCATAATATTTTAATTCATCTCTACGTAACGTATGTAGCAACTCCGAATTTTCTTTACAATTTTAAGATGTGTCATGCTATTTTCCTAGTTTCAAAAGTATTTTCGGCACTAACAGAATAATTACATAGCACAAACGGAAATCAAAATTATATTGGGATTATTTCAATTAGGCTCTACAAACCATACTAAGATACTCTGTAATTTTTACAGATTTTTAATAGGTATCTTGCTACTTTCCTTATTTAAAAAGTGTCTCAATTATTTTTCAAATAATTACCGTGTGCAAATGGAAACAAAAAAAATATAGATCACAATATTTTAATTCGTCTACACGTAACCTATGTAGCAACTCCGATTTGTTTTACAATTTAAGATGTGTCCTGCTATTTTCCTAGTTTAAAAAGAATTTTCGGCATTAACAAAATAATTACCGCGCACAAATAGAAATCAAAATTAAGCCGAGATTATTTTCCTTAAGCTCTACCTACCATACTTAGCTACTCTATAATTTTTACAAATTTTTAATAGTTGTCTTTCTATTTTTGCAAATTTATTCTAAATCGTTCGAGTACTGCAACATAAATAATACCTGCACGATGAACTAAACTATACATAGCTCAAATAATGTACTACATAAAACAACTAAAATTATCTAATCTGTTGAATTCTATGTCGCTATTTTTATTTGCTAACCGACAAGGTTTCAAAATAATGTACAAAGTTACAAAAATATGTACATGCAAAATGGCCGACCAGATCTGATGCTCCATTTGTCTCTCCTCCGCTACGAACTGCCAGAGCTACACCGCGTCTCTTCTCTCCCTCTCCTCCTCTCTCTTCTCCCTCTCTTCTCTTTTTTCTGGAATTAAAATGACATTTTCATCGATTTTTGGACTTTAAGTAAGTACCTACGGTTTTCTGTCGTCATTTCAACTAGCGACCGGAATACTCTTCACTTCCTATCGCCAATCGAAATGGCGACATGAAGTTGGACCGGCGACAGGCACATACTTTTGGTAAAAAAAAAATCAACTATTTATTTTGTAATTATCTTTTAATATTATTTTTAAAAAAATTCTTCTGTAAGCTAGCCAGGAAATGCATGCCATATATGTCACCTAGGCCACCATTGCTCCCCGCCAGGTGGGACAGCCCCAGCAAGTATGCCTCAGCGCCCTGACCTCCCAGGTGAGTTGGAGGTGATAAGCCTATCCTCCCTCTGCCTCTGCCTCTGCCTCTGGGCGGCCTCCCTATTCTCCACGTCTCTCTCAAATCTACCCCGTCTCCAGACCAGAGCTTGCGCACAAACCAAGCAACCGGACACAGCGCAGAGGCATACGATTCAGACTCAGTCCTAGTATGCGTATGTGATATGCGTATGCACCCACACACAGTATGTGAGAGGTGAAGCCTTGGTAAGGTAGGAGAGGGATGGAGCGAGGCGGGCGGTGTTGATAAGAGGTGAGTGGTCTAAGCTGGTTGCTTCTAGTTTCCAGCACATTCTCATGGAACCTTTTGCCCGATTCGCGTGTCTCGTTGCATACGTGTGCTGTGTATATATGCAGACGCACACGGCAAACCACTGGCTGGTAGTGCGGCCAGCACTCAGGTTGTGTTCTTCAAGAGCACTTTTTTTCTTCTTGACTCGTCAGTCGTCTCAGAGTAGTGAATTCTTCATACATACCTTTCTCCTCCAGGGGAGAGAGAGAGAGAGAGAGAGAGAGCTCGGCAATGCTCTGGTGATTGGTTCAATCTTGCAGATACCAGATGGCCATCATGCTTCTACCAGCAGCGTCTCCCGGGCTCCCCGATGCCGTCCGGGACAGTGGCGTCAGCCGCCATGCGAGCTTCCGGTGTTCTTTCCTGTCCAAGAGGAGGCTGCCGCGGCCGTGGATCGTGTGCTCGCTGAAGCACGCGTGCCTTGGTGTCGAGCCGGGGGAGGCTGGCCGGACCTCTCCGGTGTATTCCAGCCTGACCGTGAGCCCTGCAGGAGAGGCTGTCATCTCATCAGAACAGAAGGTGTACGACGTGGTGCTGAAGCAGGCAGCATTGCTGAAACGGCAGCTGCGCCCACAGACACCACCTGTTCTTGACGTCAGGCCCAAGGAGCTGGAGGTGCCGCCCAACGGGCTGAAGGAGGCCTACGACCGGTGCGGCGAGATCTGCGAGGAGTACGCCAAGACCTTCTACCTTGGTACGTTCAATCAAGTGTTCCTCCGAGCCATGATGGCAGCTTCTGCATGAGGTCAATCTTGCTCTGATCATGGAGTTCATGTGAGTCCTGGCGTCTGTCTGTTCATGGCAGGGACTATGCTGATGACGGAGGAGCGACGGCGCGCCATATGGGCCATCTATGGTATCTGAACAATCACCACGTCCTCCTCCACTGTTCCATTGCTTCCCTAGTATGTATCAGTAAATTTCAGTAAGGTTACTAAAAATTGAGGTAGTTTATATTTACTTCAAATCATCGGATACGCCCACATTTTACATGAGTTGAAGGGTGCTATAGTAAAATTCTATCTAACAGCAACTTGCAAGAATCTTTTGACACCTCAGCCATGTTAGAATAGAAATTCATTTATACTTATATGCCTTTTTGTATTTTCTTATATATGTATAACATATTTCTTTGTACTCCCTATATATATTACTCATTGAGCCTCATAAATACATACACAATATTCATAACATGGTATCAGAGCTAGGGCATTAACCTAACTCCTTTCGCTGCCACCCCACCACCGTTATTGCCGTTGTCGAATGCCACAACCGCCGCACAGATCTGGTCGCCACCGCCACCACCTAACGCCGCCGCTGCACCCAAGGACGACACGGGCCGAGCCCACAGCGCACCACCCTCCGCCCGACGCCGGCTATCACCGCTTCGACCCATCGCCCCGCGCGCGATTGCCGCGCCGACTCGATCTGCCGCCCCTTGACGCCCGACCCAAGGACTTGTTGTGCTCTTTATGGCCTCAAACAGACTCCTCGTGTCTGGTTTTTGCGTTTTACCTAAGTGATTACCACTGTCGGTTTCACTGTTAGTTCCCACGATCCTACTCTTTTTGTCCATGTCCTATGTCGGGATAGGACACTGCTTCTTCTGTATGTTGATGATATACTCATCACTGGTGATGATTCCTCATTCATCACGTATGTGAAGAAGAATCTCAGTGAGCAGTTTCTAATGACTGATCTTGGTTCTCTTACGTACTTCCTTAGGCTACTATCTTTCCCAGTAGAAATATGTCCAGGATCTTCTTAATCAGTCTGATCTGACTGACACTCGCACTGCCGAGATTCCCATGGAGCTATCCCTTCAGCTTCGTGCCACTGATGGTGATCATCTTGAGGATTCTACTCGATATCGTCATCTTGTTGGGAGTTTGGTGTATCTTGTAAGCACTCGTCCTGATATTGCTCATGATGTTCATATCTTAAGTCAGATCATGGCTCGTCGTACCCATCTTCACTACAATAATCTTCTTCGTGTTCTTCACTACTTGCATGGAACTATCTCTTGTCATTTGTTTTTTTCTTAGTTCCAACTCACTACAGCTTCAGGCGTACTTCGATGCGACCTGGGTTAGTGATCCTTTTGATCGTCGTTCTCTTTCTGCTTACTGTGTTTTTCTTGGCTCCTCCCTGATTGCCTCGAAGATAAAGAAGCAGACTGCAGTTTCCCGTTCGAGTGCAGAGGCTGAGTTAAGAGCTATACCAGCAGTGACAACAGAGGTTACTTGGTTGAGGTGACTACTTGCATATTTTAGAGTGCCTGTGATGGGACCTATGACTCTTTTTTCTGACAGTACAGGTGCTATAAATATTGCCCGTGACCCCTAGTGAAGCATGAGCTCATCAAGCATACAAGCATATTGATGTGGATGCTTCATACACTCGCTCACAGGTGCAGAAGGGAGTACTTGCTTTATAGTTTGTGCCCTCAGAGTTACAGATTGCTAACTTCTTCACGAAGCCACAGACTAGGGTACAACGTTTGTACTTTCTCTCCAAACTCAGTGTGTGTGATCCACCATGAGTTTCAGAGGGGGTGTTAGAATAGGATTTCCTTTGTATTTCCTTATATGCTTTTTTTATATTTCCTTATATATGTATAACATATTTCTTTGTAATATCCCCTTGTACTCTTTATATACATTTCTAATTGGACCTCACGAATACACACACAATAGTCGTAACAAGCCAGACAGCCTCAAATAAAATTGGCCAACTTTTGAAGTAATGGTGTGAATTAGTTCTTGATGGGGAGTTATAACGAATAGGAACATTGCTGACTTGCATGCAGTGCATTTATAAATATATAGTCATGAAGAATAAGGGCCTAATATACTTTTTATACCATTATCTGTGGAAGCACCAAATTAGGCTTTCGGTAGGTTAGATGGCTTCAATAGTTTCAAACTTTGTGAAAAAGGTTGCGAGAACATATTCTTGAAATTACCCAAGGAATATGAATCTGGAGTACTGTCAATTCTAAATGAGCTACTTCAGGCATGACTTTGGAAATCTCATGTATAGTATTTGTGCAGTGTGGTGTAGGAGGACAGATGAGCTTGTCGATGGGCCAAATGCCTCGCACATCACACCGTCAGCCCTGGACCGATGGGAGAAGAGGCTGGAGGATCTCTTCACAGGACGCCCTTACGACATGCTTGATGCCGCTCTCTCTGATACCATCTCCAAGTTCCCTATAGACATTCAGGTACTAGCTGTAGCTGGTGTGTCTGCACATCGCAATATATAGTGAATCCAAATGATATGATACTGTCTGACTACAGCGGTTGCTATTCCCTATTAGTAATAGATTCCCTCGGCCTCACAATTTTAGTGCAAGATGACTAGACCTGCTAAGTCGATGAGTAAGTTATTCGTTACTCAGTAAAATTGTATGATTTGTCAGCCTTTAGTCTCTGATGCTAAGTCGATGATACGAACTTTTCACGCATTGTAGTGGGCTAATCCAGGTGGCATAGACTGAATGAGTCATTGGGCCAAAGATGTTTAATCAAAGGGGGAATGGTAGGAATTTTGAGAATACACTGTTGCTAGCCAGCCCTGGCAGCAAAACGGATCTGCCTAATGGTCCAGAAGGAGAAAAAAAAAATCAGGGAAAGTAGAAGTGATTTAGAAAAACGCCTGAAAAGACATGATGAGAACGCTCTTGGGAGTATTGGTTAGTAGTTACAGATGATATGGCGCATACCGATATTGTGATATGACTAACCAACTCTTATGCACCGCACATATGCCAGCCTTTCAAGGACATGATCGAAGGGATGCGGACGGACCTCAGAAAGACGAGATACAAGAACTTCGACGAGCTCTACATGTACTGCTACTATGTTGCAGGAACTGTCGGGCTGATGAGTGTTCCGGTGATGGGCATCGCACCCGAGTCCAAGGCAACGACTGAAAGCGTGTACAGTGCTGCTTTGGCTCTCGGGATCGCAAACCAGCTCACGAATATACTCCGGGATGTTGGAGAGGAGTAAGTACCAATGCAGCAGCTTTCCCTTGTAGACTCTATCTAGAACAGGGTATGAGCGTTTAATTAAAAGAGCACAGTCCTAAATATCCCTGTGCCTGTGACAAACACTTTCCCAGTGCAAGAAGAGGAAGGATATACTTACCACAAGACGAACTCGCACAGGCAGGGCTCTCTGATGAGGACATCTTTACTGGGGTTGTCACCGACAGATGGAGAAGCTTCATGAGGAGGCAGATCAAGAGGGCCAGGATGTTTTTTGAGGAGGCAGAGAGGGGGGTGACTGAGCTCACAAAGGCAAGCCGGTGGCCAGTAAGCGCAACGACTCCACAGCGAACCCAAGTGCAGCATCCTTACTGCTTCCTTAGCACAGTAATGAGGTTTTCCCTGTTCCGTTGCAGGTTTGGGCCTCTCTGCTGTTGTACCGGCAGATCCTCGACGAGATTGAAGCAAATGACTACAACAACTTCACGAGGAGGGCCTATGTTGGAAAAGGGAAGAAACTGCTGGCACTTCCTGTCGCATATGGGAGATCACTGCTACTGCTACCATGTTCATCGAGATCGAAGTAGCCAGACCTAGCAGAAACACAAGCAAAGATGGTCAGGTTAGGCTAGATAGAAATAGAGCAATGTCATAGCATCTGCCTTCCAGCCCTTCCTCGAGTTAGACAATGCGGTAAATCGGTCCATTTCTCGTTCACGTGTATCATATCAAGCGTTGGGGAGCAGAGAGAAAACACTGCGGCCAACCTAGATGAAGATTGGATGTTTGCATGTATATTCTTCTTACAACATATGTCTTTGAAGATAGAACAACATGTATACTGGTTATTGATCCCAAATTTGGGGGAAACAAAAGTTATGCTCTGTAATTGTTTAAACTAAAACTGAGTTCTCATGAGCTTCGATGCTACGAGTAACAAATCAGTCAACACCCAGAAGCAGAGAGTAATCTGATGATTGAAGGTTTAATCCTCTTGCCATGTTTGACCCTCTGTTTGCTTACCATATATCAATTTTTTTGTGAAGATTCAAACTATGGTTTCTCTGGAAAACCGATAAAATATGCCAAAAAACAACGTGTGCACAGGGACATGCGGTAGATCGATGGCGCAAGAAGCTTAAAGAACTAAAAGATGCGGTAGATTTAGTGAAGTTTCAACTCGGCACTATGCAGATACTTAGGAGGCCAAAAAGGTCAAATTTTGCACAAACAATACTCCAGAATAAAAGATGTCATAAGATCTATCTTGTTGCACTTCTAATATTTTAGACAAGCTTTGCTCATCCATTAACCTCAAAAGATACAGATGATTAAGAACAATTTAAGACATGAAAAACACAAAGTTGTTTATCTCTAATTGGACATGGTGGTTTACATTGATATTTTGCAGCCATCATCCACGACATAGATGTGCACAATGACTCTGTTCCTAGGAGCAAGGAGTAATGTAGACTCTGATATAGAGTTGCATCTAATTCTTTACAAAAAGAAAGGCGTACTAAAAAAGAACTCAGTAAACATGGTTAGACCTAGAATATCTTACGAACCACAAATTAACAATTTCTAGAATGTTCAAGCTTTAAAATATGTACCTTCCGATCTGCAGTTGATTTAAGTAAGAACATAATATATTTTTCCATTCATATGTAAATCTACAAGGCATCAGTTACTCAGTACAAATTTATTAGAAATAGAAACATAACATAGAACAACCTGCTTAAATATAACTAACCAAGAGCAGTAACTTCTTGCACAGCTGTGCCCATCAGATGGGATTAGGAAGTACTTGTGGTTCACATCGGCGGCCACGTACACCGGTCTCGTGCCTCCCACCTCGCGTGCACCTTGCCCTCGCCACCTCTCCTTTAGCCGTTGTTCATGCATGCCCGCGTCATGCTCTTCCACGCCCCGCCACCCCCCACCACCGGTGATATATATGTTCGATCCGATACTGATCACTGTAGAGGGAAAGTGCGCTTAGATGGGGATACGAAGGTGAGCAGGGAAGTGATTAGTTTTATGGCGGGGGAGATCGTGGGGGAGGGACGGGGAGAAGGCAATCAAGGGTCAGGGCGAGGCGCGGTTCAGAGGACTCGCGACACGGGGAAGGACGACACGCAGTGTTCATCTAGATGCTAAGCGAAAGGCGGGTGGCCGCCCCGCCTAGAGTGGTCGAAGCAGTTTGCCGAAGCAGCAGGAGGGAGAGAAGGAGGTGAAGAAGAAGAAGAAGAAGAAGAAAATTAAGACAAAAGCTTACTTGCTGGCCTGCTCTAGTCCAACCCAGCCCATTTGATTGGACCGACCGAAAGCACTGCACTCCACTATTAGTACTAGTACGCCTCACTGATATGCTATTTGATACTCTGGCTCAGTGTGTCTACTGCATGCACAGTACTACTAGCACTTCATTCAATTGCGCACAAGAGCGGAGAGGGCTAACCTAGGGGGCGACGGGGAGGAGCCGTGCGATGGGGAGCCAGGAGGAGGAGCCATGCGACCGGGGGGCAAGAGGAGGCGGCGGCACGCGACGCGGAGCATCGCAAGAGGGGATGAAATCGCAAAATCGGGTAGAGTTTTGTGACAGTTACCTTCTTTTCTGTTTTCTCCCCCGACCCGCCCAGCGCCGCCTTTGAGCCCCCAAATCCGCCTCGGACCGCCCAGCGCCACTCCAGACCGTTCAGCTCTACCGCGCCTTGCCCGTCTAGCGCCACTTGGGTCCGCCTAAGACCGACGTTGACCACCTAGGCGGGCCGAGTGCCCAGGGGAGCGCCTTTGCCCGAGTCGTGGCGGGGAGCATGCGCTCAACTGCCTAGGCGGCCGCTTAGGGGAACACTAACGACATGAGACTTAGTCGCTAACAAGTTTGGGTCCATCTGTCGGGCGCATGTGGAGAAGGAATTGGAGGAGGGGTGAATGTGGAAATTTGCTACGAATATAGTGTTTGTGACCAAACGAGGGTATATCTTATCATGATGTGTGTAATGCGGATGTGCGTCCTGGCTTGTACCCACCAAAAAACATCTCTGCTAGCTATGGTGTAACAAACAGCAAGAGAGAAAAGAGGCGATAGAGCCGTGCGGTTATTGCGCGCGCATTTCTTGGATCTGCATGCATGCAACGACGCACGTCGTGTGTCCGGCCGTTGCATCTGGAATCTCTCTCTCTCTCTCTCTCTCTCTCTCTTCCCCATACCACAACGTCTCGCCTGTTCGACCTGCTGGCTTGCTATTTCCTTTTCATTTCTCTTCTCATCTCATCTCCCTCATGCAGATGTCTCTTTCCTTCCATCCCAATTTGAAAAACTCCGCTTGAGTCTTAAAAAAACATGAAAAACTCTGCTCGCTGATCTCATCGACCGGGACGACTGACGGCCGGCCGGAAGCATGAGGGGCGCCGTGCTGGTGGCCATCGCGGCCGCCATTGGCAACTTACTGCAGGGCTGGGACAACGCCACCATCGCCGGGGCCGTGCTCTACATCAAGCGGGAGTTCCATCTCGAGACGCAGCCGGCCATCGAGGGCCTCGTCGTCGCCATGTCGCTCATCGGCGCCACCATCATCACCACCTTCTCCGGCCCCGTCTCCGACATGGTCGGCCGCCGCCCCATGCTCGTCGCCTCCTCCCTGCTCTACTTCGCCGGCGGCCTCATCATGCTCTGGTCGCCCAACGTCTATATCCTCCTCCTCGCCAGGCTCATCGACGGCTTCGGCGTCGGCCTGGCCGTCACGCTCGTGCCGGTCTACATCTCCGAGACCGCCCCGCCGGAGATCCGCGGCCTGCTCAACACGCTCCCGCAGTTCACGGGCTCCGGCGGCATGTTCCTCTCCTACTGCATGATCTTCGCCATGACGCTCACGCCCAAGCCCAACTGGCGTGTCATGCTCGGCGTGCTCTTCGCGCCGTCGCTCATATACCTCGTGCTGGCCGTGTTCTACCTGCCGGAGTCGCCGCGCTGGCTCGTCAGCAAGGGCAGGATGAAGCAGGCCAGGGCCGTCCTGGAGATGCTGCGCGGCCGGGAGGACGTGTCCGGCGAGATGGCGCTCCTCGTCGAAGGCCTGGGGACCGGCGGCGAGACGGCCATCGAGGAGTACGTCGTCGGGCCGGCGGAGGGCGACGGCGGCGAGCAGGAGAAGAGGGACACGGTGACTCTGTACGGACCGGAGCAGGGCCTGTCGTGGGTGGCGCAGCCGGTGGCCGGCGGGCGCGGCAGCATGCTGGGGAGCGCGCTGGGGCTGGCGTCGCGGCAGGGCAGCATGTTCGAGCAGATGAAGGACCCGGTGGTGGCTCTGCTGGGGAGCGTCCACGAGAGGCTGCCCGAGTCCGGCGCCGGCGCCGGGAGCATTAGGGGGAGCACGCTGTTCCCCAACTTTGGGAGCATGCTGAGCGTGGCGGAGAGGCCTGGCTGGGACGAGGAGAACGTGCCACCCGACGACGACCTCGACCAGGAGTACCTGTCGGACGACAACGGCGCAAAGGAGGCTGGCGGCGGCCTTCAGGCGCCGCTGCTGTCGAGGCAGAGCACCGAGGTGGAGGTCAAGAACGAGGGCGCAAGCCAGGCGAACATGCAGAGGTACAGCAGCATCACTGGCGGTGTGGAGACGGCGAGCACGATGGGCATCGGCGGCGGGTGGCAGCTGGCGTGGAAGTGGACCGAGAAGGTGGGCCCCGACGGCGTGAAGCGCGGGGGCGTGAAGAGGATGTACCTCCACGAGGAGGGCGTCCCCGGCGAGGGCGGCGCGGGCTCGGGGGAGTACGTGCAGGCGGCGGCGCTGGTGAGCCAGTCGATGCTATACACCAAAGACGTCCTGATCGGGCAGAGCCCGACCGAGCCGGCGTTCGCGAACCCGCCCGAGGCCGTGGCGAGCAAGGCGGCGGCGGGACCGCGCTGGCGCGAGCTCCTCGAGCCCGGCGTCCGGCACGCGCTCTTCTGCGGCATGATGATCCAGATCCTACAGCAGGTAAGCAAGCAGGCTGGTTAATTACCAATCAATGGCATCAACGTGTACGTGTTGTTTTAGTATCTGGCTGGCATGACATGACATGCGCCTGTGTTGCTGCGTGCTGTAGTTCTCGGGCATCAACGGCGTGCTGTACTACACGCCGCAGATCCTGGACCAGGCCGGCGTGAGCGTGCTGCTGGCGAGCCTGGGGCTGAGCGCCGACTCGACGTCCATCCTTATCAGCGGCCTCACGACGCTGCTCATGCTGCCGAGCATCGGCGTCGCCATGCGCCTCATGGACGTGTCCGGCCGCCGGAGCCTGCTGCTGTGGACCATCCCGGTGCTCATCTTCTCCCTGGTGGTACTGATCGTGGCGAACGTGGTGCCCATGGCGACGACGGCGCACGCGGCGCTGTCGACGGGGAGCGTGATCGTCTACTTCTGCTGCTTCGTGATGGGGTTCGGGCCCATCCCCAACATCCTCTGCGCCGAGATCTTCCCCACGCGCGTGCGCGGGCTCTGCATCGCCATCTGCTCGCTCACCTTCTGGCTCGGCGACATCGTCGTCACCTACAGCCTCCCCGTCATGCTCAGCTCCATCGGGCTCGCCGGCGTGTTCGGCATCTACGCCGTCGTCTGCTGCCTCGCGCTCGTCTTCGTGGCGCTCAAGGTGCCGGAGACCAAGGGGCTCCCGCTGGAGGTCATCATCGAGTTCTTCAACGTCGGAGCAAAGGGGTTGCCGCCGAAAACGGAGTGAGAAATTGCGCGAAAAAAGAAGAAGAAAATTTCGAAGCTAGCTAGCTCATGCGCTCGTGGTTGAGAAAAGTAGATGGCGCTGGCAATAAAATTGGTGTTGTGATTTGTCTATCCCCTCTTCTTTTCTTTACTGGACTGATTTTGCCGATCGGTGTGGTAGTTTCTCTCTTCCGTAGCATTTCGTCATCTTACATGAGCCTTCCAAAACACAAGTTAATTATAGACTGATTTTATCTTACATGAGCCACTGTCACTTGTTAATCGATCAGCAGCAACGGAGTATAGCTCTGGAAACTGAAACTTAAGAGTGTCAGAATTTTTGGGAGTGGACAGACTCAGGCGACCACCCAACCAAATCGGCATATGAGATGCAATTTTTGAGAACGCTGGAGTAGCCCCCCTTTCAAAAGCTTTTTTTAGCACGTTTGGTCACCACAAAAGTGCAAAATCTTTGCATGAATTCTCATTCAGCACCGGCTTCCAACAACGGACATCCTAACACGTCGTCATATGCAAAACGATCACTCGCGTCTGCTATGTATAGACAACCCGGAACATCTATGCATCTATTTGTAGATTGTTCTTATGCCAGACAGATTTGGGCATTAGTGACTACTAGGGGTTTTTTATCGGCAAAAAAAAAATTTAACGCGGGGGGGGCGGTATGGCCGATTGAACCGAAAATTGGAAAATTTCAGCTAATTTCGGCCGAATTTTTTTTAAAAAAAAATGAATTTTTCGGATTTTAAATTTTAAAAAAACAAATTAAAACAAAAATCATCAACTGAGCTAGTTATCAAGATGTTTGTATAGACTATTGATTCAAATGGGCTTATATTATTACACTCATCCATCAACTGAACAAAATTCAATTAAATTCGATTTTTTTGGACAAAATTCATTGAGCATCGCCAAATTCGAGCGGTTTGAATCTAACCGACCCCGCAGAACCGATAAAATCGGTTATCAACCGATAACCGGGCGATAAAAAAAATCCCTGGTGGCTACTTGGGTGCGGCGGAATAATTTTTTGCCATCACGGTGGCCGGCTCGATCGAAGATGGCTGACTGGTGGATCGACGTCTTCTATTTTGGAGAGGGAAATTGCAGAAAGGGTCAAGCTTCCCTGATAATTCTCACTCTCTAGCACATATGGAAAGAAAGAAATAGACGAATTTTCCAGCACTGCAGAGAGGCGCCAACAGGGTTGCTGGCCTTAATTAAGGAAGAAGCCTGGGCATGGGCCCTAAGTGGGGCAACCAAGCTTCAGACCTGCTTGCAAGGCGAGAATGAGACTCTGGCCGGAGAACCGACATAAGCAAGGAATCCTCTGACCAAAGATAAGAGGCGGGCAGCGTTAGGATCAACAACCAATCTTTTCTTTTCTGTTTTGCTCTATTTTTTTCTTAGATCCTTCTGTTTTGTAAACCATACATTTTTTTCCCTCTCTTTAATGAAATAACGGTATTCTCGCCATTTCCTCAAAAAGAGTGTTAGAATTGGTGTAAAGGCTCGCTCATTCGTTAAACTCCAAATTATGCATGATTTAGTCTCATACTGTCTAACCAAGTGGTGGGAGAGTAATTTATAAGGTGGAGTCCTTGCCATCCCTTTAAACATGTGACATATGGTATGGGGTGATATGAGGAGGACTATAGCTAGTTACACGCACACGCGTACGTATATTCGCGTGACTTGTGACTTCGCGTGAACGTGTCGTGAACCTAGTCTATCTTCCTTTTGCTAACCATGCATTTCTCTCTCTCCATTGATACTGGTCAAACTACTAGGTTCAGAAGACCAGTGTGGTCATCGGAAGACTAGTGTAGTCACTGGTCGAAGCCGTAAACCAGAGTATAGTCAGGAGCTGATAAACACTGCTTAATTACCATTAATTAGTTTTTCAATTAGCAGCTATCAGTGGTTCATTACGTGCTTTATTATGTATTTACTAGAGAGTGATTGTCTCGACCTTAAAAGGATCCAGAGATGTCCAAACCTAAGACCAATCAACCCACTTCCATTTCTTTTTCTTCCTCTCTGTTCTATTGTGCTAGTGTGTTGTGCTATCGAACCAATCCATTCCTTCTTCTCGGTGTGCAGCGGGAAGGAGGATGAGCGGATATCTCCGAACCATTGCTGCAGAGAGTACCTAGACGGAGCAGCAATAAGGTTTATTGGCAATGCAACTGCGCGACCGCTCGCTTCACTGCTTCATCTACGTTATGCACTGCATCGAGTATAAGTTGCTTCCTGTTTTCCATCAAGTCAGACTTTTAAGTTGATTGTGTGACTAAACTACTCTGTTATAATCCTATTATTGTGTATGTTTCGAAGTACAATGAGTTACATGCTATTAGCATTGCTTTTATGTATTTTTAGTTATTTATGATCTTTGCCTCATAATAAAATATAGAATTAAATATTATCCATATTTCCAACAAAGATGACAAATTAAAGTGTGTAGGTAACCGCGAAATGTTTTCGCAAAATGAAAAGTACCACATATGTACATCAGTACATTATTTACTATGGGACCCTTAAGTCCCTTACACATGCATTCGCACCCAAGGATGAGTTTGGAGGAAGACAGATCTACTAGAGATCGGTTGGACACGGAATACCGATTCACTGCATACACAGAAGGACTCATAAGGACAAAATCTTCCTCTTTCATTATACTAGCGACGGCGAGACGCGCGGCAAAAAAAGAAGGCGACCAAGAGGACGGAGGCGAGGCGCTGCGAGGGAAAGCGCACGGGCGCACACGAGAGAGCAGACAGCGGAGAAGAAACGGTGGCGGCGCGAAAGGGGATAAGAGAGAAGGAACGGCCACGTGAGCGAGAGGTAGGGCTCGGGTAGGCACAGCGTTAGGGATGGGAGTGGTTCGGAGCGGTTCGAACCGCCCCTACCCCATGCAGACCATATCCATCTTTGGGGGCGTCGGGCCGATCCAAATCATGCAGATAGAATGAACCAATGATCCGTTGGATCTTATGGATCGCCCCCTTGTTATTTGCTACTTGTTAATATATAGAAGAGATAGGATTAGAAATTTTCGACTACAAGGTCAGAAATTCATGTCAAATTCACGTATAGACCTCTCAATTGTTGAAAAAATGACCAGAATCAAGATATCACCTGTACTTCGTATTGTGAAACTCTACCTGTACTTCGTATTGCTGAAACTCTGATGAAACTATCGACTGAAGTCGCTGCTTTCTATCGCAATCCGAGAATTAGGCAAGAACGAAATTAACTGTGGATATCATGGGGATATGCTCATGATCTTAGGATGATGTGACAATTAGCAATGACGTTGAAGGTTTGCGGAAACACGAGTTTTCGGCAAAATTCAGGTTCTGTCAGGTCTTAGGCGGTCTGACCGGCCTTGGTGGCGGTCAGACCGGCCGTGATTTTGGGTGTTCTGCTTGTGAGTGCCTGGCGGTCTGACCGGCCAGGGAGGCGGTCCGACCGGCAAGCGTGGCGGTCCGACCGGATTTGCCTGAGCGGTCAGACCGTCTTCTTTATGAAGTTTGGATTTTGGAGCTGGGCCAAAAATAGAGGGTGTAGGCAAGAGAGGAGGTTCTACTACTCTTGGTCCCATAATTTTTGGAGCCTCCAGACAAAAGTTCTATTCGTTTGAAATTTCCAGAGAGGTTGCGGATTTCAGTGCTGAAATTTTGGCTAAGTCCTTTGGTGGCGGTCGACCGCCTTCGTTGGCGATCGGGCCGGCGATGCGTCGACCGCCAAGGGTGGCGGTCTGACCGGTTTTCACTTAAGTCGTCGGCCCGTGTGGCGGCGATGGTTGCTGATTAGGTCAAGTTCATGGTTTTTATGTCATATGTGTTGCATGATGCATGTTTTGACTAACGTGGGTCAAGTTGTGAAGAACTTGTTCCCGAATTCGATTTACTTGTCTATTGTTGTGCAGGTTGCTTGGTGGTCAACGACGGTCAATGTAGCGACCCGGGATTAACTCCCCAGATCTTTTGTGCATAACTGAACTAGTCCCATGATCAGTGGCTAGCTCACACAGTAAACAAGTGTGATAACACAACCATAAACGCTAAAATTTATTAAATGACAACAGAATTGATTACAAGATAGCCTTACAGGGCCACATTAAGTAAACACAGCGGAAGACGATGAAGAAGTAGTAGGGTCCAGTAATCTGCCACAGGCAATCAACTGGGGTAGCGGCCTAGTCGTCACGATCCACACCTGAAGTGAAGTCCTTCTCCTCTGAAATTTTGTTTGCATAAAGCAAGATGAGCACAACTTCCGTGCTCGCAAGTTACACCCGTCAAATAACAGAATGACATGCATACATGGATGTAACAAAGGGTGGCTTATTGGTTGATTTGCATAGAGCAGCATTTTCTTTAAATACTTGTACTAAGTTCCAAAGCAGTTGTTCTATAACTAAGTTTCATTTTATAAATTCTAAATTTTATAGTCAGATAACATTCACACATGAATAGTGAAGGATACCCTCCTATCACATGGCTTCCTGCCCAATTCCCATTCAGATAAACCAGTTTGAAGAAGTCTTTTCAAACAAAACCAAAATCTAACTTTGAGTGGCTTTGCCAGCATGTCCATGACCGTGGACACGGCTATTCGAATAGTTTTACACTCTGCAGAGGTTGTACAACTTTACCCACAAGACACGACTTCTCTAGTTTGTTTGGCATCCGTCGATACCACCGCTCACTACCTTAGGTAAGCAGTCTAGAGCACGTGACAAGGCCTTTACAAAGTTCTACCTTAAAGTATTTATGCCCGCTAAGGTTTCGCTTCCATTGGACTAACCGTCCTCCGGGAGCCCCCTCTTGCGCCACGTGGGACTACTGTCTGACCGACACCCACACAAACAACATGGCACAAATAACAATGAGGTATCACAGATTATTAAGCCAGGTCCTACTCCCCATACTGAGGACATGTGGTAGTACGATGTGGCTTAGCAAGATGCGGCTCGAAGACCGGTCCTTAACTGACCTGGGCAACTTTCCACAAACCCATGGGCCTTAATCTTAACCAGATTAAGCCCGTGCATAAACCTGCACCCACCAGACAACCAATTCGCCCAAATCCAAACCATCATTTTATTTCATTTTCCCAAAGTCATTTACAAAACTCCCATGACACACCAATGCCAAGGGTACAATTTACACAATAGTTGATTTTGGCTGAAATTCCCCAAAAGAAATATGTTTGGTCTATAAGCATGGCTAAGCACAATATTTAAATGATCCTAGTCCATACTATTGTATTAACTAGGTTTTATCTAGGGTGACAATATGTTTGATTCGATATCCAAAATTGGCCATACAAAGGATTTTAGGCATAACTATAAATTCAAAACAGGAATTTAAATTACGGAATATAAATAAGCATGCAGTAATAATTTGAAACAAAATTTAAATAATTTTAAATAATAGGTGCAAGTATGATCAAGAATGTAACTTGCCTTGCTTGATTGAACGCTGCTCTTAAACGGTGTCGAAATCCGATCGTCCGAAGTCGTCGAAATCTATACGCGTAAACGATCCAAATTCAAATAATACTCAAATAAAATCCAAATAAAATCCAAAATAAATACTGGGAGGAAGGTATTGATTTTATATGAATATAGGAAGTTGAATCGACGGAATCGGAGTTCGTACGAGGGGGAACGAAATTGTAGAAAATGAGATGCATGCATAGAACACTATCTTTGCATGGCATCATAGCTTGCATGCACATGAACAGTAGCTCACAATGCAAAGTTCATGGAGAAATGGCGATGCCGGGCGAGAGGAAAGGATAGACGGCCGGTGAACCACAAAAATGGAATCCCGAGAGCAAGACGGACCCACTGGTGGTGGTCGCATCGTTGGCGAAGGTCGGTGTGGCGGCGATGTGCAAAAGCGATGTCGGATGAATAGTAGCACCGATGAGCCGGGTATTTTGGAGGAACGGAAGGAGCATCGCGTAGAACGTTGCGGCGAAGCCAACGGTGTGGACGATGTCGTCGGGAATCAAAATGGCACCGGAAATGACGATAGAAGGTGGTTCGGTCGCCATGAAAACTTTTGCTCGAGTCGAGATAGTGGGGCGAATTCGAGGATATGAAGAAGAAGCCGAGAACGCACGCGCGACACGTCGGCTCGGGAAATGAGTGACCGAGAGAGAGAACGGATGAAGGATAATTAATGGATCAAATAAGTGACAGAAAAATGAATAAATTCTAAAAATTACGAAATAAATACTGTAAATAGTAGATGAATTTAGGAAGAATAATCAACGGATTTGGAGCTTGTATGAGAGAGAACTGATTTTTAGAAGGAATTAAATGTGTATGTACGAGTTATCTAGTCATGTACTGTTCATTCGTCTTCAAGCTTCGGCCAACAGAAATAAGGAAAAAGGAAAAATAGTGGTCGGCGGTGAAGGAAAGGGAAAGATGGTCGGCGAATGGCATAAATGGATTGCTCACCTTGTGACGAGGCCGTAGGAGGTGGCGGTGCGGCGAACGGTGGCGGTGGACGGCGGCGGCGAAGCGCGGTAGTGCGGTGGTGCACGGCGGCGGCGCTCGGCGATGCTCTGCGACGAGGGTGAGCACGGCGTAGAACGTCGCGAGGCAAAGCCAGGATGTGGTCGATGGTGGCGGGGATCCACCGTGAGGCGCGCAAATGGCGATGAACGCGTCGTTCGCCTCACGACGGAAAAAACCGATTGTGGAGAGGATAAAGGGAGGGAGGAGCTAAGATTTTCGGGGATAGATGAGGGAGACGAGAGGCACCCAGGGCTCTCTTATATAGGGGTGGAGGTGGACCGTGGAGGGAGATCGTGCGCGTGGTGAACGTGACGGCCGTTGCGGAAACCGACGAAATCGTGTGCAAGAAAGAGGGGGAGGTGGGTGGAATGGGGGAGTTTAGATGAGGTGGTTTGAATGCCTGAGATTTCGGAAGGAATCGTGGAGAAAATCTTGACCGATTCAAAGCTTGTGTGTGGCTCTAATGGCGTCTGTGCGTGCTGCACGTTCTGGTGGAGAAGAAAAGGAATGGAAGGAAGGAATGAAAGAATGAGAGAGATGTTAGCATCAAAGAGAGAAAGAAGGAAAGGTGGTAGTGCATTTGGGAAGTTTTTGAAAGTTAAGTGTGCTGGGCTTGTGGCAGAGTTGGGATGGGTGACCAACGGGAAGTTTGAATTTTTTTAATATATATATATATATATATATATATATTATATTATTATTTTTGGAATAAAGATTTAGCAATAAATCAAATATATTTAGAACAAGGATTTGAATTGAGGCTCATATTTTAAATAGGTGAATAGGATCAACCCATCTCGGATGAACTCATCAAATGAACGGGAATGTTCGCCTGGCATCGCTTGCGGAGTTCGGTCGAGATGTTTGAAGGAAAAAAATAGAGAATAAAATTATAGGACCAAAATAATTTGGTTCAACTCATTTGGAGTTCAGAAACATTTTATATGAATTTTCCAAATTAAAAGCATTTCGTAGTGTGAAAACAATTCAGTTTAAGGATCAATTTTCAAAACTATATTTTATATGCACTAAACAAGTTTGAAACCTATTTTAAAATAAAATTAATTTAAAATGAAAAATATCAAAACTGGTTTCACTTGATTTGGAGTTGAAATGAATTAGATATGAATTTTCAAAGTTAAATAAATATTTAGCGAGGAAATAAAAATAAAAAGAAATTGTCCAGACGGTCCGAACACCATATTTTACTGTTCATAGTGTAATGTACAAAGTTACTGTTCACGAGGTACGGGAGGCCCGAACATTTTTTTTCTTGATTTTCGGATTTTAAAAAAATCAATAAATCAAATTGATTTTTAGAAAATAGCAAATAGCGTCCTAAAATTCTAGAAAAATTCACAAAAATGCCTTGAATTATTTTTCACATAATAAAAATAATTCCAATTTAAATTTCGTTTTTATTTTTGTACAATAATTATTTTTGTTTTAAAATAAATAGTAAAAAGCTTTTAAAATTCCCAAAAATTCCAGAAATTACTTAAAATTTTATTTTTCACTTCAAATCCCATAAAAACTCATAAAACTCAATAAATTTTCTTTTTGGCTTTGAAACCACGAAATTAAATAATTGATTTTGTTTTCTTTTAACAAAGAAAACTTGTTTTAAATTCCAGAAAATCAATAGAATTATTTGACAACTAGAAAATCCAATAAAATAATATCTTTATTTATTTTATTTTGGTAACATAATTTTGGGATATTACAGTCAATGGCGATGATGATCGGGACTAGGCTTGGAGAGCTGAGGTTCATAACGATCGACGATGCCGGGTGAAGTCATTGGACTCAAGCATGGTGCAAGATGGACAAAGGTGACCGAGCAGGCGGTTGGGGCGACCAGTTGAATCAAGCGGCGCGGGGTCGGTGCAAGTGTCATGGTGGTTTCGGTGGGAGCCGGATGAGAGAGACTTGCCGACATGATGAGCCGTTGGATCAACCTACACGTGGCGGAGCAAGCGAGTGCTTCGCACAATCTGGACACGACGCTTTAAAATATGTGCGTGTGTCACCCGTTTGTTTTGAGCCTTAACGGGAGCCCATTAGGGAAACTCTTCTAGAAGGTCTAAGTCTCCACTATAAATAGAGGAGGGAGGTGGCTGCACCCCTCTCGACCCTTTCATTGTTTTTGAAACTCTAATTTGCTTAGGGAGAGGAGTAGTGGAGGTTAGGGTTATATAGAGTTGGATTTGATTTCGTGCTCATGTACTGAGTCTTTGTCCTCCATTGATGGAGTGGCTGTAAACCAATACCATATCAAATCAATCCAAAGAAAGTTTCTTTAAGATGAGTTCATTAGCTTTCTTTCTCTCTATTTGATGATTTGAGTCTTTCTTTTATCCGCGAGTTTTTGCTTGGTTTCTGACCGTGATCTAGCTTGCTGTGACGTGTGGGAATACATCTAGGATCATCAACATCATCAATCACCCACGAGCAAGTCTCAAGATCATATTTGCGTTTTGATTCGGTTTTTGACCTAACTTTACTCAAACGGGAAAAGGTCTGAACCGTGGCAAGGATCTTCACGATCGTTGCTTGGAATAGGTTCCTGACATCCTTGGTAAGGTGTGTGTCAAGTTTCACGAAGTTTGGACGCACGAATCAAAAGTTAGATCAATTTGCGTTTTGGTTTTTCGGACTGATTTCACTGTTCATCGAACTAGAGGTCTGACCGCCCGAGGGAGAGGTCGACCGCTTGGATCGGTCGACCGCTAGCCAACCGGCCCGACCGCCCGTGAGAGGTCAGACCGCCCGAGTCTTTGTGTTTTGGTTTTGTGTTGATTTTACTTCGGGGTTTCGAGTTGATTCAATACAAGTCTTCCGCTGTGCATAATTAATTGATCTTCATAGCTTTCATAGCTATTGGAGTGAGATTCGTATTGAATTCAATTTGGGAGAAAAAGAGATTGTGCTCCTATTCACCCCCCCTCTAGTCGCCTTTTTGGTCCAACATTAACACAGATGTATTTTGCGTCGTATCTCCATACGACTTTTGAGTTTTTCTCCTTTATGTAGATTTCCAAAGTTACAATCAAGGTTTCAATCGGTTTTAAACCGAACTGAACTCGAACTTTCCTACAATGTTTCGATAGTAAATCAAGTCCGAAGTTAAGAAAACTCGAACTGTTGAAACCGACTGATTGAAAACAAAATAGACTCAATCGCAACTTTCAAACTTACCAAAAAACAGAAAACTAATAAAGGCTACAAGATTAAAACTAACACCAATCTCATGCATGACGTATGAGAGGAAGAAACAAATCAAACATTCACCTAGAATCATAGAGAATCGATAAGATGAAAAAATAAAACAAAATCACATGAACAAGCGATTATAGGCGATAAACTCACATTTTGTTTGGTAAAGCAGATAAAATCACATCAACAAGTAGAGCTAGCATCTGACTCAGATTAGCACTCGTGTGCACGCCGGGAATTTCCTCGTGTCGCCGCCGATATGGCCTTGTAGCGCCGCCGCCGCCTATGGTGATGCGGCCACCGAATTGGTCGGCAGCGTCCATGGCGCGGTCGCGAACCATGGTGGTGCCGCTGGGACGCATAAGGATCAGCACTTGGATGGTGCCGCCGTACACCCTCATGGGAGGCTCCAAGGCGGTAGGGGCTGGCCGTGGACGAGATCGGGAGGGATGAAGCAAGATCAGGATGGAGGAGATCTCAAAAGGAAGAAGCAATGGCAATGGAAGGAGTCAAGGGTTGTAAAGGAATCTGAATACGCATCTCACAAACGGCCATGGTGGAGGATGGAGGCAGCGGCGCGTTGGAGGCGGCGGATCGAGCGGCGACGAGCAGTAGCGGCGCATGGGAAGGAGGCAGGCGCAGGGCGCTGCGTTGGATCGATCCGCTCGAGCCTGAGGATCAATAGGTTCCGATCCTTTTGCCCCCTTTCTTTTTGTGGGCCTCACATCTAGCCCATATGATTGAAAATTTTGGGTCGGTTCGGTGATCCAATGGGTCGACACGATCCATGCCCACCCCTACACAGCGTGCGGCGCGCAAGTGTAATAGCCTAAGAATACTAAGTTGGATTAGTGAAGCATCTAATGTATATTTATGAAATTATAGACTTTTTAAAACCTTTTGTTGCAAAACAAATGTGTTAAAACCTTATCTTCCAATAACCTAGAAATACTATACTCTTTCTTCAATTCAAAAGCTTAAATTGAAGTTAGGGCAAAACTAAAAAGGTTTTCAAATGTGGAACTATTTATTTGGATTTGAATTTAAAAACAGTAAACCCTCAATGGCTCCTAGAATACTTGAGATAGTTTGAGAAGGAATCTCGATTTCAAACTTAAAAATATACTTTCTTTATCTCAGAAATTCAAGCTAAATTTGTATTTTTAAAATATAGTAGGACCTATAGCTGGGAATAGCTTAGTTGGAATATATCTTCTCGAATATGCTTATTTTAATTTTTCTAGAATTTTTGGAGAATAGTTGGTTTCTTTTCAATTTGCATGTTCAAAGTTGAATTTGAATTTAAAATACAAACCAAACATGTGAACAGTGCCTGAAAATAATTTTCCTAGGTTTTGGAACACTTTAGCAACCCACCTTCAAAATTTCACAATTGTTATATTTTAATTACTATTTTTAAGTAATCAGTCAAGCTAGAAAATCAAAAGTCAAATACTAAACATAGAAAATTAAAAGAATTATAGAGAATAATGCAACACATGAAAATTTCTAGAAAAATTAAACGTTGATATACATAGTGTCGGGAACCTTACATAAAAATCTCAGGATTTGTAGAACTGGCCATATAAGTCTAAAATTTACCTAATCAATCTCAGCCATTTTACAAATTCTGGATAAATCCTTTTGCTTACCTCCCCCACTAACCTGTTGGGCCCACCAGACAGGCCCTTCTTCTCCAAGGCCCCAGCGCCTGCACCGTGCCACACAGCTGCTCGCCGTTCCAGCGCTAGGGCCACGCGTCCCTCTCCTGCACAGCACCGCTCGCCCAGGCCGCCTCGTGTCCTGGCCTCTTCTCCCTTTTCTCTCCTCAACCGAAAGCCATGAAGAACTGAGGAGCTCAAGCCACGCCATGCCCGCTCGGCCGCCGAGCCGCTCATCGCCGTCCCGGCTGCTCCGATGAACCCTAGCCTCCCCGACCGCGTCACGGTGTGCCTTCAACCTTGAGGAGAAAATCCCCTCGGTTGAATTGGAGAATTAGCATCGGAGCGCTGCGCATCATCCTCTTCCTCGGCTCTGGCCCAAAGCCGCCGCCGCGACTACCATCCCTACTCTGGCGGTACTCCAACCAATTCCTCTCTCCATGAGTATCAAGTGAGCTTCCTTTACCTTCCCCAACCTCTCACCTGCTCTCTCTTCCTCCCCAGGTCGCTGCCACCGACGGCCTACCCGTGCCGCCCCCGGCTCGCGTCGCCAGCTCGTCTCCGGTCACATTGGCTTCAGCCGGCCGGCTTGGTGAGTTCCCCACACCCCATGGATACTCGTGCTCTCCCTAATTAGCCCCCAACATCATCCGAGCGCTGCCGCACCATGTCGCCTTCACGGCCGTTCGCCGCGAGACCTCGCCGCGCTGCCACCGGGCTGCTCGTGCCACAAAGGCACCACCCTTAGCATCCTCGAGCCTCCCTCAACCCATTTTTGGGGTCACTTTCATCTCCCTACCTCTCAACCGCCGGCGACGAGCCACGGCAGAACCTCCCCTGTCTGCTCCTGTAGCTCCTTCCCTGTAAAGCCTCTCACTCTCTGAAACTTGGGAATCACCTGTAAGGTGATGAGAACAACCATGTTAACTAACAGTAATTCCACTCATAAAGATGTTTAACTAATTGCAATTCGATTTAGCAAGAAGTTGAGTTGGCAGCATCTCTTTTTAGAAGATGTTCTATTATCAGTTGTTTGATCAGAGAAGAGAAGGTGTTGTGTGAAAAAGTTGTATTGTCAGTGAACTCATTTGAAAGACCGATCAATTTTTCTGCTAGCTAATGTTGTGAATGTCAATTGAGTCACTCAATTGAGTTAGCAAATTGGAGGTTTGAGTTGAAGCTAGGAGTCTAGTTGTAGCATTCTGTTCAGAGATAAGTATATTGTTGTAGGTGTTTGAACAGTAATCTGAAAAAAATAAGTTTTGTCAATAAGCTAATGACCTTGCTTAGTCCAGTAGTTAGAAAGGTTATGGACTCAATTAACCATTTAACCACTTAATCTATCAGTAGTAGTCAAATCTGAAAATCAAGAATGGAGGTAAAGTTTCAAAAACCAATAGAGAAGAAGGTGGGTAGGAGAAAATCTGAAATTGTAAGTGGGAAACCTTTTGCAAACTCACTCTCTTATGCTAACAAATGTGGTGTATGTCATTTAGATCACTCAAGTGGATTAACAAATTTGAAAGTTAATCTGTAGGAAGTTAGCTAGTAGTTTTTCAGTTAAGAAAGATGTCCTGATTAGAGAAGATGATCTGGGAGTAATTGATAATGGCAGTGAGCTAAGAGCATGACTAATTCAAGTAGTTAGAGTTTGTCTTGATTCAGTTAGTCAATTGGCAATCATCTAACAAGCAGCATCCAAATCTGAAAAGAACCAATATAGATGTGAATTTTCAGAACTAACAGAGGTCAACCAAATCCTTTTGATGAGTTGTTGATCAGAGAAGGAAGTAGAGAATAGTTGGTGTTGGAGATAACAGGGAGCAGTTACACACCAAATTCAGAGATGAATTTTGCAGGTTTAGCCAAGAGTAATTAAGCTCTAAGAGCATTTCAATTTGAAATCAAGGATTGAAATATGGCTACGTGAAGTAATCAGTAAACTTCCACCTAAGGATATAATGAACTAGAATAATCAGAGTTCATTCAGTAGTTAGCTTTTGTACTCTCCTTAATAATAAGGATGGATGAGATCAAAAGTATATGATCTAAGTAAATGAGAAGGTTAGTCAAATAAGTACAGTAATTAGGTACCAACTCTTATCAGCATACACTTAGAGAAATTCATTAGATAATACCCTAAGTCAAAGATCAGTTAAGTGAACCTCATTTTAATTAGCCATTAGTTTTAGACTAAAGGAGTAAAGTATTTAGAAGGCAAGAGTTAGGTTATATGTTTGTCAAATAACAGTAGACCTTATGCCCTAGTTTTAATTTCAAAAATTCATAGCTAATTCATTCTAACTCCAAATAAGATGAATTCAATTGGGTTGGTCTTAAAATTTTATCCTCTTGCAGATTATGTAATCTTTTTCTTCACCACTATTCCAGAAATTTTCACTAAAATATTTAATTTCAGCTGAAGCTACAGTAACCTGATTTTCAGGATTTTCATTCTAATTGATTTTTGGAAGACTATAACTTTCACATAGGAACTCCAATTGAACTGAAATTTTCACCTAAAATCATCTAATGTCATATTCTCACTAATATGTAAGTTTCATGCATTTTTGAGCAATTTGGATTTTCTCGGTGTTTTCGATGTTTATTCGATATCGTTCTCTCTATATTCCGAAGTACTCAAAGTGAATGATTATGCGACCGAGAGTGAACAAGTGGACTTCCAACAAGGTAAGCATCCTCTTGCATCATATTGATACCAGTTTTGGTAATTTAGTATTTTAAATTGCAATGATAACTGCTAGCATGCTATTTTTGATATATCAATACTTTGCGAGTTTACTTAGCTATGTCCTAACTCTTGCAGGTTATCCTTGATATTTTCATACAATTATGCTTAAGTTAGATATCATTGTGATGGTATTTATTCTTAATATGAATGCTTAGCCTTGCAAGTTAGTACAACCGATAGTTTTGGTTGACGAGGTTATCTCGTCAATCGTAGGAGACACTGAACAATCTTTTCTTTTATGCATTTGTGTAGATCTTCGAATCTGGTTTTTAGTCTAAATTTGTCTATTTAAAAATGGTTTATATCTGGACAAGTGGCTAGTAGTATGGGTGTCTTCGTGCACGAGAATCGGGTATCGTGGAAAGACTTGTGTGGATCATTAAGGATCGAGCTTTGGGCAGTCATTCCAAGTAATCTTCGTATTTCCACACGCAGGGTGGGAGCCGCTTGGTCAAGTAATGGGTGGGTTTTATTGAGTTGGAACATAGGTGATGTGAGGATATGAGACCGTGAAATCCTATGTTCCGTAGGAACCCAGTGTAATACTACAATGTGCAAGAGAGCACTGTTTTCTTATGTTGAGGGATTGACCCACATACTAACTACCTTACACTGGCCACTCCAACACAACTTGTGTGCCCGCTTAGCAAGCTCTATAAAGAGCTTGTACTAAGTTGGGGTTCATTGCGTAAGGGGGACTCAATCAATAGGGTGAGTTTGCTAAAAAAATACCGAGTCTTGGTTTCCCCAGCCGATATACCTTAGGAAGTGTGTCATTATCCAGAGGCTTACGGGCTAATCAAGTCATGTGGATAAAGATGTGCACCCCTGCAGGGTTTTGAATCTATTCAAATAGCCATGTCAATGGTCACGGACGACACTTGGTTTGAATGACACCATTAGTAGACTCTTAATTAAAATTGACATAGGCAACAACTTGGTATCGATATGACAGGTATGTCATGTATTTTAGTTTAACAAGGTGGACTGCCACTTTGGTATTGTTTGATCTATGTTTATATTAATGTCACATAATCTTTTGTCAAAAATTGTGTTTGATAAATGGCATTTACAAACTAGTTTGTATAGGAGTGAAAACTTGTGCTTTTATGCAAAAGTTAAGCCACTAAAGGCTATTCTTTGATCAGCCTTTATCATGTATAATTTCCTCTCCTTTGGACAGCTCTAGCACACATATTTTATTTTATTTTTGTGTAAAACTTGCGAGTAACTTTTGTACTCAACCGGATTGTCCACTTGTTTCAAGTAAGAACGTCGCACGAATCGGTTATAGTTATCGCATCATTTCTGGGCAATAACGATAGATGCAACGACTTTAACTCTAGTTGGTTGTTTGTGGATTTATGGGCATGCTAACCTGGGTATTTACCTTTATTTCTATATTTTCTTCCGCTGCAATTTATTATCTCATATTCAGATTTGGCCAGTCAGCCCCTTATGAGAAATCGGGCTATAAGGTTCTATTTGTTGATGTTATAATAATAATGCTTCTAATATTTTTGCATATTGACTATGGATGTGATCTATATTGTATTGGATATGTGCATGTTAGCCACTGATTATTGGGAGCTAATGTCAAACGCATATTCGGGACTTGAAATTATTTTCGTTTTCTGTTAAGGGTTGTGCCTTTTGTGCAATCACTTGACTTTAAATGGATTTAATTTTGGGGTCCCCACAGCAGGTAATCGAACGGCCCGAGACCGGACAGACACGATCCGACGGTGTCCCTTTTTCGGGTGACGTAGAGGGTGCGGAGAAACCCTTTTCGTTGAGCCTTTAAGGTTAGTAATTATATTGCAGTCCACGACAGGTGCGCATGTCAAACCACTGACTCCAATTTCAGCCCATTCTTTGTCAACGATTCTATTAGTTTTGCTTGAGTCTGCTCGTATGTGTTTTGATAGTGCTCAGCAAGTAATGCCTAGGTTCGTTTTCTACCAGAATCTATGTAAAATCGATGCGCCAATTTGAACAATAACTTTACAGCTCCCACCGGCAGGGGTGGAGCTTTTCTAGAGCCAAAGGGGACCATGGTTCCCTCCTCATGGAAAAATTGTAACGAAGCACTGTGTTGTATCACTCAAATGCTAATATAACACTAAAATATCCATTTCTCCTTAAGCTATCTAAGCATATGATGTTAGATTGGCCCTATCTATATTTGTTGAAGCGAAATAACGACTACATGGGGTCGAATAGGAGCCTACTTCTTCTCCTCTGGTATTCGACTCTCTTTTCACTCCAATAGCTAAGAGAAGTTGTGAAGATCAAAGTCTCCAAATCACAGCGGAAGATTTGAGTTAAAACCTCGAAAATCAACCCTCAAAGCCCCTTGGTTGGTCTAACTATGTAACAGCCCTAAGTTAGGGTTTGTGTTTCAAATGTAAAATTTTGAGGAGAAATAAAAACTTTTGATGCATCATGAAATCATTTGGAAGTTTTCTAAATTTCCCCCTAGCAAATTCCATTTTCTAGAATTTATTCTTGTGAATGGAAGTTGTTGTCAACAAAATCCTTGGCCTTAAACTTGTGATCATCCTCTAGGAATAATTTTTCTATCATCTTGATCATCCTAGTTACCTCTCTGAAAAATTTCACAATTTTTAGATTTTATTTGCTATTTCAAAAGAGCAAGTCAAACTAGTTTAAATTCTGGTCAAACCCTAGCACAGCAGCTTGTGAATTTTCTTGAGAACAATTCTGTGCATAAAAATTTCTGGAAAATTTATACAAGGTTGTTCTCTATCCAAAGTATCTACCATAAAAATTTTGGAATTTTTGGAGCTCTGAAGCTATCTCTAAAATTCCCCAAACTTTCTCTGCCTTTTTAGTTCAAAAATCTGTAAGCACTGTTGGTCGGGCTCGAACCCGAGCCCGACTCAAGTCCGACCGGACTCATTTAGCTTCTGGTCCGACTGCACCGCCTCGCCCGAGTCTCTCTCTCTCTCTCTCGACACT
Organism: Ampelocalamus luodianensis; assembly: GCA_036346255.1. Taxonomy (NCBI): domain Eukaryota; kingdom Viridiplantae; phylum Streptophyta; class Magnoliopsida; order Poales; family Poaceae; genus Ampelocalamus; species Ampelocalamus luodianensis. Next base: position 579,930 of record CM070627.1, read on the forward strand.
GGCCCGGTCCGTGGCAAGATCTCTCTCCACGCGGCGCGCGCGCCGCGCGCCATTCCTTCCTGGCGCTCTCTCTCGCGCGCTCTTCGCCCGGCGCATGTGTGCCGCCACGCCGCCACGCCGGTCACCTCGCCGCCCTACCGCCTCCACCTCGCGCGCTCGCCTCCTCTTCTTAGGCCGCCGAGGCTCCACCTACCCGATTTCTTTCTCCTCCGCCGCCTTTCTTCTCCACCGAACTCCGAGCTCGCGAGCACCGCGCGCTCGAGTGTTCGGTTACTCGGTGATCCCGACCTCGGCCGACCGCGTCACGGCGTGTTCCGCATCCCCGGGAAGCAAACCCCTCAAGTAATTTCGGGTTTCATCGCCTGTGGAGCTGCGCGCGGGCTTTCTTCTCCATCTCCGGCCGAATCCGCCTCCACCGCCGCCACGTCTTTTCCGGCGAGTTCTAGCTCAATTCTTCTCTCGGTGAGCATCGTCTGGACTCCATCTTCCTTCCCCAACCACTCACTCGCTCTCTCGTGCTCCATAGGGACCCCTCCACGGTGACCACCTCGCGCCGCCGCGGGCTCTCATCGCCGGGCCATCTCCGGCAGCCACCTTAGCTCCGCGTCATTCCGGTGAGTTCCTGGAGTCTCACTTATGCTCATGTGCGCGCTAGTTTACACCTCTTCTTCAGCGCGCGCGCCCCTTGTCACCTCCACGGCCGGCCGCGCACTCGCCGCCACGCCGCCACAGTGCATCTCCCACGCCTCGAGACCACCTTCGGCCTTGAGATCCACCAAGAACCCATTTTGGCTGTCACCTCTACCGCGCCACCACTCCTTCGCCGGCGACGAATCCAGGTCCAGAGCCGCCGAGCCATCCTCTGTCTGTCTCTCTGTTCCTTCTTTTGCCCTCTATGTCAGTGGGGCCCACTCCCTTTAAGCAAATTCATTAGCTGCTAATCAATCTTATGAATATCTATTAGTTCACTCTCTTGCATGATCAAATTTGGTAATTGAGGTTTGGAAGAAAGTTAGTCTCTGAAGTGCTCTGTAGTTTTCTCTGATGTCATTCTTTTCCTGTTGTCAGTAACCTGAACTTGGTAGCATTGTTTGCTATTCAAATCTTGTTAGTGCTTGTTGATTCCCCTAAGAAGTAGTGGTTAGCTTGAAGTCAGTTAGTTAGTATCAATAGGTTTCAAAACTTGTATGGGCATGAATGATCAAAAGAAGCTGTTATTAGATCTAATTGTTTTGTCTCTGTACTTGTGATTCTTGCTTTTACAAGTATAGTAAGGCCTTGTAGTAGTAGCATGCTGAAATTGTTAACCTTTCTTTATGTGGGTGTGATGCTTAGGTGTGTTAGTAATTGAATTTTATTAAAGCCCAACCTTAGTTAGAAAATTGTTAGCATCTAATAGTTGGCTAATTAACTAGTTAGTGTTTCAATAGCTTCTTGTAGGTTTAAGTGATCTTATCACTAATGTTGGTTGCTTAGAATAGCTAGTTGTTTAGATGTGGTAATTTGATGCTTAGTTAATAGATGTGCACACAATCACCATCATAGTATGTCAAAAGAATAAAACATATAAGAGGATTGATTTCGACGTTATGGTTATCTTGAGTAATAAGTGTGTTTGGGAAGATCAATCGCGAGAAACTATTTTCGGTGTTTTTGAATTTTCTTGCATGTTTTTGAATTTTGGTTGTTGTCGGCGTTATTTGTTCTTATTCGTTGTTTTTGCTCGATCGATAGATTGCGACGATTCCGGCGCGTTTGAGAGTGAACCTCTGCAACAGGTTGATCTTTCGAGCAAAGCAGAACGTGCAAGCGGTTTGATCATGTTAATCCGGTATTTTAAAGTCTAATATTTTGTTTCAAATTGTATGTATGCATTGCTTATTTTGTGTTAAATTGATTAGTTAAATCAGTAGTCGCATATCCTCGTAGGTGAAATATTGATCTCTACTACCGAGCCTAGGTTATTTCTTCGTGATTAGAGTTCGTTGGATGAACTCTTGTCACTTAGTAGATTACGAGTTCGGTTGCTTAGCCATGCTTAGCTACCAGTAGATTTGGGCGATCATCGACTTAGTCGATGATCTTGATCACATAAAATTATTATTCTTTGTTTTTATGTTTAAGCTTATGCTATGTTAATTTGAAACTAAAGCGAAAACAAAACGATTTAGACGCGCACAATGGTAAGATGGTGTGATTCTTGGGTGTGACTAGAATGGTGCCCGGTCAATTAAGGACCGAACATCTTGTGAGTGAATTTTTATCCAGTATTTGGCGTGCTAACCACACTAGAGTATATGGGACCTCTCTTGACCTAGTACTTTGGCGTGTATTGGCTCCGGTCGCAGGAGGTCGCAGGAGGGATGGTGTTGGGAGCATGGTAGTTGTTCAAAAGCTTTACCCTGAGTGGGTAGTTGTCTTTCGGCTTTACCATGTAAGCGTATGGATTTCTATCCATACGAGCGGCTCGTAGTTAATACACAATATTGGAAAAAGTCTCGTAGGACTTAGTTGTGCAAGCATACCTTCTAAGTGTGCTTTGGCTTAAAGGCGATGCAAGTGTGGGTACATGGTACACCCTCGTAGGGTTAAAAACTATTCGAATAGCCTCGTCCTAGGTGATGGACACGCTTGGGTAAGCTTTTCAAGAGTTAGACTACAACCTTTTAAATTAAAACTTGTAGGGTGGTACGAATCTGGGGATTCGTGCTATGTTGTGGTGACTATTGGGATAGTCACTTCTAGGTGGTTACTTGTATCTATCTTTATTTCGCAGTTATTTCAACAGTAAAAATGAATTGCAAACTTGCCTTTAAACTGTATTACATTATTGCAAATAAAGTTGGCTTTATGCAAATGAAACATATGGCCTCCACCAGATAAGCATGCATGTAGCATATGTATAGGTCTGCTAGTCCACACGTCAGTCTTGCGAGTACAAAAACAATTTTTGTACTCAGATGATTTGCTTAATGTTTTTGTTGCAGAGGAAGAAGGTGAGCCCCAAGGGCCTCACTTCTGTGAGTTGTGCTGCCGCTTCGTGTATGACGACTAGGCTTGGCGGTCCGGTCAGATGCCTTGTGGGTTGAAGGCACACTGATTGGCTTTGTTTATAGCCATCTTATGGCACTTTGCTTCATTGTCTATCTTACGTTATTTGTGTATCTTTTGGCAGTCGGTCCCGGTGCGTAATAATCATCGTTGTTTATCGCTTAGTAGTGTAATGTTTGGACTCTATGTTTGGAATGGAGTTGATGCATAATTTTGTGGCGAGGTGTGTATCGCGATTCGTGAAGTATACATATCTCGAGGCTCGGTTTATTTGATTTGTGATGCTAGGGCCAGGTGGTTGGTCAAGCATTACAAGCCAAATAAATTGGGGTCCTCACAAACTGGCAGGCAACCAGCAGTCTGACCATATGGCTAGTCTGACCACTCCTGGGTAGCCGGTCTAACCACTCCCCTCAACTTGCAGGAAAACAACACGACAATGGATCAATAAAATGACCTAACTTTTGATCTAGAGATCCAAATCACTTGAAATTTTAGATAAAGCTCTACAAGAAAGTCAGGAACCTATTCCCATCAACGATCAAGGCGATCATAGGCAAAGTTCCATGAATTTCTTGATTGATGGCAAGAAGGCTCAAAACCGGGAGAAAAACTAACTTTGATCTAAAGGCTTGCTCACGGATAAAAGATGGTCAAAACAACTTTACATTAGATCCCATAAGTCCTAGCAAGCTAGATCATGAGCATAGCGAAACCCCTAAAACACAAGAACCCCAAAATCACAAAGAGAGAGCAAGAACAAGAGAAAACTCATCTTTGCATGAATAAGACTAGATTGATATTGAGGATTGAAGGTTTCCAACCACTCCACCATGGAGGATAAAAGCTCATTCATGAGCACACAATTCTACAATTTTTCTCTCAATACATCTCTCTCACACCCTATCCTCCTCTATTCTCTCCACTTTCCCCAAATCTTAAATTAAGGTTTCCAAGTCTTGGTTATGCAAATCATGCATCAATCCTTATATAGTGGAGGCTAGGTCTAGAGAGAAACCCTAATGGGCACTCGTTAAGCCTAAACACAAATGGATCTCACACTCACTCACGCTTCTCAAAGCGAATGACGATCTAGGTCTCCCGAATCCGTCTCTTCGTGATCTTGCCCTCTCATGACCTAAACTGCTTCTCCTTTGCACTATCATGCGTCGCGCGCAGTTGCTCCAAGGTCATCAACTTAGTTTTTTTTGGTGAAGATACCAAAATACCCATTTTCAATCCTTCCGTCCTTGACCGATTTCAATCATCATGAAACAATCCCATAATTCGTCACGCGTAGGTTTATCAATGGATTTCTTTATGCTGGCAAGTCTCTCCCATCGGCTCCCACTGAACCACCTCAACACTTGCACTGGTCTAAGCCACTTGATGCAACCCATTGCACCGAACTTTCGGTTCGGTCGTTCTTGTCCATCTCGCGTTTTGCTTGAGACCAACCACTTCACTCGGCATCCTCGATCGTTCTGTACCTCAGCTCTCCTAGCTTAGTCTCAATCATCCTCGCTATTGACCATAGTTGACTTCAAGTGTCTCTGCACAACAATTGACCAAGAAATCGATTTCGGACATAGTGATTTACAAATTGACCTATGTTAGTCAAAAAATACATCATGCAATACATATGTACTGGATCCCATGGCTTTGGCCAATTCCCAAATTCAATATCGCTCACTTTCCATGAACTCGCTCTAGTTGGTGAGACCGCCAGCCCTCGGCCAATCAAACCACTGGCCTTTCGGCCGGTCAGGCCACCAGCGATGTCGTGGACGGGCGGCATGGAGGGGGGCGGCATTTGCCCTGCACCCGAGCTGAGTCCCTTACACATGTACATTCATTCACCCTCGAGGAGACGGCGTGGCCGATGAGCATCATCACGACGGCCAGGGGCGAGGCCGATGGCCGGTGCGGTCTTTTCACGGACGACGTCGACGACGGGCACTTGGACCATATTGCGCCCAACGCCTTCAACATCGCCGCCCCCGTTCTTGTATCCATATGTTCGGAGGATTAATGCGACGACGATCCATGAATGCTGCATTGCTTGATCTCCATGATCTGTTGCATCTGAGAGAGACAGAAAGTTATAGCCAGCTAGCTAGGTAGGTAGAGATCGAGATGTTCCCGTCGTCTCTTGAGATCGATGCTTCGTTAAGAGAGCAAGGAAATGACCAAACAGTTGGCTACTTGTCCACCGTGCCAGAGGGATCGATAGATCGATCCATGTACAGTTGTTTGTATGTTGGAGAATAAGAACCAAGGAGAAGTGGAGAGGATTGTCTGCTTTTTCTAACGTCTTCAGTTTTGCTTGCTCGATCGCAACACTACTCCTAGTTAAGTACAGCGTACTAGCTAGTATATTTCTGTAAGTAAAGTGGCTGTCCCAATACTTATGACAGTGCACGCTTGAAGCTTTAACGGTCAAATGTGTCTATCGGAGATCGCGTCGATATCTAAAACGACACGTAAAACAGTACAGAGGTTATTTTGATGTCTAGTTCGTGTTGGCAGCGAGTTTTGCCGAAGCAGAGAGGCCGGACCGGATCGAATATGAACACGGAGAGGAGAAGAAGATGCAGAAAGCAAAAAACTGTCAGTTTCATTCACGCACTGGCTCCGAGTCTATGATTGTGTGTGTGTGTACATGGAAATTAAGGGAAAGGAATTCCACAAAGCAGAGCTGCAGGAGCGCGATGCATGCATGTGTCCACTCTCCAGATTCTCGAATCTAGTACGCAGTTAGGTATACTTTCCCCAAAGGCGGCCATGGGTAACACACAAAAATGTGAGATTCCATTGCCATCTTTACTTCTCCTTTGGCACACACACTTACTCTGTATCAGCAAGTGCCACGAGCTAAATAGCTAGCTAGATTTGACAGGAACAGTTGCTTTCTTTCTCTTTCCCTTTTGCACACGATCGACCAAAATTAAGTCTGGATAACATAATAAACAGCACCATCTGCATTTCGCAGTACATTTTTCTGGCCACAAACTTCCTTAAGTTACTACCACTTTTACAGCATGCACCATGAGCTATACAAAAGGTCTCCCCATCCATGGGACAACTAGCTATAGTAATAACTATGAACTTCCATTGCCATTAGAATATTGATCGACAGACAATCGAGGAAAAGAAAACCTTATGCACAAAACGGAAGGAAAGAAGTTAGAGGGGGGGAAACACGCCAGAAGAAAACGAAGTAACCACAGGGGACAACAACACTACAGTGCTAGAGACTAGCTAATTAACCAGACAATTAATCGGTGCAGTCGTCAAGGCAAGAAGGTGTCATCGTTAATCCCACCTCCACCGGGCGCCACCTCGCCGCACCTGCCCGGCACCACCACCGCCGGCGCGGGCTGTGCGGCGATCCTGGCGCGGCAGGAGGGGCAGGTGGCGCGCGTCCGGAGCCACGCATCGACGCAGCCGACGTGGAAGCCGTGGCCGCACCGCGGCAGCACGCGCAGGTACTCCCCGTCGGCGAACTCCGCGAGGCATATCACGCACTCGGCCGACGAGGCGGCGAACGTGGTGCCGAAGGAGACGGTGGGGAGCGCGTCGATGGCCTCCCTCTTGAGGCCCTTGGGAGGAGGGTCGGCCGAGGTGGCGCCGCGGCGTGCGCGGCGGCATGCGCCGCGTCGGGAGACGAGGGCGAGGCCGAGGATGCAGACGAGCGCGCAGAGGAGGGAGGCCAGGATGACCACCATGTCGGAGTCCACGGACAGCGCCTGCTGCTGCTCCGTAGACAGAGGAGGTGGCGACGGCCGCAAGGAAGAGATCTCGCCTGAGGGAGAGGCGGCGGCTGAGGGGTGGAGGAGGCTCGCTGGGGCGCGCATGGTTTTCGCTTGGACTCTGGGGCCTTTCTTTCTTGACTGGTTTTGGCTTCGCCGGGCGGCGGCTGTGTTTGGTTTTGTTTTGTAGTGTAGTGTAGTGTGAAGGAGCAAGTGTGAGCGCGGGGAGGGTGGGTCCCACTGTGAGTAGCGGCTATGCCAACTTAGCCGATGCTTTTTTTGTACGTGTGGCGCCACAGCAGAGGCGCAGGATCGAGCCACAGCTAGCACTTGTACCAGTTTTTGGCTCATCTGGCCTAGCCTCGCACGGGACCGCGACAGGCGTCGTCAACCGCGAACTGGGAGCAGCGGGTCGCTTGCCATGTATCCTGTACCGTCTTGTCATCGCAGATCATGTAGTGCTCCGCGAGTATTTCACGGGACACATATCGTCACTCTAGGTTAATTATTACATTTATACATTGCCCTGGTTAATTCATAATGGCTAATGGTTGTGTTTACACAATGCTTAATGGTTGAATTGAATATGACGGAAATACTGCCATTACAAGAACTTTGCGTATATTGTGAATCGAATTGTGGTAGCGTGGGCTACCACTGGAAACATGAAAATAATAATTATAGGATGGTGGAGATTTGGACAAGTGAATTGTATGTGGTGGATGCATTAATTGCACATGATATGGTTTGTGGTTTGTCTTGCCTAAGCCGATTAAGGACCGAATCATATGCCGCTTCTTCTGAACTGATAATCGTGCAACCACAAGTCTACTATGGGATAGACCTGGCTGAATAATTTACCGAGTCGTTATGCTATTGTCATATTGTGGGCAGTCTGGAATGGGTTGTTGTACCTGGGATATAGGAGGGTGTATCTCTGTGTACGCACCCATTGAGTATTATGGCGGTACTAAGTCGGGATGCATCTACTCTCTCAGCGGTGGTTTCTTCGAAGTTAATGTGTTCAAACGCCCGAAGATCGACTCATTGGATGGTGTGGTATTATGGCAGGTTATTGTAAATGCCTTGTTATGACCGTCTATGTTGCACGTCTACGGTAGCGTGTCATGGCCGATATTATGAGTTGATCATATCTTGTGGGTAAAACTGCTTGGCTATTCTGATTCATCATGGCAAGCAAAGCAGTGGCGGTTTGGTTTTGTTGAACTATCATCTGGTTCATATTCTGCATCATAGAACTCATCAACTGAGCTTGAGATGCCATAAACTGACCCAGTCCTTGATCTACCACGGCTGCTGGAGGAGGTGGTGGAGGTAGAGGTGCACCGAGATCCTCAGGGTGAGCCTGACTGGCGGCGTTGTGGATCTGAACCATCTGCACAGAACTTCTAAGGTTTAATAGATGAGAGGGAGAAAGCATAATAGCTAAGAGAGAATAGCACAAAGACGAGCGAGAGCGAGGGAGAAAGATGGAACAACCTATTTCGGGAAAATCGGTTAAACCTGAAAGACAAATAGCCGAAAAGCTATTAAGAGGCAATAAAACTCAAGCCGGAGGCCCTACTGACCAAACTAAACGGTACTGAAACTTGAAAGGACCACCACCAGTCTGATCTTATATGGACGGCTGACTGGAACACACAACAGGTCTTGGAGCTTCCAGGACGTCCAGAGCTTGATCCTAAAGAGTTCACTGGGATAAGGAGGTCAAATTAAGACTTTGAAAACAAGGATCCAGAAGAGGTAAGATGCAAGAACATGACAAGGAGATGAGAGAAGAAAAGAATAAGAGGAGAAAAGAGTAGAACAAGAGAAGAGAAGAACCACTATTCAAGTTATCATGTTGGTTTGATTTAGAAAATATCTTTTGAAACTTTGACTAGATGACCGTGCTAACTAAAGCCACGTCCTACAGTCGACCAGACTCTGATACCATCTTTGTCGGGACCCCAGGTATTCAACCCCCGTGACCCTCTGTGTACCCCGAGCTAGTCCCATGATTAGTAGCTAGCTTGCACAGTTTTCAACATAGATGTAATCAAATCCAAACGACAAGCTTAAGATAAAACAGATAAATTAACTTATATTAATAGAGAACCTTACGGTCAAGGTTGTTACAGAGGTCACCACCACGGCTTACAAAAAAATGAGAACATAAACATTTGCAGCGGAACGACAAAAAGCGTGCAGAGCCATCCGACAAGCTCACATGCTATCGAGTGGAGGGCATCCCCTAGAAGGCTTGGTCTTCAAAGACAAATGTTGTATGGTCTCTTTTTATCACAAAAATAACAATTTGTATCTGTGGGACCCAAAAATACAATTCTGGACCCTTTGTGTATATTGCACTAGTCTAGGATCACGCTAGTGCACACAGTGGTAACATCGATGAAATATCATTTCCATATACAAAGATGACTAATAAATAGGCAAATAACAATAAATATCAGAGTAAAGACCTTAAGGTCAAAGCTTACAATTAATGCCTCAGAAGGCGAATAGCTTAATGAAGCTGCAGCGGAACGAAACAGAATAACTTCAGTGAAGCCCATCCATATGCCCACAGGCAATCGGCTAGGGTGCGCGACCTAGTTCTCCTCGATCCTTGAAGTAGACCTTGTTGACTGACGATTCCTTCACTCTGTAGGTTTGGGCGCAAGTTTTACAACAAGCGTGAGTACACAACCGTACTCGCAAGTCATACCACAAAATGCAATGTATAGATGCAGGCTTATTCCAAAGGAAATGGCTTCTGTGGTTATTTTGCAGAAATGCAACATTTGCAATTGAATACAAGTAATAGATAGAAAGCATAATTCAAAACAAATAGACAATATTAATTTAACAATTGTTTTCACAAAGACACATAGCCTAATCAAATTCTTTCACACAGTCATATGACTTAAATCACACAGCTGTCCCTTCCCAATAGTTTTATGAAAATCTACCCCTCGTGTGAAATCCCCGAGCATGTCCATGACCGCGGATGCGGCTATTCGAATAGATTGTTTAACACTCTGCAGAGGTTGTACACTTTACCCACAAGATGCAATCAACTGGATCAGAGCTGATCACAACAAAACTTTTCAGAAACTTCATCTCAAACATTGGCATTCCCGATGTGCTTTCCCGCTATACCAGCTCACATAGAACTAGTATAACACAAACCACTGGACAGGGATGCGACGAACCGTCCCGCGATGCAACCACCAAGTAGTCACACCTCCACCATGGCACATAGCCTAACCTATCCACCTAAAGATCAATGCCGAGAATCTATAACTTACTAAGTTAAGCCCGTCCCATACCAGGCATGTGGTCGTACAATAAGGCTCAGTTCAATGGCACACAAAGTTAAGTCCTTAATTGACCAAGGCAAGACTTCCATGTTCTAACTAAGTCACAAAGATTATCCTTCCCATGCACATAGCTTCCACCATATCACACAGTATCCACCACTTGCCTCAGTCTAAATCCTTTACCACCCAGTTGATTTTAGTGCAACACATGCCATCACGAAGTAATAACACATAGCACACAGTTTTACACAAAGTTTCATAGTCACTTAGTCACATTTAATAATTGCAACTTTCATGAGATGTGAGACTCGTAGCATGGCTAAGCAATTGTACTCGCATCTAACCAACCCACGTTGGTAATACCATAGCACCAACTAAATATGAACCAATCTAGGGTGACAAAAGATTATGACATACAATAGACAAAGTGGATATAACAAATGGGATTAATAGCTAAACCCAAAAGTATTTAAATAATTACTTAAAGTAAATGCAATAATTTGAATCAACGTAATTTTGAAAACTGGGATTCAATATGATCAAAGGTATAACTTGCCTTACTATAGAAATGATGATCTTAATTTATCTTCAATCTTCTACTCGCTTGATCTTCAGCTCATTCGGACGATTCCGGGACTTCGGCGTCTAACGAGAAAGAAAGCGCAAAAAAACTAAATTCAAAAAGCAAATCAAATAAACTCCAAATTGAAATTGAATGGTACTGGAAGGTAGATATTGAATTTAGATGAATTTAGAAACTTGAATGGGTTCAATCGGAATTCGGATGAAGAAGATATAGCTCTCGGAAGATTGGAATTCACATGAAACGATGAAAAAGCTCTACGGAATATTCCCAGAATATTCTATTCCGAAAATATTAGAAAAAGAATGAGTGTATGATAGACGGGACCGACTGGTATTTATGGATTTTTAGAATTAAAATTATTCCAGAAATAAAGTAGAGAGAGTGACAAGTGGGACCAATAAGATAAAAGAATTTTTCAAGAATTAAATTAATTCCCGAAAATAGGATTAGGGGTTGACATGGGTCTGGTCTATGGACCAGGTCCACGGATATAAGCTAGTCTACGGTAGACCAAGCTCATGGCTAGGGTTGACCAAGGATTGACTGACATGCGGGACCTGCATGTAAGTGAGATAAATAATTAGGATTTTAATTGGGTGGATAACATGTGAGGTCAACATGTAAGTGAGAGGATAGATATTTATTTGATGCACTGACATATGAGAACCATACATCAGAAAGAGAAAGAAAGGTGTACAGAGAGAATTAATGTGTACATCTTGCATTGACATATGCTTAATGCTTGATGGTATGAGATGTGAAGATGACAAGGCAAGATATGGCAAAAAACTTGGTACAGAGCAATGAATTAACAGAGAAGGATTAACCAAGCCGAACAGGGAAGAAACAATAGAGAGAAACGAACAGAGGAACGAAGCAACAACCAACACACATGAATAGTGAATGGATTAGTAGGCTGATTCTTGCTCATGGAAGTACCGATGAACGGAGGCGAACCAGCGGTGGCGAAGGGGCAAAACGGAAAGGAAACGACGAGTCGGAGATGATGACGCGGTCCGGACATCAAGATTTTGCTCCATGCGACGGTAGCGACACGAAGAACACTGACGACGGTGGCCTCACGGGCGCGTAACACTTCCGGCGACAATCTGCGAAAAGGGAGGTGAGTACGGCGTAGAACGCGGAGACGCGAACTCAACGGTGGTGGAGTTGAAGGCAGGGGATCAACGGTTGCGGAGTAATTGACCGGAGAATGACGACGAACAAGACGCGAGAGAACGTCCGATTCTAGACGCACGGTGGATGAAACTTGAATCTACAAGAGGGGAAAAATAGGTATCGACGAGGGGCACAAGATGACGCGATCGGATTTTAGAAAAAATCACCGAGGAAGCGAGGAACGCGATGAACACGTTTCGGCTTTAGGGCTTGACATGGCCGACGGTGCTCCGGTGATCTTCGGACGAAGAGGAAGGAACCATGATGTAGAACGCGACGACGCGAAGCCAACGCCGCAGACGGTTCGGCCGGAGAACGTCGGATGAAGGCGCGGTTCGCCGGAGAAAACCTTCGGTTGGAGCTCGGTTTTTTGGAGATTGCGACGAAAATAGATCGGTTTGGAGGAAACCAATTTGGGGATTGGAAGAGGAGATCAAGACGGACGCGTGGGCGTAAACGGCTCGCTTTTATATGCACCGTGGAGGAAGATATGGAATTTGAAATTTTTCTGTTGGAAGCGTGCACGTTACGAGCTCTCTGCGTTCGGTTCGGAGCTGGAAGATGAACAGTACATCGCGAGATACTGTAGCATGTGGGTAGGAGAGAGAAAATACTGATTTTCGGAATTAAAAAAAGGCTAAAAATCAAGAAGGTCAAATAAATAGCAAACAAATCCAGAAAAATCTCAGAAAATACCCAAAAATTCTTTAAAAGACAAGGAAACCAAATAACACAAGTTTTTATTTAATTAATATTTATATTAGTCAAATTAAATATTTTTAATTTAGAAAATTCTCAATTAAGCTTTATTAATTCAAATAAAATTGGTGAAATTTTTCAGGGACATAAACTACTCAAAAGATTTTTGAAAAGCCAAATTTTGGGACGTTACAGTATCGCCTCTCTAGTTCCGTTTTAATAAATTATCCTTAGTCAGAGTAACTCCTTTACAAAGATACCACAAGAAAATTTTTATCTTAAGAGGTACTTTAACTTTCCATAACTTTTGACATCAAAAACGACAATTGGTATCACCCAAAACATCATACATAGATTTTACGAAAAATTGTCCATTCCTATGCAAATTCCAACAAACCGCATCCTTATTCATGGTAAGATGAGCATTGGCTATTCTCGTCATAAGATTATTGAAAGCAATCAAATTTGATCCGATAATTGCTCTCCTAAAACTCAATATTAAAGGCATAGTTCCTAAAACATCCGCAACCAAAGTCTGTTTCTTCCGGACTACCTCAAACAAAGTTGGATAAAGTTAATAAAGAGGTCGATGCCCAACCCAAATGTCCTTCCAAAATCTGATTTGTTTCCCATCTCCAAGATTAAAAGAACAGTGTTGAATAAAATCATGCTTTACCTTCATCAATCCCTTCCAAAAATGGGAATCCTCAGTTTACTCTCAACTTGAGAGACAGCCTTCTCATTCAAATATTTATTTTTTAGCAATTGCTGCCAAACTCTTTCCTCATTCAAAAGTTTAAACAACCATTTAGCTAAAAGACACTTATTTTTTATCTCGAGGTTTTGAATGCCCAGGCCACCTTGTTCTTTGGGCCTACAAAGAATATTTTATTTAGCCAATCTATACTTTTTATGGTTGTCACTCTGCCAATAAAACCTGGACCTAAAAAAATTCAGTCTTTTAAGGACCCCTTTGGGTATCTCAAAAAAAGAAAATATAAACATAGGAAGGCCACTCAAAATCGAATTTATAAGTATCAGTCTATCACCAGTAGATAATTTTTTTCCTTTCCAATTGCTCAACCTTTTTTCGAAATGATCTTCCAAACTCTTCCATTCATTATTCCGCAGCTTTCTAAAATGAATCGGAATACCCAAATATTTAAAGGGAAAAGAACCCCTCTCACATCCAAATAAATCTAGGTATTGAGATTCAAATTTTTTTGCTTCTCCAAAGCAAAAGAGCTCACTTTTATGAAAATTAATCTTTAAACCAGAAAGTTGTTCAAACGCACACAGAATAAGCTTCAAATTTTTTGCTTGATCAAAATTGTGATCCATGAAAAGAATAGTATCATCAGCATATTGAATGATAGAAAGACCATCATCAACCAAATGTGGTATGATCCCATTGACATGACCCTCATTCTTAGCCCTTCTAATCAAAATAGCTAACATATCCACAACAATATTAAAAAGAATTGGAGACAGAGGGTCCCCTTGTCTAAGCCCTTTCTTGGTTTGGAAATAAGGTTCAATGCTATCGTTAATCTTAATCCCCACACTACCACCCGCAACAAATTTGTCAGTCCAAGCACACCAACTTAGAGAGAAACCCTTCATTCTAAGAGTCTGTTGCAGAAAAGTCCATTTGACCTTATCATAAGTCTTTTCAAAATCAATCTTAAAAATGATACCGCCTAATTTCTTTTTATGAAGCTCATGGATTGTTTCATGTAAAACAACTACTACTTCCATAATATTTCTCCCCGGCATAAAAGCCGTTTGAGATGATCGAACAGCTTTTTGGGCAATGCCCATGAGACGATTAGTAACTACCTTAGTAAAAATTTTAAAACTCGCATTTAATAGGAAAATTGGCCTATATTGTTGAATTTGTCGTGCATCTTCTTTTTTTTGGAAGTAAAAAAATGCATCAAGTCATTTTTTATAATGTTCCAAAAAACTTGATAAAATTTAGTTGGAAAGCCATCTAGACCCGGAGCTTTATTATGCTCTATTTGAAAAATTGCATCTTTCACTTCCTTTTAGTAAACTCGGCACTAAGATAATCATTTTCAAAGTCAGAAACTTGAGGTATATCATCCGTGATAGTCTCAACCATGGAAAAGTGATTGCTATCAGGAGGTCCAAAAAGACCTTTATAATAATTTGTAATGTACTGCTTTAAATGAACCTCACCCGAAATGACACCCTCCTCCTGTTCCAACCGAAAAATTTGTTGTTTCCTATGTTTACCATTGGCTATCAAATAAAAATACCGAGTATTACTATCCCCTTCAAGCAAATGCTTCGACTTAGCCCGTTGATACCATTTAATTTCTTCCTCTCGCAGTAAATGGGCAAGACGCTTATTAGAACTGTGCTTAAGATTAATTTCAAAATTAGATAATCCTGTAGACTCAGCTTTCTTATCAAGATTATCAATGATATTCAAAAGATGTTTTTTCTCTAACTTATACGCACCACTAGTATTTTTAGCCCACCCTCTGAGAAATTGTCTAAGCGCTCTAATTTTATTTTACCATTGGTCAATTGCAAAATTATCAGCATTATTTTGTTGCCACACCTGATCCACCAAATCAAAAAACCCATCCCTCTTAAGCTAGCCCAACTCAAATTTAAATAGATGTTGGTTCCCAGTATCAGAGGCAGCCCCAGTGTTAAGAACAATAGGCGTATGATCAGAAGAACACGTTCCAAAGCATTTACAATGGTCAAAGGGTATTTATGTTCCCAATCCGTACTCACAAGGATTCTATCAAGTTTTTCAAAAGTAAGATTATCCAAATTATTTGCCCATGTAAATTGTCTACCCGACAGTCTAAGTTCTCTTAAGTCTAGGCTCTCAATAACAGCATTAAAAAAAAGGATAATGCCGATCAAAATTATCATTATTTTTCTCCTCACTGCGCCTTATGATATTAAAATCGCCAGCAATTAGAATAGGTCAGGTTTCCTTACTACACGCCTGAACTAATTCAGTTAAAAATTTATCTTTTTAAGCTGGTTGTGCAGCACCATACACAGCCACAAGGATCCATTGAAACCCATCTTCCTTATTACTTACATGAAGCTTGATAAAAAAAAATCTCCCTAAAAAATGGAGCCAACCTCAAAAACAGCTATGTTCATATCAAGTAAAATACCCCCAGAACGGCCATGGGGTGGTAGCTAGTGCCAAAAAAAAATCCATACCACCGCTAAGATGTTTTAAATGCGGATTGGAAAAATCCTTCTTAACCGTTTCTAAAATAGCAACAAAATCCATATGTTGTTCCCGAACTAGCTCCGCAATGAATCTATGCTTCGCTGGGTCGCTAAGTTCCCTACTATTCCAAAAAATGCCTTTTATTTTTTCCTTTGTTTGTTTTTAATGTGAGATTCAACAACTTTTGTAAGTGCTTTCTTAACACCCGTTCCTTTCTTTTTGTGTGAGACCAATTGCAAATTATGATCATCACCAGTAGCCAGTTCCTCATAACACAAATCGCTACACAAGCTATTTAGAGACGACAAATCAAGGCTATCGGTTTCCTCATTCAAATCCTCCTGGGAGGTATGTTCTTTACTAATTTTGCCCGAACAAGCCAATCTACAAGCCAACCTATCAAGTTCTGTCTTTTTAATAGCTTCTAAAGAAGTGGTCTTTTCTAAATTATTAACTCCTAAAGAAATTCCTACTTGATTCAAATTAAAAATAGCAACCTCATCTGGGATATCCAAAATTGAAAAAAAATATTATTTAAATTAGTTCCTTTGCTCTTCTGTCTGTGTGCTTTGTTCTTGCTATGCCGATTAAGATCTTTTGGGGGTTCTGCAGGCCAGTGAGGGAACGACGTCGATTGTTGTGTTTCCATTAGACCGCACATCGGCTACGGAAGGCTGTCGGTCATTTTCTTTGGGTCGGATCCCAGGTACAGTTTCTCCTTCAGTGTTCTCGCTTTTCTTTTACATTGTTCTGTTCATATGCGTGATTGGTTGCCCCTACGTGTTTGTGCTCTATTTCATTCCACTTTTGATGCCTCTGCTCGGTCTGATTCTGCCATTCATGCTTTACCTTGGTTTTGCCGTTATCATAGTTTTCCCCCTTCGGGCCTCGCTTCGCTCTTCGGTCTGCTTCCTTGCTCTTCTTTCGTTATACTAGCGTTCATGCCTGTGGTTTCTGTGTGTTCTCGTGTTTCCTTTACTACCATATGTTGTTGTTCGTTTCTGCTGCTTTTGTTTCCTATGGATATCCGAGCGCTATGTCTGCAAAAAAAAAAGTTTTGCATGGAATTTTACTGAAGTACTGCATGGTCAAAATAACACCATGACCGTCTGAGGCTGTTTCTATTTGACGAAAACATATAGAACCACAAACCTGTCGCTGGTAGAGTATCATGTACTATAAGGTAGTAAGGTACAGAGGCTAGATTTCAGCTGCAAGCTCTCGCAAACTGAATACTTTGGTACGATACGGATACATTTTACTTTCAATATTGCTTCCTGGTTTGATGCCGCATTCAGATGTATAATCCCATGAGCGATACTTCGTAGTTACATTCATTTTTTCACTCATTGCTGCCTACCACTGAATTCCACCTCTCAACAGCTCCGGTACAAAATATGATAGCTAATTAATGTACATAGTACGATTAACAACGGAATGAAATACCCTGTTCGATAACATGAATAGATGACCTAATTCCCATCAACATATTTCATATTCAGTTCGTACCATACGAATAGTTATGTGCTCGGCCAACTAACTACATGTAGTACGCTCTATGATGCATGGCATGTTACCGGCACTGTACCTCCCCACTGTCCTAAACATCATGTCCACACCAGACTACCTCCCGATAAAATTATGTGGCACTTCAAAACGTTCGCACACGCCCATATAAATATATGCTATAGCTGGACTCGTGCTCTTGCATATGATAGTTTCTGAGGTACTGAAACAGTAGTATAATTTTGGAACTTTAGCCATGCTTTTCAGAGTATGTTAAGTATCCTGCGTTGCTTAGTATTTGCAACGCTATATCCTTCTAGAGATATAACAATGCCTGACTCACAGACCCTGAGACTCAATTTATCAGGTCCAATGTGATCAGGTCGTTCTTCAGTGCCTTTTGTCAAGAATTCCTAAAGACCTTTCTGTCTCCGCTTTTTTAGGTCGTATGTAATTTGCTTTCATTGTTCGTAACTCCTTTCTTATCAAATAGTTACTGCACAGACCAGATAGTACCTATTTGGAACAAGAAAAATAGTATTTATTTTAATCCGTAGCTGTACTGCAATCTTACCACCTATTGAATATTGTTAGATCAAATGCCAAGACTCTGCAACTACAGTGGTCTCAGTTCCAGCCGCTGGTACTGATCTTGCCACATTTTCATAGTTAAAAAATGACAACTAGCTTACTATCCCTCCTTACTCTGAGTCCGAAGCAATAGTTGCCCAATCACTGATTCTTGCTGCATCTGCATTCACATATATTTCAGAATAAAGAATGCTCAAAGAATACATCATCACAGCGTCTCCTAAACGAATTTATCTGTTGGTTGATACTGTGAACATCCAATGTACGAACGCAGCGAAGCGCGTTTTGCTACCTAGTCCGTTTAGAACACAGGACAAATTGCAAGCAGATGCCAGCCGGTATGGCACCCATGTTTAGCAGAGTTCAGGCTGTGGACTCCCCTTGAGGGACTTTAACTAGCAGGGGGCGGAGCTAGGAGGCAAATTATCTGCCCTCCCCTACCATTCGATCCCCCACACCCACCTCGTTGCTGTTGAGATGGACGGCGGATGCGAGGTGCCCTCGCCGAGGCCCCTCCCCAGAGGATTTATTTTTGCGGAGCTAGGCTTGAGCCACACCTAGCTAGATTAGCTCTTTCCTTGGTTAAGCCCACTGTCTTCCACTTTTTGACAATTTCTCTATGGACTTAATGTCCTAGGCGCAGGGTTGAAGCCCAGATTGCCATGAGCCTAAATCCGCCCGTGTTAACTGGGATAACTTGGCGCTAAAGAAGGTCCAAGTCTTCTTCTGGGTTGTGCGGCACCGGAAGACAAGAACAAGAATCCTTCCTCCATCACCTCGGTTGGGTTGACAACCACGACTACCCCTTGTGCCCCGGGGTGGAAGAAGACAGATATCAATCACCTCTTGGTTGGCTGTGCCAAGAACGATGAATTATGGCAATCCGTTATAATTGTTATGAATATTGTGTGTGTATATTGAAGAGACTCAATGGGCAATATATATAGGGTACACAAGGGTACAGATAAGGAAATATAAAAGACTCTCTATTCTATCTCTAACATATATATAACACCCCCCGCAAATGCAAGGCATATGCAATAGCATTGCATTTGGAAAGGGTTGACACTAAAATATGAAAAATCCAAAGTCCAAGTCTTGATAATGTCGTCGTAGCATGCAGCTCTTGAAAAATATGTCGATAAAAGATCTCCTCCCATCTAAGGTCCCGCGACAGCCCATAAAACACAATGTGTATGAGTAAAGTCGACCGCGGCAACATGACGAAGAAGATGATGAAACCGACAAAAAGATAAAACTGTCAAGTTGAATAGGAATAGATAGAAGCATGACGACGCATATCGAAACCCAAGACGACGGCGGCGCAGTGCACAAGAAGCGCAATAAAGACGCAGTGCACAAGAAGCGCAATAAAGACGCAGAGAGCACAAGAAGCGCAACGGATGCACAGTGCAAAAGAAGCGCGACGCAATGCACAAGAAGTGCAACAGAGACGCAGTGCAGAAGAAGCGCGGCGCAATGCACAAAAAGTACACCAGAGACGCAGTGCGGAAGAAGCGCAGCAGCTTTAAAAGCGGGGTGACGGATCTGCAGCGGTTCGAAGAGAAGAACAACGGCTACTGTCATGCAAAAGAAATTCCTATGCTTTTACGACAGACAAGAAATTTGTGGACTCGCATGGCTTAGACGAACTAAAGATAAAATTTTACGGACTTGGATGGACGCAACAGAAGCAATGACACAAAAAAATAAAAACCTAAGGATAACTAACAGCGGATAGTAACTAACAGCGGATACTAGTAACAGCAGAGCAGACTCAATCTCCACCTCCATCCAGCCAAGACTAGCAGCAAACGAACCACATGCAGCCAGAATAGATAAATGCCATCTGTGTAGAAAACAACTCGGCCAAGATACTCCATGCTCATTGGCTGCCCAAGCATTGTAGCCTCCGCTTCAATACCACCAACTCCCCATCACGGTCACGCTCTGTGCACGTAAAGTCGCAGATGGTACACAAAGAAGATAGACCAACACAGCTCCTCTCCACCGACACCAAGTAGCAGGCCAAAGATGCAGCGGCGCTCCAATCCCCCAAGCTCGTAGCCAGACCACCAAGTCACCAACCAATCCCTCCCCATTGCGCCCAAAGACGAGAAGAAGCCAGCGGTGAAGAGGCCCGCTGAGAAGAAGCCGGCGGAGGATAAGGCCGGCGAGAAGGCTCCGGCTGCGGGGACGAAGCTGAGCGGTGGCGCCTGGTCGGGTAGAGGCTCGGGGGCGTAGTTCCGTTGAGGACGAACAAAGAAGAAGCCATCGAGCAGACTCGGGTCGCCAAAGTCGAGCACGAAGAAGCCCCCGCACGGTGTTGAGGTCGGCAACGACGAGGAGATCCGGATCCGATGGGATCGATCTGAGGCGCAGAGGAGCGGCGCCACGTCGGGATCGAGCGATGGAGCAGGAAGCTCGGCGGCGCAGCGACGTCCCGCGAGACGACTTCGGCGAGAGCATGGGCGAAGAGAGCACGAGCAGAGGCAAAGACGGCGCATCGGGCGACGTCGGAAGCGGCCCGATCTAGAGCGACGACGCGACGGCAGCACGCGGTGATCCGAGAGAAACGGGGAAGAGGAGCTCCTCTGCTACGGATCGACGCCAATCCAACCGGAGAGGCAACGACGAGAGGCCGCCCCCGGGAGCAAAGATCGGTCCTCCCGGGGGCAGCGGCAGCGGAGAACGACAAGAGCCTAGAGGCGACGGCGGCGGCTACAGTAACCTAACCCTAAACCTGGCTCTGATACCATGTTATGAATATTGTGTGTATATTGAAGAGGCTCAATGGGCAATATATATAGGGTACACAAGGGTACAGATAAGGAAATATAAAAGACTCCCTATTCTATCTCTAACATATCTCTAACAATAATGCCTCCTCACTCTACCGATCAGCAACATCTTTGAGCAGCGATGGCATCCATTGGATGCAGGTTTGTCTCTGTCCCACCTCACCCGTACAAGGCAACATTGTCAGACACCAAATTTGAAATTTGGAATCTTCTGTGTTCACAGCACTAGTCCTTGGATCAGTAGCTAGTGCACAAAGTTACATCATTGAATATCCATCACATATCATGAATATGTAAAGCTATTGCATAATAATAAACAAAACATAAATATACTTTACGGCTTTTAGCTTTACAGATTGGTCGACCAGGCCAAATACCTTTCAAAGAACAGCTGCGGAAGCAGAATAAAAATATACCACGTAAAACCCTCACGATATACCCACAGGCAATCGACTGGGGCCCGCGACTTAGTTCTTGGTTTTCTTGATCTCTGGTCTTGACGAATGCTCATAAGCGTTCACATAGCCTTCTTCTCTTACACTTATTGAATAATAATATTGCGCAAGTATGAGTACACAACCGTACTCACAAGCTAACACACAGAATGTCGTTATACAATATGCAAGGCTGATCAAAGAAATAGCTTGTGGTTCTTTTGTTTACATAAAGACACTTATTGAAATAGATTAAGTAGTAGTAAATCCTGAGACCTAGTATTTTTAACTAACACATGTTTTAATAAACTTGAGTTTTGTTGTAAAATACTAGTGGGGGCTCCAACCTCCTATACCATTGAGTGGCTCCATCCACCCAATGCTTATGGTCTTTCTCGGGTCACATCCCATACTTCTCACTAGTTATCAACCAGGCCACATCTCAAATCTCTGGGATCCAACTCATCTTTTCATTTTACCTACAAATTATTTTATAAAACTAAAAGTAATTCAAGTAAGTTCTCGGCACCGCCCATGACTGTGAGCACAACTCTCTAGATAGTTTTTTTTACACTCTGCAGAGTTCATACACTTTACCCACAAGAGACAATCAACTTATAATATCCATCTTGACACATTTTCATAGGTGTGAGACTAAAATAATTATCACAAGGACTTTACAATGCCCCACCTCATTGTAACCCCACCCGCTAGGTATCACCTCCTTGAGTCTCACCCCAACAGGTCTCCCATTTGCGCCGTGTAGTTTTCCTATAGCTTCATTACCCTCTACCCATACCATATACCCACCAATGGTGAAACCACGCTGAGACGAACAAATTAATCAACCAGGTCGTACCCATTATAGACTAATGGTTGTACTATTTTTACACAAGAGGTCGCACAAGAACTTGGTCCTTGATTAACTTGGGCAGTACTTCCCCATAACCACTCTGTTGTGGTATTATCCGCACCCGCCACGCTTTCTAGCCGTTCAAGTCGAAATCTGTTTTTGGTTTTCTTTTTGTTTTGAAATACTTTTCTAATTCAACATATCAACTAGGCTCCAACCTCGATTGCCCAAATTTAGTTTTAATTTTTAAATGATTTTGGGGCAAATCATTGCCTGTATACCAATGTATATAAGCAAGGCTAAACATAACACTTAGATACAGACTTAGTAACTAGTCATGTATACCATTATTACCAGAGGGATAAAGAATAGTATCCAAGTTCAACGATGGGAATGTTTATCAGCAATTATCATTAAGGTAGCAACTATGAGCTAAATCAACATATTTGTATAAATCATAGCAATGCAATTTCATAATTTAAAATAATATAATTGTATTTCAAAAGTAGGTGCAACATGATCGAAGTGTTGACTCGCCTTACTCAACATTATGATAATTGTCTTGCTCAATGTTTTGATAATCTGGTATTGTTCTTACTCCTGCTTGGACTGCTGCTCCGTCATGGCTTCAAATTCTAACTACGCAGAATACGATCGAACCCAAGAACGTCTAAAAGCATTCAAATGAAATCCAATAAATCAAAGGACATTCCAACAAAAGGAAATATTTCAAATGAAAGTAAACAAATCTAGGCGTGTTTGAAGAAGAAAACACTTCAAACAAAACTAAACATATCTAACGGCATCTTGAAATAAGGGAGTACTCTAGATGAAACCAAATATACTCATCTAGAGTTGATGAAGGAAATACTTCAGACGAAGTACATCTAGAGGAAGTTGATGAAGGAAATACTTTGGACGGAATGAAGTACGTCCAGAGATATTTGGAATGAAGAAAATACTTCAGACCAAAGTAGATAAACCTAAACTCTATTTGTTTGGTCTAGTGGTGGGGTCTTTGGTTGGTAGTCAGACTTTGGGTTAGGTGATCACTTGATCCGAAGTGAGGGCGAGAGGGATCGAGCTCTCGAGAAGTCTGTCGGTGTAGAAAGTTATGAATCCAACAAAGAGGGAGAGAATGTCCGTAGGAACATTCCTTAACGGTTACCTAGATGGGAGAGATCACTTTGCTAGGAAGGGTTATCGGATCCACTTTTGGATTATGGATCGCACTTCCACGAGGAGCAGATGGCGATGGGTGATAGCTGGAGCCTATATGATGTTGTTTGATGGTTGGACTACCATCATCCTCTTGGGGACATATCACCGCTATCCATACACGAGGCCTAGCTGATCCAATGATACGTCTAATTATTACTTCCTATTCATCGAGGAAGTTCCATGATAGTCAAGTGAGACCTATGCATAGATTCATGGTCCGCATAAGGTAGACATATGTAACACCCCAAAAGTTCCCAAATACAAAAAATACAGGATTTTTAAAACTTTTTGTGTGTTATATGTTACCATCATGTTTACCAGCATTTTTGGGAGTTATTTGATCTGTGTTTTCTCTTTGCAAACATAAGTAATTAAAACAAAAACCCTAATTACAGAAACCCTAAATGCGGAAACCCTAGAAATCAAAACCATGTTTAAAACCTAAGAACGTAAACCCTAAAGGTCGAAAGCATAAAATTTAAAAACCAAGTACTCTTACTATTCAAAAAACCCAAATAGAATATTGTAGCAAGTATTAGAGTTGGTCTATCATCACATGAGAATTTCTTAGCAAAGACCAGGTTTTAGCAAACCTAAGGATCTAATCCTTTTTACCCAATGCCCCTAATATTTTCTCTTTTCCTCTTCTACTGTTCCTCTGGCCAAGCTGGTTTAGACATCAATTGCAACCAAGCCACCTCCTTCAGTCAAACACCGGTTATTGCAACCGAACCGCTTCCTAGTGTCTTGCTCATCTTCTTCTCTCCCGATACCCATGCCATGGCTTTCTCTCTCCTATCAATCATCTCTGGCAAATCGTTCCACGTTGCAGCCATGCAGAGCATCGTCGTCAGCTCGAGCCCCCGGCCACCTGCTTGCCTCCCATCACCACCCCTGTTGCACACACCTCGCGCACGTCGCGTGCCCATCCCGCTAGCGTGCACCAATGCTACTACTGCCATTGCCGAGTGCATCGCCGCATCAACTCCTCCGCCCTTCATGCCTATAAGAGGCAGCATCGCAGCCCCCTGCCTCCGGTCTCCCCTCTCATCTTCACCAAGAAAGAAACCCGAAGGGAGCACAAGCTCCAACTTCATCGGCGTCGGCCGCCGCCTTGGCATCAACGTTCCGGCTGGCCTGAAGCCCCTTTCTCCCAACCAAGCGCGCCCAATCATGCTCCAGCCAACCCTCCTCAGAACCCCTCAATCAATTTTGGTTTGCCTCCACAAGAACGTCATTGCCCCATTATAACATCCCAATTTTCTGAGTTTAAAAATCTTTTAATAGTTAGTAGGGAGAAAATTCACCATTAGGATTTATTTGAATTTAATTTCAAAAGCTTAATATTGGACTTTCCAATCAAAAATATTTAATGTGAATATTTCCAACTTGAACAATAGTCAAAACTATTTTATTTGGGTTCCTTGTGCTCAGATATATTTTCTAGATTTTTCTAAAAATTTTCCGAGTTAATTTGCTATTTTCTATTGCTTATTTGAATTTCTGGTATTTTCTAAATTAGAAAAGCTATTAAAATCTCAGAAATCCTTTCGGGCCGAATTTCCAAAGCTCCGGCCCATCTCTTCGTTGTGTCGACCCATCTCCCGCGCAAAGCCCAGCTCCCGCGCGCGCCGCCTCCGTGCCGCTGACGTGTGGGCCCCACGCCTTCGTCGTCCCCGTCGCGCCCGGCTTCTTCCTCGCGAGCAGCCGCGCCATCCGCCATGTTTCCGAGCTCGAGTCCCATACGACAACGCCTCCTTTCCAATTGAACCCCTTCTAGAAAACGCGTAGAATCTTATCCCCAACCTCCCCGCATCTTCTCGGATCAAAATCAAACCCCGTTTACGTTTCTAACTCCGATTTCCTCGCGAGTTCATATTGGACTCTTTTTAGGGTTCGCCGCCGCACGCCGCCCTAGCCCCTCCTGGCCCCTATAAAAGGAACCCCCGGGTTCGCCCTCTCAACCGCAACCCAGAGCCGCCACCCTTTTCCACCGTAGAACCCTAGCGCCGCCGCGAGTCAAGGTTTAGGGTTTTCACCGCCGATCTGTTCTTCGTCGATTCCGCCGCCGTCGTTGTCGTCGCATCATCGTGGAGCATGCCGACGTGTTCCTCGTCACAGCCTCTACCTCTCGGAGCCTTCGCCGTCGTCGGAACCCCATCAGAGCCACCGTCTGACAAAACCCGAAGCACCTCCGCCGCTCTGAGCTCGCCGTCGGCCACCTCTGTTGTTCCCGACCACCCGGACCTACCTCAACAGGTTCGCAATAGCAAGAGCTACACGCCGGTACCACTCACCGCCGGTGGATCGCCGCCGTTCGCCGTTGTCGTCGGTTTTCGAGCGCCGCCGTCCGTCGGTCTGACGTGGCCGTCCACGTCGTCAGCCACCTCAGCGCCCGCGCCGGTGTGTCATCCCGAGTGGCAGCCGTGTGGCATCCCTGTCATCTCGCACGTGTGCGCCCGTCAGCCGGCCGGGTCGTGGCGCATGCCGACGTGTCGCACGGTTTGGTCGGCTCAGGTCCACGTGCCAGTCCACCGGTTTTCAAATCCCGAGGCTCGGTAGACCTAGTCTACCGTGAGCCGTGTCACTGAAATGTGGGTTCCACCTGTCAGACCAATTTTCATCCCATCCGAACTTCCTCCGATGACGTCAGCATTGCGCAATAATCCGATTTTTCTTCAGAGAAATAATTCAGAAATTCTGGAAAATCCAAATTATGGTTTCTTTTAGATTTAAAACTTTCAGAGCCTATAACTTTTGCATCCTAACTCCGATTGAGGCCATTCAAATTTCTAAATTTATCTAAATTCAAGCCCTATTTATCTGAGATTTTTATTTAATTTTTGGAGCTTGTTTTGCCTCTGTTATTTATTTATTTTGTTTGTTTGTGTCTCATTTGCGAGTAGACGTCGATTCGTCGGGAAATTTTGTGGAAGAAGGAGCACCCCAAGATCAAGAACAGTACATAGACCTTTTCCAAGGCAAGTCATACCTTTGATCATCTTGAACCCAGTTTTCAAATTACTTTATTTCAAAGTACTGCATGCTATTTTAATTATTTATTTAAATGCTTTGGGTATAGTTATTATCCAAATTTGTTATCACACATTGGCCTTGTACGTCATATTTCCTTGTCACCCTAGATTGGTTTATTAGTTGGTAATATTGTAGCACCAACGTGAGTTGGTTAGATGCGAGTACAATTGCTTAGCCATGCTACGAGTCTTACATTTCATGAAAGTTGCAATTATTAAATGTGACTAAGTGACTATGGAACTTTGTGTAAAACTGTGTGCTATGTGTTATTACTTCATGATGACATGTGTTGCACTAAAACTAACTGGGTGGTAAAGGATTTAGACTGAGGCAAGTGGTGGAAGCTGTGTGATATGGTGGACTTTGTGATGGGATTGATAATCTTTGTGATTTAGTTAGAACATGGAAGTCTTGCCTTGGTCAATTAAGGACTTAACTTTGTGCGCCATTGGCTGAGCCTTCATGCGACCACATGCCGGTATGGGGCGGGCCTAACTTAGTAAGTTATGGATTCTCGGCATTGATGTTCGGTGGATAGGTTAGGGTGTGTGAGGTGGAGGTGTGACTACTTAGTGGTTGCATCGCGGGACGATTCGTCGCTTCCTCTGTCGGCGGTGTGTGTTATGCCAAAACGCCGTTTGGGTTGGCATAGCGGTTTGTAAGCACATCGGAGTGTCAATGTTGAGATGAAGTTTACGAACCGTTTTGTTATGATTAGTGCTTGCTACACTAGTTGTATCTTGTGGGTAAAGCGTACAACCTCTGCAGAGTGTTAAATCAATCTATTCGAATAGCGCGTCATGATCATGGACATGCTCGGGATTTCACACGAGGGTAGTTTTCATAAAATATTGGGAAGGGACGGTGTGTGATTTAAGTCATATGGTGTGTGAAAGAATTTGATTAGGCTATATGTCTTTGTGAAAACAATCGCTAAATTAATATTGTCTATTTGTTTTGAATTATGCTTTCAATCTATTATTTGTATTCAATTGGAAATGTTGCATTTTCGCAAAATAACCACGAAGCCATTTCGTTTGGAATAAGCTGCATCTATAAAGCGCATTCGTGGTATGATTTGCAGTACGGTTGTGTACTCACGCTTGTTGTAAAACTTGCGCCCAAACCTACAGAAGAGGAGGAGTCTACACCTGCTTTCGAGGAGGAATTCGTCGAAGGTTGCTGATCGTTAAGGTCTGGATCCCAGTTGGTTGCCTGTGGTGAATTGGTGGGATCTACGTTGGAGTTATTTCCGTTCATTCTTTGCTTTATTTATCATTAGCCTGCGTGGCTTAATAAGTGTAAATACGACCATAAGGTCAAAACCCTTATTTGTTATTCAAACTAATCGTTTACTTTATTTATCGTTTGTGTGGATCGATATTTACCTATGTTGACCCTGTGTGCACTAGCGTGATCCTGGACTAGTGCAGTATACACAGAGGGTTCCAAAATCGTAATTTTGGGTCCCGACACCCATCATCATCCCCAAAGTCGGCCGAAACCGTCGCATGAGCTGTCGTGCCCCATTCATGGAGCTCCGGCTCAATTCCCCGCACACGGAGCAATCATGCGCCTCCCTCGTCCTTCCCCAACCGCCGATTGAAGCACTCCCTCGCCAGGTCGCCACCGCCATGACGTCCCCCTCGTGCCGCCGTAGGCTCTCATTGCCCGGCCGCCACAGCCACCCTCGGCCCCCTTCGTCCGCTACGGTGAGTTCCCTTGGTCCCCCTTAAGCCTTAATGTTCTTATTTGAATTTGGTCGGTCGGTCGTTTTATAATAGTTGTAGACTTAACTACTTTGTTATATGTTTTTTGGATTATCAATATAAGAATATTGTATGTCTGTGATTGACATTGTTAAGGGCATGAGCATGTTGGTCGCTGATCTTGGGAGCCAACATGGTCACATACCCGCTGTTTTGAATTCCCTTTTAACTCGTTAAGTGTGGACTTGGACTGTTTGGAGAACCAGTAATCATGTAGTGCTTGTAGAGGAGCAGTACGCATTATCGCCGGATCTCTAGTTCGGTCGGATCTCCTCACTTGGATGGAGTTAAGATAGAATTCATTTACCTGAGGCCCAGAGTTATTTCCATAAGACCGGGAAGGCATCGGTCTTATGGAAATAACTCGGGGGTCCTCACAAAATTCCACTAATGAAACTAACGGCTATGTTAACTAAGATCACGACCTACAATCGATATCGCTCTGATACTAAGTCTGTCATACCCCAAATTTAAAATTTAGAATCTTCTGTATTCACAGCACTAGTCCCTGAATCAGTAGCTAATGTCCAAAGTTATATCATTGAATATCAATCACATATCACGAATATGTAAAGCTATTGCATATAATAAATAAAAAGTAAATACACCTTACGCTTTTGGCTTTGTAGATTGGCCGGCCAGGCCAAATACCTTTTAAAAATATATCACATGGAACCCTCATGATATACTCACAGGCAATCAATTGGGACCTGTGACCTAGTTCTTAGTTTTCGCTCATAAGAGCCCACTTAGCCTTCTTCTTTTACACTTACTGAATAATAATATTGAGTAAGTATGAGTACACAACCGTACTCACGAATCAACACGCAAAATGTAGTTATATAATATGCAAGGCTGGTCAAAGGAATGGTTTGTGGTTCTTTTGTCTGTATAAAGTCACTTATTGAAATAGATTAAGCAGTACCAAATCCTGAGACGTGGCATTTTTAACTAACATGGGTTTTAACAGAGTTAAGTTTTGTTATAAAATACGAGTGGAGGCTCCAACCACCTATACCATTGAATAGCTTCATCTACCCAATGCTTATGATCTTTCTCGGGTCACATCATGTACTTCTTAATTATTGGTTCTCAACCAGGCCAATGAAGGTCCAATGTCTTCTTCTCGGTTGAGCGGCACCGGAAGACAAGAACAAGATTCTTCCTCCATCGCCTCGGTTGGGTTAACCACGACTGCCCCTTGTGCCCCGGAGTGGTAGAAGACAGATATCAATCACCTCTTGGTTGGCTGTGCCAGGAACTATGAATTCTGCCAAATTCGTTCTAATGCCTCCTCGCTCTGCCTATCAGCAACATCTTTGAGCAGCGATGGCATCCACTGGATGCAAGTCTCTCGCTGTCCCACCGTTGCCGCCTAAAAAAAGAAGAAGAAGAAAACACATTCGACGTGTTGTTCATTTCTAGATTTTCCAGGATTTGACATGATCAGTGACCTCTCGGTTGCTTGGCCTCGGAGATAATTGTGATGATCTAATTACGTAGCCAAGTGCTACGAAAAAACAAAGAGGCGAATCAACAATCGTCTATTCTACTTGTACGGCCCAAAAACCAGGTGTTTGATCGATGGATGTCTGCATGACTGCTTTAGGGCGCTGGGAAACTGTGTAACGAACTAACGATGGCCAGGCCGAGGCGTGTAGGGTGTGTTTGGTTCTCTACATGCTATTAGCTTGGCTCGTACAGGTCATCTAGGCTGAAACGAGTCAGGCTGTGTGAATGCAATATGGGTATGAATTACGGAAACACAGGGCTGAAGCTTTTGGGTTCACTGATTGTTACGTACAAGTAGCTTTTTGGCAAAAGGTGGCTAGCATCGATATCTATCTCACAGCTAGCTTGAAAGCTCCGTCCATCATCTCCATCCTCCGGAGTGCCTGGCGCTCTTGCACATGCATGTTTGGCTTTTCCTTTTCCTTTATTTCCTGGCTCATGGCCTTTAGGAAAAGCTGAGCTGAGCTAATCTAGCTAGCTCTTGTTGTTGTTGACCTAGCTTCCTTTATCTATCTCATCATGTCGTATTTGTATGCCTCAAAGTCTCAAAGATTCACCTTTAATTTCTTTCAAAGATTCATCATCAATTCCGTGGTTGAGATAATGCGACGGCTGCTACCTGGGGCCGACCAGAGAAATGAAGAGCATTACGATCGACCCTACATGCATATGTATGGTTCATGCATGTCCGGGTCAAGGTCATAATCAAATGCTTTGGATATATATATGGCTTGAGGTTTTGGCATGCTATAGAACTCTAGTACCACATATCTCCACCTCGTCTAACATAGGCATAGCAACCTTTAACTCCTATCACATTCTCTCTCTCTCTCTCCCCACTACACACATCCACATGCAATATTGATGATATGAATATGTGGTACTAGAGTTCACTAGAATGCAAGATCATTTTAATACACACACATAGGAAGTGTCGTAGCAGGGGACGAAAGGTGCCCCACCCTCTAGGGTTGCTAGGAATACTGGTGTGCCGTGGAGGGTATCATACATGTGCATAGATCAAGTCCATATGGTGTACTTAGACAAATATTTCTAAATACCCCCCTCTCGATACAATGCGAGGGCAAGAAGTGAAATGTCTCTTCTTGGCCCTTATGTATAGAGCCCCAAGGGCATGTAAGAGGGGCTCTCTCCTCATTCTCTCATTGACTCACTACTACATCAATGCAACAACTATCTTTGGCTCCTCCACCTTGTGGTCCACCGTGACAAAAGGGTATCTCGTACCCATTGTCTAGTTTGTTGCTACAACAGTTGACGCGTCCGTACGGACCGAACAAGAAGCTACATATGAAAAACGAGACAAAGCCCACCCTCGCACCTGGGCCAAAGCCCACATTCGCTCAGCGCTCGCGAGGCCACCCTAGCACTTCGGTCGAAGCCCACCTTCGGTCAATAGCGAAGGGTATCAAGATCCTTCACATGCATATCCCCAACGCCCGAAAAGGAAAAGCAAAAAAAAACCCCACCGTTTATTCCAATCAAGCCATGTCGGTCACCTCGCATCTTCGGAGACCCTTCGGCCATGCCTTCATCTCCACCAGCCCACGTGGCCCCTTAGCGCCGCCACCTCCGGAGCCCCTTCGACTCCAGCACCTCGCGGTCGCGCTGCCCTTTAGGCCACTCCGAAGCTACTTCGGTGTCTCTGTCATCCCGCGCGGTCCCTCGTCGCCGCCACCTCCGGAGCCCATTTGATGGACCCTCGGCGCCACCACCTACGGAGCTCTCCTCGATGCGGCTGCGCCCTGGCTTCGGAGGTGCTCTGTCCCAACCGTAGCGCCCCTTCGGCCTCCCCTTGAGCCACTCTGAAGCTCACTCGGTGTCTCCACCAGCCCGCGCGGCCCCTCGGTGCCGCCACCTCCCGAGCACCTCGCGGCCAAGCCGCCCCTTGGGCCACTCCAAAGTTCCTTTGGCGTCTCCGCCACCCCACGCGGCTCCTCGGCAACGCCCCCTCCGGAGCCCCTTATATGAAACCTCGACGTCGCTACCTCCGATGCTCTCCTCGGTGCGGCTGCGCCCTGGCTTCAGAGGTGCTGCGCCCCCACCGCAACGTCCCTTCAGCCTCTCCTTAGGCCACTTCGAAGCTCACTCGACGCCTCCACCAACCCGCGGACCCTCGGTGCCATCCATGCTGCTCCTTAGGCCACTCCGAAGCTCGTTCGGTGTCTCCGCCATCCCGCGTGGCCCCTCGTAACCACCACCTCCGAAGCCCCTTTGATGGACCCTCGGCGCCGCCACCTCTAGAGCTATCCTCAGCGCGGCTACACCCCAGCTTCGGAGGTGCTCCGTCCCCACCGCAACGCCCCTTTGGCTACACTCCAAAGCTCACTCGGCGTCTCCACCAGCCCACGCGACCCCTCGACGCCGCCACCTCCCGAGCCCCTTCGACTCCGGCACCTCGCGGCCATGCCGCCCCTTGGGCCACTCCAAAGTTCCTTTGGCGTCTCCGCCACCCCGCGCGACCCCTCGACAATGCCTCCTCCAGAGCCCCTTTAATGAAACCTCAATGCCGCCACCTCGACACTCTCCTCAACGCGGCTGCGCCCGGCTTCAGAGGTGCTGCGTCCCCACCACAGCGCCCCTTTGGCCTCCCCTCGGGCGACTCCGAAGCTCACTCAGCGTCTCCACCAACCCACGCGGCCCCTCGGCTCCACCCCCCCTCGGAACCCCTTCGGCTCCAGCACCTCGCGGCTGCGCCACCTTTGGTGGCCCCGCCTTCGGCTCTGGCACACCATCGACTCTGGCACCACGTGGCCGCGCCACCTTCGGTGGCCACCCCTTTGGCTCTAGCACCACACGGCCAGCCCCTCGTTGGGCCGCCTTCGACTCTGGCACCTCACAGCCGTGCGCTCCCTCATCGAGCCACCTTCGGCCACGCCTTCGGCTCTGGCACCTGGCGGCTGCGCCACCTTCGGCGACCACACCTTCGGTTTTGGCACCTCGCGGTAGTGCCACCTTCGGCGGCCACGCCTTGGCCAAAGACACCTCCACGCGCACTTCATCGCCGGGCCACCTTCGTCTACAAGCATTGACTCGGCCACGTGGCCATGCCACCTTCGGCTCCGGCCCCTCGCAGCCGCGTGCCCCCTCATGGCCCTCACCACGCGGCCATGAGGAGGAAGGTGGTTCGGCCGTCGGCAGGAGAAGCTTGATGGCGATGCTAGAGGCGATGGCGCTAGCTCCAGCTGGCGGCGGCGGCGAAACTCAAAGCATGACAAAACGGGGCGAGAGAAAGAGGAAGAGTTAGAAAGTTAAGGAGAAGACATGAGGGCAAAGGCTCCCTGGCGTTCTATTTATATAGGAAGGAAGGAGAACCGGGCAACAAGATGGAGCGGTGTGAAAAGGGGAGGAAAACGCGGTGGGTCAAAGACAACAACATTTAATGCGCACATCACTGAGAAAAAAGGAGAAAAAACATGGCGGAGGTGACGACATTTAATGCGCACGTCACTGAAGAAAAGGGGGGATGGGATGGGGGCAGGCACGATGGAGGACGGACAATTAGATGCGCAGATGACATTTAATGCGTGACGACTTTTGCGACGGGAGGAAGAAAAAGGTGAGTAGGGGGCTGACAAGCGGGGCTAGTCGAAACTGAGGGGGTGGTTGTGACCAAGGGGTGATCGTAACCCAAAAGGTTGGTCGAAACCAAAAGGCCGGTCGAGACCGAAAGGCTAGTCGAAACCAAAAGGCTGATCGAGACAGAAGGCTGATCGAAACCAAAAGGCTGATCGAAACCAAAGACAACAGAGAGGGTGGTCTAAACCGAGAGAAAACAGAGATGTGGAGCGACCAACGACGAGAGGAGGAGGAACGAGCTGACAGGAAAACGGAACCGACAGGGAAAGGTGATTCAAAATACAAGAGAACTCTAATAAACTCCAAACAAACCAAATTTCGAATTAGTTGAAGTTTGATTAATTCATATTAAATTGCTTTCAATTTTTAAAATTTCAAGTTAAGCTTTAGAAATTCAACAAAACCAAATGGTTATTTTTATTTTTGAAAATTTTCAAAAAGCCTTGAAAATTGGGATGTTACAACGCGGGATGGCGCTCGGCTTCGCCCCCTCGTTAGCTGTGGGCTCCCAAGCGACGCCCAATCGAAAAGAGTATTGGGGACGGCACTCGGCCTCACCTTCCCTTCGCTAGCTGTGGGCTCCCAAGCGAGCCCAATAAAAAAAAGTATGGGGGACGGCGCTCGGCTTCGCCTCTACCTCGCTAGTAGTGGGCTCCCAAGCGAAGCCCAATAAAAAGTGCATGAGGGACGGCGCTTGGCTTTGGCTCTCCCTCGCTAGCTGTGGGCTCTCAAGCGAGCCAAATCAAACACAATGAGGTATAGTGACAACTTAACCTCGACGCGCTGCCCACCTCGTAGGCCATGCCTCGGCATGGCGGTCTCGTGTCGACTTCATTCGCGCGGACTCCATATCAATGCGCCGCCCGCCTCGTAGGCCATGCCTAGGTGTGGCAGCACCGCGTTGACTTCGCTCGCATGGGCTCCATCTCTGCTTGTCGTTCACCTCAAGGCCATAGCCTCGGCGGGGTGGCCACGATGTGTTGTCCACCTCGTAGGCCATGCCTCGGTGTGGCGGCCCCACATCAACTTCGCTCACGTGTACTCCGTCTCGACGCGCCTCCCACCTCGTAGGCCATGCCTCGGCGTGGCGGCACCGCGTTGACTTTGCCCGCACAGGCTCTATCTCTGTTTGCCATCCGCCTCGAGGCTATAGCCTCGGCGGGGCGGCCATGACGCGTCGTTTGCCTCGTAGGCCATGTCTTGCGCGTGGTGGCCCTGCGTCGACTTTGCCGATGTGTACTCTGTCTCGATGCGCCTCCCGCCTCGTAGGCCATGCCTCGGTGTCGCGGCACCGCATCTACTTCACCGGCACGGGCTCCATCTTTGCTTGTCGTCTACCTCAAGGCCATAGCCTCAGCAGGGTGCCCACGACGCGTCGACCGCCTCATAGGCCATGCCTCGGTGTGGTGGCCTCGCATGGACTTCTCTCGTGTGTACTCAATCTCGACGTGCCTCCCGCCTCGTAGGCCATGCCTCAACGTGGCGGCACCACATCGACTTCGCCCGCACGGGCTCCATCTCCGCTTGTCACCCGCCTCGAGGCCATAGCCTCGACAGGACGGCCACGACGCGTCGCCTACCTCTAGGGCATGCCTCGATGTGGCGGCACCGCATCGACTTCGTCCGCGCGGACTCCGTCTCGATGCGGCGACCGCTTAGAAGGCAATGCCTCAGTGGGGGTAGCACCGTGTTGATTTTTCCCGGGTATCCCAACTGCCGAGGGGCCCGGGGCGAAAGGATTGTGTCCGCTCGCCCCTCGGGACCATAGGACCTGTCCTTGTGACCTCGGCCCTTGCAAATGAGAGAGTTGTTGTAGCCAGACACCAAGGGGTGGCCCGCCCCCTAGGGTCGTTAGGAAACTAGTGTGTCATGGGGGAATACCATACATGTGCATAGAGCAAGTCCATGTGGTGTATTTAGATAAATGTACCTAAATACCCCCCCCTCTCTCAATACAATACGAGGGCAAGAAGGAAAATATCCCTTCTTAGTCCCTATATATAGAGCTCCAAAGGCATGGAAGAGATTTTTTTTTTATTAATTAACTCTTTTAAAAATTTTATTTTAAAGTTAATCCCCGATGCACTTTATTTCTAATTCTGACCCCTTTGGTTACACCACCATCCGTAGTGTGACAAAAAAACACTGTCATGTGGTGGGATAAATCCCCAAAATAGCACTTTTTGTTACGCCACTGGTTATGGCGTGACCAAACAATGTTGTCACGCCACGGGTGGTGCCGTGACAAGAGCTTGCCCAGATACAGGCTGGCGTGACAGTGTTGTTTTGTCACGCCACAGGTGGTGATATGACCAAAGGAGTTAGAATTGGAAATAAAGTACGGCGGCGGTTAACTTTAAAATATTTTTTTAAAAGGTTAATTAATAAAAAAGCTTCCATGTGAGAGGGGCTCTATCCTCATTCTCTCATTGACTCGCTACTAGATCAATGCAATCACTATCTTTGCCTCCTCCACCTTGCGGTCCACCATGACAAAAGGATATATACCCTGTACCCACTATCTAGTTTGTTGCTATGACATGAAGCTTTTATTTACTACTGGGAGCGCATACTCTCACTTTTACTTAACTCCTTACTTAAATACTAATATAAGATACTCCAACGCGACTTCATTGAAAAAACTCACCATAGCTTTTTATTTTTACTATATACCCTTTTTATATATAAAAAGTATATACACAGATTTTGCTATAAAAAATAGACTTTGATGCAATTTTCCATGAAACTCACTTTAAAGTATCTTAAAATAATTATTAGAGTACACTTATGTATGTAGACGGCCAGCCGCCTTATATACGGATATAGATACAAACGCAGCCTGCCCATCCAAATTTTTGGTCGTCGACCGATTTTCAACCCGTGATTTGCGATTGTGACCACGCGCGCGCAGATTTGCAAAATGGCAGCGCGCGCGCCACCCCGCGCCAAACCCGCCACCTCACGGCCGGCCGTGGGCCATGCATCGTCGTCAAGACGGCGCAGCGCCACCCCGCGCCGCCTCAGAGCGCATGCGGTTAGTGTTAGGGTTAAGTGATAATTAGGTTAGGTTAGGTTAATTAGATAATTAGTTATAGTCTAAAATTTGAAGGAATTTTAAAATATAGCAAATAAGTTCAAAAATTATGAATTTTTTTGTGTAGCATCCTAACACCGTGTACTTGCTTGTGCAAATTTTCCAGAATTTTATCCGTCCATAATTGTTATGACTTTTTCTTTTGTTCTTTTTCCATAATTATGAATTTTATTCCTAACAGTAAGAAAAAACAAAAAATTGCTACAGTGTGGGAGAGCAGGGGCGGGTGCGCGCCCGCGTGCTGACGTGCGGGGCCCAGCCGGTTCGATCGTGAGGTGGCGGGGCTGGCGCAGGGTGGGCGCGCGCGAGTGTTGCCATTTTTACAAATACCACGTCGCGGTGGTCACAACTACAAATACGGGTTAAAAACTGGTTGTATCGGCCAAAAATTCGTCCATCCAGCATGCCACGGATCGACGTCTTTCTTGTACTCCATCGTGCGCGCAGCTGTGTTCGTCGTTGTTTGGCAGGCCACGCTAGCTTTGCAAATAGACACACTAGCTTTACGAAGCAAATCATTAGGGTGGACCAACTAAAAGAGCTAGCACGACTAGTGTTTAAAGAAGGCAATTGCATGCATTTTCTTCTTCTTTGATACTCGTTGCTACGTGCACCGACTAGATTCGAATCATCCGTTATATCTGGCATCCGTATTCAAATGACAGTGAATATGGTAAGGAAAAAAAATATATTCGTATTGCAAAATGAATACGAATCCAAATAGTTTTTTCCACGCTGCTTTTGGCCGAATTCGACGTGTTTATCTGTGAAATTAGTTAAGAGTCCGCGGTAAAATGGCAGCGGCAATGATTTCTGATTGAGGTCCGGCCACCCCGGACAAGGACGTACGTACGTACGTGACTGGACATGTCCATGCTCGTGCAGGAAAGGGAAGAAGAGAGTGAACGCTGCCTATCAGTATCATCAGCCAGTCGAGAAGGAGACCTCGCATGGTCGTGACGAGGACCGAGGGACATGCAGCCAACAGGAGGAGTATCCAGTCCGTCGGGCGCACTCGCTGCACGAGGAAACGCAACATCTATGACTATGCTACCACCTTTTCCTAGCTTGCAATTCGTATTTATTCGTTTGCGAAAGGGGAAATCGACGAGCCTGGGTGGGCCCTCGAGCCTCGCGTCGTTAATTTCTACGCTACCCTTCTGGCGCTGGCCTCGGACGTCGATTCTGTTCTGGAGGCTACGCTGTTTAGCTTTTGGTCTGGAGGCTGCGTCTGGTGTATTATTTTGAAATTTAAGTTAAGTAATACAAAGATCGTACGTAACTTAAGTAATACATCTTAAGTTAATAACTTCATACATTTTACAATAATCTAACATGATTTTACTTACCAAAGGACTAGTATTGGACGAGCTTAAGTAATTCAAAAAGTTGGTCACATTTTAAATTTGACTGATTTTGAAATGACCGGTATTGAGATCGGTATAAGATTAAGGCTAGTGTTTAGGTGCTGGTACGATGATATGTCCCGGTCATTCCCACTACCTATCCTTGGATACCACATGCGTTACACCGAGCTTCAGTGGCAGGGCCGTAAAATCCCTCGACCCACGGTCCCTGTTTCGCGGTTGGCATACCAAAAAAGCATCAAAACCCACGCAAAACCTCCTCCGCCTCCGCCTCCACCTCCAACTCCTCCTTTTGCTTCTCAGCTCACACCCAACCGATCCCCATCTCCGTCCACTAGCTGCCCTTGTACCATTCGCTGCCAGATCTAGGGTTTCCCCTCCCCTCCATGCGCCACTCCCGAGGCAGCCCTCGCATCTCCCAGAGATCACTTGTCATCTGCCTCCTCTGGTTCCCGCATTTTGCTGATTTTTCTTTTTCTGGGTTTTCTGCAGGGACTTGTGGGTTGAAGTGAGCCTGCGGCGGGATGGCGGCGCCGGGGAGGAGGGCGGACTTCTCCTCGCCATCGCCGGCGGCCGCGGGGGCGTCGGGCGGCAGGAGGCTGACGCGCACGCAGACGGCCGGCAACATGGGGGAGTCCATCTTCGACAGCGAGGTCGTCCCGTCCTCCCTCTTCGAGATCGCGCCCATCCTCCGTGTCGCCAACGAGGTCGAGGCCACCAACCCACGCGTCGCCTACCTCTGTGCGTCTTCTCCGCTTCCAATCTCCGATTCGATGCACCGGCGATTTCTCATGGCATTCGCTCGCTCATCGTTGCTCTTCTGGATGCGTTTCAGGCCGTTTCTACGCTTTCGAGAAGGCTCATCGGCTGGACCCAACTTCCAGTGGCCGTGGCGTTCGCCAATTTAAAACCGCACTTCTGCAAAGGCTAGAAAGGGTAATAACCATTGATTCCTAGATGCTGCTAAATAAGACGAGCTTCTCACTCGCCTGAGGTTCTGTTCCCTTCCCTTAGGAGAACGATCCAACATTGAAGGGAAGGGTGCACCAGAGTGACGCTCGAGAGATGCAGCGTTTCTACCGTGAGTACTACAAGAAGTACATCCAAGCGCTTCAAAATGCTGCTGACAAGGCTGACCGGTGAGCCATTTCTTCAGCCTACTTTTATTTATTATGATTGTTGCTGTCATGCTGATCACCAATCGCTCCTTCCCTGACGATGCCTATATTCCTTTTGCTCAGTGCTCTGCTCACTAAAGCATATCAAACTGCGGCTGTCTTGTTTGAGGTCTTGAAAGCTGTTAACGTTTCACAATCTGTGGAAGTCGATCAAGCGGTACACGTTTGATTTCTGCCCTTATTGTTTCTTGCCCTCTCTGTTCGTCGTGAAAGATTTTCCTTCATCTACTGCGTGTGCAATTGTTACACAGATTCTGGATACACACAACAAAGTGGAGGAAAAGAAAAAGCTGTATGTTCCTTATAATATTCTGCCACTCGATCCTGAAAGTACTGATCAACCTATTATGCGATATCCAGAGGTTTTCATCTATTCTCGAGTCTCATTGCAAATACCACCTTTAAAGCCCACCATCTTTCCACTGGATTGCACCGTTAACAAGTAACCTATAGATGTTTCTCATCATGTTCCTCGTAATTATGTAGATTCAAGCTGCTGTTTACGCTCTTCGGAATATTAGAGGCCTGCCATGGCCCAAGGAACATGAAAACAAGCCTGATGAAAAGAAGACCGATAAAGACCTTCTTGATTGGCTTCAGGCTATGTTTGGGTTTCAGGTGATTGTGCCAGAGATGATTACTTTATTTGTCTGTGTCATTCTCCATGTTGACATGTACTTTACCCTGAAAATGGGCATCATCTAACTGCGAGCCTCTCTTTACAGAAAGATAATGTATCCAACCAAAGGGAACATCTGATACTTTTACTTGCAAATGTACACATAAGGCTGATACCTAAGCCTGACCAACAACCAAAGGTGCTTATATTCCTTTTTTATTTTATTTTATTTATTTTGAGAGGAACCAAAGGTGTTTGTTTTCGTCTCTCTTCATGTGCTTAGTAGAGATGTGCAGCTGTATTCATGTGGTTTCTTGGGGTTCTGTTTTCCAGTTGGACGACCCAGCTCTGGATGCTGTAATGAAGAAGCTATTTAAGAATTATAAGAAGTGGTGCAAGTATCTTGGCCGCAAAAGCAGTTTATGGTAGGTTCAGTGAAGTTTAGTTTCGGCCTTACTTTTTCCCCACTTGGAAAAGATACTACGCCTGTTTCCACGTTACTGTTTCTCAAAAAGTTTTGGCCAATTGATCTGCAGGTTGCCAACTATCCAACAGGAAGTCCAGCAGCGTAAGCTTCTCTATATGGGTCTCTACCTACTAATTTGGGGTGAGGCGGCTAACTTGAGATTCATGCCAGAGTGTCTTTGCTACATCTACCATCATGTAAGATCAACTTGTGCTTCTCAGATTAAATTTACCATAATATACTTGTCGTATCAGTAGTTTGGCCATTCTCTTAATAGTGGTCCATACTTCATATCTGATTAATAATTAATTGCTTTTAAGAATTTGATATTGAACACTACACATTTAAGGTTATTTTTACGAGGAATTTCAGTGATCCCACAAAAGTCACCATTAGCTTAGGAAAGCTCACATCTCTTGATCTCTTCTGTGGTGTTGAAAAAGAAGCCTGGTAGCAAAGGCAGACAATAAACATGTAGTAAAGAGTTGGCGATTTGACTGGATGATGCTTGTAATAAGCACAACTGCACAATAAAGTTATACTGTGTCGTACGAATAAGTACTTCAGCAGCATATTACAGTTCTTGTCAGGGTTATCAAGTAACCAACAAGTACGTTGACTGTTTAGTTCCTACAAATTTTCCATCCCTAATTTGCTGCAAAGAATTTGCAGGGTACTTGTTGTTAGAGATATGTTAGAGATAGAATAGGGACTCTTGTGTATTGCCTTATCTGTATATGGCATACACCTCTTGTACTCCTATATATATTACCCATTGGGCCTCTTCAATATACACACAATATTCATAATATGGTATCAGAGCCAAGATTAGGGTTACTATAGCCGCCGCCGTCGCGGCTCGGTCCTCTGTTGCGCGCTGCCCCCGGGAGGACCGATCTTTGCTCCCGGGGGCGGCCTCTCGAGCCCCGCCCGTTGGCCTCCCGAGCCGTTTTGTCTTCGGCCGAAGGAGAAGGAGGCCTCCCGACCGATCTGGATAAGCTCCGTCCCTCGAGTACGCCGCCCGTGGTCGCTGATTCGCACCTGATCCGATCGGAGCAGCACCATCTGCCTCAGCCGGCCACTTCGACGAGGCTGCGCGGCGCCCGACGCCGCCTCATCGCTGCCGCTCCAGACCTGGCCGCCTCGGCTCCCCTGGATCGGGTCATCGTCGCTCGGATCCTCGCCACCTCTGCTCGGTGGTATCATCCTCGCCGGATCCGGGGACCCGACGTTGCCGCCTCGGATGCATCGCCGCTCACCAGAGCTGGTTCGGTTTTGGGGGCATCATCTTGCCGTCGTCTCTACCCGACCGCTGCGCCCGAGCTCTCTAGATCTGCCG
This sequence comes from Ampelocalamus luodianensis, assembly GCA_036346255.1. Lineage (NCBI taxonomy): Eukaryota > Viridiplantae > Streptophyta > Magnoliopsida > Poales > Poaceae > Ampelocalamus > Ampelocalamus luodianensis. The sequence continues at coordinate 621,135 of CM070627.1, forward strand.
CCGGTGCGGCGCCTCCAACCGAGCGACGCTCGCTGCGATGGCAAAGAACCTCCTGGATTTGCCGCGCTCTTTTCGCCGTGTGGTCGCCGATCTCTTCCCGACCAGCGCCGCCCGAGCCTCCATGAGCTCCTGTGCTTGTGCCTCTCGCTCGGGGACTCTCTCTCTTCGTTGCTGCACAAGCAGAAGAGGATAGACAAGGAGGTGGTCGATCTGGTTGTATGTGCCGCTTTGGCTCCACAAGTTTATTCCTCTTCGAGTCGCCAATCCCCTTTGGGATGGCTTGGTTGCCTATTGCATCTTTGGCTGCTCTACATCTCGAGGATGCTGCTGGTCTAGTTTGCTTGGTGTCTGTGGACACGTGCTTTATGGGCTGGTGTTTAGGGTGGGAGTCTTTTGCTTTGCTGCTAGTATCTACTTCTAGTATGTGCTGCTGCTGCTTGGCTATGTGTGTTAGCTATTTTTGCGTCTTTTATTTATGTGAGTCGTTTCTTTCGTTGCGTCCATCCAAGTCCGTATCTCTACATCTTTGAGTTCGTCTAAGCCATGCGAGTCCACAAATTTATTGTCAGTCTTAGAAGCATAAGAATTCTTTTTGCATGACAGCAGCCGCTGTTCTTTTCTTCGAACCGCTGCAGATCCGTCGTCCCGCTTTTAAGGCCGCTACGCTTCTTCCGCACTGCGTCTCTGGTGTACTTTTTGTGCATTGCGCCGCGCTTCTTCTGCACTGCGTCTCTGTTGCGCTTCTTGTGCATTGCGCCACGCTTCTTTTGCACTGTGCATCCGTTGCGTTTCTTGTGCTCTCTGCGTCTTTATTGCGCTTCTTGTGCACTGTGTCTTTATCGCGCTTGTGCATCGCGTCGCCGCTATCTTGGGCTTCGATCTGCGCTGCCATGCTTCTATCTATTCCTATTCGACTTGACAGTTTTATCTTTTTGTCGGTGTCATCATCTTCTTCGTCATGTTGCCGCGGTTGACTTTGTTGCGGGACCTTGGATGGGAGGAGATCTTTTATCGACATATTTTTCAAAAGCTGCATGCTACGACGATATTATCAAGACTCGGACTTTGGATTTTTCATATTTTAGTGTCAACCCTTTTCAAATGTAATGCTATTACATATATCTTGCATTTGCGGGGGGTGTTAGAGATATGTTAGAGATAGAATAAGGACTCTTGTGTATTGCCTTATCTGTATATGGCATACACCTCTTGTACTCCTATATATATTGTCCATTGTGCCTCTTCAATATACACACAATATTCATAACACTTGTATCCCATCAATTAGGCCATGATTTCTGGAATAAAAAAAAGTAGTTCATAGGGATACTCATTTGGGGATGGTTGTCTGTTAGTATGAAGCTTTGTGTATAATTTCTAATTCTGGTGAGATCATCTTTGTTGGTAACAATGCTGTTTTCCGTCTTAATAGATGGCTTTTGAACTCTATGGTATGTTGGCTGGAAACGTGAGCCCAATGACTGGTGAAAATGTTAAACCAGCATATGGTGGTGATGAAGAGGCATTCTTGATGAAAGTTGTGACTCCAATATACAAAGTTATAGAGAAGGTATAGTTGTTATATACTTATATTCAAATGTTTCCTTTCTTTATTTCAAGCCTTATCAGTTAATTCCCTTCTGAAACTTTACAGGAAGCTGAAAGGAGCAAGACCATAAAATCAAAGCACTCACATTGGAGGAATTATGATGATCTTAATGAGTACTTTTGGTAAGCAACGGTCTAATTTAATTGTTGCTTTTACTACCTTGTGCTCCAGATTTTGAAGAAAGCCACAGAATTATTCCTGTATTGTTTGTCAGGTCAGTTGATTGTTTCCGGCTAGGATGGCCTATGAGAGCTGATGCTGATTTTTTCAAAACTCCCAAAGATGCTTATCCTAATCGCCTGAACGGGGTAGGTTCCTTGGTAATATTAATATCCTTTTACTTCTTTCGTGCCAATACATATCTTTTAACACATTAATAGTTGCTTGTGATATAATATTACAATTTACAAGTGGTCAAGTCTTCATGAATTGAACTTGATAATATAATATTCTGATCTGATGCTGCATGCTACTACTTGTTTCTTTTTTATTTGTAGATAATGTGTTCGATAATGCTGTTAAAGTATATTTCCTTGTAATATAGAGTTACTAGTTTATTGTATATGGCAGGCCCATATGACCCATGTAGCCCATGTATGGGTGTGTATATAACTACTCATTATCAATAGAGAGGGACAAGGAGCCATTCACAATATTCTAACATAGTATCAAAGCCTAGGGTTAGGGTTAGGGACTAGACCCGGTCTGGCCGCCGCCATCCTCATCATCACCGGCGAGCCGTTACCGGCGTGTTACCTCTCTTCCTCTCCCTCTTCGTGGTTCATTGCCATCGATTGGCTCCGTCGCTGACTCCTGGATCCGGTGCCTCCGGCTCTGCTTTGACGTCGCCCGCCTGGATTTGCCGTCGTCTCCGGCTCTGCTTCATCGTCGCCTACCCGGATCCGCCGTTGCTGCCGTCGCTTGGCTGCTCTGAGCCCGTTGCTGGTCTCTGAGTTGCATGGCTCTACTTTGTTGTCGCCTGCCTGGACTTTGCTTTGTCGTCGCCTGCCTAGATTCGCCTCGGATCCGTTGTCGCAGGAGGCGGCTCCTGGCCTTCTCGGTGTTCTACTTCTTGGAGCTTGCCGCCTGGTCCTCTCGATGCTCGCCGTCGTACTTTGCTTCCTAGAGACCGTCGCCTGGTCTTGCTCGGTGCTCTGCTCTGTGCTCTGTTTCGTGCCTCCACTGACGCCTGCCTGGCCCTTCTCGGTGCTCTGCTTCCTGGAGCCCGTCGCCTGACTGTTCACGGTAGTGCTCTGCTCTCTGCTCTGCCTCGTGCCTACGCCGACGCCGGCTCTGCTCACGAGTTTCTTGGTATTTTGGGCTGAGCAGCGGACTTGGTACTCATGGCGACGTTTGACCTATACCTTTGTGGTGTTCTCTTGGCATCCGACATCAAGCTTAATGGTCCAGAACTACCGAGAGTGGGCCTCGGTTCGCATGCTGCTTTAATCGATTGGACTTGCTTCACATCTCACCGAGGATCGCTCGTCACTCCATGAGATTGATCTTGTAGGAGCCTGTGCTTGGTAGGTTGCAGATGATTGTGTGGTGGGTGTTCTCTGCATGAGTGCAGAGGTCCAGATTCAAGCATCATTCATCGATATGTCCTCTGCCAAGGAAATGCGGGAGTACTTGTAGTAGCGATATCAGCATGGTTGGGCACCTCTTCCCACCGTGACGGAGGCATTTGCTGCACTGCTTGCTGAGGAGACTCAACTTCGCTCATTGGCTTCTTTTGTGAGTCTGACCCACACTGTCTTGGCAACTCCCCATCAGCATGGTCTAGTGGTTGCTCCAACTCCCACAGCTACAATTTCCTCTGGTGAGATCATTTGGCCCCATTGCTTGAGGATTGGACACAGTACTGGTTGCTGTTTCAGACTTCATCCTGAGTTACTGATTGCCTATCGAGCCAAGCGTGCTGTTGGGAGAGCTCGTCATACCTCTGGTCCTCTTTCTATTGGTGCTCACACGACTGTTGCTGCAGTTATCTTCTACCGGTACTTCAGGATCAGTTTTAGCTTAGTCTTTGTTGGGATCACCTAGTGGGTCTGCTGCACCACAGTTAGGTACTTGGGTTTTGGATTCAAGCGCCTCTTTCCATATGACATCTGATGCTGCCCAGCTGGTGGCATGCAAGCCTATCACAGTGGGTGTTTATGTTCAGACAGTTGACGACATCTTGTCTCGTTACTTATCGCTGGTTACTACTGGGCACTCTCTATTCCTCGCCATCATTCTCGATGTCTCTTGTTCCTCTGTTATCTACTGAATCTTATTTCTGTTGGCCAGCTTACTGATATGAATTACTTTGTTGGTTTTGATGATTCTTCATGTTTTATGCATGATTGTCGGGCCAAGGCTCTCGTTGATACTGGCTGTCGCCATAAAGGAGCTCGGGGCCTCTGTGTTGGGTCATCTGAGTCTTCCTTCATCATCTCCTTCCATTCTAGTTGGGTCTGCTACCGGATCTGCTTCCAGTGTTCTAAAAGGCGGCCGCCTAGCCCGCCTAGGCGGTGCCTAGGCGCTAGGCAACACCCTTCCCTCGCCTAGCCAATTTATCCCACCTAGGCGGCCGCCTAATCAGCGATTAGGCGCTAGGCGCTGGTCTACCACCCGACTAGCGCCCTAGTGAACATTGTCTGCTTCTACTACCTTCTCTAGTACCTTCTATCAGCGGCACCATCATTTGGGTCATCTCTGTGGCTCGCGTCTATCTACTTTAGTAGGTCAAGGTGTCCTTGGTAGGGTCTCTGTAGACATTGATATGCATTGTACGAGTTGTAAGCTTAGCAAGCAGTTACTACCCCATGCTTCCAGTACATCTAGGTCAAGTCGTCCTTTTGATCTTATTCATTTTGATGTCTGGGGACCAACTCCTTATGCTTCTAAGGATGGTCATCATTACTATGTCATTTTCATTGATGATCATTCTCGTTATACATGGATTTATTTCACGAGGCATCGCTCTCAGCTGTTGTCTATTTATCAGTCTTTGCTCGCATGGTTCATACTTAGCTCTCCATTGCTATTTGTGTTTTCTGTTCTGGCTCAGAGCCTCAGAGGGAGTACATCTTCACGCCTTTTGTCGGTTTATTGATTATGAGGGTACCCTTCCCAGCTCTCTTGCCTTGCCCTGGTGTTCATGGTCAGAACGGTGTAGCTGAGCGCAAGCACTGTCACCTCATTGAGACTTGTACCCTCTCTATTGTTTCCTTTGTTCCTTCACATTTCTGGGCTGACGACGTGTCCACTGTTGTATATCTCATCAACCTTCAACCTTCCTCTTGTCTTGAGGGAAAGTGTCTTGGAGAGGTCTTGTTTGGTTTTCACCTTGGTTATGATCAATGTTCACCTAGGCGCTAGGCGGAAGGTGGGAGGAGAGTGGCCGTCTAGCACCTAGCCCGCCTAGGCGGCCGAACAGAATCAACAGAGGGAGCAAGGAAGGAGTAAGGAAGTGGAGAAGAAAAGGATAAAAAAAAAAATTAAAGAAAGCCATACTTGATCCGGCCGGCCCAACACTGTTGATGCACGACTAGGTCGGCCCATCACTGTTGATTCCTCTCTCGCTCTCTACTGCACTCCGAACATTCGGCCGACACTTGCCCTTATCCTCTTCATCCGACGCCGCATGGCCTTCCTCATGGCCGCATCCCCTCTTCTCGCAGCGCATGGATACCATCCTCTTCCCCTTCCCGTCCTCTCCTAGATCCAGTCTCCCTCTCTTGTCCTCTTCCTCTTCCTCCCCTTCCTCATGGCGGTAGGGTGGCGGAGTCCGACGGTGGGGAAGGCGGATCCGGCGGTGGGGATGGCGGATCCGGTGGCGAGGATGGCAGATCCGGCGGCGGCGGAGGCCGATTTGACTGGTGGTGAGCTGGAATCGGTGGGGGTGAGGTAAATTGTCCTCTCCTCTTCTCATCTCGTCCCTGCCCTCTCCCTCTCCCGTCCTCTTTGCCACCTTGGACCACCACGCCTTGCCCACCTAGCTCCACCTGGGTCCGCCTTGGACCGGCGGTCAACGCCTAGGCGGTTGAGCGCCTAGGTGAGAGACTATGCTTGAGTCGCGGCGGGGAGCATGCTCCCAGTGCCTAGGCGCCTGCCTAGGGGAACACTAGTTGTGATCATCTCCGTGTTTTTGGTTGCACCTGCTATGCTCTTTTTCCACCACGTGAGTGCACTAAGCTGACTCCTCAGTCACTTGAGTCTCTTCCTTGGATACAATCTTGAGCATAAGGGATATCGGTGTCTTCCTCTGCTCGTCGTATTCGCATCTCTTGTGATGTCACATTTGTCGAGGGTCGACCTTTCTTCTAGTCTACCACCACTTCATCCTCTCAATATCTCTCTTTCTATCTTCCTCCTATTCCTTCCCCAACTACAGAATCGCTTTCTCCACCTTCCACCTTGCCACGAGTGTCCAATGTTCCTTCATATCCGCTCCACTATAGTCGTCGCACCCAGCCACCGACTGTTACTAATATTCCTGTTCCTTTCGATACTTTGGCCACTACCATTGAGGTTCGTGCTGATGATCCACATCTAGTTGCACTGAGGTATGCTTTACGTGATCGTATTACCATTCCTGCTCCTGATCAATATGGTTTTCCCATTGTTGGAGCTGTTCAGGAGCCTTGTACTTATCAGGAGGCAGTCGCTATCCCTGATGGCAATCAGCTATGTTTGAGGAGCTTGCGGCGTTAGAGCACACTGGGACCTGAGAGCTTGTTCCCCTACCTTCTCAGCTTAGATTCCTCGCAAGGAGACACACAAGACTTAGGGAGATTGATGTACAAAGATCCTTGGTAGCCAAGTAGCATCTCTTTCATCACTTGCAAGTGGGCTTATAAGGTCAAGACCAAGTACGATGGTTCAATAGAGCACTATAATACCGTCTTGTTGCTCGTGGCTTTCAGCAGACCTAGGGTCGTGATTATGATGAAACATTTGATCCCGTGGTTCATATGACTATTGTTCGGACCTTGATTGCATTGTTGCGATTCGTTCCTGGACTGACTATCTCACAGATGGATGTTAAGAATGCTTTCCTTCATGTGATCTTCATGAGGAGGTATACATGTAGCCACCTCTTGGTGTGGAGGCTCTACCAGGGTATGCTTGTCGACTTCATCGTGCACTTTATGGTCTCCACCAAACCCTCGTGCTTGGTTTGAGTGGTTCAATTCTGTGATTTGTGCTGCTGGTTTCAGTCCTAGTGACAATGATCCTGCTTTGTTCATTCACACGTCAGAGTGTGGCCGCACTCTTCTCTTGCTATATGTGGATGGCATGCTGATTATAGGGTATGCCATTTAGTATACTGCTTTTGCGAAAGAGAAACTCAGTGGGCAGTTTATGATGTCTTATTTGGGGCCACTCAACTATTTCATGGGGATTGAGGTCCCTCCACAGCTGTTGGTTATTATCTTTCTTAGCATCGTTATATTGAGGATCTCATTGCTCGGTTAGGTCTCACTGATACCAGGGCAGCCACTACTCCCATGGAACTGCATGTTCAGCCTCGTTCCACAGATGGCACTCCTCTCGATGATCCTTCCAGGTACCATCACATTGTTGGCAGTCTCGTCTATCTCACTGTCACCAGACCAGAATTTGCTCATGTTGTTCACAGTCTTAGCCAGTTCGTCCGTGCTCCTACTTCAGTTCATTATGGTCACCTACTTCGTGTGTTGCGCTACTTAAGGGGCACTATAGCTCGCCGTTTGTTCTGCTCATCTTTGAGTTAGCTTTAGCTCTATGCTTACGCTGACTCCACTTGGGCGAGTGATCCTGTTGATCAGTAGTCTGTCACTAGCTATTGCATCTTTCTTCGGTCTCTTGTTTCATGGAAGTCCAAGAAACAGACTGCAATCTCTCGTTCTAGTGCTGAGGCCGAGCTTCGTGCTCTTGCCACTACTATTGTAGAGATTATCTGGCTTCGTTGGTTGCTGGCTGATCTTTGTGTTCCTTGTGATGCTCCTACGCCTCTCCCGTGTGACAACACAACACTGGAGCAATTCAGATAGACAATGATCCTATGAAGCATGAGTTGACCAAACATATCAGTGTTGATGCCTCATTCACATGCTCACATTGTCAGGGCAACACCATTCTCCTTCAGTATGTGCCTTCAGAACTTCAGATGGCAGATTTCTTCACTAAGGCACAGACTCGCGAGCAACATCGTCTTCATCTACTCAAACTCAATGTGCTTGACCCACCTTGAGTTTGAAAGGGAGGTGTTAACGTATACTTCCTTGTAATATAGAGTTACTAGTCCATTGTATATGGCAGACCCATATGGCCCATGTAGCCTATGTATGGGTGTAGCACGTTATTTTCCATACGTGCTGATTGGTTTCCTAGAATAAAGAATAATTGGTTTGGTAGATTATTTTGTGATTCCTTATCTTTCTAGATATTGTTAGGAATATAATCTTATTTATTAGAAATGTTATTTTTAATTGTTGGAAAGATTAGATTGGATTGATAGGTTTCCTTATAGATTATTTCTTAGGCGTCAAGTCGTACTGCCCCTATAAAAGGGATAACATGTATCCATTATCAATCAAGTAATGAGAAATCAAGAGTTCAACTAAGCCTCAGAGCCTCGCTACCTCAACAGGGAAGAGCCCTGCTGGTGGTTAGATGAGTGTGAGTGCCTTACCCTCAGTCGTCGGACCTTTACCCCAACAGTTATCACAACATTTGGTATCAGAGCCACCCACCATGGCTTTTGGTGCCGAATTATCTCCCTTCGCCATGTTGAAGGCAGGCAACAAAAAGATAATGGCCTCAAGAAACGTGGACATTGATGGTCAAGTTGAAGGAGTAGGAGGCATGGTAATCAAGGCGTCGCTTAGGCGACGCCTAAGCAGTAAGGCGCCTCCGACGGTCAAGGCGTCGCCCCTGCCTTACCAGAGCCCGCCTCAAGCGACGCCTAAGCGGTAAGGCGCCTCCGACGGTCAAGGCGTCGCCCCCGCCTTACCAGAGCTCGCCTCATCCTCTGCTTCCGCCGCCTCCTCGCACGATCTGCCGGCGTCGACAGTGGATCCTCCCCAAAACCAAACCCAAATCCTTTAGCCACCGCCTTGCCGCCTCCTCCCCGTGGTTCCTCGTCGCGCAGCTCCTCCCGCTCCCGTCATTTGTCGCGCAGCTTTCGCGCGCCTCCCGGTGCCGAGGAGGAGGCGGCGCGAGCGGGGCGCGAGGAGAGAGGAGAGGAGGCGGCGTGGACGCGTCGCCGCCGCCACCGAGGAGACCGGAGGAGGCAGTGCGGCGCTTAGGGAGGATTGAGGAGGGGCGCGGCGCTGAGGGGTGTGGAGGACGCGCGAAGAAGCGGCGGCGGCCGGGAAAAGAGGACGCGGGCAAAGCGCAGCGGGGCGCGCAATGAGCGGAGGCAGCCGGATCTTCGCGCCAAAGAGAATCGTAGTTCTTCGCCGCTGCTGGATCTTCTGCGGCCGCTCTACACTGTCGCCTTAGGATGCGTAAGGCGTCGTCTTGCCTTGTGCCTTAGCGCTTAAAAGGTGTAAGGGGGTTGGGTCGCCTTGTCTCGCCTTATCGCCTTAATAACCATGAGAGGAGGCATCGCATGCCATTGCAATGGCGGCGTTACCGTCACCTTCCTCAACGGCGCCACCAACGCCACCCCAGTGTGCATCTCTGCCCTTGGTTGGACCCTCGGTGCGGCACCGCTGGGGGAAGGATGCCGTTGTCCAGCAGCGATCTTTTCGACACGATCGGCCAATGTTGTGCCATAGGCAATGAAGAGCGCAACAAATGAGGGGCCAGCACCACCTTCGCGTCCTTCCCGTCATCGTCACGCTCTAGGGCAGTAAGGGCATAACTGCTGCCCCATGTCGGTTGCCCATGCCGCCATCGCCTTCCTCAACGCCACAACATGCTAAGATGTTTCTTCCTTTGGCGCTATACGTCGAAGTGTCGCTGATCTGCTCTCAAGCGAACCGACGCCGGTACCGGATACTCTTGTCAACATGGGGCCACCAAGGACTTCAATCGTGGCCACCACCGCAGCTCGAGGAAGAGCTGCCTCGCCATGAGGGGTGTAATGTTATGGAGAAAGGCGCGAGGTGTCGCCGCAGGCGCATGAACAGTACCCACGACGTAGCAGGTGAGCGAACAATACCCACAGCGTAGCAGGTGTGTGAACAGTACCCATTGGTACTGTAGCACGTTTTTTTACCATACGCGCCGCTTGGTTTCCTAGAATAAAGAATAATTAGTTAGATAGATTATTTTGGGATTCCTTATCTATCTAGTTATTGTTAGGAATATGATCTTATTCATTAGGAAGATTATTTTTAATAGTTGGAAAGATTAGATTGGATTGATAGGTTTCCTTATAGATTATTTTTAGGCGTTAAGTCGGATTGTCCCTATAAAAGGGATAGCATGTATCTATTATCAATCAAGCCATGAGAAATCAAAAGTTCAACTAAGTCTTAGGGCCTCGCTACCTCGACAGAGAAGAGCTCTGTTGGTGGTTAGATGAGGGCGAGTGTCTTACCCTCGGTCCTCGGACCCGTACCCCAACAGTTAGCATGACATGTGTATATTGTTAAGGGTATTAGTGGCATTTCCTATTGTTAGGGTTTAATCTTGTGTGTCTCTCTTATACTATATATATGCCCTATGGGCTATTGCAATAGATATGCTACATTCATATTAACATGGTATCAGAGCCTAGGTTTAGAACTTAGCTCAACCGTCCTCATTCTTCTTGCCCGGAGAGGGATCTTCACTCCGGGTGGCCTCCCGTGCCGCTCCAGATCGAGTTGCCACCGACGGGCGCACGGTCCAAGCACCGTCGGTCATCCTCAAGCTCTAGCGCGCCATCGCCGGCCAGGCTTGTCGCCGCCACCTTCCGACCGCCGCGATTCACGCCCGCTTCGCACCACCGGACGCCGCCGCCGCCGCCCACTACTCCGCCTCCTCTCGTGGATCCGGCGCCATCACCTCTCGCCGCGCCTCGGCCGGGATCCACCGGACTGCTCTCCCGACGACGACGCCATCGCGCGCTCCCGGCCGGCGGCGGCGCGCTGGCCGCCGCGACGCGACGCCCACTCGATCAGCCGTTTCACCGCGGCAAGCTCGATCGCCTCTCCGCCGCGGATCGGCTTCCGCCGCCGGACCGGTGCCTCTCCTCGCCGCCGCCGCTTATTCGCTCGATCCGCTCTCGCCTTCCCGCCCGTCCTCGCCGGATCGGCTCGCCTTTGCTTCGCTTGGCTCCTCGATGACGCCGTGCGGTGGCCGGTCCTCCCGTCGCTCTCTCTGGTCGCCGCGGCGCCGCCCCGTGGGCCGCCGCGCCACCAGCCGCCGGAGTAGCACGAGGAGGCCCGGATCTGGACGGGAGGGGCCGCGAAATCCCTGGCCCAAGCTCTTGCCGCCGCCTCTCCTGCTGGCGTGCCAGCTCCGGATGGTGGAGAACGGGGGGAGGAAATCCCTAATCCTCCCCGTGCCTCCTTGTCTGCTGGGCTAACAGGTTACGACCCAAAACCGAGAGACAAAAAAAACCTTGCTATAATCCGTTGCCTTTGAGTCCTTTCTTTTGAATCTTTCGTTTACGTACATCCAAGTCCGTAACACTTCCTTGAGTTTGTCTAAGCTATGCGAGTCCACAAATCCTTGCCAGTCAGCCGATTGCTTCATCCTCTTGGATTGAATGTGGTCCTCTCCTTTCTTTTGCATGGCAGACCTCTCATAGCCGCTCTTCTCTCCGAGCACCGCAGATCGAAGTCTTTATGATGTCGCCGCTTATCTTTGAGTTCGCCTCTAGAAGCTTCTAAGGTCGCGCGCTATCAAGATCGCGCCTCGCCGCGCTTCTTGTGCACTCGCATGCGCTCACCGCAATGCCTTGGGCTTCGATTTGCCACTTAGCCCATGCTTTATCTCTCTTCGCTTGATTTGATTCTCTCTATTTGTGTCACCTTTCCACATCCTCTCATCGTTGTTGCGCGGTTGACCGTTGACCGTCATAGACCTGCAAGCCACTTGCACAGCAATAGACAAGCAAACACGAATCCGGGAACAAGTTCTTCACAACTTGACCCATGTTAGTCAAAACATTCATCATGCAACAAATATGCACTGATGAACATGAACTTGACCTAACAAACACACATCGCCGCCGCGCGCCGATTTAAACAAGCCAAAACCGGCCGATCGCCACCCTTGGCGGCCCGATCGCCATCGCCCCGACCGCCAACCAAAGGCCGATCTGACCGCCCCCAGGTACTTAGCCAAAATTCCAATTTGGAAATCCGCAACCTCTCTGGAAATTTCAAACGAATAGAACTTTTGCCTGGAGGCTCCAAAAATTATGGGATCAAGAGCAGTAGAACCTCCTCTCTTGCCTACACCCTTTATTTTTGGCCCAACTCAAAAATCCAAAGTCCATAAAGAGGCCGGTTTGACCGCTCGAGCAAAGCGGTCGATCGCCACACCGCCGGCCGATCGCCACCCTTGTCGGCCGATCGCCAAAGAACCAAATCAGCCCACAAGACCAAGGCATGGCCGGTCTGACCGCCATCGTGGCCGGTCAGACCGCCAGAGGCCTGACAGCTGCAAGAACTTCACCGAAAACGAGGGTTTCTCCAAACACCTCGACGTTATTGCCAATTGTTCAACACACTAAGATTAGGATCATATCCACATGATCTCCACACCTACTTTCTTAGCCCTTGCACTTTGTGCTTGTGGGCTGCAGTATGATTCCGGATGCGAGGAGTTCCTTTGGTACCGACACAATTTTCCAAGGGCTGCACGCTACGACGACATTATCAAAACTCGGACTTCGGTTTTTCCCTATTGTAGTGTTAATCTTTTTCAAATGCAATGCTATTGCATACGCCTTGCATTTGAGGGGGCTAGTGGTATTTCCTATTGTTAGGGTTTAGTCTTGTGTGTGTCTCTCTTGTACTATATATGTGCCCTATGGGCTATTGCAATAGATATGCTACATTCATATTAACATATATAACTCATTATCAATAGAGAAGGCCAATGTGCCATTCACAATATTGTAACAAATGCAACACTGCAGCTAGATTTGATCTGTTTGTTTTCCATGTCTTTTGCCTTCTCTTTTAAGTTGTTAAGTCCGCAGTAAACATCCATGGATTAATGTGATATTGTGTTGTATACCATTTCCTTTTCAACATAAAACCAAGAAAAGGAAAGACTTGCTTGTAGTATCGATCCTGTTGGTACTCATTTTCTTTTGTTGTGATCCAGGAGAACAGATCTGCAGGTAGTGTCCATTGGATGGGAAAGGTTAATTTTGTTGAGATACGTTCATTTTGGCACATATTCCGTAGTTTCGACAGAATGTGGATCTTCTTAATATTATCCTTGCAGGTCGGTTGCTCTTTCATACACGTTTTACCCTTTTTTACAGTTGTTTTCATTCCTTTGTTTGTCAAACATTATCATCCCTTGAGATTCACATATTTCTGATGGTCTTATGTTTTAATATAGGCCATGATTATTCTTGCTTGGAATGGTGGCACACCAAGTGATATCTTTGATGTTGGAGTACTTAAGCAGGTTTTGAGCATATTTATAACTGCTGCAGTTTTGAAATTGGGTCAAGGTATTTGGTCGAACTCCTACTATCCCTCCCTCTCCCTGCTCACAGACTTGCCAATGCACACCCTAAATTATTTGGTAGGTAGCTCAGTATTGGGTAGAGAACTCTGCTGTGACAATATAGTTAGATTTCTCTAGTGTTCTTGGTGATAAAGCATCAACCATCCAGTACCTTCTCAAGCTTCCCTGCTCAGAGGAATACCCTGAGTCCTACTCTAACGCCTTCTGTCTACGTTTGCTTTTGGCAACAACCACTGACACCCTTGATAGACATGTACCTTAGCAAACTTTGTTTAGGTTCCTAACGATAGCAAATTTAGTAACATGAAACTGAAGGATATATGTTTAACTGCATTTGTTTGTAGTAAAGAAGCATTTTGTTCTTCCAGTTGCATGTATACTTCTTATATTGTATGTAGATGTCTTATATTGAGGCAGACTTTAATAAATAGTTAAATACAACCCAATACAGCTATTCTGGACATTGTATTTGGCTGGAAGGCAAGAAGAAGCATGTCGTTTGCAGTCAAACTGCGATATGTCTTGAAGTTAATATCAGCTGCTGCATGGGTTGTGATTTTACCTGTGACTTATGCATATACCTGGGCGAATCCTACGGGTCTTGCAAGGATAATAAAAAGTTGGCTTGGTGATGGTCAGAATCAGCCATCGTTGTACATTTTGGCTGTTGTGGTATATTTGGCACCAGACATACTTGCGGCTATGCTATTTCTTTTCCCATTTCTCAGAAGGTTTCTGGAGAGTTCAAATGTTAAGGTCATAACATTCATGATGTGGTGGTCTCAGGTAATTTTCCACCTACTGGTTTCTGCTGGTAATTATATGGTTGCAGTTGTTGATACCTTTTTGTCAAATGTATCTGCAGCCTCGATTATTTGTTGGCAGAGGAATGCATGAAGGCGCATTCTCCCTCTTCAAGTATGTTTAAGTTGTTAACTCATATTCACACTTTGTTTTACCGTCACACCTTTTTGTAATCACTAAGCATTGTTATACTGATAGGTATACCATGTTCTGGGTTCTCCTTTTAGCAATGAAATTGACAGTAAGCTTCTATATTGAGGTACCTACTTGTTTCTTATTTATTCTACGTCCATCGCTAGATGCTGCACTTGAGTATCTTTGAACATGAAGTCCGAACCATTGCTTGTATATTTTCATTCTTAAATAATAGAAACCAACCATCTCACTGAAGAGTTGGCTATGATTTTCTGAAGTGTGTTTATTGTTAGAAAACAGATAACGTAGAAATCAAAATGTCACATTATTTTGTTTGTTTCAGACAGTTTCAGTGACACTCTGGTGTTGAAATATAAGTACTTGCGTACCTTTCCCTACAACTTAAGGTTTTGGGTGAATTGGTTGGTGTATGAATCTCAGGGCATGTTTGGAACGTAGGAATTTCACTGGAAACAGTTCTATTCCCGCTGGAATGTGAAGAAAAAAAATCCCGTGTTCCAAAAGCAACCTCAGTATTTGTGTTTATTTAGTTATATATTAAAATTACATACAGAAGGCATTCCTTGGTCTTCAATGTATGAAATAGTAACACACCAGTGAGCATCAACACCATGTTAGCAAATCTCAAAAGCTACTGGATGGCATGTGAAATGGTTGGAAATCCATTGTCCATTCTCATGGGATTCAATTAGGACCAAGCCTTCTTGGCACTCAGCTTTCCACTAGTGCTTGTTATTCATCTTCTCTTACTGTTTGGTTGCAGATCAAGCCTCTAGTACAGCCAACAAAAGATATAATGAGAGAACCAATTCGGACATTCCAGTGGCATGAATTTTTCCCTCACGGTATTCATGTTGAAACTTGTTATTTTCCTTTTTTTTTTGGAATTTTTTTGGCGTTCTTATTTTTGGTTTCAATTTGCAGCAAATAACAACATTGGTGTTGTCATCGCACTTTGGGCTCCAATAATTCTTGTATGTGTCAATCCTTCTTGTTGCCTGTCAAAAGAAGTTGTTTCAACAATATGTTGAGTTTTGTCAGTTGAATTGTCCAGGTCTATTTCATGGACACCCAAATTTGGTATGCACTTTTCTCTACATTGATTGGTGGTATCTATGGGGCTTATCGTCGTCTTGGTGAGGTTAGTAAAATATTTCAGTATTGTGCTTCATTACTAAATGGTTTTCTCGTCTAATACACTGCACTGCATGCAGTAGCAAATCAGAAAACTTTGTTCTAGGACTGCTGTTTTTAACTTTGCCATCTCTACTTTTAAGCTACCATTTCAAGTCGTGAAACTGCTCAAATGTGTTATGAATATTGTGTAGGTATTCATGAGGCCCAATAGATAATATATATAGGGAGTACAAGGGGATATTACAAAGAAATATGTCATACAAAAAAGAAAATACAAAAAGTCATAAGGAAATACAAAGGAATTCCTATTCTAACAACCCCTCTCAAACTCATGGTGGATCACACACACGGAGTTTGGAGAGAAAATACAAATGTTGTACTCTAGTTTGTGGCTTCGTGAAGAAGTTAGCAATCTGTAACTCTGAGGGCACAAACTGTAAAGCAAATACTCCCTCCTACACCTGTGAGCGAGTGTATGAAGCATCCACACCAATGTGCTTGGTGAGCTTATGCTTCACTGGGTCACGGGCAATACTGATAGCACCTATACTGTCAGACAAAAAGATCGTAGGTCCCATCACAGGCACTCCAAAATCTACAAGTGAACACCTCAACCAAGTAACCTCTGTTGTTACTGCTGCCATAGCTCTCAACTCAGTCTCTGCACTCGAACGGGAAACTGCAGTCTGCTTCTTTGTTTTCCAAACAATCAGAGAAGAGTCAAGAAAAATACAGTAAGCAGAAAGAGAACGACGATAAGAAGGATCACTAACCCAGGTCGCATCGGAGTACGCCTGAAGGTGTAGTGAGTTCGTGCTAGGGAAAAACAAACGACGAGAGATAGTCCCACACAAATAGCGAAGAACACGAATAAGGTGACGGTAGTGAAGATGGGTAGGACGAGCCATGAACTGACTCAAGATATGAACAACGAGCAACACCAGGACGAGTGCTCACAAAATACACCAAACTCCCAACAAGATGGCGATATCGAGTAGGATCCTCAAGAAGATAACGACGAAGACCACAAGCGTGCCTATTGGGAACATAATACCCAGGTGGTGGCTGCATGTAGACCTCATGCAAAACACCATTAAGAAAGACATTCTTAACATCCAGCTGAGAGATAGACCACAGGCGAACAGAAGCAACCACAATAAGAGTGCGAATAGTGGTCACGGGCAACATGGGCAAAAGTCTCATCGTAGTCACGACCGTACTCCTGCTGAAAGTCGCGAGCCACAAGACGAGCCTTGTAGCGCTCAATAGTACCATCAGACCTGAGTCTTAATCTTGTACACCCACTTGCACGTGATAGGGCGAGCATGCATAGGTGTCGGTACAATATCCCAAGTCTCCGTACATCGAAGAGCATCAAGCTCCACTGCCATAGCGAGTTATCACTCAGAATGAGGAGCAGCTTCACGATAAGAATTAGGCTTAGTGACAGAGAGCATGAGCTATTGGAGCAAATCCAAGACGATCAGGAGGCCGAAGGGATGTCTAGTCACGAAGGGTGTAACAGGGAGCATCATCAGGAGGATCAGATGTAGGTGTCCGCAAGATACCAGGAGTGGAGACTGGTGAAGGATAAGAACGTCTGGAGTAGTGAATACCAGAGAAACGAGACGGTGATGTTGCAAGAACAAGAAGCGGTGCTGTAGGAGGCAGCACTGGAGGTGGAGGTACAGAAGGAGCCACTGGAGATAGATCAGGGGAAGACTGATAGTGGAGAAATGGGTGAAGAGTTAGAAAGAGAATCATGAAATCGTCTGAACGGTGGAAACATGACAAGGAGCCGAATCTCGATAGAAGAAAGGTCGAGATTCGTCGAAGACAACGCGTCGTGAGATCCTGATCCGTCGAGCAGAAGGATCATAGCAGCGATAACCCTTATGCTCATAACTATAACTAGGAAACATAGAAGGATCCTGATCCGTCCAACAACTTTTGTACAAATAATCGAAATGAGGCAATGTATTGTAGCACACAGGGCGAATTTGTTTTAAATATCATCAGATGCAGAATTCAGGATGCTGGAGGTGACCGATAGTTTGGTGTGCTCACGAGGCTGCAACAGAACAAAACAGGTGCAGCCAAAAACATGAAGGTGAGTGTACTGGGGGCTCGAGAGTAGAGACGCTCTGTAGGACTGACACCCTAGAGCAGTGGAAGGCTCTATATTGATGAGATATGCAGCTGTAGAAACAGTCTTAGCCCAGAACTGTGGTGGAACGTGAAAGGTAAGGAGAAGAGTGCAGCAGTCTCAATCAGATGACGATGTTTGCGCTCAGCAACTCCATTCTGAGCATGGGCACCAGGACAAGAATACTGGTAAAGAGTGTTCATTCGTAATGAAAGCTGTCTAAAAGCGCGAACAAGACTACCAAACAGAATCACAAATAAAAGTACGGATGGAAGAATCAAACTTAGTATGAATCATTGTGGCAAAGCTACGATAGATCGCAAGAAATTAACCACGATTAGACATAGGGAAAAGCCATGTAAAACGAGAATAATCATCAATGAAGATCACTTAAAACTTATGTCTGCCTTTAGAGATAATAGGCGTAGGTCCCCATACATCTGAATGCACTAAGTTAAAAGGACGAGAAGACAAGGACTTACTAGAATGATAAGGAAGTTGTAGATGCTTGTCTAGCTTACAACCCTAACAAAACATGGCCGTGCCAACAGTAGCATGTCCAAGAACACCCTGACGAACTAATGAAGAAAGGTGAGACCCACACAAGTGACCAAGACGATAATGCCACTGCGTAAAAATTCCAGAGATGGTGGTAGCAGTGGCGGTGGAGGTAGACGTAGAGGTGATAGGAGCAACTGAAGTGGACGGAAGGTTCTGAGCGTGGGTAGAAGGGATGAGACTTGTCGAAAGTCACATCCCGAGAAATCCGTATCCGTCGACTAACAGGATCCCACACCGATAGCCCTTGTGCTCGGCTCTGTATCCTAAAGACACACTCAACAGACTGAGCAGCCAGTTTGGTGCGTTCTTGAGGGGGGAGGAGAATATAGCAAACGCAGCCAAACAGACGAAGGGCAGAGTAGTCAGGAAGAAGACCACAGAGATGCTCAACAGGGATTGCACCCTGAAGAGCAAAAGAGGGTTGGATGTTGACGAGATAGGTGGTAGTAGAAATAGCCTCGGCCCAAAAGTGAGGTGGAATAGAGGCGGCAATCATCGGTGCACGAGCCGTCTCAAGGAGGTGACGATGCTTGCGCTCAGCGACACCATTCTGAGCATGAGCACCAGGACAAGAGAACTGAGCGAGAGTGCCCTGCTCAGCAAGGAAGCTGCGCAGGTAACGAGGCATGCTTATTGAGGCGTCCCTGGCGGCGCAGGCGCCGCTAGGCGCAAGGCGTGCTTTCGGAGGTCAAGCGTCGGCCGCTTGCCGGTTGCGCGCGATGGCGCCCGCCTCGCCAGCATGGCGTCTCAAGGCGCCGCAGCGCGAGCCGTGGCGTCGGGAAGCCTCGCGACGCCTTGCAGAGAGGAGCGCGCGGCCGCTGAATGAAAAGGCGGTGAAGCGCAAATGAAAGGCTCGAACCCTAAACCGAACCGAGGCGCGCGAAAGGCGCCGAAGGGAAGAGCCAAGAGAAAGACTCACCTAAAGCCGGCCGAACCCGCGCGCGCCACATCTCGTCGCTCCGCCTCGCGAGCATCCTCTCGTCGCCCTCGCTCTGCGTCGCCCATCTCGCATTCTTTGTCTCGCGTCGCCAAAGAAGGTACACCCTCCTCTCGCTGCTGCCTCGTTTGCTCGATCTCCCAGCCCCTCTTCTTGGCCTCCCCTCCTCCCTTCTCCCGGTGGGCGGCGACCGGACTCCCTTCCTCCCTTCTCTGGCGGCGACCGGACTCCCTTCCTCCCTTTTCTGGCGGCGGCCGACTCCCCGGCCGGCCTTCTCCCGCATCCGCGTCCGCCTCCTTCCATATGTCCATATGGAAGGGAGGCGGGACGCCGGATGCGAGAAGGCCGGAGGAGGCGGAGTCCGGATGCGGACGCGGAGAAGGCCGTCCGCCGGAGGAGGGGGAGGCCGGACATGGGGATGCACGGTCCGCCGGAGAGAGGGAGAAGGCGGTCGCCTCGCCGCCGCGCGTCTCTCGCAGCTCGCGCTCTCTCGCTAAATGTGCGCTGTGTCGCTGCCGCTAAAGGCCGACTGCTCTCTGCTACTGTGCCGGGAGGGAGGGGAGGCCGAGATTGCTTCTTAACCTCTCTCGGTCTCTCCGCTCTGTACTGTGCTTCAATTATATAATCCATGTGAGCTGTGAACTGGGAAGAGCAATTGGAAAGGGGGATGGGTGCTACATGAGCTCAAGAATTGGCAACAACAAGGTACATGTGTTGCTAAAATAATCATTTTATTCGCAGCCTTAGCGCCTTAGGACGAGAGTAAGGCCTCGCCTTACGCCTTACCGCTTAAAAGGTGTGAGGGTGGTGGGTCGCCTCGCCTCGCCTTACCGCCTTAATAACCATGGAGAGAGGTACTCGCCAGCAGAGTCAGGACGAAAGACACGAATAGGAGTGGAGAACTGTGTGCGAATCATAGTGGCAAATTGTTTATAGATAGACTAGACCTCACTACGAGAAGACATGAAATATATCCAAGTGTGGCGAGAGAAATCATCTATAAATATGATATAATATCGATGACCCCCTTTCGAAATGAAGAGAGTTGGACCCCAAACATCTGAATGAATAAGATCAAATGGACGCTGAGACACTGACTCACTATGAGGATAAGGAAGCTGAATTTGTTTACCTAACTTACAGCCCTGACAATCTAAAGATACGTCTCCTGAGACAGACCCGAGAAGACCATGACGAACTAAAGACGACAGACGAGATCCACACAGATGACCAAGACGGTGATGCCACTACTGGAAAGAGCTGGTAGACGGAGTGGCAGAAACGGAGAGACTATCGACGGTGGCAGCGGAAGGAAGGTGAAGCCTGTCAAGCTCCCAGAGATGCTGTGAGTCAAGGCGCCGAGGGCCAGAACCAACCAGAGCTCCCGTGTGGCGGTCCTTAACACAACAAGAGTCAGTCGAGAATGACCCGATAACCAAGGTCAGTAATCTACCCAGTAGAAAGAAGCTGCATGGCAAGGCGAGGAACATGAGCAACAGAAGGAACATGAAAAGATGAGTTGTTAAGAGATCCTCGACTAGAGATAGAAAGAGATGTACTATCAGCAGTAAGAACACTAACAGGAGAATCAAAAGGTGTAATGGAAGATAGAGTGGAAGAATCAGAAGTCATGTGAAAAGATGCTCCAGAATCAAGAATCCACGGGGAGGGACCAGACTGTGTAGGGGGTGGTTTCGCAGTGCCCGAAGAGTCAGTAGTAGAAACTGCAGAACCTGTCGAGGGAGAACCTGAAGCAACAAGCAGGCGTCGAAGGTTGGCTATCTCCTGCTCTGTAAGAGAAACTGCTGAAGGAGTCAATGCAGACGTTGATGTAGAAGCACCAGTGCAGTGCTAGTAGAAGAACGGTGTGAAAGATGCCGCTGCTTCTTATAGCACTGGGACTCAATGTGGCCGACCTTGTCGCAGTAGGAGCAGTGAGGACGGCCACCGCCAGATGGAGGGTGGCCACCACCACCTGTGGCAACTGCTGGAGGAGGCAGTGTGCTGAAGCGTGGAGCAGTCGGTGTAGCAGGTGGACGAGCGGCGAGCATGGAGGGGAGTGGCATCAGACCAGCACCACTTAGGCGAGTCATCGCAGCTGATGGAACAGAAGCCATTGGTAGATGGCACTGGACGGCGCAGCGATCAAGATAACGAAGTCTAACAGGCGGCGCTGGACGGCGTAGCGGTTAGAGCTACGTACTGATATTTCTTTTCCTCTTTTTTTTTCTTTTCTTTTTTTCTCCCTTGACGGAACCGGCTCAAAAAGGAGCCCAAGCCCGCCCGGCCTTAGAAACTCACGCGCACGCCCCCGGTAGTGGCTGCGGTAGAGCGGGCGGTGGCGGCAGTTCGGCGGCGTGAGCTCAGTCGTCGGGCGGCGCGATGAATCCGTGGCGGCCCTGGCGGCACGAGCTCGGTTGACAGCGGATCAAGGCCTCCGGTGACGACGACAAAAGCAACCCCGACGACGGGCAAAGAAGACCGGCGAAGAAGAGGAGACGCTCCGGATTGGGAATAAGCCGAGGGCGAGGTGACGCCTGCATCGATGAAGACGAGGCGACACCAGGCGACGCCGAGAAATACCGAATCGGGATCTCCTGAGCGAAGAAACGGCGCGCCACGGCGGCGCTCTCGAAACGACGTCAACGGCCTCGAAGCGGCGCGGATCATCGCCGTCGTATGGGCGCGACGGGCGATGAGGCGGCGGTGCTTGAGCGGCGTAGTCCAACACAAGGAGGACGAGGCGACGTCAACACAAAGCGCGACGAGGACGGCGACAAGCGACGGGCAAAGTCGGCGGCTGGAAGACAAACCAACGGCGGCTTGACAAGCAAAACCCTAGGTTCGCTCTGATACCATATTATGAATAGTGCATATATTACCATGGGGCCAAAGGGCCAGTATATATACACAAAATACAGGTGGTGAATATGCAAATAACCCCTCATAAGAATGGGGAATAACACACTATACATATATCTCTAGCAGTAGAGACCCTGACAATCCCTACGGCGCCGGCCAGTCCCAAATACTGTCCCTGTCTGTTGGTCCTGGATGAAACAGGTGTGAGTGAAAACCACCCTATAGCCGAGATTGGTGAGCTGACTCACCGGGAGAAGCTGCATGGTAAGCTGGGGAACATGGGAAACAACTGAAACAGAAAAGTCAGTGGACAAAAGATTGCCTTGGCAGCTAACAGACAGGAGTTCCGTCAGTTGTCTGAAAAGAGATAGGAAAAACAGGAGGTCATACTTTAGTGAGATGTGGAGTTCGGTGTCATATGGAAAGAGGCGCCAGAATCCAAAACCCAAGAAGTACCTGGAGGAGGAGACGTCTGAGCTAAACCGCGTAACCCACCGAGTTGTGAGAGTCTGTCAAGTAGAGCTCGCAGAGCCTGCGAATGCAGTCACCTCGCTAAGAAGGTCCTGATCCTCCTGTCAAGGAAGGGCCTCCCTGCCCCCCTTGGATCGTCCACCCCACGCACCTTGTTCTGCCTTTTATGCACCGCACAACTCTGATAGTTGTGGCTGAAGTTCTTGCAATAATTGCAATGGACCCCAGTTGGTGCAAAAACAGGAGCGGAAATAGACATCTGAGGAGAGTCTGTAGTCGAAACAGAAACCATCGGTGTAGTCGAAGAAGGAGGGGTAGCAAGTACGGCCAGAACAAACTGCACTGCTAACCCATGGTGAAGCTCCTTAACATGAGGCGTCGAAAGAGCCTCGGTGACTGTCCGTCATGGTGAGCTGCACAACAGTTGAGCCCTGATAGGCTTAAGCTCTGGATGAAGACGGCAAACAAAGTCATAAAAGGCGAAGGCGGTCACGATCCGCCTTCTGCATCTTATGACGCTCCTGGCAGAGCGGAGAAGCCAACTCGTCTAGCTGGCGCCAGAGATTGGCTAGGACTCGGAAGAAGTCATCGACGGAGGAGTCCTCCTGGCGAAGCGTGGATGGTTTCCTTATAGAAAAATGTCGGTCTCGGCCCGAGCGGAATGGCGACGACGACGGTGGCGCTCCGGCGACGGTCGTCGCGCTGTGGGCTCGGCCCGTGTTGTCCTCAGGTCGGGCGTCAGGGGACGGTGGCGTTCGGTCGGGCGACGACGGCCGGCGTCGGGCGGCGCGCTGTGGGCTCGGCCCGCGTTGTCCTTGGGTGCACCGACGTAAGTGGGCGACGGTGTTGAGCAGCGTCAGGATGGGCGGTGACGGCCGGCGGTGGCGACCTGATCTGTGCGGCAATGGCCCAATTCGGGCGGCGGCGGCCTTTGACGACGGCAACGACGGTGGTAGGATGACAGCGGAAGGAGCTAGGTTAGTGCCATAGCTCTGATATCATGTTATGAATATTGTGTATATATTCATGAGGCCCAGTGGGCAATATATGTAGGGAGCATAAGGGGATATTACAAAGGAATATGCCCTACATATATAAGGAAATACAAAGGAATTCCCATTCTAACAAAATGAAGTTCTCTCTCGTCTTATTGGTTGCATGAAGCAAATGTTACGTTGTTTTCTTATGAACAAATATCAATCACCTTACCACATTCTGTTTATTTTTAGTGTGATACCATCATGCTCTGTTACTTATTCCCCTAATATTGTGGAGCATTGTCTATAATCAAGAAATGAACTTATGATAGATACCTTTCTTGGCCCATGAAATCAGATACGGACGTTAGGAATGTTGAGATCTCGCTTTGAATCTTTGCCTGAGGCCTTCAATGAACGCTTGATTCCTTCTGATGCACACAAGAGTAAAGGTTTCCGTGCTGCTTTTTCCATCAAACCTTCTAAGGTATGCATTTCGTGTCTTAAGCTTGGCGTCATGAGTAGATTATTGGCAGATCAGTATTGAAGATGTAATATCCATCATCTCTTTGATCTGACATACTTTAGTTTTTAGACTTCTGGTGATGAACAAGAGAAAGAGAAAATAGCTGCAAGATTTGCTCAAATGTGGAACCTAATTATCACAAGTTTCCGTGAAGAAGATCTCATAGATAACAGGGAGATGGACTTGTTACTTGTTCCGTACTGTAAAGATCGTGAATTGAATATAATCCAATGGCCACCTTTCTTACTTGCTAGCAAGGTGTTTCCTCCTGATCACTTTGTAATCTCTGTACTTAGTATGTTGGTGGATTCAGTCATTTATTGTTTATTTACTGGTTTTAGATTCCAATAGCGTTGGATATGGCAAAAGACAGTGGTGGAAAAGATCGTGATCTGAAGAAGAGAATGGGATCTGATCCATATTTTTCCTATGCTATCAGAGAATGCTATGCTTCGTTCAAAAACATCATAAATACATTAGTGTTCGGTGAACCTGAGAAAGAGTATGTTTTTATCTTATCATGATTTTATTCGCTTCTAATCCTTGACTGACATTCTATTTTGATTGATGTCTTAAACTTCTGAATAAACCTGTCTTTCCTATTTCAGTGTTATACAAAAGATTTTTAGAGTTGTGGATGGACATATAGAAGATGGAGGTCTGATAAGGGATTTGAACATGAGGAACCTTCCTGACCTTAGCAAGAAGTTTGTTGAGCTACTTGAGTTACTGGTATAAAACTTGTCATCATCGTTTTAGGTCTTGTTTGCAGAGGATAGTCCCTCACTGTATCTATCTGTGTGAATACAGCAAAAGAATAAAGAAGAAGACTTGGGTCAAGTTGTCATTTTGTTCCAAGATATGCTTGAGGTGGTCACAAGGGACATAATAGAGGAAGATCAGCTCGGCGGGTGAGGAGCTTAGTTTGCTTCGGTCATAAACTCGTAATAGCATGATATTCTTGTTCGAAAAGTAAATAATAATCCACATGTCAATACGTCATGCCACGTCGTTGCATACATATTTTTGTTGTTACATGTTGTTATGTTGTCACACGGATCTGCTTGCTGTCTTGCGGTTTCGCATAAAAAACGAAATAACAATGGTTCTATGGCTAGTTGCTGATTGCTGTAAAGATTTGGGCAATGTTTTTCTTTTCATCACATGAGGTCCATTTACACTTCTACATTCAATTTGGTGATTAACGTAGTTTTTTTTTTGTGATGGAGTGTCGTGATTATGGTAATTGATCATCTGGTCTTTGTTGAAATGTTATGGTAACTGGTGTTCTATGTATTTTTTTTTCCAGACTACTGGAATCCATACATGGTGGAAATTATAGAAAACACGAAGGAATGACACCGCTTGATCAGCAAGATCAGTTGTTTACCAAAGCTATTAAGTTCCCTGTGGAGGAATCAAATGCATGGACTGAAAAGGTTTGATTTTCAGGCCCATTTTTTTAATAATAAAACAGAATTTCTGATATAATGCCCGTGTTCTTCCTGTTGCTGTAATGATACATACTTTATGTTGGTTTCAGATCAAGAGGCTTCATCTTCTGCTCACTGTGAAGGAGTCTGCTATGGATGTTCCTACAAACCTTGATGCTAGAAGGCGAATATCGTTCTTTGCAAATTCTCTTTTTATGGAGATGCCAAATGCTCCAAAAGTGCGGAACATGTTGCCCTTCTCGTAAGTTCTTACTAATAATTTTCTGTGGCCTGTACTACTATGCGCTAATTGAGCACTAAGTTCCATTCCTCTCAAACCTTCAATGTTTATCTTAGAGATCATATTACTCTTTGCTCACCATGTAGTCTTGATGTTGGCTATATTCAAATCTTGAATACCGTAATTGCTTAATAACTATACTGTTTCACTTCTGTCTTATTGAAACACTGTTGCCCTTCCTTTCCTTCCTAGTGCCTCCAGCAAAAAAAAAAAAAAAGAACAGAAGGAAAAGAAAAGTCCCGACAACATGGGGTATCTGACGATCTTATTTTATTGGACCAATTCCTGACATAGTGACATACCACCAAAATTTGTTATTGTGGGGTGTTTAGTTTCGGTGGCTTTGTCAGCGTCCCTATCAGTTCTTTTAGGAAGTTTTACTTTTCTGAAAGATCTTAGATTTTCAAAACTTCATATTTTGGAAATGTAACCTTGAAATTTTCATGATTTGGAAGCCCAAAATTCAAGTCGTAGTTCTTACGCATTTTATACACGATTTTTTCACATTCTGAGTTCTTAAATTTTGAATTTTGAATTTTTAAATACCTAAACTCATCAAAACATTCAAAAGCTTTTAAATATTTCTAGGAATCAACATAAAATAAATGATATATTTCTGTCATAGGTAAAAAGACTAATACCCATGCATGGCTGTTTTGTTTTGTTTGAACTACATTGAATATAGATTTTGCAAAACCTTTTTTTCATGATATTTGTTGCCAAGTCACTTTTGCAAGTTGTGATATATAGGATTATCACCTGACGTAATGTTCTATTCGATTAAATCTTCTGATGGGGGTTTCTTGATTACTTGTCGGAACAACTTCTTCTGCAGTGTCTTTACTCCTTATTACAAGGAAGATGTTCTTTTCTCATCACACAATCTAGAAGAGCCAAATGAGGATGGAGTTTCCATACTTTTCTACTTGCAAAAAATTTACCCAGGTTCTTTTCTCCTTTACGTGACATTTTGCTTGGATTGACATAACATGTGTATTTCTTTGGTTTTGTCTTCTGATGACTATCAAAACTGATGCTGTCTCACTAACCTCTTTGAACTTTGAAGACGAATGGAAAAATTTCCTCGAAAGGGTGGAGCGCAAGAATGAGGAGGAGCTCCGTGAGGATGAAGCATTGGAAGAGGAGCTTCGCCTTTGGGCATCATATAGGGGACAAACATTGACAAGAACTGGTATTTTTTACCTCCCGCTCATCTGCCTGCCCTTTGTATTTTGTTCTCTCAAGAAACATCTTACACAAAGTATCATGGTTCAGTATTTTTTTAATCATTGTTGCTCTTCTCTAAACAGTAAGAGGGATGATGTACTATCGAAAAACTTTGGAGCTTCAGGCTTTTCTTGATATGGCCAAAGATGATGGTATTTCTAATAGCTCAGTCTATGATGCGGTTGTGAACATGGGCTTTGTGACCTGTGCAATGATTTCTCTTCTTGTTTTCATTAGATCTTATGCAAGGCTACAGAGCAACTGAACTGATGTCTGAGGACTCACAATTAATGACTCAATGCAAAGCTATAGCTGACATGAAGTTTACATATGTTGTCTCTTGCCAGCAGTATGGAATCCAGAAACGTTCTGGTGATCCTTGTGCACATGATATTTTGAGACTAATGACAACGTAAGTTTCAATTGAACATACCAAAGTTCTAGATATATATTATTTTTAGTGGAATGTGTCGTTTATTTGCTTCTTTCTTTCTCAATTTATACACTCAAGTTTGAACACAAATACTATTGTATTTGATGCAACAGTGCACTTGCATGTCTTTCTGTGAGTATATGCTAATTCGGCTAGAACAATGGCAGTATGACTATGATTAATATTTAAGCGAGTAATGAAAATTGTAACTTTCGTTTATTTACTGTGCTGGGATCTCTTGTAATTTTGGCATGGTTGTGTTCCATGTGCTTATGGTCTATCAGTTATCAGCATACTCTGCAAAATTTTGTATCACCTTATTTCATTACTATTCAAAACCACGGTGCTTGAGTGCTAGATAGTTGTATTTATTCAGGACACATCGTTCATATCTTAATATTGCCATTGCTTTGGTTCATTTGCTGTCTATTAGACGTCACATACTTGTATGTATATGATGGTATTGAAAATAATAGAAATGGCTTTTTTTGTCAGATATCCATCACTTCGGGTTGCCTATATTGATGAAGTTGAAGCACCTAGCCAAGATAGAAACAAGAAGACTGACAAGGTTTACTACTCAGCATTGGTGAAGGCTTCTGTCACAAAACCTAATGAGCCTGGGCAAAGTCTTGATCAGGTACTGCAAAATGCTCTGTTACTTCAGTGTTGCTTAGGTGAAATATGCTCTAATTTGTCTTCTTCTTTTGAGACATGCTCTAACTCATCTTGATTGTGTTACTTTTTACCAAGGAAGCTTCTTTTTTTAATCTAGGTCAAATAGACATGTCAATAAAATAATCCTGGCTCTGACGTGGTAAAACATATTTGTGAATTGTGATACTCAGATGCCTTTCCTTAAATGGCACAAAAAAGTTGCTGTTCATGCTCCCCATCTTTGTTGTCCACAGAGCCAAAGCTTGATAGCTCACATTTACAAATATTTTTTTACTAGGATAAATCAATTTAAACAGTGAGGTTACGTTGGTCTTTTTCATTGAAGTGCTTGTTTTAATTGTGCGGGAGGAAGTCTGACTATTCTGCGTTTAATCTAGATAACTTGGTCCTATTTTTCTTCTTTGGAAGGAATGCTTTTTGCATGGTCTCAATGGTGCAAAACGAGATGCACTTATTTGCCATCTCTCTCTCTCTTTTGTAGGTCATCTACAAGATAAAACTTCCCGGTAATGCTATTCTAGGTGAAGGAAAGCCAGAAAATCAGAATCACGCAATAATTTTTACTCGAGGCGAATGTCTCCAAACTATAGATATGAATCAGGTACAGCCTCGTGCACTTGTTGCTTCAAGGAATTATCTTTACATCTTTTGTACCTCTTTTATCTCTTGCTATTGATAACAGGAGCATTATATGGAGGAGGCTTTGAAAATGAGAAATCTGTTGCAAGAGTTTCTGAAGAAACATGATGGTGTGAGATATCCATCGATACTTGGAGTAAGAGAGCATATATTTACTGGCAGGTAATCTGGCATGTTTCATTTTGCTAATTTGTGATTAAATTCTGTACCTGTGTCATTACTTAGATTATTTAGCCTGTAATTTTGTGCAGTGTTTCATTTTGCTAAATTTGCGATTAATTTTTGTTGAATTTGTGCAGTGTTTCGTCCCTTGCATGGTTCATGTCTAATCAGGAGACCAGTTTTGTGACTATTGGACAGCGTGTGCTTGCCAATCCATTGAGGTATTCATCTTAGAACATCTTTCATTGTGCATTCACGGAATGTCATTGTAGTATCTATTGACTTTGTTTTCATCATCATATTGAATTGTTTGAATTGGGTGCTCATTTTTCTTTTTCTTGATGATGTTACTAACTTAATATTACTGGACAGTATCTTGATTCAAGATTTTCCGAAGGTCTTGCCCTTGACATTGTTTTTCTGAACATCTCTTTGTAGGGTCCGATTTCACTATGGCCATCCTGATATCTTTGATCGTCTTTTCCACCTTACAAGGGGTGGTGTAAGTAAAGCATCTAAGATTATCAATCTTAGTGAGGATATATTTGCAGGTACTTGTTAGAATAGGACTCTCCTTATGTCTTTCCTTATCTGTATATTGCAACCCCCTAGAATAGGACTCTCCTTATGTATTTCCTTATCTGTATATTGCAACCCCCTTTTGTATTCCATATATATATTGTCTATTGGGGCCTCTTGAATATACACACAATATTCATAACATTGTATCAGAGCAAGGTTCTAACCTATAGCTCGTTCCCTTCCGCTGCCATCCCCGGCCGCCGCCGCCGTTCCTTCCGACGCCGTCGCCCATCCGGTCGCCGTCTGGCATGAGCACCGCCGCGAGTCGCCACTCCTGAAGAGTCGCGCGCCGCGAAGTCGCCGCCAAGAGCCGCGCCATCGCGCGACGGGCCGCCTAACGCCGCCGACGGGGCGGCGAGGACGACACCGCTCGAGCCACTCTCCGCCGACCGGACGCCACCACTGCTCTGCCGACCCGGAGCCCGCCTGCTGCAGCCGCAACCGCCGCCGCCGTCCTCCTTGGGTCGCCGTCGTTGCTCCTGAAGTTGCGCCTTACTGGAGCTGCCGCCGGATCTACCGGAGCTGTCGCTAGCTGCCGTTGTCGGATCCACCGGAGTCACCGTCGCTAGATTTATCGGGTCGTCGCCGCCGCCAGCAGGGAGAACCTAGTCCCCCCTGCGCGCGTGTTCTGCGCTTTGCGTGGGCCGGTTTTTGTGAGATTCGCCAAAAAAAAAAAAGAAAAAGAAAAACAGTACGTTGATCTAACCGCCGCGCCGTCCAACGCCGCCTGTTAGACTTCGTTGCCTTGGTCGCTGCGTCGTCCAGCGTCGTCTATCGATGGCTTCCGTTCCATCAGCTGCGATCCCATTCTCGGGAACCAAGCTTAATGGGACGAACTACAGGTTGTGGACTTCACTCATGGAGATCACCCTCGATGGTCTTCGCCTCTGGGGACATGTCACTGGTGACCAACCTTGTCCGCCGTCGCCGGTTCTGCCTCCTAGCCAGCCTACTTCTGCACCTTCTACATTAGATGAGGCTGCCAAGAAGGAGGCAGAGACCGCTGCTGTTGCTGATGAGGCCTTTCAGTATGCCATAGACGCTTTTGAGCGATGGTGTGCTGATGTGGCTCGTGTTCGAGCCATTCTGGTGGTCAGCGTCGACGACTCCATCCAGCCAGATATTGTTGGTCTGCATGCCACTCGTCAGATCTGGGAGTACTTGCGCGAGCGATACCAGCAGAGCAACGATGCTCAATTCTTTTTCGCCGGCGTGAGTTGAGACGCCGCGGGAGGACTCCTCGTCGGCGACTTCTTCCAAGCCCCGCGATCTCGACGCTAGCCGGACGAGTGGCTTCTCGCTCTGCCAGAGTGTCATAAAGCGCGCGGCGGATCGTGATCGCCTTCGCCTTTATGATTTCGTCTGCCGTCTTCGCCCAGAGTTGAGCCTATTATGGCTCAATGGCCGAGCCGCCACCACGACAAGCGACCATCGAGGCTCTTTCGATGCGTCTTTGAGGAGCTTTGCCATGAGTTAGCGGCACGCTTTGTTCATTGTGTTTTCTACCCCTCCTTCGACTACACCGACGGTTCCTGCTTCGACTACAGGACCTTCTCTGCTGTCTGTTTTTGCTCCTGTTTTTGCACCAACTACGGTTCAGTGCAATTATTGCAAGAACTTCGGGCATGACTATCAGCGTTGTGCGGTGCGCAAAAAGCAGAACAAGGTGCGTGGACGATCCAAGGGGGGCAGGGAGGCCCTTCCTCAACGGGAGGATAGACCAGCACGTCAGGACCTTCTCAGCGAGGTGACTCTATTCAGCAGTTTTGCCAAGCTCTACTTCAGCAGCTCTCTCACAGCTTAGCAGGTTCTGCCAGTCTAGCTCAAACGTCTCCTCCAGGTACTTCTTGGGTTCTAGATTCTGGTGCTTCTTTCCACATGACACCGGACTCTACATCTCTCGATTCGTAGACCTCACATTTTCTATCTCTGCCCTGCACGGTTGACGGTACTCTCTCATGCATCATTTGTCAAAGTACTCTTTTGTCCACTGATTTTTCTGTTCCAGTTGTTTCCCATGTTCCCTAGTTTACCATGCAATTTCTCTTGGTGGGTCAACTCACTGATCTTGGTTGTAGGGTTGGTTTTTACTCTCACACATGTTTCATCTAGGATCGACAAACAGGGACGGTACTTGCGACTGGCCGGCGCCGTAGGGATCGTCAGGGTCTCTACATTCTTGATCGCCTCCACCTTCCGTCCACTTCAGTTGCTCCTGTCACCTCTACGTCTACTTCCACCGCCACTGCTGCTACCACCTCTGGAGCTTTTGCGCAGTAGCATCATCGTCTAGGTCATTTGTGTGGGTTTCGTCTTTCTTCTTTAATTCGTTAGGGTGTTCTTGGACATGTTACTATTGACATGTCTATGTTTTGTCAGGGTTGTAAGCTGGGCAAGCAGCTACAACTTTCTTATCATTCTAGTGAGTTATTGTCTTCTCGTCCTTTTGATTTAGTTCATTCAGATGTATGGGGACCTGCGCCTATTATCTCTAAAGGCAGGTATAAATCTTATGTAATCTTCATTGATGATTATTCCTGTTTTACATGGATTTTCCCTATGTCTAATCGTGGTTAGTTTCTTGCGATCTATCGTAGCTTTGCAACGATCGTTCGTACTCAGTTTGGTTCTCCCATCCGTATTTTTATTTGTGATTATTTGGCGAGCATCGCTCGCGCTCTTGATAGTTTCTTTCTGAGTAGGGCACTCTTTACCAGTCTTCTTGTCCTGGTGCCCATGCTCAGAATGGGGTTGCTGAGCGCAAACATCGTCATCTGATTGAAACTGCACGCACTCTTCTCCTTGCCTCTCATGTTCCACCACAGTTCTGGGTTGAGGCTGTTTCTACGGCTGCATATCTCATCAATATGCAGCCTTCTACCGCTCTTAAGGGTGTCAGTCCTATAGTGTCTCTACTCTCGAGCCCCTTAGTACACTCACCTTCGTGTTTTTGGTTGTACTTGTTTTGTTCTGCTGCAGCCTCGTGAGCGCACTAAACTATCAACCTAGTCAGTTGAGTGTGTATTTCTTGGTTATAGTTCTGAGCATAAGGGTTATCGCTGCTGGGATCCTTCTGCTCGGCGGATTAGGATTTCACAAGACGTTGTCTTTGACGAATCTCGACCTTTCTTCTATCGAGATTCGGCTCCTTCTGATTCTTCCTGATTTCATGGTTGTCTCTTCCTGATTCTTCATCCATTTCTCTACTATCACAATCTTCCCCAGTGCGTCTCCGTAGTTTCTTCGCACCTTCGCCTCGGTCGCCTCCCGCAAAGATCGCTCTTGTTCCCACAACACCACCGTCTCGTTTCTCTAGTATTCACTACTCTAGGCGTCCTTGTCCTTCACCAGTCTCCTCTCCTAGTATCTTGCCGACGCCCACATCTGATCCTCCTGATGATGCTCCTCGTTACGTCCTTCGTGACCAGACATCCCTTCGACCTCCTGATCGTCTTGGATTTGCTCCGATAGCTCATGCTCTCTCTGTCAATGAGCCTAGTTCTTATCGTAAGGCTGCTCCTCATTCTGAGAGGCAGCTCGCTATGGCAGAGGAGCTTGATGCTCTTCGACGTACGGAGACTTGGGATGTTGTACCAACACCTGTGCATGCTCATCCGATCACGTGCAAGTGGGTGTACAAGATTAAGACCCGGTCTGATGGTACTATTGAGCACTACAAGGCTCGTCTTGTGGCTCGCGGCTTTCAGCAGGAGTACGGTCATGACTACGATGAGACTTTTGCCTTTGTTGCCCATATGACCACTGTTCGCACTCTTGTTGCGGTTGCTTCTGTTCGCCGATGGTTTATCTCTCAGTTGGATGTTAAGAATGCCTTTCTTAATGGTGTTTTACATGAGGAGGTCTACATGCAGCCACTACGTGGGTATTCTGTTCCCAATGGGCACTTCTGTCGTCTTCGTCGTGCTCTTTATGGCCTCAAACAGGCTCCTCGTGCCTGGTTTGCACGTTTTACCTCAGTAATTACTGCTGTCGGTTTCACTGTCAGTTCCCATGATCCTGCTCTTTTTGTCCATGTATCATCTCAGGGCAGGACATTGCTTCTTCTGTATGTTGATGATATGCTCATCATTGGTGATGATTCCTCATTCATCACGTATGTGAAGAAGCATCTCAGTGTGCAGTTTTTTATAACTGATCTTGGTTCTCTTACGTATTTCCTTGGGATTGAGGTCTCTTCAATGCCTGAGGGCTAATACCGCTCCCAGCAGAAGTATGTCCAGGATCTTCTTAATCGGTCTGGTCTGACTACACATGCACTATTGAGACTCCCATGGAGCTATCCCTGCAGCTTCGTGCCACCGTGGTGATCTTCTTAAGGATCCTACTCGATATCGCCATCTTGTTGGGAGTTTGGTGTATCTTGTGAGCACTCGTCCTGATATTGCTTATGCTGTTCATATCTTGAATAAGTTCATGGCTCATCTCGCCCATCTTCACTACAGTCACCTTCTTCGTGTTCTTCGCTACTTGCGTGGGACTATCTCTCGTCTTTTTCCCTAGTTCTACCTCACTAAGCTTCAGGCATACTCCGATGCGACCTGGGTTAATGATCCTTTTGATCGTCATTCTCTTTCTGCTTATTGTGTTTTTGTTGGCTCCTCCCTGATTGCCTGGAAGACTAAGAAGCAGGCTGCAGTTTCCCGTTCGAATGCAGAGGCTGAGTTGAGAGCTATGGTAGCAGTGACAACAGAGGTTATTTGGTTGAGGTGACTACTTGCAGATTTTGGAGTGCCTGTGATGGGACCTACGACTCTTTTCTCTGACGGTACAGGTGCTATCAGTATTGCTCGGGACCCAGTGAAGCATGAGCTCACCAAGCACGTTGGTGTGGATGCTTCATACACTTGTTCACAGGTGCAGGAGGGAGTACTTGCTTTACAGTTTCTGCCATCGGAATTACAGGTTGCTGACTTCTTCACGAAGTCACAGACTAGGGCACAACATTTGTATTTTCTCTCCAAACTCAGTGTGTGTGATCCACCATGAGTTTGGGGGGGGGGGGTCCTTATGTATTTCCTTACCTGTGTATGGCAACCCCTTTTTGTATTCCCTATATATATTGCCCATTAGGCCCTCTTGAATATACACACAATATTCATAACAGTACTAAGATTTTGCTATTGCTGCGTGATTTTAGGAAATCTGGAACCTTTCTGGTAATAATGTGACTTCTTATGTTGCAGGATTCAATTCCACATTGCGTGAAGGCAGTGTCACTCATCATGAATACATGCAAGTTGGCAAGGGAAGAGACGTGGGTCTTAATCAAATTTCACTATTTGAGGCAAAGATAGCAAATGGTAATGGTGAGCAGACACTGAGCCGTGACATCTATCGGCTGGGGCACCGTTTTGATTTCTTCAGAATGTTGTCATGTTACTATACAACAATTGGGTTCTACTTCAGTACAATGGTATATTATTAACACTAAACTTCTCTCTTTCTGAATCATTGGTTAACTCTTAACCTAAATCATTCTATTTGGTCTTAGATCACAGTTTGGACCGTGTATGTTTTCCTCTATGGGCGTTTATACCTTGTTCTCAGTGGACTCGACGAAGCACTGGCTACTGGAAGGAGGTTTGTGCATAATGCACCTCTCCAAGTTGCTCTTGCATCAGAGTCTTTTGTTCAACTTGGATTTTTGATGGCACTGCCCATGATGATGGAAATTGGTCTGGAGAGAGGGTTTAGAACGGCTTTAAGTGACTTTGTACTTATGCAACTTCAGTTGGCATCTGTTTTCTTCACATTTTCACTTGGGACCAAAACTCACTATTACGGAAGGACATTACTCCATGGAGGAGCTGAATATAGAGCCACTGGACGAGGATTTGTGGTGTTCCATGCCAAATTCGCTGACAACTACCGACTCTATTCTCGTAGTCATTTTGTCAAGGGTATTGAGCTGATGATTCTGCTCATTGTGTATGAAATCTTTGGGCAGAGATATAGAGGAGCTATCACTTACATCTTCATCACCGTTTCCATGTGGTTTATGGTGGGCACGTGGCTCTTTGCACCATTTCTATTCAACCCTTCTGGATTCGAGTGGCAGAAGATTGTGGACGACTGGACTGATTGGAATAAGTGGGTCAGCAACCGCGGTGGTATTGGTGTAGCACCAGAGAAAAGCTGGGAATCATGGTGGGAAAAAGAGCAGGAGCCTCTTCGACACTCTGGGAAGCGTGGTACTATTGTTGAAATACTGCTTGCATTGCGCTTCTTTATCTATCAATATGGACTTGTGTATCATTTGAATATAATCAAGAATAACCGCAGTGTGCTGGTAATTTTGCTTTTCTTATTTAGTATACAGGTGTTTGCATCTGCCTTTTGCTTGTACAGTCCTAATTAATGCCATTTCCAGGTTTATTGCTTCTCGTGGGTTGTGATTTTCGTGATTTTGCTTGTTATGAAGGTAATAATCAATTCCCATGTTTCTTCAATTAACTTTGTTATGCATCAGTCCCAGAGAGTATTCACTGGTCCGGTGCTTATGACAGTGCTTATGTAGTTAAAATTCCCTTCTGATTTAGAATATTTAGTAATTTGCCGATTTAGATAAATTAGATTTCTAAACTCTTGAAATTCTGGAACCATACCTAGCACCCTTATTCTTCCAATAAGAATTTTGTGGTTTTAAGTTCTCGAGCTGGAACACTTAGTCGTTATGATTTTCTTTCCAGACTGTGTCAGTTGGCAGGAGGAGGTTCAGTGCGGAGTTCCAGCTTGTCTTCCGGTTGATCAAGGGGCTCATATTTATAACATTCATCTCCATTATTGTGATCTTAATAGCAATCCCTCACATGACAGTTCTTGACATCTTCGTTTGCATCCTTGCTTTCATGCCGACTGGATGGGGTTTGCTTCTGGTTAGTGACCGGACCTTTTTTCCTCCTTGTCATGCCTTTTTATCTCAGGTCTGACGTACTTTACCCCTGGCTCACCTTGTTTGTCAGATTGCCCAAGCGATCAAACCTGCCGTCGAGATGATCGGGCTCTGGGGATCGATCAAGGCTCTTGCCCGGGGCTATGAGATCCTCATGGGGCTCCTCTTGTTCACACCCATCGCGTTTCTCGCCTGGTTCCCGTTCGTGTCGGAGTTCCAGACCAGGATGCTCTTCAACCAGGCCTTCAGCAGAGGTCTGCAGATCTCCCGTATCCTTGGTGGGCACAAGAAAGACCGATCAACCCGGAACAAGGAGTAGATTCTGTGTGGATCATCGACTTTATGTATCCTAGTATTGTATCCGCCGGCTAGCTGTAGCTCGCCCGTCAAGCGACTCTGTAGATTCTGCTCCCCCAAATTTTGTGTGCGCTCTGGTTGTGTCACCAGATTCGGAGACCAGGGGATTATACACTAGGCCAGCTAGTATTATTCACTGTAGCTGTAGATTCAGAACTGTTGCATTGCAACTGCCCTTTATGTAAAGCTCTATTGCTCCTTGGCGATGTAGCCGAACCATATGTTGTAGAAACGTGGCAAGTATTCGGATCGTAATTTCTACATGCTGGATGGGGGGTATCTTGTTTTGATAACTTGCTAGCTCCTTGTTACTTTTGTTACGAGTCGACTCGGATTCTGGTGTTCCCGTACCGTGCCGTTTTCGCGGGAAATATTCGTGGGCTGCATGCACTGGTGCCTGAAGAAAGAAACAGAACGGCAAGGTTTTTTTTTCCCGCCCCCCTCGTGACTCCTGAGCCGCTGCCGTTGACTCAGTAGGCAAACCCCCCAGCCGCCGCGCGTGGCCGGGCCTCTTCTCACACACTCCCTCCCTTTCCCCCCACTCTCCTCGCAACCCTCTCACCTCTTTCGTCTCGTCACAATATTGCCGGTCTCCACCAGATCCTAGTGGGTTTGGAGCACCCTCTTGTTTGCAGCCTCCTTGTCGGTCTTGTTGTTGCTGGGGCTTAGATTCGGGTCCCTCGAGGCCGCCAGCGATCCGCTACTGCTTTCGACCACGGTGTAGGAAGACGGCGATGACAAACGCTAGATCTGTCGAGCATCGAGATGACAATCCGGCCACGAGGTGCCCCCAGATGCCACCAGCATCTCCAGCCATCGCCGGCCTCCTACAACCCTCACTGTTCCTCTTCCCCTTCGGATACACCATCATTCGTCGTCACCCGAGAATCCCGCATCCTTCTTCCTCTCTGGGTCCGCCGTCCGTCCGTCCATGCCTACTAGAGAAGGTCCTACCTTGCTATTACCGCAGACTGGTCGTTGAAGAGGTCCCAAGAGTTTGAGCGTCTGTTTTGTAGGGTCATTGTCCTGAGGTGCACACCGACCGTTTGGGTGCCCCGTGTACAGCAGCTGGTCCGGACCTAGAGGTAGGTCACCGTCAGCTTCCCCGTGGGAGGAGGAGAGGATCCGGAGTTACGGACTCTCCTCCGCTCGTTGTCCACTGTTGTCATCGAGTGAAGGGGACATTTTCCTTCACCGACTACATTGTCATGCTTGCTGGTCGGCTTGTTAGCGTGGAGTGCTTGCTGTGGTTCTTGAGCCGTGGTTCTCCATGTCTTTGCTTCTACTTTTCTCTCTCAAGCATCGTGCGATGGTGAACCTCTGCATGTCCAACTTGATAACCATAATCTTCATCGTGTGGGGCTTGTCTGTCGTAGCAAAGAAGACTAGACAATATAAAAGGGGACCCCCAGTAGCTGCGAGTTCCGCTGGGGGTGGGAGGGGGACTGGTTGTCAAGAGAGGTAAATGTGTATTAATTATATTCCTCAAAATCTGCCTTATTATATAGGGGAGGCGACTATTTATAGCTTTCCGATAGGGTACGTGAGATTATGGATCTACCCCTAAAAATGCCCTATGCCTATAGGGATCGTTGGGGCTTTTCCTTCCCCTATGCATAGCCCTTGGCTCATGGTGGGCTCCCTGGTCTTGTTCCATCCGGCTAGTACGTCCGGTCCACCGGTTCCCTCCAGCCTTCACATCCTGCGGGGTGTCTCCTGGTCGAGGGGCCTCGAACACCCTTCGACGCCTCCCAAGGTGGCCCTAGGGGACTCCTGACCCACAGGTCTGTGGTGCTCGGTGGTCCTTCGGAAGCCATCACCCTGCCTCTAGTGCCTCCCCGAAGGTATGGTTGGTACCCTCAGGGAGGTCCCTAGTCGCGCCTCCGGTCCGTTGGCTCACGCCTTTGCATGGACTTCAGGGCCCTCCCGAAGGTGTACTTGGTACCCCTAGGGGCTCTAGGCCATGCCTCTAGCCCCTGACCTTTGGGTGAGGGGCCTTGCGCTCTTCGCCAGGTCGTTGGGGCCGGTAGGGCCGCTCCTACGATAAGCCCCTCGTGATCGAGGTCCTGCTTCGTCATGGTTAAAACCGTGCCCTTTATCGAAGGGTCCAAGCACACCATCCCCTTTGGCCTGGCGAAACGTGCTTTGTGCGGGTCCACAAACAGAGCGTGAGACGCTCCCGCTATTATAGTGGTGCGTTGGGTGCTGGGCGTCATGATGCCGGCGGTTAGCAGTGATGGCGCTCCTTCGAACCGCGCGGGCCGCCATTAGTTGCTGTGCACCATAATGAGGTTTGATGGCACTCCTTTGACTAGCGTGGGCCGCCGTTGGTTGTTGTGCGTCATGACGAGGTTGGCTGGCGTGCGTCGTAATGCCATTGGAGAGGGGATGCTTCGGCTTCCCCGCCTTGTCTCGTTGCGGTCCTGGTGCGTGTATAAAAAGGAGGGGTAAACCCCCCTAATCTTCTTACCTTGCACGTGAAAACCCTAGATTCCTCCTACCTCGCAATTTTGCTCATTTTGCTGCTTGGCGGCCCGATCTTTGTAGCTTGTGCGGTGCACCCTTCGGCGCTTTCGAATGATGAAACGCAACAAAGATGGAGGTGGCAGGGTGGCCTACACCAGCGACATCGGTCGGTCGACTATGACCGAATGATTATAATAAGAATGAGTACTCTGAGTACTCAACAAGTTGTACCATATAATGCAATTATAGATGATGGCATATTCCAAAGGAAACAGCTTCTGTGGTTATTTTG
Source organism: Ampelocalamus luodianensis (assembly GCA_036346255.1). Classification (NCBI taxonomy): domain Eukaryota; kingdom Viridiplantae; phylum Streptophyta; class Magnoliopsida; order Poales; family Poaceae; genus Ampelocalamus; species Ampelocalamus luodianensis. The sequence continues at coordinate 660,426 of CM070627.1, forward strand.
CAATAAAGCAGCATTTGCAATTAAATACAAATAATAGATTGAAAGCGAAATTCAAAAAAAATGACAATAATAACGTTAACAATTATTTTCACAAAGACACATAGCCTAATCAATTTCTTTCACATAGCTGCACAAGTTTTCCCACACAACTGTCTGTTCCCATTTGTTTTTATGAAAATCTCCCCCTCGTGTGAAATCCCTGAGCATGTCCATGACCACAGACGCGGCTATTCGAATAGATTGATTAACACTCTACAGAGGATGTACACTTTATACAAACGATATAACCCTTGTAGCACCAATTATAACAAAACTTTTTCAAAATTTCATCTCGACTATTGACCCTCCCGATGTATTTTATCATCGTACCAACCCTAACAAAACACTTTGGTACAACACACACCGTTAGACCTGGAAGCGGTGAACCGTCCATCGATGTGACTTTCAGAGTAGTCCACACCTCCATCCATCACTGAGCACCTAACCTACTACCTGTGTAATCAATGTCGAGATTCCGTAACTTACTAAGTTAGACTCGTCCCATTAGGCATATGGTTGTACAGTTGTGACTCAGTTCAATGTCGCACAAAGTTAAGTTCTTAATTGACCAAGATGAGACTGTCAGTTTCTAACTACAATACCTTGATTCATATTTCTCAATCACATAACCACCATATCACACAGTACCATCCACTCATCTTAGTCTAAATCTTTTTCCACCCAGCTGGTTAAGTGCAACACATGCCATCAACGAGTAACAGCATACATCACATAGTTTTACACAAGTTCCATAATCACTTAGTCAAGTTTATATTTGCAACTCAATGATATCAATGAATCGTTGCATGGCTAAGCAGACTATTCGTATCTAACCAACCCACGTTGGTACTATGATATTACCAACTAATAATTAACCAAACTAGGGTGACAAAAGATTATAATATTACAATAGGTAAGGTGGATATAATCCAATGGTGTATAACTAATCCCAAAGTATTTAAATAAATACTGCAAGTAAAATGCAATAATTTGAATCAAGATAATTTTGGAAAATTGGGTTCAACATGGTCAAATGTACAACTTGCCTTGGAACAAGTCTTCGTACTGGTCTTGAGCTTGATCAACTCTTTCTTCCTCAAAAGCTCCCAAAGTAATAACATCTACTAGGAAATGAAAGCAAATAAGCAATTAAATACAAAACAAAGAGGTAAACAAACTCCAAAAATTAAATAAAAATATCAAGAAGGTAGAGCTTAAATTTAGAGGAATTTAGAAATTAGAATGTGCTCAATTGGAGTTCGTGTGAGGAAGAGCGGGCTTTTGGAATGTTAAAGAAAAAGATAAAGGAATTACTATTTCGAATTTCCCAAATTATCTTTCTACTGGAAATTCTAAATTACAGTGTCATCCTAACGTCAGCCATAATTTTGGAATAAAAAGGAAATCCAAAAAATCCTAAACAGTGGCTGATATGTGGGCCTCTGGTCTATGGACCAAGTAGTTCACGAGTCTTTGGCTCATGGGTCAATGGCACTGTAGATCTGACAGGTGGGACCTACATGGCACAGACTTAGTTTACCGTAGGCTATGTTTAGCTAGGGTTAGGTTTAGGGTTTGGATTTGGTTTTGATTGGGTTTGCCACGTGGCTACCACGTGTTGCTGATGGGGAGACACGAGGGCGACGTGACTAACGTGGACATTGAGGTGGCATGCCACGATGGCTCATCGATGAAGGAGGCTCTAGCCCTGTTGGGTTCTAACGAACGATGGCTCTCCGACGACGGTGAAGTGGCGGATCTAGGCAAGTGCGACACGGCGAACACGGTGACGTGGTCAATTCTTGTCGGAGATGACCACAGGGGCGGCAGTGGAGTGGTGCGGCTCGCGGCAGCGTCGACGAAGGGGCGGGTTCCCGATGACGAAGAAGTGCGCCTCGTGTAGAACGTGAGGCGACGATCTCGTTTTCGTTGATGAAGTGAATGAAGGCGCACCGACGATGACAAAACCCGACGAGGAAGGCTTCGGCGGCACTGGGCTTCTAGGGTTCAATTTGACAAAAAGTGATGCAATCTGATGAACCAGTTTAGGGTTTTGGGAGAGAGAGGCGGTGCGAATATTTTGACGTGGGTGCGGACCCTTAAATAGGGTCAGAGGGGTGTGTCCATGTAGATGCCGACAGCGAGACGTGCGCGAGAGAAACTCGTAGATGGAGTCTGCGACGGAGACAACACTGACGTGGCTATGCCACACTGACAAGGCGGGACCACCCTGCAACAAGAGGGCGAAGAGCAAAGGCGACTGGGCTGCGACGAAAAGAAAAAGGCCGAATGGGCTGCGCTAGAAAGTGGAGAAATGGGCCCAGGGAATAAGGTTTGGGGCCAAAGGGAATTCTGATATTTTAATTAGGTTTTATATTTTAGAAATATCAGTAAATCCAAATGGCAAATTAAAATTAGCAATTGAACTCGAAAAAATTCTAGAAAAATCTAGAAAATATTTTGAAGCACAAATAACTCAAATAAAATAGTTTTGGAATTAATTTATGTTTAGGTTAGTCATATTAAATGGTTTTGGTATTTGAAAGTACATTTAAGCTTTATTAATCAAATAAAATTGGGTGAATTTTCTTGAGGAACTAGACTACTAAAAAGGATTTTGAAAATCAGAAAATTGGGATGTTACAGATGGGCCCTGCACCGAGGGCGGTGGGGCATACTGTGGTGGAGTCAAGGGAGGGGGTGGCAAGCTCGTTTGGGATAGCGGGCTTGCCCCTGAGGTGTCCTCAGCCAGCAGCACCCCGTCGCATGTCTACAGCCGGGGCTCCGTGGATACTTGGGTCGTGCTCCCCACGTCGAGTCGCGATGCAATCAGTATGTACTCCCCCCTTTTTTTAGGGCTTGGAGTATTCGTGCGGGCTTGGCCTGTGTGCCTACTTTGCAGTCCTGAGCGACAAGGAGGAGTGGGCCGACGAGGGTGACTCCGCTTTGGGGAGCTCCAAGGCAGTGCCTTTGCAGGAAGCAGCTCCAACTGCCGTGGCTACTGCGGCCTGGGCCCACTTTGCCCTGCGGACTTCAAAGTCAGCACCAGCGCTACATGGGTCTGCAAGGAGGTTGCGCACTTTGCTGCCCCATCCTACGCCGGGGATCTTTTTCGGAACATGTACCTTAAAGGGATGTTCCGGTCCGTCGAGGCAAATGCCGCAAAGGTGCGGGCTTCGCGTTAGCTGTCCCTATCTTTTTTTTATGCCTCGATTCGTGCAGACCCTGATGATGTCGCGTGCACTCGAGGGCGACATCTCGCGTGGCTACGATGAGAGCTAGAAATAGGTTGACTCGCAGGACGTGCAGAGCGAGGCTCTAAGCACAGAGCGTGATGCCCTTGCCGACAAGGCGAAAGCCTTGGAGGTCAAAGTAGTGGAGCAAGAATGGGAACATGTCGTCCTGCAGGACGAGGTGCGTACGCTTTGGGGCGTTTTGGGCTGACCTCAAGATGGAGATTCAGACGGAGCAGGAGCTCTCGCAGTCCGTGGCACTGGTGACCTGGGAGGCCATGGAGGCCCTTGAGGGCGCGCTGGTGGACCTCGGCGCCCTACTTCTCCTGATACATCACACTGTGGGGGAGATGGACATCAGTCTTGGGCATCTCCGCCGCGCCGAGGAGGTGTGTCTATCGGTGGCCCAGGCGTACGGGGACTACTACGCGAAGGTGGCTTGGACGACGGCCTTCGCCTCCTTGTAGAAGGCCGGATGTAGGCATGTGGACACCCTCGCTACCCGCTTCGTGGCTGTGGCAACCACGGAGGAGGTTGCCGCGGGGCACTACCAGACGCGGAAGGCAAGCAACGTCTTCGTCCAAGACTTCTGGGTGCCGCATGGCTGCGATGTTGCAATGGACTCCCTCCGGGTGGTGCAAGCCCAAAAGAAGAAGGGCAAGGCTCCGGCGGACGACCAAGAGGCCGGTGAGCGGAGGGCCACCACAGGAGATATGGTGTGATCCTCCGTTCGCTCTAAGTGGCTTGAGTTCTTTAGATTTCTATAACTGGGCTCTAGGTTTTTAGCTTTCCTTTCTTCCTCTTTTTTTTCTTCACCCCTCGGGGTGCCTCTTTTTGTAATGACCCCCACTTTTGAATGAAAATGATGTTTGGAAAAACTAGTTATTTGCGAGCTTCGGTGTGGTTCATTTAGTGTGCTTTGCGGTTACGCATTCTGAACTTGTGGTTTGCGCAGGCTAATCTGCGACCACTTCACTGTACTGATGGCCAGGGGCTTCGACCGTCCGAGGGGCTTGTGGTGAAGGTAACTGCCCCCAGCGCGAGATAAAGGCGGAGCGCTGCCTCTGCTCTATCCGTCAGTTGCAATTGTGCTATCAGGGCATGGTGTATCATGGCACGAAGTGGTAGTGCTGGTGCTAAGCGAACCTGGGTGGCAACATGGAGGAGTTCGAGCTATTCTGCCAATGCAAGGCTGCCGTGATGTGTGACTAGATGGCCCACTTCTGGGAGCAACGAGACTGTGCGATCTCGACAGGGCCCTTTGTCCTCGCGCATCGAACCCACGGCCCTGACCCCAACTTGCGAAGCATCGTTCGGGACGGTGTCCAATGGGTACGCAGAGAGGGACCTCCTGATGTTTATGGAGATCGATCGTCCGATGAGGAACTGCGCAAGTGGCCGCTACACCCGGACGTGTTGTACGCTGACGCCCCATAGTTGTTGATCGTGTGTGTCTTGTACTTGCCCTTGTGTATGCCTTATATGTTGTTAATTGACTCTTTTTCCGAAGGCAAGCTTCTGTTTTATGTATTCTATTTATTTGGAATTTGTCGTGATGAATAAAGCCTACTTTGTCGATATGTGTGTGTTTGGTGCTCTGATCTTCTTCTGTCTTGCCTCTACGTAGTGCTATGAGGTAGTTTTTTCTAGGGTGGGGGTTTAGATAGGGCTCTGGGGGAGCCCTAACTTTGTTTGCGAGGGGGAGGCGAAGCCTAGAGCCGTTCCCTATACTTTTTTTAGATAAGACTCTGGGGGAGCCTTACTTTTTTTTACGAGGGGGAGGCGGAGCCTCGCGCCGTCCCCCCATACTTTTTTAGATAGGGCTCTAAGGGAGCCCTGACTTTCATGTGAGGGGGAGGCGAAGCCTAGTACCATCCCCTATACTTTTTTTAGATAGGGCTCCAGAGAATCCCTAACTTTTTATTTGCGAGGAGGAGGCGAAGCCTAGCGCCTCCCCCGTACTTTTTTAGATAGGGCTCCGGGGGAGCCCTAGTGTGTTTTGCGAGGGGGAGGCGAAGTCTAGCATCGTCTCCCATACTTTTTTAGATAGGGCTCCGGGGAAGCCCTAGTTTTTTTTGCGAGGAGGAGACGAAGCCTAGCGCTGCCCCCTGGTGGACCTCAGTGCTTAGGGTCAGGCACCTAGCGTCCGCTCGTACTCGTGCCTGCTGAGGGCAGCGGTGTGCACCGGGGCTGCAAGCCATACGCAGTGTTTATTTGTACACTTGTACCTACGGAGGGCATCGGTGTGCACCGAGACTGTAAGCCATGCGCGGTGTTTGTTTATACACTCATGCCTACGGAGTGCATCAATATGCACCGAGGCTGTAAGCCATGGGCGGTGTTTGTTTATACACTTGTGCCTGCGGAGGACATCGGTGTGCACCGGGGCTTATAAGCCATGCGCAGTGTTTGTTTATAACCTTATGCCCGCGGAGGGCATCGGTGTGCACCGAGGCTTGTAAGTCATGCACGATGTTTGTTTATACACTCATGCCCGCGGAGGGCATCCGTGCGCACCGGGGCTTGTAAGCCATGTGTGGTGTTTCTTTATACACTCGTGCCTGCGAAGGGTATCGAAGTGCACCGAGGCTTGTAAGCCGTGCATGATGTCTGTTTCTATACTCATGCCTACGGAGGGCATTGGGGCTTGTAAGCCATGCACGGTGTCTGTTTCTACCCTCGTGCCTACGGAGAGAATTGGTGTGCACCAAGACTTGTAAGCCATACACGGTGTCTTTCGGTTGGCCCGTTATTTGCGCTCATGCGTCGTCTATTTCATTGATGGAGGCAAAATGCCCAAAGTCGTACATATGTTTTCGTACATGCCTCCGCCGTTCTAGTGCGATGAGGTGGCGATTGCCCGGGTGCAGCTGGGTTTTTACATTTGGGCGACCATAAGGATAGAACTTGAGGATACTTTTGGCGTTCCACGTGTGGTCCAACTGTTGTCCTTTTGGTGTTGCCATGTAGTAGGAGCCCTCTCTTGTTGCGCAGGTAATGACATACGACCCCTCCCATTTGGACTCCAGCTTCCCCCTGGTTGCGGGGTTTGTGACATGTTTCAGGACCATGTTGCCTGGTACTAGTGGGCGGACCCTGACCTTCTTATTGTATGCCGCAGCGACATTGCGGCATATCCTGCCATGGTCGTGATGGCTTGTACGTGATTTTCTTCGAGGATGTCCAAGGAGATCTCCCGGTCTGTGGGCTCTTGATCTGTAGTGGCGCGAAGGGACTTTGTCGCGAGTTTTCCTGTGGTCATTGCTTCGTCTCTAAAGAGGAGTTTGAATGGTGAAAATCCCATGGCTCGAGTAGGCGAGGTGCGGAGCGCCCATAGAGCTTTGAGGAGCTCCTCGAGCCAAAGTCCCTTTGGCATGCCAACAAGGTGCTTTGTTAGCCCTGCCAGTAGGTTGTCGTTGGCTCACTCGACCGCCCTGTTGGACTCGGGGTGCCCTATTAATGCGAAGCATATACTTGCTCCAAGGCCTTCACAACATGCTTTGAAGTGTGTGGAGTTGAACTGGGTGCTGTTGTCGGTGACGATACTACTTGCCACCCCATATCCACAGATGGTGTTTTTCCACACGAATCGTTGGGCTACCGTGGCAGTAATTTTGGTACGGGCTCCACCTCGACCCATCTTGAGAAGTATTCAACAGCGACAAAGGCGAAGCGAAGGTTACCCTTCGCCACCGGGAATAGGCCAATGATGTCGAGGCCCCACCGCACGAAGGGCTAGACTAGGGGCAAGGCTGCAATGAAACCGGTGGCGCCTTTGCGCTGCAGCCAACCCATTGGCATCCCTGGCAACGCTGGACGAGGTCTTGCGCGTCATGCAATGCAGTTGTCCAGTACAAGCCTTGGTAGAAGGCCTTCGCGACGAGCCCCCTAGGGCTTGGTGCGTGCCGCTTTTGATGATTATGCGTTTGGCCCCCAAGGCCTTGGCCTTGTGAAGGCCTAGCAGCAGAGCTTCGTATTCGGAGGCATTATTTGTGGTCGAGAAGTCGAGGCGGGCAGCGTGTGGCAAGCTTTGCCCATCTGGGGAGACCAAGATGGCCGCCACGCTCGCCCCCGCGGTGCACCAAGATCCATCGATGTAGATTGTCCATTGGGCCTCAGCTTGGTTTGGGGGTTGCTCCTCGAACTGAGGAGTCCACTCAACAACAAAGTCAGTGAGGGCCTATGACCTGATGGCCATGCATGCAGCGAAGATAAGGTCAAAGGGCGCCATCTTGATGGACCATTTGCCAATTTGGTCTGAGGCGTCCTTGTTTCGCAGCATCGGTGCGAGTGGGTAGGATGTCGGGATCGTGATGGTGTGTGCTAGGAAGTAGTGCTAGAGCTTGCGTGAAGCCATGAGCAGGGCATATTCTAGCTTTTCTAGTTCTATGTATCTGACCTTGGTCCCCTGCAAGGCCTCTGATACGTAGTACATAGGGTGTTGCCCATTGTGTTCTTGGACGGGGACCGTGCTCACTGCCGAGGAGGAGGTGGCGAGGTATAGCAACAGGTCTGCATTGGGTTTCGGGATGACCAGGCTTGGTAATTGGGTGAGGTATTGTTTGAGCTCTTCAAATGACTTCTGGCAGTCTTCCGTCCATCGGAACGGCTTTGCCCCTAGAGCATCTTGAAGAAGGGTAAGGCCCGCTCCACGGAGTAGGATAAGAACCGACTAGGGGCTGCGATGCACCCTGTCAGTCTTCGCGCCTCTCGGGCACTGTCGGGGGGCTTCATTTCTTGGATGGCTTTTATATTCTCGAGGTTGGCTTCAATGCCTCTCTTGGAGACGAGGAATCCCAGGAGCTTGCGAGCGTACTCTTGACCACGATGTTGTCAATGTACACCTCAACGTTATGGCCGAGCTAGTTGGCCAGCATCTTCATATTGAGCCGGGTGAAGGTCGCCACTGCATTCTTGAGGCCGAATGGCATCCTGGTGAAGCAGTAGGTGTCGATGGGGGTGATTAAGGTGGTCTTCGATTTGTCCTCCTTGGCCATGAATATATGGTTGTAGCTAGAGTAGGCATAGAGGAAGCTCATGAGCTTGCAGTCCGAGGTGGTGTCCACTAGTTGGTCGATGCGGGGTAGAGGGAAGTCATCCTTCGGGGATGCTTTATTGAGATCGGTGTAGTCGACGCACATGCGCCATTTGCAGCATGGGGTTGGCCAGCCACTCGGAGTGCTTGATCTCCCGGATGACCCCTGCCTTTAGTAACTTGGCTATTTCTTTTTTGGCTGCCTCCAACCGTTCTGCCGACATACGATGTAGCTTTTATTTCTTGGGCTCGAGCTCCATTTACCTTGCCAGCTCCTGGTCCCCACGCACCGTAATTATACCCTCGGGCATGGGGATCTTCACGCACAGGTAGTTGTGGTGCGCTATTGCACTGAAGGCGTTTAGTGTGGCATGGCCAAGGATGGCATTGTATTGGTAGGGCATCTGGACGATGTAGAATATGATGGTTTTGGTCCGTGATATGAAGTCGTCGCTAAACGTGACAGCCAGGTCAATTTGGCTCAGGGCCGTCACTGGTCTTCCCCTGAAGCCCACCAGGGGTATACCCGGGACGATAGGCGGTCCCTGGGGATCATCATTTTGTCGAAGGAGTCTGCAAAAAGTAGGTATGCGAAGCTCCCTCCGTCCACGAGGACACGCCTAACCTCGAAGTCTGTGATGTTGGCAGAGATGAAGAGGGGGTCCTGATGAGGGAAATACATGCCCTTAACATCCTTGGGGCTGAAGGTGATCGGTATCTCAGCATAGTATGGTGGGCTTGTGGTAGGGTACGTCTGGACATGGTGTATCTGTTGGGCGTAGGCTTGCCGCTACCTCTTTGATGTCATGACTAGCGAGGATCACCCAGTGATCATGTTTATGATCCTATGATGGTGTTCCCTACGACCCCCCTCTATGCAGGGCCTCGGGGCGGAGCGAGTAGCTGGTTGCCCAGCCTCTGCCCATCCCCACGGCCGTGGAGGTCCTGCTTCGTTTGGCCCTTGGGGGTGCTTGGAGCAGCAATCGCGGCGGCTGCTTCGGCCATCGAGACCTTGGGAGTGACCTTCTTCTGAGGGGCCATGCTAATGCTTTAGAGGTGTGCTTCGTGACTCTCTTGCCGCTCCCCACGAAAGACATCAATTGTCGTAGCAAAGAAGACTAGATAGTATAAAAGGGGGACCCCCGGTAGCTGCGAGGAGAACCAAGGGATCCACTGGGGGGATCAGTTGTCAAGAGAGGTAAATGTGTATTAATTATATTCCCCAAAAAAGGTATGTCTCATTACATGGGGGAGATAGCTATTTATAGATTTCCGACATAGTACATGAGATTACAGATATACCCCTAAAAAGGCCCTATGCCTATAGGGACCACATGGGCTTTTCCTTCCCCTATGGGTAGCCCTTGGCTCATGGTGGACCCCCTGGTCTTGGTCCATCCAGCTGGTACGCTCGGCCCACCGGTGCCCTCCGGCCATCATATCCTGCAGGGTGTCCCCGGGCCGAGGGGCCCCGGACACCCTTCGACACACCATGAGGTGGCCCCGGGGGACTACTGACCCACAAGTCCGTGGTGCAGGGGGTGTGACGGTGGGTGCCGAAGGGGTAGCCTCCCCCAGAGGTTTACCCTCGCGCGAGGACCGCGAGCCGAGGCGGGGCTACACAGGCCACCTCTGCCGGCTGCTGGAGGCTTAGCATCTCCCTATGGAGGTCCGCCAGCTCCCGCTAGAGTGCTTCATAGGCTTCCCGGGTTACACCTGCTACCTCGGGCAGAGGTGGGCCCGCCTGATGGTTCTCAGGGAGAGATGCTTCGGTGGGCCAGGTGTCGCTTCCGACTTTGTTCCCGTGTGTGGAGTTATTGGCTTCCTCCTCCACGGCTGCAACGGCGGCCACCGCGGCCGTGGAGGTCCTACTTCGTTTGGCCCTCGAGGTGCTTGGAGCTGCGGCTGCGGTGACTGCTTTGGCCATCGAGACTTTGGGCGTGACCTTCTTCTGAGGGATCATGCTAACGCTTTAGAGCTGTGCTTCATGATGCTCCTGCCGATCCCCACGGTCGGCGCCAACTGTCGTAGAAAAGAAAACTAGACAGTATAAAAGAGGACCTCGGTAGATGCGAGGAGAACCAGAGGATCCGCTAGGGGGACCGATTGTCAAGAGAGGTAAATGTGTATTAATTATATTCCCCCAAACAAGGTCAGTCTCATTACATGGGGGCGGCTATTTATAGCCTTCCGACAGGGTACATGAGATTACAGATCTACCTCTAAAAAGGTCTTATGCCTATAGGGATCGCAGGGGCTTTTCCTTCCCCTATGCATAGCACTCGCTCATGATGAACCCCCTGGTCTTAGTCCATCGAGCGTAGTCCACCAGTGCCCCCTCTGGCCTTCACATCCTGCGAGGTGTCCCCGGGCTGAGGGGCCTCGGACACCATTCGGTGCCCCCGGGGGACTCTTGACCCACAGGTTTGTGGTGCTCGGTGGTCCTTTAGAAGCCTTCGCTCTGCCTCCGGAACCTCCCTGAAGGTATGGCTGGTACCCTCTGGGAGACCCCTAGTCACGCCTCTAGCCCGCTGGCCCACGCCTTCGCATGGACTTCGGGGCCTTTCCAAAGGTGTACTTGGTACCCCTGGCCCCCGGGCCATGCCTTTGACCCTTGACCTTCGGGTGAGGGGCGTTGCAGTCTTCGTCGGGTTGTTGGGGCCGCCTCTACAACAGTGTCATAGGTACGTAAGAGTTGGTTGGTGTTCGTCGTGGTAGCTGGTGTTTGTCCTAGTTTTGGTGTTTGAGGTTGCTTAGCCGGGTGTTTCGGGAGGTTTCCTTCCCCGCCTATACCGGTAATTCTATCTTTTTCTCTGTTTTTCTACTGCTTTATTAATATAACAGACCGCTCTCCTGACCGTTCGTTAAAAGAAAGAAAGAAAGAAAGAAAGAAAGAAAGAAAGGCAAGCAAAGTGAATCCTATTCCTATACGCAGCGAGTTGCAAGCGTGGATGATTGATTACCAGGCGATGCGTGTTGTGACAATACAGATACTCGTAGGTGGAAAGAAGACGCTTTTGCTCGAGTGGGTGGTAATGTAGTCGGTGATCGCTGACCAAGTAACCACCGAACGAGATCACCTGCAGTGGCTCTTGTGGCTGCACAACAATGACTGCAGCAGATCTCAGCCGTTCATTTAGGTGTTCTTCTTTGCTACACTATTTATTTTGTGTTGCAGTACCGCGCACATTTTGATCTTTGATTTTAGATCGGATGGACGGTGTTGCTTTAGCTACAACTGCACCAGAGCCGAGTCCAGTAACCACAGACCCTCCCTTCCCTTGTAGTCGTTTCTCAAGTGGAGCAGCCAGCCAACGAAGCAAATGCTACCATGAGGTGGCTCCCGTCCTAATGTTTCTCGGCCACACTGGTTGCACAACTTGCACTGGTTCAACAATGTAGTTAGCTGAACAAACACCAAAAGATCCAGTTGGGTGGATAAGGACTGGTTGCACTAGTTCAATTAGATCTGAGTTCTCATTGAATTCCCAATTATGCAAATTCATAAAATATGAATTGTGATCTGAGTTCTGTTAGATTCCTAATTATGCAAATTCGTATCAAACTATCAGTTACACAACCTGCAGTCGACATAATTTCCCAGGCCAAGATATGAACTTTCTTCTGTTTACCTTACCGCAGACCTGTGGCAAGACAATAGTATTTTCATTTAGTTCGTGACAAAATTTATGTTGAAAGTAGCTCCAGAATCATGTGTAGAACACAGGCTCACAACTTCTTGTGAACAATGTAGGAAGGAGAATTCACAAGCTTGTCAGTCAGAAGATTGAGGAAGAGGCAAATGCACAATTTCTTTGTTTGTCTCATGGTTACTCAAGTAAGACTTATTATCTGATCTCTTCAGTTTTTTTAGATTGCTTGTTTTTCACAAGGACAGATGATGTAAGTGAATGTGCATTGGCAATCAAAAGTTTGCTGGAAAGTATCTTGGTTTTATTTTTTTTCAGTTCCCTAGCATGTGTTGCTATATCTCCATAGGTTATATCTCCGTCATTTCATTTCTCTTGATTATAGTCATATTTGTTGAACTCCACACGCCAAGACGCGCCCGAGTTTCTAGTGATACATACATTACGACCATGATGCATGCATAGCAAAGTGATTAGAATCCTGAGAAAGCAAGATCCCAAGACCTTTGAGAGCTGCATATTTGCTGGCACGGCGGCCTATCCCTAATTCCCTCTCTCAACCTACCTGATTAACTTTGGACTGGAGTCCTAGCATTATTAGTTCATTAAACTAAACCTCCTGCCAAACTGAACATCTACATCTCAACCTATATATCCAATTCCTTCATTTTCAGCTTTAATCCCCAGCATTTCTTCTGTAATACGTTTCGCAACTTTCAAGCTTCTGCCCACTAACTCCTTTCCCCCAAATGCCATCATTATTTGATCTCATCTCAGTAGAGCATAAGGCGTTATTATTACTTAATTTTATCCTTGTCAAATTTAATACGTCTGACGTGCACTCAGCCTAACTAGCTATAAGGTTAGCTGTTCCAATTCAGGTGTCCATATTTGCTGCTACTTCTTTGAAGAAAAATCTATCGAAATCCAAGCTTCATTTAACATTTCAAATGAAAAAAAAAACACGTATCCGACTTGCTTTGTCATTTTTTTACCATAAAGTAGCAAGCTAAATATTTAAATCAAGATTAGGACTACACCAACCACTACCAGTGAGTATTAAATATTAAGCACTGATTAACTAGAAATAAGCCCCTCCTAAAACATGTGGCCAGGGATTTTTTTTGGCAGCTGAGCACTATTTTTAATGCGGGGGAGTTGGTGGGCCCCACCCACCACGAGATCTTTCCTGACCTTACGCGATGGTTGGTTGGGTGGACACGTGTCGAGAGGAGGCGTGACGTGGCCGGGGGAAAGCGCAGCAAACGCAAAAGTGATCTTGTGGCTACCCTTTGCTTGGGCCACGCTGATCCTCCAATTCTGCCTTCCCACTAGTAATTCTAGTTCCATATCAAATGTAAAAAAGCGATGTGCACTTGCGGGACATGATACGTGTTGAGTGAGTGCCCTAGGAGTATGACTTGTCTTGTTCGTGTCTTTGGGAGACGGACTCGTCACGTTCGTACCTCTAGGGGTTAGACTCGTCACTTCCGTGTCCCTAGGGTTGGACCTCGTCTGATCAGTGCGCTAGGGGTACGTACAAGTGTATTTCATGTGAAAGAAAAATTGGAATGAAAATAATTTTTTAAAATAAAACTTCCGTGATTTCATGTGATAATAAAGCGCATGATAATATAGCGAAGGTGATGAGAAAGTTGGGTCCCGATTTTTCGATAGGATGATAACTTCGATTTAGAGGAGAACGACTTTGACGATACAGACTTCTAACCGATCACGACCAGAACACCAAGCAATCGATAAATCACACTCAGAGTCGTTATCAACCGTGTCAAGAACGCGGCTCACCTGAACACGAGGTTCAATTCCTGCAAGCAATTGAAGAACAAGATACACAAACAATCTGAAATTGCAAATAGAAAATGTGAATTCACACGAGGTGGGCCTGCAAATCGCAATTGTTGGTCTAGTCGACACAAGAACACACGACGATGTTTTCATGGTGGAAAAATCAATCTCAACAAGCCTAAAAAAAATCCTAAAAGAGGCGTGCACACAACATATATTAAAGGAGAGGCGGTGGCCACAAGAAGTACAGTTGAACCCTAACTTTATCTCCTAATCCGTCGTCTTATTTCGATGATTTCAATGCACTCCAAATGAATTTAGAGGTGGGGCTAGATCCGTTGGAAAGGTCTCGGAATAAACTTTTCAACAAGCACAAGAACACCCGAATCGGACTCCGTTTATGAAAGTTATGGCATTTTTATTACGAACCTGTTGGGCTGTCCCGAACCGAATCCGAGTTGAGTTCTGAATTGATTCCGAGTTTAAATTCGGTTGGACATGTGGAAGGTCCAAATTGGGCTTAGAAATCTAATCCAAAACTTGGGCTCCTCCAATGCAAAATTATATACTCCTAGAAATGAGCTCACCTGATAATTTAATTGTTGTGCACGTGCTCTTGTAATTGGACCTTATATAACTTCAGGTGGAGGAGTGGTGTTTGTATCTGAAGGAGTGATGTCCTCATCAGAAGGGACAGCTACGGAGTTTGCGACGGCGATGGATATGGGAATGGGGTACAGCGGATGCCGTGGATATGAGGAGAGGCGGCGGCGGGTACAGGGGATGGAGGAGGGGGAATGAGGGGAGAATGGTGGGTGGTTGGGTTGGGGACTTGGGGGCGCAACCGCACAGGGGAAGGAGAGCGTTCTGAGCGAGCTGTGGGGATTGGGGGAGAGAGCAATTGGGGGAGGGAGGGAGCGGTTCGGGAGGGAGGTTGACGTTGCAGACCCACCTATCAACCCGCATAGGAGAATAGGAGGAGGCAACGGGGACGAAGCCCGTTCTTGGTGTGGGATGATGGTTTTGAAAGGGTGGAACAATTGTCCCATTGAGCGGGGTAAACTCCTTTTTTTTATCTCTACTACTTAAAAATTAGAGTTGGTGGTCGTCCGTCCTCCCCACTCTCCCACCCTTGTCCCTCTCTACTAACATGTGGGTCACGTTATCAGCAAACTATCTCATCGCATCGTGCGCTCCCTGCTCCTCCTCTCCCGACATCGCCTACGCCTCTCCACCCCTGCTCTTCTGCTCTGCTCCGCGCGTCTCCGCCCCATCGTCGCTTCGATCGGCCGGATCTGGATGGGTCTCACTTTCTCCTCCCCGCCCCCTTCTTCTGCTCTGCTCTGTGCGCCTTGACGAATTGAGATATATTGTATCTACTTAATTGATAAATGATTATATTCATAAGATATTTCATAGCAACGCATGAGCACTTAACTATATTAGTAAAGATATCAGTAGAGAAAGAAAGATAAAGATATCTGGTTGTTTACTCCTAGCCTCTCCCACTTTAACGGTTGCAGATTTGCGGTTTATTCTCTCCTCTCTTTTACCGTATGTTTTTCGCATGTGCAAAACGCCAAAGTAAGAGGGGGATATTAATTGATTCATTAAAAGAATACAAAGCAAAAATTGCATGAAAATACTCATGCTATATGTAAAATTAAACTACAACTGGAACCATGTTAGGAAATTTTAATATAGATGAATAATTCCTCACTTTATTCAAGTAATCCAAAAAAAATATGGATGTATTCAAATTTGTGGGGCAGATAAGGCAGAAAGTGTCTCTGCAAGTGGCCCCCGCGGAGCCCGGGGCGCCCCCAGCCACTAGATCCTTGGCCCTTCCGGAAATTTCCAGCCCTGACAGGTGGGCCCCACGTCCGACGTGGCCGGCCTCCCTCCCCTCCCCTTCTCCTCCGGCTCCGCTCCCAAAAATCTGTCGCCTCCGCATTTTTTTCATCTCTCCCTCTCCTCCGCTTCCTCTCCGCCGCTTCCTCCTCCTCCCACCTCGCCCGAGCCGCACGTGCGGCCCCGCGGGCTCTTTAACCGCGCGCCACCTCCCCGGCCGTTCGCTGTCCCCACGAGCCGCTCGCCGGATTTTCCCCGCGATTTCTTTATTTTTCTTTCCTTTCGAGTTTGTTCCGGGTTTCTCTGGCCCGGTTTTGGCTGGCATCGGTGGCTCGGTCGCCGAGGAGAGGTTTTTAGTGCCTCCTGGGCGATCCCGGAGAGAAAGGCGAGAGCTTTCTTCTTCTTGGAGTCGCTGTTTCTGTTGCCGCCGCTGGCTGCTTCTCGGCGCGTGCGAGAGGTGCTCAAGGGAAGCGGAGATTCGAACTCTGGGGGCGGCTCATGGCTAACATGGCGCAGGTGGAGGTAAAGATCTCTCTTTTGTTTTGCCGTGTGTGCTCTCTTCGTCGCAGTGTGTTTGATTTTTTTGTCCTTCATGATTGCTTTTGGCCTGTTGGTGTCGGAAATTTTAATTTGCGCGGTAAATTTTGGGTGCTGATTAACGGTTCAGATTTATATTTGTCAATGTTTTTTTGGATGGATTATTGGTAAAAAAAAGTATGTTTTAATGGTAATAATTTATCTCTTTGTCAAAGAATATCCTGTTCTAGATGCTTCTTTTTTGGAGGATACAAATCACAGTATCTTTGGGGGCCTCGAGAACGACATGGGCAATACTACCTTAGTAAAGTTAGTTAAAGATACATTAAAGATACAGTATCAAACACACCTGGAGCCCACAATACCAAATTCAGAAACGTTGGCGCTTACTATACTAAATGTGAATGGTTGGTGCTATAGCAATAGCAATATATAAGAGTACAAAGGACAAGACTAAACCTTAGAACCATAGGAAAAATACCACAAATACCCTTAATACTGTTGGAAATGAGGGCAATATTTTAATTCCAGATTTTATTAGAAGGCAAATATTGCAAAAGACTAATGATGCATAAAACGATGCGATAGCGCATAACTCATTGTACTTCATAATATATGAAAACCAGGATGTAAACAAGTCTATCAATCACACAGTAGACTTACAGATGGAGTGCGATGAAGAAGCAGAGCGGCGCGAGACTTGATGCAATCGCGTAAACGTAGATGTCGCGGCAAAGCGGCAGCGGTCGCCGAGATGCGTACGCCGAAACCTTATTGCCGCTCGTGCGTGTCTTCACGGCGACAGCGGTTCGAGATATCGCTTCCGCTTCTTCACGGTGCACGCCGAGAAGAAGAGTCGGCAGGTTCGATTTCGCAGCGATACAACCGCACGCATTTTCGAAGGAAGAAGGAATGGAGGCTATTCATGTACACGCTATGCCTTCGGGCGTCTCGGACATATATGGATGCGGGCCAGTGGCGGCAGATTAAACAACCATTTACCCAGCGTAAGCGGCACACTTAACGACCATTTACCCATCGTAATCGTCACACTTAACGATCATTTACCCACCGTAATCGTCATCATCACCCAATAAAGCCTCAAATTTAAACATTTGAATCTCATTCAAAGAGAGAGAGATGCATGGTTCGGCAAAAATAAGGTGGACTTGGTCGCCAAATGGCGCGCCACGTCCGCGCGCGGTCGCGGCGCAAGTCACAAGTCACGCGATTTTTCACGCGAAAATACTGCTGAAGCAGCGGCGCGTGCGTGCGTGTGTGTGTTTAGCGAGCCCTTCTCATGCCATCCTCATCCATGTGTTACATGTTTCAAGGAGTGGCAAGGACTCCACCTTATATGTTGGTCACCTCCACCTTGCCTTAGCAATATGGTACTAACCCATAAATGCTTTGGAATTATAGAAAATGAGCCTCACTCATATGGGCCAATTTCTAACAATCCCCACCAATTCCAAAGCAAGAAGCAAAAAGGATATCAAAGATATTGTCTTTGAAATCTTGTTAAGATACCGGTCTTTTAGTGTAAGTCCGTGCACAGTTGAACTTACACCTAGAATGACAAGATTCATCTTCTCACGGTGATGAATGGACCATGCCTTGAATTCTGACTTTTTGTGATTAGATTTTACTTGAAATCTCAAGCGATACTAGGTGTCAAAGAACCGCGCCTAAGCGGAGCGTTATTTGGTCATGCTCCATATCTCGCTCATGAGCTTTCTAGAGAATGCCCTATTCTCGTGAGCTGCGACCTCACATTGGGCTCAAGTAGGTATATTCTTTCTAGGTATCCTGTAGGCTAATACCTTTTCATCATTTGGACAACGAGAATATATTAAGGTTTTATGCCATCCTTCCATACAATTGAGAGTAATTTGTCTATTAGGACATGGATTCAATGAATATATACTCTCTTGTTACAACATGAACTTGTTTTTCCATTGCCTAAGTCACGGATCTCAGATCAAAAGGTATGGGTTCTTGTTGAGTTGTAACTCCAATGGGCCTCATTCCCATGTCCATAGACGCAACGGAAATCGCCTTCCGTACTAGCCCTTTGTGAAAGAGTGCGCGATTTTTCTCGGTCGTATATAATTCACGATAATCACTCGGAGTTCCTCAATTTTCGTGATTTAAGCCTCGCTTCACATGTGCGGAGGACTTCATGTTATCCTTAGTACTTGTAACCTTAATCAATACTGTTTGATTATCACAAGACATTAGGATTCTTTGGTATTGGTTTCGCAACGATGGCAAGTCCAACATAAGCTCTCTAAGCCATTCGGCCTCAACGATGAGCGTGTGTCTAGTGCTACAAGTTACGCTTCCATAGTTGACCTCGTCAATATAGTCCATTTACACGACCTCCATGAAACTGCAGCCTGCTAGTGTAAAGACATAACCACTTGTAGCTTTGATCTCATCTGCATCGAGAGATCCAATTTGAATCACTATATCCTTCTAATACGTAGGATGCCCAAGTATAGTGAATTCCGTATGAGGTTGTGCCTCTCAAATAGCGCAACACTCTCTCAAGTGCCTCCCGGTGATCATCTCCAGGGTTAGAAGTAAACCGACTTAATTTGCTCACGACAAATGATATGTCAGTCTTGTGGCACCAGATAGATACATAAGTGATCCAATAATTTGTGAAAATCTTAATTGATCTTTTCCTAACCCTTGATTCTTTGAAGCTTAATGCTTGCATCATAGGCGTTGGAGAAATTTTACAATTCTCATAGCCAAAGCGGCTTAAGATTTTCTCGGCATAATGGGATTGACTCAAAGTGATCCCATCCTCGTTCTTGATTAATTTAATATTCGAATAACATATGCCTCTCCTAAGTCTTTCATATCAAAGCATCGAGATAAAAAGATTTGACCTCGTCAATTACTGGCGATGTTTGTTCCAAATATAAGTATGTCATCTACATATAGGCACAAGATCACTCCTTGACCCCACCATAACGATAGTATACACATTTATCGACTTCATTCACAACAAAGCGCAGATGTTAAAGTTTTATCAAATTTCTCGTGCCATTGTTTAGGTGCTTGCTTTAGACCATATAAGGATTTTAATAATCTACATACCTTATTTTCCTGCCCGTAAATCACAAAACCATCGGGTTGAACCATATAGATTTCTTCCTCCAACTCTCCATTAAGAAAAGTGTCTTTACATCCATTTGATGGACATGTAGACCATAAGAAGATGCTACGCATGGAGCACTCGATGGTGGTTAGTCTGGCGACAGGAGAATAGGTATCAAAGAAATCTTCTCCTCTTTCAGGTGTAACCTTTGGCCACAAGTCTTGCCTTGTACTTCTCAATAGTACCATCGGGCCTTAATTTCTTTTAAAGATCCACTTACATCCTCTGTGTTTGCACCGATAGGACGATCGGTGATCTCCCAAGTCCCATTAGCCATGATAGAGTCCATCTCGCTACTGATCGCTTCTTTCCAATACTCAAGATCGAAGATGCATAAGCCTCTGAAAGGGTCGTTGGCACATCATCCACGAGGTATACAATAAAGTCATCACCAAAGGTTTTCTCAACCCTTTGTCTCTTGCTCCTACGAAGAGCTTACGTGACTAGATTGTTATCCTCCTCGTGGATATCACATATTGGTTCGAGAGATGGTGGGAGGTTGAAGTTTGATTATTCTCACTTTCAATATTTTCAATTTGAACATTCTCGGCTTGTGAAGTACTTCCTGCTTTGTTCTCATAGGAAAATAATCCTCAAAGAATGAAGCATCTCTAGACTCCATTATTGTGTTAGCAATAATCTCAGAATTTCGATTTAACTACTAAAAATCTATAGGCCGTGCTATTATGAGCATATCCTAGAAAAATACAATCGATTGTTTTAGATCCAAGCTTTCTCTTTTCTCGCAATGGTATATTGACCTTGGCCAAACACCCCAAGTTCGCAGAAAATTGACATTGGGTTTTCTCCTTCCATCCCTCATATGGAGTAATATCACTCTTTTTAGTGATTACTCTGTTTAGGGCTAAAGTTCTTTGTCAATATAGCTTCCCCACCATGTCTTAGGCATACCAAAGACTCTCTAACATGGCATTAACCAAGTCCGTTAGTGTGCGATTTTCCTCTCGGCTACCCCATTTGATTGGGGTGAATATGGTGGTGTAAATTCATGGACTATTTCATGCTCGAGCGAGAATTGAGAAAATTCATGAGAGATGTACTCTCCTCCACGATCAGATCTTAGTCTTTTTATTTTCTTCTCTAGTTGGTTCTCAACCTCGGCCTTATAAGTCTTAAAGTAGTTTAAAGCTTCATCCTTAGTTTTTAGCAAATACACATAGTAGTAGCGTGTTGCATCATCAATAAAAGTTAAAAAATATCTTTTGCCTCCTTTTGTCAACAATCCATTCATTTCACACAAATCTGAATGAACAAGATCTAATGATGCCAAGTTCTTTTCGTCCTCTAATCCCTTAAAGGGTTTTGAAGGTCGCTTTGCTTGCACACATGGTAGCACTTTGATCCTTTGACAATTTCACATTTTGGAATTAAATCTAATCTGGACATTCTAGTAATACCATCAAAACCAATATGATGTAAACGAGAATGCCAAATATTTGCCTCACATTTATTTAAACCAGTTGCAACATTGATTGTAACAAGACTCTAAAGTACTTAGGCGGAACAAGCCTCGCTCTCATAGCCTTTACCAACAAAATTCCGAACTTAGACATTACAATTTTATTTGACTCAAAGACTAGCTTATAACCGTCTCTACATAGAGCAGAACCACTAACGAGGTTCTTGTTTATTGTAGGAGCATCTTCGCACGTTCTTCAAGTGGACAATCTTCCTGAAGTAAGCTTGGTTCACCGTGCCAACACCAAGAAGCGAAGCATGCGACCCGTTTTCCATTAGGACGGAGGAAGCCCTGCTCGCTCTGGTATGAAGAAAACAAGGAAATATCATAACATACGTGAACATTAGCACGGTATCAACCCACCAATCGGTGGATTGACATCTTTGTAAAAACAACAGAGAATTAATATACCCTCACGAAGTGAGGCCTCGCCTATGATCACGTTGACAACCTTCTTCTTTGGTATCGCTCACCATCTCGCGCTTTGCGGAAATGACAGTCTTCGCCATATGACCGTTTTCCACACACAAAGCGGTGATGTTCTTCATATCCTTTTTCTCGATTTTCTTCTTAAAGCTAGTTGTCTTGTTCGTTTTGTTGGATTTGTACTTCTTTGCAATGATCTTTTCTCTATGAAATTTGCATTGTTCGACCCGAAGTACTAGGTGCATCTTTTGCTCTTGCCTTTTCTTCCACATCGAAGAGCAATGAGATCTTCAACGAAATCTCTTCCTCTTGTGTTTCAAGCTAGTGGCAAAATCCGCCAAGAAAGCAGGAAGTTTGGCGACAATGCGCGACCACAAACTTAGGAGGCAACACACGGACCGGATCGCAATCTCACCAACCAATAGTGGAGATCATGAGCTTGTCCAACTATGGACTTAGCCTCATCCATGGTAAAGTCGAAGAATTGCTCACACATGTAGAGCCAACGACACGCCTGCGCCTCTGCATATTTGTGCTCTAGTGCATCCCACAACTCGTGGCGGACTTATAGTCCATGTACACATCATAGAGCCGATCCGCGAGAATGGTCGTAAGCGACCAAGAGCGATGTTGTTCGCATCGAAGCGCATATCTTGGTCAAGTAGCGGATACGTGGGTGGATTACCACCACAACCCCAAAGACATGAGCGAACTTGGCTCTGAGTCGCCATCTACTGAAATTCGACGTAAAACCTCTCGGGTTTCATAGCATCGAAGCTCGACCATAGTTGTGTTGCAACAAAGTTTGCAATAAGGTTTACGGAATGTTGGAAATGAGGCAATATTTTAATTCCAGATTTTATTAGAAGGCAAATATTGCAAAAGACTAATGATGCATAAAAGCGATGCGATAGCGGACAACTCATTGTACTTCACAATATATGAAAACGGGATGTAAACAAGTCTATCAATCACACAGAGACTTACGGATGGGTCCGATGAAGAAGCGAAGCGGCGCAGACTTGATGCGATCGCGAAGCGTAGATGTCGCGATGCGCGGCAAGCGGTCGCGCAGAATCGCTGCCCGAAACCTTATTGCGCCCGTGCGGTCTTCGCAGCGACAACGGTTCGAGATACCGCTTCCGCTTCTTCACGGTGCAGCAGAAGAAGAAGTCGGCAAGGTTCGACGGCGCGATACAACGGCACGCATTTTGAAGGAAGAAGGAATGGAGGCTATTCATGTACACGCTATGCCTTTGGGCGTCTCGGACATATATAGATGCGGTAATCGGCAGTTAACGACCATTTACCAGCTGTAAGCGACACACTTAACGACCATTTACTATCGTGCTTGTCACATAACGATCATTTACCCACCGTAATCGCACTGTCATCATCACCAATAAAGCCTCAAATTTAAACATTTGAATCTCATTCAAGCGAGAGAGAGATGCATGGTTCGGCCAAAAATAAGGTGGACTTGAGTGCGCCAAATGGCGCGCCACGCCACGGCGCGGTCGCGCGTCGCAAGTCACAAGTCACGCGATTTTTCACGCGAAAATCTGTGAGCAGCATACGCGGGCGTGCGTGCGTGTGTGTGTTTAGCCAGAGCCCTTCTCATGCCATCCTCATCCATGTGTTACATGTTTCAAGGAGTGGCAAGGACTCCACCTTATATGTTGGTCACCTCCACCTTGCCTTAGCAATATGGTACTAACCCATAAATGCTTTGGAATTATAGAAAATGGGCCTCACTCATATGGGCCAATTTCTAACAAATACTCCTCTCAAATGCACCCTCAAATGCAATTCTATGCAACGATATTGCATTTGGAAAGGATTGACATTAAAATAGGGAAAATCCGAAGTCCCGGTCTTGATAATGTCGTCGTAGCGTACGGCTCTTGAAAACCATGTCGAGTATAAAATATCTCCCATTCGGGGTCGTGCGATAACCCATAAAGCACAAGGTGCAGGGGCTGAGAAAGTAGAGGCAAGCGGGAGCAAAGTCGATTGCGGCAACACGACGAAGAAGATGATGAAACCAACAGAATTAGAGAGAGCTGTCAAATCAAGCCAGTCGTAGAGGAATGGTTAAAAGCATGGCGGCGCAGATCGAAGCCCAAGACGGCGGCGGTGCAGTGCACAAGAAGCGCGGCGGAGGCGTAGTGCACAAGAAGCGCGACAGCCTTAGAAGCTCGGGGCGGCAGCTCAAAGAGAAGCGACGACGTCATAATGACTTCTACTATTTGCAACGGTTCGGAGAGAAGAGCGGCGACTGCTGTCATGCAAAAGGGAAGGAGTGAGCAGGGAAGGAGTGAGCTTGAAAGCAATCGACTGACTGACAAGGACTTTGTGGACTCGCATGACTTAGACGAACTCCAAGATAAAGTGTTCCGGACTTGGATGGACTCAAAGGAGCAGCAACACTCTTTAACAGCAGAAGAAGTTGTGAGAAGTCAGAACCGGAGAAGCCAAAGCAGAAACAGAAACCAGAGCTAGTGAAACCGGAGCGGCTCCGGCCAGATCTGGTTATAAACCATATCTCACCCTGTTCTCCCTCTCCCCCCTCTGCTCTCTTCCTTCCAGTAGACGCCTCCTCCTCTCTTCTCCCTCGAGCTCCTCCTTCCTGGGCTCCTCGTGCTCCTCCGGCGGCTGGAGAGAGCTTGGGGGGTCTCAGGTTTGGGAGAGAGAGAGGCGGCTGAGGAGGATGGCGCAGTGGAGGACGAAGCGGCGGAGACTAGGCAGCGGCCGAAGCCCTAGCGACGCGGAGGGGCCCGAGGCGACGTTGACGGCGGCCAGATTCGGGCGAAACGAGAGGAGGATGGTGAGGGAGCCGCGGCGGCAGCCTGAGGGAGATGCGGTGAAATCCAGCGCCGCATGGTCGTCGGAGCGTTGCGGATGGCGTGGAGCAAAGGAGGGAGGCGGCGTTGGACCCGAGCGGCGGCGGTGGCCCAGGTGTCAGGGCAGCTTGAAGAACCTCCCCCTCTGCATGGATCTGGCCAGATTCGTGCGAGAGAAGGCCAGGCGGTGGCGTAGCCGGCTGGGATCGAGCTCGGAGACAACTCGATGATGCTGGATCTGGACGAGAGACGGCCAGGCGGCGGATCCGTTGGGATCGAGCTCGAAGACTGCTGCTTGCTGCTTGATGTGCTGGACACTAAACGGTGGCCACCCCCGGGAGTGGAGATTGCTCCTCCCGGGGTAGCAGTAGTGGAAGACGAGTGGAAGTTGCTGGAATAGAACCTAGTGCTCTGATACCATGTTATATGGAAAGGAAGATGGAAATGTGAATGATTGGTTGTATTGTAATAGCCCGATAGGCAATATATAGAGTACAAGGAACACAAGACTAAACTCTAGAACAATAGAAAAATACCATAAATACCCTTAACACTGTTAATGTGCTGTATTTATTTTCTCTTACAATGGTTACTGGTAGTTAAAGTCTTCATTTAATTCATGAATCATTAAAAACCAATCAGTAAAGTTCAGTTTTAGTAGTTGCTAGAGTATTACTAACTCTTCTACATGTTTAAGTCGATGCCATTTAATCAGAAACATTGTAAAAACTCAAATTATGCTGTAGTATCGAGCCATATGTCCATTTCCGGTGGTAAAACTTATGACGTTTTGAGTTAGTAACTTAATTTCTGAAACTGTGTGCAGCAATAGCAATACATTTTAGTTAAAGCACTAATCTTTGTCTTCTGTTATTGCCTCTAGGAAAGGGATGGCTTGGATTCGCCTGGCTTGCCAATCAACAAATGGCTACCGTTGGATGTTGTCAAACCTCCCTTGATGGATGATGCAATTGCAATGCAACCCAAGGAGGGGATGGATGAGTACCCTATCAAGGTAGCCGTTTCTTATCCTGCTTTGTATCTATCATGCAAGTGCCAGCTGGTCCCATCAGTTTATCTTACAGCATTGCCACTATGCTTAATGATCTCCAACCTGCTTCGAATAGGTTCGGAAGCCCTATACGACCACGAAGCAGCGGGAGAGGTGGACGGAAGAAGAGCACGAGAAGTTCCTGAAGGCATTGAAGCTGTTTGGTCGGTCCTGGCGCCAGATACAAGGTGTGTGCAGCCTATATATCTGGCCTTACATTAGACTTCAAGACGTTGTTTAGTGTTTCTGATTCATCCGAACTGTTCTTTAGAACACATTGGCACAAAGACTGCTGTCCAAATTCGGAGTCATGCTCAGAAGTTTTTCTCAAAGGTGACTGGGCCTTACTGTAGTTATGATAAATATGGCTGTTAAATTACTGCATTGACAATGCTATATGTTTTTATAGTTATATGTGCTTGTAAAAACAGAATTTGTAACAGTTCATTTGAACCATTCGGATGTTTACCTTATTCTCGTGGGGTGTTTATTGTGCAGGTGGTGCGCGAGCCTGGGTCTAATAATGCGATTGAGATCCCTCCCCCTAGGCCAAAGAGAAAACCACTGCATCCATATCCTCGCAAGTGTGTGAATTCCTGCAATGGGGCAAATCAAGCAATGGGGCAACCGAAGCTTGCTCCTATTTCATCTTCATCTGGTTCCGACCAAGAGAATGGTTCTCCGGTGTCAGTGCTATCTGTGATGCAGTCGGATGCTTTTGAATCATCGATGTCAAATCCGTCAACTCGTTGTACCTCCCCAGCTTCATCGGATGATGGGAATAACGTTCCTCCATTGATGAGTGGGGAGGAAAATGTGCACTCTCAACAAGCAGGGATAGATCAATCCCACAAGGTAAACAGTCATCATCTGAATCAGCCCTACTACTGGACAACCTTAATGAATGACAACTTGAACTTATTAGGCTGTTCATGTTCCTGTTGCAGGAAATAGGTCAGGACAACAAATACGCGGATATGTCTGAAGACGATGAGCTACAAGAAACATGTTTGAAGCTGTTTGGGAAGACAGTTGTTGTCATCCCAGACCCTAGGAAAAGATGTTTCTCAGAAACGGGCCATGAAAATGATGAGCAAATATTTCAATCCTCTAACCAAGAAACATCACAAGCCCCATTAGTTGGAGAGGTTCCAGCATATGCTGCACCGAATGGATGGCTTCTTCCTTATTCTTTCCCATTCTGTTTCGGGGAATCGACGGATGCTAGAATTGCCCCTTTACATGTATGGTGGCCGTACTACGGATTTCCTATTGGTCATCCAAGAGGATTAAGTACGGTGGTGCAGAATGAAGCTACCAATGAGAGTGATGCTGGGAAGTGCCCTTCAGTTGAATCAAGCTCAGACTCTGAGGGCAACGTGCAGACGACCCTTAAGAACTATAAAGCAGTCGAGCCGCTTCGAACGATTCAACTCCCAGAGCCAGCTTCAAATTTTGAGCTTAAACCGAGCGTAAATTCAGCCTTTGTAAGAGTGAGGACGAGCAGCAGTGGAGACCAATCGTTAAGGGGATGTGTGCGGCGCAAAAGTTGCAAAACTGAGTAACCAAAGCGGAGGTTTATCCGCATCAAGCTTAACTGAGAACAGCAGGAGCCCGTTCCCAGATATCAAGCTCCAGTGTATTTTTACCAGCAGGGATGTGTTTCCCGCTTGCACCTTAAGAAAAAGCTGCAAGTAGTTGATGTAGTGTAGACTAAAAGAAGGATTTGTAGGGATGCCAATCTCTGCCCTGTTGTTGTGTAAGGAAGGTTGAAAGTTGTTAATTCCTAATGAAATTGATTTCTGAATGACACTGGCAATTTTGTGCGTTAAGAAGTTTTTGTGTGTGTATTGCAAAGAGTTGGTGTTGTACAACACGTGTTGGCAAGAGTTGGTCTTGTACAACATGCGCGTGAATGCAGGATGCATAGAAGAAATCTGTTGCAGACCAACAAACAGCTCTATCGTTTGGATCTAAAGCACCAATTCTATTTGCGACTCCTTCGTTCTCAGTTTTTTTTTTTTTTTTTGAGAATACTGGTAATTTATTGATCACAAAACATCGTTATAAAGAGTCTCTTAGATATACTCCGGTAGACTATTGCGAATAAAAAAAAATTAACAGAGTGCTCACAAGATCTAGCTAGAGTATGTGCCGCCACATTTACCACACGACTAATATGACGGAAAACAACCGAGGAAAAACCCTCCACCATAGATTTGATATCAGAGATAACCGCACCAACAGAGGACCGATCCCGTATCGACAAATTCAACTGTTGCACCACAGACAAGCCGTCAGAAGTAAGGATGACATTTTGATATCCTTCATCACGGACAAGAGTTGTTGCACGACAAAACGCCAATGCTTCTAATAACTCCGGCATAGTGATCCCATCAAGGCACTCGCTGCAGGCAGCCAAACATTCGCTAATGTGGTTTCAGACTACCACGCTAACCCCTATCCGATGAGAATAAGCAAATAGTACTGCATCGATATTAATAAGAATCGTACCTACTGGCGGCAGAGTCTATTTAGTGACTGAATATAAGGACTCACGCCTATGATCTGGATCCAGATTGAAGATATGCAACACTATCAACTCAACATAAGTTTTAATTTTCACATCCATCCTTCGAGGATGCAACAAACCTTTATCGTTTTGTGCACCATTACGGGCTTCCTAAATATGCCACAGAGTAACAACAAAAACTGTTGCCTCCCGAGTCGAGGAACATCCTAGGAAATCGAACAGCCTCTACTTCGCATAATTCAATGTCTTGCGGTAGAGATGGAGGCCCTCTAATTTTACTTCACGCCAAACTTCACGGGCAAACTGGCAAAAGAGGAAGGAATGTTTGATACATTCCTCCCTCCCACAGAAAACACAGGTATCATTCGTTGGGATATGCCTCCGTTTCAGCTGAAAACCACACGGGAGGTAGTCATATGCGAAACACCACAACAAAATTTTCATCTTGTTCGGTGCCTTTATAGCCTAGAGTGACTTCAAATATTTTTCATCCGCGACGTACACCGATGAGAGACCACGCCCAAAGTTGCTTCGAGGGGAATAAATGCCCTCTATCCGAGCTAAAAAATATGCAGAATATACCGTATAAGACTCATATCTTGTATGTGGCCATGAAGCAAAATCCTCACTGCATTGCCTACTGATGGTGTGAGACCCCGGTGCATTTAGCTTGTAATACTTAGTCTTCCCTTGACTCTAGCATCACAAACAAAATATATCGTGTCTCGATAGATATGTGCTTCCCAGAATTGCAGCACACATACACCTTTACAAAATCATGCATCATTTCCATACAACACATAATACAAAGTCTAGCAAAAGACATACAATATATAGAGTTATTACAAAAGAGCCGACCGGCCAAATGTCAGCAAAGTAACAATAACAGCGAAAGCAAAAGGTGCCATAAGATAGCTATAAACAAAAGACGACCGGTTAGCCAACATAACCCACAAGGCAACCGACTGGGCCGCCAAGCTAGTCGCACCTGCCGCAGCACAACTCACAGAAGTTGATCCCTTGGGGATCCACTTCCTCCTCTACATACAACAAGCAATGCAGGTGAGTACAATAATGTACTCGCAAGACTTACGAGTAACAAGCCTATACATAGCTACATGAAAGCTGTAACAAAGGGGATCATTATAGGGTTAATTGGACGCGTAAACAATTTTCATTTGCAATAGTGTAATAGATTGAAGGTAATTTATCAAATCTGTTTTACATGTTGAAATAACAGCGAGGTACAATAAATAACATAAGTAACAACCTAGAGGTGACTAACCCAATAGCCACCACAACATAGCTCCCCAATTCGTACTACCCATCAAGTTTTAGTTAAAAGGTTGTAGTCTAATTCTTGTGGGAAATAACCAAGCGTGTCCATAACCTAGGACGGGGCTATTTGAATAGATTTAACCCTGCAGGGGTGTACCAATGTACCCACACTTCAGACCGCCTTTTTGTCACATGATTTAGCACACTACCAAAGGTATGCCGGCACGGCTAAGTCCTACGAAATATTTCCAATATTGTGTATCAACTACGAGCCGCTCGTATGGATAGAAACTCATACGCTTACATTATAAAGCCGAAAGTCAACTACCCATCAAGGGTAAAGCTTTCGGACAACTACAATGCTCTCAACATTTTCCCTCCTACAAAACCTCCTGCGACTCGGAGCTAACACACGCCAAAGTACTAAGTCAAGAGAGATCTCATACCCTCTAGTGTGGTTAGCATGCAAAAAGTGCTCCTCCTCCGGCGCCATCCAGATCCGGCCGCCCTCCTCCACCGCCCTCGCCCCGGCTCCTCCCCGGCGCCCTGGATCCCGTGCGCCCGAGCCTAGCCTGGCTGCACTGTCCCGGCTCCACCCCGGCCTCTCCCTCCGCCGACCCGGCTACTCCATGGCCGCCGCCGCCTTCGTCGCCTCCTACCACCGGAGCCGCGTCGACCCCATCTTCCTCGGCCCCAACCCGCGCCGACCTCGGTCTTCCCCACCGGCTGCTTCACCTCCTCGGCGTGCTCGCCGCGCCCTGGAACCCGAGCGCCGCCGCCCTCTCTTTGCGGTGCTACTCCAGCTCCTCCATGCCCGATTGCTGCATGCACCGCCTCCCGCCATCGCCAAGCCCGGAGCTGCCGGCTCGGTTGCTCCCACCGCGCCGACCTTCCGAGCCGCCGCGACAAACCTTTGATGAGCTGCTTTTGGTCCTTTCTCTTTGCGCTCTATGTGTTTGTGAATATGCCTCAAAGGATGTGTTGGTATGTCTGCAGGTGGAGCTCGCCTCGCCCGTCCCTCAGCGCCGCTCGACTTCGTCTGCGTCGCCTCCAAACTGGCCGAGCCTCCCCTGTCGGTCCGGTCCTGTAATTCCTTCTCTGAACGGCTCCTCTTTGTCGCTAAAAATGGAACTCGGCTGTGTAATCAACTCTCTCAAGGTAGCAGAGTTTACGTTTGTCAACTTATTACTCAAGTCTAATTGTCAGTTGAACGAGAAGTTAGCTTGCAATTTAATGAGATTCTTTTGTTGAAGGTTAAGCAGAGCGATTTTTCTGGAGGTAATTAGTTTTGTCAGTAAGATAATGATCCTGTTATTGCAGTAGCACTTAGTTCATATAGCTGTGTTGTTTTGTCTTTTGGTTGATCTGTAAAAGAAGTATGTAGGTGTTTAAATCTGACAAAGGGTTAGTGGCATTCTAATGCAGATAGTTAGAAAGTTTGTTGTTTCGGTTCGCTTAGTTGGGGATAAACTACTTAGATCACTCATGCTTGTGCTTAACAGTTTGAAAAGTTAATTAAGGAGATGTTGAGTTCTCAGTTTCTTTTCCCTGAGCACCGTCCTGTTGTAAGTTGTATACATAGGGAGGGCAGTCTGATTCTAGTAGGAGCACCGTCCTGTTGTAAGTTGTATGCACGCCCTAATGATATTAGTTAGCTTGTAGACGCTAGATTTTGTAACCACTTGCTCTCTTTGTTCCAAGTAGTTGCACATCGCCTACGGACAGCATGTATAGCAACTATGTCGGAACCTTTTGGAGTAGTTAGTACATGTTAGAATTAAATTGCATACCCATTGCCATTCCCTCACCTTATGTCCATTCTTTCCTCAACTTATCTTTCATGTACCGAAATATTTAAGGGGGGTAGAAGATACCTCAAAATACTTGTTAGGCATCTTGATTCCTATACTTTGATCATGCATATAGTTTCTAAATTAAGTCAAGCATGTTACGTTACTCAAGTTGCATAGAACAAGAAGCATGTGAGCATTTGCACTCTCATTCACCAAAAATTTAAAATTTGCCCTAGGACTAATTTGCACACATGCATCCCCTCGTGCATTCATCCTGTGCAATTCCTATCCCAGCCAAGCAAATAGAACTAGAGAGGTGGGATTAAGCGAGACCACCTTAAACCTTGCTTGCCTTCTTTTTCCAGACCGAATCTCGGTGTTGATACTAGATTACCATCTAACCGGTCTTTCCGTCTCATCGATCGATGCCCTTTTCACCGATCGAGTGAAGCGAGTCTTTCGTACTACCAGAAGACGACGTGAAGCATGATGTCAAATTATCTACAAATCAAGAAAGGAAAGGTTAAACAAAGCAATGGAAAGGAAAATATGGCAGCAACGCCGGATATCTTTGCGTCATGATCTTCCAAAGACTATCTCTCAAGGAAATCAAGACAACGAGATGGTGCATTTCGTTTAGAGTTGAAAAGAACCACCTAGAAAACGCTAATGAAGGACATTAGAAATCATTCGACAAGCTTTCCACTTTAGAACCTAAAACTTCAAGAACCTCTCTCGTTTGGATTTGAGTTGGGTTGCGTCGAAACCGAAAAGTGACCCCATGACCAAACCCACCTCGGTTGCCAGTCTTCGTTCGACTTCGAACTCACAGGAATCTCGGGACGAGACTTGCTTAAGGGGTAGATTTGTAACAACCCCAAAATTAGGGTTTGTATTTTAAATGTATAAAAATATTAAAGATTAAAACTTTTGTTGTATCTCTTGGTCATGCTCTTGGTTTTCTACAAACTTGTGCACAATTTTAAAATTTTGGAGATTGTATTAAAATTTGTGTTGAAATTTCAAACTTTTAAACTTAAACTCCGTTTCTATTTGAATTCCAGAAGAATGTGTGAATGAAAGTTTCCAAAAATAATTTATTCAAATACTAGATTATTTATATTGAATTTTAATTATTTTTACCAAATTTTTAGAAGTCATTTTGCCATCACCAAAATTCAAATCAAAACTCAAATGCAGATTTGAAAATGATTTAATTCTAGCAAATTTCAGTATGTTAAGTAATTGCAATTATTTTTCCTAAGTCTTAGTTGATTCTTAGAATGCCCACAAAATTTTCGGGATGTTTAGAATTTTATTTCTATTTCAAACCGTAGGTCAAACTTGTGTTATTTTCGGTCAAATACTAAAACTCTAAATCCTAAACCTAGCCGAACATCGTTCCTCCTACCGAACCTCTTCGCCACTCGGGTCCGACCGAACCACCTCGCCTTGAGCCACTCTCCCTCCTCGCCGACGGATCGACCCCACGGCGGGACCTTCCTCCACGCGGCACTGCACTCGCCACCACCAAGGCTTAGCATCATGCGGCCGCTCGCTGAAAGCCGCTGCCAGCGTCACCAAACCGCCCCCGATTTGCTCGCTTTCGTGCGCATCGACCGCGCGCCTTAACTCCCAGGTCACCTCCGCGACACTGTACTACTGGCCTCCAGCCATTCCCGCGCCATCACCTCCCGAGCCCATACCGAAGTTCCGCCGGGTGTGTCGTCGGCCACCTTAAAGCCCTGCGCCATGCCTCGCATTTGAGCAAACCGCCGAGCCACCACCGAGAGCATCGCCTCCCCTGGCCTATATGAGAGTTTCTAGAGCACCACCCATTGACTCTCTTTGCCACTCTTCTTTCCCTCCCTCTTCTCCTCCACAAAAGCTCCAGAGAATGTCGCCGCCGCCCCTTAGAGCTGCCGCCGCCTCCCAGCTCCTCTGCGTGCTGCCACCGCCTTTCCCCCACCGAGCGCGCCTCTTCCCCGGCCGTCGGCCTCTTCAGCAGCCCCGCCACCTCGGTGCTCTCCCCTCTGGTTCCGCCGGGCCTACGCGGCCGCCACCTCGAGCGCCATGCGGCTCCTCCTCCGCGCCATCCAGATCCGCCGCCTCCTCCACCGCCTCGCCGGCTCCTCCCGGCGCCACGATCCGTGGCGCCGAGCCCACTGGCTGCTCTGTCCCGGCCCGCCCGCCTCTCCTCCGCGACCCGGCTACTCCATGGCCGCCGCGCCGTCGCCTCCTACCACCGAGTCGCGTCGACCCCATCTTCCTCGGCCCCAACCGCGCCGACCTTGGTCTTCCCGCGGCCGCTTCACCTCCTCGTGCTCGCCGCGCCTCGCGCTCGAACCCGAGCGCCGCCCCTCTGCTGCGGTGCTACTCCGGCTCCTCCATGCCCCGATCTTTGCATGCACCGCCTCCCGCCATCGCCAAGCCCGAGCTGCCCCGGCTCGGTTGCCCCACCGCCGCCGACCTTCCGACCGCCGGCGACAAACCTTTGATGAGCTGCTTTTGGTCCTTTCTCTTTGCGCTCTATGTGTTTGTGAATATGCCTCAAAGGATGTGTTGGTATGTCTGCAGGTGGAGCTCGCCTCGCCCGTCCCTCAGCGCCGCTCGACTTCGTCTGCGTCGCCTCCAAACTGGCCGAGCCTCCCCTGTCGGTCCGGTCCTGTAATTCCTTCTCTGAACGGCTCCTCTTTGTCGCTAAAAATGGAACTCGGCTGTGTAATCAACTCTCTCAAGGTAGCAGAGTTTACGTTTGTCAACTTATTACTCAAGTCTAATTGTCAGTTGAACGAGAAGTTAGCTTGCAAGGTAATGAGATTCTTTTGTTGAAGGTTAAGCAGAGCGATTTTTCTGGAGGTAATTAGTTTTGTCAGTAAGATAATGATCCTGTTATTGCAGTAGCACTTAGTTCATATAGCTGTGTTGTTTTGTCTTTTGGTTGATCTGTAAAAGAAGTATGTAGGTGTTTAAATCTGACAAAGGGTTAGTGGCATTCTAATGCAGATAGTTAGAAAGTTTGTTGTTTCGGTTCGCTTAGTTGGGGATAAACTACTTAGATCACTCATGCTTGTGCTTAACAGTTTGAAAAGTTAATTAAGGAGAAGTTGAGTTCTAAGTTTCTTTTCCCTGAGCACCGTCCTGTTGTAAGTTGTATACATAGGGAGGGAAGTCTGATTCTTGTAGGAGCAGTCAAGGCAATCTGAATGATTGGGATTGCTCTGTAGGCTAGTGCCATTCTAACATAAGTGCTGAGAAAGCCTCTGATTCAATTAGTACTTTAGCCGTGGGTTGTGATTAGTTAATCACTCAAATGGTTTAACCAATTTGAAGATTGAGTCTTGAAAGAAGATAGGTTTGCAGACTCCTTTTCAAAGAATGCTTTGTGCCATGCGTCGCTTGAATAGTAGAGGTGTTGAGGTTTGATGCATGGACTAGCGATCAAGAGGCTTTTGGTTTTGATGTTTAGTTAGAAAATGTCATTGATTTGTGTAGTTAAGAGTGTTGTGATGATAGCTTAGAGGTTCAGATCAGTGGATGAATCGAATTAGTGGGAATTGCTGCTAGCATACACTTATACCTCTTTTGCATCAGTTAGTGTTTAGTTTAAGAAATCTAAAGGTGAGTCAATAATAGCAGTGATAGTTTTCTGAGTAGTTTGGCACTATGGTAGCTGCATCTTTGAAAAATTAGTTAGCATCCACATGTTAGTCGTGTGGTGCTTCGGTCTGTGCATAGTTAAGTCCAATTTTGGTTAGAAATCTGATTAGCATCTAGTAGTTGGCCAATGAGCTAGTCAGCATTCCAATAGCTAATTTGTTTTTCTAAATGAACTTATAGCAGTAATAGTTGCATAGAATAGTTAGTTAATTAAAATGTGATAATATGTTATAGCTAAAAGATGTGCACACAATCACCATCAAAGTCTGTCGAAAGAGGAGAGCATATAAGAGGATTGTTTTTGACTGTATGATTATCGTGAAAAATGTGAGTTTGGAAAGAGCATAAGAGGAAATCCTATCTAATTTAAATTAACTCCGAATCATCTAATTTGTTGTTCCTAAATTCATAATCTATCTTCTGTGTGTTTGATTTTTGATTACTGTTGGCGTTCTGGTGTTTATTCGCTCTTTTTCGCTTTTGTCAGTTTTTATCGTTAGATGACGATGATATCGAGAGTGATCCTCTGCAGCAAGTCGAATATCTCAAACAAAGCAAAGGCAAGCAGTTTGATCATATCCAGTTCATTCCCATTATTTTCAAGTCTAATATTTTGTTTAACCTGTATGTATGCATGCTTTTGTGTCAAAGTAATTTTGTCGATTAGAGGTAGTTAATCCCATTGCAATCGCTGTTCTGAAATGGTTCACCGCCACTACCTTAGGAATATTATTCTCACCGGTGAATTAGAGCCCGGTGAATGATTTAGGGCCTTTTATTTGTCTTTGCGATATGATGCTTAGCAATGCTTAGATACCGGTAGAATTGGGCGGTTATCGACTTAGTCGGTAACTTTGATCACACAAATTATTATATCTTTATATTTCAGCCTCTGTGCTATGATTACTGGTGAAAACTAAAAACTAAAAACAAAATGATTTCGACGCGGGCACAATGGTAAGATGGTGTGATTCTTGGGTGTGACTGGAATGGTGCCCGGGTCAATTAAGGACCGAACATCTTGTGAGTACCTGTTATCCAGGCATTTCGGCGTGCTAACCACACTAGAGTATATGGGACCTCTCTTGACCTAGTACTTTGGCGTGTATTGGCTCCGGGTCGCAGGAGGTCGCAGGAGGGATGGAGGTGGGAGCATGGTAGTTGTCCGAAAAGCTTTATCCTGAGTGGGTAGTTGTCTTTTCGGCTTTACCATGTAAGCGTATGGATTTCTATCCATACGAGCGGCTCGTAGTTAATACACAATATTGGAAAACGTCTTGTTAGACTTAGCCGTGCCTGCATACCAAAGGAAGTATGCTAACCGTGGCTGGTGGAAAGGCGGTCTAAAGTGTGGGTACATTGGTACACCCCTGCAGGGTTAAAAACTATTCGAATAGCCTCGTCCTAGGTGATGGACACGCTTGGGTAAGCTTTTCAAGAGTTAGACTACAACATTTTAATTAAAACTTGATGGGTTGGTATGAACGGACGTTCATACTATTGTTGTGATGGCCATTGGGTTGGTCATCTCCAGGATGTCTTTTTGTCACTACTTACTGTATCGTTGTTATTTCTGCAAATAAAAGTTGAATTGTTAAAACTGCCTTCAAAACTATTACATTATTGCAAAAGAAAACTTGCTTTCTGCTAAAAGTAAGTCCAGAGCCCCCTCCACTTAAATAAAGCTTGCATGTAGTTAAATTATAGTTCTGTTACCCTTACACGTCAGTCTTGCGAGTACAAAAACAATTTTTGTACTCAGATGCTTTGCTTAATGTTTTTGTTGCAGAGGAAGAAGGTGAGCCCCAAGGGCTTCCCTTTTGTGAGATACGCTTCGGGTTTGACGACTAGCTTGGCGGCCCGGTTGGTTGCCTTGTGGGTAAAGGCACACTAATTGGCTCTTTTATTTATCGCCATCTTATGGCTTTTGCTTCCGCTGTGTAGTTTGTTATTTATCTTGTAAGTTCTTTCTGTTGTATTTATTGAAGTTTTATTATTGTAACCTCTTGCGGTATGGAATTGATGCTTGATTTTGTAACGGGGTGTGTATACTGCATTTCTGGGAAGTATACATATCCTGAGGCTTGGTTTATTTGAATTGTAATGCTAGGGTCAATGGAAGGCTAAGCATTACAAGTCGAATAAATCGGGGTCCTCACAAAGTTGGTATCAGAGCTGTACTGACCGTAGAAACCCCTAGCTTGGTCGTTATTAGGATATTTTGAAAAACTTATTTTCAAAATGTCAAATGGGTTATGAAAACTTAAGTAAGATCTCAGATTTTACTCCTTATCTATCTTAGCTTGCTCATCTTGCCTTATTCTTGTTGAGTTTTCGAAAAAGTTGCTCCCCTCTCTTCTCCTTTCAAAGTTAGTTGGTTATCGGTTAAATTCGGTTCGGGGAATAATGACAGTTGAAAATATAAAGTGTTAGTTGTTATTTAGTGAAGATTTGAAGCACTCGGAGTTGAAGCACTCATCTCGGAGCTCGGATGCAAAATCTGGACAGCAAGTACAAGTTTTGGACTGCGAGCACTTAGTTCGTCGTTAGGATTAAAAATGAGATGATAAATCAACTAAAACTCATGCATTAAAAGGGTAAGATGTGATATTAGATGGCTAGTGCCCAATGCACCCTTATATGGTTTTTGCCATGCCTTTTAGATGCGTTAGAACTTGAGTCGTGTTCTAAAATTTTATCATCCTAAACGATTGCTCGTTCATTCAATACGAGTTAGTCGTACCGGGAAGGAAATCTTTTGCTTTGTGATTTTGCACTGATCTTATGCTTTCATACAAACATTTGGAGTTCATTTATTGTTATGTGTTTGCAATCGGGTTAGGGTAATGTCAATTTCCCCTAGACGATGCCTTATTGCGATATTAGGGTTAAAATTAGGGTTTACTCTTAGAGTATGCACGCCCTAATGATATTAGTTAGCTTGTAGACGCTAGATTTTGTAACCACTTGCTCTCTTTGTTCCAAGTAGTTGCACATCGCCTACGGACAGCATGTATAGCAACTATGTCGGAACCTTTTGGAGTAGTTAGTACATGTTAGAATTAAATTGCATACCCATTGCCATTCCCTCACCTTATGTCCATTCTTTCCTCAACTTATCTTTCATGTACCGAAATATTTAAGGGGGGTAGAAGATACCTCAAAATACTTGTTAGGCATCTTGATTCCTATACTTTGATCATGCATATAGTTTCTAAATTAAGTCAAGCATGTTATGTTACTCAAGTTGCATAGAACAAGAAGCATGTGAGCATTTGCACTCTCATTCACCAAAAATTTAAAATTTGCCCTAGGACTAATTTGCACACATGCATCCCCTCGTGCATTCATCCTGTGCAATTCCTATCCCAGCCAAGCAAATAGAACTAGAGAGGTGGGATTAAGCGAGACCACCTTAAACCTTGCTTGCCTTCTTTTTTCTGCACTGAATCCTGGTGTTGATACTAGATTACCATCTAACCAGTCTTTCCGTCCCATCGATCGATGCCCCTTTTCAGTCGACTGAGTGAAGCCGAGTCTTTCGTACTACCAGAAGACGACGTGAAGCATGATGTCAAATTATCTACAAATCAAGAAAGGAAAGGTTAAACAAAGCAATGGAAATGAAAATATGGCAGCAACGTCAGGATACTGCGTCATGATCTTCCAGCACTATCTCTGAAGGAAATCAAGACAACAGATGGTGCATTTCGTTTAGAGTTGAAAAGAACCACCTAGAAAACGCTTAACAGAAGGACATTAGAAATCATTCGACAAGCTTTCCACTTTAGAACCTAAAACTTCTGAAGAACCTCTCTGGTTTCGGATTTGAGTTCGGGTTGCGTCGAAATCCGAAAAGTGACCCCATGACCAAACCCACCTCGGTTGCCACAGTCTTTCGTTCCGACTTCCAAACTACCGGAATCTCGGGACGAGATTCTGTTTAAGGGGGGTAGATTTGTAACAACCCCAAAATTAGGGTTTGTATTTTAAATGTATAAAAATATTAAAGATTAAAACTTTTGTTGTATCTCTTGGTCATGCTCTTGGTTTTCTACAAACTTGTGCACAATTTTAAAATTTTGGAGATTGTATTAAAATTTGTGTTGAAATTTCAAACTTTTAAACTTAAACTCCATTTCTATTTGAATTCCAGAAGAATGTGTGAATGAAAGTTTCCAAAAATAATTTATTCAAATACTAGATTATTTATATTGAATTTTAATTATTTTTACCAAATTTTTAGAAGTCATTTTGCCATCACCAAAATTCAAATCAAAACTCAAATGCAGATTTGAAAATGATTTAATTCTAGCAAATTTCAGTATGTTAAGTAATTGCAATTATTTTTCCTAAGTCTTAGTTGATTCTTAGAATGCCCACAAAAATTTTCAGGATGTTTAGAATTTTATTTCTATTTCAAACCGTAGGTCAAACTTGTGTTATTTTCGGTCAAATACTAAAACTCTAAATCCTAAACCTAGCCGAGCACTGTTCCTCCTACCGAACCTCTTCGCCACTCGGGTCTGACCGAACCACCTCGCCCGAGCCACTCTCCCTCCCTCGCTGACGGATCGACCCCACCGGCAGGACCTTCCCTCCACGCGGCAGCTGCACCAGCTTCACCCGCGCTCTTAGCACTGCGACCGCTCCGCCGAGCTTCGCTCGCCAGCGTCACCAAACCGCCCCCGATGTGCTCGCTTTCGTGCGCATCGACCGCGCGCCTTAACTCCCAGGTCACCTCCGCGACACTGTACTACTGGCCTCGAGCCATTCCCGCGCCATCACCTCCCGAGCCCATACCGAAGTTCCGCCGGGTGTGTCGTCGGCCACCTTAAAGCCCTGCGCCATGCCTCGCATTTGAGCAAACCGCCGAGCCACCACCGAGAGCATCGCCTCCCCTGGCCTATTTGA
Source organism: Ampelocalamus luodianensis (assembly GCA_036346255.1). Classification (NCBI taxonomy): domain Eukaryota; kingdom Viridiplantae; phylum Streptophyta; class Magnoliopsida; order Poales; family Poaceae; genus Ampelocalamus; species Ampelocalamus luodianensis. The sequence goes on from CM070627.1 coordinate 699,727, forward strand.
GAGTTTCTAGAGCACCACCCATTGACTCTCTTTGCCACTCTTCTTTCCCTCCCTCTTCTCCTCCACAAAAGCTCCAGAGAATGTCGCCGCCGCCCCTTAGAGCGCCGCCGCCTCCCAGCTCCTCTGCGTGCTGCCACCGCCTTTCCCCCACCGAGCGCGCCTCTTCCCCGGCCGTCGGCATCTTCAGCAGCCCGCCACCCCTGGTGCCTCTCCCCTCTGGTGCCACTTCCGCCCCAGCTACGCCGGCCGCCACCTCGAGCGCCATGCGGCTCCTCCTCCGGCGCCATCCAGATCCGGCCGCCCTCCTCCACCGCCTCGCCGGCTCCTCCCGCGCCTCGATCCGTGGCGCCGAGCCCACTGGCCGCTCTGTCCCGCCCGCCCGGCCTCTCCTCCGCCGACCCGCTACTCCATGGCCGCCGCGCTTGCCGCCTCCTACCACCGGAGCCGCGTCGACCCCATCTTCCTCGGCCCCAACCCGCGCCGACCTTGGTCTTCCCCGCCGGCTGCTTCACCTCCTCGGCGTGCCCGCCGCGCCCTGCGCCCTGGAACCCGAGCGCCACCGGCCCCCTCTGATGCCGGTGCTACTCCAGCTCCTCCATGCCCCGATTGCTGCATGCACCGCCTCCCCGCCATCGCCAAGCCCCGGAGATGCCCCGACTCGGTTGCCCCACCGCCGCCGACCTTCCGACCGCCGGCGACAAACCTTTGATGAGCTGCTTTTGGTCCTTTCTCTTTGCGCTCTATGTGTTTGTGAATATGCCTCAAAGGATGTGTTGGTATGTCTGCAGTGGAGCCCGCCTCGCCGTCCCTCGCGCGCTCGACCGCTCTGCGTCGCCTCCAAATCGCCGAGCCTCCTGCCGGTCCGGCCCCTGTAATTCCTTCTCGAACGGCTCCTCTTTGTCGCTAAAAATGGAACTCTTGTGTAATCAACTCTCTCAAGGTAGCGAGTTTACGTTTGTCAACTTATTACTCAAGTCTAATTGTCGGTTGAACGAGAAGTTAGCTTGCAAGGTAATGAGATTCTTTTGTTGAAGGTTAAGCGAGCGATTTTTCCGGAGGTAATTAGTTTTGTCGAGAAGATAATGATCCTGTTATTGCAAAGTAGCACTTAGTTCATATAGCTGTGTTGTTTTGTCTTTTGGTTGATCTGTAAAAGAAGTATGTAGGTGTTTAAATCTGACAAAGGGTTAGTGGCATTCTAATGCGATAGTTAGAAAGTTTGTTGTTTGGTTCGCTTAGTTGGGGATAAACTACTTAGATCACTCATGCTTGTGCTTAACAGTTTGAAAAGTTAATTAAGGAGAAGTTGAGTTCTAAGTTTCTTTTCCCTGAGCACCGTCCTGTTGTAAGTTGTATACATAGGGAGGGAAGTCTGATTCTTGTAGGAGCAGTCAAGGCAATCTGAATGATTGGGATTGCTCTGTAGGCTAGTGCCATTCTAACATAAGTGCTGAGAAAGCCTCTGATTCAATTAGTACTTTAGCCGTGGGTTGTGATTAGTTAATCACTCAAATGGTTTAACCAATTTGAAGATTGAGTCTTGAAAGAAGATAGGTTTGCAGCACTCCTTTTCAGCAATGCTTTGTGCTGTCTGTCAGTTGAATAGTAGAGGTGTTGAGGTTTGATGCATGGACTAGCAGATCAGTAGGCTTTTGGTTTTGATGTTTAGTTAGAAAATGTCATTGATTTGTGTAGTTAAGAGTGTTGTGATGATAGCTTAGAGGTTCAGATCAGTGGATGAATCGAATTAGTGGGAATTGCTGCTAGCATACACTTATACCTCTTTTGCATCAGTTAGTGTTTAGTTTAAGAAATCTAAAGGTGAGTCAATAATAGCAGTGATAGTTTTCTGAGTAGTTTGGCACTATGGTAGCTGCATGCTGAAAAATTAGTTAGCATCCACATGTTAGTCGTGTGGTGCTTCGGTCTGTGCATAGTTAAGTCCAATTTTGGTTAGAAATCTGATTAGCATCTAGTAGTTGGCCAATGAGCTAGTCAGCATTCCAATAGCTAATTTGTTTGTCTAAATGAACTTATAGCAGTAATAGTTGCATAGAATAGTTAGTTAATTAAAATGTGATAATATGTTATAGCTAAAAGATGTGCACACAATCACCATCAAAGTCTGTCGAAAGAGGAGAGCATATAAGAGGTTTGTTTTTGACTGTATGATTATCGTGAAAAATGTGAGTTTGGAAAGAGCATAAGAGGAAATCCTATCTAATTTAAATTAACTCCGAATCATCTAATTTGTTGTTCCTAAATTCATAATCTATCTTCTGTGTGTTTGATTTTTTATTACTGTTGGCGTTCTGGTGTTTATTCGCTGTTTTTCGCTTTTGGCAGTTTTTATCGTTAGATGACGTTGATATCGAGAGTGATCCTCTGCAGCAAGTCGAATATCTCAAACAAAGCAAAGGCAAGCAGTTTGATCATATCCAGTTCATTCCCATTATTTTCAAGTCTAATATTTTGTTTAACCTGTATGTATGCATGCTTTTGTGTCAAAGTAATTTTGTCGATTAGAGGTAGTTAATCCCATTGCACTGTTGCCCTGAAATGGTTCACCCCTGCCACTACCTTAGGAATATTATTCTCACCGGTGAATTAGAGCCCGGTGAATGATTTAGGGCCTTTTATTTGTCTTTGCGATATGATGCTTAGCAATGCTTAGATACCGGTAGAATTGGGCGGTTATCGACTTAGTCGGTAACTTTGATCACACAAATTATTATATCTTTATATTTCAGCCTCTGTGCTATGATTCTTGGTGAAAACTAAAACTAAAAACAAAATGATTTCGACGGGCACAATGGTAAGATGGTGTCATTCTTGGGTGTGATTGGAATGGTGCCCGGTCAATTAAGGACCGAACATCTTGTGAGTACACTGTTATCCAGCATTTCGGCGTGCTAACCACACTAGAGTATATGGGACCTCTCTTGACCTAGTACTTTGGCGTGTATTGGCTCCGGTCGCAGGAGGTCGCAGGAGGGATGGAGGTGGGAGCATGGTAGTTGTCCGAAAAGCTTTATCCTGAGTGGGTAGTTGTCTTTTCGGCTTTACCATGTAAGCGTATGGATTTCTATCCATACGAGCGGCTCGTAGTTAATACACAATATTGGAAAACGTCTTGTTAGACTTAGTCGTGCCTGCATACCAAAGGAAGTATGCTAACCGTGGCTGGTGGAAAGGCGGTCTAAAGTGTGGGTACATTGGTACACCCCTGCAGGGTTAAAAACTATTCGAATAGCCTCGTCCTAGGTGATGGACACGCTTGGGTAAGCTTTTCAAGAGTTAGACTACAACATTTTAATTAAAACTTGATGGGTTGGTATGAACGGACGTTCATACTATTGTTGTGATGGCCATTGGGTTGGTCATCTCGGGATGTCTTTTGTCACTACTTACTGTATCGTTGTTATTTCTGCAAATAAAAGTTGAATTGTTAAAACTGCCTTCAAAACTATTACATTATTGCAAAAGAAAACTTGCTTTCTGCTAAAAGTAAGTCCAGAGCCCTCCACTTAAATAAAGCTTGCATGTAGTTAAATTATAGTTCATTACCCTTACACGTCGGTCTTGCAGTACAAAAACAATTTTTGTACTCGGATGCTTTGCTTAATGTTTTGTTGCAGAGGAAGAAGGTGAGCCCCAAGGGCTTCCCTTTGTGAGATACGCTCGGTTTGACGACTAGCTTGGCGGCCGGTTGGTTGCCTTGTGGGTAAAGGCACACTAATTGGCTCTTTATTTATCGCCATCTTATGGCTTTTGCTTCATTGTGTAGTTTGTTATTTATCTTGTAAGTTCTTTCATTGTATTTATTGAAGTTTTATTATTGTAACCTCTTGCGGTATGGAATTGATGCTTGATTTTGTAACGGGGTGTGTATACTGCATTTCTGGGAAGTATACATATCCTGAGGCTTGGTTTATTTGAATTGTAATGCTAGGGTCAATGGAAGGCTAAGCATTACAAGTCGAATAAATCGGGGTCCTCACAGTCGACAACCGCCCAAGTCTACCGGTAGCTAAGCATGACTAAACAACATTAACTCGTACTACTAAGTGATAAGGGCTCATCCAACGAACCCCAAGTCACAACAAGATAATCCTAGGCTCAGTAGTAGAGGATAAACATTTGCCTACAGATTATGCATCTAATGGGTCAACTAATCGACAATAGTTTAAAACAAGATAGCAATGCATACGTAAAATTTGCAAACAATATATTAGAATTTGAAAATAATAGGAGCAATATGATCAAATGATGCTACATCTGCTTGCCTTGCTGGAAGTCCTCTTGCTGCAGAGGGTCACTTTCGGGTTCGACAAATTCTTCGGATCCTAACGCAAGAACGCGAAAATCCAATAAGAACGAAGAACACCGAAAGAAACTCAAAAGTCAAAGTCATCTAAATTCCATGAAATTCACACAGAAACAAGGGTATGATTTTAAATGAATTTAGCAGCAAGAATCGTGTCATTTGGACTAAACATGCAAAAGTTATAGCCTAAACAATTTCACTCAGCCTGAAAATTCAAATTAAATTAATTTTGGTTACTGTTCATGGCACAATTTTTCAGAAAAATCTAGAACCTGAAATTTTTATGGTAGGTAGAACATGGCATTCTAAGAACAGCAAAACTGGATTTGCTTTATTTGGAGTTAATTTGAATTACTTATGATTTTTCTAAGTTGTAAAAGTAGTACTAAGTTAATTTTAGAAGTAAAGACCTACATGAAACACATTCTATGCTAACACATATTAACATAGGAAACTAACATATTTTAGTTTGCTCAGTTTGGAATCACAGGGAATTACTTATGTATTTTTGAAGTTTTAATGAATTTCTAGACAACATTTTATGTTAACACAAGTTAATACAGTTTATACTATTTTCTGCTACAAAACAGTACCTAAACATATTTTTGGATTAAAGTTTAGGTAAACAGGAATTTATTCCAATAGAAATCATCTAAAAAGGAGCTAAAATAAAATAGCTATGCACATTTAAAAATTAAAGCATTTAACAGTTTGAAAATAAAGACTCCCGGCTGCTCCAAAATAACTAAGTCCAACGGAGAGGTCGTGACCATTGAGATCGAATCCAACGGCCCCGACGAGTGAACGCACAGCGCATGCGAAGCCCCGCGCGTAGGATCTCCACGCGCACTGAGGAGGTCGTGACCGTCAGATCCAATTCTGACGGTCCAGATCTACAAGGGAAGGTCCTAAGGGATAGCTCTAAAGGAGGAGGTCTGGGACGGCCAAGATCTACCAAAGGAGATCCCTGGACAGCCAAGATCTAGACTAGGGAGGTCCTAACAGCTAAGATCTTCGTGGGAGAAAATCTTAACAGTCAAGATTGAACTGAAGAAGGTCCTGACGGCTAAGATTTCACAGGGAGGTCTTAACGGTAGAGGTCTAAACGGAGGGAGGTCCCGACGGCTAAGATCTCACGGGGAAGGTCTTAACGGTCAAGATCAACGCGGGGGAGGTCTGCAAGGACAAGGTCTTAACGGTCCAGATCTCCACTAGGAGGTCCTGAACGGTCAAGATCTGCCCGGGGTGGTCCTAAGGGTTAAGACATGCGGGAAGGGGAGGTCCTAGGGTTTTCTTTACAAAAGACCAAGGGGTGGTCTTTTGCAAAGAGAACCCCAAGGGCGGTCCCGAGGGTGGTTTTTACAAAAACGACCACGGGGTGGTCTTTTCGCACGGAGGTGATTCTAACGGTGAAGATTAAAACCTGGGAGGTCCTAAACGGCTAGGATCTAACCCGGGAGGTCCTGTGACTAAGGTTTTCGCAGAGAAAGATCCTACGGTGAAGATCTAACCCGAGGTGGCCCTAAACGGCTATGATGAACCCTAGGAGGTCCAGCACTTTGTCAAAATCACGACAGTAGTACAAAGCACCGTACTTTGCCCACCGGCTTGCCGACGACAACCACGGCCACGACGGTGCAAGCCAACGGTGCCAAAACGTGCACAATACTATTGCGAACCAAATGAGGGTACTCTCGACGGCGGAGCTGGCATAGAACGCCGAAGAGGGGGGAGGAGCAACTACGGCAATATACGAAAACGCGAAAAGCTCCGCGACGACCTAATCTAGCAGGTGCTCGAGCTCTAAGCGGCTATTGTGAACGCACCATAGTACGGAGGAGGCCCGAAGGAGGTCAGAGAAGTCCTGGCGGCGGAGACCGACGCTGGAGTTGAAGACGACAACGAGGACCAGAAGCAATTTGCGATAGCTTTGCGATGGTCCATAGGAGGTCCAAGAGCAATTTGTTGACCAAGGGCACTCACCGGGGTTGGGGAAGAAGAAGACCACCTACGGTCGAAATCCGCGCAACTCCGATTCAAACTGCTCCTGTGAAAGCAACCCAAAATGGAGTTAGGGACAAGATTTGCGACCCCCAAAGGTCCAACGGGAAACGAAAAGCTGGGCAAGAGGAGCACTGGAGCCCTGTCGCCCACGATGAGCTTGGAAGGTCGAAAATGGCGGAAATGATTGCTCTCGGTGATTGCGCTCAAACACAGAGAGAGAGAGGGCAAGGGTGACAAGAAATGCTGAAGGGCAACCCCAGGAAGGCTCGGAGGCCCTCAAATAGCCTCAAGGTCAACCGCGGTGCGAAAACCAGCACGCGGGGACGAAACCAAAAAGGCGACAAGACCTAAAGCTTCCACTAGCGCCGAAATGTCAACAGCGGTGCATCGGACAAGGCTAGACAACGACACGGGACGGAACGGGCTCGAGCCGCTGAGTAGGGCCCCGCTGGTGACCAGGCTCGCGCGCACTGCCATGGCGCTGCCGCGCACGAGCGTGAGGGGAAGAAGAAGAACAACGGAGGAGGTCGGGGAGGTCATGGGTGGTCAGATCAAAATGGACGGCTGCGATTGAATCGAACCACTCGGAGGTCCAGCGCCCCCAGGGGAGGTCTGAGGCGTTGGATGGAAATCCAACGACCGAAAACTACGCGCCCGAGTGCGCTTACTGACCTGGCTCGACCGAGCCAAGTGATTGGTCTCGAGTCTGACTCAAGCCCGAGTCGGACTCAGCCCTAAGGTTTGAAATTAAGGTTTTGATTTGAGCTGATCTTTGGGGAATTGTTTAAGGTAGCAAAACAACTCCAAAATTTCTGAACTTTTTATAGGAAATTGCTAACCTTGACATTGACCTTGTATAAATTTTTCAGAGGTTTTCATGTAGTACATTTGCCTCCAAAAATTATGCAAGGTGCTGAGCTAGGGTTTGACTAAAAATCAAACAAGTTTGACTGCCCTCTAAAAATATTCAAACAATTTCTAATAATTGTGAAATTTTTCAGAGGGGTCACCCATTAACCCTAGAACTTAGGAAAATTATTTCCAAGGAATGGTCACAAGGTTTGACAAGAATGTTTTTGAAGGGCAAGGTTTAGGTCAAAATGACTTGTGACTTTGTATTTCTATAATTCCTTCGCAAGAATTTTTCAGAACATGCTGGAAATACAAGATGTAAGAAAAGTTTTTAATTTTTACACATTTTCTTACATTTGAAACACAAGCCAAAACTTGGGATGATACAGATAGGCACTTGGATAATCTGATCAGCCACCACCTCAGGGAAGATAGAACGAACCAGGTCAACATCCCAAGAACCATGCTCTTCCTGTATAAGAAAATCAACTGTTTGTTCTGCAGTTAGGGGCACCAGCGGCTGAACCAGATTGGGTGCACTACTGAGTATCCAGTTATCAGATAAGATTTTAATATTTTTACTATTGCCAACTCCCCATCGTACACCCTTCCACGGCAATTCCTTCCCAAACCAAATACTCCTCCAAGTATACAAAGAAGATCTTGGACGAGGGGCATCCCAAAAATCACAGTTAGGAAAGTAACGACCCTTCAACACCTTCGCACAAAGCGACCCCGGCTCCATCATTAGCCACCAACCCTGACGACCTAACATGGCTTGATTGAAGAGCACAAGATCACGAAAGCCCATGCCGCCCAAAGCTTTAGGTGTAGACAACCAGTCTCAAAAGTGCCAATGCAATTTCTTCTTGCCGTTCTCAACACCCCACCCGTGATTAGTGATGGAGGTTTTCATTTTCTTACACGTCGAGACCGGCAGCTGGAAGCAACCCATAACATAAGTTGGAATAGCCTGGATCACCGATTGTAACATGACTACTTTCTCCGTTGTCACGGTCGGTCAATCCATCTATTGATTCGCTTCCACACTCTATCGGGCAAGAAATGAAGAGAACTCATCGGTGATCGACTCACCTCAGTTGGCATCCGTATAAGATCGAGGAGACTGACTAGAGGGGGGTGAATAGTCATTTCTAAAAAAAACTCTAAGGCTAAAACCGATTTCTAATGCGGAAGCTAACAACAATTCGGTTTTACACAATTAAAGCCTAAATCAACTAGTCTTTACTAAGTGCACCAATAATATAAGACTATTGATAATGATAGCAATCATACAAAGATATGTAAGCAATTTAATTCTAGAAATATAAATTACAATAGAGTAAAGCACAAGAGAATAAAGCACAAGAGAACAAACCACAATGACACAATGATGTTTTACCGTGGTGTTCGGAGACTTGCCGGTCTCCCCTAATCCACATTGAGGTAAGCCCAACCACGTTGGACCGGCTCCACAACTTGAGCCAACACCTCCGAGGTAAGTCCAACCACTTGTACTAGTTCACCACTCGAACCAACACCTCGATCCACTCGGAGTTGCTCTTCCTCCACTCCGGAGATGGCGAGCACCAAACTACTCACAACTGTCGGGTCTTCTCATAAGCTTCTTGAGAAGATCATCGGACCACGATGCCTCCACGTCGTCTAGGTGTCGGCAAACACCAAGAGTAATAAGTCGAAGCCTCTCGTTTGACTCTCACCAAGTGCAACACATGCACAATTGGATGATCAATCCAATTCTAGTTGCAACACATGCAACTAGTCCCTCTCTCTTTGCTCACAAGATGCAACACATGCGCAATTGAGAGGAGAAACTCACACTAGCTCAAGAGAATGAAATTGGATGCCAAGAGTTGCCCTCCAACCGGTCAAGGTGAGTATTTACAGCCCACACACAAAAACTAGCCGTTGGAGGAGAATCTCATCAAAATCGGGAAACCGGTCCGGCCAGCAGCACAGGCCCGTCGGTCCGAAGCTCTGGCAACACTATAAAAATAGCCATTACATACAATATTCAGTCAGTTCGCCCTCACAAGGTCCGATCTGACCGGACCCCTAGTCAGTCCGGGCCTTTCGGGTGGAAGAAATCCAACAAACATGCCCTCTGGAAAATGTTGACCGACCTTATAAGGGCGGTCAGTCTATAGGTATATGGGCGGTCAGTCCAGGCTTTCAACTGCGGTTAGTCCGGCCCTGGATTTCAACACAGACGACACTCGAAAAAATGGTCATAACTTTTGACTCCGATGTCGGGATTGAGTGATCTTGGATTCTATTGAAATCTTATTCAGAGAGATAGACAACCTACTTGATTGCATGATCTTAAACACATTAGATCAATGCATAAAGCACAAGAACTTCAGAGAGTCACAACCATGATCTAAGTCCAAGGAGAATAGCAACAAGCAATCTTAGACCATGTCAAGGAAAAATGCATAAATCCCAACAATTTGCAAAATACATTTACAAACTTAGATCATGCCACAAGAAGTAGCTACATGGACTTCAACCATTTGCAAAGTATAATCACATGCTACAAGGATTAGACACATGAGCTTCAACAATTTGCAAAACACATTCGTAAATAATAGCATCATGCCACGGAGAGCTAGAGCAAGCGGGATTGAGCTATCAACACATGATGAGACTCAAGCTACTAGATAAGATCCCTCTTAATAGTACGGCAACCTATACTAGCAATCCGGTCTTTCAACCAAACACCAAGACCGGTAAACGATTAGGAACACATCCTTAGCCCTAACTAGTCATACCTTTGCTTTGAGTATCTTGAAGCTTGATGACGCACATCTTCTCTTTAAGTCCGGGTTATTGTCTTGATCTGCATCAACCTATGATGCGTCCTTCGCGTGCCTTCCATCAACACATGATGGGTCTTCTCTTGACTTGATGATCAACTCATATTCATCTCCTCTTCTTGAACATCATCAACACATAATGATTTTTTTCTTCGGGATCTTGATGTGCATCAACACATGATGCATCCTTCACTTGCCTTCCATCAACACATGATGGGTCTTCTCTTTTACCTGATGATCAACTCATGATCATCTACTCTTCGAGATCTTGATATGCATCAACACATGATACATCCTTCTTGAACCTTGACTTGATGACGATCAACTCATGATGCCATCCAAAGTCTCCATCATCATGGAACACAATCTATTTACCCAACTCATGGAAAATGTTAGTCCCAGAATGTGATTGTCATTAATTACCAAAACATACCATTAACTCATCATGGTGGATCAAGATACTTCAATCTTTCCCTCTTTGGTAATTCATGACAACCAACTCAATTACAAATAATTGAATATAGAGCAATATGAGTACATATGAACTACACAAGTTTTATATACTCAAGGATATGTTTCAAAGTAGAGATCCTTAACATATGTGGAAAAAGGAATATGGATAAATACTAATGAAACCTCAAAATATAGAGTAAAATCCCCCTAAATGTATGCATACACTAATATGTAATAAGAACATATGCATATATTTAAGTTAGACTTTTGGTGGAATTCAACCTATATTTTGGATTCGAGAATGCAACAAGATATAAGAATATGATGTCGAGTGCATACCTCCATGATTTTCACCTTTTCATCCAAATAAGACTACATAATAGGTATGTCAATAAAAGTGTTAGTCTCACATATATATTTGTCATTAATCACTAAAAAAACTCCATTAAATCATAATGGCGGGTCTAGATTCTTCAATCCCAAGGTAGGAATCCTGGAGGGCTTCATTATGAACATTCAGCCGAGCCATGACTCCTTGTTTGACACCATCATTGCAATACAAGCCAAAGAAAATAGATAATTTCTCTAAATTAATTTTCTACCCAAAACCTTCACAATACAAAGGAAGCGTGGCTTTCAATACATCAACACTTTTTTGCATCACTCCGAGCAAACAAAATACCATCATCTGCAAATAAAAGATGTGATATAGGGGGGGCAAGCCGACTGTTTCGAATATCGTGTTGCTCACCACGGCCTTCCTTGTGTTGCAAGAGACATGACGGACCTTCAGTACACAACAGAAACAAATAGGGACTAATAGGGTCCCCTTGCCAGATACCCCTGGATGGGACCACAGGCATAGTTAGCTCACCATTAACCCGGACAGCATAGCGAATAGACGTAACACATTGCATGACATAATTGATACAAGCAGAAGCAAAACCTAGCTTAATAAGACAATCATGTAGATAATTCCACTCTACACGATCATACACCTTCATCATATCAATCTTCAAAGCAAAATATGACATCTTTGATTGTTGTCTTCGTATGGTGTGTAAACACTCGTAAGTGATAAGAGCATTGTCAGTAATAAGCCTTCCAGGGACAACAACACTTTGACACTCGGACACAATCGTAGGCAGAAAAACTTTCAATCTGTTAGCCAAAACCTTCAAAGTAATCTTATAGAGCAAATTGCACAAACTGATAGGGCGAAAAAAATTTAGATGTTCAGGCCTCGAAACCTTCGGGATAAGCACAATAACTGAATCGTAGAGACCTCTGGTATAACCACGCCCTCCAGAAAGCTTTTGACAACATGGAAAATTTCATCATGAAAAAACTCCTAATGGGTCTAATAGAAAAGTGTCGGGAAGCCATCCGGACCCAGCGCTTTCGTAGGCCCCATTTGGAATAGTGTAGTCTTGATCTCATCATCTGTATAAGGTTTACACAACTCGGCATTTTCCTCATCATCCACGTTACGAGGGATAGCCTCAAGAACTGCATTCACCGAATCACACGATTAAGAGGAAAAGAGATCTTCATAAAAACTCTGAACCATACCTTTAATGCCATCTTGATTTTCACATCTAGAGCCATCATCCCGAACAAGGGCCTTGATATTATTTATGCGCCTCCTCGCCGAGGCCCTTGCATGGAAGAAGGCATTATTCCGGTCTCCCACCTTGAGCCAATCCACTCCAGATCATTGTCGTGCCATAATCTCCTCCTTTTCAAAGAGCTCGCAGAGGCGGCGTTCAACCTCACATTCCTCCTAGATCACGACATCAGTCACATGAGCCAAGTGCAAAGACTTGATACGGCACTCAAGCTTCTGTATCTTCTTGCGCACCGAACCAAAGTACACTTTGCTCCATCAACCAAGAGAACCGGCCAGCTGGTGCAGATTTGTCTAAGTAGATTGTAGCGAACAGGTGCCATCGCTGCCCTCTACCTAAGCCTGCTCCATCACCTCCTTATAATACGATGCATGCAACCACATTGCCTCAAAACGGAACCCCTGTTGCACCAGAGGGTGCTCCACCGCCCCACTTTGAGAGGACAAGGAGATAGAGATAGCATAATGATCGTTCTTAGTATCATATATATGGAGCTCAACAAAATTCGGAGGGTCGCCTGGACATGGCAGAAGAGATCATGATCCTATAAGAAATCTCCTTTGGCCAAGCCCTCCTAATTTTGATGGATTTTCTTTCGAATCATTGTCCTACTATCCCCAATTCCTTCGTGATGGGCGTACAAGGCACAAGGGAAACAAAGCCATCGATGGAGAGCTTGTGAATGTTGATTGAGCATGCAGACGTAGTGGGTACAAGCGTCGATCACACGACTCTTGTGAGCTGTGGCGCTTGGCGTTGAGCAGGGTTTGTGGTCGGCGCCGCCTTTACTGTGCGCGAACAACTGCAGGTTGCCTGCGGTAATACGGAGGTGGCTGGCGGCTGAGATGTTGGTGTTGGGATAGCCACGTCCGAGGAAGGAGAGGAGATGGTGGAGGCACCGGGAGGCCGCGGCGACTGCAAGCGCTAGCTTGGACTCTAGAAGGAAGAAGAGGCACCACTCACTGACATGTGGGCTCAGGTGTTGTAAGATCGAGGAGGCCGACTAGAGGGGGGTGAATAGGCGTTTTAAAAACTTCTATGAGCTAAAACCGATTTCTAATACGGAAGCTAAATATCAATTCGGTTTAGCCTAAATCAACTAAGTTCACTAAGTGCACCAACAATACAAGTCAATAATAAATAGAGCAATTTAGCAAAGACTTGTAAGCTATCAACTAATGATATGATCAATCAAGCACATACAAGATAGCAATCATACAAAAGAATAAGCAATTATACAATGAATGTAAATTGCACAAAGTAAAACATATGAAAGCTAATCACAAGAAGCACACGGGACATAATGATGTTTTACCATGGTGGTCGGAGACTTGCCGGTCTCCCATAATCCACGTTGAGGGAAACCCAAAACAATTGGGACGACTCCACAAATTAAGCCTTCCTCCGAGGTATCAACACCTCGCTCCACTAGGGTTGCTCTTACTCCACTTCGGAGATGGCGAGCACCAAGCCACTCACAAACACCGGGCCTTCTCACAAGCTTCACTTGAGAAGATCACCGGACCACAACGCCTCCACGCCGTCTAGGTGTCGGCAAACACCAAGAGTAATAAGTCAAGCCCCTTGCTTGACTCTCTCACCAAGTGCAACACATGCACAATTGGATGCTCAATCCAATTCTAGTTGCAACACATGCAACTAGACCCTCTCCCTTGCTCACAAGGTGCAACACATGCACAATAGAGAGGAGAGGCTCACACTAGCTCAAGAGAATGAAATAGGATGCTAAGAGTTGCCTCTCAACCGGTCAAGGGGGTATTTATAGCCCCCACACCATAAACTAGTCGTTACAGCCTTTTGCGGTCGTACCGCACTCACAAGGGGCGGTATTACCGTTCTGCGGTACTACCGCTGTTATAAGGGCGGTACTACCGCAGCCCAATTTTCAGCACAGACGACACTCGGTAAAAAGGTTATAACTTTTGACTCCGATGTCGGAATTGAGTGATCTTGGACTCTATTGAAAGCTTATTCAGAGGGCTACACAACCCACCTATTTGATTTATCTCAAACACATTTGATCAAATCAAAAAGCTCAACTCAAAAGAGCCACTACCATGGTCTAAGTCCAAAGAAATAGCAACAAGCAATCTTAGACCATGTCAAGGGAATACACATGAATCTTAACCATTTGCAAAACACATTTGCAAACTTAGATCATGCCACAAGGAGTAGGTACATGGACTTCAATCATTTGCAAAACACATTTGCAAAGTATAGTCACATGTTACAAGGATTAAATGCATGAGCCTCGACTATTTGCAAAACACATTTGCAAATAATAGCATCATGCCACGGTGAGCTAGAGCAAGCAAGATTGAGCTATCAACACATGATGAGACTCAAGCTACTAGACAAGACCCCTCTTAATACTACGGCAACCTATACTAGCAATCCGGTCTTCCAACCAAATACCAAGACCGGTAAAAGACTAGGAACACATCCTTAGCCCTAGCTAGTCATACCTTTGCCTTCACCATCCATTTGAAGCTTGATGACTCACATCCTTGCTTCATGTTCGGGTTATCGTCTTGATATGCATCAACCCATGATGCATCTTTTACTTGACCTCAATCAACACATGATGAGTCTTCTCTTGACTCGATGATCAACTCATGATCATATCTACTTTGAGATCTTGATATGTATCAACACATGATACATCTTCTTGAACCTTGACTCTATTACGATCAACTCATGATGTCATCCAAAGTCTTCATCACCCTGGAACATAACCTATTCATCCAACTCATGGAAAATGTTAGTCCCACAATGTCATTAACATTAATTACCAAGATATACCTGCATAAATGCTTTTGAACAAGCCATTACTGAAGGTGTGGTATTACCGCCAACTAGCATCCGGTAATACCGCTCTCCGGTAGTACCGTTTCTCAGATGCGGTACTACCGATTTCCAGAGGCTCGAGAAATACAGAAAAATACCTTCTCTGGAATTTACATACCGTCACATAACAAACGGAACAACCGGGTTGCGGTAGTTCCGCCAACATATTTGCGGTCATGAACTGCGTAGTTCCGCCACATGAACTCCGGTACTACCGCACATCGGTAGTACCGCTTACCAAATGCGGTCATACCGATTCCCACTGAACTTCTTCCAGAAGCTTTTCGAAATGCAATGCATGACTCCTTTGTCTTGAGCCATGTCAATCTTTTATCACCTTTGCATTTCTTTTTCATGTCATCATTAAAACTTGAGGACTAAGCCTTGAACACATCTTAACACAATTGCAAATAATTGAGCATAAAGTAACATGAGTATATATGAGCTACACAAGTTATATATACCATGAGTATATACGAACTACAAGTTGTATATACTAAATATGAGTGTATACGAACTACACAAGTTGTATATACTCATATGAATATATTAACTACACAAGTTAAATATATTCAAGAATATGTTTCAAAGTAAAGATCCTTAATACATGTAGAAAGAGAATATGGATAAATACTAATGAAACCACAAAATATAGAATGAACTCCCCCTAAATGTGTGCATATACAAATATGTAATGAAAACATATGCACATATCCAAGTTAACCTTTTTGGTGGAGTTTAACCTATATTTTGAATCCGAGGAATGCAACACGATATAATAAGAAGAAGTAGAATGCATACCTCTTGTATTTTCATCTTTATATCCAAACACAACTAAGCAATAGATAATCAATAGAATTGTTAGTCTCACAAATAGATTTGTCATTAATGAATACATACCTGTTTGGACTTTTGCTTTTATATCCAAGCTGAGACTAAACATGATATAACAATAAGAGTGTTAGTCTCATAAGTGCATTTGTCATTAATCACCAAAATACTTCATTAACACATAATGGCAGGTCTAGATCCTTCAATCTCCCCTTTTTTGGTGATTGATGACAAATCCATCATTAATAGCAACATTTGGATATAGGTCAACATATGATAAGAAAGAGAGCTTATTTGACTATATGCATGCATAAAACTTAGAGAATTCTCCCCTTTTTTTGCACTAAGCAAGAAATAAGAATTCTCCCCCTTTTTGGCACACAAGAGAGAATATCAAATTAAATAAGCAATCATAAGAACTTCCAAATGTAGCTCATACAAATTCTCCCCCTTTTGGCATTAAGCACCAAAAATCCAAAATAAATCTAAGCTAAAAGAGAGTCTTTGCAAAACCATGAGCTTGGCAATAGAATTCATTTTATTTTGGCCATAAAGAGTATGAACTAGATACATATGACCAATTTTGGGGGTTTGGTTTCAAGAAGTTTGAAGAACATCGTGATAAATCACAAACTCCCCCTATATGGCCGAAAAGAGTAAAACAACTTATAAAGAGGCCATATTTTGAGTTTACCAAAGGAAATAACATTTGGAATGCATTCAAGGAAGCTCACTTTTGAAATCTTCTCGAAGTCCTATTTCAATTTGCAAAAGAGAGCTCAAAAGATATAGCTAAAACTTAAAAAGTGTGGAAACAAGCTCCTAAAAATATGAAATAAATCATGGAGCTAGTCCTTACAAATACACACAATTTTTGTTTTGGTAGGCTCAGCTAAATATTAACCATTTTAAAGATATGAAAATCACAAGGTTTCAAAAAACTGAAAATTTCAGGTTTTTCAGTTTTTGACAATTCCATTTAAGCTTCAAAAGACAGCTGAAAAACTGGTTAAATGAGCTCCAATAAATCTGAGAAAATTTTTCATATAAGATCAACTATAGGGGATAAAAAGTAATCATTATAGCTTCCTCAAATTATGAACCCATTTTGAGATACAAAAATCACAAATCAGCTCAAAACATGCAAAAGTCTGAATTTTCAGCATGTTGTTCAAAGTGAGAAAAAGTCAAAACTTTTTCACAACAAGGCAAAATACTTTGCAATTTTGCAGAAATAAACTTGAGACTCCTAAGAAACTTTTCCAACAAGAATTTTCGAAAAAAGTCTCCATTCAAAAGATATGGCAAAATGCGCTTTATAGGCACAAAAAGAGAACGATTTTGCATCCAAACTTCAAAAAGCAATCCAATTTGAATTTCATGGAGTTTTTCACTTTATTGGATTTGTATGAGTTAGAAATACCATTTCAAGCCAAGATACACAAAGAAATCCAGCTCAAATAGTGAAACTCACTATATGCAAGAATATGTCATTTTGAGTAAAACCTTGTTTTTCGGCGAACTTCAAATAGATACAACTTTTCAACGGTTGGTCTTTTGTAAAAACTTTGAACTTTAGAAATGTTTGAAATAACCAACCCTACGAGTTTGGTATAGACAACTTTTTCAAAAACTCAATAGATTTTGATTTAGGAAAATATGTCGTTTAATTCAAAATCAAGATCATACAAGATCATTTTGAGACCGAATTTGATACTTTGTTTCTAAAATAGGAATTTTTACTTCAAAAGCATTGAAAAACATTTGAAATACATATTTAAGTACTTTTATCTAGTTTTTCACAAATTTGAACATTTTAAGCAAGATTTTTTACTTTTGACCAAAGAGGATCTTTTAAAAAGTTAAACTTGCATATTATTAACAATGTTACTCCAAGAATACCAAATGAACCAATTGAGAATGAAAACATGCATTCATAAGATCCGTAAACCATTTTGGACAAAATGTAAATTAGTTTTTTTTCATAAAATAGAATACCCATTTTAAAGTAAAACTCAATAAGGTCTTCATTATATATTTTAAAAAACTTTTTAAGAAAAACTCCCTCTTACACAAAGGTTCTTCTCCTTTACACACAAATGCTCTCTTAGTCCAATCAATCTCCCTTATTGACGTTAAGCACTAGAAGATGTCTTGTTTGTGGATCACACTTCAAAGAAGGTCGTGAAACACTTGTAGATACCACTTGTAGAAATAACACTTGAAGAGATCTTAGGTATCAGATAAACCACTTGTAGAAATAACACTTGAAGAGATCTTAGGTATCAGATAAACCACTTGGATAAGAAGAGAGATTAGGTATCGAAGAGAGAGCTTGGTAAAAAGAATTGATCGGCATGGTATGAAATAGATACCACTTAAAAGATACCACATGAACGAATAAGATGATATCATTTGAGAGGATACCACTTGTAAAAACAAGGATACCACTTGAACAAACAAATATGATTCTCATGCCGAGGTAAGAGATGATCAAAAGGAGCTACCACTTGAAAGAATACCATTTGAATGATAAATATATCACAAAGAGATCAAAATGGTATATGGAGTCAACAAAATATATGAGGGTAGCTAGCAAAGATAGCAAGGATCAAATTGACTTTTAGGAGGCAGCCAAAATAGGTTTAGAATTGAATTGAATTGAAAACGGCTGCACTGTCAGGATAATCGGTAGTACCGCAGTTAGATGACCGGTAGTACCGCAACCCGGTAGTACCGCGAAGTACATGCCGGTAGTTCCGATAATCCTAGAACAACAGGGATAGATCAAGGAGTTTTGGGAAATGTTGTATTTTGCTCCACACTTTCACACAAACAATCAAACAAAGATATTTGGAGCATTTTCAACTTATTTAGACTTCAAGAATCCAACTTTCAAATAGTTTTTATGAATTAAGCTTTAGATTTTGGAAATAAAATCGTATTTTTGCAAACTTTCACAAAAAGAGACAAATTGAGCATTTGATGAAATCTATAGCATCCAATTGCATGTATGAGTCATAAATACCATCATGGACCTATTCATATGAATAATTTAGGCTCAAATGGCTAAACTCACATAAGTGCTAGAAAGTGACCTTTATGGTTAAACTAATATTTAGGATGAGTTTCGAAATCAAATAACTTTTTCTAGGTTGGTCTTTTGGAAATCATTTGAATACCAAAAATGTTTAGAATAGCCAACTCTAGGATTTTCCTTTTGGGACAAAGGTCAAATTCTTTTTAGAATAGATTTTACACAAAAATCTAGTTTAGGTCAAAAATAAGATTCTATGATCTAGAATTTTGGTTAGAAACTCATTTTCATTTGAAATAGAATTTTCTTGAACCAAAACCATTGGTAAACCTTTAAAATGCATTTGTATATATTTTACAACTAATTTTTAAAGGATATACTAATAATTTCAAAATTTTGACTTTTTTTTTGCTAAAAGGCTCATTCTTTTGAAAAACAATACTAGCACTTAATTAATTTGAGCACACTTAGGGATGTGATATACATGATCATGACTTAGCACTCCCCCTTAATGTGCCACAACCGTCTTGCTCAAGATTTCAATAATCAAGATTAAGCACAAGAGCAAGAACACCCTTTTTATAAGATTTTCATGAATGCAACCTACACAAGGCAAAGGGTCTAGATACTTCAATGTAAGTACTTGTTACCGAAATAACATTGGCTTATGATATGACTTGATCATCCTTAAGCTTGGCTCCAATTTTCATATGGTGAATTCCACCTCTTCATGTGTGAGCCAAACCTCCAATGCATCTCCAAGTACCTATTAAACATTTAAGCGCATTTGGTACCCAATACTTGGATGGGTCCATGAATGTTAGTCACAATACTTTTGGGTACCCAAATGGCCCTAGCATTAGTTTTATGTAAACTAACATTCCTAGCAAACACATTGTCATTTATATCCTTCCTAAGCATATAATGATCATTATAGATAGTTGGCTTAGGAGTGATACCTTTAGGACATTCCTTACTAAAATGTCCTTTTCCCTGCAATTGTAGCAAGTATGGCTTTTGCTTCCCCTTGATGTCTTCTTTTCTTGCTTATTGCCGGCTTGCCTCTTCATTGAATGTCTTGGCTTGACATCCTTTTTATTTTGGCACACCAAGGCAATGTGTCTGTTCTCATAACATCCAAAGCATTTGATATTCGAGTATTTCTTCCCTTTTTGCTTTGGAATGCTCTTTACCTTCTTCTTGGCGATGAAACAAAGTCCTCTTTTATAATCTTCCTTATTAGGGCATTTGGAGGAGAGGTGACCCTTTTGATGACAATCAAAGCATTTGATGTTCTTGTTGTGTCTTTGATTGTGTCTCATCTTGCTATTTTCCTTTTCTTGGGAGTGAAGCCGATTCCACTCTTGTCATTTGAGCTTCGTTGCTTGCTCAAGATATCATCAAGAGTGGTCTTCCCTTTGTGGCTTCTATCCAAGTCATTTTTCAAATTTGCGACTTGGGCCTTGAGCCTTTTGTTTTCCTCTACAAGATTAGTTTCAACAAGCATAGAGGATATAGAAGCATTTTCACAAGTGCTACTAGGCATATCAATTAAATCATCACAAGAAGTAGATATACTAACCTTAGATGCAATGCAAGGGTTAGCAACTACACATGACATATTATTTAATAAATCACATGTTATGCATATATCCACTTTAGACTTAGTGAGCTCATTTAGGAGGAGAATTTCATGTTCCTCTTTTAGAACATCATAATCATTTTGAAGTGAGACAAACTCTTTCTTCAAAACTTTGAATTTAGATTTCTCCTTACCTAAATACTCATTAAGTTCTTCAAGCATTTCCATCAACTCATCATACGTAGGATTATCGTCATTTACCTCATTTTTACCTTTAGCCATAAAGCAATGAGGCGAAGTGGATGGAGTTGATGTCTCATCATCGTCGGAGCAAGAGGTTGAGCATTCTTCTCCCGACATCTATTCTTGTATGCAATCATCACTTGTGGAAGTGGACATTTCATAATGGCAATATAATTGTGTCCACATCTCATGTACATTCTTGAGATCGCATACTTCATTGAACACATCTACACTCAAAGTACTAAATAAAGCGTTAATTGCTTGAGCGTCTAGATGTAAGCATTTCTCTTCCTCAATTGTTAGACCAAGATGGTCCAATGGAGGAGAAAAGCCTACATCTACAATCCGCCATATATTTAGGCCCATGGCCTTAAAATAACATGACATGCGGATTTTTCAATGAGCATAATTTGTGCCATCAAATTGAGGTGCTTCACCTAGGTGCACTATATCACTACTCGCCATCCTTTACTCTCTAGACGGTTAAGTCTAATAAATGAGAGATCAAGCTCTGATACCACTTGTAAGATCGAGGAGGCCGACTAGAGGGGGGTGAATAGGCGTTTTAAAAACTTCTATGAGCTAAAACCGATTTTTAATGCGGAAGCTAAATATCAATTCGGTTTAGCCTAAATCAACTAAGTTCACTAAGTGCACCAACAATACAAGTCAATAATAAATAGAGCAATTTAGCAAAGACTTGTAAGCTATCAACTAATGATATGATCAATCAAGCACATACAAGATAGCAATCATACAAAAGAATAAGCAATTATACAATGAATGTAAATTGCACAAAGTAAAACATATGAAAGCTAATCACAAGAAGCACACGGGACATAATGATGTTTTACCGTGGTGGTCGGAGACTTGCCGGTCTCCCATAATCCACGTTGAGGGAAACCCAAACCAATTGGGCCGGCTCCACAAATTAAGCCTTCCTCCGAGGTATCAACACCTCGCTCCACTAGGGTTGCTCTTACTCCACTCCGGAGATGGCGAGCACTAAGCCACTCACAAACACCGGGCCTTCTCACAAGCTTCACTTGAGAAGATCACTGGACCACAACGCCTCCACGCCGTCTAGGTGTCGGCAAACACCAAGAGTAATAAGCCAAGCCCCTTGCTTGACTCTCACCAAGTGCAACACATGCACAATTGGATGCTCAATCCAATTCTAGTAGCAACACATGCAACTAGACCCTCTCCCTTGCTCACAAGGTGCAACACATGCACAATAGAGAGGAGAGGCTCACACTAGCTCAAGAGAATGAAATAGGATGCCAAGAGTTGCCTCTCAACCGGCCAAGAGGGTATTTATAGCCCCCACACCAAAAACTAGCCGTTTGGAGACGAAACAGCCAAAAACTAGTCGTTACAGCCTTTTGCGGTCGTACCGCACTCACAAGGGGCGGTAGTAGTTCTGCGGTACTACCGCTGTTATAAGGGCGGTACTACCGCAGCCCAATTTTCATCACAGACGACACTCGGTAAAAAGGTCATAACTTTTGACTCCGATGTCGGAATTGAGTGATCTTGGACTCTATTGAAAGCTTATTCAGATGGCTACACAACCCACATATTTGATTGATCTCAAACACATTTGATCAAATAAAAAAGCTCAACTCAAAAGAGCCACTACCATGTGGATCAATACTAATGAAACCACAAAATATAGAATGAACTCCCCCTAAATGTGTGCATATACAAATATGTAATGAAAACATATGCACATATTCAAGTTAACCTTTTTGGTGGAGTTTAACCTATATTTTGAATTCGAGGAATGCAACAAGATATAATAAGAAGAAGTAGAATGCATACCTCTTGTATTTTCATCTTTATATCCAAACACGACTAAGCAATAGATAATCAATAGAATTGTTAGTCTCACAAATAGATTTGTCATTAATGAATACATACCTGTTTGGATTTTTGCTTTTATATCCAAGCTGAGACTAAACATGATATAACAATAAGAGTGCTAGTCTCATAAGTGCATTTGTCATTAATCACCAAAATACTTCATTAACACATGGCAGGTCTAGATCCTTCAGGTGTGTATAGAATTTTTATATTTTTTATTTGCTAAGTAATCACCACATCACTCCCATGTCAGCATCCATATAGACAAAACTGACTCCAAAATAGACCTGTTCAAACGTCGGGTTGGGCCAGGCTTTGGACCGGGCCTGCAAAAGCCCGATGACAAAGCACCAAGCCTAGGCCCGGAATGAGGCACAACTACAATGCATTTTCTAGGCCTGAGCCCAGCCCAACACAAAAGCCCGAAGCCCGGAGGTACATACAGATTACAAAATTACTAATGGAATGCAATGGTTGCTGGATATGCAATGAGCATTCCATGTTCATCCATGTGTAGTACCAGCCAGCAGGAGCTCAGTGAGAGGTAGCCTCTTGCTGGTGTCTGACTCGGACTCTTGCAAGGGAGAAGCTCAGTGGCGCGTGGTAGGAATCGAATCAAATCCATTAGGATTCAGGGCTCACTAGACAAGAACTTCACTATTAACCTCACTTAAATAATATATTAATTGCTATGGTGTCCAACGAAAAATGGTGATGATTTTGCAATTCATGTCCGAATTACATATCCATCAAATCATCGTGAGGTCATCTCTCTTCCTCTAATAGCTAATGCATGGAAGGAAAATTAAGAAAGAGATCAGGTAATAGAAAAATAGGAAGATGGCCAGCTTAGTCTTCCATGATACTCAAGTCAAAACAATTCATCACAATCAATTTAACTCTAATACTTCTCCACAACCACATAATTCATAGTTTCAAATGTACATTGCACAACAAAAAATAGAGCCAAGTTCAAGACATTAGTTATAATGTTACATAGCCAAGTTCAAATAGTAGGAATAGATAACATAGTGCACTTCACAAATTCATAACTCAATGCACTTCACAAATTCATAAATAGGCAAAATGGATGCTAATAAATAGGTAACAACTAACAACTAGTCCAACTAGTGGCAACTCCAGAAGACATCCATATTTTATAGTCCATATTCCAGAAGACAAGAACTCCATATGAATGTCCTACAAAAGATTAATTGTGGACATGCATTAGACTGTAGTACACATATAGAAAAGGAAAAAAATTGCAGTTTGCTAGACATTACATTCTGAATCTGAAGAACTTTCATCAGCATTGGAACTTCAACATTGCTTGGAGTGCTCACATTAGCGGCAAAACAAAAGACAATAGACAATACTGTTTGTGAGGCATACTGATTTAGAATAGCTTGATCAATTCGGTAAAAAGAATGGCTTGATCAATTACCTTCGTGCATTTTCCAATGATATCAATCTCGGAGACACATAAAGCTTCTATAGTTTTTGGCTTAAGTGAATTCCGCGAGGGGCTTATGACCTTACGACTCACGCTAAAGGCCGACTCCGAAGCTACGGTCAACACAGGAACAACAATAATATCACAATCCATTGATGCTAACTCTGGATATCACATAGATGATTTGCTCCAAAACTCTAAAACATTCAAGTTTTCATTCAAGCCTCTAGTTGGTTCATCCAAGTAAAGATCCAACTGTGACTTCTCTTCATGTGTCCAACGAGTTACCAAGTATTGATGATAGTCACTAAAAAAATCTATAGCACCTCCACTAGTGTTTGCAACAACAACTTCAGATGAGGATGGATTAACACAACTACCACGGTACCCCTCAAACAGACTTTGCAAGGTAGTTCTTACTTCATCAATACGACGTTGGGCATCATCAAGAGCATAAAGTTTTATGTAGCGAAAGCTTACAAATTCCATTTTGTAGTGTGGATCAAGAACAATAGCACATGATAGGAAAACATCGTAGTCGGACCAATATTTATCAAACTTTTATTTCATGTTGTCGGAAGTGTAACTAACTCTGTCGGGACTATTAGAAATAGCTTCAATCAAATCATTTCTTTCTCTATCAAACATAGCCATGATATCCCTTCTTATAGTGTGGCGACTAATGTTCTTGAACTGGGGACAAGCTCTACCCATCATAGTTCTATACTCATGTTCTTCTACCACTGTAAATGGATGTGAACCCCCAAGAAGAAACATAGATATTTCATATCTTAAATAATCCTGGTCAAGCTTGTAGTTTTTCAATGCATGGGAGCCATCATCATTCTTTTCAGATTTCAGGAAATAATTGTTGACTTCATTTTGTTTATGAGGATGCACATTTCTAAGATGCCTTAACAGATGAGATGTCCCATTCTTAGATGCAGCTCTTAGTACCTTATGACAGATGTTGCACTTTGCCACTGTCTCTTCGTCATTGTCTGGTGATATTTTTGTGAAGTCGAGTCAAACCTTTGATTTAGGTGCTTTCTGTTCAGATGTAGTGCTTTCCTTTGATTTGGCACGCTTGCGCTGTCCACTTGCTTTAGCAGCTACCTCCTTCGATCTTGCACGCTTGCGATGTCCACTTGCTTCAGCACCTGCTTGCACCACCCTATTCTGTACACTTCCTTCAGCTTCACCATCGTACTCCTCATCTTCTTCTTCTTTTTCTTCTTCTTCTTCAATACTCACGTCTGGGCTCCATGGACTTGCCATGCCTAGCACAACCACAGATGGCATTTCTTCAAACATCAATACATACACAAGCAAATGACTAATGTTTACTGCCTGATAACAATCAACATCCTCTCATTCTTACTTCCTTTGATAGCATAATGCTCTCTTAGGCTTACTCGATCGGGAAGGGAGGAGCTTGGGCGCTAGGCTTCGGGGTTGAGGCTGCACGCCGCCTAGTGAAGAGTCTTAGATTGGGATCGAGAGCTCCCGCTAGGGTTGGGACTTGGGGAAAGAGAGGAGGCAATAGCGAATGGGAGGATTGAGAGAGTAACCCATAGTCGTAGAGGAAAAAGCAGCCTTTGGCCCAGCATGGAAGGTTGATAGCCCACTTAAAGGCAAGAAAGGGGGATTAAGCCACAAACCCTAATATGCTACAGTATTTCCGTACTGCTACAGTGCCGCTGCCCTGCTACAGTACCCGACTGCTACAGTATACCGCGCCCTTGGCCGTCGCTACTATGGTGAGCAGTGGCCACCATAAGGAAGAGGAAGGAAGAAGGAGAAGAGGAGAGGTTGCAGATTCGGGTTATGACTATGTTTTGGGTGTGCAAGAGGGGGTGAGAGCCACGCGGGTTTGGGAGGCGGGCAACGCGAAGGCAAGCACGCCGCCTAGGGGTGAAGAGTCTTAGATTGGGATCGGGAGAGCTCCCCGCTAGGGTTGGGACTTGGGAGACAATGGAACTAGGTTAATGGCCTTATGGTGGCGATGGCTCGAGTTCATATGTGGGCTTTTGAGCTGAATTTTTCATGTTGGCTCACAGAGTCTACGCAATTCATGTTCAAGATTAAATTTAAAATAATTGACTGTAATAATAAATTTATAAGTGGTGAAGGAAGGCTTACATAATAGGCCCGAGATACTATCATTAGTTGATTTTATTCAAATTCTTCCGTATTATGGATGTATGTTAGATGTTTTAGGTGACATCTTGGCTTGGCCGGGTGTTACATTGGGAGACCAAAACATGTTGGGCTCGGGCCGCCCATGTCTACTCCAAAACCACCTCACCTCATAGGGTTTTAGAAGTGTAGGGGATAGAATATCCGGTTTCTTTGTTCAGGGGTTACCTGGCTAAACCGGACTTGTTCCATCTTAAAAATAGTTGGGCCGCGACCTGAATCAGTGCATCGATCCTCCCATACAAGTAAACACGAAAAGACAATTGTTTTTTTAATAGCAAATTTGGTTTTGAATAGCAACCGAACGAACAGACAGTTGTATTGCCCATTTTTTTGTTTCTTTGACTTTGACCGATGATCGCCATCGAGACTAACAGATGAAGCTTTCTTTGTTGAGGAACCGTCACTGGCAAGTCCAGTCCGAGCGATTACCTCGTAGACAAATAGAGAATCGTAAGAGCGATACAAGAACACAAGAACGAACAATAGACAGACACAAGTATGAGAGGGGACTGCAGGATTCTCTTTATTGCTCTTTCAATAATGAATCTGTGTACAATGCTTGGGGGATCCCCCTTCCTATATATAGTCTACGGGTGGATGAGGTGCCCACCTAGACCCGGACTCCTGGCCGGGCCCGGTTTCTTAACACTCCCCCTTGGGCACTTATCCTTCATGTCCATGCCTCGTCAAAAACTCCATAAAAACCCAGTGGGAAAAATTTTGGAGAAAGAGTGCATGAATCATGTTCTGCTATGTTGCACGAATTGCCTCATTAAAAACCTTAACCGAGAAACTTCAGGAAAACTCGTCAAGGGAAAAAGAGTACAATCCACGCAATTTCGTTTAATCTCCAGGATTTGCTCTTTGGGTACTCGATCTTCGTGATCAAGCTTTAGTAATGAGTTTGTGAAGATTCTCCCCCTAAATTCTGCACTTCTCTAAGTCTTATCATTCCAATTCCACGTACGCACCTTTCAAAGCTAGATGCTGGAAGTGACTTAGTGAACAAATCTGCAAGATTTTCACATGACTTAGTATGCAATACCTTAATTTCGTCCATCTTTTGCATTTCATGAGCATAGAAAAACTTGGGGTTGATATGCTTTGTGAGAGGACTCTTCACATAACCCATCTGCACTTGTGTAACACAAGCTGCATTATCTTCATAGATAATAGTGGGGGTTTGTGCGGTATTCAATCCACACGACTGCTGGATGTGGTGAATCATCTGCTGAAGCCAAACATATTCTTGTAAGGCCTTGTACAATACTTTGATTTTCAAGTGGTTCGTCGAAGTTGATACAAGACACTTCTTGGGCGATTTTCAGGGAATTACAGTTCCACCACATAGGAATACATAGCCTGTTTGCTATTTGGCTGTATGCGGGTCCTACAAGTCCCTGTCATCTGCATTGATGTTCATAGTTAGGTCTTTGTTCTTTCTGTAGAACAGACCAAGTTCTTTGCTTCCTTGGAGGTATCGGAAGATGTCCTTCATTCCCTGCCAATACCTTTGGTAGGTTCTGCACTATACCTTGCTAGAAGATTCACTGCAAATGCAATGTCCGGTCTAGTACAGTTTGCCAAATACATGAGTACTCCAACTGCGCTCAAGTATGGGAATTCCGGTCCCAGGACTTCCTCCCCCTCTTCTCTAGGTCTGAACGGGTCCTTGTCTTGCTGCAAGGATCTCCCGATCATTGGCACTTTCAAGGGATATGCCTTTTCAAAGCTAAACCTTTCCAACACCTTCTAAGTGTAGGTTGGCTGATGTATTAAAATCCCTTCAGGGGTATGCTCAAGCTGCAAGCCTAGGCAATATTTGGTTTTACCCAAATCTTTCATTTCGAACTCCGACTCCAGGTAAGAGCTTGCTTTCCTAATATCCTTCAGGGTTCCGATGATATTCAGATCATCTTCATACTCTAAGATTATACAAAATCCATTCTGGGATCGTCGTATAAATATACAGAGATTATTCTCATTGTTCGTGTAGCCTTTCTTGCATAAAAAGTCGCTTCAAGCGATTATACCACATTCTGCCTGATTGTTTAAGTTCGTACAATGACTTTCTGAGTTTCACAGTGTATATATTTCTATTTGCTCTATCTTGGTTCGGGACAGGGATACATTCAGGTATCTTCATATAAATGTCCGAATCCAATATTTCATAAAAGTATGCTGGTACCTCACCCATCAATTTCACTTCTAACTTCAAGTTCACTGCCATTGAGATAAATATCTAAAGGAGGTTCTGCCCATGATCGGGGAATAGGTTTCTTCATAATCATCTCCTGGATGTTCAATGAAACCTTATGCAACGAGCCTCGCTTCTTTTCATTTTTCTTTTGAACAAATATCTACTTATGCCCTACGGGGTGCACAAGGGGAGGCGTACGGCTTACAGGCCCAAACGCCCTTCTTTTATTCGGAGAGAATAATTCAGTTTCTACTGCCTTCTTTCAATCTGATCTTTTCTTTCATTCAGCGAGCGATACAGGCTCTGAATCAAGATTGATGATTGTGGCAAGTTTCTTTGCAAAATATATGTCGACATTGGCTGTTGTCATATTCAAAGATTCTCCCGAGGTCATAAATTTTATAGCTATTTCTTCAAGGGGCGATTCTTCTAATACTTCTACTTGCTCACCGTTGCTTCCAATTGCGGGGCAAGTCCCTTTAGTTTTTCAGCTCCGATGTGTGCGCACACATCCATACTGATGTCTCCCTTCATGGGGATGTTCAATTCTGGTATGCCTTTTCTGAAGTTTCCATACCGATGCCAGGTCTCAACTGGCTTCCCTTCTGGTTCTAGGGCACTTCGGTGATCGGCTGTGACAAGTCCTTCTTATCTTTTTTCACCAGACGTCCCCGGTTACTTCGGATTCGAGGGACCGGAGTTCTCGTCCTTTTATTCTGAGGCCTCTGGACGGGATTAGGGATACTTTCAATGGTATTTCAACCCTCTCCGGTGCATTGCTTGCAGGCAAATGCTACTTGGTCACGCTCTTCAAATCACTAAAGTGGTGTGGCAGTTGATTCGCTAATGCTTGCAAATCAATTATCTTCTGGACTTCAATTGTCTTCTAGACTTCAATTCAATTATCTTCTGGACTGCAATTATCTTCTGGACTTCTCTATTTGCTTCACCAGTGCGTGGGTCATATGCATAGATTTCAATTATCTTCTGGACTTCAATTGTCTTTTAGACTTTAATTATTTCCCGACATTATCATCGAGGGTTGATTTCCTCCCCCCTAATGACGGAAACCAGCCTCATCTAATATACCATCAGCGAATCGGACATTATACAAATTTCCAGTCATAGGGTACAAATACTTGATTATGGATGTTGTCTCATAACCAACGTATATCCCAGACTTTGGAGAAGATCCATTGCAGTTTACTGCGGTGGTGGTATAGGTATATAACCCTTGCAACCAAACCTGCGAAGATGAGTAGTTTTCGGTGCTGACCCTTGCGCTAGTTGCATACGTGGATGGATGTTATAGGCCGACGGTCTAAAATTGATGAGAGTTGCTGCGAGCAGGACTGCGTGTCCCCAACATGTAGTTGGTAAATTACAATTCTTCAAAGTTCTGCTAGTCTATTCTGGGTGCGGACATGCGGTACAAAATGCTCAACTTTAATTCCCATTTTCATGCAATAATCATCAAATGCTTTCGGAGTAAGTTCTCCAACGTTGTCCATTCAGGTGGACTTCTCATGATGATCAGGGAAAATATTTCTAATTTAATTATCTGCGAGATTTAGCTATGCAAAAGCATGATTTCTCGTAGACAATAAACATACGTACAACCATTCCGAGGAAGCATTGATGAGCACTATAAAATACCTAAATGACCCTTACAGGGGCTATTTAGGACCACAAATGTCTCCCTGGATACGGTCCAGGAATGCAGGGACTTCATCCTTCGCTTTCAGAGCAAAAAAAGGTCTAGTAATTAATTTCCCGGTGGAACATGTAGGGCACATAAAATCTTCCTGATTCGGGAAATTCTTTATATTCATATTATGTCCCTGTGAATTGTTAACTATATCTCT
This sequence comes from Ampelocalamus luodianensis, assembly GCA_036346255.1. Lineage (NCBI taxonomy): Eukaryota > Viridiplantae > Streptophyta > Magnoliopsida > Poales > Poaceae > Ampelocalamus > Ampelocalamus luodianensis. Next base: position 729,975 of record CM070627.1, read on the forward strand.
CATTATCTTAAGACCTAGGCGGCACAATCTATCATGCCAGAGATAGAAAAGTTCAGAGCTTCTAAATACAATTTTCAAGGCAGTATAGACTGCAGGTGCCTTAATATTAGTGTAGTATAGCCCAGTTTCATATGAAGGAAGATATTCTAATGCTATTATTCACTTTCTTCACGCTTTGTAATGAGCAGGTATTCTGTACCATACTCTTCTTCAGTCTCTACGTGGAAACTGTTAGCGCAAATATCCTTGAGAGTTCTAGTCGATTCCGGGTACAACAAGTCTTCTTCAATGACCAAAGTTGTGCCCATTGGGAGTATAATTATGGCCCTTCCTGAGCCTATTATACAAGTATCGCTGCCTGCGATTGTCGTAAGACTACCAGCATTCTTGCTGATCGATTGGAAAAATTTCTGTTTCTCTTAGGATGGTATTCGTTGTGCCGCTACCTGCTAAGCACATTTCCTCCACAGGGCGCCACACGCGTTCTAATATAATGTACTTTATTAGTATGTAGCAGAAAGCAAGCAACACATAAATAAAATACTTCAGATATCAGAACGTAACTTACTATTATAAAGACGGGAAAATAAGTCTTGCGGGACTCATTATAAGAATTTAATGCTTTGCTCTCCTAGAGCTTGCAACCATTATTCAATAATTCAAAATTCTGCTTCAATTACAAACTGCAAGTTTCTATAAAAGGTCCGAGTGCAATGCGTGCACTGGATCTAATAGGCGAAGTATTCAGAAATTTCGCCTAAATCGGCTCCATGCGCGATCTTCTCCTCTTAGGCAGCTACGGCTGCGGCCGTTGCGATGTCCAAAGGAGGGATGATGCGGGCTGCTACTAGGTTGTCCACATTCATAAGTGCAATTAATGGATGTGGATCCTCTGTGCCTGCAATGGCGAGGTGTGCCTCATGCTATCATTTGCCCTTCTTCTTGGACTAGAAAGCATCAATGACGTGCGACTCACGACCTTACCCTTCTTGCCCCTCTCTTTCGTGAGAGGATTTCTCACATTTGTAGTTACTAGTAGGGCTTCTTGGCCAACATTGCTACTAGGTGACTGTGAGATGTAGTTCTTCCTTAGAACGTCATCTTGAACTTCCACAACTTGCATGATATCAATTAATTCGGCATACTACTTGTAACCGTATTGATGATAGTTGCGTGCGGATTACACCGCGTTTGGGTGAAAGGTAGAGAGTCTTCTCCATCTTCTGCTCATCTGTGGTTATGTTACCACAAAATTGAAGACTGATACAAATTCCATACAAATTCTAGCCATGCTGGGTCAGTACTTTGAACTACTGGTTCGTGATGTCAGTCATCTTCATATTCATGCAAAAGTTCAAAGGATTACTACTGGTAATCTGCATAAAATGGTTGCAAAATTCTCACAATGCTCTTCGAACTCCAGGTTCGTGTTCCCATATTTTTCTATGCATTTTTCATGATTTACTGCTATTTTCAATGATTAAAAGCAATATATATAATTACAGATAATCAAAACAGTAAATATAGTAAATAGATTGCATAGAAATAACAATAACAAGAATAAACATGCTTCAAAGTTCAAAATATGCAAAAATTTGGATTCCCGAAGCCCTTTTCTGCTGGAAAAATAGCCTTTCGGCGAAATCTGCAATTTTCAAGGGTTAAAACGCGAAATCTCAGTTCTGAGAAGAATTTACGCTTAATTTTCAGTAATCCCGAGGGGTTTTTCGCAAAATTCCCTATTCGCGAAGAATTCTCGTAATTTTCAGAACTACGAGGGCCTTACTGCAAAAATTTCAGTATTCGCAAATTTCCCCATAATTTTCAGAATTCCGAGGGCTAATTCGCAAAATCGGGATTTTCTTTTTCATTTTCATTTTTTCCCACCGTGGGCGGTTTCCTTCGGCCGACCCGCCGCTCCCTGGCCCAAAAGGCCCATCCGCCACTTCAAAGGAACATGGGGTAGGGTTTCTACCCTATTCACCCGATGGCGGCTTGTTGGCGGCGGTGGTGTGGTGTGGCGGCGGCGTCTGCGCGACGGGGCGGCTCGGGTCGGTTGCTACGGCGGCGGCGACGGCCCGAGCACGCGCGCGGCGGGGCGGCCGAGTCGACCACTACTGGCGATGGCGCCACGGTGTGTGTGGCGGCGTTGGCCTCGCGCGCGCGCGGCGACCAAGACGAGAGCGGCGCTTCAAGAAGGCGGCGGCGCGGGCGCGGGCGCGGCGCGGCTGGCGTTCGTGTCGCCTTCAAGGCGATGGTGGCGGCCGGTTCCAAAGGGCGCAGCGGCGGCGATGCGTCTGCGGCGGGGCGAGCGCGGCGGGCGGACGATCGCGGCACCGCTTGGGGCGCACATGCGGGCGCGGAAGGAGTGGCGCGGCCGGCGGCGTCGGGCAGCAACGGGGTGCAGCAGACACGGCTTCGGGCGCGTGCATGGCCGGAGTTAGGCGCCAGCGCCACCCTCCTCTCTTCCTCCTTTTTTTTGTTTCTTTCGGTGCATACGGTCATGGCTGAGGCGGCTCATGTGCTCCCGGCGGCTTCAAGCCGGTGGGAAGACGGCGCTTCGGGTGGCCGGCGCTACGGGCCAATGCTGGTAGCCGGCGGCTTCAGGCCAATTTTTTTTCCTTCAATACAATTACTGTTCATACATAGTACTATTCATGCACAATACCGTTCACGATCGAATTGCTGTTTATCCATAATTACTGTTCATACTCGATTACTGTTCATGCATGCAGTACTGTTCATCCGATGCAATTTTCGCTCATGCTATTACCGATCGGCTTGGCCGGCGACTTCAAGTCGGCTCACGGTAGATTAGAACAGATTTGCAACCTTCAATCTACGGTACAATCGACATCCGCTCTTTCATGCAATCTATCGATCGGCATTGTGCCGGTGACTCCAAATCGGCTCGCGACAGATTAGAGCAAATTTGCACCATAGAAAACCAATCTAGAAAGCAAATTTACAGAATTGAATGCGATCTAGAAAAACGATTCAATCTACGAGTGTCGTTCATCGACGGTTACCTTTTCGATGCGAGGAGAGTCGATCGTGCTGATAACGTGTTGATGAACCATCGTTGGTAAGTCCAGTCCGAGCGATTACCTCGTAGACAAATAGAGAATCGTAAGAGCGATACAAGAACACAAGAACGAACAATAGACAGACACAAGTATGAGAGAGGACTGCAGGCTTCTATTTATTGCTCTTTCAATAGTGAATCTGTGTACAATGCTTGGGGGGTCCCCCTTCCTATATATAGTCTACGGGTGGATGAGGTGCCCACCTAAACCCGGACTCCTGGCCGGGCCCGGTTTCTTAACATTCTTGACGCTTCCTGGTACCAAAAGTCGTCGTCAGGCGAGAAGCTGGGTGAGATCCGGGTTGCAGGTCAATTATCAAGCCCTAATACTTGTGGATTTATGTTTTGGCTCCTGCTAATGGTTAAGTATACAATGCCATGGCCAGAGCAAGAAACGAGAGGAAAAACAAGACCCGGGTTAAGTCGTCCAAAGTGGCAAATAGTCGATTGGCTCACCACCTTTGGAGCACAATGTCCGCTAACAACGGGGCAGATAGGCAAATTTCTCACCAAAAGTATGTCCACGATATGATACATCACCCAAGTTCTGATCCTTGTGTAGTGTACACATGGAAGAAAATGTAGCAACAGAAGAATCTGAGAAACGCTAATCCGAACTCAATCCACCGGTGGATTGAATCACATCTTGTAGTTGTACAACAAAACAAGGTATAAAGAATGTTTATAGTATAGGCACCATCCCACCAAACATGTGCGGTAGAACATCCGAGTCTAGGTACAAAAAGAAACACAATGCAAAGTGCAAACACACAAGCAAGCCCCGTCCCAAGCTGTAGAGCAGAGGCCCAAGCAAAAATGTCTTGCCCTTGTACGTGCACACATATATCTGCAGCAAGGTGCACAAACACATGATGACCTCTGATCCTCTATAATACAACCCCTGTCAAAATGCACTCCACTTGTCGGTTCCATGTCTCGTCGGGCTAGAGGTCTCTGACGACTTAAACGATCCAGTACCAAAATCATCGAGCGAGTAGCCCCGGTTGTGATAGTCCGTGCTCTTCATTGAATCAAACCTCGCAAATGCATCACTTCTGTCATGGTCGCTGCTGCTGTTGATGGAATCATACCTCATGAAGCTGTTGCCGCCTCCTTGATCGGCATTGCTGCGGAAAGAATCAAACCTTGCAAAGGTATCATTATTACTGCCATGATCAGCGTTGCTCCCGAAGGAGTCAAATCTTGAAAAGCTGTCACGCTGCCCAAATGAATTGTTGTCATTCATGCCAAAGGAGCTGTACTGCGACAAGGTGTCAAATGAGCTGTCGTCTCCTGCTTCACTATACCTCGGCGAGAAGCTGGAGTTGTACGTTGGCGTACTTGGAACAGAAGAATCAAAGAAACCCTTTTGCTCTTTGCCATAGATGCTGCTGGCAGTAGGAGATTCTGCTCTGCTTGGGCCAGAATCAAAGAGTGATCTCTGCATTGGAGTGCTTGGAAAAGAGTCGAATAACGATTTCTGCATCGGTGTACTCGGAAAAGAATCAAATGCTGATTTCTGCAACGGTGTACCAGGGGCAGAATCAAAGAGTGACTTTTGCATCGGTGTACTTGGGACAGAATAATCGAAGACTGATTTCTGGATCGGTGTACTAGGGACGGAATAATCAAAGACTGATTTCTGGATCGGCGTACTAGGGACGGAATAATCAAAGACTGATTTCTGCAATGGTGTGCCTGGGACAGAATCAAAGAAAGGCTTCTCCATTGGAGTACCTGGAACAGAATCGAAGGAAGGCTTCTGTTCCTTGCCATAAGCACTACCAGATGTAGAAGAACCTCCTGTCCTTATTGGGGGGAGACCCTGTGGCCCAAAGAATAGATCTGAATCACCATTCTCACCATCCTGAGGAACAGATTGCAGAGTTAAGTGCTAGATAGAAAAATATCTATGCAACATGACACAATGGCACAAAGCATGAATAGAGTTTGACCTTATGACTGAAGTTCCATAGGGAGTCATTATCATCACCATGATCAAATGATGGGCCCCAAGAATGTCCACCATAGGCTTTATCTCCACGAGTAGGGGAATCAGCTGCTCCACGGTTACTGTAAGATATACCACTGTAAGATATACCACGCAATAAGAACACGGTTTTTGTAACAACAAACAACAAAGGTGCCCACAAAGTACTATCCAATTGAGGGAATGCCAATTTCTCAGCAAAAACAAGTGTCATGTACATCGGTAGTATTTCATATGTTCCATCATGCAACAAGCATGTTTCACCTAGCAAGTTCAGGACTTGAATTGTCTTGTTCCAGTTAAATTAACAATATATGGGGAGATCAAAGCACTGGCAAGGTTGAAATTATAGGAGAGGCCACTGGTCCAAATGATTTAAGATCAGGCTCAAACTCGTGATCTTTACTCGCCAACAAAATTGACACAGGAGCTTAGCAATAAGAGCTTACGCTTGTTTTGTTTCAAATAGATGATATGGGGAAAAGGTGCGTGCTTCTCTTTTTCTAGCAAGACAGCCAGGTGTATATTTCACATAGAATGAAAAAAAAAAACTATACCTGATACTCTCAGTAGCACGTGGTGAGACATCATTTGTTCCATATTGCTTTTTATCAGGTTCATCAGTATGACCATCCTTTGTGTTCTTTACAGGACTAACTGGAGGACTTTTTGCTGACTCCACTTTGCTATTGGAAGGTGTCGATCCAGGTTCTGCTGTCTGCTCGGCAGCAGCAGCAGTTTTATCACTTTTGTTACCTTCTTTCTCTGTTGATGTAGCTGATGATGCCCCATTGGTAGACACTTTACCATCTTCAACAGTGGGATAACTCTCTTTTACAACAGGAGGCTCCGCTTCAACTGTGAGTTCCTTTATTATGGAGAACCCTGGAGAAAGACAAGCAGAGTAAGATAGTTCACATGTACAAATGTTCTACAAGAACATGTTCAACCAGGGAGATGGTGACAGAATTCAGGTTCAAGTTAGCATACCATCATCTCCAAATCTGTCCCATTCTTCATCCCATACAGCAGCCGTTTCTTGAATTCCAGGTTGCCAACCTAAAAATGAGATAGTAAAGTGAACCATTAAATATCCATTGATGTGTAAGACCAAGAAACAACAAAAACAGTGGGATCCCCATTAACAATGAGAGCAAATGAAGTTAGAAACAAATTTTGTTTTGTGATGAATAGCACATGGCCTATAAGATTTCTCTGGTGATCATAATTCACCGATATTATGATACTCAGTACAATGAACTACATACCTGACAAACTGAAAATCAGAGTACATCATTAATTTAAACAAGAGATGGGAACCAGCTCAAGAAAGTTCATTCATTAAACAAGCAAACGTTGGATAAAAGTCAATAAACAAACAGGATAGTAGCAAGTACCAAAAGGAAGCTCCACTAAAGTAGTTGGCTTAGCTCTCAACCCATATCTCTTGCACTGTTCATTCAATGATTTCACAAGGTCCTCAAGATTAGATTGTATCTGATTAGCCCGCTCCTATAAACAGGGGAAAAAGATGGTCGGACAACATATCTACAACATAACACAAGGAAAGATACTAGAAGAACAATTGAACAAAAATGACAACCTGAAGCTTTTCATCATTGTCATCCCCTTTCTGCAATTTAACTATAGCATTATAAATTTCCAATTTCTTCTCCTGTAAACAAAAGAAGAAATAATAGAGTCACAGTCCAGATCTCAAGAATGGTTTTTACAATGTCCTAGCGCACTTGGATAAAATCACAAATATACCTGGATCTCACGGAAAGTAGCCTCATCCATTGATAACTTTGATGCCACGTCCCCAGCCTTTTTGCATCTCTCATCATATTTTGCTGCAAGGGATTGAACCTGAATATAGAATTGATATAAACTGTGAGATTTATGTAAAACATCATAAGAACTACACAGAATGGCCATTGTTACATTACATGTCATGATGCAACAAGAGACATCATTTGTCATAGCTGAATAGCAATTCACAAATCATGGATGCACAAAATTATACTTCTGGTTTCTCTAAAGCAACGAATGATTCCACAAAAAACATCAAGCTGGATATTGTGAGATCAAAGAGTCGCAGTTATTCCAGGAGCATGTAACAACAGGAAGCTTGTACAAATGTACTACTTTATGTATCACAACATACAACAGTCCAGTTCAATATGATGAGAGGACTGAGACACCTAACATAAGATTTGCATCTATCTTTTGCTTCAGTCCGCACTTCAGAAACTACAAACAACTTCTAGAAACCATTGATTACCCAGAAAGGGTAAATGAATCGCAGAGCTCATTTCTTAATCAAGGTTACAGAAGAACATTACCTCACGCTTATCCGCAGACATCGTTTCTGAGACTTCATTAAGCCTGTTATCACACCTACTCTTGTAAAGAATCTAGGGCAAAATAATGAAATCAAGTCAGACATGAACACATAATACTAGCAAACATGAATAACTCATGTCAAATTATGTGATATATTTTAGCTAATAAAGTGATGGATATGATGAGTTGGTACAGGATGGTAGGCTACAGCAGGTCACTTATGAAACATGACAGCAGTTGAATGGACATGCAATACCAACACCTAAAGGAATAGACGGTGGATGGGAAATGAAAATATAATCTGAATCAACAAGACTTCACAAAGATTCCAAACATATAAAGATATAGAAATTGTATTGATTGGCAATATAGATGGACTTAATTCTTTCATTCAGAATATATGCTTGTATTTACATAGTAATGCATATTGCTAGAGAGTACTTACAAGCTCCTGCATCTTGGTGCGATAAAACTCAGTCTTCTCTCTAGAATCCAGGATTTCCTTTTCCAACTCTTGAACCTTCATAAAAGATTTAAAATATGTTCATGGTAACACATCAGGATAGCCTAAATGTGCACAATTGTACGAAGTTGCAAATCCACATTGCAGCTCTAAAGATGAACGAAGACAGAAATGCAATCTTGACTTTTGCCCCCAAGATAATTTATCTAAAGATCTAATGCCACTACCATTTCACTTAAATCCATGAAAATATGAATTAGAACCTGTGAAAAAATGTTATGAACACGAATTTGTCGGCCGTAGCATTTTATCTATATTCTGTTTTTAACATTTTAGCCATTATCTGCACTATCATGAGACACTCAAGAATTAACAACCATGTGATGCCTGAGCTGATCAAGAGAATTTGACACCATAAGTAGCATAGAAATAAATGTTCCTGATACTACAGGAATTTAACTTTTTGAGTTTAATTTCTTGTCAACTATGAAACAGAAAATAATAAACAAGAAGCATCCTGTTGTGGAAAATCACTTCAAAATATATTTTGGATTTCCTTATGTTTTTGTCAAATTTTAAAACAGGAAAGCTCTTGAAATATTTCAATTAAATAAGTGCAAGGAGGAAATACTTTTTTATCAGCGTCTGAAGCTTCCTTAAACTTTGCATCCAGTGCATTTTGTTCCTCCTTGCTCAGCTGGTCAACTAGATGTTTATCCAAGACTGGGATCTTTGGCTTTTGTTGTTCTGTCCGCATTGTATCATCAGCATCTACAGAAAGAGGCCTTCGAGGTGGTGGCTTCATTGATGAGGGAGGCATCCCAGGATGTGGTCCTTGCATTGATCTACTTGCCAATCCTACAACAAGTGTTCAATAAAAACCATATCATTGAAGAGGGACTTTCTTAATAATTGGTATTTTTAAAATAAAAAAAAAATGACAGGACAGTTTCTTTTGGATGAATACCAGCACTTGGATGGGGAGCCGGGCCACTGGCATTTTCTGCAAACTGGCCAGTAGAGGGTAGTGAAATTCCCTCTGCCCAAATACCATCTGGTAGTACATCAGGAAGAGGACGCTGCTCACGGTGCCTCTCCATCAAGTAGACAGCAGTACAAAATTCCCTGAAAGACAGCATCCCGTCCTTATCCTGGTCGGACAAATCCCAGACCTTCCTTAAGACCTCTATAAGTGGAGATAGGCAGAATTATTAGAAATTATAAGAAAGAAATGAGTAGGATGGGAACTCAATATCAAGAGTGGTCATTGGAAGGAATTTACACCAGAAAAAACAAGCTAATAAATATGGGCTAGTAAAAGAAACAGGAACTCCTTGACACACTTTGTTAATCAGCAATAACAGAAATAGAAGTAAGGAATCGTAATATTGTGGTGCAGCTCTGAGGCACTCAACTCCCGAGAATACAATGACAGGGAAATAAAAAATGCACCTTCAACTATACAAGAAACAATACGATATGGATGGCAGGTTAACACTCATGACCTAACATGTCAATTTGATGTGCAGTTACCAAGAGAAAATAATCGAGCAAGTTAATTAGAGAATTTAAAAAAATGCATATATGCAGGATACATGAACATGCACACAAGAGATATATTGACAACAAGCAGTAGCACGGCACTAGTATACAATGAATTTCGCATCCACAAAAACTAAAGATGCAAATAATTAATAATCTAAAAGGCGAGCTTCATGGTAAAAAGAATGTCTGGAGTTAACGGATAACCACAACAATAGGAGGCCTTTTCAAACTAACAGTTCTACTTTAACACACAAATTGATGTTTCTGCACGTTATACTGCACATATAATCACCAACTAGATAGTTTCTTACAACAACAACAACACAACAACAATAACAACAACAACAACAAAGCCTTTGATCCCAAACAAGTTGGGGTAGGCTAGGGATGAAACCTCCTCAAGGACCAACTAGATAGTTTCTTAGATTGCTGAAAATGCAATAAGTAGCAATGTCTGCATTAAGAAAGACACACAGCACACTGGTCATGAGTCATGAGTCATGATAGCTTGAGGGGGGCGAGAGTAAATGTGGAAGAAACATGTGACGTACCTCTTGACAGCCTCCAACTTAAAAACAGATTCCTTGCCTCTTCACCACTGATCTTCCCGTCTCGATCCCTGTCTACCTTAATAAATACCATCATATATTTCCTGACATCTGCTTGAGTGATTTTCGGCCATGGTGCCTGAGACTTGTTTGGATTATAAGGAATTTGTCCACCAGGAACATTAGCGCTCATTGGTGCTGGAGTGCTTGATATGGCATTAAACTGGTTCTGCTTAGGAGCTGGCTGGCCAGTATGAGAAGGAAGCGATGTTATACCCTGCATGAGACCAGCCTGCACTGGCTTAGGGGGGTGATGAGGTCCAGCAGCTGGGCCAAGAGCAGCAGAACTGGGAAAACTATTTGAAACAACGGAAGGGGAGGATGGATCTTGCTTTGCTTGTGGAGTTGCAGAGATAGGGTCCGCACCGAAAGTTGAGTTAGGTGACAATCCATTCCCTAAGGGCACCAATGTCTTAGAGTCATTAACAGCCGGTGGTGAAGACAACGAGTTTAGATCTGTTGAAGTTGCCTTTACAGATGTCATAATAGCCGGTGTATGGGAATTGTAGCCCCCTGTAGGAGTTGGACTCTGTGCTGATGTTCCCACGCTACCAACATTCACCTGTGAAGAAACACCTCTGGTTGGAGCTTGTGAAGTGGCACCCAATGGACTTGCACTTCTCTTACCGCTAAACCAATCAGTTGATAGATTTGCCGTGGTTGAACCAGTATGGGATAGCCCACTTAGACCACCTCCAACGGGTGGCCTTGGAGCAATTCCCTGAGCAGGAGTGTTTGCATTTGGAGCTTGTGGTGGCCCGACAAGATTACCAGATTGAATGACTTGTGGGTTCAATGATGCACCAGGAAGCCCCTGTGACCCCTTTATAGCAGGATTCTGTTGACTAGGACTTAGTGCTTGAGTGGGATGCAAGGGGCTAGCAACACTATTTGTCTGAGGACCTGCGGTGGGAATATTTATCCGAGGGGCAGGAATTTTTGCAGCGGCTGGACCGAATAATGCTGACCTAACAATATCAGGTGTTAATTCTCGCCCACTCTGCGCTACCGTGACCAGTTTAAGAGAATTGTAGAAATCTTCGCGCCCAAGAAAACCAGTTCGATTTTTATCAGCGTAAGTCCAGATCTGCACCAGCAAAGGAAATAAAAGGCAATTAGTAACAGTAAGCAAAAGACCACGTGTGCACAGTGACAGGGATATCTGAAGGTAAAAGGTAAATCGTACGACTATTGGTTTACATATGATTTGTTCCAGTTGAAGCTCTCGCGTTAAACCAGTATACTCACCAGTCACCAATTATTGAGATGTACGCCTTAAAGTACACTATTTGAACCGGAAATAATTAAAATGTTCCAATAGACCCATGGCTCAAATTTCTACAAAGCAAACCATACAGTTCCTACCAAAGTTTGCACAACCATTTGACCACTCGAAAGTACCAAATACAGAGTAAACCTAGCTAAAGGCCCCCAAGTTTTGGCAGCACAAAGCAGCACTCCCCTAAATATTTATGCCTGAAACTGAAATTCCTCACGTCTAGATTCCATGTTCCAAAACTACAAAATCACTCAGTCTGCTTCTAAGATAATCGTCTACAGAAGTAGGAACCCAACAGCATGACAACCTCAGCTTTGCACACTTGTAATGATAACACCGTAGGTAGGAACTTATGTGCTTCTAGTTACGAGCCTACTCCCCTGAAATTGATAGTGAATTCGCCTAGAGTAACTAAATTACGAGCTAAAGTACCAAATTGCACAGCCGGAGGATCAAAGCACAACGAGCAGTCATCAAATTGACACACCAAGCACCCAGAACTGAGTAAAGTTGCCTGTTGTAACCGATGTAAAACAGCAAACAACTAAATCACTCATCCAGAATGAAGAGAGCACCCTCCAAATCCGCAAGCCCACGAAATCTCGAGATTTCGGTAACTGCGACTCGTCGACACCATCGTGCATCGCGTCGCTACCAAACATTTTGACGACTCGAAGCACACGGGGGCTCGAGGGCTGAGATCGCTAGGAACGAAAACAGCATGGATCGAATTGAGGTGGTCGCGGGGCGGGGAGATCTGAGGGTACCTGGGCTAGGACGGGCTGCGGCAGGCCAGAGCCCTTGAAGAAGGCGACGGCCTCCTGGCCGCTGATCCGGCCGTCGCGGTCCAGATCCGCGGCGCGGAAGTAGGCGTCGAACGCCGCCTCCATCGCGCCAGGCGGGGGTCACCGGCGGCGAGATCGGGAGGGAGTGTGTTGTGTGCGCGGGGGTATATGGTGGTGGTGTCTGGATATGTCAGTCGGTCAGATGAGATGCGGGGAGGAGGAGCTGTGCTGGATTTCGCTGGAATTTCTAGGGGCTTTTCCGAAACTGCTCTGCTCGTACGGACTGAGCGGTGAAATGTTAAATCCAGCAGGGGTTTGTTAGATAAATAAATGTACTCGGTGTCTCACAAAAAGGAATTTTTGGCGCAGCTTTTCACCTCGTATTCGTATGAATGACCATCCTTGAATTTTATTTTTGCGCAAATATAGCACCACCGCCGCACGGCCATGCGGCAACCCCTCCCCCGCTGTCGCGTCGCTGTCGTGCATGAATGTTTATGCACGACCGCCGTGCGGCAACACGCCACGTGTTCGAGATTAGGTTTAGGTCGAAATTAGGATTTAAACCGGGTTTTAGCGCTGTTTGTAGGAATTTTAAAAATATTGCAAATGAATTCAAAAAATTATAAAATTTTATGTGGAGCCTCCCAACATAGTGTGTTTGCTTGTGTAAATTTGTCATAATTTTATTCGTTCAGAATTTTTCTCGCAATTTTATATAAGTGTATTGTTTATACGAATTTGTAAATTTAGAAAATAAACTCCAAAAATTATGAATTTTATTTTGAAGACTCCTAACACAATAGGCTTGATTGTGTAATGTTTCAACAATTTTATATGTGTTCTGGAATTATCTCGAAAATAAAGGATTTAGCTATCAAAAATTTAGATTTTAGGTTTAGGAAATTAGGGTTTCATGATTTCATGTGACTTGAAATGTATAGAAAAAAAGTTGCATTACAACTCCAATTGTGGGGAATAAATATCAATTTTTGTAGGTAATACATTTAGCCAATCTTGTTTGTAGGTTGTTAATTTTTTTTGGAATAAAAGGGTAGTGACAAGGTTGGTCCGTTTGTGATTTTCATAGATTCTCTCAAGGGTACAAAATCTGTTAGACTCGTAATAACATCTTGTTATCATCGTATATTGTTGTAGTGCGGTAAATTTTTGAAGAATTTTGTGAGAACGATTGAGGCAGCAATGATTCGTAAGTAGGAATGCAAGTAATATAGAACTTTGGAGAAATGGCGCAACGATAACAACACAATAGTTGATCCGACAATGGAGGTTACATGGCACGTAGCTAATGAACCAAGAATGGTACACACATGCCTTTAGGGAATTATAAATACATGGAACATATGGACGAAGAGGGTTGGACTACTGCGTGGAACGTGGCCATTTGCCCTTGCAACCCAGCTCGACGTTGTACTTCTCGCCTTGCGCCTTAGCCTTCGTCAGCCCTCTTCCTCGCCTCTCGGCCTCGCGTCGCCTAGCATGCTCGTGCTTCTATTCCTCGTGCAGCCTCTCCCGCCTCTTCTTTTCCTCCATCTCAGCCTGCAGCTCTTTGAGGCGCCTTTCACGGCTCTCGTAGTCCTCTCGCCCACCCCTTCCTTGTCAGCAGCATCCACTTGTTGTGGGGTGGATCTTGTCGTCGATACACTGGCTGAAGTCTCATAGGTACGACGGAGACTGCGGTAGGAAGAGAGACTTGGTTACGGCGTAACAGAAGCAAAATAGTGATGTGCATTGAAATACAATTTCATTATCGACTGCCTGTAGCTCCGCGTGTCAAACTGCGGTCGGGGTAGTTCACGCAGAAGTTTGGGTAGCACCAGTAGCGTTGCTCAATGGTCCACTCGTCGGTTGATTTGATGCACTTGCAAGCATCCCGACACCAGCAAAGGGGTGGCGCTACCCCCGTCGGGGGCCCTTCTGGAGGGTGTTCAGCGGGCATAGGGGTGGCGCGGCTTGACCCGGAATCGTTGGGCGTACTGCGAGGTGGTTGAGGAGGTGTGTGGTGTGTGTAAGACTGCTGACTAAATGCCCTATGGCGAGTGGCGGTCTCTTGGGGACCCACTCAGTCCTTCAAAAGCTCATAGATGCGCTTCCATTTCTTCTCCTTGTCCATGTTATATAGGTAGTGTTGTTAGTGTGGAGTTCCGACTGCGTAGCGCTGTATTTATAGCTGGAGCGAATGCAGCTGTAGCGGCTCCATTGCAATGAGGCACGGATGTGTTTCGCGTCCCGCCGCGCCCTTCGAGGAGGAAGCTTGCAACAGTTGAGTGGTCTCTTCGCACTTTGCAAAGCAATGTCATGTCCTGCTTTGCAGAGAGTGGTCTCTTCGTGCTTTGCAGAGTGAGGTCATGTCTTGCTTTGCAAAGAGTGCTCATTCATGATTTGCAGAGAGAAATCATATCTCGCTTTGTAGGAATTGTACCCCGGGAGTGAATTTATGGAGTCCGTCACTCATGAATTCTTCGGAGGTGTCTCTCAGGTCGGCATGTTTCATCATGACGACATATACGCTTACCAAACTCTGCTGGGCTAGACTCAACCGACTGGTCCACCTCCGCCCACTCAATGGTCTCCATACCCTCCGAGCCAACACACGCTCTCCAGATCGGCTCACGTAACCCACGGGGCATGCGCGATGCAAAACATCCAGGTGTACGTGGAGGCAGCCGCAACGAGCAGTGGGTAGTGGCTTAGACGAGTAAGTCATACTGTATTTCGTGTTATGCGATTATATTTTGGTATATTTGCATTCATATTTTTTTTGCTATATTTGTACGCATATTTTGGTTGTTATGTGTGTACTTCTGCACCATATTATATATTGACATCTCCAATGGAATTGCAATGCAGCTTTTTTCCATACATTCCAAGTCACATGAAATCATGAAACACTAATTTCTTAAACATAAAATCCAAATTTTGCAACCTAAATCTTAAATTCCAGAATACATATAAAATTATCGGAACATTACACAATCAAGTCCACTGCGTGAGGAGCCTTCAAAATAAAATTCATAATTTTTAGAGCTCAATTTCTATATGTACAAATTCGTACAAATAGTACATTTATATGAAATTGCGAGAAAAATTCTGAATGAATAAATTATAGTAAATTTACACAAACAAGTACACTGCATCGGGAGGATCCACATAAAATCTCATAATTTTTGGAACTCATTTGCTATATTTTAAAATTCCTACCAATAGCGCCAAAACCTTAATCGGCTTAAACTCGAATTTCGGTCTAAACCCTAAACCCTACACATGGTGGCCTGAGGCGTTGCAAACGGCGGTACGATTCATGCATGGTGAGTGTGCGAGGAACGGGTGACATGGCGACCGGAGCAAGAGAGGGCTGTCGCATGGTTCACGCACGACGGTCGTGCGAGAACGAGCTATATTTGCAACAAAAAAAATTGGAGACGGCCACTCCTGTAAATATGAGGCGTAAAGGTGTCAATACTGCCAAAAATTCCACAAAAAGGAATTGAATTCAGCGTAGGATCTGATACGAATTATCCGCTTTATTAGACGGATCGAATACGAATATGGTCTAGATTTTTTCATTCGATTAACAATCTCTCCCTATTTGTATTCACATTCGTATAAAAAAATATGCATACAAATATGGTATGGACTTTTGCCATCCGAAATGTTGTTTTATCCGCATTATTCCGAATTCAATAAAACTATATATATATATATATATATATATATATATATATATATATATATATATTATATATTCAATAAAATCAGGGAGTATGTACACAATATACACAACGGACACACACTTAAATACCAATTATAAGATACATTCAACTTGATTGAAAATTTCATTAGCCCTCCATATATACCATTTTCATATATATATATATTTTTGCTATAAAAGTGGATTTTAATGAAATTTTTCATGAAACTCACTTTGGGGTATCATCTTATAATCATTATTGGAGTATACTCAAATTGATAAAGAGGTATCATCATACGATTTAAGTGGTATATGAGAGAGTGGAGTACGCACTCTGTGAGTACCATACCATTTTCCTATATATATATATATATATATATATATATATATATTATCTTAATGTGGATAATTAATTTGATGAGTATTTTTAGTTCAATGTGAAATCATGTTTTTAGGTGAAATAGCTAAACTAGAATGATTAAATATGCTATGTACGAGGATAATGTATCATAAATATATTATCATTACGTAAGTCATGAGGATATCCAAATTCAACCGAATTGAGTAGATATTCGATTCGTATTCGTTACAACATTCGATTCGTATTTGAATCCGTATTCGTTTAGAAAATACAAATTCGAGTACGTGGAAGAATGGAATGCACCGTCGAATATATCTCTCCTTGATGTTTGGGGGGCCTGGGTGCTGGTTCGGTGCAACATTACATCACTCACCTGCACTGCACCATTTGTTAGAGAAAGAGGGGCAGAGAGAGATGCAGAGAGCTGCCAGCCTGGCGGTTTAATCGCCTCTTAGATACCACCAACCAACAACAACAGTAACATGAGAATGGTTAGGCAGGGTGATTTGAGTAGATGAGATCTGAATTCCCCTTCCTAGCATGTTGAACACTAATAATAATGCCACTTGGGGGGTTCCAACTTTAATTTTGGGTTCCTTCCTTCCTTAGGCAGGCAGGCAGACAGTGAGTAGTAGTATAGTATTCCTCGGCAGCCCGGGCACACCTGTCAGCGGACATCAGAATATATACAACAGAACAGCTAGACTTGGTGTTTCTAGTACATATTTAAGTTGTGCATGTTTTGTATGCAACACATACCCGTCTAAAACTTCATTGGAGTGCAGCCTACATGTGACGTTAGAATTCAGAATGCTTTCATCCAAGAGACCATCGTGTGAGCTGCCAGCTGAAAGAGCATGCATCCACTGGACAGCCAGAAGCAAACATTTCTCTGCCAGGTGCACGCTAAAGATGCATGCAAGACAACTTATACATGCTAGCTGCATCATCTGTAAGAGCTGGATGCAACTGCTTACGGAAACAGTAATCACAGAACCAACGGTTAGGCATGTCTACAGCAAAGCAATGGCAGCATGTCCTCCATAGCATGACAAAATCACGCATTCACAATGAACATGAAAGAGAAGACTATCATCAGGTCAGATCAAACACTTCTCATCCACATCAAGGGAATTTCATGTTCTAGGGTTATTAAAACGTGCAGGCACCCTCAAGACACCAGCAATAGGATCCATCAGCATTTCGAGAATGGAAACGACGTCGAAAAGGTCAATAATAGTCTTTTAAATTGGAAAGCCTGTAGCACGCCACTATGCTCATGCATGGTGATATTATCTTTTCAGCATATGGTATTACCAAAGTTTACACATGAATGGCTATGAGTTTGGAAACTAATATTGGTATTAATGAACAAACTATCTGAAAGAGCACTCATTAGTGCCCATGAATATGGTGAACTACTGACAATTAAACTTAGGAAAGCTCTAAATAGCACAACTGTTTAAGTAACACATTTTAGATAGAAAGAGGACCAGAAACTCACATTCTAAAATGGTAGCTGTTGAAATTAGGATCTATGAACTAATGAAAAAACGTCCAGACATCAAGGATCAATCATGATTCATGTAGGGTCTTAGCTGGACCCCTTTGATAATCGCTGATTATAATTCTGTCAGGATAGCAATCAATTCTTCAGTAGTTAAGAGCAATGCACATAACCACTATGTAGAGTCAGCTATATTAAGAGAAGAGTTCTTGCCTATTATTGTCAGTCCTCCCAAGGTTTAAGAACTAAACATATTTGTACCATGAAAGAGCAAAGGGGTCATTTACTCATGGCAAGACAGTAGCTAGTAGCTACAAGTAAGAATGATATGTATAACTTGTAATTGCACTAGTTTGCCACAATCTCTACCATTGCTGGCATAAAATGGGAAGTGCAAAACAGAAATAATTTGGTAGAAATACCCAGTAACTTATATACCATAAAGCAAGCACATTTGTATAAAAATTAAATCAAAGGTGGGAATCTACCCGAGAGAGATTACCTTCTCTCCCTGTTTGTCCAAACAGTAATTTCAACATACAAAATCTCACAACAAGCATAGCTAAGACAAGCATCTGCCAACTATAAGCTAAGGTGCCTCACTAATCAGCTTTCACCGAAGCAGAGGTTTCAGCCGCCGAAGTCGAAGAACACACGGTGTGCAACATCTTGCTGTCAGAAGAGCAGTGTGATGTTTTAAACTTCTTGAACTTCCATACAGATGTAACCTTCATCGGCACCAAACCATCACCGGGGGCCTTTGCATCCGCAAGACTCACTCGCTTTTCTGTGCCATTTGACTTTGATTCATCATATCCTATAGAATCTATAGAGGGTCCTGTTTCTTTGGGCTCTTCAGTTTCTTTACTATTATGTTGATTCAAAAGTAGTTCCTTTCTCTTGATCTTAACTTTCCGACCAGCGCTTAAGTTTCCAATTCCAACTCCATTATCAGCAATATCCCTACTCTTTGCAGCGTGCCTAGAAGAGTCTTCACCATCATCGAGACCCTCGATTTTGGATAATGGAACAGCTCTCTCACTAGATTTGCCTACAAAGCATCCATTAATTAACCCACCAACCTCAATTGGCGCGTGAGTTGAAGAACCATTGCAAGCATCACCCCCACCCCCACCCTCACCAGGGCATGCATCTTTCCCACCACCGGCGGTGCTGCGGGGCCTCTTTGGTCCAGTGTAAGAAATCCGCGGTGAGCTATTCATTGCACGGTGTAATTTCCGAGCCATCTCTTCATCGGACTCCTTGCGCCTACGAGGCTTGGGAGCATCCCCCATGGCTCCTTTCCCCTCTACCCGCCCATTGGGCTTATACAATAGCTTGACCTGGACATGCTTCTTCCTCGATTTTACCTTGAGCTGGAAACCATTTCTCGATGCGCCGGCCCTGGAAATGGAATCGAGAAACTCCATAGCAGTCCGAGCAGCAGCCCTAGCCTTGGCAGCCACGGCCGCCTTCTCCGCGGCTGCAGCCCGGGCAGCCGCGGCAGCATCGGCGGCGGCGGAGGCGGCCGACCTCGCGGCCTGAATGATCTCTTCTGGCGAGGACGACGAGTTCGCCGAGCCCATCATCTCACGGAGGCGGGCAGCGAGATCGCCGGAAACGGGCGGGGACGGGAGCGGCTCAGCATCGCAGGCCGTGGCCGCCGTCCTGAATCCGGCGAGCAGCCTCTTGCGAGGCGGCAAGTGCGTGTTCAGATCCGACGGCTCCATTTCTAGATCACAAGCCCCGTAATTCTTCCAACCGCATAGATCATCCGATTGAGCCACAGGATTACAACATCCAATCAGTCAACAGGATCAGTTAAATAAATCTCTACATCTCAGACATGTCCTAGCAAGAAACAAAAATCGTTCCTTAAGCGTCAGAAACATCGAAATTTGCATCGAATTGGATCGGGCAACGCGCGTGTACCGCGGAATTGGGGTAGAGAGGGGAAGGGAGGAGAGAAACCCTACCTTGGAGACGTGGATTGGATAGAGATCGGTGGGGAAATTGGTGAGGACTTGTGTGGTAAGAGGAGGCCAGCGTTGCGTTGTGACGTGAGGAGGGGGAGAGAGGAACAGGAGGATGACCCCAAAACCCAACAGCGTCAGGGACGCTTTCATATAGGGAAACCCCAACCCCCCCCCCCGGGGGCACGGCGGCGGCGCGGTGAAATGAACTGTGCCCATGTATCTTTGATCAGGTAATTGATCATATACCTCTTTGAATTTATTTCACTTCATGTGGGGTCATAATAGTGCGAGAGGGTAAATCCGAATTTTGTTATGATCAAATTTTTCAATTTAATAGTGTTTTTTTACGTTTTGTCATTATAGATATAGCAATTCGTGATTTGCTGTTATATAGATAAGCCAATAAATGATTTGCCATTTTCGTCATTTCTCCTCGTTATCCCCTTTTTCGGTCACGTGAAATGGCCACGCTACCCATCTTCTCTCTTCCTCCATAACCTCCTCCCTCCGGTCAAGCCGGCCCCATCAAGTCGTCCTCACCCCACCGGCCGCCGCCTTGCCTCGGCTCCGCTCCAGCTGTCGCCGCCGACCAGGTCGCCGCCCCCGCCGAGTCCTTTCCGCTTCGCCGCCTCAACCGCTGCCTCGACTCACCCTCCCCTACTCCTCCACTGCCACTTCACCCTCCCCTGCTACTCCACCGCTGCGCCCTCCCTAAGGCGCAGTCGACGAGGACCAGGCCACGGCGCACGGCGGTGGGGAGGGAGAGGGGCGCGGAGGAGGGGAGAGGCTTGATGTCATCGGGGAGGCGGTCGGAGCCGAAGGAGATGAAGGGCAAGGGGGAGCGCGGGAGGCGGAGGCAGTGCTCGAAGCGACGGACGGGGGCGCACTTGAGGGTGACGAGAAGGTAGATGGGCTCTGGCTCTAGGGTGGGGTGGTGCTAGAGCCACCGGAGGAGTGCCGCCACCACGTGGACCACAGCCTCGTGGCGGAGGCGGCTAGTGGGGGTGGATGCAGCGGAGACAAGGGTGCTAAACTACGTGAGCGAGCGGATGAAGGAGGGTGCGGCCTCGGCTGGCAAAATAAACACGAGGACGACGGTGGCCGACGAGACGAGGCCGCTGTTGGGGAAGACAGAGCAGATGTTCTAATCGATGAAGATGAAGTAGGCGATGGAGCCGTCGGTCTAGGAGAAGATGGTGATGGCTTCTATGAAGTACCGGCCAATAGGACCAAAGCATTTCTCACCCAAATCTCTATAGGTGTACTTGCATGTGTCGTGCTGATGCTAGTTTTCCTCTGTTTCTTCTTCTCATGGCTTGTCTATTGTAATATTCCAAATTTGGAGTTCATTTGAATCAAAACAATTTTATGTGATTAATTTAAACTTTAGTTAAGTTCAAAGCCATTTTATTTGGGTTGCTTGAGTTCTAGAGTATTTTCTGGAATTTTCAATGATTTTTTGGAGTTTATTTGCTATTTCTTTTAGATCGGTTTTATTTAATTCAGTTTCTGAAATTCTGAAATTCTTTTTTCTAGATTTTTTCCTTTTGGGTTGAATCTCTTTTTCTAGCCCAAAATCCTTTTCGCTTCGGCTCATTTCTTCTTCTCTTTTTCCACCTGCCCGTTCTCGCTTAGTTGGCTCATTCTTTTTCCTTGCCCAGCCCGCTTCGCCATGGCCTTTCTTCTTTTGCCTACAGCCCAGCCACCTTGCCTCCTTTCTGTCTCTACCTGTGGGCCATCCCTGTCAGCTCCATCCTCACCGTGCCCGACTCCAACTCCCTATCGTGTCCGAGTCTGACATGCTGCACCACCGTCTTCCTTGCAAACTCTCCCATCCCGGGCCTATTTAAGTGCGCCTTCCACGTCCTTTTGTTCGCCCCAAGCTCCTCTTCCATTTTCCCTAGCCGTTGGCCTCGGTCTTGCCTTCATCTTGTTGGATTTCGTTGAAGAAGCCGTCGAACCGCCGAAGGAATCCATCACCCGTTCTGTCGCCATCCGTCGTCCTCCGGTCGTGCCTCCACCTCCGTTGAGTTTGCCTCTTCGTGTTCTTCACCGTGCTTGCCTCGTCGTTCCTGGAAGAACCTTGCACCACCGCCACCACTTTCTTCTCCAAGTCCAGCCGAGCCACCCATTCCCGGTCTCTCTCTCCGATGAGCCCCTTGCCCTCCTGTGTGCGTCATCGCGTGTTCCACGCCATCCTCTTCCGATCCTCTCTTATTGTCCTCTCCCTGCCACCCTAGCATCCCGCCACCATTGATGTTCTACGCCGCCGGTCTTCGTCTCACCGTCGCTCGGTCATCTTACATCCGTCCCAAGCCTCGCATTGTCTAACTAAACTAGTGTTTGTCTTAGCTACTCACCGTAGGAAGGGGCCCATCTGTCAATTAGCACCACTGACAGTGCAAATGGCTAATTAAATTATACTAGTGATTTTTTTAACGAATCTTCTAATCACTTGACTTAACCAACCTAATTTAGCTATTAATGAAATTAACTAACATGTGAATGCTAATTAAAATATCCAGCAAGTAACCACCTTATTAACTACTCTTACTTAACGAATCCCTTTGGTGGGGCCCACTGTCATAGAACCACCACACCAAACACATAGAGACAGAGAGAGGAGGAGAGGAGAACAGAGGAGGAGGAGGGGGCGTCTTGGCGGTGCTCAGGAGGCATTGGAGACAGAGCGAGGAGGATGCGAGACCCCAGGAAATGGGTCTGCGGTGCTCAACAGAGGCGGCGGGAGGATCGAGACCCCAAAATGGGTTGGCTAGGTGGCTCGACTTGTGGTGGCGGTGGCGCGACTTGTGGCGGTCGGTGGCAGTTGGGTGGCGACGTGCGGCGGCCAAAGCTGGAGGAGGAACGGGACGGCGACACCGGAGGGGGATAGGAGAGAAACGGGGGCGAGCATGGACACGAGGAGGCTGCTGGAGCTCCCCTGGGTGGTCGGAGGCAGCGGGGTGTAGTCGGGTTGGGCTAGCGGCGAGAGCCACCTACGGCACGGCAGGTCCATCGTAGCGATGGTGCTACGCAGTGGGGGAGCCAAAGCAGATGGTGGGGGAAGGAGGAGGAAGGTGAGGGGATGCTCTAAGAGGAAGGAATTGACGAGGGACTCACCGGAGCAAGGGAGGCGACAGCGACTCCGGTGGACAAGAACCAAAATTGGTTGAGGGGTTTCGATCAGGACGGTTGGGAACACGGCGTGACACAGTCCGCCATGGACGGAGTTCATCGTATTGCTGAGAACGGCGAGGTGGGTGCGGCGGTTGGCACAAGCGCGACGCGACTTGAGCTTGGTTCGAGTTGGGGGAGGAGGAAGAAGGAGTGGGGGAGGCAAGGGAAGGGGAAGGGTGTGGGGACCCCCGAGATCGGATCCGTATCAAGCTAAGTGATCACGCTGTAAACGCAACACTTAACTTGAGACGAACACGATTCCGAGTGACCCGGATATGTGTCACATGCTAGCTCCCAAAGATCAGTGACTAACATGCACATATCCTAGTACACAACATTGCAATCACATCCATACACAATGTACAAGAGTAAAAGAATCAATTACAACATCATTTAAATAGCACCTTATAGTACAAGGTTGCATAAGAGGGCGTGGAAGATAAATTTATAATAAAAGGGAATAACGAGTTGGTATGCCCACAATCCCACAAGCAACCAAGCTGGAGTTAAAGCCGTTGCACCCGCGTTCTCACTGAACAAATAGACTTTGTTAGAGTACAAAGTTGTACTCGCGAGACTTTCAAAAGAAATTAAGATGCATGTAAGTATCAAAGGAAGGCTACTAAACTAGTCAATTTTCAGCATAAAGCAAGTTTTGCAATAGATAAACATTAAAGATTCTAACTTGTCATTTGTAAAACATTTAGAAAACATTGTAGTAGTAAGCAATGATCATCAAAGGTATACTCTCCAAATATAATCAACACACGAACATCTCATTCGTGACACAATTCATTCCTCAACATAATTAACGCGCGAACTACGCGTTCATGAAATCGTTTCAGATTAGAACAAACTAACATAATGACATAACATTCCCAATCATAACCCAAACTTAATTTTCCCAAAAGACTAACTGTGTCTGCTTTCCCACAAGTGTTGTCCATAACCTATGACGAGGCTATTCGAATAGATTTAGTTACTCTGCAGAGTTGTACAGCTTTACCCACACGATATGAATACCTTATACTGTTGCCATGCACTCTTCCAAAGGAGTGTGACTAAGATATCATAACAAGGCCGTTACAATGTCATGTCCTAACTATCAACCCACCCGAGGATAGGAACCATAGCAGGCTATCGTACGCGCTAGAACCACGGTTCACCCCGTTGTGTAAGTAAGTCTCTATCAAACAAGAGACCCTTAAGGGCAAGTAAGGCAAAAATTTAACATGCCCCCACGAGATTGACAAAAGAACAATTAAATACATAACAATAACAATTGTCAATCCCATTGTGTTTTGATAGCTAACACACAACAAATTATTAAGCCAAGCCTTCGCCATTACCCCGGCGTGTGGTTGCACGTAAGACTTGGTTCATCACACCACAGACCGGTCCTTAATCACTCAGACGGGGCTACACAATTCCATAACAACAACAACAACAACCATATTTCAAGATCACATTACACCCGTCCAAGTTAAGAACATAAAATCCATGCCCAACAAGTCCACAAACCCCAGATGCGAAGATCTGGATACATCCCTCAAATCCAACATAATCCAATTCATAAAATCCTCAAATTTCATTAGGATTCAATTCAATTCACTGGCCGATGGACTAGCTCCATCAACCGCTCTCGGCTAAGACTACTAGCATGGCTAAGCATCGTTCTACAAACTAGTAACAAACCCATATAACATATAACCTTAGTCGTTCAAGGAAAAAGGGTAATCGACATTCAAAGGAGGGCCAATGCAGCAATTAGGAATTTAACTACTTCTACCCATAAACATATATTTTAAAATAGCATGCAATTGCGATAATGAAACTCACACAAAACATTTAAAAACCACTGGGAGCAATATGATCAAGAGGAGGGTGCTCGCACCTTTGCTGGTATCACAAGTTCATTCTCCGGTTACACTTAATTTGATCTCACGAATATATCGTTACCATTGAAAACCTAGCGAAAGACGATAATGCAATAAATATCAAATAAAGCCAGAAATTCAACATGCTAAAAAATGTATGAAATCTATACAGTAGGTATATTAAGATTTTATATGAATTATGGTGAAAGATTCATCCCATTCGGATTTAGTATGTGAAAGTTATGGTGGTTTGAATTTCAGACTTTAATACGCCTTCATTCGTATAATTTAATTATGAGGTGAAAAATTATAGAGTAGAGGTGAGTACATGGATTACATGGATAAATAGGCACTATTATTACAAGTTCAAAACAGTTGAGTTTGTTTCAATAGGATTTTTCATGATTTAGTTATTGATTTCTAAAGTTATCAGCGTCTTACAATGTAAAAATAATTCATTTTGGGACAAAAATCCACAAAATATATCTTCTGTGCTATAGGTAAGACTGAAACCATTTTTAGAAATAATTTTACTAAAAATTAAAATTACCAAAAGTGGTTTCACTGTTTTTGGAGTTACAATAAAATAGTTATGTATTTTTAAAGTTAAAACCCTTTTCTTATTGTAAAAATAATAGAGTTATGGATCATACTTCCAAATCTATATTCTCTGCTACAGAGACAAGGTTGAAACAAATTTTAACATAAAGTGCATTAAAAATAAAAATTACCAGAAGTGGTTTCATTTAATTTGGAGTTGATTTGAATTAGATATGGATTTTTGAAGTTACAACAATTTTCAATGTACAAATAATTGTATTCCAAAATTTCTTAAGTATTTAACACTTTTTCTACCGAGAGCTATCTAGCCTCTGAAGTTGACGAGTGGGGTCCAGTATACAGTACCACTCTTCAATTTTTCCTTTTTATTTCCGGTTAAAACTGACAGGTGGGCCCTACTGGTCATTGACTCGGTGTACAAAATAGTGCATGGACCGGGCCACGTGGATTGGCCCACCGGTGCACAGCTCAAGAACTAAACCACTTAACTCATGGAGGCCCACATGTCATATGCTGCACATTAACCGTGTTTTCCGACAGTGATCTTTGCTTTAAATACTAATCAAAGTAATTAAACCCTAATGATCTCGCTACAGGACTGGTCCGAACTCCCAACAACAGGGAGCTCCTCGACCGCGTACTTGCCTGGCCAATCACCGGCGCGATGGTCCATGGGGGCGCGAAGTAAGGCCAGGAACGGGTCCCTGGAGGCCATGCGAAGCTAGGAGTACCGTTGACCGAGCCGAGGCGGCCAGAATGGCCTGAACGGCGACGGAGGTGGCCATACGGCTTAAGAGTATGAGCCAACCCAAGACCGAAACAAGCAAAATAAGGCGGGTAAGAGCTACTTAGGGACTCCTTGAAGCTTACCGAAAAGAAGAAATGGCCGGGGAAAACTTGAAGAGAGGTGGTCGGCAGCAATGGCTCCGGCGGCGGAAGGCCTCACGTGGAGGATGTTCCCTGGGCAAAAGAAAAGACAACAAAGGTTTGAGGAAGCTGGGGGATGGCTTGTAGATGGTGGAAAAATGCATGGAATCGAAGCAAAGCTCACCGAATGACGATTGGACGATGAACAGTGTCATCGGCCGACAAAAGGGGCAAGACCAAATTCACAAACTCCTGCGAATGCAATGTCGGAATTAGATGAGGGGATCCCTTAATCATGTTCAAGGCTTCAGTACGACGCGCAAAACCGAGGAGAAAACTCACCCGATGTGAGGATGACCCAGATGGACACAACCCGGAGCTCTGGTGCGCGCCCAGTAAGCCGTGGGAGCACTATCTCGTCCCGGCCACTACAAGCGGAGGCAAAGGTTGGAATAAGCAAAAACGGAAACGGCGTGCAAGGGCAAGGCTAGAGGACGAGGTGGCCAGACTTTTACCTGAGCAGAGGTGAAGAGCTCGCCTCTTTTCCCTCGGCCACCGAGAGGGAAAGTGAGGAATTGAGAGAGAGAGAGAAGGCGAGTTAAGGCGCGGCAACGGTCGAACAAGCAACGCCGTGAGAAAGCGGTGCTCCCGGACTGGTCGGCAAGGGCGGTGGGTGACGGCGTCGCTCGAGCTGACGGAGCCCGCGGCAGAGCAAACCGGGTGCGTGGCGCGCCGCTTCTGCCCGAGGAGGAAGAAACAGCTGACGGGTGGGACCGCCTTGGCAGAGGCTCACACACGCGCGCGAGAGCAACATTTCGCTGAAGCGTTGGGGTGGTCCGATTGGGATCCAACGACCCACAATCGTCTTGCTCTCGGGTGGTCCGAGCGATCCCGCTCAATCCAGGCGGTTGATTTCGAATCGGGCGGCTCACGTGCGAAGGGTTAAGTTTGGTGCAGCTAGGGGGTTAGGTCTAACCCGGTTCGCTGAGTCGGACTCGAGTCCGAGGAATAGTGCATAGGTCTGAGTCTAAATCAGTTTCACCAAATGAAGAAAGGATTTGACCGAGGCTTTAAATATAGAAATAAAATTCTATAAATTCTGAATTAATTCATGGGTGTTCCTGGGATGACCTAGTATTTTTAAAAAATTAAGAAAGTCACTATTCATAATATAATTTGAATAAAATAAATTCAAACTTAGTCTAGGTCTTTTAATGAGTTTGAATTTTTCTGGGGGTCTAAAATAGTCCCAAAAATTTTAAAAAAATTATATTTATTCATGATAATTATTATAGTATTTGAATAAATTGTCTCCATAAGATGATCAAAGGTTTTTGTTCCTGTTTTTATTTGGAGTTTAAAATTTGAAGTGTATGTTTAATTTGTTTGATAAATTTCCAAGTGCAAAATATTATGCAAATGATTCCAAAAAGTCAAGCATGCTGATAATATGCATACTAAATCCCATTAATTAATTTGGGGATGTTACAAAGGGAGGCCGAGGCATGGCTTTAAGTTGGATGGGGCGAGCGTTGTGCACGGCAACTATTGCATAGCGGCGAAGAAGTGACAGGGGTAAGCGATGACATGGGCGTGGGTCCGTGGGAGCTGGGGCTGGCGCGTGGACCGGGATGGGTGAGGCAATGATGACACGGCGACGGCATGGCGGCAGTGGTGGCAACATGACGGGGGCAGGTGAGAGGCGATGGGAGTAGGTGGCGCGGAGCTGATGGCATGGCACCCTCCAGGATTCTGTCTAGTGAAGGAGCAAGGAGAGCGAGGAAAGAAGGAGAAGGAGCTGGCGAGTGGATCGGGAGGAATAGGAGAAACATGAAGGAAAGGGAAAAGGGAAGGAAAAGGAATAAAAGAGAAAGAGAAAAGAAAGGGAAAGTGGGTCAGGCCGGCTAGTTTTCGGCCCACTCCGATTTTAGCATTTTATTTTATTTTCTTTTTAAACTCATGTTTGAATTTTAATTCTTGATTTACATATTAGATTTAGAAGTAAACTTTTACTTATTTTTAGTTTTTATTGATTTAGATTAGGTGTGCATTTCGCTAATTGATTTCTTTAGATTCACATCCGACAATATTTCGAACCAAACTCAAAGAAATTCGAAACTCAATAAGATGCATTGAAAAGTTTTTAAAAATTCCATATTTTTAGTCATTTGAACTAAAAGCCAATTTTGGGGTGTTACAAGCCTATCCCTCCCCCCCTGAAAGAATCTCGACCCCAAGATTCCAATAGACGGAAAGAAGAAGATATGACAGATAGGTAGGGGAAGGAGTGTGGGGTGGTGACATTCTTATAGTTGCTTCATCGGCCCCTGATATGGCTCCTCAGCGTCATTGTCCTCTGTTTTCCTCATAACTGCCATGAATTTCCTATTGATGGATTGACAATAATTGTCTATATTCAAAGGAATAGCTAGCCTAGAGATGTCGATGTAATAACTATTATTTCTATCATACTATCCTACTATCCCAACTAGAATCCAATCCACATTCTTTAACCAACTATTTACCATAATTTAATTATAGGAATCACTTGTAATTTGATGTTACCACCAAATTTTTAGCTTGCGCATCCTCCTATTTTGGTTTGATCATTCTCAATAAAAGTTGTTACACCACCAAATAGTGGTTGTATATCATAGTAGCAATATGATGTTCTCGTAATCTAGTTACCCTTCCTAAATTAAATGTGCAACGATTTTAGTTGTATTCATCAACTATCCATAATCCAACTTCTATTATCCACCAAGATTATATTGGCGCCACATAATACCAAGATCCACCATTCTCCACCTGTTGATCATAACATCTAGATTAATTCGTTCATAGATTCCACCTAAGTCCTAGTGATCCAACTCAGACAATTATAGCTACTCCAATAATTCAACTTCCTTTCAATTTATCCTAATTGCACACAATTATATTTGATTCCACCAATCATCATATAATTCATTACTATCTAGTCTACTGATGCTAAATCAATACCTTCTAATGCAAATCGAATTTCCTTTGGTACTACTTTGATTATGTTGATTCTTTCAATATCCGATCTCTAGAAATTGCCAACAATCAATTTATTGATCACATTATGTTTATAAATTCAATTATTCGTACTAATCCAATCCAAATGATTTTTCCTAAGTCATGTGGTGATGTCTTCCAAACATTTATCCTAATGATTTTTTACTACTGCACCAATATGCCATATATTTGATTCATTCTAAAAATCATACGATATCCTCGATACATTTTCATTAACTATTTATCGTGCATGTCCCCTATAGCATCGTCTAGATCTAAGGATATAGCATGTGTCAATCCATGGTCCAAGCTGCCTTATGTGCCTTCCATCATGAGGGTCTATTTTTCTTGGTCGGACACTGCTTCCATTTGGGCTTTGGTGGTTGTGATGCTTACAACTATGTGGAGAATTTGTCATTGTAGTTCATCTGACTTAATGGGCAACCGTTTTAGGTGACACTCTTTAGGGCAGTGATCATGTCCCATGTAGAGGAAACATGTGACCTAAGTAGTCGAATAGTTTATTGGCAAGTGGTCTTCGTTGCAGTTGGGACAATATATAGTGCACTGGTTGGTGTAGTGTCCTTTATCACCACAACGTTGGTAGCCCTTGCCTTTCTTGATCCATGCGAGTCCTTCTTCGGGCAACGACTGATGGATGGCTCTATACTAAGATCTTCGAACTCCACCTCGATGTAACGTTTCTTCGATTCGTCATGGCAAGATTTTGTTGGGTTGGTTGGTGGCATCCTACCCGAAGTGCGGTGACGCTTAAGGGTCTTGTCTGGACGATTTGGATCAGGGTTGACAACTTTTGACAGAGCTTCGTCTTGACCTTGCATGCTTGTTATTTTGGTCTTGTCGTTTGTTCGCGCTTGCAGTAAGGAATGAGAAGAACAGAATGAGATAGGGAAAAGATCGCAGGAATAAGGTAACTAAACTCATTTTCCTTCTAAAATTTAATACAAAACACACAAGAAGCCGGGAAGGCTCCAATAAATCACACAAACTTTTAAAACAAGCTTTTCCCGTGACTGCGAAGTACGACACCCATGGGTAAAATAGGCAGTACACATGTTCCAACTGAAATCTCACAACAATACAATGTCTACTCGATGAAATGCACACATGAGAATGCACATACCTGCGCACAAGGGTTACTCAAAATGATATTGCCCTATCTTAGCAAGTCGTCACGTTCCTGACTTAAGCTTTTGAAGCTTGGGTAAAGGGAGAAGAAAACAATCACCTTTTGAAATCAAAAGAAGGTCCAACATAGGTAAGAGAGAGACATCTTTAGGAGGGATGAAAATGAGCAATAGTACTTATATTTTTCACAAAACTTTTGTAGGTGCAAATAGATTTTGAAAATTTTCACTAATGAAACTAACGGCCATGCTAACTAAGGTCACGACCTACAGTCGATATGGCTTTGATATCAAGTCTGTCAAACCCCAAATTTATAATTTAGAATCTTCTGTGTTCACAGCACCAGTCCCTGGATTAGTAGCTAGTGCTCACAGTTACATCATTGGATATCAAACACATATCACAAAAATATAAAGATATTGCATAATAATAAACCAAGCGTAAATATACCTTATGGTTTTGCCTTCGAATGGCCGACCATGCCAAATATTGTTAAAGAATTAGCGGCGGAAGTGGAGCTGAAATACAACATGTGGAACCCTCACGATATACCCATAAGCAATCGATTGGGCCCGCGACCTAGTCCTTGACCTTCTTGTCTTTCAGTCTTGAAAAATGTGCATAAGTGTTCATGTGGCCTTCTTTTATGCTGATTGAGTAATAATATATTAAGCGAGCATGAGTACATAACCGTACTCGCGAGCCAACACGCAGAATGCAGTTATATTATATGGAAGACTGGTCAAAGGAATGACTTGTGGTTCTTTTGTTTGCATAAAGCCACTTATTAAAATAGATTAAATAGTAGCAAATCCTGAGGCCTAGCATTTTTAACTAACACAGGTTTTAACAAAGTTGAGTTTTGTTGTAAAATACTAGTAGAGGCTCCAACCTCCTATACCATTGAGCGGCTTCATCCACCCAATGCTCATATTCTTTCTCGAGTCACATCCCGTACTTCTTACTGGTTCTCAACTAGGCCATCTTAAATCTCTGGGCTTCAACCCATCTTTTCATTCCATACAAAAATTATTTTTATGAAAATAAAAGCTAATTCAAGTAAGTTCTCGGCACCGCCTATGATCGTGGGCACGGCTATCCAGATAGTTTTACACTTTATAGAGTTTGTACACTTTACCCACAAGAGATAATTAATTTATAATGTCCATCTTGACATACTTCCATAGGTGTGCGACTAAGTTGATTATCACAAGACCTTTACAATCTCCCACATCAATGCAACCCCACCCGCTAAGGTTTCCACCTCCTTGAGCCATGCTCCTAGGAGGCCCCCTCTTGTACTGTGTAGTTTTCATGTGGCTTCTACACATACCCACGCCACACACCCACCAACGGTGAAGCCACACCGAGGCGAACAAATTAGTTAGCCAGGTCATACCCATTATATACTTGTGGTTGTACTGTTTTTACACGGGAGGCCATACAAGAACTCGGTCCTTTATTGACTCAGGAGGTACTTCCCCATACCCACTATGTTGTGCTCTTCCCAACACCCGCCAAAGTCAAAATTTGTTTTGGGTTTTCTTTTGTTTTGAAATACTTTTCTAGTCAACATACCAGCCAGACTCTAACCTCTTCTACCCAAATCCAGATTCA
Source organism: Ampelocalamus luodianensis (assembly GCA_036346255.1). Taxonomy (NCBI): domain Eukaryota; kingdom Viridiplantae; phylum Streptophyta; class Magnoliopsida; order Poales; family Poaceae; genus Ampelocalamus; species Ampelocalamus luodianensis. The sequence continues at coordinate 761,916 of CM070627.1, forward strand.
TGTTTTAAATGATGTCAGGGCAAATCATTGCCCGCACACCAATGCACCTAAGCAGGGCTAAGCATGGCACTTAGGTACGGACTTAGTAGCTAGTATGTATGTCATTAGTCTAGGGTGACAAAGGATAGTGTCCAAATTCAAGGATTGAAAGTTTATACACAATTGTCATTAAGGTATTAGCTACGGGCTAAGTCAATATATTTGTATGAATCATAGTAATGCAATTTCATAATTTAAAACTATAATTGCATTTCAAAAGTAGGTATAACATGATCAAAGTGTTGACTCACCTTGCTCAATATTCTGATAACCGTCTTGCCTAATATTTTGATAACCTCGTCTTGTTCTTGCTCCTGCTCGGATGATTGCTCCATCATGGCTTCAGATTATAGCTACACGGAATACAATCGAACCCAAGAACGCTTGAACATGATAAAATAAAATCCAATAAATTCAAAGACATGCAAACCAAATGAAACACTTCAAATAAAAGCAAACATAGCTAATAACACCTTGAAAGAATGAAACATTCATAATGAAACTAAACCTACTTAGTGGAGTTGATGAAGGAAATACTTTAGACGAAGTATATCCAAAGGAAGTTGATAATGGAAATACTTCAGATGGAATAAAATATACCAAGGGATATTTGTAATGAAGGAGATACTTTAGACCAAAGTAGGTAAATCCAAACTCTATTCGTTTGGTCTAGTGGTAGGGTTTTGGGTTGATAGTCAGACTTAGGGTTAGGTAGCTGTTTGAGTCGGAGTGAGGACGAGAGGGATCATGCTCTCAGAAAGTCCGCTGGTGCAAGTAGTTAAGACTCCAACAGGAGGGAGAGAATATTCATAGGAATATTCTGTATCGGTTACCTAGATGGGAGAGATCACTTAATTAGGTAGAACTCTTTGATCCATATTCAGGTCACGAATTGTCCGACTATTGGGAATGGGTAGCAATGGATGATAGCTAGAGTCTATACAATGTTGATTGATGGTGGAACTACTATCATCCACTTGGGGACCTATCACGCTATCCATATACAACACCTAGCTAATCTAATGTTTCCTCTAGTTATTATTCCCTATTTATTGAGGAAGTTCCACGATACTGATGTGAGACCTATGCGTAGGTGTGAGGTTCGCTATGGGTAGACATAAGTCTCACCGACTCATGGGCGTAGTTTACTTAATGATTCATTTTATTATTTTATATTTATCAAGAAAATTCCATGAGCCTTAGTTGGAGCTTTCGCATTGGCTAGACGTTAGTGTTACCTCCTTAGTGGCGTCTACGGGTTTGAGTTCCTTCTTTGAGGTGATCTATACTTAGTCTTATTACCTACGTGGCTTGACATATACTTAAAGTAAACCTACCTCACTGGGTTGGTTCTTAATTATAGCATCTGCTAACAACTACTTCTAGTTAAGTAGATCACTATAATACAAGACCTAAGGGTTTTTACCTACTAGTCCTTGGTTGGCGATCAACCCCATCACCTTGATTATTATCACTAGTATGAAGTTAGGTCATAGCTATCGCTAACATTTCATTAAGGTTTACCTATGATTATGCCTAACTTACTCATTGATGAGTTGTTTAACTAAGCGCTTAGTCTTACTACTTATTTGTATAGGTCCCATGTGTCAGTGGCATGTCACAATCCTAGTTAGATGTCAATTTAAGTGATCACTTTACCTATTCGACAATTTGGTAAGAGACTACTTGTAAGTGTATGTTGTTATGATGTATTACCTTATTACTACTCTACTAGTGAGTGTACATGCCATTGACACTTTGTCGTTATTATCATTTATCGTTGTGTGTCAATGGCCTAGGACCTACTTAGTTATTGGATCATGCGTGTATGTATATGCCCTAACATGTCTATATCATCTTAGGTTCTAGCTGCCTGGGTTGATTGCTTTAGTTTTATTCTTTTAGTTAGTTTACTTACTACACGATCTTTTGTTAAAGGTTTGACCAATTACTTATTGAAATGTTGACAAGGTCAACGATTTTAACCTAAGTCGTAAATGCAGAGTTTGGTTGAATGTGTTATTCTAACTAAATACTAACTAATATTGATCACTAGTTACTTGAAATCATGTTTTATTTGCTAATGGTTTGTATGTACTCAAATCATCCACCATATTGACTTGCTAACGGGTTTAGGTAAAGAAGGTGTATGGTAATTGAAACCTTCATCAACAATCTAACTTAATCCTTGCTTAACACTAATCAGTCTCCCATACACTAATTAACTGACCACTTACTTGAATGGGTCCACCGGTTAGTTACATAATCCCCGGACACTAACTACCAGCCATCGGTTACTTACAGGTGGGCCCCTATTGCCATTTTAGGCGTTTTCCAACACAAAATTATACTTCTATTGTGGATCCAGTGAACTTGTATTTTAATATAAACGCTAGTAATATATTATTTAATCTTATTATCACGGTCAATTTCTTGTGCTCCCATTATCATTATTAATCTTTTAATTAACCCTTATTAATTAATATTTAGTTTAATTTAAAAAGAACCTATTAATTGTATTTAATTTACTAACCAAGCAACCAGCTAACTAAACTAGTGTTTGTCTTAGCTACTCACTATAGGGAGGGGGGCCATCTATCAATTAGCACCACTAACAATGCAAATGGCTAATTAAATTATACTAGGCGCTCAACGCCAGCGAGGGGGTGGTGGGGAGGATGTGGAGACCCCAAAAATGGGTTGCCTAGAGGGAGGAGGTCTTACAGGTGGTGGCAGCACAACTTGCTATGGTCGGTGGTGGTCGGATGGCGTCGTGCGGTGTGTGGAGCTGTAGGAGGAATAGGGGGTGGCATTGGAGGGGGATATGAGAGAAATGGGAGTGAGCATGGGCACGAGGAAGCTCCCACTTGATCCAGTAAAGCTCTCATCAATTCCTCGCTTCCGAGAGCTCCCGGAGCTTCACGTGTTGTTTTCGTTTTGGTGATTGGAGGCGCAATTAATCTTTGTCTTAGCCGGTGTAGCCCGGTGAGAAAAAGTTTAAACGACATATAAAATCCGAGTTATTTGATGAACTTTATATTAAAATTGGTTTCAACCTTGTCTCTGTAACTGATAACTTAAAAATTCATAAGGCGACGAGCCACTCGAGCCTTTTGATATCGCGTGAGCGCGACGGATCCGTCGTGGCTTTTGTTTCAGATCTTCGTATCGTTTTATAAGTGAAATTTTGTCACAAATGAGCTTTTGGTCCGGACAAGTGTTGGTTAGTGATGGTGCCTTCGTACGAGATTTGGGTATGTGGTTTGGCTTATGCGGGCGATTAAGGACCGAACTTTGGGTTGTTGCGATTCAATCAAAACTCGTGCTATCACGCGGTATATGGGTGTCGTATGGTTAAGTAGGGGAGGTTTTATTGTGTTGAGCACTACTGAGGTGAGGACGATACTAAAATCGAGTAGGTGGTGGAGGAGGAGGAGTAAGGTGAGGATGCATATTTAACTCACTTGAGTGTAGCGTTTGACTTGTCGGAGAACCGACAATCATGTAGTGCTTTCATGAGAGCGGCGCACATGATTGTCGGAGCTCTAATCATTTAGATAGAGTTAAGTTGGAATTCATTTATCGGAGACTTAGAAGGGACTCGGGGTCCCCACAAGGAGTAAGGTGAGGGGATGCTCCGAAAGGGAGGAATTGACGAGGGACTCACCGGAGCAAGGGAGGCGACGGTAGCGGCAGCTTTTGGCCGAGCTTAGGGAAGAAGGCAGCGGCGGCAGCTCCGGTGGATGAGAACCAAAATTGGTTGAGGTGTTTCGATTGGGATGGTTGGGAACACGGCATGATGCGTTCGGCCATGGATGGAGTTTGTCGTATTGTCAGGAACGATGAGGTGGGTGCGGCGCGACTTGAGCTTGGTTCGAGTTGGGGGAAGAGGAAGACGGAGTGGGGGAGGAAAGGGAAGGGGAAAGGAGGCCAGGGCATGGCTTTAAGTTGGATGGGGCGAGCGTTGTGTGCGGCGACTGCTGTATAGCGGCAAAGAAGCTATGGGGGTAGGCGGCATGGGCGCGGGAGCAGGGGTAGGCAGGCGGACGGGGACGGGTCGGACGGCGATGACACGACGATGGTGTGGAGACAACGTGACGGGGGCAAGTGGGAGGCGATGGGAGCAGGTGGCGCAGGGCTGGCGACATGGCACCCTCGAGGGTGCTGTCGAGCAAAGGAGCAGGGAGAGCGAGGAAAGGAGGAGAGGCTGATGAGTGGACCAGGAGGAAGAGGAGAAACATGAATTAAAGGGAAAAGGGAAAGAAAGGGAAAAGGGAAGGAAAAGGAAGAAAAGAAAGGGAAAGTGGGCCAGGCCGGCTAGTTTTCGGCCCACGCCGATTTTAGAGTTTTATTTTATTTTATTTTATTTTATTTTATTTTTAAACTCATTTTCACATTTTAATTCTTGATTTACCTATTAGTTTTACATGTAAACTTTTACTTATTTTTAGTTTTTATTAAGTTAGATTGGGTGTGTATTTCGCTAATTGATTTCTTAAGATTCACATCTGGTAATATTTCAAACCAAACTCAGAGAAATTCGAATCTCAATATGACGCACTGAAAAGTTTTTGAAAATTCTATATTTTTAGTTATTTGAACTAAAAGCCAATTTGGGGTGTTACACTTAGGCAGATAGATTAAATTGTGTGCCAGGGTGGAGGTGTTATTGTGTGTGTGTGTGTGTGTGTGTGACGATTCATATTTATGAGCGGTTCGCCGTGTCGAGGTCCAACGATGTGCGACGAGCCAACAACCCGTGTGGGGGTTTGGTGCCGTCAGTATTGCACAATGAGAGGGTCAATTCTCAAGATGAAGTTTCGAAAAGTTTTTTTTATGATTAGTGCTAGCTACACTAATTATATCTTGTGGGTAAAGTGTATAAGCCTCTGTAGAGTGTTAATCAATATATTAGGATAGCCGCATCTACGGTCATAGACCTGCTCGGGGATTTTACACGAGAGGTAGATTTTCATAAAAACACTTGAGAAGGGACAGCTGTGTGGTTAAACTCATATGGTTGTATGAAAGAAATTGATTATACTTTGTGCTATTTGTGAAAATAATTGTTAAACTATTGTTGTTTACTTGTTTTAAATTACGTTCTCAATCTATTATTTGTATTCAATTGCAAGTGTCGTCTTTTTTCAAAATAATCATAGAAGCCATTTGCTTTGGAATAAGCTATCATCTATAATTCTATTTTGTGGTACAACCTATTGAGTGCTTGAGTACTCATTCTTGCTGCAATCATTCAGCTAAAGTGGGGGAGTCTTCGTCTGCTTTCAATGAGTTTTTTGAGGAGGGTGATCGTTAGGTTTTGATCCCAGTTGGATGTCTGTGGCAAGTCGATAGGTTCCGACTGAAGTTGTTTCCGTTCTGTTGCCGCGACTTTACTTAGTGTCAGCCTCGCGTGGCTTAGTAAGTGTAAACTCGACTATAAGTCACAACCGTTATTTATTAATCAAATTAGTCGTTTATTCGTATATTCGTCTTGTGTATAATGATATTTATCTATGTTAACACTGTGTGCACCAGTGTAATCATGTACTAGCGCATTATCCAGAGAGTCCATATTTATATAGGGAATTGCTAAATGGTACTCAAGTGTTTTTTTTGTTTGTGAGTACTCAAGTTTTTTTATCCATGTTATGCTTGGTGATTTCTCTTTAGACAATGTGATAAGTGAGTAATCAATTTGTTTAGGGATGTTGAGAGCTGCAACATAAATGAATATGTATGTGTTTTGTAGTTTTTGTTGTGTTTTTTATAGTTTATTTTGTTCCTCTTTTTTTTTCAAAAAATCACACTATTTTTTACATAATTTAATTTATGTAAAACTAGTATATAACTTATGTAAAAATTCAGTGTCTAAAAAATAGAGTACTCCCAGATAAAATAGTACTCAGATGAGGGGGAAGGAGGCAAAGTGATCTTATCCATTAAATCTAGATCTGAGAGTTCAAAATTTGAGTACTATTTAGCAATAAAGCACTCAAGTACTCCCTAGACACCTCCATTTATATATTTAGATCCCGACAAATACGCAGGATCCGCTGCATTTTCAGATGAAAACCTCATGCACAATGTCGCCAATCAATTCATCGAAAATCGCACGCTCGATCTTCCTCCCCACAACATAAACATCATCGTATAGCACCTCAGCCCATGCCGATTTCCTGACTTCAGATGCAACCATGCTGTCTATAGTCTGCATTTGCTGCATTGCAGGGTTCCTCATGGCTTGTACCTGCTGCCACACATCATCTACCAGCTGCAGCTTCCTCCCCCGCGACATGCCGGTACTTTCGGCGACCCACTGGTGCAGCGAGGAGCCGGATTTCACGCTCCCCAACAGAATCTGCAGTGCTTCATTTGCCACATCAAACAGCATCCTGTGATCCATTGCATTTTCTTCAGTGTTGCTGTACATGCCGATTTCATCGTCGCCATTTGCCGCCTTCTTGTCGCGGTAGTAGTACACCTCCTCTACCTCCTTGAAGACGTAGTCGCAGATCGGTCTAGCCATCGAGTCCACCCTGCCATTGGCCTTGCTGTCCAATGATCCGTCGTCATCACATAGCCCGGCAGTGATGAGCACTTCTCTTATGTAGGCCTTGTCACGGTTGCTCTCCGTGTCAGCAGTTTCGTTGGTCTTATATGACAATTCACTGATGGGTGCCTCAAGTTCTGACGAACATTTTGGACTCAATTCTGCGGAAGAATAGGCACAACCGTTACTGTTTATCGCAGCATTAAGAACTGTTTCTGATCGATCGTTGAAAACGAAATGTAACATATATATTTCTGCCTTTTACAGCCTTCTCGTATATACCTGGGTATGTACAGTTGATCAAATCGCTGAAGAAATGGCGGGAACTGTGGCCTTCAACCTCCAAGGGGGACACCGGGCTAGGCGGCAGTTCGGTGAAATTAGCCTGACAGCAACCCAGCAGCCAAGAATAACAGCATCTCAATTCAATATGTAATTTTTCTACAAGTCAAACGATCATAGTTTGTAGCGGAGCGTATATAACTTGTGATGTGATCATGACATATTGACTTGCCTGTGCAACAGTGAAGCGGCAAGAAGCCTGAGGAGATGACTCTGTAGCACCGATGTCCATCTGAGGGTGGAAGTGGAACTCTCCGAGCGAAGGCTTCTTGGACCAATGTGTCTTCCTCCCGAACAGCTTCCCTCCCAAACTGAAGCTGTGCCTCAGGCTTGACACTGTCCCTCTGAAGCTGAAATTACTGCCCTTGCTTGTCAATGCTGCACCGTCAGAAGCTATATCTGAAGTTCCATGTTTTCTGCATCCCACATTGTCCTCTAAAAACAGCCTACCTTGGGAGATTCCTGACGCCGGTGCCGAGAATGACCGGACCAGTGCCCGAGGTGACACGACGTTGGTGTCGATCAGCACCACGTTATCAACCTTGTGCTTCGTCAGGTACTCACCTGTGCAACTTTGCTCATCAAAGCCAATGCCTGACAAACATATATCTGTCAATGACCTGACCCTTCCCCTACTTCTTATCGGAGACGAGCCCTTCGATTCTTCCTCGACTCTCTTCTGACAAAGTTTCAGTTCTTGATATATCGACACTATTCAGCCTGTGTGCCGAGATGTTCCTCGTGTCGACCATGGCGTGCTCCGGAGATGCATGTCTTGCAGCAGCGTTGCGCTTGCGGTCGCTTCTGAATGCGCGGAAGGACTCTGACCGGGACAATCTTATACCAAGGTCCTTGGTCACCGTCTCTCTGATCTGCTTTGCAATGTCTCGAGCGATTTGCTTTGGGTCAGTTCCCCAAGTTGTCCTGACCTCACTTCTAGCCTTCACTTTCAGTTCTTTCTTAAGCCTCTCCTTCACCTCTTCAAGAAACTCCTCCATGTTACTATCCCTCTTCACCTTCGACGAACCGAACAACAGTTCTTGATCATCGACACCTACATCGGAACTTGGCTTGAGGATCACTATCCGTGTCGGTGGGCCCAACCTTTCAGACATGCTATGGTCATGTTTACCTTTGCCTGCCTCCAACGCTCTGCATTTTTCAGATCCTGCACAGTGAGTCACTCTTAGCACCTTTATGACCCTCTCTTCAGACCTTGATTCGGCTGCAACCTTCGCTGCAATTTCTGAATTGCCTTCTTGTGCCGCATTCTTCAGGGTAACCTTGTTTTCCATCAGATTCTTACCTCCATAGCCATATTTTGCCATCTTTTCCTTGCGCAGGTTCTCCTGGGCAAGTATCTGAATGTACCTTCCGTCCAAGGGCTTACTTCTCCCTAACTCTGCAACAGTTCTTGCACTATCTAGTACTTTGGAGGTTCGCCATGCCTGGAAATCATCCTTGATCTTCTGAAGCAGTTCCTCCTGTGGATGATGTCGTCATCGATAATGCCGCAAATTGCAAAGGTGCAGGTTTGATTATTCAATGAAGTACAATCATATTTTCTGGACACCCTGTGTTGTTCATACTCTTAATCTTGCTCTGAAAAATATTTGTGCTGCTAAAATGCCAAGAACTGATGATGAAGTCCTCATCTTTGATGAGTGCCATTGGATAACTGAAATTGCGGAGGATGCTAATATGATCAAGAATTTCATAATGAACCATGGCATGAGGCTTTCAATGTTCAATGAGTTTAGCAATCTAAAGATGCTTGCCATTGCTGAAACAAGATTTGCCTCGGTTGTGGTCATGTTGAAGCGTTTTTGTATGGTCAAGAGGGCACTTCAAAGAATGGTAATTAGTGAAGCATGGGAGGCTTACAAAGATGACAATGTAGGGATAGCACAATTTGTTAGAGACAAAGTTCTCAATGAAGTGTGGTGGGGCAAGATGAACTATATTATTGAATTCACTGAGCCTATATATGAAATGTTGCGTGTGGCGGACAACGACACACCATGACGACGCGAACGACCTTTTCGCAATCTCATTTTCTTAAGACAATGCCTGTAGTCTCCATTGCTACTGTGGTACGAGGGCAGGCTGCATTTGGATTGCTTGAATGGAGTAGACTGACGCGAGTTGACCTTGATTTCTGTTGCACTGGGTGGTTTCAGGTTGCTGGTTTCTTCTGCTTGGATCGTCACAGCATCCTTTGCGGGTATCGGAGTTGTGTCCATGCCCATCAGACGGGCAATGACACTCGGCTGGCTGGGCATCTGCTTGCGGATCAGCTTCTTCGAAGTGGCTTGGTTATCAGGAATGCTCGCTTTGAATGTCTTTTGCCTCACCTGGTAGTAATAGTATCATAAGAACAGTAACACAGTGCTATATGATTGAAAAGGGAAGTGTCGTAGCAACAAAACTAAACAGTAGGATAGGGTACCATTTTATCATGAGAGGACCGATCAGGGAAGGAGCCGAGAATATGAAGGAAACCACATATATAGGGGCAAGAATGGACATTTTCTTTCTTGCCCTTGCCTTACATTGAGAGGAAGAGGAGAATTTAGGTATATTTTTATAGATACACCTCATGGACTTAGTCTATACATATATGACTTTCCATAGGGCATCCTGAGTATTTCCGACGATCCTAGGGGGTGGGGCACCCCTTGAAACCCTCCCACGATAACTCCCTCATCTGCAAGGGCTGAGGACACGAGGATAGCTTCCGCAGTCCTTTCGCCCCCAGTCCCTCAGGAGTTGGGATACCCCGGGTCTTCTCAGCAGTGGTGCCTTCAAGGTAGTCTTGCCCTAGTCCGGCTGTCGACGTGGCTGGCGCGGAGGAATGCAGCCCGCACAGGCGAAATCGACGCGGGGCCGCCACGCCGAGGCATGGCCTTCGAAGCAAATGCGTGTCGTGCCCGCCTTGCTGAGGCTATGGCCTCGAGGCAGGCGGCGAGAAGAGACAGAGCTCGTGCGGGCAAAGTCGACGCTGGGCCGCCACACCCGCTTGACTGCTGTCCAGTGTTGAGTAGTCGGTATATGCATGAACTAACAAATTGTATTAACCAAGAATGCAATGTCTGGCCTTGTTAATGTGAGATATTGCAGAGCTCCCACAATGCTTCTGTACCAAGTCGTGTCTTCTGGCCCCAAGGGATCGCCTTCAGACAGAGACAATTTCTCCGAGACTGACAATGGCGTTGCAACCGGCTTGCATTGCTTCATCCCTACTCGGCCAAGAAGATCATGAACATATTTCTCTTGTGACAAAATTATCCCATGTGCAGTTTTCTTTACTTCAATACCCAGAAAATAATGGAGCTCTCCGAGGTCCTTTATGGCAAAGGCCTGCTATAGATTCTGAAACAATTCTCGAATAGCAGCTTCAGAAGATCTAGTAACAATAATGTCATCCACATATATGAGAAAATAAATCACTGCATTTGTTACTCTTATACATGAACAGAGAGGTATCTGTTTGTGAAGACTGAAACCCAAATTCTTGCAGTTTGGAGCTCATACGAGAGTGCCACGCACGAGGTGCTTGTTTCAACACATAGACTGCCTTGTTCAACTTGCATATATAGTTTGGATGCCGTACTTCCTCATATCCCGAAGGCTGCTGCATGAACACTTCCTCTTCTAGAACACCATGGAGAAACGCGTTCTACACATCAAGTTGACGAATACTCCATCCTCGAGACACCGCAATGGAAAGGACAAGATCGACGTATAGTAGCTACTTGCTCGTGCCATCAACAAAACCGAGCATTCTTTGCCCTCACAGGTAGGGGAGAATCTGAGCCTTCTAGAGCAAATAGTTCTCATGCGTTAACTTGATATTGACGAGGTGACCGAATGACGGTGTGGGAAGCAGACCGGCGTTCGCCGAGGACATCGTCGCGGTAGAGTTGGAGATGGTAGCACTTGAGGCGGAGGATAGAACCATGATGTGCTTAAAGAAGAGGTGACTTTGATACCATGAAAGAAAAGCTTTAGACGGGAAGTGACAGGATCTGGCTAACTGTCAGCCTGCTATGCAAGGTATTGTCTTACTATACAAATGCCAATCATATCTAATTATTCTATATTTAACACAACAAAACTAGACAGTAGGTACGGGGTACCCTTTTGTCATGAGAGGACCGAACAGGAAAGGAGCCGAGAGTATGAAGGTTGTATTATGAATGAGTGAATGAGGGAGAGAGCCCCCCCTGCCCTTAGGGCCACATATATAGGGGGACAAGAAAGGATATTTTCATTCTTGCCTTTACCTTACATTAAGAAGGAGAGGGGCATTTAGGTATATTTTTATAGATACACCTTATGGATTTAGTCCATACACACATGTTTTTCTCTAAGACATCTTGAGTATTGCCGACGGCTCTAAGGGGTGGGGCACCCAGCCCTCCTACGACAGGAAGTACTGGAAAATATGTGAGTTGAGAGTTTAGGTGGCAAGATCATAGTTTGAGGCTAAAGCATAGAGCTGATTGTAATTCCACACACACAAAAAATTACTACCGTCAATTTCAAATGTAAGTCGTTTTATAATATGTGTCGGTCAAACCAATATTGATAACATAAAATTGGTATCACTATATCCATTACGAAATATATTTTCGTAATTTGTAGTTATTTTTAATTAAAACAACGATCAAGGTGTCACCTTTGAGAACGGGAGTATTCAACATTGAACATAGGAACTAGGAGAACGGTAGTATTCAACATGGAACATAGGAACTAGGAGAACATACGGTTGTGGTATCGTCGTGCTCGTCCAAGGGAAAGTCAGGGCTAGTCCGAGGAGCTTCAAGTCCCGATGACAGTGATACCACTGAAACAATACCAGAAAGTAGAGTCCATTATCAACCAGTGGAAGCGTGAAGTTTTTAATGCGTACATTGGAGCACTGAAAACACACCACTGTCATGTATTCTGCTTGCTGGTTTCCATTGATTTCCTGGCTGTGTTATGTCAGAATGTAGTAAGATTTCTAAGTATATGGTCATATCAGATGCAGTTGCAGAAACAAGCAACTAAGAACTGACACAAAAACACACACACATACTGCAAGTGAGGAGAGAAAAAGAAGACACCATGCATGCACCCCTTTCAAGCTCTCGTGAAGATGGGATTTTTAAGTTGTGTTCAGGTAACCCTTAACGTTGCATTGAGAAACTCGAGGCAATGTCTGCGTACTTCAGTGCTATTAATGATCTTGCACTTAAATGAGAAAAAGGGCAGTTCTCATCTCTGGTCCTGGGAAACAGAATGCTAGTAACGGAGATGGTGAGATGCACATGCACGGTGGAATCTCCTATTGCAGCAAACTTACAATCTACTAGTAGAAATTAAATCCCAGCCATGAAACAGTAGGACCGTAGGAGGGATAACTAACACATGCAAGTTCAATTCATGGGCAGGGCAGTTGAGATAGAAGAAAGGAAACCAAAGAAGAAACAAGTAGGTGCAAGTTTTTCAGAAGAAGGGATGAATTCATCAAACCTTGTTCAGGTGCACAAGAAGAACTCCATTACCGGCCTGCCTGCTCAGAGAGCCAGAGACTTGCTGGCATCAATCATATCGTGATGAGAAGAATTCGGTTGGGTTGGACACCGAGGTAAGGTATCGCATCGCTGTCGTCTGGGAGAGGCTAGGAGGAAGAAGAGGAGTACTCCCATGCACGAAGTGATAAAGAATGAAGTAAAGAAAGCAATCGATTCGAGCCAGCAGCGTTGAACAAGAAAAAGAAGAGAAGCCAACGAGTCGCCTTTTGTTCTAGGATTTTGTATGATACAAAGCGCTAGCTTTTAATTACGCTTTTCTTTCTTTTTTTCCTCTCCCCATCCTAGCTGGGCCAAAAGGTCGATCGATCGACGTGCTGCAGTGTAGTGTAGGTCCCCCATCGATTCGATTCCCATGATCTCATGCATATTGGATTAGAAACGGCCGGTTCCTCTCCCCTCGTGCAGCTTAATGAGATCACGACACTATGGCCTGTTTGGCACGGCTGTAATTTTTTTTAAAGCGGCTTTCGATTAGGCTACAGGGTTGAATGGCTCAAGAGCTGAAAATATTTGGTGTTTGGCTGTCTGACGTTTAGATATGCTGGTTGCAGCTTCTGAGATATAGAATATCTGAAATACCCCTGAGGCAAGTAATGGTTTGTTTGGTGTCATTTAATGGTAATTAACGCAATTGACGATAATTAAATACATTTAACGATAATTAACGATAACTAACACAATTGATTACAATTAACGCAATTGACTGCAATTAACGACGACCGCATCAATTAACGTAATTGACTACAATTAACAACGATTACCGTAATTAACGTATTTGACAACAATTAACGCAATAGATCGCAATTAACACAATTATTACAATAAACAGTTCTTACATAAATAAATAAATACAATAAATAATTATTAATAGTACCGAACTTTTATCTTTATATAACTACCATTTATGCATTTGTATCCACAACAAACATGTTTATCAATATTTTTGCAACGATTATGATCGAAAATTATTAAAGAATTAACATTAGAGAATGTAACTCGAATTATTAAAGAATGTTTATCAATATCCCCTCGTTCAGCTTAATAAGATCATGGTAAACGACCCAAAATTTCAAAGAAAAAAATCCAAAACTTGTTTGAATTTGATCTGAATTTGAGTTTTTGCCAAATTCAAAAAGTTTTCCTCCATTTCCGCTTTCCCTTTTCGGTTATCCCGTTTTCCTAAACCGAATGTGCCTTTGTCGCCGCGTCATTCGCCCGCGCCACGCACTGCCTTCGTCCCCGTCAACCCACTTCCTCCACCTCACCTCGCCGCCTACTTCCCCCTTCCCCGGCGCTGATTGCGCGCAACCGCACACACCTCCCTCCACACGTCGCGCCCGCCTTCGCTCGGCTACTAGCGCCACCGCCTCTCCACGCGTATAAAGCTCGAATTGCTGCACCATCATCATCCCCAACCTCCCCCCCAACCTCATGGTGCCCTCTTTTCTTCCCGACATCGGCCAAAAGCTCCAATCGCCGCCACACCCGAGAAATGCCCAAGAAGCCCCTTCTTCAATTCGCTACCACTGCCCACACAATCATCAAATTGACCTCACCATGAGCTTCGCCTCGCCACCACAAACCCATCCCCCTCCTTCTTGTCCAACTCTATCTCGTCTAGCTCACCGGCATTGAGCCCCTCCACCGCGCTGCCCACGGCTCACGCCGCCTTCGACTTCCCCGAGCTCCACCGTCACCACCACCGTAACCCTCTCGATCCACTGGTTCTCAAGCACCGACATCCTTGGCCGGAGCATGGCTAGAGCGCCGCCACCGCCATCCTCTGTTCCGCCTTGCGCCACCGTCACCGCCACCCCACCTCCGAGTCACCCCAGCCCACGCAAAGCCCAAAAAATAGGTTGCGCGAGTTGAGGAGGTACCGCCGCACCACTCTTCGCCATCGGAGCCGCCGCCATTCCCATAAGCGTCACCTTCCTTGACTTGGGTGCCCTGGGAGCGCTCCCAACTCCTGAGCCACACGCGGCTCAAGCCGCACCAGGCTAGGCCGGAACCTTGACCCAACTAAGCCACAGCCTAGAAAGCCAAATGGGCTAAGCCCATTACTGTGTGGCCTGCTACTATTCATAGTCCAACCCAAATCATGTCCAACACTGTTCACTCTTGGCCCAACAATATTCAGCCCGTTAACACACCAGCCCAAACACATTACTATTCATCAACCCCGACCCGCTCTTAATAGTGAATAGTACCATAACCATTACTATTTCACCTGGATCCATTAGTGAATGGTACCATAAACCATTACTATTCATCCAAACCGTCACTGTTCATCAGCACTAAATATATATATATATATATATATATATATATATATATATATATATATATATATATATATATATATATATATATATATATATATATATATATATATATATATATATATAGGAAAAATACTTTCTACTCCCGGGTGTAGTTACTCCCACTTCTGATATACCACCTAAAAGAACTTGACATATATATATATACCGTTTTGAGCCCATGAATCCTATTTACAACTCCATTTGACCTAATCAAGCACCCAATAAATTTCCACCATCTCACACCACCTTTATTTTTAATTCTTCCAAGTTTATTTATTTCATGTTGTTCCCAGCTCGACTCCTGTTGAACCCAGACTTATTTATTTGTTTTTCTTCCACGTTAGAATCTGGTTTTGTTGATCAAGACACACGAGAGGTAAATCTAGTCAAGGACTACAGATATGGAGGCAAGTCACATTCATTTGATCATTTTGAGCTTATATTTTATGTACCTTTATTATTACTTTCATTATCGTATTTATGTCAATTACATTAATACTGAAATAATACTTTTGAATGCCATGATGATTAGATATATCCTATCACCCCACATATAAGCCCACATATTCTCTTGTAGGTCATATTCACCTTGACAAGATTAAGTTACATAAGATATTAATAAATGTTCAGCATTATCACACAATGTATTTGTAAATATTGAAAAAGAGTATTGGCTAACTGCCAATAATTTTGGTGGAGAGTTGAGGGTTGGGACCAAGAGGATGGACAACCTAAGATACTTGACAAAAGTGAGTCGAAAGTGAGACCAAGCAGGTGGACAGCCACGAGTTGGTGTTGGTCCATTTCCTCACTGGAGATAGGTAAGGATAAGAACCTTGTGCCAAATAACAGACACAGAAATTGCTCAACCACGGGTTTAGTATATCCAACTTGGCTTAGATACACTGCTCTTCCGATAGAATATCTACAGGATATCAACTACTCTGGTATTCGAATACGTCGTGCTTCCAGTTAATAAAGTTGTGTTCATGGGTGATTCCAGTACATTAGGCATAAGTAGAGATTTTGAGATATTAAGATGGTAATCACAATTGTTGAGTAAGCCTCTAATGTTATATTAGTAAGATTTTACTGTTTTAAATACAAAATGCTTTAACTCAAAACTTGCATCCACATACCTGATATGGTAAATAAACAATTCATTGAACTCCTCGTATGTAGTTAAATAGCTTTTTCATATGGCTTTCTGAGTACATTGTATACTCAATCTTACTACATTTTTATCAGAAGGCATATCAGAAGATTGAAGGACACCTTGGAGAACGTGTTAGGGTTGCGACTGGACTCAAACTTTCCTGTGAAAGCCTTTGGTTTTTCTAAATGTAAGTTAAAGCTTTGGGCTTAAGATGCCAATTTGTTGCTCAAAATAGCTGTTAGGCCATAATTTAATCAAAATAATACTTTTCAATTATTCGTAAGCAGGTTTGATTCTATTTCGATTCGCAACCGAAATCCTAGGCGGTCGCACAAACCGAATACACCTTATTCGAAAAGGGGTCGTTACAATGACACTATATATATACTATACATACATCATTTTTCTTTTCTGGCTTCCGCTTGGCACATATGGTAGTACTAGGCTAAGACAAAATTAAGCGAAAGCTACCTTGCGGTGGCTTACTCTCTCTCTCTCTCTCTCTCTCTCTCGGACTACTACTTAGCTTGTTAAAACTAAGGGAGCGACTAGCGCTCGGACATACGATGGAAACGCTCTCATCGTACGCTCCTCTCCATCGTCGGATGTGACTTGAAAGGTTCGAACTCAGCTATCCGATCAAGCGCAACAAAAATCAGTGATGCACAACAATTATTTAGTAAGCCTGTAATAAATCCTCATCCAATGCAACAATACAGTGTTTTACATCACTGCAACATTCTCTCTCAAGGCGTAACAAACTCCTATTCCGGGTGCAACAATCTAACCACAACGATTAAATGGTTGAAGTGCTCAACAAACATTGCAATAAATGAAAACACTTTCTACAACAATTTGAACAAAATCTTGCATCAAATTGAGCAAACACATGAAACAATTCGAACAAACTCTTGCAACAAGTCGAGTAAACACCTGTAGCAATTCAAAGAAATGCCTGAAACAATCAAGTAAACACCTGCAACAAAGACTACACAGAGGAGGAGGCATGCGGGACGGTAGTGAGTGTCAGAGCTCATCGTCGTTGGAGGAGCCGACCCGATGCCTAATGGCCGATAGGCCCGAATCTAGCGAGGTAGGGCCAACCCGGTGCCTCGTCGCTGACCCACACAATCATCATGACTCTCGCCCTCCGGCTATCGTCCGCTGCCATGGCTCATCCGCTTGCCGTTCGACCACGAAGCTTGGAGAGGGAGAGGGAACTTGGAGGCACGAAGGGATGATAAGGAGTGAGGTTGTCGATGCCTCGGCCAATCCGATCCGCGGGCGTGAGTTCATGTTTGGTTTGGTAGAATGAGTGCTTCGCATCCAGGGGCTACTTCTCGCGAACGATTAAAACTGGTTGAACAATTAGCTGTTAATTTATGGTATTTTACCAAATAAATAAAGTGCATGCATGCTTTGTGGAGACGACGAGGACGATGATGGCGAGAGATGGAGGCCAATCAAGGAGGAAAGGGAAATCTTTAAAGCGCTGGAAAAGTGTAAACAGCTAGGTCAGGAATGAATCAATGCTAGTTTATAAGCTGGTAGGTTCCTATATCCCTATCTAATCTGTACTGTCTGCTTGGTTTCTACTCCCACGTTACGTTTCGTTTGGTTTGGTTTGGTTTTTCTTGAAAATAAAGGGCTAGATTTCATTACCGAGGTAATCATGCACTTGATTGAGCCAAGTGCAGCACAGGCTGCACAGCCTATTCCTGGATCCGGTTTACTCTGTAGTAATACTGTAGCAAATACCGTAGGAACAATAGTCTATTTTGCTGTGTTGATTTTACTGTAGCTATTGATATGGACCTTTGTCTTTTCATCGGATGGTGGAGATCGACTTCTAATGCGTGGAACTGTAGATTATTTGTATTGAATGGTTCAACGTAGAGGATCTATTCCCCTGTTCCTTGGTACTATCGTTTCTTAATTGGATACGGTACGAATCATAACTGCTGCTGAGAGCTAACCTCGACATTTTTTTCCTTCTTATTCTGAAGGTTGATGGGGAAATAGATCCATGTATGTATGCACGGTTTACGTACTGAAGAGCAGGTTTGTAATTAGGGAGTTATTATTACTAGGCCGGTACTAGTACATCATTAACAGTACTAGTATATGTATTTGGAGTAGTAGTATTCCCTTACGATTGACTTCACTTCGTCTGATGAGATGTATGCATGGCTAGATGTCCATCAACACGTACGCTTGGTGCTTCAAAAAGCAAACCGGCCATATACTTACTTATATCTCAGTCATAAAACACACAAACCTAACTAATTATGGTTCCTTTTCCTCACTCACGAACCTAATTAATTAGCAATCCCAGTCAGCAAAACATGTACACACAAAAAGAGGAACCGCAGCCCCCGGCGAGGATCGAACTCGCGACCTTTAAACGCCACGGCTTAACGCACCGTTAGGAAACCGCCCGGGACCGGAGTCACCGCCCAAGGTGGGCTCTCATCCCAAACCCTAGCAGGTCGTAGCCTATAAATAGGGGGTGCTATTCATTGTAAAAGATTGGTCGATGGATGAAGGAATAAAGAGAAGCAAGAAGTCCCCCTACATCTCTGTGTTCTATCTCTTATTCTGTTCTTGTTGTTCATGCATTGTTCTTACGATTCACGCTTGTCACGCAGGTAATCGCCGACCGACTCGCCAATGACGGTTCCTCAACACGTTATCGCACGATCGACTCTCCTCGCATCGAAAGGTAACCGTCGATGAACGACACTCGTAGATTGAATCGTTTTCTAGATTGCTTTCATTCGCAAATTTGGCTTTCTAGATTGGTTTTCACGTGCAAACCGCTCTAATCTACCGCGAGCCGACTTGAAGTCGCCGGCCAAGCCGATCGGTGGGTTGCATGAAAGAGTAGATGATGATTGTACCGTAGGTTGTATATGCAGTTGCATGAAAGGCATCATGTGCACGGCACCGCCTGCAGCGGCTGTCACTACCTCCGCGACACGTTACCGGTCGGCATAGTCCGCCATCACGTATCGCCACGGAGGCAACGACAGGACCACCCCGCTAGCACGCGGCAAGCACGCACATGTCGGCATGAAGCCGCGCCTCTGTTGCAATCTCATAATACATTATATTGTATCGCATACATGAACAATAACAAAAAAAGGACGGCCGACAGCCCTGTAGAGCCGCGTCGTCGCCGATTTTGGTGTCACACCCGGCCACCTGAAGATGGCACCGCCACGCGCGCACGGGGCACGAGGCGGCCGCTTGCGCCCAGTGATAAAAGCACCGCGATCGATGAAGCAGTGTACGCCGTGGTGAAAAGCGGTGCCGCTGCGGATGAACGGTCGCGCGCGCATGAACGATGCCGCCGCGGATGAACAAAGTGCGCCGCATGAACGAGCATCGTGCGGATGAACGGTGCACCTCATGAACGATGATCGCGCGTGAACGGTAGTCTCGCATGAACAGTATTTGCGGGTGAACAGTAGCGCGGATGAACAGTAATCTCGCGTGAACAGTGATCTCGCATGAACAGTATTTGCGGATGAACAGTAAGCGCGAATGAACAGTAATCTCGCATGAACAGTATTTGCGGATAAACAGTCGTCGCGCGGAATCGTGATCGCACGTGAAGCGATGTCATCGCGATGAACGGTAATCACATATGCACAGTGATTACATATGAACAGTACGAAAAAAATCTCGCGGCGCCCGCATGCGCCGTGTGATGTTAGCCCGAAGCCGTGCGCCTGCCGGAGCGGCCGCTGGGCCACCTCCCGTAAAGGTACCGTCGCCCTCGGTCGTCGCCGCGGCGCCGCCCATGGCTCGTAGCCACCTTGCACCGCGCGGCCGCATCGCGCCATGGCATGAAGTAAAGGAAGGAGGAAGAAGGCTCGGCCGCGCACCGCCGATCGCGCCGCCTGTCGTGTCGCACATGGCCGCGCGCGCGCCGCCGCACCGGCACCGTCGAACCGCTACGCCCGCAGATCGACATGCCGTGCCGGCCGCGCGCGCAAAGCCGGCCGCGCCGGCCGCACCGTCCCGCGCGCGCTCGCCGCGCAGCGACATCTCCGCCCGCAAGGCCGCGACAAGACCGCGACCGCCCGCGCTCCCGCAATGGCCACCGCGCTGCCGCCCGCCCTTCGTAGCGCCCCACTCACCGGCGCCGCCGCGCCAGCGGCGCGCCGCGCCGCGCCTCCGTGGCCGCCTTTGAAATTGCGATTCGCTAGAAAAATCTTTTTTTGAGAAAGGGCTTCGGAATCCAATTTTTTTGCATACTTTTGAACTTGAAGCATGTTTAACTTTGTTATTATTATTTCTATGCGATTTATTTACCGCATTTACTGTTTTGATTATCTGTGATTGTTTATATTGCCTTTAATCACTGAAAATAGCAGTAAATCATGAAAAATGCATAGAAAAATACGGGAACACGAACCTGGAGTTCGAAGAGCATTGTGAGAATTTTGCAACCATTTTATGCAGATTACCAGAAGTAATCCTTTGAACTTTTGCATGAATATGAAGATGATCGCATCACGAATCGAATTGAGAACCGACCTAGTATGGTCGAATTTGTCTGCAATTTATAACAGTCTTCAATTCTGTGGTAATATAATCACGGATGAGCAGAAGACTGAGAAGACCCTCTACCTTTCACCCGAACGCGGTGCAATCCGCAAGCAACTATTGTCAAGACGGCTACATGAAGTATGCCGAATTAATTGACGTCATGCAAGTTGCAGAAACTCAAGATGATATTCTAAGAAAGAACTTCATCTCGCAACCACCTAGTAGCAATGTTGGCCATGAAGCCATCGCTAGCGACTACAAGGTGATGAAGCCTCTCACGAATGAGAGAAACAAGAAGGGTAAGGTCGTGCGTCGCATATTATTGATGTTTTCGGTCTAAGAAGAAGGGCAAATGATAGCATGAGGCATACCGCCATTGCAGTACGAGGATTCACATCCATTACCGCACTTATGAATGTGAACGACCCGATGTGAGCCCCATCATCCCTCCTTTGGACATCACAGCGCCACACCGTAGCGCCAAGAGGAGAAGATCGCGCATGGAGCCGATTTAGGCGTAAGTTCCGAATACTTCGCTATTAGATCCGATGCACGCATTGCACTCGGACCTTTTATAGAAACTTGCGCTTGTAATTGAAGCGAAATTTTGAATTATTGAATAATGGTTGCAAGCTCGGGAGAGCAAAGCATTAAATTCTTATTATGAGTCTGCAAGACTTATTTTCCGCTTTTATAATAGCAAGTTATGTTCGATATCCAAGTATTTTATTTATGTGTTGCTTGCTTTCGCTACATATTAATGAAGTACATTATATTAGAACGCGTGTGGCGCCCTATGGAGGAAGTGTGCTTAGCATGTAGCGGCACAACGAATACCATTCGAGAGAAATAAAAAAATTCATCGATCAAAGAAGAATGTTGGTAGTCTTACGACGATCATGCAGCAAATGATACTTGTATAATAGGCTCGGGAAGGGCCATAATTATACTCCCAACGGGCACAACTTTGGTCATTGAAGAAGACTTGTTGTACCAGAATCGACTAGAACTCTCAAGGATATTTGCGCTAATAGTTTTCATGTAGAGATCAAGAAGAGTATGGTATGAATATCTCGCTCATTACAAAGCGTGAAGAAAGTAAAAATAGCATTAGAATGTCTTCCTTCATAT
This sequence comes from Ampelocalamus luodianensis, assembly GCA_036346255.1. NCBI lineage: Eukaryota > Viridiplantae > Streptophyta > Magnoliopsida > Poales > Poaceae > Ampelocalamus > Ampelocalamus luodianensis. The sequence goes on from CM070627.1 coordinate 783,600, forward strand.
GAAATTGGGCTATACTACATTAATATTAAGGCACCTGCAGCCTATACTGCCTTGAAAACCGTATTTAAAAGCTCTGAACTTTTCTATCTCTAGCATGATAGATTGTGCCGTCTAAGTCTTAGGATGATGAGAGATATAATTAACAATTCACAGGGACATGATATGAATGTTAAGAATTTCTCGAATCAGGAAGATTTTGTGTGCCCCGCATGTGCCACCGAGAAATTAATTACTAGACCTTTTGCTCTGAAAGCGAAGGATGAAGTCCTTGCATTCCTGGACCGTATCCAGGGAGACCTTTTGCGGTCCTATATAGCCCCCGTAAGGGTCATTTTAGGTATTTATAGTGCTCATCAATGCTTCTTGTAATAGTCGCACGTATGTTTATTGTCTACGAGAGATCATGCTTTTGTATAGCTAAATCTCGCAGATAATTAAATTAGAAACATTTTCCCTCATCATCATGAGAAGTCCACATGAATGGACAACGCTGGAGAACTTACTCCGAAAGCATTTGATGATTATTGCATGAAAATGGGAATTGAAAGTTGAGCATTCTGTACCGCATGTCCACACCCAGAATGGACTAACATAACTTTGAAGAATTGTAATTTACCAACTACATGTTGGGGACGTGCGATCCCGCCGCAAAGATCTCTCATCAATTTTAGATCGTCGCTTATAACATCCGTCCACCTATGCAACTAGCGCAAGGGTCAAGACGAAAACTACTCATCTTCGCAGGTTTGGTCGTAAGGTTTATGTACCTATACTATCACCGCAGCGAACGCAATGGGTCTTCTCCGAAAGTCTGGGATATACATTGGTTATGAAACAACATCCATAATCAAGTGTTTGGACCCTATGACTGGAGATTTGCATAATGCCCGATTCGTTGATAGTATATCAGATGAGATTAGTTTCCCGTCATTAGGGGGAGGAAATCAACCCTTGATAATAATGTCGGGAAATAATTGAAGTCTAGAAGACAATTGAAATCCAGAAGATAATTAAAATCTATGCATATGACCCGCGCACTAGTGAAGCAAATAGAGAAGTCCAGAAGATAATTACAGTCCAGAAGATAATTGAATTGAAGTCTAGAAGACAATTGAAGTCCAGAAGATAATAGATTTGCAAATATTAGCAAATTAACTGTCAGACCACTTTAGTGATTTGAAGAGCGTGACCAAGTAGCATTTGCCTGTACGCAATGCACCGGAGAGGGTTGAAATACTAATGAAGGTATCCCTAATCCCGTCCAGAGGCCTCAGAAAAGGACGAGAACTCCGGTCCCTCGAATCCGAAGTAACCAGGGACGCCTGGTGGAAAAGGATAAGAAGGACTTGACACAGCCGATCACCGAAGTGCCCCAGAACCAGAAGGGGAGCCAGTTGAGACCTGGCACCGGTATGGAACCTTCAGAAAAGGCGTACCAGAATTGAACATCCCCATGAAGGGAGACATCAGCATGGATGTGTGCGCACACATCGGAGTGAAAAACTAAAGGACTTGCCCGCAATTGGAAGCGGTGAGCAAGTAGAAGCATTAGAAGAATCGCCTCTTGAAGAAATAGCTATAAAATTTATGACCTCGGAGAATCTTTGAATATGACAACGACCAATGTCGACATATACTTTGCAAAGAAACTTGCCACAATCATCAATCTTGATTCGAGCTCAGTATCGCTCGTTGAATGAAAGAAAAGATCGATTGAAAGAAGGCGAGAAACCGAATTATTCTCTCCGAATAAAAGAAGGGCGTTTGGGCACAAGCCGTCGCGCCCCTTGTGCACCCCGTAGGGCATAAGTGGATATTTGTTCAAAAGAGAAATAAAGAAGCAAGGCTCGTTGCATAAGGTTTCATTGAACATCCAGAGATGATTATGAAGAAACCTATTCCGATCATGCGAGAACCCCTTTAGACATTTATCTCAATGGCAGTGAACTTGAAGTTAGAATTGAAATTGATGGATGGGGTACCAAGATACCTTTATGAAATATTGGATTCGGACATTGAAGATACCGAATGTATTAATGTCCCAACCAAGATAGAGCAAATGGAAATATGTACAGTGTGAAACTCGAAAGTCATTATACGAACTTAAGCAATCGACAGAATGTGGTATAATCGCAGAAGCGACTTTCTATGCAAGAAAGGCTACACGAACAATGAGAATAAACCTGTGTATTTATACGATGATTCCATAATGAATTTTGTATAATCTCGGTGTATGAAAATGATCCGAATATCATCTAACCCCAAAGGTATTAAGAAAGTAGCTTTTACTCAAGTCGAGTTCAAATGAAAGATTTGGGTGAAAATCAAATATTGCCTAGGCTTGCGGCTTGGGCATGCCTCAAGGAATTTTAGTACATCACCAACCTACAATCGAAGGTGTTGGAAAGGTTCGCTTTGGAAAGGCATACCTTTGAAGGTGCCAATGGTCGGAGAGCTTTGCAGCAAGACAAGGACCCGTGCAAACCTAGAAAGAGGGGAGGAAGTCACGGGACCGAATTCCCATATTTAAGTGTGATAGAAACACTCATGTATTGAATAAAGCAGACTAGACCGGGCATTGCATTTGCCGTGAACCTATTAGTAAGGTATAGTACATAACCTACCAAAGGCATTGGCGGGGAATGAAGGACATCTCCGATACCTCTAAGGAAGCAAAGAACTTGGTACATTCTCTGAAAGGACAAAGACTTAACTATGAATGGCAATGCAGATAACGGGTACTTGTAGGACCCGCATACAGCCAAATAACAAACAGGCTATGTATTCCTATGTGGTGGAACCGTAATTCCATAAAATCGTCTAAGCAGTGTCTTGTACCGATTTCGACGAACCACTCGGAAACAATAGCACTACACGAGGCCTCACGAGAATGTGCTTGGCTTCGGCGGATGATTCACTACATCCAGCAGTTATGTGGATTGAATACCGCACAAACTCCCACTATTATCTATGAAGATAATGTAGCTTGTGTTGCACAAGTGCAGATGGGTTATTGTGAAGAATCCTCTTACAAAAGCATATCAACCCCAAGTTCTTCTATGCTCATGAATTGCAAAAGATGAACGTAATCAAAGTACTCCATACTAGGTCATGTGAGAATCTTGCAGATTTATTCACTAAGTCACTTCCAGCGTCTAGCTTTGAAAGATGCATATGTGGAATTGGAATGATGAGACTTAGAGAAGTCGCGAGTCGGGGAGAACCTTCACGAACTCATTACTAAAGCTTGATCACGAAGAAAGTACCCAAAAGGTAAATCACGGAGATTAAATAAAATTGGGTGGATTGTACTCTTTTTCCTTGACGAGTTTTCCAAGTTTCTCGGCTAAGGTTTTTAATGAGGCAATTAGTGCAAAGACATAGCGAACATGATTAATGTACTCTTTCTCCAAATTTTTCCCACTGGGTTTTATGGAGTTTTGATGAGACATGGACATGAAGGATGAGTGCCAAGGGGAGTGTTAGGAAACCGCCCGGGACCGAGTCCGGCCAGGTGGGCTCTCATCCCAAACCCTAGCAGGTCGTAGCCTATAAATAGGGGTGCTATTCATTGTAAAAGATTGGTCGATGGATGAAGGAATAAAGAGAAGCAAGAAGTCCCCTACATCTCTCGTGTTCTATCTCTTATTCTGTTCTTGTTGTTCATGCATTGTTCTTACGATTCTACGCTTGTCTACGAGGTAATCGCTCGGACTGGACTCGCCAGCGACGGTTCCTCAACACGCACTACCACTATGCTACGGAGGCGGCTTTCTTGTAAGTATCCATCTGAGAATCTATCTAAGGGACACCGAAGGTGAATGACAGACACAGCACCGCCGCCAACCAACCAAAAAGGAATGCAAGCTTTTTCGGTTTGAGTTTTGAAATGCGGGAGCTGTTGCAAGGCATAGCATTAAAGCATGCATCCTCCTCGAATCTTGAAAGAAAAATCTGAATTGCTGCAGCGGTTGGGCCAGTCATGTACATGTAGTAATGCAATGTCAGGACCAGAGACAGAGAGACACAAATACAGTATCATGAATCATCTCATCTTTCATACATTTCTCGTCCCTCTAACGGCTCCTTACCCCATCGACTGCGCTCCCATAGTTTCATCCGCATAACTGCACCTATAGCAAGAGCACCATCTATCGATCTAGCCATCACCATCCTGTTCCTGTGTGTATATGTATACACACACAAACACATCAAGCTTAATAATCAATCGTCTTCAAGCCATGATATGATGCTCAGGTCAGGCAAAACAAACAACCCTTTCTTTCAAGTCAATAGAACGCTTCCCTCAACGTTTTCACCAAGAAATTCTTGTTACTTTCGGATCCAACAAGATTCAGCTATTCCAGATGAAGCCTTGATAAATATAGTGACTATATGTATAGGGCAAGCGTAGATGAATAACTACACAGCAACACCATGCATTACAAATTAATATTGGCAACCAGCGGACAGTGAGCACAGAGAAGCTAAGCCAAAAAACGATAACCATTGTTTTTTTCCAAAAGAAATAAACAAGATGCACGCCACATGTATTCCCACTACCATCCCCCTAATCATTAACCAACTCCATCCCTCGCTTCAAAGATTTAAATATGTAGTAGCCCACTATATGATGGGAGTGGCTAAATTGAATATGTGATATCTTCAATACAGAAGCAGCAATTTGACACATGACGGGACCATGAATTTTTGAATGCAACTACTCCCAATAGCATGCACAAGCAACAGCAACAGCAAGAGAGACAAATCTGGCAGGCAGACATGGCATCATGCACAAGGCAAATCAGCAATACAATCAACCTTGCAACCCGATGCTAACAGCCTTGATCAATCAAAATCAAGCAACGAGGACACACAGCATGATGACACTGTAATAGTTATCACAGAATCAAGCAAGCCTAATATAATATGTAAGCAAGCAAATACCTAAGCATACCAGAGATGAACAGCAATAATTTGATCTAACATACCCAAACTGATATTATCGCAATGTTAGCCCATGACAATGGAAAGAGTAATCTAGGTACAAGCGGGCATTGACGATGGAGACAACACATGCTGCACCGCAACACCCACCGGTGGCACCAACAAGGAGCGCTGTCCGTTATAGGACGAGAAAAGTAAAACATCACGATGTGAAGCGAAACTGAATAATTCTAGTAGATTGGGATAGGCTCCTTATAACGCCCACCGCCACAGGCCCTTGCACCATTGCTCCCATGTAGTTCATTGGAGCATCTTGACCAAGCTCACTCGTCATCATCTTCATCCTGCAATGCCAGCAACTTTTTGCTTATACTCCACGGGACAACACTAAACAAGTGTTCGGTCTGTAACTTAGGTTTCAATTCATTACCAACTAGACTTAATCTACCCATGAGAGTTCATCAAATGATCCAATTCAAGTGCAAAGCTATGCGCAGCTTTAAGGGTTCCTACAGCTTATACACCAAGTTGTCTAACCCATAGACGCATGCGTAACAATTTCCAAACAGTGAGCATTTACTAATTCTAAATTAGCAAGGCAATGTGCAAACACAGGTGTATACCTCTTCGCTACCCTCGTCGTCATCCTCATCATTCACCTCGGACTTGGACTTGTCAGATTCCTCTTCGTCCTCCTCCTCTTCCTCCTTGGCAGCAGGAGCCTTCTTGGCAGTGCTCTAAACAAACAAATCAGCGCATGCTTAGTACCCTATAAATCGGACACAGGAACAACAGACAAGGTGAACTTGGTAGGTCTCTGTTACTACCTCGCCCTTGTTGTAGGCAGCGATGGCCTTGTTGTACTCCGCCTTGAGCTTATTGGCCTTGGCTACATAGGGAGCCTTGTCCTACAACCCACAGCCATGGATGTATGGAGGTATTAACAAATCAGCATAGGCTTAGGCAAAGCTACAAACAATCAGACGCTGTCTGAAGAAAGCTTACCGCGTCGCTCAAGGATTTCCACCTGTCACCGGCAGCCTTTCCCACCTAGAAAGTTTCACCACAAACAAATCCAGAAATCACGATACCATCTAGACCGATCGACCACATGACTGGACTAATTATTGTCCACAAAGGTGTGGTTTTTTTAAAAGCAACTTACAGCAGCAACAGACTTGTTCTTGGGGTTCTTCTCCTTGAACTCCTTGCGGAACTCGTCCCTAACCGAAACAAGATCAAACCAACGCCCAAAAAAATTCCCCGAAAAAGCATGGGAAAAAAATCCTGAGGGCAGTGGGATCTCACATGAAAACGAAGAAGGCACTGGGAGCCCTCTTGGGCTTGTTGGGGTCCTTCCCGGCCTTCCCCTTCCTGCCCTTGGCGGGCTTCTCCGCTCCCTTGCTCTTCACCGCCAACCTGCGGGAAGAAAAAAAAGAAGAAGCACGTCGCAACGCATCAAAATCGAATCTCTCGCGGAGCAGAAAACAGATCTGCCGCGAGGAGGATGATCCACAGGGCAGGAAAGGGCGAGATACTCACTTGGTCTCGGCCTTGGCGGCGCCCTTGGATTTGGCCCCCTTCATGGCTGATTCCTGCGGAAACAGCGAGGGAGCAGGTCAGATCCGCGCGAGGGGAGGCGAGAGCCGCGTCGAATCGAGCGAAACGGCGACGAATCGAGGCGAATTGGGGGGGGGAGGGGAGGCGGCTCACCTGGACGAGAGGAGGAGGAGGAGGCGGAGTCTGGGGAAAGGAGGAGACAGAGACACAGGCAGGCAGAGGCAGAGAGGCGAGCTCTGGAGAGGGATAAGAAGCGCCCTCCCACCGAGGGCATATCTGCGATTTCACCAAACCTCCAAGGTCCTGCACCCAACTCCTAATTTGAATTTTCGTACCGATCGCAAACTTTTCTTACCTGGCGAGCCTGCCACACCGTCTTACAATGTGTGGGGCCAACGGAGGGTGGGACCGGGCCGTCATGCGGGGTTGTGGTCGGGGTATCCGGGGACGCGCCCCCCGCGTACAATTGGTGGAGGGGGCACCTGTGGTTACGGGGAAACCGAGGGGGGTAGCGGGAAGAGGTGGCGGCGCAGGGGCTTGGGCGGGATTTTGGAAATTTCGGCCGCGTTGATATTTTTGCATGTGCCCGGCGCAAGCATGACAGGTGGGGGGCTAAGCCCGTGGGCCCGCGCTGCCAGTGGGACGGACCGGGATGTTTCAGGGGTCGGGGGCAGCCACGTCACCGATCCGCGAGAGTTGCTGCGGTTGGCGGGGGCAGGCGCGTGGTTGAGCGCCTTGTGCTTCTCTCTGTGCTTTCTTTGCCCCAAACCGTGTCCTCGTTTCCGGTTTTGGAGCGTCGCATTTTGGCCGGTTTCAAATCCCTGTGGATTTCGAATGCGTCTTTGAATTTTGTAGCGTTTTTATTCGGTCCGGTCCGGTTCTCCTTGTCGCCGTGACGTCATCTCGCATTTTTGGCGTCAATTTAATCGTTTTGTGCGAGAGCGTTTTGAAGAGCATCGTATTCTCTATTTCTAGCCCCTTTTTATCCCCCGCAACAAGCGAAAAAAAGGGGGCTGGAATTGAAGGCTACATAGATATTCTGCACTATTTAGCCTTAGGAGAGAGAGATTAGGAATAGAGAGACCTGTACTACTTACTACTACTTACTAGGGGTATGGCCCTACGTGTCACTTTTGGTAGCACTGCTACTGCTTGCTTTACTGTGCAAGCCATTTGTCCAAGGATGATGATTGCAACGAACATAGATGATAGGTCCCGGTCCGTATATATATTATCGTAGAGAAGTGGGCTGCAGAGTACAGGTCGAAAGCCCGGCCCGGGAGGCCCATGTCACGTCGCTGCCGCCCTGCCCTGCTGCTCGACGCGACCGCACAGGCGCACCGCATCCACGGCTGTGCAGGGATTTCAGGGGAGGACCCACCAGGGAGTCAGCTGCGGCAGTGCAGTGCAGTGCAAGGAAGCTGGAGGAGGGAGGAGGTATCCTCACAATCCCAGGCTTGCAATTTTCTGTCTCTGCGGTTGTGCTGATTGCCTATCTGTTCATGGGGATACGATTTGTGCTTTTTGATTCAGTTTGCTCTATCCGCTACCGATGATTATAATCAATCATACTCGCTTCTCTTAATAAGCTTGTCTACTTCTCCTTAATTGGGTTTGGGTTAATCGACTGTGATCTAGGCAAGGCGGATACGGAAACCGAGTGCGAATGTTATCTCTTACTGTTGGCGATATAGACTTGTTTGTACATGGCCTTGTGTATTCGGATTGTATATGTATTACCTATTGTATTCGGCCACCCTACTTTGGCTAGGGTTTTGCCTTGATATATACATCCGCCGGCCCAGACCTAGAGCCTTGAGCTGCCTCTCTCAGAATTCCCGATTGCATGGTATCAGAGCAAATGATCTAGGGTTTGCTCCACCTAGTTTTTTTTTTTCCCACCACCGGCTCCATTGCCCCCTCCCTCTTACCAACCATGAGTTCCTCATCTAGTTCTTCCGCTGCCGCCAGCAGCTCCATAACTCCCACCCTTGCCGACGGCTCCCCTGTCGCCCCAGCGCCGCTGGCACCTCTGTCGCAACTCGTAAGCTTTCAACGTGGCTTCGATCAAGATGCATATACCCATCGTTGTTGATCTCAAGGCTTCAAACTACACCCAGTGGTACACCTTCTTCACCGCCATGCTCGAAAAGTTCGACCTACTACACCACATCGACAGTCGCGTTCCTCCCCACCCCTGACGGCGCCGACTAGGCACAACAAGATTTCATGATCTTGTCTTGGCTGTATGGTTCCATTGCAGGCGACGTTCTCGACCTCATCATGGAACTTCAGCAATCATCTCTTGAGCTATAGACACCTGCGGAATTCGTCTTCCGTGATAACAAGGAGACTCGCGCCATCTATCTTCAGGCAGAGTTCAATTCCTTGGTTCAAGGTGATCTCTCGATCACTGCCTACTGTGAAAAGCTCAAGACGTTGGCCGACGCCCTCCGTGATGTTGGTCATGCTGTTGTCGACTCTGCACTAAAAGCATCTAGGCCTCTAAAATTTGATTCAGTAATTAATGACAACATATGAATATAGGACTAACATGTTTATTAAGTGTTTACAAGGTTTAGTCCCAGTGGCGAATATAACAACCTAGAGATGCATGCTAAAGGTCAACATGAAGATCAATATGGTTCAAGACAAGGTATAAGTAGTCTAGGATCCCTTTTGGATTTTACCAGTCTTAGGAGAAAAGGATGGAAGACCGGATTTTAGGTTAAATACTGTACTATTAAGAGGAATCATGACTAATAGCTTGATAGCATATTCTTGTGTCTGTTGGATCAATCTAGGATCATGCGTGCACTCAGAATTTATTTTGAAAGCCAACTAAGCTTTTCTCAGAAAGTCGGTAGTACCGACGTTGTCTTGGAGGTACTACCGCACAGCAGTATGACCAGGAAAGTGGTGTGGTACTACCGCAACTCGATCGGACCAAAACATAGTTGGCGGTTCATTTTTGACAAAGTGGTCTTGTCAGGTGAACGTTCGGATGGTCCGAACGTACTCGGATGAACGTTCGGATTGTCCGAACGTATTATCCAACTGAGTCAACTGGTTGGGTTGGACCAAGGTTTGTTTCTTTCCGAAGATTAGTATGACTGCTTACTCTAAGCGGAACTATCGCAACCCGGTTAGACCGAACCTTAGTTGATGGTACGTGTTTTCCAGAGAGACACCTTTTTGAGCATATTTTGCTCTCCTGGAAGTGCGGTAGTACCGGGGTTCATTGAAGTGGAACTACCGCACACCGGAAGTTCTGAACTTTAGTTGTTTGGATGTTATCTCCAGAGAGGGTCAGTTTTGGACCTCTAAGGGGAGCGGTTGTATCGCTCTTTGTGAACGGAACTACCGCATGTTCAACAGCGGTAGTACCGTGCCGCATTTTCAACGGCTAGTTTACATGCAATTATTACATCTGCGCTAGCCGTTACTGTGCAGTTGGGGGAAGGGCGGTAGTACCGGTGATAAACGGTTGTACTACCGCTCGTACTGAAAATCTTCAAGGTTTTTCTCCAACGGTCGAATTTGTTTATGGGGGTATAAATACCCTCTACCAGCTCAAGGACAGAAGGAGAGACCTCATTTATCATCCTTGAGCTAAGAGCATACTCTCTATACCTCATATACACTTGTTACATTCATTGTGAGGTTATTGAGCAAAATTCAAGTGCATTCATTTCTAGATTGATCCTTAGCACTTGATTGTCCTTAAGCGAAGATTGTGGTTCTTTACTCTTGGTGTTTGCTGACATCTAGACAACTTGGCGGGAGTTTGCACAATGATCTCTTCAAGGAAAATTGTGAAGAGGCTCGGCGCCAAGTTGTGAGTGGTTCGGTGTTCGCCATCTCTGGAGCGGAGGAAGAACAACCACTAGTGAAATCGAGAAACAAGGCTTAATTCGTGGAGGCAGTCCAAGCAGCTTGGGCTTTCCTCAATGTGGACTAGTGAAGACCAGCAACTCTTCGATACCACAACAAAACATAGCGAGTCATCATTTGGTTATTTGCTTGACCTTACTTTACGCACTTATATTTCTAGCAAATTGATATTGTCTTATTTAATTGTGCTAGATATATATTTTTGTAGAATCTTATCTTGTGGTGCCTTAGCTTTAGTAGAATTGAGTAGGTCTTGTATGGCTATATAAATCCTGCTTGGCTCTAAAATTGTAGAAATTTCTTATAGAAAGCAAGAATTTTTAGAACCTCCTATTCACCCCCCTCTAGTCGGTTATCCTTGATCCTACAAGTGGTATCAGAGTTTGGTCTCTCATTGATTTAGAATTAACCGTCTAAAAGAGAAAAGGATGGCTAGTGAGGGAATTGCTATAGGAAAACTTCTTTATTTGATGACTCAAATTATACTTATTGAAAAATAAGGATGTCTATTTATTTAAAGTTCATGAGTCCGAGCATATGAAAAATCGTAAATGAGGGTTACATAATTGCTCTTGATTCACTACATCCCACGGAACTTGAAGGGCGTAATGCTCATTTAGATGCTCAAGCAATGAATGCTCTCTTTGGTGCTTTAAACGTGGATGAGTTCAATAGAGTGAGCAATTTGGAAACCGCTCATGATATTTGGACTACCCTCTCGGAAATCCATGAGGGAACATCCACGGTCAAAGAAGCCAAATTGCATAGGCTTCAGATTAAATATAAGACATTTATAATATTGTCTCATGAAAACATCACTGAGATGTATTCTAGACTCATCGACATTGTGAATGAACTCAAGGTCTTGGTACTAACCTTCTTGATGTTGATATTGTGTGCAAGATGCTTAGAGCTTTACCAGAGAAATACGAGACGTTGGTGACTATTTCTCAATTCATCCGAATTGCCAAGAATGACGCCAACCGGTCTTTTGGGCAATCTCATTACCAATAAGCTATACAAGAAGGATAAGAAGGAGTTCTTGGAGACTTCTTCCTCAAAGAAAAAATTACCGCTTTCAAGGCAAAAGCGGAATCAAGTGATGAAGCAGTGGAAGAAGAAGAAGACTCTGAAGAAGAATTTGCTCTCCTTATGAGGAGAATGAAGAAATTCATGAAACCCATATCGAAGCTTTAAGTTTGACAAGAGCAAGAAAGAACAATCCTCAAATGACAACAAGCGCTATAGCAATATCCGTTGCTATGAGTGCGAAGAAAAGGGGCACATTGCCGCTCATTGCCCTACTAAGAAGGATGATAAGGGCAAGTCATCAAAGAAGAAGGAACACAACTGGCAAGAAGAAGCATTTCAAGATGAAGATGGCAAAAATAAAGCTTATATTGGAGAATAGGATTCCGATGAAGAGTATTCAGATTCTGACTTTGATTCTAATAAGGAAGGGTCCTCCAAGAAAAGAGGAATTATCGACATCGCCATCAAGGAAGCGTCATCGCTATTTTCTACTCCTACTTGCCTTATGACAAAAGGAGATAAGGTAAAATCAATTGATAATAATGAACATTCATATGATGAACTAATAGATATGCTTGAAGAATTAAATGAATATCTTGGAAAAGAGATGTCAAAATTTAAGGTATTGAAGAAAGAATACATCTCTCTAAAAGATTCTTATGAGGAGCTAAAGGAAGCTCATGACTCTCTTCTCTTAAAAGATATTGAAAAATCTCATTCAAATGTTGCAATTACTTGCAATTTAATGAATGAGATGTCTAGAGTAGAAGTTGCTTCAAATATCTTATCCATGTCTAGTACTTCTACATTATGTGATGATTTGATATCCATACCTTGTTGTTATAAGAATGATTCAATTGCTAATATGGATAATACATGTGATCCTTTGCTCCTTGTTGAAAATCATGAATTAAAAGAACAAGTCTCCAAGTTAAGTAAGAGCTTGAAAAGTTGCTTCAAGAGTAAAGCAACCCTTGATAACCTATTGAGTGAGCAAAGATGCTCATTCAACAAGGAAGGACTTGGGTTCATTCTCAAGAAAGGTAAGAAGCCAATTTACAAGCCCACAAGGTTTGTAAGAGAAAATAGCAAGTATTGCAACAAATGTCGTAACATAGGACACTTGTCAAATGCACTCAATTGCTAATGCTAAGTCTCATGACATTTATGATTCTTGCTACATGCTTAGAAAGTCTAAATATGACAAAGTAGTAGCAAAATTTGTTGGCACTTTAATTTTAGGTGTTAGAAATAATGCTGTTTGGGTGCCCAAAACTTTGGTCACTAACCTCCAAGGATCCAAACAAATTTGGATACATAAAAGAACTTAATTCTTGTTTTGTAGGTGAACTACAAGTCTGGTGAAAAATATTAGGTGCTTGATAGTGGATGCACTCAACATATAACCGGCGATAGAAAAATATTCACCACATTTGAGAATAAAAAAGGAGTTGACAAGATCACATTTGACGATAATAGTAAAGGAAAGGTAATACGATTGGGTAAAATTGTTATCTCAAATGACCTTTCCATTTATAATGTATATTTAGTTGAATCACTAAATTTTAATTTATTATCCGTTACTCAAATATGTGATCTTGGCTTAATTTGCTCTTTCTCTAATGAAGGTGTTTCAATTTCAAATGAAAAAGACAATTCTTTAATTTTCAAAGGATTTAGATTTGAAAATCTTTACTTGGTTGATTTTTAATCAAATGATTCGTGATTGAAAACTTGTTTAATTGCAAAAACCTCTTTGGGATGACTTTGGCATAGAAGGCTAGATCATATTGGTATGATTCAAATTAAGAAGCTTTTCAAACATGATTTAGTTGTTGGTTTAAAGGATGTGAAGTTTGAGAAAAATAGACTTTGTAGTGCTTGTCAAGCCGGTAAATAAGTCGCTAATTCTCATCATTCCAAAAATATCATGTCAACTTCTAAACCATTAGAACTCTTACATATCGAGTTGTTTGGACCAACAACCTATAAGAGTATCAGAGGTAATAGCTATTGTTTAGTTATCGTGGATAATTACTCTAGATATACATAGGTATTCTTCCTAGATGACAAAGTCAAAATCTCGGTATTTTCAAAAGTTTTGCAAGAAGGGCTCAAAATGAATTTAATACTCTTCAAATAGCAAGGCTTATCGTGTCTTCAACAAAAATTCCATTTAGTTGAAGAAAAACACAATATTCAATTTAATGAGACTAATGGCTCTTAAGAAGAGAAAGAGAATTAGAACGATGTAGGTGATGAAGCTTTAAGAAAAACTATAGAGAACATGCAAATAGGCTACATCAAGCCCAAAGACGATCCAAGTGATATATCATCTACTCAAGTCAAACCTTCTTCATCTTCAACTTTAAGGCAAATTCAAATTGAAGAAGAAGACAACAAGGAAGATGATCAACCACCCAATCTACCACCAAGAATCCATAACACAATTACAAAATATCATCTAATAGATCAAATATTGGGTGATGTAAGTATGAGTGTTCAAACTTGATCTCGTATCGCTTCTTTTTGTGAATATTACTCTTTTGTCTCTTCTATTGAGCTAAAACATATAGAAGAAGCACTTGATGATCTAGATTGCGTGAATGCAATGCATGAACAACTCAATAACTTCATCCAGAATAAAGTTTGGACAATGGTGGAGAGGCCCAAGGAACACAATTTAATCGGTACAAAATGGGTCTTTAGAAACAAGGAAGATGAAAGTGGAATAGTTGTGAGAAACAAAGCGAGATTGGTCGCTCAAGGATTCTCACAAGTCAAAGGTTTGGATTTCGGTGAAACTTTTGCTCCCGTAGCTAGACTTGAATCAATTCGGATATTACTTGTTTTTGCATCTTGTTTTGATATTAAATTATTTCAAATGGATGTTAAAAGTGATTTTCTAAATAAAAAATATCCGAACTTTGTATTTTTGAGTAACCACCCGGTTTTAAAGATCCTAAAAATTCTAATCATGTCTATAAACTCTCCAAGGCGCTCTATGGTTTTAAACAAGCTCCTAGAGCATGGTATGAATGCCTTAGAAGTTTTCTAATTTCAAAAGAATTCAAAATTAGGAAAATTGACTCAACTTTGTTTACTAAAGTTTTAGATGATGACTTCTTTGTATGTCAAATTTATGTTGATGATATTATTTTGGGGTCTACTAATCAAGATTTTTACAAAGAGTTTGGTGATATGATGTCTAAAGAATTTGAAATGTCCATGATCGGAGAACTTAGCTATTTCCTTGGACTTCAAATCAAGCAATTCAAGAATGAGACCTTTTTAAGCCAAACCAAGTATGTTAAAGATTTGATCAAGAAATTTGGCATGGAAGATGCAAAGCCCATCAAGACTCCCATGGCTACCAACGGTTATCTCGACCTTAATGAGGGATGTAAACCGGTAGATTTAAAGCTTTATAGATCCATGATTGGTAGTTTACTTTATCTTACCGTATCTAGACTCGATATCATGTTTAGTGTTTGCATGTCTACACGTTTTCAAGCATCATTAAAAGAGTGTTATTTGGTGGCCATAAAAAGAATTCTAAGATATTTAAAGTATTCCTCTAGCATTGGCTTATGGTATCCCAAATGTGCAAATTTTGATTTAATTGGATTTTTGGATTCCGATTATGCAGATTACAAAGTAAATAGAAAAAGCACATCGGGTAGTTGTCAATTCTTAAGAAGATCTTTAGTATCATGGTCATCTAAGAAACAAAATTTCGTAGCCCTATCCACCGCCGAAGTCGAATATGTTTCGCGGGTTGTTGTTGTACTCAATTGCTATGGATGAGACAAACATTGATGGATTATGGAATTAAATTCGATAATATACTTCTTTTGTGTGACAATGATAGTGTCATGAAAATAGCCAATAACCCGGTCCAGCATTCAAGAACCAAGCATATAGATATACGCCACCATTTCTTGAGAGATCATGTGGGCAAAGGAGATATTGTAATTAGCTACATTCTGCCTAAAAACCAATTAGCGGATATTTTCACAAAACCATTTGATGAAGACCGCTTTTGCAAGTTGAGAAATGAATTAAATGTCATAGATTATTCAAATGTTATTTGAACTCATGCCTCGTGCACTTTGTTCCTATTTGATGCTATTTGAAGCTTTCAAGAAACATATTTTCAAATATTTTCCTTAAAACCTCTATGTCCATAAAAATTATGTTCTTAGTTACTCATTAGTCTCTTAAATGCATAATGATCCTGAATGATATTTATTTGAGTACAAAATTAGGGATCATTTGCATATTTTTCAAATTCAATATCTATCCCTAAAGCTTCAGAAAAATCGAAGCTATCGGTGGTTTAACAGAGGAACTACCGCGTTGCGGTACTACCGGAGTGTGAAGTTGCGGTACTACCACGTCGGTTGTGAAAGGCATTAACTACTTTTGCATGGGTCTTTACCCCTTCGTCTCCTTACCGAGCGGTCATTGCGCACCACTCTCTTGGTTTCTCTCTCCCTCACCGAAGAACTCTCAAACCTTCTAAAAAACCCTCAAATCTTTTCGAGTTTTCTTTGATTTTTTGTGATCTCTTGCGACCTAAGGGTCCCTCTCCCTCGGATCTCAAGGTAAAAACTTCTTTTAATCCCCTCTTTTGCATGTCTTTCAATCCCTAGGTCACAATTCGGTTTAATTGAGAATGTGGATGAATTGATGAGTAATTATTGGGCAAATTACATCGCTAGTGTCCTAAGATGTCTATGCATCTATTATGTGGATTCAATCCATTAGAGACACCAACAAATTCAAGCAATTTCTTGCCCTAGAACATGATTAGAGAAGGCGGTACTACCGCTCATGATGCACGGAACTACCGAAGTGCGGTCGTACTAGACTTTATACGGCGGTACTTCCGCATCCGGTACTACTGTCACTTGCACGTCGGTACTACCGATTTCTCTGACAAAACAACTAGTTTATTCCATTAAACTTTGAACCGATTTTGATTGATCTTTGATCTGTCTTCTCTGTGTGAAGATGCCTAGGACCAGGATCGCGACTCGCAAGTACTATGGCAGTTCGAGAGGTCAAACCTTTTCTTCTTCTCAGCCACCTGCAGCTCATGCTCCTGATCAAGAAAATCCAGAAGAAATTCAGAAAGGTAGAGGAGATAGATGCAAAGCTCCTGCTCCTAATGATTCAAAAAATGAGGAGAGTTCAATCCAGGAAGAAGGTAATTCCGATAGAAGTGAATCTGATGAGGAAATGGGAAAGCCTGAGGAGCAACCAATCAATCTGAGGACGATCACAGGAGATGAATACGCTATACTGCGTCATAGAAATCAGTTTGTGCTCCCAAAGACTTCTACAAATCCTAAGTTCCTCACTAGGTTTCAGGAGTTGGTGTATGAGCAGATGTATGCCCCCACAGGAAATTTGTTGATCATAAATTTGTGGATTAGGTACATCTGAATAACCTGGACAAGTATGATAGAGCATATCGGCTTTTTCAAAGGGCCAGTATCCATGACCTAGTAGCGCTGAAATGCGACTATAATGAGGAGATCATTAGGCAATTCTATGCTACCTTATACATATCTCCTTATTTCAATAAGATAGCATGGATGACAAGGACCACATACTTGGATTGTCTGAACGTGAGTTTGAGCTAGCTTTAAGGACATAATCAAGCAAATATGAGCATATTTATGACAAGCCTTCCCTTTTGGCTCCAGCATGTATGGAGTACTATGATGAAAATGTCAGATATACGCCAGGAAAGATAGGCGGTCTCCTGCCAATTCCCAGCTTGGTCAATAGGATCATTAACCATACCATTCTCTCTAAGAGCGGGAATTTTGATGCCATTAGAGGACATGCTTGGAACTTGATAGATAACATCATGCACAGCAAGAAATTTGATGTGGTAGATGTTATCCTTCGGGAGATTGTTTCTTCCAAGGATGATCGAGTCAAAAGAATAAATTATGCTCCTTATATTATGGCTTTGATCATCCGGAAGACCGGATATTGTGGAGGCTTAGGATCCGTCCATACAAGCCACGCAAAGGTCCTCCCATTCCTCCCCGGGATCAGTAAAGGGAAGATGCACCAGAAGAAGAACAAGTTTCTGTCTCTCAGATCTACTCGGCCATTCTTCATATTCGTGACAGTCAGGCTTCTCTTTCCACCAAGATGGACTCCATTGGTGATCAAGTGTCCTCCCTCAGTGAGAGAGTCACTTCCATTGAGCATACCTTGGCTTGTCCTCCCTCTCCAGTCCATTTTGGCTGTCATCGCATTCATGATCCTTCTCCTTAGAGACCGTAGGAGTAACCCTTTTTCGTATTTTGATGCCAAAGGGAGAGAAGAAAATGAAAGGGAAGCGAGAGATGAGGAGAAGAAAAGAAGGAAGGAGGATGTTAGAAGTCAGAAGTTATCTTATATATATATAAGATAACTCAGTGCTAAGGTGCTAATGCCAATCTTAACCGTTGGATTTGGATTGAACAACCAAGATTATATATCTCACCTAAACCATTTATATATGCTCCCACATTCAATATATAAATGCACCTTCATTAAACACCTTGCATGCTTCCACATTCAACGGTCAAGATGCGATTCAACGATCAAGATTGACATTAGCACCTTACCTTTGAATTACCCATTAGTACTAGATACACCTATATATATATATATATATATATATATATATAAAGAACTTCATACTCTGGGAGTATGTACTTCTAATATATCACGAATATATTATTTCTTTATCACTTATATACTCAATTATAAGATACTCCAATGTGACTTCATTGAAAAAAATTTCATTATAGCCCTTTATTTTTGCTATATACCATTTTTCATATATAAAAGAAGTATATACACAGATTTTGGTATAAAAAGTGGATTTTCGAGAAATTTTTCATGGAACTCACTTTGGGGTATCTTATAATCATTATTGGAGTATACTCAAATTGATAAAGAGGTATTATTATAAGATTTAAGTGGTGTATGAGAGGTGAGGGTACGTACTCCTAGGAGTTCCATACCATTTTCCTATATATATATATATATATATGTGTGTTTCTCTATGATGTAATGGTCTTGTAAACTTTGTTATGGTATTATGTCTTTGTGATATCATGGTAAAACTGTTGAACTTGGTACTTGGTAATATGGTCAAGTTATTCTCTGTGAATGGCTATCTCTATCTTGTGTTTTGTTATAGTATTATCAATTCCCTCAAGTTCAACAAATAAAAGAAACTTCACCATTTTTTTAAAAATATCTACATGTGCTTGCTAAAGCATCTTCTTATTTATATACACATGTTTAGGGGGATCTTTCTTTGAAATGACTTTAAAAAGCAAATATTTCTCAAAACCCATTTGAGCTCATTGCAAGAATTATTTTGTTAAGTCACAACAAGAATATACAACTCATTTTTTAAACAAGCGGTATATCAAAATCTTTATCTTTCTCACATATTGATTGTGTTGTCATCAATTACCAAAAATGAGGAGATTGAAGGCATCTAGGCCTCTAAAATTTGTTTTGGCAATTAATGATAATATATGAATATGGGACTAACATATTTATTAAGTGTTTACAAGATTTAGTCCCGGTGACAAATATAACAACTTGGAGATGCATGCTAAAGATCAATATGGTTCAAGACAAGGTATAAGTAGTCTAGGATCCCTTTTGGATTTTACCGCTCTTAGGAGAAAAGGATGAAAGACCGGATTTTAGGTTAAATACCGTACTATTAAGAGGAATCATGACTAGTAGCTTGATAGCATATTCTTGTGTATGTTGGATCAATCTAGGATCATATATACTCATAATTTATTTTGAAAGTCAATTAAGCTTTTCTCAGAAAAGTCGGTAGTACTGACATTGTCTTGGAGGTACTACCGCACAATGGTATGATCGGGAAAGTGGTCCGGTACTACCACAACCCGATCGGACCAAAACCTAGTTGGCAGTTCGTTTTTGACAAAGTGGTCTGGTCAGGTGAACGTTCGAACGGTCCGAACGTACTCGGATGAACGTTTGGACTGTCCGAACGTATTTTCCGACCGAGTCAACTGGTTGGGTTGGACCAAGGTTTCTTTCTTTCCGAAGGTCGGTATGATCGCTTACTCTGAGCGGAACTACCGCAACCCGGTCAGACCGAACCTTAGTTGACAGTACGTGTTTTCCAGAGAGAGACCTTTTTGAGCATATTTTGCTCTCCTGGAAGTGCGGTAGTACCGAGGTTCATTGAAGAGGAACTACTGCACACCAGAAGTTCCGAATTTTAGTTGTCGGCATGTTATCCCCAAAGAGGGCCAGTTTTGGACCTCTAAGGGGAGCGGTTGTACCACTCTTTGTGAACGGAACTACCGGAGAACGGAACTAGCGCATGTTTAATGGCGGTAGTACCGTGCCACATTTTCAACGGCTAGTTTACATGCATTTATTACATCTGTGCTAGCCGTTACTGTGCAGTTGGGGGAAGGGCAGTAGTACCGGCCGATAAACGGCGGTACTACCGCTCGTGTTGAAAATCTTCAGGGTTTTTCCTCCAACGGTCGAATTTGTTTGTGGGGGTATAAATACCCCTCCACCAACTCAACGACAGAAGGAGAGACCTAATTTATTATCCTTGAGCTAAGAGCATACTCTCTACACCTCATATATACTTGTTGCATTCATTGTGAGGTTATTGAGCAAAATTCAAGTGCATTCATTTCTAGATTGATCCTTAGCACGTGATTGTCCTCAAGCGAAGATTGTGGTTCTTTACTCTTGATGTTTGCCGACACCTAGATGGCTTGGCGGGAGTTTGCACGGTGATCTCTTCAAGGAGAATTGTGAAGAGGTCCGGCGCCAAATTGTGAGTGGTTCGGTGTTCGCCATCTCCGGAGCGGAGGAAGAACAACCACTAGTGAAATCGAGGAGCAAGGCTTAATTCGTGTAGCCGGTCTAAGTAGCTTGGGCTTTCCTCAACGTGGACTAGTGAAGATCGAATAGTCTTCGATACCACGGTAAAACATAGCGAGTCATCATTTGGTTATTTGCTTGACCTTACTTTACGCACTTATATTTCTAGCAAATTGATATTGTCTTATTTAGTTGTGCTAGATATATGTTTTTGTAGAATCTTGTCTTGTGGTACCTTAGCTTTACTAGAATTGAGTAGGTCTTGTATTGCTATATAAATCTTGCTTAGCTCTAAAATTGTAGAAATTTCTTGTAGAAAGCAAGAATTTTTAGAACCTCCTATTCAGGGGCGGAACTAGGGGGTGCTGGGTATGCACCGGCACTCCCAAAATTTTGAGAAACAACCGGGGAGCTAGGAGGAGTCGCCGTTGGCGTAGTTGCGGAGTGGGCCGACAGCGAGAGGTTAGGTCACGCGCGGGTGGTTCGCGCGGCCGGCGAAGTCGTCGAGCCTCCGCTTGGGTTTAATCCTGAAACTACATGGTAACTTTTACTATCAAGCCCATTACCATTCACCGTCCCACAACCCACGGCGCATTTTCTAAGGTCGAAGGGTCGCATATACTTTGCACGGTAACTGCACAGTGTATCATGCTATCATGTCACTGGCACCGTGGCACGCTTCAGTATTCAAAAACCAATATTCCAATTGTTGCCTAGTAGTACTATGAGTAGCATACTGCACACAGATCATATTTTGTAGTGCCAAAAATTCATCAGTACCACTACACATTTCAGAGTTTTCTGCTTTAGAGCGCTCTAGTTGTCTATATCTTGGATAACCTTGTTCTACTAACTCCTTGCTGACAATTTATCTTAGTGACAAAAAGGAAAGAACCCTACGTGACTGAAACTCCGAATACCTTCAATCGTTTCAGTCATTTAGGCTGCAGAGGTTGAATCAATTCCCCTTCAGACGATAAGGATGCTAAAACTTCAGACTTCAGAGCCCGCTGCATTAGAATGCCAAAAAAAATCGGTAATTCACTAATTCGGTATGCCATTTTTCACCAGTCGCCAATTTTGCTTGGGTGCATGTTTGTTCTATACTTTTGTTGTTCATTGTTCATGTAATCATGTTACCAATACCATGTAGGAACAAATCTCGAATCTATCTAGAACTTTCTGTAATATGTATGTTGGATTGTTGGTTGGAGTCCGAGAGACGAGAGTACTGGACTTACCAACTAGTGTCTAGTGATGGTTTTGAATGATAGACCTGACCATATAGTATGCCAACATGCCGTCTCAGATTGTCAGTGATTTTAATTGTGAAATGTGAATGGTATGCCATACAACCATAGTCCATACTTATGTTACCTTGTTATGTACTTATGTGAATGTGAGCTTAATTGTGAAGATGATGTAATGAAACGTTTTCAAGGCAGGAAAACACGTAAAGTAGTATTATAATTATCTTTGCATAGTTGCATATTTTGTAATTTTATATTCATATATTCATATAAGAACTTATTTGAACTATTTGTATTGTGTTTTTGACAAATTTAGAACATATGTGTTGTATTTGTGATGTTATGAAATCATTGTACAAACTATAGAATTATGAGTATCAAGTGTGCACACCCATTAGAAAATTTCTAGTTCTGCCACTGCTCCTATTCACCCTCTTTAGTTGGTTATCCTTGGTCCTACATGAACTCGTCCTCAACACTCTTTATGGCCTCAACCCAAAGTTCACCAATGTTGGGTCAATTATCGGCATGACCACTCTGTTTCCAACCTTTGTCCGAGCATGATCTATGCTCCTCCTCGACAAGATGCGCTTTGACAACACTACAAAGATCACCACGACAACTGCTCTCGTCACCACCATGGTTTGTGTTCCATGGGCCAACCCTAACCCATGGGCAAACCTAGGTCAGCCATGGTCCGACGCATGGCAAGGATCCGGTGGTCCCGATGTGCTCAACCCCCACCCGTAGACAAGCCTGGCTCAGGCGTTTCATTCTATCGGCGCCCTTGTGTCCCTACCACCATCTACTCCGACACCCAGCTAGGACAATTCTGGACTCACTGTTGCAATGGACAACTTGTCCATGCATGGCTACCCGCAAGGCGACTGGGTAATGGACTATGGCGCCACTTCCCACATGGCATTCGACAACGGTATTCTCTCCACCTCCCATCTCAACCCTTCTTCCCTCCAAGTTACCGTCGGAGATGGCTCTTCGGTGCCTATCTCTTGTTTTGGTAACTCATCTCTTCCTACTCCTTCCGGCCATTCCTTTCTTCTCAACGATGTTCCCATCATTCCATCTCTTGTCCGCAATCTTCTCTCCGTTCGCAAATTCACCCATGATAACTCATATTCCATTGAATTTGACTCTTTTGGTTTATATGTCAAGGACCTACGAACCAATACCGAGATTTTTCATTGCAATAGCGACGGCGATCTCTATACCATCTCCTGCACTGCACCATCATTCGTCCAGCATGTTTCTCGGCCGACAACAACCCCATGCTTTGGCATCAACGTTTGGGTCACCCTGGCCGTGACGCCCTAGCTTCTTTGTAGCAGTTGTCTTTGATCTCATGTAATAAGGCCGACCATGTTCTGTGTCATGCTTGCCAATTGAGCAAACACGTCCAGCTTCCTCCTGCTAGTTCTACTTCATTTACTACTGCTCCATTCCAACTTGTCCACTGTGATATTTGGACCTCCCTTGTATCTAGTAATTCAGGCTTTCAATACTATTTAATCATTGTTGATGATTTCTCTCATTTATACTGGTCATTCCCTCTCCGAAAGAAATCTGAAGTCCATAACACCCTCGCATACTTTTTCGCTTACATACACACTCAGTTTCAGCTTCCTCTTGTTTCAATCCAAGCGTATAATGGAACCAAATTTGTCAACTCTGTCTCGCTTGATTTCTTTCGCCGTCATGGGATGCATCTTCATCTCTCATGCCCCTACACATCCTAGCAAAACAGCAAAGCCGAACGTGCTATACGTACAATCAATGACAGTGTGCGTGCCCTCCTCTTTCAGGCACACATGCTGGTCACCTTCTAGCCTAAGGCCTCGGCCACAGTGACCTACCCACTAAATCACCGCCCCTCCAAGGTCATCGGGTCCATCACACCCTACGATCGTCTCCTCGGCCATCCACCCGTTCTCCACCACCTACGTGTGTTTGGCTACTTATGTTACCCCAACCTCGCCGCCACATCATGCAATAAGCTGAGCCCGCGCTCCACGACCTGTGTTTTCCTAGGGTAGCCCTCGTCCCACAAGGGCTATCACTGTGATGACATGACAACTCGCTGGGTTATCACCTCTCGTCATGTTGTGTTTGACGAACACACGTTCCTTTCTCGGCCAACGACCCCAATCCATCCATTGATTCTCGCCAACCAGGCCTAGAGCCTTGAGCCACTTGCACTTACTATTTTGTTAAATCTTTGCTTTTTCTCTCTCTAGGTCATAGCTGATCCCTCGTCTTGCTGTGTCATGAGCTTATGGACATGTCAGGTCCAAGATGGAAGAAGGGCAAAGACGGCAAGGACTTTGCAGCTCTAGCAGCAGCTAATCCCGTGTCAAGCATTGTTGCTGAGCTCCAGGCTTCACTGGGAGGCTCAAAACTTGTGGCAACTCTATCTGGCTGGGGCGGGGACGCGATTCTTGGAGTCAAACCGGAGCAAGCTGTGCTTCTGAACCGTGCCGCCTTTGGCCGAGCTGTGGAAAATGCAGGAGCAGATAAACAATGGTTCCAGCTGGGCCCTGAGGAGGTCTTCTACCTTTCCCATTCTTCGAAATGCTTCACAGTTGTCAGAGAACAAGAGGCAGATGACTGGAAGGGAGCTGTGGGATCACTTGAGCTCCACATCGGAGCCATTTCCCGAGATGTAGTCTGTCCATATATCCTACATTGACTCACTCAACCATCAGATAAAAACACATATGAACTCGAATGATCTGGAAGAAGCTTTTGATAGGTTTTGTTATACCTGCAGGAACCTGAGGGGCAGGTCTCCCCTAGTGCGTGCGCCGGGCATGGCATCCGGCTCGAGCACATTTGTCAGGAAGGCAAGCCTGCCATCCTTGGTGCACCCCATCCATGTCCCTCCATCAAGCACATCCCTGCCCCCAAGAATCTTCTTTGAGCCCTCCCCCCACCATCCTACTGCCTTTGTAGGCCCGCATCAAGAACAGCAGATGAACCACTAAGACACACCATTGTTGTAGTGCGATGAGAAACCTTTCTGTAGGTTTTTCTAAGAGCATTTTGTTATGTAACTGAGTGAACAGAGTCAGCATATGGGTGTCAGGATATTAGCGTTTGCATGAGATATGACTTGTGGTTCATGGAACTTGTCTTGGGACATGTAATTCAGGAGGGGGATCGAGAGTTCATACTGCAGCGATATCACTTTCAGACTACAAGGATCAAAAGAATAATGTACCTGCTATGGAACTCATCTCTGTTGAGCAGCAGCAAGAGTTGGCGTACAGGGTGAGCCTGCCAACTCCATGCAGCTATACACATGCATGGGATGGCACCGTACTACGCCTTGCCAATAGCTAACAACATTTCTTGCCAACTATCATCTACCGGTCTACCCTTCCCTTAGTAATGGTCTAACAAACTGTTTTTAAAATAATATTAATTTAAAAGATGATTACAAAATTAAATGGCGCAAGGCGGTCCTCCTGCCCTCGTCTCCCGATCCATAACTCCTCCATCGCATTCCTCTCGGGTCCCTCGCTTCTCCGTCCTAATGCATTCATCCATCCTTCATAGTGCCTCTTTTTTATAACAAAAGTGATGAGATAGAGGTGCAAATGATGAGCGTGAAAGTACTTTTAACGAGTGCTTGTAGAGATGGATGGATTCGTGATGACTTAGTGTCGTTGTTCTTCTTGGTACAAATAGCCATATGAAATGGCGTCCGAGCTCCCGCTCGCCATTGCCAATTGGCGATTTGTTAATAATCTACTAATGACCTATTTTATGACTTAGCGGACCTTCATTAAGTGCTTTGGGAATATGAGAGATGATAGTTTGTGTGCGTAGTCATAAATAAATTTTTAGGAGAGAATGAAATAAATAAGGGCCACCTTTCTATCATCATTTCAATCGGCGATTGGAAGTGACCGTGCTCATAAGTCACACCAATATTGAAGGTGTTTTTGTGTCACCAATGATATAATGTGGATAACCTCCAATGATAAAGTTGAAATAACGACAAGAAGTGCGGGTTCCTATCGACCATTTCTCCCAAGTCCAAACCCATTTTGGTTACCACAATAACAAGTTTGAAAACAATTTGTAGTATTTAAATCTTGCCCCTAAAATCGATGGAAATGTCATTTTAATTCTAAACAATTATTTTCCTCTGAAAATCCAAGACCATGTGCCGATAAATGGCATGCAACCAACTAAAGGATATTACGGCGCGGCGTGATGCATGAGAGCGCTTTCTTTTTATATAGACCAGGTACAAGACTATGAAAGTTCTAGGATTGAAAAGTGCGGCGTTAAGTTGCCATTTTTTTGATTCAGCTTTGGGAATATGAGAGATGATAGTTGGGGCTAGATGAAGTAGAAGAATGTAGGAAAATCCTGGCCTTATAAAAAATGAAATGGAGGAGTACTTGTTAGATCGAAGGGTTTAGATTAGAAGGAGTTTAGGTCTCTTTTAAGTTTTGCGATGCGAGATCTCGTGTTCAAACACCATCCGAGTCCAGTGTAGATCAAGATCACGAAACGGCTCCTATTGATGGTGTCATTGGGAGGACGGTGCGGCGGCTGCGTCAGGGTCCTCACCGAGATAGATCGATCGTTGGTGCGAAGATCCGGCAAGTGAGGTGGCGGGGTTGATACAGAGGAGCATAGTGCGTGTGTGACAATGATATAATGCAATGATAAAGTGAAGGCGTTGGATTAAGATCCTCAATATTTAATAAAGCATTTTAAAACCAAAACAATTCTAACGGTGGATGATGAGTGCATGAGGTGGGAATAGAGAGTGCGGCTCGTTATGGGTAGGCGTGTGGTGAGCAATTACCATGAGGCCTTTACAATGTTTTACCCTAGTATATTCATGCGTGCAAGTTTCGCCTCTTTGGGGATGGATGACATCACAAATTAGTTAGGACATGTGGTGATACGTTATGGCATAGCAATAAGCGGCTCAAAAGCCAGGTCCTCAATTGACTTAGCGTCATTCCTACAACCCATGGGCCTTGTGAGGTGCATAAACCTGCACCCACCTTTCCGACCATTTCTCCCAAGTCCAAACCCATTTTGAATTTATTAAAAACTTCATTTATAAACTCTTGTGGTAAAACAATACCACAATAACAAGTTTGAAAACAATTTGTAGAAATGCGGTGAAATTGTAGGCGGCCATACAATAACATATGGTGGGCCTAAATCTTGATTGGGTCAACTTCAATTTGAATCACCCAATTTGGAGTTCATATGCAAAAGTTATGAATTTTGAAGTTTAAATCCCAAACAATTAATTTTATAAATCGACATATGGTCGGGCTCATGGTAGAGATTTTCTTTTGCTTTTCTGGCGCGATCCATTTGTTTTAGGCGGCGTGGAGAGGTGGAGATCGATGCGGCGGTTGCGGCGTCGTGGGCCGGCAGCGGAGAAGAGGGGAGAATGTGAAAAGCGGGAGGTGGACACGGTCGTCTGCGCACGTCGCGAGAGTCAGGCGATTGGACACACCGTTAGTGGAGCTCGGGATAATGATCATTTAGGCTTTAGAAAATAGCAAAATACTTGCCGATAAAATTATGGAAAAATTCACAAAAATTCCCATACTCATTCTGGACTTAATAAAATTATTTCCAACTATTTGTTGGCTTTTAATTTTGCAAATAAATTTGTTTTAGCTTTAAAATATTTATAAAAAGCTTATGAAAATTCGGGAAAACCACAAACATAAATAAACTTTTAAATTTTCTGAAATTGAAATTTGGGCTGTTACAAATAATCACATATCAAATCTCTAATTCAGTAATACACCTTGGATTGCAATTAAGTAACTTGGGAGTCTCTTTTATATGGTGTAATTTGTTTCTACATGTATTAGTTATATGTTCCCTACTTCCCTCATTTATTGACTCATCCACCGAGCATGTCAATCCAATGCAGTCATTAGCAAACTAGGCGCATGCTTTGTTGCTTACCATGAATCTGGTCATCTTTGTTCTTTGGGATGGTTTTAGAGCATGCGAGCCTCTTACGAAAGTTACAATTGTTCCTGTGGGCCCGATGCTTTAGGCTTTGCACAGTACATCCCAAATGAAAATCTTTTGATGACAAAGAGCAACTTTTGATATGACATGCATGACATTAGGTGGTAGAAGCTGCAGAGGAGGTACACAGATTTTTTACATCTTCTTTTGGTCAAGTTTTATGTTTAAAGATTTGTGGACATCTCCAAATTCATTACAATTTAGACTATCCAATAATTAAAGTGAATGTGGGGAATGCATACAGTTATTACAGAACCTTTTGGACTAAACTGTTCGCATTAGCAATATAGTTCTTATCATCTTCACTAAACTTTTCAACTTTGTCTTTCCATGAAACTCTTCCAAAATCTTTTGGACTTACATAGAAGGTAATAGGTCTATCTTACAAAAGTTAAAGCCGGTGTTTATTGATTACTTGAGGCACTCCTTTAAGCAGTATAGCGAAGTTGTTACATCATTGCTCCAAGATTCTTGAGATCTTCATATTTTGGAAATTTGTTGATCGAAGGGTTAGTTCATTTTTATGGGACACTCAATGTTTTTCATTTTACGCTATCTAGATCTGGTAAGAGAGGACATGGGGCATAAAGCTGTTTTTGTGAGCATTTCTTTGGCAATTTTGTATAGGATTTCTTGTGTTTTAATTTAAACGATCAGCTCATCACAGGAAAAGGGGGATATGGCCAAAGCAATTTTGAACCTGGAATTTTACCTTTGGAGTTAGAGTTATATCGACCAAAATAGGTTCGCATGTGGAATTTAAAACTACAGTTTTCTGATGTACTAAATTCCTTGGCGTTGTTCAGTGATATGTTGTGCATTGAGAATGTTTTTGATATGTTGTGCTTGTTCAATGATGTTACACTAATATGATACTTGTAGATATATGTATCACTATATCTTTTGATTGGTTGAAGGGAATTATTATTTGTGTGAAGTTTAAGGTTCCGTTGCAACGTACGGGCACCCTACTAGTTTTATAACAAAAGTAGGTCACTGTTGCCATATGAAATGGCGTCAGGCTCCCGTCGCCATTCCAATTGGCGATAATGACCTATTTTATGACTTGTCGCCAGTCCACCTTTCTATCATCATTTCAACTGGCGATTGGAAGTGAACAGTGTTTGTGTCACCAGTTGAAATAACGACAAGAAGCTGCGGGTTCCTATCGCTGGTTCCAGGTATTTAAACCCCTAAAATCGATGGAAATGTCATTTTAATTCCAGAAAAAAAAACAAGAGAGGGAGTAGAGAGAGGAGGAGAGGGGGAGAAGAGACGTAGCGAAACCCTGCCAGTTCGAAGCGGAGGAGAGTGAGATGGAGTAGCAGATCTAGTCGGTCATTTCGTAGGTTAGCAACTTTGTACTAAAATTCAAAACCTTGTAGGTTAGCAAATAAAAATAGAGACATAGAATTCAATAGATTAGATAATTTTAGTTATTTTATGTAGTACATCATTTTAGCTGTGTATAGGTTAGAATAA
The DNA here is from genome assembly GCA_036346255.1 of Ampelocalamus luodianensis. NCBI lineage: Eukaryota > Viridiplantae > Streptophyta > Magnoliopsida > Poales > Poaceae > Ampelocalamus > Ampelocalamus luodianensis. The sequence continues at coordinate 812,726 of CM070627.1, forward strand.
ATATGCAAAAATAGGAAGACACCTCAATGAATAGCATGGTACCTACGAAAACTCTATAAAAATTGCTGAGTAGCTAAGTAGGGTAGGTAGAGCATCATCAAAATAATCCTATGTTAATTTTGGTTTGAATTTGTGCGTGGTAATTATTCTGTTAATGGCAAAAATTATAATTCAATTTTGTGTGCTAAGTTTTCGTTTGTAAACAAGGGAAAGTAGCAAGGTACCTGTTATAAATTTGTAGGGTTCAAAATAATGCCAACATAATTTTGATTTCCGTTTGTGCGTAGGAATTATTCTGTTAGGGTCGGAAATATTTTTAAACTAGGAAAATAGCATGATGTATCTTTAAATTGTAAAAAAATAATCATGAGTTGCTACGCAGGTTACGTAGAGGTGAATAAAAATATTTTGTTTAAAAAAAATAGAGTCACTTTTTAAACAAGAAAAGTAGCGAGATGCCTATTAAAAATCTCTAAAAATTGTAGAGTGGCTTCTTATTACTTTATGTATATGTTTTGTAGTATTTACAATGTATGCACTGAATTTTCAGGTATGACGGACCTAGACACACTGCCTATGGCTATATGAGTTGCTTGATCCGGCTATTGATGCGACTCACCATAGCCGCCTCAGTACTGTCCTCCCCTAGGAGGGCGAAGCGCCGATTGAGCTTGGCACGCTGCTACTACGCACGCCCATGAGGGCATGGAGGGTGGACCCACGTTGGGTTCCGAGGTACGTGCAAGTTGGCCTTCGTGTACTCAATTGTAGCCTGACTACTTTGGGTGGAGTAACATTTGTTCTTAATCTTTTCGATGCAGTTTGAGGCAGGCAGGCCTCCTTCCTCTAGCGAGGATGGTCGAGGCGATGTGGGAGGACGACCAGGATCATGCGGGCGGTGGTCATATGTCTAGGTGCTTTCTGTACGACCGATCCCTCTTGATGGTGCTGGTTGACCAGTGGAGGTTGAAGATGCACATGTTTCACCTCCCGTGTGGGAGATGGCACCAAGGCCAACGTGGTAGCAGATGCTCTAAGCAGGAAGGTCTATAGCAACACCATGATGGTCAAAGAGAGCCAACCAACTTTGCACGAGGAATCTCAGAAGCTCAGACTTGAGATAGTTGAAGAAGAGTTTTTGGCAGCTCTAGAAGTGCAACCGACCTTACAGAATCAAATCAGGACAGCCCAAAATGAAGATGTCGACTTCAAGATCAAAAGCAACATGAGAAAAGGGAGATCTTTAAGGTTTTCAGAAGATGAATATGGGACTATTTGGTTTGACAAAAGGCTCTGTGTGTCGAACAACTTAGAGCTCAAGAAGGTGCTCCTCAAAGAAGCCCACGAAACATTGTATTCCATTCACCCTGGAGCTACTAAGATGTATCAAGACATCAAGAACATATACTGGTGGCCTAGCATGAAGAGCGAAATTGCGGAGTATGTGGCCAAATGTGATACTTGTCAAAAGGTTAAGGCCGTACACCAAAAACCTGGAGGTCTTTTGGTGCCCTTGCCCATACTCGAGTGGAAATGGGAAGAGGTTGGGATGGATTTTATAACTGGTATGCCTAGGATCCAAGCTGGTTTTGACTCCATTGGGATGGTTGTGGATCGTTGTAACATCCCAAATTCCCAGTGTTTTTGAAGATTTTCAAAAATTTAAAAATAACCATTTGGCTTTATTAAGTTACAAAAGCTTAAACTGAAATTTAGAAATAAAAAACCATTTAATTTGAATTAATCATACTTCAATTAAATTAAAGTTGGTTTATTGGAGTTTTCTGGATTTTATTGGATTTAAAAGTCATAATTATTAATTTAAGTTTTTATTGCATTTTGTGGAATTTAGAAATGGGTTTTCCCTTGACCTAAAAATAAAATCTATTTTATTTGCAAAATTAAAAGCTAAAGTATAGCTAAAACTATTTTTATTAAGTCCTAAATAATTCTAGGATTTTCTGTGAATTTTCCTAGAATTTTTGGGCGACCCTAGCTGTTTTCTAAAAAGGTTTTTGTTTTCCTGATATTTTCTTAAAGCAAAAGGAATTTAAAATCCCCAACTACTTTGGGCGAATTTCTCCTTCGCCCGCTCATGTGTGACTCGCTCTGCACGAGGCCAGTGCGCCCTTTCCTCCTCTCGCCATTGACGGGTGGGTCCATTGTCGGCATCCGTGCCCTCTTCCTTCGCGCTTCTTCCTCGCGCAAGCCGCCCGTGCGTCTGCCATTGACGCGACGCGAGCTCGCGTCAAATCCCTGATTTCCTCCCCTTCCCCGCCCGATTTTGCGTGCATTAAAGTCCTCGTTCTCCGCCGACCTCGTCCCCTCCATCGCATCCCTTCTTCTCCGCGCGGAATCCCCGGAACACGCTACCTCGTCCGCGAAGCCCGCCGGAGCTCCGCGCGAGATCTCGCCCTCCAGACCTCCTCGTCCCCTATTTAAGCACGCACCGGATGCGCCACGTACGCCTCTCCTTTTCCCCTTTGTACCCGCTCTCTCCCTCGCCCTCCTTTGCTCCCAATTTGCGAAACTCCACCGCCGGCCGAGCTCCACTCCACCGCCTCTAGCTCCTCCTCCGAGCCTCCTCCTCCGCTTCCGACACCACCCTCGGGATCGCTGCACCAAGGGGAACCCCGTGCGCACCTCCCCGCTCTCTGGAACCCGCTGGACTACCTCCGTCGTCTTCCGCTGAGCTTGAGCGCCGCCGCGATTTTGGTCACCGCCGGGGGCGACCAACCGCGTTAGTAGGTTCGCCATCTCGCGGGGAGTCCAGCGCCCACCTTCTCTGTCACCGCCGTGGCCGGGATCACCGTTGTCGTACGCGGTCGAAAACCTAGCGCCGGGGATGGCGTCATCCGCTGACCTGGCGTCCACTTCAGCTTCCACGTCAGCGCCACGTCGGCCCGTGTGCCTACGTGGCAGCCACGTGGCTTTTCTCTCTTTTTCTGTAGAAAAACAAATCCGACCGAAATTATAATCCCTCAGGGCTGGCGTCAGCAGACATCATAAACACCATTTCCTTTACAAAAATAATTCAAAAATTCAGGAAAAACACATTTTCTTCATTTTATGTGTTTTTCAATCTTCCGGAGGCCGTAACTTCTTCGTTCGAACTCCGATTCGAGTGATTCAATTTTCTAAATTTATCTAAATTAATTATATTTCTGTTAGTATTTATTTGGTAATTATTTGGAATTTATTTGGGATTGTTTTATTTATTTTGGTCTTTTCGCACATATAGTTTCCAGCGTTTCGGACGAATTCTTGGACCCGATGACCGAAGCTCCGCAACTCTTCAACGAAGGCAAGTCGTAGACCTTTGACCATGTCGTACCCATTTTATAAAACTATATTGTCTGATATAAACATGTATTGCTATTTTTTTATATTAAATGGTTTTGGGAATAGTTAATTGCCTAGTTGTTGTATGTCTCTTTGAATAATTTCTATCGACCTGTACCCTTGAATGACATAATTCCTTGGACACTATAGGATGGGTTATTTTAGTTGGACATTGTTAAATCACCAACATGGGTATCGTATTATGCTTAACCATACTTTAGTTATCCGGGGGAATTCTTGGTCACATATTCATAAATTGTTAACTTTGACCTAATGATATATGGAATTGTGGCGCGGCCACTGATGTTAAAATTTGTGAAGCCATGGCTAGGGTGGCCATTTGGCTAGGTTGAACCAAAAATGACTTCATACTTAGGCGAATGATCATGCAGTAAAGGGGGTGCAGTAAGCACACTGGGATGAGGATGTTTCGCCTAAGTAGTCTCTAAGTACTTAACTTTGTGCGCCATTGATCTGGGTCGTACCGTACATACACATGTTCAGGATGGGGTGGACTTGGCTAAATAATTAGTAATGTGTTGATTCGGTTCTGCTTTGGTTGTTGAATTGGCGCAAAAGGGGGCCAGGGTGGCGAATCCTTAGCGAGCAGAACCGGGTCAGGACAGAGCTTTGTAAAAGCCTTGTGATAATCACTTAGTCACATGCCTTCAGAAGCGTGAAATGCCTGACAGTATAAGATGATTATCTCTTGTGGGTAAAGTTGTACAACCTCTGCAGAGTGTAAAGCTATTCGAATAGCCGTGTCCCCGGTTATGGATAATGCCTGGTGATTTCACATGAGGGGTAGATTTTTATAAAAACTGTTGGAATGGTGGTTTGGATGGATTGGTTGGGAAGTGAACGAGGTGTTCACTAGTTATTCAAAGAAATCGAATTACTTATGTATTATTCTTTTAACCTGTGCTTTTCAATCTATTTATTATATTTACCGCCAATACTGCTTTCTGCAAAATTTGTCGTAAAGCTATCCTTGTTAAGCATTGCATAAATTTCCCTATGACTTGCTGAGTACATTCAAAGTACTCACGGCTTGCGCCCTGTGTGATTAATCCCCACAGAAGAACTAGAGAACTCAGAGTATTATGAAGAGGAGTATCTTGAAGACTTTGTGAATTAGGTCGCGTTCTCCACTCGATTGCTTGTGGGCATGTCGAATGGCTACCACGAGATGTTTGGTTCCACTGCAAGTTATCTTTTGCTGTTGAGCCCTGCGTGGCAACTATTGTAAGACTTTGACCATAAGATCCTTTTGCTATTATCTGATTTTAATTTGCCCGCTTCATCGTGATCTGGTTGTATGGATATGATTTCATCTATATTGTAACTGTGCGAGCTAGCTACTGATCTGGGACTAGTTTGGAATGCCTGAGAGGGTCACGGGTTGTATACCGGGTCCAGAAGCAGAGATGGTATCAGAGCCATATCGACTGTAGGACGCAACCATAGTTAGCATGGTCGTTTAGTCAAAAATATCAAAATTTATTTTTTAAATCAAACCAACTGATTAACATGAATAGTTATTCTTCTCTCATCTTATTCTAATCTCTTCTCATATCATTCTTAGGATCTCACATCTTATCTTTGCTGAAAATTTTGTTTCAAATCTAAATTGATCTTTCTTACCTCCGTGATTTCTATAGGACCGAGTCTTGTTTCAGGATGACCGCCCATATAAGTTAGATTAGAAATGCCTCAGTAGGGCGATCCTCTCAGTTTTATTGCCGATAGTTCGTGTAATCGGATCTTTTGCTAAAATTTCGTTGCTTCTTAATAGCCTTCCGGCTATTTGTTCTTCGGGTCTAACCGACTTTCCCCAATTAGGTTGTTCTGTCCTGCCCTCTTGTTCCATCTCGTCTAGTGTGCTTTTCCCTCTTATCTATTATGCTTTCTTCTTCTCGTCTATTAACTTGGGAAGATTTGTTTAAGATGGTTCAGACCCTCAACTCTGCAAGTCAGGATGAGCCCACGAACACCAATACCCCACCTCCTCTGGCCGTAGCAGCAGATATGGGAGTGGGTCAGTTTATGGCAGCCCAAACTCAGTTGACGAACGCTATGATGCAAAACATGAATCAAATGATGAATCAGCAGAACCAAACTGCAGCAGCCCTAATCGTAATGCTGAACCAGAACAATCAAGCAACCACCCTTCCACCACCACCGCCACCAGCCTTTCCTCAGTCAAGGCTAGCAGAGTTCATGAGAACCCACCCACCTACCTTCTCTAGCTCATCTGAGCTGTTGGATGCTGATGACTGGCTGCGCTCGATAGAAAAGAAGCTCGCGATCGCCCGGTGTGACGACCGTGAGAAGATTGTTTATGCCGCGCACCAGCTGGAAGGAACCGCCGTAGAATGGTGGGAGAATTATTTGTGCTGCCCATGAGAACCATCAGAACATCAGCTGGGCCGAGTTTTCAGCAGCTTTCCGCCACTCTCATATTCCCGATGGAAAGGGGAAAATGAAGGAGAATGAGTTTCGTGAACTGCAACAAGGAAACATGTCGGTGTGTGAGTACCTTAATAAGTTCACACAACTCTCGTGATATGCTCAAGAGGACGTTGCCACGGATGACGCACGTCAAAAGAGATTCAAGCGAGGACTCAACCCTAGCCTGAAGGTCCAAGTCATTGGCAATGACTATACAGATTTTCAGCACCTGGTAAACAAGGCCATGCTCATAGAAGAATCTCGTCGAGAGCTTGAGGAATCTCGTAAAAGGAAGATGATGCAACATGGTGCTCATCAAAGCCATTCGTCAGAAAGTCTGAATGAATGTGCAACACCCTGCCCGTTTTGCTCCTCCTGTCACCTTCAAGACCCCTGCGACGGCACCCCGCCCACCTACTCCAGGATTTCGCAGCACCAGCAACAACAACACCAACAACCCGGCGACAAGAGCCAACAACCATGTTGCAGGAATCACCTGTTTCAAATGTCAGCAGCTGGGTCACTACGCCAGAGCTGCCCTCAGAAGCAAGGCCCATCACCTGTCAGGTTCAACTTAGGAGCTACCCCAACTAGAACCCCACGCCAGGAGCCGAACGTGGAGCACCCCAGACTCCAGCTGCACCAGCCAAGACCCCTCAGTCTTTTGAGAGAGGCCGTGTGAATCATGTCATGGTGGAAGAAACCCAGACAGCCCCGGACGTCGTGCTGGGTAAGTTCCTAGTAAATTCAGCACCTGCAACTGTTTTGTTTGATTCTGGAGCTTCGCATTCGTTTGTTTCCCGGATTTTTGCTGCAAAGCATCAGCTAAAGGTTTCAAATCTTAAGACTGCCTTGTTGGTTCAATCCCCCGGTTCGGAGTTGAGTACGAACCAGGGTTGCCCACAAGTTAAGGTGATCATAGAGGAAGTAGAATTCCTAGCCAACCTAATCATCATCGACACAAAGTCCCTAGATATGATTTTGGGTATGGATTGGCTTGCTAATCACCAAGCGATCTTGGATTGTATTGGTAGAAGCATCACCTTGGTTAGTCCGGATAGGACTAAAGTAAAATTTGAAGCCTCCACAGAGAAGTCTGAAGGAGCACTAGTCTGTAGTGTCAAGACTGTCTCTTTGGAAGGTGTGCTAGTGGTTAGAGAGTTTCCCGATGTCTTTCCTGATGAGTTACCCGGAATGCCACCGAACAGGGACCTAGAGTCTGTCATCAACCTAGTTCCAAGAACTGCACCTATTTCTAAGAGACCCTACCGTCTGCCTGTTGATGATTTGGTTGAGGTGAAGAAGCAAATCGAGGAGATGCAAGCTAAAGGTTTTGTCCTACCAAGTTCTTCACCTTAGGGAGCCCGGTGATCTTTGTTGCAAAGAAGGATGGTACCCAGCGGATGTGTGTGGATTATCGTGCACTCAATGAAGTCACCATCAAGAACAAGTACCCTCTACCCAGGATCGATGACCTGTTTGACCATTTGAAAGGAGCCGGGGTGTTCTCCAAGATAGATTTGAGGTCAGGATACCATCAATTGAAAATTCGTTAGGAGGATATTCCCAAGACAACTTTCTCAACGATATGGACTGTATAAGTTTACGGTCATGTCTTTTGGACTGACCAATGCCCCTACTTACTTTATGAACTTGATGAATAAAGTATTCATGGATTATTTGGATAAGTTCGTCATTGTCTTTATTGACGATATTCTAGTATATTCCAAAACTGAAGAAGAGTATGAAGAGCATCTTCGCTTAGTCCTCACTAAGCTTAGAGATCATCAACTCTATGCCAAGTTCAGTAAGTGTGAGTTCTGGATGAAGGAAGTTACCTTCTTGGGACACGTCATGTCTGCAGAAGGAGTCGCCGTCAACCCCAGCAAAGTCAAGGATGTGCTCGATTGGGAGTCACCCAAGACAGTGCCTTAGATCAGAAGTTTTCTTGGTATGGCAGGATACTACCGCCGGTTCATCGAAGGATTCTCGAGAATAGCAAGACTCCTCACTCAGTTGTTAAAGAAAGAAAACAAATTTGCTTGGACGCCAGAATGTGAGCAAAGCTTTCAAGAGTTAAAGAAGCGCTTGACCACTGCTCTAGTGTTGATTTTGCCAAATGTCCGAAAGGATTTTGAGATTTTCTGTGATGCGTCACGACAAGGTTTGGGTTGTGTCCTGATGCAAGTAAGGAGGGTAGTAGCTTATGCTTCACGTCAGTTAAGACCCCATGAAGCAAACTACCCCACTTATGACTTAGAATTGGCTGTCGTAGTGCATGTCTTGAAGATATGGCGTCATTACCTCATCGGTAATTACTGTGAAGTTTACACAGACCATAAGAGCTTGAAGTACATTTTCACTCAAGCTGACCTTAATATGAGACAAAGAAGATGGTTAGAGTTGATCGAGGATTACAATATTGGAATTCACTACCATCCAGGCAAAGCTAATGTTGTAGCGGATGCCTTAAGTAGAAAGGTCTACTGCAATACTCTGATGATCAAGGAAACTCAGCCAGCACTACACGAAGAATTTCAGAAGCTCAAGCTTGAGTTGGTTGAAGAAGGATACCTAACTACCCTGGAAGTACAAATCACTCTTCAAGATCAGATCAGGAAGGCTCAGGTAGGAGATGCTGATATCAAGGAGATCAAGAGTAACATGAAGAAGGGTAAATCCTTGAGATTTTTAGAAGATGAGCAAGGAACCATCTGGTTTGATAAACGTATCTGTGTACCAGACCAAAAGGAACTTAAGCAGTTGATACTCAAGGAAGCGCATGAAACTTTATACTCCATCCACCCCGGAAGCACTAAGATGTATCAGGATCTCAAGGAATTGTATTGGTGGCCTAGTATGAAGCGAGAAATTGTTGAATATATAGCTCAGTGTGATGTTTGCCAGCGAGTTAAAGCCGAGCATCAGAGATCGGCTGGACTCTTGCAACCCCTGCAGATACCTGAATGGAAGTAGGAAGAAATTGGCATGGACTTTATAAATGGACTGCCAAGGACAAAAACTGGATATGATTCTATCTGGGTAATTGTGGATCGCCTAACAAAAGTCGCTCACATCATTCCAGTCAAGACCACCTACTCAGGAGACCGACTAGCGGAATTGTACATGGCAAGGATAGTATGTCAGCATGGGGTACCAAAGAAGATCGTGTCAGATCGAGGGTCTCAGTTCACCTCAAGATTCTGACAAAAGCTACATAATGCCTTGGGCACTAACCTAAATTTTAGTACAGCCTACCATCCTCAAACAGATGGACAAACAGAAAGGGTAAATCAAATCCTAGAAGATATGCTGAGAGCCTGCGCGCTAGAGAACCAGACCAGTTGGGATCTTATGCTGCCTTATGCAGAGTTTTCATACAACAACAGCTATCAAGCAAGCTTGCAGATGTCCCCATTTGAAGTCCTCTATGGAAGAAAGTGCAGAACACCATTGTATTGGACTAAATCGGGTGAAAGGCAAGTACTTGGATCGGATATTCTGAAGGAAGCCAAAGATCAAGTTAGGTCGATCAGAGAAAAGCGAGAACCGCTCAAACTAGGCAGAAAAGTTATGCTGATAATCGTCGCCGAGATCTAGCATTTGCACCTCGAGATCATGTGTATCTAAAGGTTTCACCACTCAAAGGGATGCGTCATTTCAGAGTAAGCGGGAAGCTTGAACCAAGATACATTGGACCTTACCCAGTTCTAGCTAGAAGAGGAGAAGTTGCCTACAAGTTGGAGCTCCCACCCCAGTTATCATATCTGCATGACGTCTTTCATGTATCCCAATTGAAGAAGTGCCTACGTGTGCCATAAGAGCAGATGCCGTTAGAAGCAGTGGACCTGCAGGAAGATCTCACTTACAAGGAGCAACCTGTCAAGATTTTAGAAGTGGCGGAGTGAGTAACAAGAAGCAAGATCATCTGTTTCTGCAAAGTTCAGTGGAGCAATCACACTAAAAAACAAGCCACTTGGGAGCGTGAAGAGGACCTGAAGGCCGAGTTCCCGCACATATTCTCTAGTTAGCCCGAATCTCGGGGTTGAGATTCCCTTTAAGGGGTGTAGGTTTGTAACATCCCAAATTCCTAGTGTTTTTGAAGATTTTCAAAATTTAAAATAACCATTTGGCTTTATTAAGTTGCAAAAGCTTAAACTGAAATTTAGAAATAAAAAATCATTTAATTTGAATTAATCATACTTCAATTAAATTAAAGTTGGTTTATTGGAGTTTTTTTTGAATTTTATTGGATTTAAAAGTCACAATATTAATTTAAGTCCTTTATTGCATTTTCTGGAATTTAGAAATGGGTTTTTCCCTTGACCTAAAAATAAAATCTATTTTATTTGCAAAATTAAAAGCTAAAGTATAGCTAAAAGTATTTTTATTAAGTCCTAAATAATTCTAGGATTTTTGTGAATTTTCCTAGAATTTTTGGGCGACCCTAGCTGTTTTCTAAAAAGGTTTTGTTTTTCGGATATTTTCTTAAATCAAAAGGAATTTAAAATCCCCCAACTGCTTTGGGCCGAATTCTCTCCTTCGGCTCACTCCGTGCACGGCCTGCTCTACACCCGAGGCCCAGCGCGCCCTCTCCTCCCTCTCGTCGCTGACGGGTGGGTCCCGTTGTCAGCATCCGTGTGCGCCTCTTCCTCGCACCCCCTTCTTCCTCGCGTGAGCCGCCCGTGCGTCTGCCATTGATGCGACGTGAGCTCGCGTCAAATCCCTGATTTCCTCCCCCTTCTCCGCCCGATTTTGCGCGCATTGAAGTCCCCGTTCTCCGCCGACCTCATCCCCTCCATCGCATCCCTTCTTCTCCGCGCGGAATCCCCGGAACACGCTACCTCGTCCGCGAAGCCCGCCAGAGCTCCGCGCGAGATCTCGCCCTCCGGACCTCCTCGTCCCCTATTTAAGCATGCACCAGATGTGCCGTGTACGCCTCTCCTTTTCCCCTGTACCCGCTCTCTCCCTCACCCCCCTTTGCCCCCAATTCGCGAAACTCCACCGCCGGCCGAGCTCCACTCCAGCGTCTCTAGTTCCTCCTACGAGCCTCCTCCGACACCACCCTCGGGATTTCCACACCAAGGGGAACCCCGTGCGCACCTCCCGCTCTCCGGAATCCGCTAGACTACCTATGTCGTCTTCAACCACTTGCTTTCGGCCGAGCTTGGCGCGCCGCGATTTTGGTCACCGCGGGCGACCACCGCGTCGGCGAGTTCGCCATCTCGCGGGAGTCAGCGCCCACTTCTTCTGTTGTTCGCTTGTGGCGGGATCGCCGTTGTCGTCTGTGCGAAAACCTAGCGTCGGGGATGACATCATCCGCTGACCTGGCGTCCACTTCAACTTCCACGTCAGCGCCACGTCGGCCCGTGTGCCTATGTGGCAGCCACGTGGCTTTTCTCTCTTTTTCTCTAGAAAAACAAATTCGGCCGAAATTCTAATCCCTCAGGGCTGACATCAGCAGACGTCATAAACACCATTTTCTTTACAAAAATAATTCAAAAATTGAGGAAAAATCACATTTCTTCATTTTATGTGTTTTTCAATCTTCCGGAGGCCGTAACTTCTTCGTTCGAACTCCGATTCGAGTGATTCAAATTTCTAAATTTATCTAAATTAATTATCTTTCTATTAGTATTTATTTGGTAATTATTTTGATTTTATTTGGGATTGTTTTATTTATTTGGCTCTTTTCGCACGTATAGATTTTGGCGTTTCGGACGAATTCTTGGACCCGATGACTGAAGCTCCGCAACTCTTCAACGAAGGCAAGTCGTAGACCTTTGACCATGTCGTACCCACTTTATAAAACTATATTGTTTGATATAAACATGTATTGCTATTTTTTTATATTAAATGGTTTCGGGAATAGTTAATTGCCTAATTGTTGTATGCCTCCTTGAATAATTTCTATCGACATGTACCCTTGAATGACATAATTCCTTGGACACCATAGGATGGGTTATTTTAGTTGGATATTGTTAAATCACCAACATGGGTATCGTATTATGCTTAGCCATACTTTAGTTATCAGGGAATTCTTGGTCACATATTCATAAATTGTTAACTTTGACCTAATGATATATGGAATTGTGGCGCGGCCACTGATGTTAAAATTTGTGAAGCCATGGCTAGGGTGGCCATTTGGCTAGGTTGAACCGAAAATGACTTCATACTCAGGCGAATGATCATGCAGTAAAGGGGGTGCAGTAAGCACACTGGGATGAGGATGTTTCGCTGAGTAGTCTCTAAGGACCTAACTTTGTGCGCCATTGATCTGGGCCGTACCGTACAACCACATGTTCAGGATGGGGTGGACCTGGCTAAATAATTAGTAATGTGTTGATTCGGTTCTGCTTTGGTTGTTGAATTGGCGCAAGAGGGGGCCAAGGTGGCGAATCCTTAGCGAGCGGAACCGGGTCAGGACAGAGCTTTGTAAAAGCCTTGTGATAATCACTTAGTCACACGCCTTCGGAAGCGTGAAATGCCTGACAGTATAAGATGATTATCTCTTGTGGGTAATGTTGTACAACCTCTGCAGAGTGTAAAACTATTCGAATAGCCATGTCCCCGGTTATGGACAATGCCTGGTGATTTCACACGAGGGTTATGTTTTTATAAAAACTGTTGGAATGGTGGTTTGGATGGATTGGTTGGGAAGTGAACGGGGGTGTTCACTAGTTATTCAAAGAAATCTAATTACTTATGTATTATTCTTTTAACCTGTGCTTTTCAATCTATTTATTGTATTTACCGCCAATACTATTTTCTGCAAATTTGCCGTAAAGCTATCCTTGTCAAGCTTTGCATGAATATTAATTGCATACATTTCCCTTGTACTGGACAGAAATTGGTGAAGGACAAGTTCTTAGACCAGACCTCTTAAAAGAAGTAGAACAAGTGAGATCAATAAGAAAGAAATTGAAGACTGCCCAGACCAGACAGAAAAGCTATGCACACAATAGACGTCGAGATCTGGCCTTTGCCCCTAGAGATCAAGTGTACCTTAAAGTGTCACCTCTTAAAGGAATGCACCGCTTCAGAGTCAGTGGAAAGCTGGCACCAAGATTCATTGGGCCTTTTCCAATTCTTGCCCACAGAGGAGAAGTTGCCTACAAGATAGATCTCCCTCCTCACTGATTGGAGTGCACAGTGTCTTTCATGTGTCTCAGTTAAAGAAGTGCTTGCGGGTGCTAGAAGAACAGATGCCCTTAGAAGCTGGACCTCCAAGAAGACCTCACCTACCAAGAGCAGCCTATCAAGATCTTGGACGTGTCTGAACGGGTCACCAGGACCAAAACTATCCGCCTATGCAAAGTGCAATGGAGCAATCACATCGAGGCAGAAGCAACTTGGGAGCGCGAAGAGGACCTCAAAGCGAGTTCCCCCACCTATTCTCTAGCCAGCTTGAATCTCGGGGTCGAGATTCCCTTTAAGGGGTGAAGGTTTGTAACGTCCTGTTTGTCCTAGAGTTCTTGCCAGTTTTCAAAACCAAAAAGGAACCATTCGATTTATTGGTTTGCTTAAGCTTAACTTGGAACTTTGGAAAATATTGGAGATTTAACTAGAACTAACTTAACTTCAACTAAGTCAAACTAGCTCTTTGTTCGTTGTTGGAGTTCTCTGGTGTTCTTTGACATTTAGTTTTCTCTTCTTTGCTTGCTCTGTGTGTGTGTCCCTCAACCTAGTTTTTCCTCTCTTGGACCTTCCCTTAGTCCAGATCTCTCCCATAAGGTTAAGACCTCTCTTAAGGTTCAGACCTCCTTCCTGTGGTCTAGACCTCCTCTGTGTTATCTCTTTGGTTTAGACCTCCTCAGGTTTAGATTTTCTTTTGTTTGGACCTCTTCTTTGCTCAGACCTCTCCTGGGTTCAGACCTCCCTTTAGGTCGCGACCACCCTCGAGCTATTCCAAGCTCGAGTTTGTGCTTCAAACCCCTTTGATTCTTGAAATTCGATTTTGAATTGAGTTTCCCCTTTTTAGACCTCCCTCTCGCTTGACATCCTCTCCTTCTACTTCTTTCAGGACTTCCCCTTTGTTAGATCTTGACTGTCAGGACCTCCCTTTGTTAGATCTTGACCGTCAGGACCTCCCCTTTGTTAGATCTTGACCATCAGGACCTCTCCTGGTTAGATCTTGACCGTCAGAACCTCCCCTTGTTAGATCTTGGCTGTTGAGACCTCCTCTGGTCTCATCTTGACCGTTAGGATCTCCCTTGGTTCCATCCTAACTGTTAGGACCTCCTTGGACCTTTTTCTTTGGACCTCTCCGTTAGATCATTTCCCCTTTTGTATCTTATCCGTTGAAACTCCTCCTTGTCTGGACCTCCCTTTAGTCTAGATCCTATGCGCGCTTTCCCCTCTCTACGACCGTTAGATCTTGTTTGGATGGCCTGATGGAGAGGAGGCGTTCGGATGTTCCGAACGTTCCTTTCCCCCTTGGACCACGCGATCAAGATCGCGTGGCCCTGGTTCGTTGCGTCTTTTCCTTTGTCCTTTGGACCTCCTCCACCCCAAGACCTCTGGTCTTTTTGCAAAGACCACCCTCTTTTTTCACGACCACCCTATGTGGCCATGACCTCTGGTCTTTTTGCAAAGACCACGCTCTTTTGTCACGACCACCCTATGTGGCCATGACCTCTGGTCTTTTTCCAAAGACTACCCTCTTTTGTCATGACCACCCTATGTGGTCATGACCTCTAGTCTTTTTGTAAAGACCATCTTTGTGGGTTGAGACCACCCCTTTGATTGGTCTGTTCTCTTGAGTTTGACTGTCCCCACTTGTCAGTCCTGCTCACTTTCTCAAATCCTCCGCCTCAAAAGCATGTGCGTATTTAATGGCTGTTGTATCACATTAAATACGGTCACATCTGAGGTACTTCATTTTCTCCTTTTGATGGCATACCTTGTCTTATCCTTGTCCTGTTTTTCACCTACCCTTGACACGTATGCTCTGAGTCACTCAGGGTTTCTCCTCCATCTCCAGCTATATGTAGCCCGAGCATGCCTCCCTTCATCACCTTTTTTCTCATTCCTAACTTCCTTGCCCTCGCATTGTTCTCTCCGTGCTTGTATCTGGAGCTTCACCCTCCTTTGGGTTGGACCTCCCCTCTCGCTAGGACCTCCTGCTCTTCTGGTTTTGAGTTGAATTCGTTTAAGTTCTTTTGAGTCCTTTAAGTTCTTTTGCCCGAGTTTCCTTTGTTAATTTGGTTCTTTGTGAATGTATAGATCCCGAGTTCGTGGAGGAGTACTTGGATCTAGTAGCCTTTGCCGAAGCCTCGCCACTTCTCAACGAAGGCAAGTTGCAGACCTTTGATCATATTGGACCTGGTTTCCAAAAGTATTTATCATGCATGGCTATCTTTTATAGAAAAGGTTTGGGGAGTAGCTATTTCCTATTTGTTGGTATGCCTCCTTGATATTTGTACTTGGCATTTTGCCATGTCCCCTTTGGACACCTTAGAATGGGTAATTTTAGTTGGTATTATTTGATATTGCCAACATGGGATCGTAGTTATGCTTAGCCTTGCTTTAGAACCGTTAGTCTTGAGAATCTTATTTTCTTCTTTAATAAACTTGACTAATTGAACTATAGAATTGTAGTGTGATGCTACTGTTGTGCAGCTATGGTGGGATGCCACAGTTGTGTCAATCGTGGTGCGATGCCATTATTGTTAAAACTTGTTGTGCCAAGACTAGGTGGTCTTTTGGTGGGTTGAACCCAAATGTTTTCTCACTCGGGCGAGTGATCGTGCAGTAAAGGGAGTGCTATACACACAATGGGATGAAGTTGTCTCGCCTGAGTGGTTTAAGGACTTAACTTTGTGTTCTTTTGATCTAGGTTTTACCGTGCAACCACAAGACCACTTTATGGGGGTGGTCTGGGCCAAATAATTAGTAATAAGCTGGCTTGGTTCTGTTGTGGTGGAGCGTGCTGATTCGCTGGCACAAGAGGGGGCACGAATCTGGCGGGTGTTTAGCTCGTTAGAAGCGAAACCTTAGCGGGAAGCTCCGAGTTAGTTCAAAACTTTGTAACGGCCTTGTCACGCTCTCTGGACTGCTCACCTTGGAGTAAGCAAGGGTTTCGATGGGAACCCGACCCGCTAGAGAGGTCGTGAATTGTGAGTAAAGTTGTACACTTCTGCAGATAGAAAAATATATTCGAATAGCCAAGTCCTTGGTCATGGACATTGCCTGGTGATTTTGCGCAAGGGGTAGTTTTTCAAAAGAGGTTTTGTGAACCCTAGGGTGGTCCAAGGTGCTCCAGAGTTGGTACTCAGGGAGGTCTTGGAGCCTTAGGGTGGTCTTTGATGGTGCTATGGAGTTGGTGCTCCAGAGTGGTCGTGGTGGTGGTCCTGGTTGTGGGTGCGGCCAAACCTCCCATGAGTGGTCTTAGGAGTGAGTTGGTGCTTACAACCTCCTTCTAAACAAATATACTTATGTACTATTGTTTTTAACTTGAGCTTGCAATCTATCTATGTTATTTCCTGTAAAATATTGCTTCTACAACTAACCCTGCAGCTCTCCATTGTCAATGCCAATGCATGAATAATAATTGCATACTTGTTCCTTGCAATTTGTTGAGTACATTCAACGTACTCATGTCTTTCAACCCTCTGTTTGAGTAGTGGCCGAAGATGATCAGGGACAAGGTTGCTCAAACCTCTTCGAGGAGGAGTTCTTTGATGACCCAACCTTTTAGGAGACGTCCTCCACTCGACAGTCTGTGCGCTTGCCGAATGGCTTCAAGCGCTTTTGGTGGTTCCGCTGTGAAGTTTTGTTGTCGATTTTTGTAAGCCCCGCTTGCATCCTCTATAAATAAACTTGGCCATAAGGCCCTTGTTTAGTATAACTTTAACTTTATCTGTTGTTCTAATTGTAGGACTGTGTGGTTGTGATTTCACCTATGTTGATTTGTGCAAGTTAGCTTCGGTTCCTAGGACTAACTCAATGCACAAAGACCAGACCTCCAGGATTACTTTGTGATCTCTTAGGAGGTCCTGGAGGACCTCCTCTTAGGGTGCTCTTGGAGGACCTTCCAGACCTCTGGGTGGTCCTGTCGGACCTCCCTAAGAGGTCCTGGGAGGCTTTTCCCAGTGCTCCCCGAGAGGGTCTTGACAAGAAGAGACCCGTAGGACAACACTACACTACCACATCCAACACTACACTAAAGCTTGGTTCACACAACTGAGAGGAAGGAGATGGAGGACTCAGTGAGCTTATACATGAGGATATCGCGAAAGCCAAAGTGGCTTGCCGAGAGGGCTAAACCCTTCCGGATAAATCTATGAAGGATGCATCGGTACCACCGGAGTTCCCACACCCATAATGTGTGTGCGAAGAACCAACAAAGATCATCCAGTCCACACACCCGGTGGCGGCGCGGGCGTACTACACATGTGGCCACCACCTTGTAAGCGTATCTTGCACACATACATTTTTCACATCTTAAGTTTCATTACATAAATCCCTAACTACACCCGCGCATAATTGCAGCCGGAGATACGATGCAACTTCTTCCAATGGATCGACGACCCAAATATGTACGATAGGGTGTTCATCTAGCAGAAGTACGTGCTGAACTATACGATGTGGGCCGAGACCTTCAAACACTGGAAACCTTACATACCGAAGCCTGACCCTACTAAAAAGGCACCGGAGGAGCCCAAGCGCGCGACGCACAAGGGGAAGTCTCCTGCTAACGAGACTGACGACCATCCTAGCGCTCTCCATCGCCTGGGTGCAGTCCGGATCGAAGAGGTAAGTTATATCTAGTTTGCACCATGATTATTAATTTGGCCCTACATTGTGCTATGCTAACATCATGCAATCGTCCAGCCCGTCTCGCAGAACATGGCTGACTTTGAGGTGGCCACCACAGCGGGCAGACCAGACACAAGAGGAAGGGACCAATGGGCCATCATGACTGATCGATTTCATTCCAATCAACCTTTTTCGGATTCCAACAAGGCACACATGTATCATAGGTGTATTTCGGTTTGCTTATTCATGTATGTTCCCATTTCTAATGTACGTAACTAAACCCGATGCGCCATATATTTCACAATAAAATTATGAACTCTTTCAAACTTACATCTCTTTTTCCCAAACATTTAGACTATTAAATATTACGTATTTTTTCTCGAAGGAATCGGTTCCACGAACAATGCATTCAGGACAACATCGCGCACGGCAACCCTAAACCCAAATATTTTTTCCATTTCGCTCCGAAGGGGGTTGTTTGTGTCATTGTGCCATCGAACTCGCATTCTCTACTTCACGTTACATTGCCTTCTCCGATTTTGCATTCCGAACTACGCAGACACCTTAACGTATTACCAATTTTTTTAAAAAAATACAAAAATTATAAAATTCTCTAAACATAAATAAAAAATGAAAGAGCCCTCATGTCGCTAGTTCAATTTGCGATAGAACTCCTATCGCTAATTCAAATGGTGACAGGGTCCTATCGCCAATTGAACTGGCGACTGGAATCTCCCCCACTATTTCGATTGGCGACAGGGTCCCTATCGCCAATTGGAATGGCGATAAGAGCCTCTCGCCATTTCATATGGCGACATGGGCCTACTTTTGTAATTGTTCCCAACTATTTAATTATGTAATTATCTTTAAAATTAATATTATTGAAAAAAATTCATGGTCTAACTGTTATTCAATTCCAAAGAAAACAAAGAAGCAGATGCATCATTTTGCCTATTTTAAAGTGACGAGAAAGACTTTCTCTCCCTACAACAAGAAGCACTGTTTAGTTCTTGTTGTAATATATATATATATATATATATATATATATATATATATATATATATAGCACTTTTAGTGGCTTGAGCATCGAATAGCTAATGCAATGCATGGGATGCATTTGTGCACGCAGGTTGTTAGACCATGCTTCCCCCACACTACGCATGGTTAGCCAGCGCCCTGCCTCCCACTCGAGATCAGTAGTAAAACCCTCACACGTGTGTCAAAACGATAGTAAAAAACTCACGCTCTAGCACCCCACCTCCCGCTCAAGATCGGTAGTAAAACCCACGCATGTGTGACCAAAATGGCAGTAAAACTCTCACACGTGCATAAAAATGGTAGTAAAAACCTCACGCGCACCAGTGCTTGAGATCGGTAGTAAAACCCACGTGCGCATATTGAATAAAGCCATAAAAAATGTTGCCTAGTAAAAATGTTCGCGTGTCACCTCATGCTGTTATATAAACTGTTTTATTGTTGTTACAGTGAGGAAGAGAGGACTGTAAAATTTGGTATGCCAGTTTTAGTGCAGGAAAATGACGTTATAAACTGTTTTACCGATCTAGTAAAATGTTATCATTTATCATAAGTGATACCTGCTATTACTTCGAAAAGGCATATCGTGTTACTGTTGTAACAAGTTTGCGCTTTATGTTTTTTGGTAGTTACTGGAAGTTTGAAAAATGACATAATGTAAAATGTAGCACCTATTACTATTTGATAACATTTGTTTACTATCTATTACACAAAGTTCTTTCCGGTAATCATATATTTTATCATAAAATGTAACACCTATTACAGTCAGTTACAAATGTATTTACTCAATATTAGTCATAAACATAAAAAAAAACTACTTTAGTTTGCTAAACGTCCTATACTTCTCTAGTTCTTCAGGGAGGAGCTTGACACTGTTGACATTGTGGAACAACGGATAGAACACAATCTGGGCCCTATACTAATTCCCCTTCACGTGCATACACATGATAAAAAAGCCACGTGTTAGACGCTATGCGTTTGGAGAAAAAATACTACATGTTGTGGGTTGCTGGGAAAAAAAATCTTACCAGCTCTATCGATGTTGCCAGTGTTCTGGTTTCACCGTCCTATAATTCCATGTACTTCATTACGAAGAAGGCGCAATCGTTCTCTAGTACTTGCTTCGGCATCCCCATGGTGTGCACCCTCTAGTTCACGATGATCGGGAATTTCCCACTGGTCACGCCCTGCAGGGCTGCACACAGGCGAGGGATGATCCTCTTCCACACTAGATCATGGTGGTCTGTTACTTTTGTGCCCTTCAGTTTGTAGTCGTTGGAGTCCAGCACTTCCATGTGCTTCTGCGCTATGTTGATGAAGTAAATAGACCAATGATGATTATGTAAAACTGGGAGGAAGAGCTGCAGAGTGGATAAAAAACCCATAAAACATGTAATTCACTGTAATGAAAAATATGTAATTTACTGGATCATGAATGCTATTTACTACCAGTTACAAAACAATTTGTTGTAATAACAAATATGTATTTACTGTCTTTTTACGCAGGTTCTTCTGGCAATCATACGATTTACTGTACAAGTAGCATGTATTAATGCGAGTTACAAGAGAATTTACTTACCAGCTTTACGTGCATGATGTCTACCGCTACCATGTTCTCTTGCAGCATGCTTACGGCCTGCTCGCTGCTGTACTGCTTGTTTTTAACGCACTCCTCTACATTTAGCGGTTTTTGTCGATGGGAAAATACAGTATTTTAAAACTTACCGATTGAGACGATAAGATTTACTTCTTGGCAAGTACTCATTTAATGTGAAAAAATAAAAGTCTTTGCTTAAAAAAACAACTTACCAACGGTTCGATCGGGAGGAACGCCTTGTACCCGTTGCTTTGAGGCCTCATATCGGTGTCGCATTGGCGCAAACACTCGATGAACTGAGAGATAAACATGTCTTCAGTCATCTGCCATCCTTGAACGACTCCGCCATGTCATTTCTGTCGGGACCCAAAAATACAATTCTGGACCCTCTGTGTATACTGCACTAGTCCAGGATCACGCTAGTGCACACAATGGCAACATCGATGAAATATCATTTTCATATACAAAGATGACTAATAAATAGACAAATAACAATGAATATCAGAGTAAATACCTTAAGGTCAAAGCTTACAATTAATGCCTCAGAAGGCGAATAGCTCAACGAAGCTGCAGCAGAACGTAACGGAATAACTTCAGTGAAGCCCATCCATATGCCCACGCCGCAATGCGGTAGTTCTTCGCGACCTAGTTTTTCTCGATTCCTCCATTTCTGTGGGTTTGGGCGCAAGTTTTACAACAAGCGTGAGTACACAACCGTACTCGCAAGTCATACCACAGAATGCAATGTATAGATGCAGGCTTATTCCAAAGGAAATGGCTTCTGTGGTTATTTTGCAAAAATGCAATATTTGCAATTGAATATGAATAATAGATTGAAAGCATAATTCAAAACAAATAGACAATATTAATTTAACATTTGTTTTCACAAAGACACATAGCCTAATCAAATTCTTTCACACAGCCATATGACTTAAATCACACAGCTGTCCCTTCCCAATTGTTTTATGAAAATCTACCCCTCGTGTGAAATCCCAGAGCATGTCCATGATCATGACGCGCTATTCGAATAGATTGTTTAACACTCTGCAGAGGTTGTACACTTTACCCACACGATATAACGGTGTGGCGCACCGATCATAACAAAGCAGTTGAAACTTCATCTCAAACATTGACATTCCGATGTGCTTTCCGCTATACCGGCTCACATAGAATTGGTATAACACACATTGGGCGAGGAAGTGGCGAACCGTCCCGCGATGCAACCACCAAGTAGTCACACCTCCACCTGTCACCACGACCTAACCTATCCACCTGAACATCAATGCCGAGAATCCATAACTTACTAAGTTAGGCCCGTCCCATACTAGGCATGTGGTCGTACAGTAAGGCTCAGTTCAATGGCGCACAAAGTTAAGTCCTTAATTGACCAAGGCAAGACTTCTAATTTCTAACTAAATCACACAGATTATGAAACCCAAGCACACAGCTTCCACCATATCACACAGTTTCCACCACTTGCCTCAGTCTAAATCCTTTACCACCCAGTTGGTTTTAGTGCAACACATGCCATCATGAAGTAATAACACATAGCATACAGTTTTACACATAGTTCCATCGTCACTTAGTCAAATTTATAATTGCAACTCAGGTGATGATGATGACTCGTTGCATGGCTAAGCAATCTACTCGTACTAACCAACCCACGTTGGTAATACCATAGCACCAACTAAATATGAACCAGACTAGGGTGACAAAAGATTATGACATACAATAGACAAAGTGGATATAACAAATTGGATTAATAGCTAAACCCAAAAGCATTTAAATAATTACTTAAAGTAAATGCAATAATTTGAATCAAAGTAATTTTGAAAACTTGGATTCAATATGATCAAAGGTATAACTTGCCTTGCTATAGCAATGGTGATCTTATTTTATCTTCAATCTTCTACTTGCTTGATCTTGACTCCTTGACGATTAGGGACTTGTCTAACGAGAAAGAAAGCGCAAAACAAACTAAATTCAAAAGGCAAATCAAATAAACTCCAAATTGAAATTGAATGGTACTGGTAGGTAGATATTGAATTTAGATGAATTTAGAAACTTGAATGGGTTCAATCGGAATTCGGATGAAGAAGATATGGCTCTCGGAAGATTGGAATTCACATGAAATGATGAAAAAGCCTTACGGAATATTCTCAGAATATTCTATTCCGAAAATATTAGAAAAAGAATGAGTATATGATAAGTGGGACCGACTGGTATTTATGGATTTCTAGAATTAAAATAATTCCAGAAATAAGGTAGGGAGAGTGACAAGTGGGACCAATAAGATAAAAGGATTTTTCAAGAATTAAATTAATTCCCAAAAATAAAATTAGGGGTTGACATGTGGGTCACTGGTCTATGGACCAGGTCCACAGAGATATGCTAGTCCACGGTGGACCAAGCTCATGAATAGGGTTGACCTAAGAGTTGACTGACATATGGGACCCGCATGTAAGAGAGATAAATAATTAGGGTTTTAATGTAGGTGGATGACATGTGGGGTCTACATGTAAGTGAAAGATAGATATTTATTTATTTTGTACTGCTATGTGGGTCTACTCATGAGGGAGAGCAAACAAGAAAGAGAGAGAATTAGATGTGTGGCTTAGATTGATTGGATGACTAATGAACTCATTCATCAGACAAGGAAAAGAAAGATCAAAAGAGAAGATAATAGGCAGAGGACATGCAGCCTGGTTCATGACGCATGGAGGCAAGGCATGGATTTTTTTGGCATAGCGAAGATTAGAGGAAGAGGTAATAGAAAATGATTAGTAGACAAGCAACAACAGAGAAGGAAGGAAGACAACAGAACGTTACCAGGCATGAATTAGGCTAGTTCATGGCGCGTAGAGCCGACGGTGATTGGAGACGAACCAATGGTGGCGAAGGGGCAAAACGGAAAGGAAACGACGAGCCGGAGATGATGACGCGGTCCGAACGTCGAGATTTTGCTCCATGCGACGGCAACGATGCGAAGAACGCCGACGACGACGGCCTCACGGGCGCGTAACACTTCCGGTGATGCTCTGCGAAAAGGGAGGTGAGCACGGCGTAGAACGCGGCGACGCGAACTCAGCGGTGGTGGAGTTGAAGCGAGGATCAACGGTTGCGGAGTAATTGGCGAGAAGGACGGCGAACAAGAGGCGAGAGGCGCTCGATTCTTGGCGCACGGTGGATGAAACTTGAATCTACAAGAGGGGAAAAATAGGTATTGACGAGGGCACAAGATGGCGGTCGGATTTTGGAAAAACTCACCGAGAAGCGAGGAACGCGATGAACACGTTTGGTTTTAGGGCTTGACATGACCGGCGGTGCTCGGTGATCTTGGGAGAAGAGGAAGGAACCATGACGTAGAACACGATGATCGGCCAACGCCGCAGACGGTTCGTAGGGGCGTCGGATGAAAGCGCGATTCACGAGAAGAACTTCGGTTGGAGCTCGGTTTTCGGAGATTGCGACGAAACTAGATCGGTTTGGAGGAAACCAATTCAGGGGATTGGAAGAGGAGATCAATACGGACACGTGAGCGCAAACGGCTCGCTTTTATATACACCGTAAAGAAAGATATGATTTTTGGAAATTTTGAGTTTGCAACGTGCACGTACTGGACTCAGCAGCTGGCTGTTCGGTTCGGAGGTTCACTATGATGAACAGTACCTCGCGATTACTGTAGCATGTGGGCAGGAGAGAGAAAAGACTGATTTTTCGGAATTAAAATAAAAGGCCGAAAATCAAGGAGATCAAATAAATAGCAAACAAATCCAGAAAAATCTCAGAAAATACCCAAAAATTCCTTGAAAGACAAGGAAGCCAAATAACACAAGTTTTATTTAATTAATGTTTATATTAGTCAAATTAAATATTTTTAATTTAAAAAATTCCCAATTAAGCTTTATTAATTCAAATAAAATTAGTGAAATTTTTCAGGGACCTAAACTACTCAAAATATTTTTGAAAAGCCAAATTTTGGGACGTTACATTTCCTATGGCCACTATGAGTCCATCACTGGATTGTAGTAGAGCAATGCTGTAATAAAAAAGCCATTCATTATAGCAGTAAAACATAAGTGTATTCCCGGTAAAAAAACAAATGGGCACAATAAAATAAACGTCGGTCAATCTAGTAAACTCTTTAATGTAAGAGTAGTAAAAAAAGTTCACGTATTGGTAAAAGCGTGGCGATATTCTCCTAACTTTTGAGGCTCTCATTGTTGCATATAAACTCCCTCACCTTCATGGCTGTGGCCACAAACACTTTTGATCGCCTTTTGTATGACTTGAATGGTGACACCAGCTTGCTGGGAGCTTTTGTCAGCCTCTAACCAAATGCACTGGTGTCACTAGTGTCCCTCTGGACTGAGGAGGGAACTGTCTTCCCTATAGTTGTCTTCTCTAGAGGCACACCCTTTTTGGTCACCGCTGTGCCCGTTGTCTTTGCCGACCTGGGATCGACCAGTTTTATTCTGAGCCTTGGCTTGGCGGTGGCATCCTACGAAGAAAGGACTCGTGTCTCTTATTTTACTACTCATGTTAATTGTCTTTACTAAAAAAACTCGTGATAAATTACTGCAATGAACCATGTACCTTTGATATGCTGTGTCTACCCGGTGATGTTTTATGCGCATCGGTAGGCGCCTTCACTGCCTCCTTTGCTAGGAGAGGCCCCTCGAGGGCGTCCATTGCGGCCTATTTCACTGGATCCTGCGGTGGGAAGCAGACGATGTTTTACTGTCATGTGTCCACCAATTTATTGTATATGACGTCGCATAAATGTTGCCTGTGGTCCTAGTATGTACCTATGGCGCGCTGACGCTAGCCACTTGTGCCTCCTTGCCTTTGCACGTGGCGGTAGGGGCCTCCTCTCCCTCCTTTACTGGCTGAGGCCCCTCTGGGTCGATAGTGTCAATCTCCTTTACTGACACTCGCAAAAAAATGGATCGTGTTACTGTCAAAAGTAAGTAAAATTACTTCTTTCTCCCTCATGTTTTACTATGTTGTTACCTCCGTGTGCTCCTTTACTGTTGGGAACTCTAACGGAACATCGATAGATCCTTCGTTTACTGTCTCTTGTGATGAAAAAGAAGTAGATATGAATTATTGTAAGAACGACCAACCTTACTTGACCATGCGTACGAGTTTTATTGCATTCAGTACCTCGGTTTGCTCTAGGATGGTGGACAGTAACTCGTGGCCCGCCGCAGACGCTAGTTCGATTGGGATCTGTTTAGTGTATGCGATGGGGTGTATCCCTGGGATCATGTCGGCTTTGATGAAGTCTATTATGTTGTTGATGCTTGACTCGACGTCGCCGCCTATCACCTAGCCTGCACGAGAACAATACACTTAATCAGTAAATTATTGTGTGTTGCTTTAATGATTACTATGTTGAGAAAACACAATTACTGTGTGCTCCTTACTCGCCCTGTTGTGGTTGGCGTCATCAGTTTATTATGTTTTTTGTTGTTTACTACATACATTGTATCTATTTATTATGCATATTATAGTGTTTTACTGTGGTGCAGTGCATACCTTGATATCCGTCGCACTCCCCCTCTTCTTGAGTCGGATGGAACAACAACGACGCTAGGACGTAGATGACACCTCCTGGATGCACCGGGGAGGGGGGATGCCGACGTTGTTGTGCCGGGGTGGTGTGCTCAAGTGTCCTTCTCACCTGGCCTGCATGATCTCATATGCACTTAATCAGTAAAATTTTGAGTGTTGCTTTATGATTATTGTGTTGAGAAAACACAATTACTACATGCGCCTTACTCGCTCTATTGTGGTAAGCGTCATCCATTTATTGTGTTTTCTATTGTTTACTATATACAATGTATCTATTTACTGCGCATATTAAAGTGTTTTACTATGGTGCAGTACATACCTTGAGATCCGTCGCCCTCTCCCTCTTCTTGAGTCGGATGTAATAATGAAGACGCTGGGACGTAGATGGAACCTTCTGGATGCGCTGGGGGAGGAGGCGATGCTGGTGCCCACGCCATTACAGCCGAGGTGTCAGGCTCAACCAACGTTTAGGTTTTAGGTGATTCTGTAGACATTGGAGCGAGGGCTGCTGTCTCTGAAGCCGATGCGATCAGTGATGCTACTGCCTAGATGACAATATCGGTGGGCGTGGGGGCTGCCGTCACCATGACCGACAACGGTGATGTTGCTGTGGTTGGTATTGCGGTCTCCTCCTGCGCCAGTGCGCCGAAGATTCCGGGAACACTGCGTGTGTCGGTGTGGGGGTTGTACACACGCGCTCCGATGCCTACGCCTTCTTGCTGCTCCTCGCCTTTTTTTGCCCTGCCTACGTGGGACACTGATCCGGACGCATTTGCTGCCCCGAGTAGCTTCCTGATGATGCTGACTACCTTCGTCTACGTTGTCTCAATTTTCTGTTGCGCCTTCTGTATCTACACCATGGCCCTCGTCATCTGCCACATCACCCCCCGGCCTCGTCGTCGAACTTCTCCAAAGCCTCCACCACCAGGCACCACTTCCCCTTGCCCAACGATCCAACAGCAACGCCGAGAAGTGCACGCAGGCTCGGGAAATGCCCCGCGACGCGCTATGTGGGTAACTCCGGTGGGTGTAGCATTGTCGTCACCCTGTGTCAGTAACAGGTCCCCCCCTGCTCCTAAACTGGCCATTCAAACAACACGAATGAATTACTGTTGTCATTAATCACATTACTGGAATGAACATCGTATTTTACTGCTTACAGACAAACATCAGTAACTCACGCTGAGTTTGCCGAACGTGTCGATGCCATCCAATGCCTTCGTCCTATCGGTCGCGACTATCTTATCGACGAAAGTGGACGTGAAGTATGCGACACGTGGAGTCTCAACGACGTCAGTGCTGTGGATGCACCTCAGGTTGTCAAGGTAGTATATCTGTCACGTACAATTTACCGCTTGTTAAAATACATATTACTAAACATTGTTCATGTGTTTATTGCGTTTGATACGAGTGGGACACTATTACTGGTTAGTGTTCATTTTATTAAAGTTGAAACATATTGTTACTGTGTGTGGTAGACTACGTTTTGTGTGTGATAAAAATTACTGATGTGTGCAATTTGTTTTACTAGAATCTAAGATTAATAATTACTGTGATCCCGCTCTACACATTTTACTACTTATTCATGTGTAAAATACTAAATGGAATGAATAAGTTTACTGAGAAACTTACAAGCATGAAGGTAGCGCATCCGCTGATAAACTTGGTGGTGGTGTCCTTCTTGTTCTAGTTGTGGGCGAACTCCTGAAGGTCATCAACGACGGCCTTGCACCAGTTGACACCGGCTAATCTGTCCATTTCCTTCATCATCACAACATCCTTCCCGGTCATGTTGGTGGTGGTGGTCGGGAAAAGGAGCTTGCTGAATATAGGGAGGAAGAAATACCTCATCGTGAGAGCGTCTATGCCTCCGGTCTTAATTCATGCGATCAGCATCAACGCATTGATGTTTGAGTTCTGCTGTACCCCCAGCAGATGCTTCAGCTTGGCCAGCTCTGAAGTCCCTACGACCTGGGTCACCATCAGCGCGTCATTTCCGCCGCAAGGGATCCCGAGGATGCACTTAACGGCATGAGGCGTGATTGGAATGCTCCTTCCGCCGTCGGTGCTGATGACCATCTCGACCGAATCAATTCTGTCCATTAGGAAACACAACATAACCCTCCTCTCCAAACCCTCGAGGTTGAATTTCAGCAGACTGTCGAACCCCATCCTCTTGACCTCATTCTGTTGCTCTATCATCAGCTCGTTGATCGTTGCGACGACGAGTGCGGGGGCACACCTGATGCACATCGTCCAAGGTCTCTTCCTCCCATCGCGCTAAGCCTGCATTCGATGTAACATCATTTTTATTGATGATATGTTTACTAATTACTGCAGGCATGACTCATGTTTACTATTGATGGGAAAAACATGATAATCTATAATATTATCAAATTATTGTAACAAATGTTGCGCGTTTATTGCTATATGTGCATAAACTTACCGTTGCAATCTCATGGGTGGTCTTATCGTGAGGCGATAGCGCGATGACGTCCTCTATCACGGGCACTGCTGTCTTCCTCTTCTTGCTCGCCGTTTCTTCCGAGAAACACCCACGCGATCGTCTACGATAGATGCGACTGCTGCTCTTGAGGAGATGGGTTCGGATTAGGAGGGGTCACAGTAAATCTCCAAAGCTGACTAGCTTCCCTCGATGGTGATCTTCCTCACCTAGGAGGGTGCATCGACAGTTGTCCTTATTTTACTGCTCGGAGCAGGGATATAAAAAAGGCAAAGAAGATAAAGAAAAAGTGAATCCTACGAATTACTGTATGTAAGGAGTTGTTTTACTAAAAATTTGGATATGAAAAACTATCCCAAAAACGCTCCAAAGAAATAGGGAGGAAGAAATCACCTAGTATAGTGAGAAATTATGAAAATTGGGGATAAATTACTATGGCTTGTGTAGGAGCTTCAAGCCACTTGGAGTTTTTTCGCCAGAAACCATTTTGCGCTTTCTCAGAGCGAAAGAATCCCTATTGTAAAATATACCACCGATTGTGTGGGTGGAAAACACAAAGGTATGTACAAAGAGAAGAAAGGAAGAATATACAAGAAGACCCACTAGGCATTAATGGAAATCTACGCAGTGGAATTGATTGTGTAATGTTTGGACAATTTTATATGTGTTCAAATTATCCACTGGAGTTGCGACAAACTCCTTTACAAGCTTATCTAGCCTATGGTACAATACAATATTAAAGAATATCAAGAGAAGGTTTGACCCTATGGATAACCATGGCCAAAGCTTCTGCGAATTCCCTTTCCAAGGCGATACGAGTGTGTAACGTCCGACTCCCAAGTCGTCTTAGATTTCTTACCTCGGTACACACTATTTCAAAACCTAAAAGGAACCATTAGGCATTAATGGTTTATTGGTTTGCTCAAGCTTAACGGTTTACAAGCTTAACCTGGGACCTTTGAAAAACCGGAGGTTTAACTTGAATTAACTTAACTACAATTAAGGTCTTTAGGTTTTTGTTCTTGTTGAGGTCTCTGGTGTTCTTCGACTTTTAGCTCCTGTGTTTTGTTTGCTTTGTACCCCTAAGCCTAGTTTATCCTCTTTTGGACTTCCTCCTAGACCCGATCCCTTTCTCCTTTGGACCTCCCCTTTGTAGATCTTGACCGTCAGGACCTCCCCTTTGTAGATCTTGACCATCAGAACCTCCCCTTTGTAGATCTTGACCTTCAGAACCTCCCCTTTGTAGATCTTGACAGTCAGGACCTCCCCCCTTGTGCCCTTTCATCCTTGAGTTTCTTAGCCTTGGACCTTTTTCCTAGATCTCCGCCGTTAGATCCTCTACCCTTTTGAATCTCCTCCTTTAAAACCCCCTATGTACCGGACCTCCTTTAGGTCTAGATCTGGTGCGCACCTTTCTCTCCCTAGGACCCTTTGATCCTGATCGTGTGGCCCTGGGTTGTTGTGCCTTTTTCCATTATCTTAGACCTCCTTTTTTTTTCCTTAGGACCACCTCTGGTCTTTTTGCAAAGACCACCCTCTTTCGTCACGACCACCCTATGTGGTCATGACTTCTGGTCTTTTTGCAAAGACCACCCTGGTTGAACAGGACCACATTTGGCCTCTGCGAGGACCTCTTCCTTCGCAGGACCTCCTCCTTTGGTCACGACTTTTCCCGTTGCTTTGACCAACCTTTTTGTTTGAGCTAGCCCTGTCCCCTTTTCCCCCTTCTGCATGCTTTGTAGCAGAAAGTCTCTGAACATTTAATGTTGCTGCGGCACATTGAATGTAGTCACATCCGAGGTATTTATTTTCCTCCTTTCGATGGCCTGTCTTGTCTTATCTTTGTACATTTTTCTCACCTACCCTTGACACGTTGCCCTGAACCTCAGTGCTCTCACCACTACCTCTCTTGCTATTTGTAGCTGAGAGAGCCTTCCTTCACCACCTTTGGCCCCATTTTCTAACTTTCTTGGTCTCACCAAGACCTCTCCGAGCTTGTTCCTGGAGCTCTTCTTTGAGTTGGACCTCCCCCTCTCCGGGCAGGACCTCCTGTGTTCCTGGTTTTGAGTTGGATTTTCTTAAGTTCTTTGGTTTCCTTTAAACTCTTTTGTTTGAGTTTGCCTTGTTTATTTGGTTCTTCGTGACGTGTAGGTTCCGAGTTCGAAGAGGAGTTGGCAGATCCAGCAGCCTCTGCCGAAGCTTTCCCATTGCTCAGCGAAGGCAAGTCACAGATCTTTGATCATGTTGAACCTAGCATTTCAGAATATATATGTTGTCTTGCTCTATCTTGCATGGCTATTTGAAAAGTGGTCTTAGGCAGTAGCTTTACCCACTTGATGCTTTACCCCCTTGTTATTCATACTCAACATGTTATCATGTTTCCTTCGGACAACCTTAGAATGGGTGGTCCTATTGGTACTCCTTGAGGTTACCAACCTGGGTTCGTAGATTGCTTAGCCTAGCTTATAACCGCTGGTCTCGAGAACCTTTTTCTTTTCTTTTTAATAACTTGACTAATGAACTATGGAATCTGTGGTGTGAGGTCACTTTTGTACACTTGTGGTGTAAGGCCACAGTGTGTCGATTGTGGTGTGATGCCACCTTTGTTAAACTTGTGCCTGGGCTTGGTGGTCCTTTGGCTTGGGTGAACCCTAAAATTGTTTTTGCTCGGGCAAGAAGGTCGGAAGTGGGTAGTGGGTGCTCTAGGGTGGTGCCTTAGTGTCACATTTGGGTTGTGGATGGTCTTGCTTGAGAAGCTCTTAAGGATTTTACTTTATGATCCAATGATCCGGGTATTTTCGTGCAACCACAATACCACTTTATGGGGGTGGTCTGGGCCAAATAATTAGCAAAGAGCTGGCTTGGTTCTGTTGTGGTTGAGCGTGTGATTCGCTAGCGCAAGAGGGGCACAAATCTAACATGGTGCGATGCCCGTTAGAAGCGAAACCTTAGCGGGTAGCTCTGAGCTAGTTCAAGCTTTGTAAAGGCCTTGTCACGCTCTCTAGGTACCCCGCTAGAGAGGTCGTGGAATTGTGGGTAAAGTTGTACACTCTGCTCATCTTGCTTGGTGATTTTGCGCGCAAGGCGAAATGAGCAAGGTTTCCAGAGGTCTTGGCCTGCTCGTGAAGAGGACTACCCCGCTAGAGAGGTCGTGAATTGTGGGTAAAGTTGTACACCTCTGCAGAGTGTAAAAATATATTCAAATAGTCAAGTCCTTGGTCATGGACAGTTGCTTGGTGATTTTGCGCAAGGGGCAGATCTTTTGTAAAAATTTGGCTCCAAAGGAAATGGCCTCGCAACATTTGCAATTGAATACAAATAATAGATTGAAAGCATAATTCAAAACAAATAGACAATATTAATTTAATGCTTGGGCCATGGTTTTGTCTCAAAGAGACCTTGGCGAATAGATTGTTTAACACTCGCAGAGAGGTCGTAACAAAACGGGACATTCTTATTCACATAGGCTCGTGAAGAGATCCAGTGGTCGTAGGACCTTTAGAGTGGTCCCGGATGCTGACAAAAGATTATGACATACAATAGACAAAGTGGATATAACAAATTGATTAATAGGGTTGTTGCCCAAAGGAGGTCTTGGACCTCTTTAGTGGTCCTTGGGTGCTCATGGATATATATATATATATATATATATATATATGGATGGCAAAGGGTCCACATGGAAGTGAGAGAGATATAGGTAGTATGGCTTGAATTGTTTGGATGACAAGTGGACCGAATAGGAGAAAGAGTTGGTGCTCTCCGTGATGCTCACTAAAAGGAGGTGACCGAGAAGGACGACGAACAAGAGGCGAGAGAACGCCAAATTCTCGCAGACGGTGGATGAAACTTGTGACGAGGGGCACAAGATGGATGAACACGGTGGTCGCAAGAGGAAGGAACCTGACGAGAACGCGGATGCTTTGGTTGAGCTCGGTTTTTGGAGATTGCGACGAAATTAGGTTTGGAGGTGCGACTAGGACCTCCTCTCCAGACCTCCTCCCTTTTCAATCAAATGTATTAATGTATTATTGTTTTTAACTTGAGCTCTTAATCTACTTATGCTATTTCTCGTGAAATGTTGCTTTCTGCAAGCTAACCATGCAGCTCTCCTTTGTCAAGCCAAAGCCTGAATATTATTTGCATAAATGTTCCCTGTGACTTGCTGAGTACATTCAACGTACTCATGGATTTTTGTCCTGCTGTTGCAAGCAGTGGCCAAAGACGATCTAGGTCTTGGTGGCACAAACCTCTTTGAGGAGGAGTTCTTTGATGACCCGAGCCTCTAGGGACGTCCTCCACTCGACAGCATTTGGGTTTGTCAGTTGGCCCGCGCGTTGTCGGTGTTTTTGTTGTAAAGCTTGTCGTCGGATTTTGTAGCCCTTGTTGGCATTTGCTGTAAACAACCTTGGCCATAAGGCCCTCGTTTATTAATCGTTGTTCTTTCTCCGCTGCTCCCTTTGTGGACTTTGTGGTTGCGATTTACACCTATGTTAACTTGTGCGAGTTAGCTTTGGTTCCTGGGACTAACTCAGTGCACAGGATCCACGACCTCCGGGAGGTCCTTGCGATCTCCTGGGTGGTCCTGGGGGACCTCCTCCGTGGGTGTTCTTAGAAGACCTACACGACCTCCAGGTGGTCCTGTCGGACCTCCCTGAGAGGTCCTGGGAGATCTTCTTAGCACATCCTGAGGTGGTCGCGACATAGTGACATAACCCCATTGCTGAAAATGACCTTATTTCGAATACCCTAGATAGTCCAACAAGCAATAATAACTATTTCTTTGAAGCACTTAATACCAAAAGTGGTCTTGCCGACTTGGAGGAGATCGGCTACTGAGAGAGTCAAATCCCAAGTGAAGCCAATGAATTTCCAGCACCATTGACTAAAAGGGCAACCGAAGAAAAGATGCTTCCGAGCAGATTGATGTCCAGTACAAAGCACTCACTCATAATTCCCAAGTAAAAATTGCTTGCGCTGAAGAAGTGCTCGAGTATTTCACCTATCTGAAGAAGTGCTCGAGTATTTCACCTATCTTTCAGAAGCAACCAGAAAAAGACCTTCTGCTTACTCAAACAACGAGACTTCCATAACCAAACAAAAGGAGGTGAGGGATGGACTTGGCCCAAAAGGTGAGCATAAGCTTGTTTAGAAGTAAACACAATGGAACCCTAGATAAAGGACCACACATCCGGTTGAACCTGAAGTGGAACAAAAGGAGCAATTGAATCACAGAGAGATTGAAATTCCAAAAGGGCAATCGGCTTGTTGCCGGTGCATGTCGCCACATCA
Organism: Ampelocalamus luodianensis; assembly: GCA_036346255.1. Taxonomy (NCBI): domain Eukaryota; kingdom Viridiplantae; phylum Streptophyta; class Magnoliopsida; order Poales; family Poaceae; genus Ampelocalamus; species Ampelocalamus luodianensis. The sequence continues at coordinate 846,241 of CM070627.1, forward strand.
CCCAGGGTGCATGCCTATTTTATTTCCTCCCTGGCATGACTATTGACATATTTCTACCGAAGCGTGATCTCGTACTTCCTCTTGAGGCCATCGATCACCCTGATGTCGTGCATTCGGGCATTCTCCATCTTCTGGTCTATTTGCCTCTGCATGTTCTCAAACCACTGCTTGTCTTCCTCCATCTGTCGCTTGGCTGCGGTCACTCTATTGACGAAATAACCAACAGTGCGTGTCCATGTCTCCTCAACGATTACGGTGATAGGGAGGCACTGTACACCTTTGATGACGCTGTTGTATACCTTGACCATGTTGATCATCATAATCCTGTACCTCGCACCGTTTGTGTCATAGAGAAGGGACCATTTCTCTAATTCAGGAGTGTGGCATTTAATCCACTCCGAGAAACTTATGGCACTGCTGGGTTGCTCTCCCTCCGGAGTGGTCCGGTGTTCAAGGTCTCTCTAGATGGACTCAAACTTTCGCCTCTGATTCTGCAAACATAGTGCCTTGAACGTCTTCATAACTTGCTGACTGCGGAACCTCGTGGACAAGTTAGATGCACGATGCCTCATGCACCACCTGGTTTACACGTCGTTCCACTGGTGAGGGGGTTCTGTCCCATGCTGCATGGTGTTGAGGGACGCCAACAACCCAGCATTGCGATCTGTGATAAGACATACGTTGCGTCGGTCTCCTATGACCGCTCGCTTCATGTTCGTCAGGAACCACATCCAACTGGATGTGTTCTCGCTCTTCACAATGGCAAATGCCACCAAAAGCAGCTGGTCATTCTCTGGACGTGTGGATACCGTAGAGGCACTACTGCGATCGCTGTTGCGCTAAGGACGATCCGCAATCTTCACAAGGAACTGCAGAGATTGCTGGAGGAGACGATCGACTACGAGGACGTTGGACGATCATCTACAACCACTACATCGGCGCGTTCTTTGTCCGACTAAGCTGCTCCGACTCTATTTCGCTGCACTGCGCGTCTGGTGGTAATGATTTGTGATCATCTAATTTGCTTGGCATCCTGGTTTACATGATAGAAATTTTGATTTATTGCTAGCGTAGCCTACCCGTATCCCTACAGTATGAAGCAGTTGGACCTTCTGTCAGCATCTTCACTCTCGAGCTTATTTATGCACGTGCCGGAGTTTGATTCGGCAATCTGGTCAAGCAATCTCGGCACAAGGTTGTACGCCTCTTCATATGTCCCGTACATAGACTCGATGACCTTCTGCTTGGCTTGTGGGACCTTGCTGTAGCTGACTAGATATCCAACCAGATTGGCGACTTCCGACATCAGCATCTTGGGGGAGACGGGCACGTCTTCCACAACTAGGTGCCTGATGAGGCTTGCCACATATGCGAACATCACGATCTGATGCTGCCGTAGGGGCTCGCTAAGCTCGCAAGTGTGGTTGATCATCACCTTGGCCCCGAAGACTGAGTCAAAGATCTTTGCTCATTGAGCACTAACTTTGCGAGGGCAGTCTTCCACTACACACTTCACTGCGTACTTTCTTGGATTGGACATGTGCACTCGGTACACACGGCTGATAGACAAGGCGTACCGTACTATAGCTTGTTGCACGACCGCCTTGTTTGGGAAGCGCTGCCCAACTAAGATGGTGTCAGCATCAAACCCCCACAGGGAGCCTTCTTTTTGCAGCAGTATGAGTGAACACGCCATGATATCATCAAGTCTCGATGCCACGTAAGGCACCTCCGATGACACATTTCCCCCGGTTAGACCACTGGGCTGGTGCGCGTCCTCTTCGCTACTATCTGAGCCTGGGTTGGCGTCCTCGTCGGACTCCAACCCGATAGGCTAGTTTGGTAGATACTCGTGGCAGTCAATGCGGGCTAACTACCACAATTCTACCCCTCATTTCGCACAAAATTATGGCGAATCTTCCCTCTGAGGCAGCACATTCCGTGCTACCGTCTTTAGGCTCAGGCTGGGCTTGCCTGCTTGTAGAGGTCCCGACATCATCAAGGTTTCCTGGCGCCCTACGTACGAAATTCACATACACTATCGGCCTCCTGTGAATGGCCGCCTCGGGCTAGGAGGCAATTTGCATGTACTGGCTCCATGCTATGCTTCCATGCACCTTGACGAATTCCCACACGACATTCGTGCAGGTGATCCCCTTGATCACAAGTTTATTCGTCGTTGTCTCTATGACGATCTCCCTCCGGATGCAGCTTCGAAGCTCGTGAATATTCATCGCGTCGAGCCCCTCCGCCCGGACCACCTTGTACTGGCATCTCGATAGGTGCAACTCATCAGGTCCGGCCCATACGAGACCATTCCCATAAAAGACTAACAAGTCTTGCATGTTCGAAATTATCTAACGCCACAACAACCCCATCCGCGGTACATATGTGTAATTAAATACGACAAATTGTATGCAATTGATGAATTACATATGTGTAATTAAATATGATTAATTAATTAGTTACCAACAATTTTCGAAGATTAATTACGAGTAATTAATTACTACTGTGCTTACCACTATTAAACCACATGTTCATTGCCACTTAATTACTTACAACTAACTAATTTACACTGAATTAGTTAAGCCTAACTAATTGCTAGTAGTCAAGTTCCACTAAACTAATTAATTATGACTAAACTAACTAATTACGACTAAATAATTAGCACTAAACAAACTAGTTACGACTGATTAATTACCACTAAATAAATTATGAGTAGTTAATTTTCACTAATTTAATATGCTGGACTGATAACTGCTAAATTAATTACGACTAATTATTTGCCACTAAACTAATTAATTATGACTAAACAAACTAATTATGACTGATTAATTACCACTAAATAAATTATGAGTAGTTAATTTCTACTAATTGAATATGTCTAACTGATAACAACTAAACTAATTACGACTAATTAGTTACCACTAAACTAATTAACTACGACTAAACTAACTAATTACGACAGATTAATTACCACTAACTTAACTAATTACGACAGATTAATTACCACTAAATAAATTATACGTAGTTCATTTCCACTAATTTAATATGTCATACTGATAACTACTAAACTAATTATGACTAATTACTTACCACTAAATTAATTAATTACATGCAAACTAACTAATTAATTACCACTAAACTAACTAATTATAACTAATTAATTACCACTAAACTATTTAATTACGACTTGCTGACTAAGACTGATTAACTACAACTACGGTAATAACGACCAAAGCATCCGACAAATTACCTGCCCTTCTGGGGAAAGCTATCAAAATAAGCCGAGCGACGAGCGGAGAAGCAAGCAAATACTTAATCTCTATAAAAATTAATTATGTTACGTTCTCAGAGTTCTCGGCGATGAGCGCCAGAACGGGAAGCGAAACGCAATTGACATGAGCAAAGAGCGACTGAGAGAGTTCGGTATTTATAGCCGAGTGAAGGAGGAGTCACTGCGTTTGCGCCAGGAATTCCGCATGCGTTGTCTACGCGCAGCACTGCGAGCAAGGGGGGACAGCCACGACGAGTCGATAGATGTGAGGATGAGGGAGGACGAGCGATGGGAAAGGTGCATGTCGCCCGGTTTTTTATTTCTCTAGAGAATCGGATCGGTTTTCTGGGATTATTTGACACATGGCGGGATGGCGGGAGGGGGTGACTGGCGGGGGGAGGGCGCGTGGCGGCCAGTGGTGAGCCACCGCATGGTGGCTGTGCGGCAGGAGGGCAGGTGGTGGCCGAGGAGGGGCTGTCGTATGATGGCCATGCAGCAGGGGTCATTTTTGCAAATAAATTAGGACGACAGACACTCTTGTAAATACTGGGCGAAAAAGCGCCAATACTGCCAAAATTTCTCTTCCTGCATGCGCCCGATACAATACATACGATCCATGGATCGATCCTTGAGTTCACACGGGCGCGGACACGGTTGATCCAGGGGCGGAGGCAAATGGAAGGACCCGGTGTCACAGGACACCGGGTCAAAAAAAAATCATCAAAGATTAGTCCAATTTTACTACGCGTGCACCCCCTGACTCAAAAGTTGTGCACCCCGGTTCAACCCAACCTCTGACTGGATGATGCATTTTGCCAATGTTTGCCACATAAATTACTATTTAGTATATTGTTACTTGAAAATTACATATATTATTATATATATGGTGAAGTAGTGAACCCTAGTCATTTTCGTTCTAGTTCTGCCCCTGGGTTGATCGATCGATCTCAGAGATCCAAGCTGCTAGCTAGTTAGCAGATCACGTCTCAGTTCAGTTGATCCAATCTAATCAGATTTATATTCTTGCACAATCCAAATCGATCTGCCGCTTTCCATCCATCCATCCCCTTTTTGACCAGCTAGCTATTCCGTCCAATCGAATGGTATATCTGCACTACGTGTGCTGCCTTTCATTCTACCGAAATCTTCAAACTGATCGATCGATCCATCGCTTAAATTAAATTAAAGCTAGCTAGGATAAAATTAGGTCAGGCACAACAACCAGCTGCTAAGCTAAAGCGTCCATCCACAGGCATATGCATGCATGCTCCTTACTTAACTCAATCTGATCAAGTCAACCTATCTGTGTTCTTAATCCCATCTTATGCTCAGCCACTCCAGCTAGTTAGTTACCATACATGATTGTCCCCGGCGTCACAGGAAAACACAAAGATAAAGTTGATAAATATGTTGATCTAGCACAAACTGACCTACCAGTAGCATCCTGATCACAACGACCAAAATAAATGAACAAGTTTGATCAACATCACTGTCAAGAAACTCTGCCCCGATCCATATCGATTCATTCAGACACGCATGTTTCATCCAGCAGGTCTTCAGCAGGGAGGAGAAAAGAGAAGATGCAAAAGCGCGGTTCACATTTATTTCCAGGAGAGAAGACTGAGGGTACAATGCATGTATACATTGCTGGAACTGAAATTCTTGTGCGTACGTGGACCTGATGAATTTGGTCAACTTATTCTCTGTCGGATTTACACATGGCAAAGGCCGAAAAAACCATCTCATCAAGGACAGCGCTGTATTGCCTGCCGTGAAAGGTACTACCAAGACGACTACCGGTCGTCCTACCGATCGACGGTTGCAGTCATGGAGCCCGGGAAAAACGGGCAACTAACTGTAGAGACGACGAACCGATCGAGCGTGATCGAGGGACAGGGGAAAAAAAAGATCTAACCAGCTAGCTTGGTCGTCGTCGGTGTCGAATACTAGTCTACTACCGATTCATACCCTTTTTAGAACGAATCAGAGTTGCGAGATACGAATATGCATGATACAAAAAACGAAGTAGATGAATCCCATAAATAGAATCGAAATAACGACTCCGAAACAATCACGACAAGAGAGAAACATTTATCCAAGCTAGCCGCAAATTCCTTTAGCATGACCTTAAAAGAATACAAGAGGTTGTCGCTCTCTCACAACCCTCTTCAACCTTTGAGGACTATCGAATTCTTGCACTATACAAAAATCTAGTACTAAAAAATAATCTAGCCTCTAATCCTCCCGTACACCACTTGCTTTGAATGAGTTGATTTGTACCTTAGGTTCTCCATAACCACTTCTCGTTGCTTTATATAGTGCCCTCGCATCAAGCGAGTAAATACAGCGTCTGAAACGGCGATCATGACATGGATAGATATCAGGCAATCAGCTAGTTCAACTTAAAATTTCAGCATGCTGAAGGCAGGTAAAATTACAGCACGCAGCAATTCTCCGTCTCCGGCCGGTAAATAACGGTGGAGTTGGATGTTGTCATTGATTGCTCCAGGCCTCTATGTATACTCGTAGAGTGTTCATGCGTTACAATAAAATCTTAAAAGAGAGTGATACATATTAGCAAACGGGATACTAAATCGTATAATAATTTTTTTTTACACACATATAACAAAAACATTAACTCCGTCTATTGCATCACCTGCTACTATTACTACTACCCGAGAATTTAAAATTTTGAGCTCATAAATTGTTTACCTTTGGAGGTTGAAGTTAATGCCGACTTCCCTCCCCGACGTGCTACTCATTTCCAACCATTACCGGCTGACAAGGAAGAGGGCTATGCGTCGATGACCACCTTTTTCCACTCTAAACCCAAGCCACGACTCGGTTCTCACGGCCATTAGTCTCTGCAGCCCTCGCCAGCAATATCACGGCGAGGAGGTGGGAGGCCGGGGGAGGAGGCAGTGGCGGAGATGCTTGCTCAGCCGGTGAGGAGCAGAAGGCGGCGACGGCGCAGGGGTGTATTAGGATGAAGAGGATGCAGTGCAGTGGACTCGAGACGACAGCGCGGCAGGGGAAGGACGCATTCGTCTCGGCCTCTTTCTCGTGCACCGTTGTTGCCTCCCCTCCCTTCCCAAGCACCGTCGCTTCTCATCCAAGGTACCGCCGCCTCCTTCCCTCCCGGTGCCTTCTCCTGTCCCTGATGCCGCCCTCTCCCCACTACCTCCCCGTGCCGCCGCCTCCTACGCCCTCATCTTCATGCACGCCGTCGTTGCAACCAGCGGACTGAGTGCCAAAGGGGGGTCGGGATCACTGAGGCATGAAGCGAATACTAGACGGATGCAGGTGGTGAGAAGCGGCACGAGACATGAAGGAGTGGGATAGCGACGAATTTCGGTGTGTGTATGTGAAAAAGTGGTGCGTTGATGGTTTGGGTGATTGCATAAAAAGTAGGGGCATAGATGCGTTCACGAGTCACCGGGGTGGTGAGGCAAGACATTGTCGCTGTCACGTTGAGTTCACATGTTGGTGCGTCTCAATTAGGAATTTGGGAGGGGTGAAACATACCAACCACGCGTATAGGAGAAAGGACATCGTTCCGCTGCACGGGAGTAAATTCCTCCTTTTATTAATTAAGATAAGATACTTGTCTGACCGCTTTGATCGATCGATCTCGATGCCGTCGTCGACCATGGGAACTAGTCCATCTCGCAACTTAATTCTGACGTGGAACCATGCAATTGCTGACATGGTGTTCGAGTGCGTCATTTCTCCTGGGCCTCCAGGCCCTTCAGACTTGTCTGACTGCTACTCGACTGATACATCGATGCTGGATCAGGAGTTCTAGTCCAAATCTGCAAGTAACTTAATTCTGAATTGGAGTATTTCAGGGACCAATACCATGTCCATGCAGATTACTAGTTCTTGTCTGATCAGGAGAACGGTGACTGACTGGTTAGTTATGCTACTATTGCTGATGGAACGGAAGGCCAAAATTAAGCAAAGTATACTGACAGCCAGGCCCACTGGTGAACGAAACCCACATGTCAGAGACTGTGACCAGAAACGCAAGTACATACAGAGGCGTGGACCTGGTTAATCAACGTGCTTTTTTCGTCAGTGGAGAATTTTTTTGGCAGAAATGTATACTGTTTTTTCTTCTGAAGAGAACAAAAAATGGGATGACTCACCCGGTTCGTTTCACAGTAGAGTACAAAAAAGGGGATAACTCACCTGGTTCGTTTCATAGAAGATTAGACCTGTTCAAACACACCACTGGGTCGGGTCTGAAAAGACCGGCATAGAACAGGCGGGCTGAGCCCAGCCCGAAAAATGATTTTCTTAATAAAATTTTTACCTATATTTCTTTCTGAAATAAAAGTAATATTTAATTCATTTCAAGAATAAAAAATAGTTTTATTATTTAAATTGCATTCAGCAGATTTTTCTGGCTTTTGAGCCAAAAAACCAAGTCCTGAGCCTGGGCCGGGCTGGGCCGGGCCGGACCACCCGTGGACAGGTCCAGAGAGTAGAGCAGTGAGTGCTAACTTCCTCCTCCCTTCCTTTTCACTTCCCTCCCCTTTCCTTCTCACTCTACATTTCTGCAGTTGTGAAACTTCTCCCCCTCGTTTAGCCAGCCATCCCCTCACTTGACTCTCTGGCTCTGCACATAAAAAAAAATATACAGAAACAAGAGAGGAGAGGAGAGGAGAGGAGGCCTGTCTCTCTGTCTGTCCATATGGGGAACTGCGCGAGCGCCATAGATTCCCTCATCCAGCGGGGCAACAAGGCGGCCAGCCCTGGTAATCAATTCGACAACCGCTCGCTCATCGTTTCTTTTCCCATGTAGTAATTTTTTTTAAGAAAAAGTTTCAATCTTTGGGTTTCTGAGGCCTCCATTGTTTAAGAAATTCATGTGATGAACTGGTGGTTTTGATTACATGCGGTGGGGGAAGTTTTTTTTTTCCCCTTCTTTTCTGACCCCTCTTTTAACTTTCGTTTCGATTTATCTTTTAGGGAACTTCCATTTCGATTTAAGAATGTCCGCCTTGCGCATTCTTTGATAATCCTTACTTTATGTACTCCCTATATATGTTGTTAATTCACGGGGATGAGAATTTGATCGTTCTGGTTGGATACAGTCGGCGAACTCATGCCCTGTCACACTACATCATAAGGACGGCTTTTAACTTGGCAAAAAAAAAAAATGGGTTATAGTCCAACTTGGTCTAGTACTAATCCTGTCCCTTCCATTCTTGACTTGGTACGCGAGTTTGATCCCTTCTTTCACGATACTCTCTGGAATAGCAGCTCCTCTCTCTTGATGTTGCGCAACAACCAACCAATTAGACAGGTTGATTCGGTAGTATACAAGAACAACCGAACCAAATAGTAGCTCCTCTCCTGTACGGATCACGCCGTTCAAAAGAAGAAGATGGATCAAGAGTCCAAGACGATCAGCCCGTGAGTTTAGAGGTGCAATCGGATTGTATACGAGTGGATATCTATTTTTGTCTTAAAGTCGGATACGGATAGTGTTAGATACCCATTTCTTCATCTCGTATTCGGTCCGCGAGCTTTTAGTCAGTCGGTCGAAGAGAAATTATCCGTTTCTTTTGCAACCCTACACAGGATATTGGACAATAGGAGTGTAATCAGAGCGAATACGGATAGACTAATTGCTGGGATGTCGAAAGAAAAACACTCAGTATCCCCTGTCTACTCAGATGCAGCAACCGACCTATCTGTTATCTTGTTTCTAAGTAAAGTCACAACAGACTTTCCTCGTACCACCTGATATATGGACACATACGGACAAATATGACTCATCCTGTATCATATTCTGTATTTTTCCTCGGAGTTGAGTCAGACACGGATAGTGTCGGATACCTATTTTTTCTTACCGTATTTGCTCCATAAACATTGGGTCGATTGGGAATTATCCGCATTGTTGGCATCTTCGTGAGTTGATTCAAAACAGAAGCAATCCACGCAACACCAGGTAATTTCCAGAGGGAAATCACAACGACATGCACTCGCACGTGGCCGCCGAACTTGGCGATTTTTCTGGAATTATATTACACTCAAACAAAATCGATCTAAGATACAATGGCCATCGGCCTTGGTTTTTATTTAGGCGTCACACACACGCGCATGCGCCACGAGCTTATAGATTACGAGTCGCCAACTTTGTTTCTCTCCCTCAGTGGCCAGCCACACCTCCCTTTCTCTTGGCCATTGCTTTCTTGTTCTTTTCTTCTTCCTGCAAAACCGTGGTAATTTGAGAATTAACACGTGGCCGTGTCTCATAGAAACAAACCGTAGGGGTAGTAGCACTTGAGGCCATACCAATACTTCACCAATATATATAGTGGGCCAAGTGATGTATGTAGTTCCACTGAAATCTTACACCAATATCCTGTCCCTTCGATTCTTGGCATAATTCTTGCTCTTGCAATTAATTTTGTTGATTGCTGCCGATTGCAGAACTTTTCAGTAGATGAAAGTACCAATCTTTTCCTAAACAACCCGATCTTTCTACAAATTACTTGGCATATGGCTTCATTGCACTGGCCCGTTCTGTTACTAGAAACTCCAAGTACAACTTTTTCCCCATTCACTGAATCATATTTTGAAGTTTCAACCGTGAACTCAACTATATGATAAAATCCATTTTCCAACCTTAAATCTCACTGAACTAGCCCTATATATTACTCCAACATCAAATGCATAGGTCAATTACTAGATTAACATGCATATGAAACTGCTGGTTTCTATCCAAGTAATTCAAGACTTCAATTTTTCTAATGCCTATGTAGGAATTTCTGCATCAAAGAGGACTACTAGCTCCACCACCACCGGGACGCTGTCAACGAATAGTACCAGTACCTTCATGCCATCCACAGTTAGTGGTGTTAGCATCGATGATGCTTATCCGGAGGGCGAGATTCTTGAATCTCCAAACCTCAGGATCTTCACCTTTGCGGAATTGAAGATTGCCACAAAGAATTTCAGGCCTGAGACAGTGCTTGGGGAGGGCGGATTCGGGAAGGTTTACAAGGGATGGGTTGATGAGAAGACCATGAACCCATCAAAGAATTTCGCCGGCATGGTTGTTGCCGTCAAGAAGCTCAACCCTGAGAGTGTGCAGGGAATGGAGCAATGGCAGGTGATTGTGATGTTGAGAAATTGGTTATCTAGATTTTTTTTTTGTTAATGTCACTATAAATTGCATTGGTTAAATAAAAGGTGCTTTCCATTCTCAGGTAGATTTGAGTTTTGCTGCAATCAGGGTACTAGGGAAGTGAATATTCACAAATAGGTTCAGTTTTCGATTAGAAAATCATTGATAGTGCTGCCTTGTAGTTTGGAGTTGCTCAAGTTGTAATTGCCACATTTGCATGCTCCTGGCAAAGTGGAGCTTGCTGGTCGTTTGCATTACTTGCCATGACCTGTAAATCTTGCACTGTTTTTGCCTTATCTATACTTTGTTAACTCATCTTGTGTTTGTTCGATTCATGGAAGAACCAGCCTGAAAAATCCCTCATGGCTCTAGTTATTTCCCTCCTACTTTATTTAGATTCAGGATGCTCAAGTTGCTTGTTTTTAGTGCATACTCCAATACTGCTTTCTGACTAGTTGTTGCGCACTTCATATATATATGGTCTTCTCTACAAGTACTATTTATCAGCAGATAGGATTATGTATCTAGGTTGTGGCTACCTATCTTTTGCTGATGTCGGAAGTAGTACCACTTTCTAAGATTTGCTGTTATGCGTGTGTCTCATGAGGAATTATTTCTTTCCCATGCAGTCTGAAGTTAATTTCCTCGGGAGGATTTCACACCCCAACCTTGTCAAACTCTTAGGCTATTCCATGGATGACAATGAGCTTCTACTCGTGTATGAGTTCATGGCAAAGGGGAGCTTGGAGAACCACCTCTTCCGAAGTGAGTCTTTTGGCAGATGACCTTTTTCTAATGATCATATCTGAAACAGTTCTCTTTTTGTCAGTTTGTTTTTCTTTTTATGCCAACTTCGTCTGCAGTAGCACACTTTGTAGATGTTGGTGCAATTGCAACATCATTTTCATCACATATTATATATCGAGCACCATAGTCCATACTCCATAGTGCTATACAACTAATGACAGTAGCACTTTTTGAGGACATCAGCATCAATGAGATTGTCTGGACCTAGACAAATTCTTGTTGCTGCTGCCTTCCATTATTCTTACCAAGTAAATTTGCCATAGAAGATGAAAAGTAGGGCTCCTCTTTGTTTTGCTGTACTTTTTGCTGGGCTATCAAGGGAATTTACCTAAGTTTTGGTACTAATCCGTCCACATCATCAGGAGGGGCAGTTTACGAGCCACTGCCTTGGAGCCTCAGGCTGAAGATTCTCATCGGTGCAGCTCGTGGCCTCGCCTTCCTTCATTCATCCGAAAGACAAGTTATCTACAGGGACTTCAAGGCTTCCAACATATTATTAGACTCGGTATATATTCTTTCGAGGACTGTTAAATGCTAATAAGAAACTCTCTTGTCTGAATAATACTCTAACCAGCCTGCAACTATGTCATGCTCAGCACTTCAATGCAAAGCTCTCAGATTTTGGATTAGCCAAGCATGGCCCAGATGATGGAGAGTCTCATGTGACAACACGAGTCATGGGCACGTATGGCTATGCAGCTCCAGAGTATGTCTCTACCGGTATGTTTATCAGTTAATCCCTTATCCTTGGACAGTCTGCAATAGCGTCTGTTCATAGCACTAAATACTGATTGAGTATATCTTTCATGCAATGCTAGGCCACCTGTATGTGAAGAGTGACGTGTATGGCTTCGGCGTTGTGCTGCTTGAGATGCTCTCCGGCCTGAGGGCACTGGACCCGAGTCGCCCCAGTGAGAAGCTGAACTTGGTGGGCTGGGCAAAGCCGTTACTGGCTGACCGGAGGAGGCTGAGCCAGCTGATGGATGGTCGGCTTGAGGGGCAGTACCATTCCAGAGGAGCCTTCCACGCTGCTCAGCTCACTCTCAAGTGCCTCTGTGGTGACCCCAAGAGCCGTCCATCCATGAAGGAAGTCGTCGAGGCACTGGAGCAGATCGAGGCGATGAAGAGCAAGTCAAGGAAGCCTAGAAACAGCTCCTCGCTGGTGCGCGGCCAGGGGCATTCACCAAGGAACGACAGTGCTAGGACGAGCTCTAGGGGCAGGTGATCACGAGGATAGGATGAACTGATATTGATGTGGAGAATGTGAAGTTAGCTCACAATTTTTGTCGTCATGACGAAGTTTGAACCGATCATGATGATCAATGTAACAGTGTAGCAGTATACGAAGGGATGCCATACTCATATGCATAAATTCAATGATTTTTCCACTGAAGTACCTTGGGTTGAACTGCGTCAGATTGCACTGAGAATAGCATTCAGTCATTGTCAGTTATGCCCTTTTTCGGTTAGACATGGTTCTGTACAAGCGCTGAAGTTCTATGTTCAGCTCTGAAGAAAGTAAACATTTGAACCATTACCAGAAAGATCTTACTAATCTTGCTTCATAAAACATTTCCGGCAGGATATTTTTTGTTGTTGTGGTCAAGATTGCTAGTTGCTGAAAATCATGAGACAGAAAGTGATGGTGGATTTTTACTTGCTTGCTGTTACAGATCACTCCTGGATGAAGCTATAATAATCTAGAATACTCCAAATCAAATCAATGTGGGCTCTCTTTTCCTTTACTTTTTTTTTTTGTTCCTAGTGGGAATCCCACTAACAAAGCCAATCTAGAGTGCTTTACATTATCAAGCAAGAACTTGTAGTGGGAATGGGGAAATTAGAAATGATTTCAAGGCACTTAGAGGATCAAACGGTGCTTTGATGCCGTAGGGTTTAGGGCTCCAATTCTACACGTTCCACTGGGGAAAAGGCTGGTCAAAAAAGCTGTAACTTGGTTGGAACTGAGCCTACCTGTATATGTCATCACCGCAAAGGAGGTACGTTCCAAGTCGATTTCTACTTGTGTGCTGCTTATCTGGTAAGGCAAAACTTTGCATATATGCCATCTAATGCCATGTTTAATAATTGTAGGGAAAATAAGTACGTGTATTTTCCCTTCTTTTTGAATCTTGGGGAATTAGTTGCATCAAATGGCCGTGGCTACACCAAAATGTATACAGCTTGACAGGGGAAAAAAACTGAGGAAGCAAAATGCCCATTCCTCTCCCTGTTTTTATCATAAAATTCAGTAAATCAAGAGTGTAGATTGAGGAGGGGGGAAAAGAGTTTTTACGATATTTTGTGTGCAAGTTCACTCTTACCATTGTTACAGGATAGTTTGGTCTACCTTAGCTACGGGGTTTTTGCATTGAAAATTTGAGATGCACACATTGGAATTGCCCTGTCTCCTTATTAGCTTTTCAGAAAACACTGGTGTTTGGTTGTCAGATGGTTTTTGTTAGAGATGTATATGTACATGTGTTATTCCCCATTGTTATAAGGGGTTCTTTGCATATTTACCATATGTATTTGTGTATATATACTGGCCCATTGGCCTCATATTGAACACAAGCGATATTCATCACATGGTATCAGAGCGAACCTAGGGTTCCGTCGCTTCGCTTGTCGCCACCGCATCGTCTCCCGGTGGTTCTTCTCCCTCTGCCGCTGCTTCTTCCGCAGTCGCCGCGACTGCTCGACGATCGCCGTCGTCTCCTCGGCTTGAGTCGGCCACCACTGCCGCTCGTCCACCACGGGCGCTTGGGGTGCGCTCGGGCCGCTGTCGTCGCTCTCCCGACGCCGCTGTCGTCGTCCGCTTCACCCGCCCGCTCCACCGCCGCCGGCGCCACCTGACGCCTTCACCCGCCGCGCCGCCGTCGTCTACGTCACCGTCGTCACCTCGGCCGCCGGCCGCTCTCCACCCGTGCCGCCGTCGCTCGGGGGAAGGCCACCGCCTGCCGCTAGAAGGGGGAGGCCGCCGCCGCCCGCCGCGCGGGCGCCACCGCCGCCGGTCACCGTGCCGCCTGCCGCTAGAAGGGGGAGGGGCCGCCGCTGCCACCGTCGCGCCAGGCGCCGCCGCTGCCGGGTCACCAGTGCCGCCGTCGCTTGGGGGGAGGGGGACGCTCCAACCGCCTGCTGCTCCGCCTGCCGCTAGAAGGGGGAGGGGCCGCCGCTGCCACCGCCTTGCTCCGGCCATCGCCGCCGCCAGTCGCCGCCCTTGCTCCAGAGGAAGCGCCGCCACCAGGGGGAAACCCTACCCGAGTGCTTGTTTGTGTTGACTGTGGGCCGTGCGACCCATAAGTAAGTCAGCTGAAAAAAAAACAAAAAAGGAAAAAAAAACAAAAAAAAACGTCGTTCTAACCGCCGCGCCGATCAGCGCCGCCTGTTAGACTTTGTTGCCTTGGTCGCCGCGCCGTACAGCGCCGCCTACCAATGGGTATCGTTTCCCTTCCTCGTTGCCCGGTGATCTTCGATGGTGTTAATTACACCGACTTCGTGTCTCACATGCGCATCCACATGCGTGGTCTTCGTCTCTGGGGCGTCCTCTCTGGCGATGTCACCTGTCCGCCTTGCCCTACATCTCCGACGGAGCCTACGCCTGTTGCGCTGCCCCCAACAGCCGACAAGGCTGCTGCTGAGACCGCTCGCCTTGCTGATGATGAGGCTATCTCTGCCTACCAGGAGGCTTTGGACTTCTACAAGGATCGCCTGACCGCCTACACTCAGTGGTACGACGATGACGCTCGGGCTGCTGCTGTCCTCATCGCCGATATCGGCCTCGTTCTCTTACGAGGTTGTGGGACTCTCATCGCTTTCGGATGTGGACTCACCTTCGTCAGCGCTACGAGCCCTCCGGTGATGCTCTCTACCTGTCCGTGGTCCGCCAGGAGCACTCTCTGCAGCAGGGTGATGCTACTGTTGACGCTTTTTACGCTCAGAGCTCTGCTGTCTGGCGTCAGTTGGACTCTCTCCGCACCGCCGGGCCGCCGCTCTGTCGATCTTTGCCTAGTTATGCGTCTTGACACGGAGTTTCAGCGGATCTACGAGTTCCTCACTCGCCTTCGTCCCGAGTTCGAGCAGCGGCGTGCCCAACTCCTTGCACGCCACCCTCGTGTCACTCTCCTGGAGGCCCTTACTGAGATACGAGCAGAGGAGACTCGCCTGAGTGGTGCTTGGCTGCCGCCCGCCCCTCCGTGCTCGCCGCCGCCCACTGCTGCACCGACGCTCCACGCGCAGCGACATCGCCTCTCTCGCGGCCGCCACGGTGGGCGTGGCCGCCCTCCATCCGGCGGTGGTCGTCCTCACTGCTCCTACTGCAATAAGGTCGGCCACATTGAGTCCCAGATGCAAGAAGCGGCGACATCTTTCTCGCCGTTCTTCTACTAGCGCGCATCGGTGCTTCTACATCGGCGCTGCATCGACTTCTTCAGCATTTCTCACCGAGCAGAGATAGCCGGACTTCGACGCCGCTGCCGCCGTGTTCTCCTCGGCGAGTTCGCAGCTCGCCATCGACTCTTCGCACCGAGACCACCACCCTACACGGTCGGTACCTCCGTGGATTCTTGATTACGGGCGTCTTTTCACATGACTCCGATTCTTCCACTCTGTCTTTCCTTACACCCTTGATTCTCCCGCGGTGTTCTTACTGGCGATGGTACATCTCTTTTCGTCTCAGTCGAGGACCTCTTAGCAACTCCTCTTTTCATGTTCCTTACATTGCTTATGTTCCTCGCCTTACCATGCGACTTCTTCTGCCGGGCGACATCGATCTTGGTTGTCGGGTCATTCTCGACTCGACTCTTGTTGTGTTCGGGACCGCCACACGGGAGCTCGGTTGGTTCGGCCTCGGCGCCTTGACTCACGGCGTCTCTGGGAGCTTGGTAGCTTCACCTTCCTTCATTGCTACCGTTGCGCGGCCTCTCGGCTTCTACCACTTCGCCTACCGGCTCTTTCCAGCGGTGGCATCACCGTCTTGGTCATCTGTGTGGATCTCGTCCGCCGTCTTTGGTTCGTCGTGGTCTTCGGGTGCATCTCGGAGATGTGTCTTTAGATTGTTAGGGCTGTAAGTTAGGTAAGCAGATTCACTTCCTTATCCTCATAGTGAGTCGGTGTCTCGGCGTCCTTTTGATCTTGTTCATTGGATGTTTGGGGTCCTGGCTCCTTCGTTTGAAAGGGGTCATCGATATTATATCATTTTATAGATGATTTTTCTCGTCACACTTGGATATATTTCATGTCTTCTCGTAGTGAGGTCTTATCTATCTATAAACAATTTGTCACTATGGTCCATACACAGTTCTCCACCCCTATTCGTGTCTTTCGCGCTGACTCCGCTGGCGAGTACCTCTCTCGTTACCTGCGCAGCTTCCTTACTGAGCAGGGTACTCTCGCTCAGTTCTCTTGTCCTGGTGCTCATGCTCAGAATGGTGTCGCTGAGCGCAAGCATCGTCATCTCCTTGAGACGGCTCGCAATCGATGATTGCCGCCTCTATTCCACCTCACTTTTGGGCCGAGGCTGTTTCCACTGCCACCTATCTCGTTAACATCCAGCCCTCTTCTGCTCTTCAGGGTGCGATTCCTGTTGAGCGTCTTTGTGGTCTTCTTCCTGACTACTCTGCCCTTCGTCTGTTTGGCTGCGTTTGCTATGTTCTCCTCGCCCCTCGAGAACGTACCAAACTAATCGCCGATCTGTTGAGTGTGTCTTTCGGGATCTGATCTTGAGCACAAGGGATATCGGTGCTGGGATCCTGTTGGTCGACGGATGCGGATTTCTCGGGATGTGACTTTCGACGAGTCTCGTCCCTTCTACCCACGTCCTACCTCTCCTTCGGCTTCCTCTGTGGAGTCTCTGTCCTTTTTGACCTTTCCAGATACACCTATATCTGTCTTACCCTCATCCACCCGTCCCACTGAGTCTCCATATATTCCTCCTGTGGCCTCTCCGCCGTTGTCACCGCCTGATTCGTCTTCTGCGGCTCCTCAGGCTCCTCCCACTACACTCGTCTACACTCGTCGACCTCGTTTTGAGGATCTTCCCGATGAGCCATCTTCTCCTGATGTTCTATCTTCTCATGATGATCCATCTTCCCCTGATGGGTTATCTTCTCCTCGCTACGCTCTCCGCAATCGCCAGTCGATTCGGCCTCCTGCTCGTTTTGGTTTTTCTGGTGCAGCTACTCTTGAGCCGATCTCCTATCGGGATGCTGTTACTCATCCTGAGTGGCAGCATGCTATGGCCGAGGAGATTGCTGCCCTCGAGCGTACTGGTACTTGGGATCTTGTTCCTTTTCCATCTCACTCTCGTCCCATCACGTGTAAGTGGGTCTATAAGATTAAGACTCGCTCTGATGGCTCTCTTGAGCGCTATAAGGCGCGTCTTGTTGCTCGTGGCTTCCAGTAGGAGCATGGTCGTGACTACGATGAGACTTTTGCTCCTGTGGCTCACATGACCACTGTCCGCACTCTTCTTGCGGTGGCGTCTGTTCGCCACTGGTCTGTTTCTCAGCTTGATGTCAAGAATGCCTTTCTCAATGGCGAGTTGCGTGAGGAGGTCTACATGCTTCCGCCACCTGTGTATTCTGTTCCTGAGGGCATGGTCTGTCGTCTTCGTCGTTCTCTCTATGGCCTTAAGCAAGCCCCTAGTGCTTGGTTTGAGCGCTTCTCCTCTGTGGTCACTACTGCTGGCTTTTCAGCTAGTGATCATGATCCTGCGCTCTTTGTCCACACTTCGTCTCGTGGTCGGACTCTTCTTCTTCTGTATGTTGATGACATGATCATTACCGGCGATGATTCTGAGTATATTGCCTTTGTCAAGGCTCGTCTTAGTGAGCAGTTTCTTATGTCGGATCTTGGTCCTCTTCGTTACTTCCTTGGGATTGAGGTTACTTCCACTCCAGATGGTTTCTTTATGTCCCAAGAGAAGTATATTCAGGATCTTCTTGATCGTGCCTCTCTCACTGATCAGCGTACTGTTGAGATTCCCATGGAGCTCAATGTTCACCTCCGACTCTCTGATGGCGAGCCTCTTTCTGATCCGACTCGCTATCGTTATCTTGTTGGGAGTCTTGTCTATCTTGCTGCTACTCGTCCAGATATCACTTATCCAGTCCACATTCTGAGTCAGTTCGTATCTGCTCCCACTTAGGTCCACTACAGCCACCTTCTTCGAGTTCTGCGATACCTTCGTGGAACTATCTCTCGCTGTCTTTTCTTTCCAAACTCTAGCTCGTTCTGACTTGAGCTTATTCGGATGCTACTTGGGCGGCGATCCTCCGATCGCGGTCTATCTCGCTTCTTGTGTTTTTCTTGGTGGTTCTCTCATTGCACGGAAGACGAAGAAACAGATCGCAGTGTCCGCTCGAGTGCAGAGGCCGAGTTGCGCGTTATGGCTCTCTTGGATGCAGAGCTTACTTGGCTACGGTGGTTACTTGAGGATTTTGGTGTTTCGTCACTACAGACTCCTCTCTTGTCCGACAATGCAGTGCTATCGGTGTTGCGAGACCGTGAAGCATGAGCTACCAAGCATATTGGTGTTGATGCTTCTTTCATGCGGTCTTGTGTGCATGACCAGGTGATTGCTCTTCAGTATGTACCTTCAGAGCTTCAGATAGCGGATTTCTTTACGAAGGCCCAGACTCGCGCACAGCACGGTTTCTACCTCTCCAAACTCAGTGTTGTTGATCCACCATGAGTTTGAGGGGGGGTGTTAGAGATGTATATGTACATGTATTATTCCCCATTGTTATAAGGGTTTCTTTGCATATTCACCATATGTATTTGTGTATATATACTGGCCCATTGGCCTCATATTGAACACAAGCGATATTCATCACAGTTTTCAGGGGTGTAATATGCAGGAAAATAAAAAAATTATGGAAAAACAAAATACCTCTAAATGTTAAAGTCTTTTATGTGGCGGTGCTATCATAACAGAGTTCAAACTTGAGATCAACTTTAAAAAAAAGGGTTGGAAAGGGGATGTGAATTGTGTTTTATGTGGCTCTGAAGAAAGTATTGATCGTGTTCTGTTCTCTTGTATTTTAGCAAAGTTTTTTTTTGGCTATGTATGAAAAAGGTGCTAAGCTGGGAGCGTATATCAAGATCTTTAGAAGATTTTCAACTGAATTGGTTGAAGAGGAGGAGAGCTAATGATTACACAGTTGCTTTGTTTAATTTTGCAGTTTTTGCTTGGAATCTCTAAAAATTTAGAAACAGAATGACGCTTGAGAAGAATTTTCCTAAACAACCACCAGAAGTGATTTTTAAATTCCTGTTTTGTTTGCAGCATTGGGCTGTTCTCATCAAAGGGGCTGATCGTAGTAAACTGGATTGTTTCTTAGCGGCAGTCGAAGCTTGGACTAACGTCTTTTGTGCTTTTGGATAAGTCTGATTCTCCTTCTATAATAGTCTATTTTGAGTTGTGTTCAAGATACTGCGATCCCTGCATTGTGAGTTGGTGTTCCCAGCTTTTTTGCTTACCCTTTGTAAGAACCTTTTATATGCTTTCTATAAAAAAAGCTGAGTATCCCCTTGTAAAAAAAAAAGCTAACCATCCATGAATCTCCAAATTAAAAGAAAAATGTTCATCATCCCTTCGGTGTACCACAAGTGGACGTCACTTTTTTTTATGCCAGAACCGTAATCCCGACCATTGTTCCTTCATTCCCGTTGTGATCTGAAAAAAAAGCACAACGGAAAAAAGATTACACCACCCAGCTCTCGTCCCCCAAACAACCATCACCAAAAAAAAAGAAAAAAGAAAAAAAAAGGGGAAATCCAATCCCCACCCCTCCACTCCTCCATCCATGGCGTTCCCCTCGTCATCGTCCTCCTCCTCCTCCTCGTCGGCGGTGGCAGCGTGTCCCAGAAGCCTCCTCTCCCTGTGGAGGTGGCGCTCCGGCCTTCTTGCCCTCCTCCTCACCCTCCTCACCTTCCTTTCCTTCCAGGTGCACATCCCATTCTCACTCACTCGCCACTTCCCCACCGAATGGCAAAATGTTAGTTACGTAACACGAAGCCACAGAATTAGGGATTCCGTCCTTCTCACTGTTCCTCCCGCTTCAATTCCGCTGGTTGTGATCCATGTCCCCTCTGTTAGATCGGCGGTGTCCCTATGGCTCTTCTCCCATCACCAAACGTAAGAACCATTACAAACAACGCTCTTCATTCCGATGCGCTTAAAGGTTCTAACTTCGATGCTATCATCTTGGGGTCTTGAATTGCCAACAGCGAGGTCTGGGAGCGCCAGGTGCCGCAATTTCTGAGTTATCGACTTCTCGTGCCGTGAATAATTGAACCATGTTTCTTGTCAAGTTACCAAATGTGCGTTCTGTTTGCTCTGCAGGATGCAGATAACGTCGATAAGACTGTTGCGTACACGGACCAGGATGGCCGGATCAAGCTGTTCAAAGTTACCGCCAGAGAATTCGCGTCATCCTCTATCTGGGAGAACCCTTTATTGCTGAAAGATAGCCAGCCGGTTGCTGGAATTGTATGTCGTGAACAGAAATGTGTTGGTTTATGCGGACAAGTTGGCGCACTGTTTTAGTTTATAACCCTCACTCGTTTTTTCTTCTGCTGTTTTAATAGCAAGAGCCTGCCGAGGAGCAGCTACTAGCCACTGGATCAGAAGCCACCAATGTTTCAAGTGCAGGAATTTCGGCAACCAAAAGAACCGATCCAGTAAAATTAAAGCGTGAGGTAAATATTTATTTGTCTTATATATTGATTCCGGAAGATGATGGATATCCATCTATATGTTACAAAAGTTTATGGTTCACTCCCGAATTTGTTAACTATTCAATATCGTGGATTTGCTATAACTTCACGGTTCCTGCAGGTATTTCGGCGTAGAAGAAAGGAGCAGCGGATTCAGGAGTTTCTTCATATGGACAAAGAGGTCGAACTCCACATGCGAAACGCGGCCACAAACATCTCGAGGAACTTTGATAATAAAGTAAGAGCTAGCTACAACATATGGAGGCAGGAGTTCCACCATACCAATACAGACTCCACACTGAGGCTCATGAAAGATCAGATAATAATGGCCAAGGTGTACGCCACGATTGCACGTTCCCAGAAGGAGCCTGACCTGTATGCGTCGCTCATGAAGTGCATACAAGAAAGCCAATCAGCTATTGGGGATGCACATATGGATAGTGCACTAGATTCAAGGTACTTCATCTTACACCTTTGAAGACCTCTCAGTTCAGTTCCTTGCTTGCATTAGCGTTAAAGTATGAATTATTTATCACCCTCATTTCTTGTGCAGTGCTTTAGACAGGGCAAAAGCAATGGGACATGTCTTGTCTTCAGCTAGAGATGTTATGTACAACTCTGGTGACGTATCGAGAAGATTGCGTGTTATGCTGCAGTCTACAGAACTAAATATCGATACAGTGAAGAAGCAGAACACATTCCTAGTTCAGCATGCTGCAAAGACGGTCCCCATGCCCTTGCACTGCCTGCATATGCAGCTGATGACCGATTATTATTTTCATGATGCTGTGATCCAGGAGCATCTTCGTGATGCTTCTTTGAAGGAAGAAGAAGATAAAGCAAAGCTTGAGGATCGGTCACTCTACCACTATGCTATATTTTCTGATAATGTCCTTGCGGCCTCAGTAGTTGTCCGATCTACTGTGACAAATGCCAAGGAACCAGAGAAGCATGTGTTCCACATCGTCACTGATAGACTTAATTTTGCAGCTATGAAGATGTGGTTTATCAGTCATCCTCCTCAACCTGCTACTGTCCATGTGGATAACATTGACAATTTCAAGTGGCTCAATTCGTCGTACTGTTCGGTTCTACGGCAACTTGAGTCAGCTCGGCTCAAAGAGTATTACTTCAAAGCACATGATCCATCATCACTCTCTGATGGAAATGAGAATCTGAAGTACAGGAACCCCAAATATTTGTCTATTCTCAACCATCTAAGGTTCTACATGCCAGAAATACACCCCAAGCTTGACAAGATATTGTTCCTTGATGATGATGTTGTTGTACAGAAGAATTTGACACCCCTTTGGGATGTTGATCTCAAAGGGATGGTAAATGGTGCAGTTGAAACCTGCAAAGAAAGTTTCCATCGCTTTGACACTTATCTCAACTTTTCACACCCAAAGATTTCAGAGAACTTTGATCCACATGCTTGTGGGTGGGCTTTTGGAATGAACATGTTTGACCTGAAGGAGTGGAAGAAACGAAACATCACCGGAATATACCATTATTGGCAAGATTTGGTAAGTAGTGGAACAAGCAAACTGTTGTTGATTATATTGTTGAACTACATTTATCCCACCATGTATCTTCTGTCTATGATGGTCATGCTACAATAATAGCTGATAAGTAATTTATGTTGGTTCCATTTACTAAGAGAAGGTCTATTTACAGAATGAGGATCGCAAGCTGTGGAAGCTGGGTACATTACCTCCAGGACTAATTACTTTCTACAACCTGACATACCCGTTGAATCGCACTTGGCATGTCTTGGGCCTTGGCTATGATCCAGCTGTTGACATTGCCGAGATTGAAAATGCAGCAGTAGTTCATTACAACGGGAATTACAAGCCTTGGTTGGACCTTGCCATTTCAAAGTACAAGCCCTACTGGTCCAAGTATGTAGATCTTGACAACTCACATGTTCGGCACTGCTATTCGAGCAAACAATGACATATGTAACTCTTCATCCAGTTTTGTTGTTTTTTGGAGCACAAGTTATTCACTAGTAGGGAGTTAGGCAGAGTAGCGGTATGTCTTACATAGTTCAGCCTTCATAATCTTGTCATTCTTACGCTCAATAATCTAGATATTCCTCCTGTATCAGTTGTGTGCACAGTGCTTTATATATCGTAAAATAGTAAATATTTATGTTGTATGAATTGAGAAAAGAGTAAACCTTCAGGCTAATAAAGAAGCTGTTCAACACTTTGCGTCCTTCCATATGAATTACGGTCCCAATAAGAGTGGATTATGCATGCTTAAGAATGTGGAAATAAATGGAAGCAAAACAAAGTTCTCAATCTTAGAACCATGCTAAAAGCCTAGAACAAAAGGCACCAATGAAATTTAAATTAAGCCCTAGGGAAGCTGCGACTCATCACTCATCTCTCTCGGTTGGATGCTGCTTCATTCAGGAATGGGTTGTCTGAAATAAAGTGATGATGAACATATGTTGTTGTCCTTATATATAACCAAAACTGCCGTCGCAAATGATGATGTGTATAAAATGGACCATACAGTACCAGTTGATAAAGTTTACAACACCCAGAAAAGAGGCAAATATATTATGGACTTCAATGATCAATTTAGAGGAAACAGGATAGTCCGTATATGGTAATGGTTGTTCATACGATCGTACATCACTTCATCACTGAGTACCGGGGTACGTATCTCTGATAGCATGCATCTCGGCAGCCGCGTCACTCATTAACAGCCGCTCTATGGGCAGTTGCATTGAACATAAGACCTCAAGCTGGATGATGGCAGCCAAACATTCCTTGGTTCTTGTTATATGTCTTGTATCACTGCTATTGTTTGTGTGGAGACTATGTGGTATGGTCCTAATCTAGATGTTGAACAATTGACATGGTTGTCGAGTAGTTTCGAGAGCGAACTCCAAGTTTTGCAAAATTGTCGGCCTGCTGTCAGGTAGCCGACGGTCTAACTGGTCAGACCAGCGGTGCAAGGGTTTGCCAAATGGGCACCAAACATGTGTGAAAGTGTTTAGAGATGTGTTTGCACCAAATGCTATTGAAAATGAAGACTGGACGCAAAACTAGATAGGATTTTGCCAAAAATTTCAAAGACGGGTGTTTGCTGAAATGGAAAGCGGTCTATCCGACCGCTGGTTGGCGGTTTTACCCGTCCCCTGTTATCGGAGAGTGCGGTCAGACAGGGCGGGGGTTGGCAATCTGATCGGCCAGGGTGAGTTCAGGCACAGTGGGTGTGTTGAACTTTGGGAATTGGCCAAAGTTATATGATTCAGTGTATATGTGTTGCATGATGCATATTTTAGCTAACGTGGGTTGTGAAGAACTTGTGTTCAGAATCGATTTCTTGGTCTATTGTTGTGCAGAAAAGTTTGGAGTTAACTACGGTCAACGGTAAGGATGATCGAGACTAAGCTAGGAGAACTGAGGTCGATCGGGGATATCGGGTGAAGTGGTTGGACTCAAGCAAGACGTAAGATGGATAAGAACGATCGAACGGGAAGTTCGGTGCAACGTGTTGCATCAAGTGACTTAGGGCCGGTGCAAGTGCCAAGGTGGTCCGGTGGGAGCCAGATAGGAGAGACTTGCCGGGATGAAGAATTGATGAACCTGCGCGTGGTTAAGCATGGAAGTGTTTCACGGTGATTGGATTCGATCACGGAGAATAATTGAAAATGAGTATTTTTGGTATCTTCACCAGAATACCGAGTTGGTGACTTTGAAAAAACCATGGCATAAGACGGCGCAAAGGATAAACAGTTTAGGTCATGAGAATGATAAGATCATGAAGAGACAGATTCGAGAGACCGGATCGTCATACGGATTGAGAAGCGTATGTGAGTTTAGATCCGTTTGTGTATAGGCTTAACAGGTGTCTGTTAGTGCTTTCTCTCTAGATCTAGCCTTTACTGTCTAAGGGTTGGTGCAAGATTTGCACAACCAAGACTTGGAAATCTTAATTTGATATTTGGTGAAAGTGAAGAGAATAGAGGAGGCTATGGTTTGAGAGAGATGTATTGAGAGAAGAATTGTGATATTGGATGCTCATGAGTGAGCTTTTGTTCTCCATGGTGAAGTGGCTGTAAACATACAATTCTTCAATATCAATCCAATCAATTGGTGCAAAGATGAGTTATCTCTTGTTCTTGCGCTTTCTTTTATGATTTCGTGCTGACTCTGCTGGCGAGTACCTATTTGCTGCTTTGTGTCGCTTTCTCGCTGAGTAAGGTACTCTTCCCCAATATTCTTATCCTAGTGCTTACGCTCAAAACGATGTCTCTAAGCGTAAGCATCATCACTTGCTTGAGATAGCTCGCGTTTTCATGCTTGCCTCTTCTGTTCCACTTCACTTCTAGATGAAGGCTAACTCCACTGTTGTTTTTCTCATCAACATGCAGTCTTCTATTACTTTTCAGGGTTCTATTCCTGTCGAGCGTCTCTATGGTCGAGCTTAAGAATACAGTCACCTTCGTAGTTTCAGCTGTGTCTGTTTCGTCCTTCTTTCACCTCGTGAGCACAACAAGCCATCTACTCTGTCAGTTGAGTACGTTTTTCTTAGTGACAGTCTTAAGTATAAGGGTTATCGTTGCAACGACCCTGTTGCTCGTAGGATGAGGATCTTTTGGGATGTCACTTTCAACGAGTTTCGACCTTACTACTCTTGTTCCCTCACTGTTAGCCCAGATTCTCTTATTGAGTCGATCTCTTTTCTGACTTTTCCTGACTCTCAACCTTCCACTACTGTTTGGCTTCATCCTCCACCTTCTTTGCCTCCCCCTCCTCCGTCTCCACTTGTTCCCTCTCTGCTAGGGTTTCTTTCCCGCTCTTTTGTTGAGATTCTACTCTTTCCTCTGCACTATTCTCGTCGTCCTCGGCTAACTCCTTTTCCAGTTGAGCCTCCATCTTTGTTAGGCCCTATTTCCAGCTCTTCTTCTTCGTCCTTGCTGGGTCCAGCTCCGTCTTTTTCTCCTAGATATGATCTTCGTGATCGTCACACTATCAGGCCTCCTGAGCGCAACAGCTGCTCTTTCTGATCCTACAATCTACTGTGAGGCTGCTACAATCTATGGACATCACTTGCAATCTGCTACAATTTGTCAAAGAAGTAAGGAATTGCCATTCTTGCTCATTGTTTGCCTCAAACTTATTCCCATCCAGAGCAAACCATCGAAGACACTGCAATGTGCTCAACTCTGAAGGAAAAACCCCACTGAACTCGTTATTTGGAACGTCAAAACGCTGGAGCCTGGAGAGATTAGTTTGTGTCAGAGGAACAACTCCAGTGAATTGGTTAAATCCAAACCCAAACTGTTGCATGCTCGGAAGGCTTCTCCCCAGATCAGCTGGCAGACGGCCGTGCAGCTTGTTGTCGGCCACATAAAATGCGTACAGAGATGATAGATGTACGGCGAAAGAGGAAGCAAACCTGAGAGATTATTTAGGGACAGCTGAAGGAACCTGAGATGTGGGTTGTTCCCAATGCCTGCGGGCATCGATCCCTCGAGATGGTTAGCTGCCAGGGACAGTTGGATCAGTCGGGAGAGGTTCCCAAGCGACGGCGGGATGGTTCCGGTGATGCTGTTGTTGTATAGCTCTAGAACACTTAGCAGCGGCATGTCGCCGATCTCAGAAGGTATGCTTCCATGCAACCCCTTGTCAGCAATTAACATCCTCCTGAGACTGGTGCAGCGGCTGATGTTGCTTGGGCTTGCGCCGGTGAGCAAATTGCCTCGCAGGCCTCGACCGGTGTCTCCGGCTGCACCCAGCTGCAGTGGTTGGCGCTCTGGTTCCAGGAGGCCAGCACCCCGGAATGGCGGGAAATCTTTGCCTTGAAGGCTACAAGAGCTTTCTCGTCGTCGTCGTACGCAGTTGCACGCCTTCCGGTTGCTGCTGACTGCTGTAGTGGAAAGCAGGAGAAGCACAAGACACCTGATCATCCTGATGAGGCTCCCCGGCCGCCGCCGCCCGCCCGCGCATGGTTAATTTGTTGCCTTGGGTTAGTTGCTCGCGTACTTCCTCTTCTTATCCTCTCTGCTTGCTTTTGGTAGAAATCATAGGATAACTGGGTTAACCAGCTACAAGATCTGTCTTTTTAATACGAAATTTCCAGGAGGAAGACTGCAAGCCTTTCCCCAAATCGAAGTGTACAAATCGCGTAATTAAGTACTCTTGTTAGTGATCGAGTTTGGCTAATCTTGGACCAGCAGGACATCTCTGTCGCTAGACCAAAACGTGCTGGACGACCGTGACACGCAGCTGTTGTCAAATCTTGTGTTTCACCAAGCAACAGCTCGGGCAAATTGGTTTTGAGTGACAGGAATCGAAAGACTTGCCACCATGTCAGCTTGTTCTCTGCTATGCCCAAGTGATCGCAGAGATGATAGGTTGTACCGTGTACGACAAACGGCCAAACTAGTAGTAGTGCGATCAGTCAAAATAATCAATAATAGTAGGGAAACATATAAATCACCAGTGCTTCTTAGATAACAATAAAGCAAGATTAACGATCACATTGCAATCAAACTGCGTCTCTTTGCCAAGACACAGTACGACAAGCTTTCAGGATCCATGCGACTGGTTCACAAAGCCCATCACCAGCATACGTAACATATCAGGGTTTCACATTTTATTCATGACTGCACCCAGACCGAACATTAGACACTGTACATGCTGCATCCTCCTCCGCTTGACTGCAACCAACTGGGACGAGCTTGCAACTGGTTTCTTCCTCGCCAATCTACATGCTTGGTTTCAGGTTGAGCCACGACGCCAGCTTCTGCCCAAGGGATGCGTCGCACTGCAACATAGGTAAACATGGTTTCAGCGCGCTACAAATGATCTATATACACATAAAACTATGTACAACAGTACATGGTCACCCATTGACAAATAGGCACTTCAACCCCTAAAAGAAAAATTATGTACCTGCGACCAGTAAGAGATCCAGATGCCCCGAAGTTCATGGGTAACACGAGGATCCGAGAGCGCATCAACCCACCGCTTTATGAAACGGTCTTGCCTGTATTTTCGTACCAAAACAGTTTAATTAGTGAAATTGCTTAATTTCTTTTGCGTCTACATCAACCTGGAACAAACCTGGCAGGGTCAAAGGACCGGTATCTCTCACCAGCCTGCTTGAAATTGTTCTCCTTTTGAATAACACACTGCAGTTCCAACAGTAGAAAGGAAGCAAACCTTGTGTCACATGATGGTCATTTTACTTAGTAGAATATGTATAGTCGCCATTTGTAATAAATCTTTGAAAACACTCCAATTCATGAACAAGTCTTCTAATGGAGGTTCAAAGTCACCATCATATAGTGGAACAAAGTTATGCTCACAAGGCTGAAGACTGGTAATAGCATTAGAATTCAAAGTGTTTCAAGTTACATACCTTTTCCCGACAGCCTGTTAGAACGCGAGGAGGAATAGGGTACTTCGCAGCATGACGAGCAGGATCAAACCTTGAAGGAAAGTAGTTCACCTAAAAATCAAAGCAAATAGATATAAATGCAATTAACTGAAAGATATTTCAATTTTATCTGTGTCAATTGGAAGAAACACTACATAATGGATCCAAATAGGAAGATGCATGCCAACAAATTTGCATGCAGCAGCAGATGAAAGCTGTAAAACAACACACTACCTCCTCATCCCTGTGCATGAAATTCATGAAGCCATCATGATGGTTGTTGTGGTGAGCACATTTCGGTGCATTCACAGGAAGCATCAAATAGTTAGGGCCAAGACGGTGCCTTTGGGTATCAGCATAGGAGAAAATTCTCGTCTGGAGCAGCTTATCATCAGAGTAGTGGATTCCAGGGACAGTTATTGCCGGGCAGAAAGCAAGTTGTTCATTTTCTGCAAAGAAGTTATCAATGTTCTTGTTCAGTACCATCCGCCCAACTGGCTGCAGTGGGATGATATCCTCTGGCCAGGTCTTGGTGACATCAAGTGGGTCAAAGTCAAATCTATCCTCATGATCAGGATCAATGGTCTGAATGTAAAGCTTCCATTCTGGGTAATTCCCAGCTGCAATGGAATCAGTCAAGTCCTTCGTGGCATGGCTGTGGCAGGTGCCTCCAACAGTCACAGCTTCATCATCCAACAGGGATTTGACACCACATGTAGGCTTCCAATGGAATTTGACAAGGTGAGGCTTTCCATCCCTGTTGATTAAGGTGTAGGTGTTGACACCAAAGCCCTCCATGTGCCTGTAGTTGAGTGGGATGCCAACATCGTCAAAGAGGAAGGTGAACATGTGCAAACTCTCTGGGTGGTGTGAAAAGAAGTCAACTATTCTCCAGTTCTCCTGCATATTGGTCTTTGGACTTGGCTTGAAAGCATGAACCATGTCAGGGAATTTCATCCCATCTCGGATAAAAAACACAGGCATATTGTTCCCAACAAGGTCAAAGTTACCCTGAAAAGGCATGATGGCAATAATTAAGATACTTACGCCTTAGACATAAAAAGGTTTGACATATGCAAGCATCAACAGTGAACAAGTAAATAAACAGCGTGGCAAATCAGTGAGGACAGAAATAAATTCAATAATGCAAGATTTGTGATTAGTCAAGTTCCAATTACATTGATTTTTTATATATGAAACCAGGGTGTATACGATATCAGACCTTAATCATTTACTTGTTGATTGTAAACCGTCGATTGCATAAGCCTATAAATGGGTAAACAATGTAGCTCTACTGGACCCTTTAACTGAGATAAACAATGGTAAATTCAGATCAGCGAAAAGACCAGGGCTGTAGTTTTGTCTGTATAACAGCATTTATGGGGCTAAACCACAGTTCAAGTACCAAGTGTTCTACTGCAGAAGCTGAAACCACCCAACCGTTTGATAGTACAGTCTTTGATGCTTAAATAGCTTGTACCAAAAAAAAAATCTGGTGAACAAATACAACACATAGACCGAAAATAATTGCTCACATATAACGTACAACATGCAGTAGTTCTAACAGAAAGCTCATCTCTCTCTCTCTCTCTCTCTCTCTCTCTCTCTTATTGAGATAATAAAGAAAGCTAGCCTTGCAAGCGTAAGAAACAAGCAAAATAGTGAGAACGTATCATTAGTACCTCTCTAGTGTAGAACTTCACAGCAAAACCACGTGGATCCCTCAGGGTCTCCGGGCTTCCACGCTCATGCACAACAGTAGAGAACCGAACAATAACAGGGGTCTGAACCCCAGGAGCCCGGAGAAAATCAGCACACGTAAGGTGAGAAACATCATGAGTCACCTCAAAAAATCCCTTTGCACTGGCTCCCCGTGCATGAACAACACGTTCAGGGATACGCTCCCTGTCAAACTGCGCAAGTTTTTCAATAAGATGATAATCCTCAAGGAGGATAGGTCCTGTCAAATGAAGAGTTCATCATGTCAAGCCACAAATCATCCATGATAGAAAAATGCAAAAAATAGGACTGTTTGGGTGTAGCTACAGATACAAATTGGAAAACATTATGGGCAACTTCAAGTACTCTTACAAAAAAAAAACTCTTTTATCATTTTCCATACAACATTGACAGAAGCATTTGCTTACAGATACATATATCTGTTAGAGTTTGGTGCTTTTTGCGACCATGACATTTAGAACAACAAAACTTGACTTCCAGTCACTTTCAAGACATGAGTCATGACGAGCATAAGAGAACCAACATATTGTTTTTCTGGAAGTAAACTCAATCCAATACCAGGTTACTTCTTACCTCCGATCACTATGACTGGATGATGACATGCTGTATTCAAAAGGCAGTAGTTGTTTTCTGTTCCCCTTAAGCAATGACAGTGACTGACGAAAATATCAAGAAAAATTTTTGAAACAGAAGTTTTCTTAGAGTTGATCAAGGAATACAATCCGTTTGAAGTTGAACAGTACTACAACAGTCACAACAGATGCAACCAAAGCAGTGCCCTTTTTGTTTCTAGCGCAGGTGAATCATCACATAAGAACATATAAAACAACATAATTACTCACAACAAATAGCTGACAACTTTGAATCGCATAGCTGACAACTTTGAATCGCCAAAGAAACAGCAAGGCAAGATCTTTTGACATGTACTGCTACAGCCAAGCTTCCACAGATCCAGAGACCATTACGATTAACAACCAAAAAGACTCTTAATTCGCCCAAAGCTAATACGGATCATCACAGCCCAAAGAAGATAGATTCAAATTAAGACAAATCAAGAACACACACAGATTTGAATCTAAAGCCACCGCCGACACACTGTTCCCTCCTCACCTCGCTGTCCGACGGTCAGCGCGGAGTCGTTGTTCCAGACGGGGGCGCCGGAATTGGTGGTCCAGAAGGTCGAGTTGTTCCCGCTCGACGGCCGGTGCTGCAAGAACCCACCCCCCACAATAAAAGGCACAAATCTAGCCAGATCAGCGCGTCAAAGACACCAAATTGACGATCTGGAAGAGCAAAATCGATCGAAGAAAAGGAGGAAAAGGCGGCACCTTGTAGGGATCCATGGCTGGAATCGCGCGGGTCTCGGGTTCCTTGGGTGTTGCGGGGAAGCAAGCAAGCGATTGGCGATAAGGACGAGGAGTGGGGAGAGAAGAAGGAAGCGGCGGCTCTCTCTTAGGAGGAAGCAGGAGGGGTTTCGTGCTCCGCTCTCGCTCTCGCTCTCGCTCTCGCAGTCGCGCCTCGCCGCAGCGCAGACTCCACGTTGGGTTGGGTTTATTCTAGCGGCCGGCGGGTGGGACCCACACGCAGACAGAGAGTACCTGGGCTTCGACTACTATTGCTCATCTTGCTCGTGTCAGAATTCAGATAGAGATAGACTTGTCACCATTGATCCTCTGCGACCAAACTCCATCCGCAGTACAAAATCAAAGCCGGGTTTGGATAATCCAAGGCAACGGATCAACTCTGTTCACACTAGGTGCCCTCGGGTTGCTAGGAGTGGTACTCGAATTCTCGATAGCGTGCGCTATAGCTGAGATTGTGACACGGGCGCAAGTAGCGCTCATCCTCCGACCCAACATATGGGTATAATGTTTATAACAAAAAAAAAATATTCTATACGTGTAACAAATACACAAATCGATCGGATGTCTTCATTCAAACAAGTGCACAAAGGAAGAACGAAACAAAATGAGAGGCTAGCAGTCAGGAAAAGAGTGAGTCGATTGACCACGAGGCAAAATGAAATCAGGATTTGACCAAAAAATTGCAACGTAACGTAGTCAACATCAAGAAATATGCAACATTTAATACTTACTTATGAAACATCTAGAAAGTATAGTTCCAACATTTTGAAACACCTATTGAAATAATGAGAAGCAGCTACTGCAACATTGAGATTTTTTTGCAAAAAAAAAAAAATCATTCCAAGAATTTGTTACTGGAACATCCAGAAGATAGGAGCAACAATTGCAATGGGAAAAAAATTCCACCTCAAGATTATGTACTGCAACATTCAAAAGATACAGTACCAATATTTCAAATCACCTATTGCAACAAAAATCCACTCTAGCTGCAACATACTCATCGCAGCAATTAAAAGATGCAACAAACAACGCAACAAAATAAAAAAAAAATATCCTACAACACTTCGAGCGAACACGTGCAACAAATCAAGTGAACGCCTGCAACAAAACCAGCTAATGGCTGCAACAAATCGTACCTACAGGAGGCGCATAGAGAGGTATCTCCCCATCGCCGCCTCATGCTACTGCTATAGGTGTGAAGGCAGGGGAGGCGCGAGGGAGCCAATGAGGAGCTGGTTGAAGCTCGTGGGCCCTATAGCGGATGATGAGGCGCAGCAGCCGGAGGCAACGTCGGGGTTGGAGGCGAATAGCGCGGAGGCGAGCGTGACTAGGCTAGGGCTGGCGCCGTCGACGCTAGAGAAGAGAGACTCCTCGGCCGAGCGCTGGGGCAGCGGCGGGCACGGGCGCGGCATTGGTGGTGGGCGTGCAAATATGGATTCTGGCATTGATTGATTGTCTCTCTTCTTCTTGGTTCCTAGCGTTGTGATAATGGCGAGTTTGACGAGGAGGGAGTTGGTTTGTCGGGTGTTTTGTGGTTAGTGTTGGCCAAATGGGCGGCCTGGCCCAGCACGGCCCATTTAGGCACGATCCATTCTGGCCCGGCTACTATTCGTGCTGTGCCGGGCCAACCCACATGCTGGGGTGACGGCCCAGGCACAGCCCATCTGCCGTTCGTGCCTTGCTAGGCCGACACGAGCCTATTGGACCCACTGGGCCAAGGCCGGCCCATATAGCTCGCGTGCCTCGTGCCCCGCCTACCGCGCGCCGCCGACCGCAACATCGCTGCCCCCGCCGCCCGCCGCTTCGCGCCCACCGACATCGCTCGACTGCCCACCGCCGCCCGCCGCCACCGGCCGTTGTCCGTCTTCTCATCTTTTCCCGCCCACTGGCTCGCTGGCTGTGGCATCATGCGGGCGCGACGCAGATCGCAAAGACGGCGCATTCCCGCCTCGGCCTGGCGCCTGCCTCCACACCGGCCTACCACCATGCTGGCGACACCCTCCACGCCGGCACCACCCCCCTGGTCTTCTCCCTCCTCGCTGGCAACACCCCCTCCCGGTCCTTCCTCCACGTCTCTGTGTCAGCACCACAGCGCCCAGCCCTCCTCCCTCCGCTTCGGCCATCGACACCACCCCACCCTCTACTCCAGCCCTCCAGCTCTCCCCTCCTTCTTCCTACGTGTCAGCCCTTCTTTCTTCGCGCCGACGCTGCCCCGCCCTCCTCTCGTCCCGGCTCGGCTGCCTCCCTAGCTTCCTCGGCCGCCCCTCTGCACGCATGCTAGTGGCCCAAGTCGGACTTGTGCTGTGCCTGGCACGGCCTGATACTATTTATGTTGTGTTGGGCCAGCCCATCGTGTTAGGGTGGTGGCCCAGGCATGGCCTAGCTTTTCGTGCCGTGCTGGCTTGGCCCATGAATAGTTTAAGCCGTGTAGTGTTTGGGTCGGGCCAACAGTGTCGTGCCTCGGGCCGGCCCGGCAGGTGTCGGGACCTGAAAATGCATCTCAGGAGCCCTCTGTGTATTCTGAACTAGTCCCAGATCAGTAGCTAGTTCACACAGAAACAGTGATGAAATACCATCCATTTATTCCATTTAAATAAAAAGATCTCAAAATAACAAATAATAATAATAACTTGGTCTTACGGTCAACGTTTACTTAGGCCCTGTTTGGTAGAGCTCCAGATTCTCATTTTTCAGATTCTGCTCCTGATTCTCTGAGAATCTACTTCTCTGAGAATCTGGAGCTGTCTGTTGAAAGCGTTTGGCTGATAGGTTGGCTCCAAAAACCATATGAGGGAGGATTAGAGACAAATAGACCATGTTACCCCTGGTTGTAATACTTCAATTGCATTTGTATCTTTCTCCTATGTTTTTGTGTACAGATTATAGAATTTTTTCCTAAATTTATTTAGATCATATGAATATATATACGTTGTATTTGTACACAATACCACAGAACCACTCTTTGGTTTCTTCCCCTTGTCGTTGCTAGGACCACAAGCTCTTTTTCCTTTCCTTTCCTAGCACGATCACAAAACGCAAACCATCATAACATGAACAAGACTTGCAAGGATTCAACTAGAACATCTTAGCATTGTAAGGTATATAAAATTCTATAACAACAAAATCTTTTCATAATCAGATAGTTATTTGCTATCCATTGAAATCAGTCTACAGGCTCCTCTGTTGATAGACTTTTCTTGCACAAATATATGGTAATATCAACCTAGTTGGAGGTGCAGTACAGCTTGCCGAAAAATTAGTCTACGGGCTCCTCTATTGATAGACTTTTCTTGCACAAACATATGGCAATATCAACCTAGTTGGAGGTGCAGCTGACTTGCCAAAACATGCGATGGGCAACGACCGCAATAAACCCTATGCTCATGATCAGAACAATGTTTGGGGTCATCTTGCGCTCAGCAATCTCGTTGGTGTAGAACTAGAGCATTATACTGGCGCCACCTCCAGCAGCAGCACTACTGCACTCCCTCTAGCGGGTGCATCACCATTGGCCACCATCTTGTTTTAGCTCTCTGCAAGGCATCATGAGGTTCAAACATAAGAATTGCAGCACTAGTATTATGAAAGACCACAACATACACAGAGCTCATTGATCAAGCAGCAGAATCCTGTGAGCCCTATTCTAGGTCAATCTTCTTCAGTGGAACCAATAGAAAAGCCTAATTGTAAACCAAAAGCTTGGCCTCCCTTTGCATCTACTACAGCAGCAACGGAGTCACCACCGCCAATAATGGAGTCACACCATTTGCAGTAAGCTCAGCCAACTTCTTGGCAATTGCCTGACAAAGACAATTGTACTAAGCAACCAACAAACCAAAGAGACAGAGATCAATGGATGTGATGCAAGATTATACTAACATCAGTGCCTGCTGCAAACTTCTCAAACTCAAAGACTCCCATAGTTCCCTTCCAAATAATAGTCTTGGTGGTGTCCAACGCTTCACTTGCAGTCTTGATGGCATTTGGACCAACATCGAGACCCATCCAATCATCAGGAATAGAAGTGGCAGGAACAATCTGTAAATGATGTTAGAGTGAGCATAACAAGATAGCTGGAGATAAATGTCTTTCCATCCAGGTAGGACTCCACATCCAGGTAGGACTCACATAATCAACGCATTGCACATCCAGGTAGGACTCACATAATCAACGCATTGCACAAACTCTGAATTATAGCCAAGAGGGATTCATATGAACTGTAATCAAATTAATCAGTTTAGAAAATATACATGCAGATGCATTGTCAATTACAGGTGTTGCACAAGTTCTTTATTTTTTGGCATTCTGGACCTCAAGATATTATTATCAAATCAAGAACTCTTCAACTCAGAATGCTTTGTTATATCGTGCAACAAGGAGTAGATCACGAAGTATGTAACACTTAAGTCAAAGGCATCCATAGTTCACTCATAAAATTCTAACTAAAAGCTCATGGTTTATCAGCAATACAAATGAACTGTCAGTAATACATTAGAGAGATACTATCAGGTCAAGAACATTAGCATTCTTCACAGATTAACAGATACACACGATTCAAAGATGATAATTTGCAATCATGTTCATTCATATATTCATTCATAGATTCAAAGATGACATTTTACAATCACAGATCAAGCACCCGAAGAGGAAGGTGACAACACCCAGATCAAGCACCCGAAGATCAAGCAGATCCTACTCCCAGATTACTAAAGAAACAAAACCCAGATCAAGCTCCACTGACGATAGAAACAACTCCCAGATCAAGCACCCGAAAAAATTCACCTCATCCCACCAGATCAAGCACCAAAAGAGGAAGGAGACAAAGGGAGTAGGGAGGACAAGGGGGACGGCCGAAAAACTACCTTACCTTCACAGGATCCTGCCGGTGGTGCTCGGGAAACGGCGGCGGCGAAGGCGGCGGGACCAACGACCTCTAGGGTTTCTGGGGTGGGCGGATCTCGTGAGCTCGCGGTGGCACACTCTGGGGTCTTCGACGGCGCGGTTGACAACCAGCTGGGGCGCACACGGGGACCGGAGGCGGCGCAGTCGACGACCACCGGAGGCGCACACGGGGCCGGAGGTGCGATTGTCGCCTAGTCGCGAGAGCAGCGGGAGGAGCGGATAACGCGAGGGAAAGGCGAAGGGGTAGGGCTGGGGTCGCGTGCGGTGGGATTCCCTGTGGGTTAGTTCAATGGCATTTGCGGGTAAATACATTAAACTTCCAGGGGTATTTTCATTTCTAAAGATTGGATTCTCTCGAGAAGCTGTGGGAAGGCTGATTCTCATTGCTAGTTCATTTTCGAGACAGCTCCTCACGAGAAGCAGAATCTAGTGGTTTTGAGAATCGGGGTGTTTGGTACAACTCTACGAGAATCAATTGAGAAGCTGGGAGTAGAAGCTGTACCAAACAGGGCCTTAACTTGCCACACAGGGCTAAAGAGAAAATAAACTCTTGCAGCGGAATGAAACTCTTGAAAATGGCCAATCAACATGTCCACAGACAATCGGGTGGAGAACACATCCTAATCCGCGAAACCTTCATAGTATTCTTGGACGAAGAACTCTTGAGCAGCTTGATACTTTTCAACCGAATCGCGGAAATTGAAGCCGTGAGTACATAAAACACTCAATAAGTCGTGGGAAAATATATGCAAATAGTATTCATACAGGGCTTGAACAAAGGTTAGCTGTATGATTTTTTTGCATAAAGCAACGTTGACGATAAATACAATAAATAGATTCAAATGCGTAATTAAAAAGAATAATGAGTAATTAAACAATTTCTTTGAAACAACCAGCGAACTTCCCATTCACTCCCAATCGAACCAAAGATAAGTAAATCCCCTATTCACCAATCGACACGACCCACCAAGTGAATTACCCGTTCACCAAACCAACATTATATTCATCAAGTGAACTTCCCATTCACACTCTGACTCATTTTATAAGAAACTCTGTCTCCCGTGTGAAATCCCCAAGCATGTCTATAACCATAGACACGGCTATTCAAATAGTTTTATACTCTGCAGAGGTTGTACAACTTTACCCACATGACACGACTTCTCTAGTTTGTTTGGCATCCGTCGATACCACTGCTCACTATCTTAGGTAAGTAGTCTAGAGCTCGTGACAAGACCTTTACAAAGTCCTATTTTAACCCAGTTCTGCTAGCTAAGGTTTCAACACTGAATGTCTTTATACGACCAGACAGGGCCCCTCTCTTGCGCCAAACAACAACCCAAACAGAACCAAATCAAAACATCGCTAATTAATCAGCCAAATTCCGCTTATACAAGACATGTGATTGTATGGTTAAGGTTCAGTTCAATAGCGCATAAGATTAAGTTCTTGACCAGTTACTCAGGCGATCTTTCCACAAACCCACGATGGGTCAATCCCACCCTCACTATCCACCAACCACTTGCCCGAGCGAAAACCATTTTGTTTAACTAGGACCAATGACACACCATGTCATGGCCCGAGCGAAAACTATTTTGTTTAACTAGGACCAATGATACACCATGTCATGGTACACAAATTTTAACAAGAATGGGTCACCACCATAATTTCATATATCATTAAGTCAAGATTAATAAGCATGACACATGTAATAATGAATCCATCGCAACTAAACTTGACTAAGCATCTGTACGATACCCATGTTGGTAATACAAGTATGTCCAACTATAATTACCCATCCTAAAGTGACAAAGGTATTCATGGCATTCAAATTATCAATGAAGGCATAATGACAACAGGTAATAGCTAAACTCAAATCAATTTGTATAAAGATAGCATGCACTTGTATATAATAATATACTTCTGATTTGATCAAAGGACCACGACTTGCCTTGGAATAAATCCTGAGATTGATCTTGATCTTGGTGAACTACTCGCTCAAAACTTTCTGAAGTATCAACGCCTACTCACAAACAAGTAAATAAAACAAACAAATAAATAAATAAAAGGGAGAAATTTTTTTAAAAATTAAATAAAAATATTAGATAAATAGATATCAGATTTATATGAATTTAGAAATTTGAATGGACTCAATCGGAGTTGAATGCAAAAGATATAAGTTTTAGAAAATTGAAATTATATGAAATAATGAAAATCATAATTTCATGAATTTACTGAATTACTTTTCTGAAGGAAAAGATAATTATGACATCAACCGATGTCAGTAAGGCAAATTCGGCTGAAAACAAATGAAAGAATTGGAATTAGCAGGTGGAACCCACTGGTCATTGATAGGGTGTACGTGGGCTGGGTTCAAGGGTTAAAGCTCGGGTAGGATTTGAGGCTGACTGGATTGACACACAATCGAAGGGATGACTTGGCTCCTGAGGTGAAAGGTTGATGTGGCACAGGGAGGAAAGGATAGAGGCAAAGGAGCTCCTGGCTGTCAACAATGGCGCTCTCGGTGACGAGCTTGCGGTGCCGACGACCAATCACTGCGACGTGGATGCAACAAGAAAAGATGGAATAGGACGAGACTAGGGTAGAACACAATCGGACACACATGGATAGCAAGAGAGTTCACCGAATAACAGATTGATGACGACGACGGCGGCCTGCTTTGATGACGAAACCGAAAACAGCGGCTCGATGATCTTCGGGAGGAGATGGTGAGAGCACGGCGAAGCACACGCTACTGCGGACCCGTCAACGGTTGAATCACGGCCGGAGGTGCACTGTAGGCGACGAACTTCGGTGGAGAAGAGTTTCGATGGCCGGCTTGGTTGGGCTGCGGTCGCGCGAGATCAAGCAAAGGCTGGGCTTTGTGCTCGCGCAAGGAAAGGAGCGGCAGGCTCGGGCTTCACGCGCACAACGGCCGGGCTTTTGGCGAGTGTCCAAAGCGACATTAATTCCCAACAAAAAAAAAAGAAAGAAAGATATGAAGCAAAAGTCAACAGACGCACGAATGGCAGTACAGATATACATACCGAGGAGATAATGCAAAGGCGAGAGAACAAAACTAAATAAATAAATTAGATAACAACTACCCTCCGATCACAAAAGAGCTCTAATCATATGTTCATTATGCATTCGACAAAAGTTATATAAGTGTGATATTAGGATATCGGTTTTTTTATGACAAATCCACTAGTATAATTTCCTTATATCCAAATCATATTTTTAAACAATATCTTTGGTCAAGGTTAATAAAACCTTTTTGTGACCGAGGGAATAAGTAAATAAAGGATGCAACACGACCCTAGAACGAAGAAGACGTCAAAAGTTGCAAAAGTGTGATATTAGGATATCTCTCGAGAAGATAGTGGCTAGGGCTCTGTCATCGAACCTTTCGGTTCTAGGTGCGAAGAAGACATTATCTGGCGTAGGTTCATTATTCTCTCTTTTGGGAATTGCTAATTGCAGCTGCAACTGATGTCTTGTTCGTCTTGCTCACAGCTTAGCCAAAGGGGAAGGTTTAATTTGAACAAAACTTCCATTCCATCCAACAGGCCGGGTTGTCGTGAAGATTCAAGAGGACGTTGATCAAAGACTGAGCACTACATTTTTCTTAGTTGTTTCATGTCCAGTTGCCCAACGGTTGGTTGTGCTTGTATTGTTTTAGTAGCAAGCTTTAATTAGCTCTATCCTTTAATCGCTGTAGAACTTCTTTTGCACCTCTGAGGTGTTGTTCTTGAAGTTCTCCTTTTAATGAATGGCAGAGATCCTGCCTAATATTTCAAAAAAAAGAAAAGAAAAAAGGAGAAGACTCGGTGCAGATGATATGCTTGTGCACATGCCAAAGAACAGGTGCCCCATCTTACAGAAGCTCCGGTCAAATATGTCAACTTGTTCATGCGGCTTGGTTATATATCCACGCCCCAAGTCCTGCTTATGACTGCTTATTACATGTAATTAACTAATTCAAAAAAGTGAAACAAACCACGATATAGATATGCAGCACCGTTCTGTAGCTTTAATACGCAGCACTGCGGAACTACGGAGTACGAACTATGTACGTGCAAAATTTCTGAACATTTTGTCGGCTCAGGCATCACAATGGCCAAGAATCAGAAAATAACATAACTGAGTGATTTACCATATAATAATCATTGTCACGTCACAGATAACTAAAAAGAATATGGATCTAAATTGAACTTCAACTATTACAAAAAAGAAGATCAGAGAGAACCATGGCTGTTACTCCTCCTCAGGCGGCTCAGCGTTGAGGTCGATGCCCAGCATGCTGATGTTCCTCGGCGGATCGGCGTTGAGGTCGATCTCCACATCGTCATTCCTCAGCCGTTGCACAGGCCAACGGCGCCGTCGCCTACATTTCCACCTTCTGCCGCCGACGCTGCTTCTCCTCCTCCGCCTCCAGAAA
Organism: Ampelocalamus luodianensis; assembly: GCA_036346255.1. Taxonomy (NCBI): domain Eukaryota; kingdom Viridiplantae; phylum Streptophyta; class Magnoliopsida; order Poales; family Poaceae; genus Ampelocalamus; species Ampelocalamus luodianensis. Next base: position 887,037 of record CM070627.1, read on the forward strand.
GATCATCAGGCCGGCCATTCGCATCTGCCGATCCTTCTCCTCGTCCTTTGGCAGCAAGATCTGCTGGTGCCTCTTGCGCAGCGGCTGTTGCGCCGGCGCTGGCTGCTGCTGTGGAGTTATCGGCGTACCTGATGGGCCTGTTGAGATGGACTGTCCTCTCCAGATGCACGCCGAGCTTCCTCTCCGTCGCGAACGAATCCCCGCAGTCACGTACGGCACAAATGCGTCGTCAGCTTTCCCTTCTTCTTCATTCTCTGTAGCCGCTTGACGAGGCGCTTCAGCAGAGCGATAACGTGGTTCAGCGGCCGCGGACGACGAGGGTCGTCGCTGCCTCCAAATGTGTTAACCTTTAAGCACTGAATCTAGGCAAAATCAAGTTCGGTTCTTGACTGATTAGGGTTCAAGATGAGTCTAGTGTTGCTCTGATACCAAATGTGTACAAGATCTAAGACTAAACATCATCTAAAGACATAAACCCTAGCTCATTCTTGAACACCTAAACTGAAAACTTAGAGCGGAATCATTAGGGTGCTTACCCGAACTTGACGATGCCATTAGGATGTGATTTGTCGGAGTAGATGCATCGGGGTTTGATGAAGATGTCGTAGATGAAGAAGAGAGGCGTCGGTGATGACGGGACTGCGGAGGTCGGGTCTTCGTCCACCTTTAGCGCTCCAGAAGACCGGGTATATTCGGGGTTTAGATGGCCAAGAACCAGAAGATCCAAAGCCTGCCGAACCCCTTCCTTTTTATGTGGCGCTCGGTGACCGGGACCCAAACCAAAAACACGTTGGCCGCGCCTCCGATCATGGCGCGAGTGGAGCCGTGGTCTCCCCGGGGATCTTGGGATGCCGTTAGCCGAAGATCAACCCAACATTCTCTCCTTTGATCGTAAGACTAACATCATAAGCCTATTCTCAATAAAATAGCATACCAAGATAATGCGTCGCATGACCAATGAAGTGTCATACAACATCAGTATCTATAGTGTACTATCCTATCTTGAAATAGATATTCATCATACTTAATGGGAGTTGGTTTACTTTAAGGTCCTTTTATCCAGAATCAGAGGCTTTCCAATAATCCCATGCCGGCAACATGATCACGAAAAATATTGGGTGGTAAGCCTTTAGTAAGCGGATCCGCAAGCATTGACTTAGTACTAATATGCTTGATACTAATGGTTTGATCCTGGATTCTATCTTTCACAACATGATACTTAATGTCAATGTGTTTGGCAGTACCACTTGACTTGTTGTTACTCGCATAAAAGACCGCGGGTTCGTTATCGCAGTATAAGGTGAGCGGTTTCGAGATACTATCTACCACTCTAAGTCCCGGGATAAAATTCTTAAGCCATACAGCCTGCCCGGTGGCCTCATAACATGCCACAAACTCAGCTTGCATCGTTGAAGATGCCGCAAGGGTCTGTTTGGAGCTTTTCCACGAGATAGCTCTATGAGCGAGTGTGAAGATATAACCTGACGTGGATTTCTTAGTATCAACACATCCCGCAAAATCTGAGTCTGAATAACCAACAACTTGAAGGTTATCAGAATTCTTATATGTGAGCATGAAGTGCTTAGTAGGTTGCATATAGCGCAAGACTTTCTTAACGGCCTTCCAATGGTCCGGTCCTGGATTTGACTGATATCTGCCAAGCATCCCGGTTACAAAAGTTAAATCAGGGCGTGTACATACTTGAGCATACATAATGCTTCCGACAGCTGAAGCATAAGGAACCGACTTCATCTGATCAGTTTCATATTGGTTCATTGGACATTGAAATGTCCCAAACTTATCGCCCTTAACAATAGGAGCAGGCAAGCCAGAGCACTTATGCATATTGTATTTCTTCAGTACTCTGTCAACGTATGCCTTCTGAGATAAACCTAATATTCCTTTGGACCTATCTCGGTGAATCTCAATGCCAAGAACGTAAGAGGCATCACCAAGATCCTTCATATCAAAATTAGATGAAAGAAATCTCTTGGTCTCAAACAGCATATCCTTATCACTGCTGGCCAATAAGATGTCATCCACATAAAGCACTAAGATGGTGAATTTACTCCCCTTAAACTTAACATATATGCAATTATCAACTTCATTTTCCTTAAAACCAAAATTCCTTATTATCTTATCGAATTTGAGATACCACTGCCTCGATGCTTGTTTCAAACTATAAATTGATTTCTTAAGTCGACATCCCATATGCTCCTTGCCTTCCACGACAAAACCTTCCGGTTGAGCCATGTAAACATTTTCTTGCAAGTCGCCATTAAGAAATGTCGTTTTAACATCAATTTGATGCAGCTCTAAATCATAATGAGCTACAAGTGCTATTACGATTATGAATGAATCCTTAGTTGAGACAGGAGAAAATGTGTCATTATAGTCAATCCCCTCTCTTTGTGAGAAGCCTTTTGCTACAAGCCTTGCTTTGAACCTTTCGATATTTCCCTTAGAGTCATGCTTGGTTTTGTAGACCCATTTACAGCCTACTGTTTTGACTCCGTCAGGAATTTCTACTAGGTCCCATACATCATTAGTGCTCATAGACTTTAGTTCATCCTTCATGGCATCAAGCCACTTAGGAGAATGTTCACTTATCATGGCCTCCTTATAAGAGGTGGGATCATCTACCTTCCCTATATCATTAATATCCTCATTCATATATACAACATAATCATTTGGGATGACAGATCTTCTCTCCCGCTGTGATCTTCTAATAGGTTCATTAGCTATTACAGGAGACTGCTGAGGCTCATCATTAGGTGCAACATTAGGAATTTCAGAGACCTCAACAGTGGGTGCAACAACAGTATTTTCTACTGGAGGTGCAACCACCTGAGGCACAGGAATAAAGGTCTCTCGGATAAGCGGTGAAGGAACGTAAACCCGCTTCTCCTCAAGATCTATTTTCCTGGGCTCCAGCTCCTCATTATTCTCTAAGAACACAACGTGCCTTGTTTCTACAAACTTAGTTGTCCTATCAGGACAGTAAAAATGATACCCTTTGGATCTTTCAGGATATCCAATAAAAAAGACAACTTATTGTTTTAGGGTCTAATTTCCCAATATGTGGATTAAATATCTTAACTTCAGCACGACAACCCCACACTCGTAAATATTTCATACTCAGTTTCCTCCCAGTCCATAATTCATAAGGTGTCTTAGGCACTGATTTACTGGGAACCTGATTGAGAATATGTGCAGCTGTCTTTAGTGCTTCCATCCACAAACTAATTGGTAAACTAGAGTGGCTGAGCATTCTCCGTACCATATCCATAAGTGTACGATTGCGTCTCTCAGCTACTCCATTCTGCTGAGGTTCACCTGGCATAGAATACTGGGCAACAATGCCATTTTCTTGAAGAAACTTAGCGAAAGGGTCAGGAATTTGTCCATAAGAGGCATGTCTTCCATAATATTCTCCCCCACGATCCGATCTTACCACTTTAATCCTTAGGTTGTGCTGATTTTCAACTTCAGCCTTAAATATCTTAAATTTATCAAGTGACTCAGATCGGTCTTTAATGGGAAAGATATAAACATAACGGGAGAAATCATCAGTAAATGTGATGAAAGAATCAAAACCATCCACTGATGTTACAGGAAAAGGACCACAAATATCAGTATGAATTAATTCTAAGAGTCCTGTGCTGCGAGTAGCTCCCTTCTTTATTTGTTTCACGTATTTTCCTTTAATGCAATCAATGCAGTGATCTGAGTCAGAGAAATCTAATGGGTGGAGAATCTCTTCCTTAATGAGACGCTCTATTCTCCCCTTCGAAATGTGGCCTAAACGACAGTGCCATAATTTCGAAGAAGTCTCATTATTCTTTTTACACTTAGCTTCACATACATTCAAGGATACAGGAGATTCATTAAGGGAAAACATATAGAGTTTGTCTCGTCTAAAAGCAAGACCAATATCATTAGAATTAAATGTAATAATACATTTATTATCACCAAAAATACACTTAAAACCTTCATCGTCCAACAAAGAAACTGAAATCAAATTCCTCCTAATAGAAGGAACATAAACTACATTATTGAGACGAAGCGAGAAGCCGTTGTCTAAAACTAATGTAATTGATCCTATTGATTCTACTTCGGCTTCCTTTCCATTCGCGACTCTAAGGCTTCACTCCCCCTTTCTTAGTGTTCTCGCGGTAAGGAATCCCTGTAAAGAATTAGTAACGTGCACAGTTGCACCTGAGTCAATCCACCAGGAGTTAATGGAAAAATTAGCATAAAGAGTTTCATCAACAAAAGTTATTGTATCATTACCCTTCTTTGCGAGCCACTTTAAGAATCGACACGTCCTTCCGAAAGTGTCCTGTTGTTTTGCGAAATGACATTCACCCCTTTAGGTGCTCCAAATAGAGCCACATGAGGCTTAGGTGCGGTGTGCACTTTAGGCCCCGACTTATCAAGATTGGGGAGAACGCCACTTCTTCTTAGATTTGAAGTCCCTTGGAACTTTCTTTTATTGGAGCCACCAACTTGAAGTGTAAGATCCCTCTTTTCCGTCCTTATTCTTTCCTCCTCCTGAACACACATGGCGATTAAATCGCTCATGTTCCACTTTTCTTCTCGAGTATTATAATTGATCTTAAAATCAGATATTCGTAAGGAAGAGAAGTCATGATGAAATGGACTAGGAAACCATCAGAAATCTCCATGTCCATCCCCTTAAGTTTTTCGGCCATATCAGTCATCATCATTATGTGTTCTCTAATACTGCTGGATCCATCATACTTAGTTGTCAAGAGCCTCTGAATTAGAGTATTGGCATAAACTTTGTGGAGCCCTTAAATTTTTCCTCAAGCGATGCCGATACTCAGAGCATTTTCGAATCGGGATTGCTCCCGATCCCAACCGAAATGGAGGTCTTCATAATCATAAGTGATAGACGGTTGGACCGCTCCCATTTCTCAGCATTAGTTTCATAAATTTTCCTTTTGTCATCATAATTTTCCTCACCCTCGGAGGGGGGAATGGGAGCTGGCACCCTTAAAGCATAATCGAGATCTAAAACCCCTAGGACAACTTGGATCCTTTCCTTCCAGGTGGGAAAATTACTCCCCGTAAGCTGTTCAATGTTGTCGATTGTGGCAGCGACATTTGATGCATTTATTGCTGAATATCAAAATACAGGGCATAAATCAGGAATAATCATAAGAAATATGTCGCATGCAATTAACCCTACGTTGGTCTGATTAATAACATGCAAAAACTATAGTCCTAATTCACATCACCTTTGGGCAGAAGATGAAATAGAACTAAAACAATTAATATGGCTACACACATGATTATAATCAACGTTGGTCAGAATATAATCATATGCATATACATAATGCCATAATGATAAAAACATGAAATTCTCTAATTAAAATATCTCGTTGGTTCAATTTTAATCAGAGACTAAGCATAATATTGGGCAATAATACATTATTCATGACATATCATAATTGGGCAATCATAACAATAATTAAAACAGTGCATTAGGACTTAATCATAAAAGGAGTGCACTGAAAATAAAAGAAAAAAGGAAAATCCACTGTTCATGGGCTGCCCTAAAGAAAACAGCCCAAGCACACGCGCGCGGCCCAAACACGCAAGCGCGGCCCAAAACGCGTCCGCCAGCCCGAGATTCACTGAGCGCCGTCGGATCTTGATCGTGCGGCTGAAAAAACAGTCGGCCCAACACCTCCCGCCGACCCGCATAACGGTGGCCCTTGGATCTGATCGGACGGCTGTGCGCTACTCCGGGCGATACAAAAACGCTAAAACCCTAAACCTAATCTCATTCCCCTCTTCTCCTCGTGAAAAACACGGACGACAGCAGCGGCGCGCATGCGGGAGCGAAACTGGCGATGCGGCGTCGGCGGCGTCGCAGCTTGAGGCGAGCGCACGAAGCGGCGGCTACGCGAGCGCACGCGGGGAGCATCAGTGGCGGCGGCGACGGGAGGTGGCACCACCTCAGCCCTCCTCGCCGGCGCGTGCGTGCAACCGAGGTTGCGCGCGCGGCCGTCGAGTGGAGCTGCGGTGGCGCCGGCGACAGGAGGGACACCGGATCTCCAAAAAGCACGTAAGTTTCCCGCCGCACCACTTTAGGGTTCTTAGGGTTTTGTTTTGGGGTTCGGATGGTACTAATTTGGGGATGGCTCGGGATCTCATTAGGGTTTCACCAAAAAAATCGAAGTCCTCTCCTTCTAAAATGCTAAGCCGAGCCGTAAAACAATAGATCCGAGCCTCTGACCCTTAGATCTAAACCTTTAAGCACTGAATCTAGGCAAAATCAAGTTCGGTTCTTGACTGATTAGGGTTCAAGATGAGTCTAGTGTTGCTCTGATACCAAATGTGTACAAGATCTAAGACTAAACATCATCTAAAGACATAAACCCTAGCTCATTCTTGAACACCTAAACTGAAAACTTAGAGCGGAATCATTAGGGTGCTTACCCGAACTTGACGATGCCATTAGGATGTGATTTGTCGGAGTAGATGCATCGGGGTTTGATGAAGATGCCGTAGATGAATGTAACATCCCAAAAATTTGGTCTGTTTTGAAGTTTTAAAAGAAAAATAACCATTTGGGTTTTTCTGCTAAAGTTAAAAGCTTAATATGAATTTCCAGAGTTCAAAAACAATTTAACATGATTAATGTCAACATCAACTATTATCAAAATTATTTTATTTGGGTTCTATGTGCTTGGATATATTTTCTAGAATTTTCTAGAATTTTTCCGAGTGCATTTGCTATTTTCTAATTGCCATTTGGATTTTCTGCTATTTTCTAAAAAGAAAAACTAATTAAAAATCTCGGATAAGTCTTTGGGCTAAATTTCTTCCTTTGGCCCACTCCCGCTCCTGTTCTTTTGGCCCACCTTATCCTCTTTCAGCCAGACTCGAGTCGTCCTGCTCAATTTCTGGCCTGGCCCGTTCGGCCTTGACCTTTTCGCGCAGTCCGCTCGCGCGCCGCTTCTATCTTCCGCTGGCAGGTGGGCCCGCACCCTTTCGTCAACCTCCGGCCGTCATCTTCATCGCGCGGGCTTGCCTCTGTCCGCCATTGCTTGAGCTAAAGCCCCATCCGACAAAAATCAAATCCCAACTAACCTATCCCAGGAAAGTGTGCCAAACTTTATCTCTTATCCTCCCGCATCCGTAGCAAATCAAATCTCACCCCGTAACCTCTTATATCTCCAAGTCTTTCGTGTATCCATCTCGGACTCGTTTGGGGCTTTCCAAATCCGGCACGCCCTCAGGGTATAAATAGGACCCCGAGGTTCGCCTTCGCCCTCTCATCCTGAATCCCCTCTCCTTGGATCTCCTAGAGCCTCAACGCCGCCACAATCTGGACTCTAGGGTTTCGGGACCGCAGTTCAATTCCTTGAATACCGCCGCCGCCAGCCGTGCTCTGCCTCTGTGGACGACACCGCCGTCTTCACCGTCGTCTGAAAAACCTTGTGCACCTCTTCGCGACCCCAAAACGCCACCGGAGTCTGTCGCAGGCAACAACAGTACTTCGTCCTCCGCTCCGACGTCGATTCCGGGCAACCTCGTCGTTCTCCCGTGCCAAGAAGCCTACCACCAGGTCCGCAATAGCCTCCTCTGCTCAGTGCACCCATCCACCGCCACTGGCGAGCTTTGTAGCGCCGTTGTCGGACGAACCGAAGGTATCGCCGACGTTTAATCGACGTGGAAGCCACCTCAGCCTGCCAGCTCAGCCACCGCGTCACCCTCTTCGCTCGCGTGTCGTCCTCGTGTCGGCCACATCAGCGTGGGCGCGCCAAATCAAGACCTCCTCTAGATCCAAACCCCAGTAGACCCGGTTTACGGTGAGCCATCTCGCTGACCAGTGGGTCCCACTTGTCAGATCAATATTCTTTTATTTCTTTCTCAGCCGAAATTCTTGCTGACGTCAGCTGACGTCATAATTCCTTTTCCCTTTAGAAAAACAATTCAGTAAATCCATAAATTCTGATTTTCAGTATTTTATGTGATTTCAATCTTCCAGAGCTCATATCTTTTGCATCCGAACTCCGATTGAGTCCATTCAAATTCCTAAATTCATCTAAATTCGAGATCTATTTATCTGAGATTTTTATTTAATTTTTGGAGTTTGTTTTCTCTCTGTTATTTATTTATTTGTGTTATTTGCTTGTTTTGCGAATAGACGTCGATACTTCGGGAAGCTTCGAGCAAGGAGTAGCATACCAAGATCAAGATCAATCTCTGGATTTATTCCAAGGCAAGTCGTGATCCTTTGATCATATTGAACCCATGATTTCAAAAGTATATTGCTTTATACAATTGCATGCTATCTTTATATAAATTGCTCTGGGATTAGTTATTACCTGTTGTCATTATGCCTCCATTGAATAATTAAATGCCATGAAACCTTTGTCACCTTAGCATGGGTAATTGTAGTTGGACATACTTATATTGCCAACATGGGTATCGTACATATGCTTAGTCTTGCTTAGTTACGATGGGTCTGTCATCACATGTGTCTTAATAATTAATTTTGACTTAATGATTTATGGAATCATGGTGGTGAGCCATTCTTGTTAAAACTTGTGTACCATGATGGGGTTAGTCATGGGTGTTGGTTAAACAAAACGGTTTTCACTCGGGCGAGTGGTTGGTGGATAGTGGGGATGTGGATTGAACATGTTGTGGGTTTGTGGTAGTCTCGCCTGAGTAACTTGTCAAGGACTTAATCTTGTGCGCCATTGAACTGGGCCTTAACCGTACAACCACATGTCTGGTATGGGACGGACTGGCTGATTAATTAGCAATATCTTAATTTCGGTTACATGCGTGTGAAGTGTGAGTCATGGAAAACGTATTCTCACGGTGGCGCAAGAGGGGGCCCCGCCTGCAGTCGGAAAGACATTCAATGTTGAAACCTTAGCGGCGTAATCGGGTTAAGAAGGAGCTTTGTAAAGCCTTGTGATGATCACTTAGTCGCACACCTCGGAAGTGTGTTAAACGGACATTATAAGTTGATCTATCTCTTGTGGGTCAAGCTGTACAACCTCTGCAGAGTGTAAAACTATTCGAATAGCCGTGTCCGCGGTTATGGACGTGCCTGGGGATTTCACACGGGAGATAGTGTTTCTTCAAAAATGTGTCGGAGTGTGAATGGGAAGTTCACTTGATGAATATAGTGTTCGTTTGGTGAATAGGTCATTCACTTGGTGGTTTGTGTCGATTGGTGAATGGGGAATTCACTTATCTTTGGTTTGGTTGGGAAGTGAATGGGAAGTTCGACGGTTGTTTCAAAGAAAGTGTTTATTTATTTATTATTGTTTTCAACTACGCATTTCAATCTATTTATTGTATTTATCAGTAAATCTCGTTTTTCGCAAAAGAGCCATCTGACTAATCTTTGGTCAAGCCCTGCATGAATATTATTTGCATACATTTCCCCACGGCTTGTTGAGTACATTCAAAGTACTCATGGCTTTGTGCCCTCTGTTTGATCAGCAGTGAGAGAGGAGAATATCAAGTTGCCCAAGAGTACTTCGCCCAGAGGACCATGAAGGTTTTGCGGATTAGGATGCGTTTCTCCACTCGATTGCCTGTGGGCATGTTGATTGGCCATTTGAAGAGTTTCGTTCCGCTGCAAGAGTTTATTTGTTTCTTTAGCCCTGCGTGGCAAGTTAAGGAAACGTTGACCATAAGGTCCAGTTATCATTATTATTTGTTACTTGAGATCTTTTTAGTTAAATCGAATAAATGGATGGTATCTCATCACTGTTTTCCTGTGTGAGCTAGCTACTGATCTGGGACTAGTTCAGAATACACAGAGGATTCCTGAGATGTATTTTCGGGTCCCGACAATGAAGAAGAGAGGCGTCGGTGATGACGGGACTGCGGAGGTCGGGTCTTCGTCCACCTTTAGCGCTCCAAAAGATCGGGTATATTCGGGGTTTAGATGGCCAAGAACCAGAAGATCCAAAGCCTGCCGAACCCCTTCCTTTTTATGTGGCGCTCGGTGACCGGGACCCAAACCAAAAACCCGTTGGCCGCGCCTCCGATCATGGCGCGAGTGGAGCCGTGGTCTCCCCGGGGATCTCGGGATGCCGTTAGCCGAAGATCAACCCAACAGGACTGTCCTCTCAAGATGCACGCTGAGCTTCCTCTCCGTCGCGAACGAATCCCCGCAGTCACGTACAGCACAAATGCGTCATCAGCTTTCCCTTCTTCTTCATTCTCTGTAGCCGCTTGACGAGGCGCTTCAGCAGAGCGATAACGGTGTTCAGCGGCCGCGGACGACGAGGGTCGTCGCTGCCTCCGGAGCAACCGGCGGCTGCAGCGAGGGCGTCCCCGTGGGGCCGATCCATCGCGCTCAGGGAGCGTCGACAGGTCGGGCCGGGAGGGAAGGGAATTAATGCGCGGGTGGGGACAGGGGGGGTCTTCCTACCATTTATGGAACAACATGTAGGATTGTAGGGCACTGTAGAGTGTAGACTTCCCCCTTTTGATTTTTTGGCCTGTTTTCGTTTTGGTACTGGCCGGTTGTTTTCTTGTTGCAGTTTCTTCATGGTCAGTGTGGTAAATATTTTTTTTACAGAATTCCTAAAAAAAATACTCAACTAATTTTTTTCTTCCAAAAAATCAATCGAATTTCTCACCTCCCTCACCATTCGTGCTCCGGCCCAACTCCACCTTCATGTCCAGCGAGGTTTAGTGCTCGGGTTCACTGGGCTCCTGTCGGGCGGAGGTGGTGGTGGTGCCACAAGCCGTGGGAGCGGCGGCAGGGGTGGGTGGTGCTAGAGGCGGCTAGGGTAAAAGGAGAGGTTGGTGATCTTGTATAGCACAACGATAGGAATGAGCTGGATCGCTGAATTGAGATCCAACAACCTGAAAATCGAGTGATTTTTTTTAAAAAAATTATTCGACTGGTATATAAACCATACCCTTTTTTATTTCTTTTGGAGATTTTTAGCTAATTGCATGCCACCATATAAAATGTGTGACCATGACATTTGCTCTCAATGTCTCGGTGGTGTTCGCATAGGACCCACTTGTTATATACTCATATATAGTGGGTAGCATTTTAAGAATTAAATACTTTTGTAACACTCGGGCCCTAGTATACCACATTTCTAGTTGACAATGAGTCACACTAGCTAGTACGTAATGCCTATTGGTCCAAATCATATCACTCCCGGGTTAACGCTCTTGGGCGAAGCGAAGATGAGAACCCAAGCGAGATGCTATGCATATGTATCCCTATCCCATATGGGGCTGGGATTTGAGCGATTTTGGACCGCATGGTGTTACAAATGGTATTAAAGAATTAATGCTCGCCGCACAGGTCATGTGTGCTTGTGGACCAGTAGGGGCACACAACACTCTGTCATAGCCCCATTTTCAGTTAATGGATTTTAGGTGCATTTCATGAGCATACATGTTATTTTGGATCATTTGCACAATAGGTTGCATCTAAAAATCTCAAATTCAAACCAATTTAAAACTTGAAATTGAACTTCCCAAACGAAAACTGGAGTTAATGCTTGTAAAGAACCCTGGAAATAATGTAATCAAATACTAGATTATTTTTAAAAGAAGGGATATTATTTTTGTCAAATTTTTAGAGGTCAGTTTGACCTTAAGAAAAATCTGTATTCCTTACTTAAAATAATTCGGCCAAGTATTTTAAATTAAGTATTTAAAACTTGAACAGAGAGGTCTTAGAATTTTTATGGGATCTATATCATCCCAGTAGCTTTTCTAATTTTTTTTTTGTATTTTTATAAATTTATTTGATATTTTTAAACCTCCAGTCAAACTTTTAAGTTTAATTTTTAGTTCTAGTCAACTAGTTAGACCCAGCCCAAGCCAACTAGTACTGCAGCAACCGAACCACTTAACCCGGCTTGATCGGACCCAGTCCATTCGCGTGCACCTAGCCAACCGCTTTGCTTCACTAGCTGACAGCCTAGACCCACTCGCCATCTTCATCCCTTCATCATCGTGCTGTGCTAGCACGCGCGAGTCGTTGGATTTAAAACGGACATCCCAGATCAAGTGGAATCGTTCGGACCACCAAACGCTCCATGTGATCTAGGCCATTGATTTTAAATCTGATCGCACCTTTTTTCCTTTGGTTGAGTCTAGCACGCGCGCGCTGTTCGATTTTTGTCGAGCCGTCCACATAACTTGGGATGTTCAGACCTCCGAGCACCCCACATGTTCTGCGACGTCCATTTTAAATCCAACCGCGTCGTTTTCAATGGGATAAGCCCATCGCGCGCGAGCCGCTAGATTTAAATTCAAGCGCCAGATGGTGCGTTAACGTTTGGACCTCCGAACACGCCTTGACTTAGGACCGTAGGATGTAGATCGGACCGTCCACATGGGATTGAAACATTCGGACCGCTGGACAACGTTTTCAATCCGGACTGTTGAAACCAGATCAGACTGTTCGCGTCTTTTCACTCTTGATCACATCATTTCTTTGAGACTGGCAGCCATGGCCTACTTGTAAGTCTCTCTCTTCTTCATCTTCTCTGTGCCACTGTGCCAGCACCGAGCACATCGCGCGTGAGGTGGCTTCGCACCCATGTTTTTCGGGGCAAGCAACGCCACTTGGCTTCGCCATTGCTGACAATGCTTAACCTGGTGTTGCCACAAATCTATTTTGTGTCAGAAGTGACCGTAGAGGACCATCAAAACCACCGTGCCATTCTTTCGAACAAATCAGGGCGACCATTGTTTCTTCCTCGTCAACGAAGCGTATCCTCTCGTCTCTATGCCATTCTTTCTCTTTTGCCATACCTTATCCTTGGTGCTAATGTGAGTTTTTTGGTTTTGATCTAGCTTCTGGACCCCGAGGTTGTCCTTTATCAGTCTAGAGCATGCCCTGAGCGCTGCCATCGTGGATTTCTGTGCTCTAGTGAGCTCCTTCGTATTTCTTGCGCGTCATATCTTATCTTAAGATATTGTGAGCAAAACCCCTCAATCAATTTATCTTTTGATTCATAGGGTTATCCGGAATTTGGATTTCCAATCAACTTTTGTTCCCTCGTTCTCATTCCTAATCTGGTAAGCCTTTGTTCATTTCCTTCTTATCAGAGCTTAAGTGAGCTTTAGTTAAGCCTTTTCGACCTCTCTTTCCGTGTGTTTTTGTTTAGGTCTTCTTGTCCTCGTGAAGCTCTTTTCGGTCACCGTCGCCGGAGCTAATTCTTGGATCCCTAGCCTTTTTCTTAGCTCAGGTAATTGCCTTATGAATCTTTTTCAGTTTTTAGTTCGTGCTTGTAGATGTACTACCTGCAACCAGATGTGGTCTCTTCAGGACTTCCCTGTGATCCCTTGGTCTTTTTGCAAAGACCACCCCTTGGTATTTTTACAAAGACCACCCTCTCGATCTTTTGTAAAGACCACCCTCTTGGTCTTTTTGCAAAGACCACCCTCTTTGCTCACGACCTCCTCATGACCACCTCTGTGATCCTCATGACCTCCTCACGACCTCTCCTCGGGACCTCCTTAGGACCTCTCCTCAGGACCTCCTTGTATTACTTCAGGATCTCCCCGTGGCAACTCCTAATCTAGTGAAGTTAATTTTTGTTTAGCATGCATTTTTGAGCATTTTGGTTTTGGATACTTTCTCGATATTTATTTGCGATCATTTTTTTAGATTCTGATATCCCCAATGCGAGTGATTATATTTCTGAGCAACTAGAGAGTGAACAAGTGGATTATCATCAAGGCAAGCATCCTCTTGCATCATTTTGATCCCAGTTTTCATACTTTAGTATTTTGAAATGCAATGATAATTGTGTACATGCTATTTTGGTGTATCAATAATCTGTGAGTCTAGTCAGTTATATCCTAATCATTGTAGCTTACCCTTAATCATTTCATACACTCATGCTTAAGATAGGAGTCATGTGTTGGAATATATGGTCTTTATATAAATGCTTAGCCATGCAGGTCATTAGATACGATAGTCGGTTGACGGGCTTATCTCGTCAATCATGGGAAACACTGTGACACCCTAGTTTTCATAGCCTTTTGGAATTTCAAAATAAGCGAACCATTTGGTTTCCTCGAAGTCTAAAAGCTTAAACTGAGGTTTTCGAATTGTTTTCAAATGACTAACTCCAACTTCAACTAAGCTCTCTGTGGGTTTTGTCGGTTTGATGGAATCGTTGGAGTTATGGTGTTCCTCCTTTCCCATGCTTGCTTCGCTCCCCTCTGTGGTTTAGACCTCCCCAGATCTAGATCTCCTTTGTGTTTGGACCTCTCCTTGGTCCAGACCTTTTTGTGGCCCTAACCTTCTTTATAGGTCACGACCACCCTTGAGCTATTTTAAGTTCAGGTTTGTGTTTCAAACCTCCCCTTTATGAGATTTGGACCGTCAGGACCTCCTTTGGTTCCGTCCTGACCGTTAGGACCTCCCTTGTGCCCCTTTTTCCCTTGAGTCTCTTAGCCTTGGACCGCTTTCCTGGATCTCCCCCGTTAGATTATCTTCCCTTTGAATATCACCCGTTAAACCCCTTTTGAACTGGACCTCCTTTAAGTCCAGATCTAGTGTGCGCCTTCCCCTCTCTAGGACCGTTAGATTATGCTTGGATGGCCTGATTGAGAAGAGGTGTTCGGAAGGTATGAACGTCCCCATCTCCTTGGACCACCCGATCAAGATCGTATGACCCTAGTTCGTTGCGCCTTTTTCCTTGTCTTCTGGACCTCCTTCCGCCTCTTGCAAAGACCACCCTCTTTCATCACGACCACCTCCTGTGGTCATGACCTCTGGTATTTTGCAAAGACCACCCTCTTTCGTCATGACCACCTCATAGAGTGGCTGCATCATAATAAGGGGGGTTTAACCGTTACGTGGCTTCCGAAACATAGGATATAGGCCATGCTAAGCCATGATATAAGATACAAACCACAACGTCTACAAAAGGGTACTCTTAGAAGAAGGTCTTCGCACATCTGGTCTTCTGGTCTCTGAGGATAGGCTTGCGGCAATACCCCAGCTGGCGGAGTATGTCCACGAACTCGCCATCGGACGACGGTATCACAATCTATAATTTTGAACAGGGGAGAGTCAGAAAATTCAACGAAGGTAGGGATGAGCTTAAAACTAAGAGTAATAAGAAGGAGCAATAAGTACACTATATTTTGCCCAAACTTTTCTTAGTTTTTGAAAATAAGACTCAGGTCCTATGGCACGACCAGTCTAATTAAGGCTCCTACAGTCGTATGCTCTGATACTAGCTCTATCAGACCCAAATCTGAGTCCTGTATGAAACCACTGTGCTATTCCCTAGATCACTAGATAACACTCACAGAATACGTCACTAAATCTATTAATACATGATGTAAAGCATACCATACATTAAAACACAAACATCAGAGTGACATAGACCACATCGGATCAAGTTTTACATAAGGGCTGCACAGGCCAAATGATTACAACTCAAAATATAGCAAAAACTACAGTGAAAGCAAAAAAAGGAAAAGGGCACATCTCTCCACAGGCAAGCGACTGGGGTACTCGTGTACGACTAGTATTAGCCAAGGACTTGGGTAATACTAGTCGTACGCAAGCACTGACGAGCCAGTTAGACTGAGGTGAGACCACGACCAATAGGACTAGACTATTATTCATCATTGTCTTGACCTTCGACTTTTAGATCCTCGTAGTAGTCATAATCTCCAAGCTTTGCAGGGTCTGAAGGGCTTGGGGGAAAGAGCAAGAATGAGCACAACTTCCGTGCTCGCGAGCCAAGACACAAGATGCAATAATATACATGCAAGGCATAACAAGGGTGGCTCGGATTCTTTTATTTGCTAAAGCATGGTTTTCAAATATCAATATTAGTGAAGTCCTATCACTTAGCATTTTAACCAAATTGAATTTTTGTAAAAGAGAGTAATTGTGCAATATTTATAACAGCAGAGGTTATCTCCACCTATGCTTATTTTGAAATGTGGTTATGACCACTATTCACGACACTAGGTATGACCACCTAGGAACAACACTGGGTACAACCACCAAGGAACAACACCAAGTCTAGGTTACATCAGTCCGACCAATTTTTATCCCATCCACAAAGGTTTTTGAAATAGAACTAACTCTAGTAAGTTCCCATATCCGCCTTTGACCGTAGGCACGGCTGTTTAAACAGTTTTCACTCTGCAGAGATTGTACACTTTACCCACAAGAGACAATCAACTCATTCTCCCACACGATTCCGTGGTCATGTTGTGATCTTGCCCATGACCACGACCACAACCATGACCACTGCCACAACACTTCCTTGGCCTGCTGTAAAAAAGCACCACGACTTGGGGCGACAGCTCTCTTGGGTGCCATATGAAGCGAACAACGGGGGTTAAGAACTACAGGAGATATACAAGGGTTTACTAGCCCTCTAGAGCACAACAGACGAACTTGAACCAAACGAGGAAAACAATCACATACAAAACAAAGCCTAGAATGGAAGCATAGCACATAGGCTATGCTAAGCCATGACACAAGATACAAACCACGACGTCTACTGACTCCGATAAAAAAAGGAAAAAAAGGGGTGCTTGCAGACCAAAAGACTGCCTAGCAAGCACTACTAGCTAAACTAAGCTGACTACTCTATCGGGTGCTGACCACCACAAGTGGTGTAGTTGTCCGGGGAGCAGGAGCGAGAATGGTTGCAACTGAAGTTGGACAACCAGGAACAAGAGCGAGAATGAGAGACTGCGTCCTCGACTTGAGTCTTTGATGTTGGTGACGGGTGGCGAACTGGAACGTCGCACGCTCTTGCACACAGCGATCCAGGTGCGGGGTCCTCCGAATCCGAGTGGTTGATCCGGTGCTGGGTTACGGGGGATAACAGTGGGTGCAGGGGGTGCTGGAGCGTGCATCGCGACAGCTACTACAATGGCGGTGTTCCTCTCCTGATGTCGAAGATCTTTGGGTAGTGTTCTCCTTCCTGGAGAGATGGGTAGAAACAGAAAAGCGACCTCAACAAGAGATTCTCGTGCATCTAGCACAAGTGAGTCAAGGCGAAGCACGCTATGTTCTAAACATCATCGGAATAACGGCTCCTAGGATGCTCGGTCTGGAAGGTGTGAGCGATGAACTCATCCTCCATGGAGCGAGACTCTCGATCCAGAACCTGGGTTTTCCTGCCTCAGAAGATGGGCTAGCAGCGAACCGAGGTGTTGCATGAGTTTGCAGAGGATTCCAACAAAATCGTCGTCGTTCTCGCCGTGAGAGAAGAAATCCCACGGGCCATCGGACGACGGCACGATCATCTACTATTTTGAATAAGAGAGAGTCAGCAAAATTCAAGGAGAGTGGAGGTAAGTTCAGAGCTAAGAGTGATAAGAAGGAGCAATAATTATGCTATATTTTAACAAAAGCTTTTTATTAGTTTTCAAAAATAATACTCAAGTCCTATGGCAACGACCAGTCTAACTAAGGCTCCTGCAGTCGTATGCTTTGATATCAGTTCTGTCGGGCCCAAATTCGGGTCCTCTGTGAAAATACTGTGCAATTCGCTAGATCAGTAGATAGTACTTACAGAATACATCACTGAATTAATTCATACACGATGAAGACCGAATCAAACATTATATTGCAAACATCAGAGTGACATAGACCGCATCGAGTCGAGTTTTACATTACGGGCCGAACATGCCAAATTGATTACATTACAAAAATACCAGATACTACAACAGAAGCAAAAGGGGAGGTAGAGCACATCTCTCTACAGGCAGTGACTGGGGTAGCCCGTGTACGACTGGTATTAACCAAGGGCTTGGATAGTACCGGTCGTACGCAAGCACCGACGAGCCAGCTAGACTAAGGCGAGACTAAAACTACTGGAGACTACGACCACTAGAGAATACGACTAGTCTTCCTCATCTCCTTGTCCATCGGCACCTTGGTTCTCATAGAATGCATAATCTCCAAGATCCGTAGGATCTGAAGGGTTGGGGGAAAGAGCGGGAATGAGCACAACTTCCGTGCTTGCGAGACAAAACACAAAAGATGCAATAATATACATGCAAAGCTTAATAAGGGTGGCTCCGGTTCTTTTATTTGCTAAAGCAATGTTTTCAAATATCATAACTAGGAATTCCTATCACTTAGCAATTTGACCAAAATGCATTTTATTAAAGAGAGTGATTGCAATATTATAACAGCAGAGGTTACCTCCACCTATGCTTATTTTGCTTGTAGTTACAACCACCATTAACAACACTGGGTACGACCACTCAGGAACAACACCAAGTCCGGGTTACATCAGCCCGACTAGTTTTTATCCCATCTACAAAGGTTTTCGAAATAGAACTAACTCTACTAAGGTTCCCATATCCGCCTTTGACCGTAGGTGCGGCTGCTTAAACAGTTTATACTCTAGAGAGGTTGTACACTTTACCCATAAGAGATAATCAACTCATTGCCCCACATGATTCCATGGTCGTGTGGTTGAGAGATCATCACAGTAACCTTTCAAATTATCTCACCCCTTTCGCCATCTCACCCATATGGGTTTGCACCCATAAGTTGTGCGGGATATTCACCACAACGACTAGCACAGTTGGTCTATGACATTCCACAACGAGTAGCGCAGCTGGCAACTTCATCCTCCGACGGTGTCCCATTCAAGCTCACGCTTGCACTACTTCACTCCTCCACCAGTGAGATGACTTTTAGGGTCCAATAAATTTAC
The DNA here is from genome assembly GCA_036346255.1 of Ampelocalamus luodianensis. Lineage (NCBI taxonomy): Eukaryota > Viridiplantae > Streptophyta > Magnoliopsida > Poales > Poaceae > Ampelocalamus > Ampelocalamus luodianensis. Next base: position 905,747 of record CM070627.1, read on the forward strand.
TAAGTGTGAGACCCCGGTCTATTTAGCTTGTAATGCTTAGTTATCCACTAACTCTAGCATCACAAATAAAATACATCGTCCCTCGAGAAAATGTATATTTCCCAGAATTACAGTATACACACCCGTTTACAAAATATTGCATCAATTTCATACAATACATAGAACCAAGGCTTGAACTTTACAAGCAAAAGACATACATACTAGTTATTACAAAAGAGAGACCAACTGGTCAAGAACAAGCTAAAAGAGTTAGAAAGACAGCGGAAGCAAAATTCCATAAGATGGCTAAGACAAAAGCCAACCGGTTTGCCTACACCCACAAGGCAATCTGACCGAGCCGCCAAGCTAGTCGTCCATACCGCAGCAAAACTCACCAAAGTTGATCCCTTGGGGATCAACCTTCTCTGCAACAATTAAGCAAAGCAAATGAGTACAAAAATGTACTCGCAAGACTTACGAGTAACAAACCTAGTTACTACTACATGCAGGCTTAAATCAAAGGAGAAGACTCAAGGTTAATTTTCAGCATAAAGCAGATTTTATTTGCAGTAAGTAATAGTTTGAAGGCAGTTTTGACAATATGAATTTTATTTGCATAAATAACAGTGAGACAATAATGTAATAACATAAAGACATCCTGGAGATGACCAACCCAATGGCCATCACAACAATAGCACGAATTACCCATTCGTACCACCCACATCAAGTTTTAATTTTAAAAGGTTGCAGTCTAGTTCTTGCAGGAAATAACCAAGCGCGTCTATAACCTAGAACGAGGCTATTCGAATAGATTTAACCCTGTAGGGGTGTACCACTGTACCCACACTTCAGACCGCCTTTTTGCCACTAGATGAAGCACACTTCCTATGGTATGCCGGCACGGCTAAGTCCTACGAGATATTTCCAATGGATTGAGCTAATCAAGAGCCGCACGTATGGGAGTTATCACCTAGTGGACCACCTTACCGGTCCCCACTAAGGACCCATACGTGGAGTAGGATACACTGGCCTAGGCGGGTGCTCCCCTCCCTACAAACTTGTCCATGTTGCATATAGTTAAATATACAACCCACCACGCGACTCATTAATTAACACCCCCAAAGTACTTAGTCAAGAGAGGTCTCATACCCTCTAGTGTGGTTAGCACGCAAAAATGCTTAGATCAATGGCGCAAGTAACTCGGTTCTTGTTGACTCAGGCACCAACAAGTCACACCCAAAAGCACACCATCTTACCATTGTGCCCAAGTCCAAATCATTTTGTTTTCATTTTTAGTTTTCACAATTAAACATAGCACAAAAGTTGAAACATAGAGTCATAATAAGTTTGTGTGATCAAGGTTATCGACTAAGTCGATAACTGCCCAATTCTACCGGCAACTAAGCATTGCTAAACATCATATCGTAAAGACAATAAAAGACTATAAATCATTCACCGGGCTCTAATTCACTAGTGGGGATAATAACCTATGGCAGTGGCAGGGGTGAATAATTTTAAGTCAACAATGCAATAGGCTTAGCTACATCTAATCGACAAAATTAACTTTGACACAAGAAGCATGTATACTTAGGTTTTGCAAGCAAGATATTAGACTTTGAAAGTAATAGGACCAATATGATCAAATGATGTTACACTGTTTGCCTTGCTGTAGATCGCTTGTTTGCCACAGAGGATCACTCATGAAATCAACACGATCGTCGGAACCTATCGAGAGAACGAGAAAATCCAATAAAAGCGAAGAACACCGAAAGAACTCAAAAACCAAAGTCATCCAAAACCTATGAAATTTACACAGCAAGTAGAGCATGATTTTAGACAAATTTAGGAACAAGAATCATTTGAATTGGATTAAAGATGCAAAAGTTATATCTAAATTAATTTCAGTACGTTGGGAAAATTCAAATTTAATTGTTATCTGTTACTGTTCATGGTATAAATTTCCATAATGATCTAAGGTCTGAAAATTTTATGCTAGGTAGATAATGGCATCCTAAGGTCAGCAAAGTTGAGTTTGCTCAATTTGGAGTTAAAATGAATTACCTATGATTTTTCTAAATTGTAAAACTAACACATATCATGTTTCAAAAATACAACCATGATCAAATCCTATTTCATATTAAAGTATGCTAATAGAGGAATTTTACAAGCTTGAGTTTGCTTAGTTTGGAGTTACAGGGAATTACTTGTGTCTTTTACAAATTCTAACTAAATTTCTAGACAGTATTTATGCCTAATCAAGTCAATTCAACCTATATAATTTTCTGGTACAGAATTAGTGCCTACATGTTTTTTTAGGTTAAACATCAGCTAAACAGGAATTTAACATAGTTGGATTCGTCCAAAAAGGATCTACAGAGATTTAGTTATGCATTTTCCAAATTTAAATGAATTTTTAAGGCACAAAATAACCCTAACAGGAATTAAATCTATTTTCATATTTTTCTGGAGCAGAATTATGCTTAAAAATATTTTTATATTAAAGTTTAGTTAACAACAGCATTAACAAAATTGGAATCAACCGACAAGGAATTATATTGAATTAGTAGTTATGATATTTTGAAATTTAATACAATTTTCAGTTCGTAAATAAACCTTACCGGGAAAAAGAAACGACTTAACCGAGAGTAATAAATGTGGCACAATCTGGGCCGTTGACCCTTCATCGCACGGTCCACGCGCACAGTGCGCACGATTTCTAAACGGCAACCTGTCGTTCAGATCGAAATGGACGGCGGAGATCAATCGGGCACTGTTCATGGCCTGAACGGCCCAATGAGCATCAACTGTTGATCAAACGATGGAGGGCTGAGATCAAGGTGCGGTTCGGGCGATCCGAACGGCACAACGATCCCAGCCGCTGATCGCGAAATGGATGGTTCACAAGGATTGGGAAGATCGGGGGACCCGAACGGCCCAACAGATCAAGGCCGTTAATCAAGAAATGGACGGTGCACAGTGATTAAATTTCAAAACACACCCCAGGGGAGAGAGAGAGAAAGGACAGGGCCCCACATGTCAGTGGCAGAGGGGCTCGCACACGTGTTTTGAACGCACGGGGATAATGAGGGTGCTGGGCCCACAGGACAGTGACCCAAAGGTTCGCTTAAGACCGTCATTAATTACTAATCAATGATTAGCAGTGATTAGCCAATGATTAGCGTTAATGATGTCCTAACGCTTCCGCACAGTGTGAGAGGGGGTGTTTATGTGGCTGGGCCCACCTGTAAGTGACTGGGGAGGTCGGTTCAGGACAGCATTAAGTACTAAACCAATGATTAACAATAATTAGATCATGATTAGCATTAATGATGTCCTAAATGACAGTGCGACAGCGTCGGGAGGGGTTTAAAAGGGTTGGGCCCACCTGGCAGTGACCCAAAAAGGATTTGCCGACAGCCATTTAATGTTAACTCATTGATTAACGTTGATTAACTAATGATTAGCAACTTAAATGACCGAATCGATGTCTGAATACGGCACGGCACAGTGATGAACTCAGGCCCGACAAAAGTACCAGTGGCTTCCACGGCTTGCCACCGGCGATAGGAAACTTGCGCCGTCCAAAGGCCAAAATGGAAACGCAATAGCCTTGCAGACCCGATGGTGATGATCTCGACGGCGGCGGCGGCCAACAACGCCGGCGAGCCGGAGAAGACAACGGTGACCACCACGGCCAAAAGCGAAAACGAAGAAAAGCTCTGCAACAGTTCAAGGAAGCTAGTGCCCAGGCATCTAAGGGCTGCTAAGGAGGTACCTTAGCACAGAAGAGGCTCAAAGGTGGCCGGAGAAGCCTTGACCACGGAGGAGCTCTCCGGAGCCGAAGAAGAAGATGACGAAAACGCGACCTGAGCCAAAATGAACATGACCGCGTGGTCAAAATAGCTTCACTAAGGTCCACCAAGGGTCCCTGAGCAAGCAATTGGCAAATGGGGCACTTACCGGAGTGGGAGAAGAAAGGGGGTGCTTTTCGGCCAAATTTGATGGACCCCAAATTTGATACTTCCTGTAAATATCGAACCAAATTAAGTTAGGGGTTTTACTCCAGGAGAGGAGAGGAACAAGCTGGAGCAAAGAAATAGGAAGAAAAGCCACTGGAACCCTAATGTCACCAAGGAGCTTCAAGGTCCATTAATGGTGGCAGTGAGGTTATTCGGCTTTGAGCTCAAAAGAGCAAGGAGGAAGCTAGGCAAGGCTACGGTAGTGTTTAAAGGAAGTCAAGGAGGAGCTCAAAGGCTTTTTATAGCCGGAAGAGCAAGAAGTTGGGAAAAATTAGGGTTCACCATGCTCCCGGTTCATGGCTCTGCCATGGACACACCGTGAAAGATGGGAGCGGGTGAAGACCAAGACTTTTGGAGGAGGACTTTGAGGTGCAATGAATGCTTGCAGCATGTAGCCGTTTAAAGCTTCCATGGATGCGACAAGGCACTGCCTCTCCACGTTCGTGTACGGCAATGGCGTGGGCGGGAGGTAGGGGATGACCATGTTCAAAGGGGGTCCCACCTGGAAGTGACCCAATTCAAAGTGGCTCGGGGCTAACTCACAAATGGGTTGAGTCGATCCCCAAAAACTTGAGTCAAAGCTTTTAGACCGCTGGATTAGAAATGGACGGTCGAGATTGATCCTTCAACTCCGAGGTCCATATGTTTCAAAGAAATCTAGAGCGTTCAATTAAGATCCAAGGGTTAAAACATGCGCACCGCTTTAGAACGAGCCCGGTGCATTTAGTTGGTTAGGTCCAACCAAGTGGCTCGAGCCAGCTGTTACAAAGCGACCGAGTGCGAAGGGGTACACTCCGCGACGGTTGGATCGAAATCCAACGGCTGAGAATCGCTGGCGCGTTCGGGGGGTCCGAAAGTTCATGGCAACGTGGACCGCCCGATGGGGATCCAACGGTTGAGAAGCGTTGGCATGTTCGGGTGACCGAAAGTCACCAAGATCTAGGCCGTGGGGAGGAAATCCAACGGTTGAGATAGGGCACGCGTTAAAAAGGGCTGAGTCCTGCGTTGAGAGGGTTGGGTTGCACCCAAAGAGAGAGGTTGGGCTCGGGTTGGACTCGAGTCCAACAATGTTGACTCAGGGTTTAGATTTTAAGCTGAAACTTTGAGGGATTTTTAGAGGTAGCAAACCAACTTCAAAAATTATGAAATTTTGACTAGAGGTTGCTAACTTTAATATCGAACTTGTATAAAATTATCAGAGGTTTTTATGCAGTACAATTTCCTCCAAAAATTCTGCAAGTTGCTGAACTCGGGTTTGACAAACAGTCAAACAAGTTTGACTGCCCTCTAAAAATATTCAAACAATTTCTAAAAATTGTGAAATTTTTCAGAGGGGTCACACAACATCTTTAGAACTTAGGAAAAATATTTTCAGAGGATGATAACAAGGTTATCTTGAAAAGTTTTTGAAAGGTCTAGATTTGGATCAAAATGATTTGTGACTTTGTATTTCCATAATTCCTGTACAAGACATACAGGAAAATACAAGATGTAAGAAAAGTTTTAATTTCTACACATTTTCTTACATTTGAAACACAAGTTGAAAATAGAGATGTTACACTAAGCCAAGTTGTTGTTTGCAAACTTGTGGTCGTACTTGTTTTACAATGGGAGGTCATCACTGGATTAAGTCCTTAAAGTCATCTGGGCGGTTCGTACCACATTCCACACATTCTCATGCTACGTCAGCACCCACCATCCAACCATCCGCCCAGATATGGTGAAAGAAGTTTGGGCTTTTGAGGAGTAAAACCAGATTTATCTCAAATACCTCAGTCATGTACCTCCGTGACTGCCTAAAACAATTTCATGTTTTAAGAGATGATGATTAGGGTATTGTAAAGCCCTATTACTTAAGAAATACTAGCATGTCACTAAAGTACAACCTATAGCTAGTAATTACCATATACTTACTAGTGTAACAGGGAACAATGGATTCAATTGTCAAAGGATGGCATAATAATTAATAAATCATCAAATGGGTATTTAACTACCTTAACAGTTGACATACATTTGTTTAGAGAATTAAAGCATGCATTTTTGGTAATTTAAAGGAATATAATTTGCATAAAAGGTAGGCTCAAAATGATCAAAGTATTGACTCGCCTGGATTAAAGGTAAGAGAGTCTTGGTAGTCGAGAGCTTGATCGAGATGGAGATCTCCTGCTTCTTCGAATTCTACTCGGATGAACATCTCAAAAATAGGAACAAACAAGCAAGGAGAAAAAATAAATCCTAAAGAAAAAACAAATGAACACGAAAATAAATAAGAATGGAGCCAAAAAGCAAAATCTTGAATTTAGACAAATTTAGAAACAAGATTCACTGAAATTGGAGTTATAACGGAGGAGAACGGAGCCTCCGAAGCGTTGATTTTTGAGACCACTCATCCGACTACATGTGGTCGCAAGGGGAGGTTTCAGGTACCTGGTCGAAAGGAGGCTCGACCACCTGGTTGGAAGGAGGTCGAATGAAGGTTTCTACTACCAGGTCAAAAGAAGGTTTCGACCAACTGGACGAAAAGACTCGACTACTCGATGTAGTCGCAAGAAGGATACGACTACTCAACTTGGTCACAACAGGGATACGACTACTCAACGTGGTCGCAAGAAGGATACGACTACCCAGCCTGGTCGCAAGAAGGATACGACTACCCAACATGGTTGCAAGAGGGATACGACTACTCAACGTGGTCGCAAGAGGGATACGACTACTCAACGTGGTCACAAGAGCGATATGACTACCCAACGTGGTCGCCAAAGGGAAGGAGCATTCGACTGCCCAACGCGGTTGAAAGAAGAAAGGAGGATTCGACTGTCCAACGTGGTCAAAGAAGAAAGGATGATTCAACTGCCCAATGCAATCGAAAGAAGAAAGGAGGATTCGACTGTTGAAAGAAGAAAGGAGGATTCGACTGCCCAACGCGGTTGAAAGAAGAAAGGAGGATTCGACTGCCCAACGCGGTTGAAAGAAGAAAGGAGGATTCAACTGCCCCAATGCAGTCGAAAGAAGAAAGGAGGATTCAACAACCCAACGTGGTCAAAAGAAGAAAGGATGATTCAACTGCCCAACTTGGGCGAAAGAAGAAAGAAGGATTCGACTGCTCAACACAGTCGAAAGAAGAAAGAAGGATTCGACTGCTCAACGCAGTCGAAAGAAGAAAAAAGAATTCAAGTGCCCAACGCAGTCAAAAGAAGATGAGAGAGAACAGGGCATGGGAAACTCACCAGGACTGTGAGAGAGGCTTAAGGAGGTCGACGGATGGCGAACGGTGGCGAGGAAGCTCGCGGTCGAAGGCGAAGGAGGACGGCGACGAAGGGGTCAGCTGGGACTGGAGGAGAAGCGAAAAAGCAACGGCCACTACGAAACAAAACTGAAATGGAGTGAGGGGATCACTTGAAGGAGCTTTGGGACATGAATTGACGCGGTAGAAGAGGGGGCAGCATTGGTGCAGCGAGGACTGAGAGGAGGTGCACGGCGGCTTGAACTCAGAGTGCGGGGCTTCGGGCAAACCACGACAACAAGAGCGAGAGAAGGAGAGTTGGGTGGAAAAACAAGAGAAGGGCGAGAGCCCCCTGGTGCTCTCCTTTATAGAGGAAGGAAGGGGATCGGGCGACAAGATGGAGCGACGGGATGGGCTTCGACGGAGACAACGATATTTAATGTACACGTTGCTGAGGAAAGGGAGGGGGGCAGGATTTATGCCGGAGGCGACGACTTTTGCGGTGGCGTGACGCGGGCGTGCTCTCAATGGCATGGGCGAACAACGGGGAGAGGGGGAAATGGGCTTGAGCCCTAAAAGGAAGATGGGCCGAGCCCGTAGAGGGGAAAAGAGTTTAAGAAAATTTGAACTTTGGGAGGATTTTGAATTTGCAAATTGAATCCAAACCAAACTTGAGTTTGAGGATTGACCTAAAACTTGCAACTTAAAAATCCAAAACCGAGGAGGGTTTAGAGATAAAACCTTTGAACTCAATTAAAACTTTTGAAAACCTCTTTACAAAACTGACAACAGGAAGATCAATGAAAACCAAAACTAAAAGAAAAGCCATCCCAAAAATGGGTTGTTACAAGTACTTCATCTAAGGTAACTACAATTTTTTTTTAAAAAAATCTAAACCTAATAATCCAAAGCGATTTTTTTATTTCATCAGACAGATCTCTTTTCAAATATCAAGGAAACACGTTTACACAGAAATGTTCATCTTAATTTTCACTCATGATGTAGCCACACACAAGTAGGCTAGGTAATGGGCTAGGACCCAGCCCGAGTCCTATCCTAGCCCAAGAATTCTAATAAACAGCCCAAACCCAACCTAGTCCAACCGAATTTATTAGAACCCCACCCTGTCCAGCCCAACATGGCCCGTTTCAACCCTAAGGGTCCTCCTGTAGTTTAGTAATGCAATATGGCCCATGTGGCCTTTCATTGTTGCTCCCCTATTGCTTCATGACTTCATGTGAAGTAATTAGGGAGAAGAATAACTTAGTTCTAAACAAGTCCATCTAAAAGAAGAGGCCAAGAACCAGACATGATTGTGCTGTCAGGGTGTTCAGAGTGCTTACGAATCCCCATCCACTCTTGGTGAACTCCTGACCGACCATCTTGAACTGGCAGTTGGTGGAGAGGAAGAGCTCGACGTAAGGCAGCTCATCAATGATGGCGGGTTGAAGCGGTGCTCGAAGATCCAGACGACGGTGCCGATGAAGAGGAAGAAGGCGCCGTTGATGGCCCACATCCCCAGACTATAGGGCTTGAGGAAGGACATGATCACTAGCCCCAACTCCACGCACGGTTGTGTGAAGTCCACGATCCTCGTCTGGCTCATCACAATCGAGATGTCGCCGACCGCAACATCGAAGTACTGAAGAAATCAGAGCTAAAGTTGTTATTTGCCATGAATTCTCCATGATCCAAACAAGATACCATCTAGTAAACTAAAGCTGAAAGTGCTCCCTGTACATTATCTGCGACCTTCTGCACGAGGTCGCTGTAGCTGGGGTTCTTGACGTTGTTGCCGAAGAGGACGAAGGAGACGTGCATCGGGTACGGGAGCAATGCCACGGCGGCCTTGAAGAAGTCGATGCAGTACCCGCTGGCGTCGTCCGGACTAGTGTCTTTGGACACGAACTGCTTGTACGTTGTCCGATAAGGCACCCCGATCCTCAACGGCCTAACGTTGTTCGGGAACACCCACTCGTGCGGCGTCGCCGTTGTCTTCCTCGGCTAGATCACGTTGTACAGCTGCTGCGACTAGCTGTTGTTGGAGAGCGATCTTGTAGGCGTGGTGACTGACAGGTTTAAGTCCTTCTGCTTCCCAAAAAACAACAACCTATTTCAATCCTAACCCAACCCTGTTTAAAGGCCGCCCAACCCTATCCTAGCCCATTTTTATTCTGCTCACCAAAAATTTGGCTTGGCAGCTAGCCATTGACTTGCTACGTGGCAGCCAACCATTGGTTCCAATTGAAGCATTAAATGCATAGTTTGTTTGAAATAACCATATTTCCTAAACCGAGTATTCGATTTGCGATTCGATTGAACCGTTGTGTTTCTTATCATTTTATCAACAAAACAAGACCACACACTACTACAAAAAGGCACATACTGGACGTCTCATCACAGACGGTTGACCAAAACCGTCTGTATTACATGACATCACAGATGATTTTGGTTTAGAGAACATACGTATATCTTGGCTAAGCTAAAATCGCTCAGAAATTATCACGAGGCGGTTCAGTAATAATAAATGCTCGTGATATTGCTACATATCACAAACGGTTTTATGTTGAAAACCGTCTGTGATAATTCACAGACGGTTCTTATTAATAACCGTCTGTGATATTACTCCATGTCACAGACGGCTTTTTGTTGAAAACCATCTATGATAATTATCCCATACAGACGGTGCGCCGTTTTGCTCGCTTACTTATCATCCGTTGCAGTATACTCCTCAACAGTCTTCTTCTCCATCTCTGGCGCTACAGTGAGTCCATCGGCACCACTCCGTGCCTGGTTTTTAGTATCGCCTCACCTCACTGAGCCCACTCGATCGATCGTGTGGTCCATTTCAGCTATTGTCGTCCACGCCGAGCTGCATGTCACCGCCGCCGCCATCGACGCCAACTATTCTCCGGTGAGTGCTCGACCCCACCAAGGTCGATTTCCCCACCTATATGTCCCCCTAAAGCTGTGCATGTGCTTCGTTTCAGTTTATTTCCTCTGAGAAGACCTGTCACCGAGGAGCTTGCCGCTGTCGCCTCTGTTCACCGACGACCAACCACCTTGGACCTTCCCCGGCCGACTTCATTGACACCTTCCTTGTGATCGAGGTGAGCTACTGGAGCATAAGCATCCTTTAATTTGAGTAGTTTGGCGTTTACGCCGAAATCGCTAGTGAAGCCCATATGGTCACCCTTTTATTTATTTTCAGGGTTTTCAACACGAACCGTGTGATGGACCGAAGCTGGATGTACGCTAAGAACCATGTGAGTGAAGAGCACATTAATGGCGTGTGTGCTTTTACAAGAGCTGCCGAGAGGGATATGTTGAATAAGGGGACGGAATATATGTACTGTCCATGCATTGACTGTGAGAATCTGAAGATGTTTGACAACCAAGCGCAGATCCAATCACATTTGATTCAAAGGGGTTTCAAAAAGGGGTATACACTTTGGACCAGTCACAGTGAAGAGCAGATTATACAAGAATATAGTAATAACGACATCGCCGACGAAATCAACGATATGTCGCCGGATGATGTCGATTATGGTTCCGATTCGGATAGGCTGCACGATGACAATCTGGATCAAATGCTTCGCGATGCAGAAGTGAACTATAGTGAGAGAGAGTTTGGTAAATTTGAGGGCTTTATGGAGGATTCGGAGAAGCCTTTGTTCCCGGGCTGCAAGCCGGAATACACAAGGTTGTCATCCGTGCTAGAACTGTTGAAATTGAAGGCAAGCAACGGTTGGTCCAACAAGATTTTCACGACACTGTTAGGTCTCTTAGCGGACATGCTTTCGGATGGAAATGAGTTGCCCAAAACTACCTACAGAGCCAAGAATGTTCTTTGTCTGTTGGGAATAGAAGTAGAAAAGAATGCATGCATGTCCAAACGACTGTATCCTCTACCGTAAAGAGTACGCAAACATGCTTGTATGTCCGATGTGCAACGCATCCCGATACAAGCGTAAGAATCAATCAGATGACGGCGAGAGAATCGAGGTGAAGAAAAGACCTCCTGCTAAGGTGGCGTGGTATCTTCCTGTAATTCCCCGTTTAAAGTGGTTTTTTTGCGAACCCAAAGGAAGCAAAACTGCTACGTTGGCACTCGGAGGAGCGTAAGCAGGATGGAAAGCTAAGACACCCTGCTGATTCCACCCAGTTGAGAAACATCGATAGAAGGTTTGCAGACTTCGGTGCGGAACCGAGGAATATAAGGTTTGGATTGAGTACAGATGGAATGAATCCTTTCGGTAACATGAGCAGCCGACATAGCACTTGGCACGTGACTCTCTGTATGTACAACCTTCCCCCTTGGTTGTGTATGAAGCGGAAGTATATTTTGCTATCGATACTTATCCAAGGGCCGAAGCAACCTGGGAATGATATTAATGTGTACCTAGCACCATTGATTGAAGATCTAAAAATAATGTGGATCGAAGGGGTACAGGTATGGGATGCGTACAAACGAGGGTACTGCACCGTACGCTCCTTGTTGTTCTGCACCATAAATGATTATCCCGCCCTTACTAACCTGTCGGGCCAGAGTACAAAAGGGGCCAAAGCATGTACTCACTGCTTAGATGATACCGAGAGTGTGTGGCTGAAGCACTCGCGCAAAACCGTGTACATGCGCCACCGTAGGTTCCTCCGGAGGGCTCACCCATACCGCAGGATGAAGAAACAACTCAATGGAGAGAAGGAGGACAGTTCAGCTCCAAGGCATTTAAGTGGAAAAGAGGTCTATGATATAGTTAAGGATTTATATGTTGTGCTCGGAAAGAGACGTAAATCGAGGACCCATGAGCAGAACATCTGGAAGAAGAGATCAATATTTTGGGACTTACCTTATTGGGAGCACCTAGAAGTTCGCCACTGCATCGACGTTATGCATGTAGAGAAGAATGTATGTGATAGCTTGATTAGTCTCTTACTGAACATTCGTGATAAAACAAAGGATGGTGTCAATGCACGACTTGACTTGGTTGATATGGACATCAGACCTGAGTTAGCACCGACAAAGACCGATAAAGGACAAACGTATCTTCCCCCTACTTGTTACACTCTGTCTAAGGCCGAGAGAACTGAACTGTGCTAGTGCTTGCATGGTGTGAAAGTTCCGTCCGGTTGCTCTGCTGTCGGGACCCAAAATTACGATTCTGGAACCCTCTGTGTATACTGCACTAGTCCAGGATCACGCTAGTGCACACAGGGTTAACATAGGTAAATATCGATCCACACAAGCGATAAATAAAGTAAACGATTAGTTTGAATAACAAATAAGGGTTTTGACCTTATGGTCGAGTTTACACTTATTAAACCACGCAGGGCTATAGAGAATAAAACAAAGAATGAACGAAATAACTCCAGCCAGATCCCACCAATTCACCACAGCAACCGATCGGGATCCGGACCTTAACGATCAACAACCTTCAGCGAACTCCTCCTCGAAAGCAGGCGTAGACTCCTCCTCTTCTGTAGGTTTGGGCGCAAGTTTTACAACAAGCGTGAGTACACAACTGTACTCGCAAATCATACCACAGAATGCAATGTATAGATGCAGGCTTATTCCAAAGAAAAGGCTTCTGTGGTTCTTTTGCATAAAAGCAACATTTGCAATTGAATATGAATAATAGATTGAAAGCATAATTCAAAACAAATAGACAGTATTAATTTAACAATTGTTTTCACAAAGACACACAGCTAAATAGGTTGTTTCACATAGCCATATGATTGAGGTCACACAGCTCCCATCCCAACATTTTATGAAAACTACCCCTCGTGTGAAATCCCCGAGCATGTCCATGACCACGGACGCGGCTATTCGAATAGATTGATTTAACACTCTGTAGAGGTTGTACACTTTACCCACAAGATACAACTAGTGTAGCAAGCACTAATCGTAACAAAACAGTTCAGAAACTTCATCTCAAACATTGACATTCCTGATGTGCTTTCCCGCTATACCAGCTCACATAGAATTGGTATAACACACACCATTAGACAGGGAAGCGACGAATCGTCCCGCGATGCAACCACCAAGTAGTCACACCTCCACCCTGTCACACAGCCTAACCTATCCACCTGAACATCAATGCCGAGAATCCATAACTTACTAAGTTAGGCTCGTCCCATACCAGATATGTGGTCGTACAGTAAGGCCCAGTTCAATGGCGCACAAAGTTAAGTCCTTAATTGACCAAGGCAAGACTTCCATGTTCTAACTAAGCCACACAAATTATCAAACCCAAGCACACAGCTTCCACCATATCACACAGTTTCCACCACTTGCCTCAGTCTAAATCCTTTACCACCCAGTTGGTGTTAGTGCAACACATGCTATCACAAAGTAATAACATACAGCACACAGCTTTACACAAAGTTCCATAGTCACTTAGTCACTTTTAATAATTACAACTTACATGAGATGTGAGACTTGTAGCATGGCTAAGCAATTGTACTCGCATCTAACCAACCCACGTTGGTGCTATAATAATACCAACTAATAACCAATCTAGGGTGACAAGGAAATATGACATACAAGGCCAAGGTGTGATAACAAATTTGGATTATAACTATACCCAAAGCATTTAAATAAATAATTAAAATAGAATGCAATACTTTAACACAAAGTAATTTAAAAACTGGGTTCAAGATGATCAAAGGTATGACTTGCCTTAGAAAAGGTCTATGTACTGGTCTTGATCTTGGGGTGCTCCTTCTTCCACAAAATTCCCCGACGAATCGACGTCTACTCGCGAACGAAACAAAAACAAACAAAACAAATAAATAACAGAGGCAAAACAAACTCCAAAAATTAAATAAAAATATCAAATAAATAGAGCTTGAATTTAGACAAATTTAGAAATTTGAATGGGCTCAATCGGAGTTAGGAAGCAAAAGTTATGGCCTCTGGAAGTTTTAAATCTAAAAGAAACCCTAATTTGGATTTTCTGAAATTTCCGAATTATTTCTTAACAGAAAAATCAGATTATTGCGCAATGCTGACATCAGTGAAGGAATTTCGGCAATAAAAGAAATAAAAAGAAAAACCTGACATGTGGGACCCACATGTCAGTGAGACGGCTCACGGTAGACTAAGTCTACCGAGCTCGCTGGATTCGGACCGGTGGATCGCCACGCACGCGCGCACGTGGGACGACGATCGGGCACCACGACGCGACACGTGGCGCGACGGCGACATGGCGGCGAGGTGGCGGTGACGTGGACGACAACCGGAGCGGCGGCGCTCGGGAACCGAGGGTCCCGGCGAACGGCGGCGATCCACCGGCGGTGAGTGGTACCGACGTGACGGGGGTGGCACGAGGAACTCGTAGGTGTGCTCACTGGTGGTCAGGAACGTCTGAGGCGGCCGGCGGCGAGCGTTAAGCGGCGGAGGGCTCGACGGAATCGGGGCTACGGCGACGCTCCGGCGACACGAAGGCGACCACGAGGTAGTCCTGCTTCGTGCGATGCCGACGGTGTAGACCACGACGCTCAAGCGGCACTTACGGCGGCGTACGAGCTCGTCGGAGTTGGTGGCGGCGCAGATTGATCTTCGAGCTCCTGCGGCGGCTAGGGTTCAGCGCGAGGGCGAAGGCGGCTAGGGTTGGGATGCGGAGACCCAGGGCTACCTCCCCTTTTATACCCGGAGGCCTGGGAGAGTCCAGGGCATGAACGCCGCCCAAAACGGCAGGCGGCGGCGGAGATCGTATCCCTAACGGATTCGGGAACGAAGACGACGTGGCAAGCTGGGACCCACACGTCAGCGGCTAGGGCTCGGACTCAGGCACGTGTGAAGCGGTACGACCATGAAACGAACTCCGAAGATCTGATCGTCCATCTAAGATCGAACGGTCCACAAACAAAGGGACGTTCGGAACCTCCAGTTAACACACGCGTATCCAGCCATCCATTGTTGATCAGACGGTGGAAGATGATCGGGGCGCTCCGAAGGAAAGCGAGAGAGAAATAGAGAGGTTGACAGGTGGGGTCCACATGTCGAGGCGCGAGCCTTGGCAAGGAAATGGCGCACGCGGAGTTGGGCCAGCCATGAACAGGATCTGGCCGAGGTTTGGAATTCGGCCCGAACTGAAATATGAGATTTTAAATACATTTTCTAATTTAGAAAATACCAGAAAATTCAAATAAGCAATAGAAAATAGCAAATGAACTCGAAAAAATTCTAGAAAAATCTAGAAAATATATCTGAGCACAAAGAACCCAAATAAAATAGTTTTGGCTAATGTTCATGTTGGGATTATTCACATTAAATATTTTTTATTGTAAAGTCCAATATTAAGCTTTTGAATTTAAATTCAAATAAATCCAAATGGTGAATTTTCCCCTACTAACTATTTAAAAGATTTTAAAACTCAGAAAATTAGGATGTTACATCTGCCAACATGAAGAAACTTGTTTCGATGGAAGATTTGAAGTTAATTGGCATGAAGTCTCATGATTGTCATGTACTGATGACACAGATGCTCCCTGTTGCAATTAGAAATATTTTGCCTATCAAGGTCCGAGAGACAATCTTGAGGCTGTGTTATTTCTTTAACACAATTGCTTAGAAGGTGATCGATCCCGAAGGACTAGATGCTCTGCAGGACGAGGTGGTGACGACTCTATGTCATCTTGAGATGTATTTTCCTCTGTCGTTTTTCGATATCATGGTCCATATCATTGTGAGGGAGATAAAGATGTGCGGGCCCGTGTTTCTACCTAGCATATACCAGTTCGAGAGGTTCGTGGGAATTCTCAAGTTCTATGTACGGAATTGATCTCGGCCAGAGGGAAGCATCATTGAAGGTTATGCAACCGAAGAGGTCATTGAGTTCAGCGTCGATTACATGGCTCAGGTCGAACCAATAGGTGTGCCTCGATCTCGCCATGAGGGGAGGCTCGAGGGTATGGGGACCATCGAAAGGAAAACAATCACCCTAGAGATGAGAGTGTATGCTCAAGCCCATTTCACGGTCTTGCAACACATGACTGAAGTGTCCCCGTATATCGACCAACACAAGGACGTGCTTCGACAATAGAATCCAGAACGGCCGGATGTTTGCATCACGAGACAGCACAACAGTCGGTTCAACCAATGGTTGATGGTGCGACTCGCTAGGAGCTCGTCAAATGATAATATGCTGATATGGTTGGCAAAAGGGCCAACATTTACAGTTGTGACATAGCAAGGATACGACATAAATGGGTACACATTCTATACGCGGGCTCAGGATATAAAGAGCACTAACCAGAACAGCGGTGTCCGCATAGATGCATTTAGTACCGATGGGTTGAGGAGCTCCTACTATGGGTTCATAGGGGAGATTTGGGAGCTCGACTACGTACTTTTCAAGATCCCGCTGTATCGGTGTCGTTGGGTCTATCTCCCACATGTGAAGGTCGACAGGTACGGCGTCACTACCGTGGACCTCGAACGTGTCGGATACAAAAACAAACCATTCGTACTCGCTAACCAAGTTGTTTAAGTCTTCTATGTAACTGACCAGGCAAATAAGAAGCACCACGTAGTTCTTCATGGAAAAAGGAGGATTGTCGGAGTTGAGAATGTAGTGGACGAGGAAGAATACAATCAATTTGACAAGTTACCTCCTTTCGAAAACGACATAAGGGTCGAGGAAGAACGACGTGACGAAACTAGCAACATACGCGTCGATCATCAGGAAGGGCTAATTTTTAAAGGAGATAAGCAAGTGAAATGATGAATGAAATGTTTATGTGTCATATGTTCTGAATTTGCATTTATGTATATGAGAATGTGTCATATGTGAATTTGTATTATGTATATGAGAACGTGTCATATGTGTGAATTTGTATTTATGTATATGAGATGTGTCATATCTGAATTTGTGAAATGGATGTGCTTATTTCTGAAATGAATGTGACTTGGATGTATGTACTTGTTGTGTTTCTGCTTGTTTCAGAGGGCATGGCTAGCATTTCCTGATGTTAGCCAATAAATAAAAATGGATTTAGCAATAGAAAAGAATATCTCAGACAATCCCTTAGAACAAACCGTCTGTGATTATATATCACAGACGGTTCCATGTAAAACCCGTCTGTGATAAGACATATATCACAGACGGTTCCATGTAAAACCCATCTATGATAAGGCATATATCACAGATGGTTCCATGTAAAACCTGTCTGTGATAAGGCAAATATCACAGCTGGTTCCATATACAACCCGTTTGTGATAAGATATCGCAGACGGTTATTTATTGGAACCGTCTGTGATGTCCAACCATATTTACATTCAGACTTAGGGTTTGTCGCGCCCCCACTCAAACGATTAAGTTTCTCTAACATCCCACCTCCCCCGAGCCCGTTCGCCTCTTCCTTGAGCCCGATGTGCCTCCTCCCCTAAGCCCGTCGCCTCCTCCTTGAGCCCAGCGTGCCTCCTCCCCCGAGCCTGCCGCCTCCTCTCTCGAGCCTGTCGCCTCCTCCTTGAGCCCGGCGTGCCTCCTCCCCTGTGCTTGCCGCCTCCTCCCCCGAGCACGTCGCCTCCTCCTTGAGCCCGACGTGCCTCCTCCCCCGAGCCCGCCGCCTCCTCCTCCGAGCCCGTCGCCTCCTCCTTGAGCCCGGCGTGCCTCCTCCCCCGAGCCCGCCGCCTCCTTCCCGAGCACGAGCCGTCGCTTCCTGAACTCGGCGCCCTTCCTCCCTTTCGACGCCGCCCTGCTGCTCTGGTGCTCCGTGAGTATCATATCATTTTCTTGGCTTCGATTGCCATCTGCTTCGTAAGTATCACAGTATTTCAATTTTATTACCCCTTTGCATTTGATATGTTCATATTGAAATGTGATGTAGTGGGCTTGATAATCTTATGATAATATGTTGATTTTTGACAGAACCTCTATTTCTCGTGAAGATGTCGTCCGCTCATTCTTCGTCATCGTCGCCTCATGCGTCTGATGATGTGTCGTCCTCTGGAAAATCCAAGTGTGAGGAAAGAGGAATATCGAAAAGGCCGGAGGGCCGATTCACCATCACGAGAGTCCATGTGTCTAGGGCCCCTCTGAGTCCTCCCCGAGCAGCGTCCGCATTCCGGACAACGGTTGGAGTAGTTACACGCGAACGGGTTAAGATCACCTATGATTCGTGGAAGGACTACACCAAAGTTAACAATCACAAAGCTGTGCTGCTGCATGAAAATTTTAAATCGTTCGAGATACCAGAAGAACACAAGGCCTCCGTGCAACGATACGCGTTTCTAGCGGCGTGCAAAGCGTGGAGGAACTTCAAGAGCACGCTTATCAAGGATTACATGGAGAAGGATTTGATGCCCTTCTAGAAGTATCCGTTCGTGGAGGAGTACTGGGAAGACTTTATGGCGAAGAAGAAGACAAATGATTTTAGGATTCAAAGTGAGGCACACAGTGCCCTTCAGGCAAAAAACACGCACCCCCACAGACTCGGCACCGCTGGGTATACAGGTAAAATCACGCAATGGAGGGATCAGAACGAGCGTGCACGCCAGCTGGACGCCTCCCCGCCATTTGCCAGCATCACTGATGAGCATTCCCAACAGTGGCTAAGGGCAAGATTATCTACCTCGTCTTCGGGGGTCATCTCCTTTCCAAACCCCACAGATGTGGAAGTGTTACGACGCATGGTAAGATATAGAACTACCTAGTTTGTAATTACTCGATAACTTCATAGGAAGGGAAATAACATGTCGGGCTCTTGTAGGAAGAGCTAAGTACTGCACAATCTTCCCAAGGCTCATTCCAGGCAGATAGAGAGAGAGATATACTCTCCGTGGCCCTGGAAAACAAGGAGCATCCGGATCGCACGAGAGGCATTGGTTTTTATGTTGATTGGAACAAAGGATTCTCAAAGGACTCCGAGACGTACCGGAGTAGGAAGAGAGCCAAAGCCGAGCGCGAAGCAGAGATACGAGAGGAGATTCATGCATCCCTTAGAGAAGAGATGCGGGATGTTATACGAGAGGAGATTCGTGCATCCCTCACAAATCAGTTGGAAGCCCCCGCCGCTACTGTGCTAGCTAGCCCCTCCAAACGTCCGAGTAGCTGCGCATCCAACCATAACTTAGAAATCGATAACAGATTTCCTGTTGATGACATCCATGTAATAATTATTATCCCTAGAATGCTTGATCCATTGATAGACCTGTTGGAGTAGCTAATTTTGTATCGTTATGTAGGGGGCTACGAAGTGCAAGCTCCAAGTGAGATATGGCTCCATTGCCCTGGATGCTGCTTGGGGCCAGGCGTATCCATCCGGTGTCGGGGCCTTACTGCACGGTGTAAATATAGCACCGGGTTTATCAAAAGTGAGTGTGGATGGTGTTTATGCCAATTTCAAGGTCGTCTAGCTAGAGAAACCCCCAAACGACGAGGTCGTGACTTTAGGGCAAGCCATTGGAGCATTCATCCAGTGGCCCAAGAGAGACATCTGCCTGGAGCTACCTGCACCGGTCCCAACTTCACAGGAAGTATCTGACGAGCCGATCGCACAAGCGGCAAGGGTCCGGTGCATCAGGTGCATCTACACCTCATGCTCGGTTGATTCTCGTGAAGTCGACCTATACAAAGCGAGGCAGAAAGGGCAAATCGAAGACGGTTGACTCATGTACCCTTCTTGCTATTGGACCGAAAATTCGTGCTAGGTGAGCTGTTGACCGAGAGGTTAGACAGCCCTACCATAGGATTGGCTTGCACGAGATTACACACATGGTACATGGAACAGGCCAACAAGACGGATGAACAACGACGCTCAGGTGTCACCGTCAAGTTCAAGAAGGATCATTTTAACCACGAGGCTGTAGACTGTGTCTTCACGGTGATGTTCGATGACTTGTTCAATCTCTTCAACCTCGACTCCTTCGACGTCTCACTCATGCGATGCTGGACACTGTAAGTGTGTACAATCACGGTCAATATTCGTGTAATACCGATAAATGTTATATATAACTCCTTGCTTTTGTGTGTGTGTGTGTGTGTGTGTGTGTATATATATATATATATATATATATATATATATATATATATATATATATATATATATATATATATATATATATATATAGGACACCGTTTAGTACTAGATTGGAGTATGTACTCCCACTTCAATATACCACTTAAACACACATATTATACTTCTTTATCAGTTTTATTATACTTAAGTACCAATTATAAGATACTTCTATACGATTTGATTGAAAATTTTCATTGGAGCCCTTGGTTTTTTTGCTATATACTCATTTTCATATATAATAGAAGTATATACACAAATTTTGCTATAAAAAATGGAATTTAATGAAATTTTCTATGAAACTCACTTTGGGGTATCTTATAATCATTATTGGAGTATACTCAAATAGATAAAGAGGTATCATCATACGATTTAAGTGGTATATAAGAGGTGGGAGTACATACTCCTAGGAGTACCATACCATTTTCATATATATATATATATATATATATATATATATATATATATGATTTCTGAGTAAGGCATTCACCGGTAGGTTTCCTCGATCCACACATAGTCTGCGAGCAAACCATCAAGGAGAATGCACAATTCGTCTAGGATTACGTGGTGGACTCATTGCTGACTCACCGCAATAAGCAATTCATTCTTTTGCCCTACAACCAGGAGTAAGTGCTGTACTAGTAGGTATACTTGTTGATTTGTACTTTATAAGCAACACCAACTTAGGTTTACTTGAATCCCCTTGTTGATCACCATGAAAACAATACGTACACAACTTGTATGGAACTATACAAGTGAATTGTCATAGCTAGAAAACATTAACCTCACTCAGTTGCTCCTATGATAATGATTCACTTGTATGTTATGATCTCAGTTTCACTCAGTTGATAATTTTACATTAGCTATGATCTCAGTTGCTCTTAAGTCGCTATCTTAAGGTTAACGATAACAGGATGTGATCTGAGATTATAGCGACTATTATCATAGCGAGACAATTCACTCAGTTTCGTCAGACCACCAACGGTCGTACCAAACTCTTCATGGACGGGACGATCTCACTCAGTTGCTCCTTCCTCCACACCAGTACTGCCTCCACGTACTTCCAGTAGATGAAAGGGACGTACCGGTGTGGCTACACTGCCACGACACGTCGACGGCGGCCTCCGTGTCCTCCTCGTGCGCCAGTGTGATAAAGATGTTTTTTTTTATATGGAATTGCTAAACTAATACTCAACTAAAAAGTTCGAGAAAATCAGTCGATTTTCTCATATTTGGATATCACGATTCGTGCTCCAGCCTACCTCCATCTCAATCTCTGGCGAGGTTTAGGGCTCGGGTTCATGGGGGGCAGGGGCCCAGCGGTGGGTGGCGAAGGTACTGGGGCGGCGGTGACGCCGCCGGTCGCAGGATCATACGATTTTGGGCCTCAAGGCAAGCAGTTAGTTACTAAGGCCTATCTCCAAATTAACCTCACAACTGGGGGAAAAAAAAGTTGCCAGTCACTTTACAACCGGAAAAAAAATGCCTCTCTCCAAATTAACCTCTCAACCGGAAAGAAGTTGCCTGTCAAAAATGCCTCGCCACACATGTTCCAAGATAGTAACCTGGTATACAGTATACACTACCCTAAAAGGAACAAGGGGATTCAAGATAGTAATTACGAATTCTTTTCATGGTGATCAACAAGGGGATTCAACTGATTTGATGCGTGTGTATATATATAGAAAAATAGTATAGTACTCCTGGGAGTACATACTCCCACCTCTCATATACCACTTAAATCGTATCATAATACCTCTTTATCTATTTGAGCATACTCCAATAATGATATATATATATATATATATATATATATATATATATATATATATATATATATATATATATATATATATATAACTTTTTCTACTCTCGGTAGTATTTACTCTCTATTCCGTATCTCACAACGTAGGGAATATCTTGTGCAACCGAGATTATGTATTTATAGTATACGAGTATATAAGATCACTTATGTGGTATTTACACCTTTTTAGAGGTGACATGTACATGATGTACACGAAAAATGATAAGAGTTTGTTTCTAAGAGTACTAGAAGTTGCCCATAATTGCTTACCCTTGTTGAACCCCCTTGTTGATCACCATGAAAAGAATTCCTAAGCTAGCTAGGATGTGAAACACACACAAAGATAAACAAATCGATCTGCGTAAAGCATGCATGCATGCATGGTGTTAACGTCGATCTGCGTATGCATGCATGCATGGTGTTAACGTGAAGGCGCAAGCAGAAGGGGCCATTCTCTCTCTCTCGCTGTGCATGCGGTGTGCCAGCCGGCGAGGAGCTGTGTACGTACGTATAACTCGGGGTTGTGTACGTCATCTTATACTTTTTTTCTACCGAAGCCTATCTAGCCATAGACACTGACAAGTGGGGTCCCCTGCACAGTACCGTTTTGCAATTGAATTTCCGAACTTAAGCGTTCTGACAGGTGGGGCCCGTAGGTCATAGACAGTAGAACGTAAGCGTTCTACTAAAAGCGATCATTCGCGTTGACACCGCGCGATTTTTCCCCGTCCCCAACGCAAAAAAAAAGGAGAATACCGCTGTGGATCGACGGAAATTCTGGAGAGTATCAGGTGTATCGTCCTTCCTCTTTGAATTGGCCTCTACTAGCAATACCCCATAATTGCTTATCTAAAAATGATGTGTTTCCCCAAATTAACCGAAAGAGTTTGTTTGTTTGTCTGTTTCTAATGATAAGAGTACTTGAAACATGACAAGAGTGAGTTTGTTTCTATGAGCTTCATAAACAGCACTACTTCCTCTCCAGCATCCACCGCTAATTAATCCATTTGTAAAACTAAAAAGATGCAGGTCAGGCGTGCATGCGTTCAGTTTCTGGGTACACACATATTATTCATCGATATCAATCCCATATATACTTGGTTATCATAGTCTTACCACAGATGACATATCAAATTAACGAGAAACACAAGTTAAAGAAAAGCCAATCTATATATGAACCACAAGTTTATTCCATTTCCATCACGAGCGAGCTAGCTAGGCCTCCTAGCTAGCAACAGATACATGCAGTATATCAACCATTTCAATTGTCTTGGAAGCTAGTATCCATTGGGGAAGTAGCGTTGGATTGCCCTCTCGGCCTCGGGGGGGTTAAGCTCGGGCACCTGGACGACCCTGCCTGGCAGAGGCTCCGGCGACCTCGTCGCGAGCCCGTCATCCACCAGGTAGATCTTCCGGCGGCCGAGGATGACCCAGAAGATGTAGAGCTCATCCGCGGGCCTCGGCCCCATGTGGGCTCTCACCTTCCTGGCGTCGCGGAAGGTGAGGCGGCACGCTGCGCAGGCGTACGACTCGCGCTGCCACGACAGCTCGACGGCGGCCTCCGTGTCCTCCTCGTGCGCCGACCTGGACCGCTTGCCCAAGGGACCCACCGGCGGGCGCTTCTCGCCGTCGTCCCCGCCCGCTCCGGCCGCCGCCACCACGGGGAACAGCACGCGGCCTGAAGCAGCGTGGGCTCCAGCAACGCTCATCCTTGGTTTTCTTTCGCTGTGCTCTCGATCGATCGATCGATCGATCTGCTGGTGTTGTGGCGGCGAAGAGAAGAGGTGTGTAGTGTAGGCTACTAAAGTACTAGTAATATTGCGACTGGCGAAGACAACTGAAAGGATCGCGGGTCACCGACCACATTCGGAACCGGTACCGGACCCTGAGATTGTGACATGAGGTGTGTGTAGCATTGATCTCAGTATTGATCGCGGGTAGAGCTGGGATTTGGGACATGCTTTTTTGGGCCGGTCCAAAAAGCAGTCGACATGGCACGGTCTAAACACGACACGGTACTGTACATGGTGGGCCGGGTCGGCACGGCACGAACTACGGGCTGGGCTGGGCCTGAGAATGCGGCCCGTTGGGCGGCACGACACGATCAGTTAGGTCATGTTTGGGCTGGCCCGGCACGAAATAGGTCTAAACTTCCCGTTATAGCACAATCTCTCCCTCTCTCGGCCTGGCTCAATCATCCCCCCATCCCGGCCTGGCCCAACCAATAACCCCCCTCTGCCACCCGGTCTAGCCCAACATCCTTCTCAAGCTCCCCCAACCCCTTCTCTCGAGCCTCGACTCCCAAATTCCCAATCCCTAATCACATTCTCTCATTCCCCTCCCTCCAGCTCTAGCCACCTCCCACTCCATGCGCTGCCGATCGCCGCCCTCCCTCCCCTCGTGCCGTCGGCCGCCCCCTCCACTCCTCCAACCACCTCCCTTTCCTTCCCCACGCGCCGCTCTATAGTTACTTAGGGTTGGACTTGGACTGGCACGACACGACCCCGGCACGACGGGTTTTAGGCCGTGCCTGAGCCTGACCGGAGACGAGGTGGACCGGCACGGCACGGCACGGCGGGGTGACCACGCCGAGCTGGCACGATACGATACGGCCCGAAGCACAGTGAACCCGGCCGAGCCGGCACGGCATGACCTAATGCCCAACTTTAATCGCGGGTCACTGACCACATTCGGAACCGGTACCGGATCAATACTGTGTAGACGACTGTGGCGAAGAGACGTCACGCTCAATTGTCACGGACACGGAAACATTCTCCAAAGACAAATTTCAGCCCAAAGCGATATTAATTCCCAACAAAAAAAAGGATATGAAGCAAAAGTCAACGAGACGCACGAATTGCAATACATGCGTACACACCGACGAGTTGATCCAAAGACAACACGCTCCTTGACTGCTAAATTCTCTTATCATATATCCATCATATATTCAACAAAAATTGTAAAAGTGTTATATTATGATATCGTTTTTTTACGACAAATCCACTAGTATAATTTTTTTTTATCTAAATCATATTTTTAAACAATATCTTTGGTCAAAGTTAATAAAACCTTTTTGTGACAGGGAATAAGTAAGTAAAGGCTGCAACACGAGCCTAGAATGAAATTAAGACCTGTTTGTGTGACACAGTAGTGCGTCAGGCTGATAGATCGACAATTAATTCTTATGCTTATCAATTGTTAATTTAGATCGATCGAGTTAATTTGCGTCCACATACTGTGATATGTGATATCTAGATCTTCTAGCTATGCCTTTTATTTTGTAATCAACTGTGAGACTCCGAAATCGAATCCGTTTCAAGTCGAGGGATTATACTAGAGGCATAACTCTTAGCAGGAAACAAGCCCGATTTCAAGTTCCCAGATATGTGTCTCGTATTAGCTCCCAAGATCAATGACTAACACGCACATATCCTGAACAACATTGTACACGGTCATACACCCGTCATACATTATTAAAAGGTGATTTACAAGACTAGGACTTAGGTCCATAATGTACACAAGAGACCGAACGGTCAACTAAAACATTAACAAAAGTTCGCAGCAGAAGAACAACTACGATACATCAAAATGTCCATCCAAGTGTGCCCAGCTCCCAGGGGCAATTGAGTGGAGTTAGAAACAACGCTATTCGTTAGCGTTGCCAAAGTCGGCGCTAACGAATTGGTCTATAGTGTAATTTTTCTCACCTGAAACAAGTAGTCAATCTGGTTGAGTATAGAAGGTACTCGTAAGTTTTACACAAACTAATCAAAGAAATATGTATGATAGAGACTATTCAAAGGAGTGGAAGGTATAAATACTAGTGGCTGTACTATGTAGTTCTTGATGCTGTACTTGTTCTGATTGCTGGAAAATTGTAAATACTTGATGAATACGATGGGATAATGTTTCGAGGAATTCGACCACGTTTTAGTGTTTCCTGTGGAGAAGGTTGTGACTGGCTTTGCCTTACGTGCCGCTAGTACAGTAGGATTGAGCTTTCTTTTTATTGAATTAATATTTTATTATAGATTTGTTGAATTGATACTATTCCTAAGTGACTTTGGTTGACATACACTCGGAAAAGTATTCCGTTAATTTCCTGAGTGTCCTTGGCTGACATACACTCAGAAAAGTATTCCGTTACGGTGGATGAACCCGTTGTGCGAACTATTCTCCTGTAAGCCCGAACATGCGGGAAAGTTATTTCTCCCGGTGTAAATCTTGGGAATACTCGGGAAACCAGTTTTTACCAGACTAAACGATCCCGAGTGGTTTTTCCGACGGCCGACCTTCGGGAATTAGTTTCCCGAGTGTTTTGAGGACTTTTCTGAGTATTTCGGGCACTCGTAAAAGTAACGGATTCTGGTAGTGTTTCTCTACCTACCAACCTGTGTCGGTTTCGGGTATATGTACCTTTTTGTTGAAGGTCGTTTGAGTTTTTCGTAAGAGTATTGAGTATAATAACTAATGTAAGTGATCTATCTTAGTTGGCATCGATCACACTTGATCTCACGTGTTCATACACTTACCGAAGCATAATAATTTTTGTAGCTTCTGATCTCTTGGCAGATGTTTTTTATTTTTTGAGGAAACGGCAGATTGCCGAAATTGCATTAAAGATTAAATCGCCTCGCCTCGCCTCTCTGCGCCGCAGACTCCACGTTGTGTTGGGTTTATTCTACCTGGGCTTGGTGTGGTCGTACTCCACAACTATCTCCTCTCAATGAGGTAATCATATCGTCCTGACATGCATTGCCACTTGCAAGTGTGTTGACCATTCGTGTACCGACAAGATTATCATTTTCTACGCAAGAGACAAGAAAGACGCTGTCATTCTCAAAGGGACTTTCTTGGGATTCATGCGCGCGCGCTAGCTTGAGATGATCCTTTTTAAGGGATAAAAGACAAAACTAAACCACCTAGATTTGCTCTAATAAAACAGTTTAAGTTTCCAAAAATAGTTTTAAGTTAATTTGATAGATTATACAAATCAATACTACATCATATACATATCGATTAACTAACACTAGCACTAATTAACTTGTGTCGTTTGGAACATTATTAACGGTTAGCAAGAAAACTCTTTGGGATTGGCCTCTACATCCTGTATATATATATTCGATCGATATTTTGTGTTTCAATATTTTTCTCTCGTTGGAATGTGAATTATAAACCATGCATTAGGAGGACAAATCTCTGATGATGATGATGATAAGCATATACACGTGGAAGCTGCTGCACCAAGTTGTTGCTCCCGCGCACTTTGCAACTAATTAAAACGATAGGGAGTGTCTAGGAAGTACTTGAGTATTTTGTTGTTAATTAGTATTCAAATTTCGAACTCTTAGATCTAGATTCAATGCATGAGATCACTTTGCCTCCTCCCCTAATGAGATATCACCAAGCATAGCGTAGATAAAAAAAACTCAGGTACTCACAAATCCAAAAAACACTCGAGACCCCCAACCCCAAGTGTTTGGGCCCAAGCCCTACCTTTCTTATTCGCTTTTGCTTCCTTCGTTTAGCTTGAGTCCATGTCACAGACAGAGCAAAAACGAGCCACTTTGATCTGCTTCCCCTTTCGGTGTTAGTTTATAGCGCTCATCAAATCAGTTGAATCCCCTTGTTGATCACCATGAAAAGAATTCCTAAGCTGTGAAACACACACACACACACAAAGAGAAACAAATCGATCTGCGTCAGCATGCATGCATGGTATTAACGTGCAGTAGGGGCAAGGCGAGCCAGTAGTTATTAAGGCCTCTCTCTCGCTGTGCATGCGGTATGCCAGCCGGCGAGGAGCTGTGTACGTACGTATATATAATTCGGGGCGGTGTACGTAAACGTACGTGCGTATAGTTCTACAACGCAATATATATTACTAGTACGTCGTGCTACTGCTACATGGAGCAAGAAAGTCTCGTGCCTGACACGTACGTAGGCGCAGTTTACAAGAGCGCCGGTCCACCGCGCGATCGTTCCGGTCCCCCAAGTTCGCGCGTCCCGTCCTATATATTTGACTTGCTCCCTCCCTCCACCTCGCTCTCTTTGATACTACCAACTGCACTCAGTTATACGCTTCTTCGCCACAGTCGTCTACACACCTCTTCTTCGCCGCCACAACACCACCAGATCGATCGATCCAGAGCACGGCGAAAGAAAACCGAGGATGAGCGTTGCTGGGGCCCACGCTGCTTCAGGCCGCGGGCTGTTCCCCGTGGTGGCGGCGGCCGGAGCGGTCGGGGACGACGGCGAGAAGCGCCCGCCGGTGGGTCCCTTGGGCAAGCGGTCCAGGTCGGCGCACGAGGAGGACACGGAGGCCGCCGTCGACCTGTCGTGGCAGCGCGAGTCGTACGCCTGCGCAGCGTGCCGCCTCACCTTCTGCGACGCCAGGAAGGTGAGAGCGCACATGGGGCCGAGGCCCGCGGACGAGCTCTACATCTTCTGGGTCATCCTCGGCCGCCGGAGCCTCTGCCAGGCATGGTCTTCCACGTGCCCGAGCTTAACCCCCCCGAGGCTGAGAGGGCAATCCACCGCTACTTCCCCAGTGAATACTAGCTTCCAAGAGAATTGAAATGGTTCATACTGCATGTATCTGTTGCTAGCTAGGCCTAGCTAGGTCGCTCGTGACGGAAATGGAATAAACTTGTGGTTCATAGATTGAGTTTTCTTTCACTTCTGTTTCTCGTTTGATATGTCATCTGTGGGCTCTGTGAACGGTAACCACTGCGAATCGGTCCAAAAGTCTGTCATCTGTGGTAAGACTATGATAACCAAGTATATATGGGATTGATCGACGAATAATATGTGTGTACCGCGCGTGGGCTGATATCATCGATCGATGTGATTTAATTTCTTCATTCCTTCTCCATTCTTGTTCTTCTGTTATGGTTGAGCTGTTGGTTAATTTGGGGCAACACAGAAATTAAGCACACAGTCGTAATTGGTAAACATACTTGTTTCTCTACTGATCGATGTTTGGTTTGGGAATTCTACCTGTGATACCACCAGCATGACCGTGTGGGCAATCCGCTGCTACTTTCCCGATGGATTTCTCCAAGAGAATTGAAACGATTGTATAGGCTAGCTAGCTCGTCATGGAATAAAGTCCTGGTTATTTTTCTATACATAATTTATCGTTTAATCTGTCGACATCTGTGGGCTGTGTGTGAACCCTTATATGGTCTCAAAATCTGTCATCTGTCGTAAGACTATGACAACTATCAAGTATGAGATCGATGAATAATGTGTGTACCGTGTGTGCTGATATCATCGATCGGTGTGATTTAATTTCTTCGTTTTCCATTCTTCTTCTGTTGTGATCCATATAATGTTACATCAAGTAAACCATTGGTTTGGGGCAACACACAAAGCACATAGTGGTGTAAACATATATACTTGTTTCTGCCCTGATGTTTGGTTGGGAGTTCTACCTATGGAAATTCAGTACCTTCATCGCAAAAAGGAAAAGGAAAATTCAGTACCACCAGCATTTTGAGATCTGCATGTACTGGGATTCCATGGTGAGAGTGCCGCACGAATGTGTAACACTTTGGTCTAAAATCTACTCAATGTTCAACCCATCATGGGGTGAACCTACACACACATAACACCCGTTTACGTTTTCGTCCTCACTACATGTAAAAGGGTTAACACACAAGTGTTACGTTTGAACTCAACAAGCATTATATATTACTACAACTCATTTTAGATAAACAATATGGGGCTAATATCACTACAACTCCACACGGGCCACCACACTAATGGGCTGTACTTGGATCATCATCATCACATAAACAAATAAAGAAATGCCTCATATGTAGTGCACCATGTATCCATGCATGCAAAGGTCACTCAGTCACAATAAGGGAGTGGCAGAACGATGGCATATGGTTATTCTTTGGAGCAGTAAGAGTGGGAATTAGGACATATTTAAGCACTACTAAACATCACATGATCACCACCATTTGGAAAGGGATGGGGATGGGGCCTACCCCTGATGATCCTTTTTAGACCAACACACCACAGCAGGTGTTTGTGTCTCTAGTGGCACTAGGAGATGATAGCCTGGTTTAAGATCATGTGAAAATTATACTAGGAGACGTTTCTGTTTAGACCAACACACCACTACTAGTAGGAGATGTTTCTACCCTGATGTTTGGTTGAGAGTTCTACCTATGAAAATTCAGTACCTTCATCGCAAAAAAGAAAAGGAAAATTCAATACCACCAGCATTTTGAGATCTGCATGTACTGGGATTCCATGGCGAGAGTGCCGCACGAATGTGTTACACTTTGATCTAAAATCTGCTCAATGTTCAACCCACCATGGGGTTAACCCACACACACATAGCAAAGGGTCCTCGGAAAAAGGGTTTAGTGCTACGTTTGAACTCAACAAGTATTATATGCTACTACAACTCTTTTTAGATAAGCAATGTGAGGCTAATATCACTACCACAACTCCACACGGGCCACCACACTAACGGGTTGTACTTGGATCATCATCATCATCACATAAACAAATGAAGAAATGCCTCATATGTAGTGCACCATGTATCACGCGCCGCCCGTTGATTTGGCTTTGTCGAGTGCCAACCCACCGCACTCGACAAAGATTATTTATTTTTTTGAAAATTTCTTTGCCGAGAGTCTGATGGTCGCACTCGCAAAGTTTTTACAATTTTTTGAAAATTCTTTGTCGAGTGTCACGCGCGTGGCACTCGCAAAGTTTTTTTTGAATTATTTGCCAAGTTTTTTGAGATTATTTTGCCAGTGCCCCAAGATGTGCACTCGGCAAAGTTTTAATTTTTTTAAAATTCTTTGAGTGCCATGGTCATGGCACTCGCAAAGCCGAAAACCGGGTTTCAGCGCCATATTTCAGCTTTGCCGAGTGCCATGACCATGGCACTCGGCAAAGGGCTCCTTTGTCGAGTGTTGCACTCGGCAAAGTGACCCAAAACTGCGTTTTTTATTTATTTTTTACATTCCATCACGACAAACAAATCCATCCAAACATATATCACATCCATCACATATATATCTCATCCATCACATATTTATCACATCCATCACATATATCACATATATAACAATAAGTGCTCAAGTCCATCCAAACAAATCCACAAGTTCATCACAGTCGACAAGTGCATCACAAGTATATCACAAGTACATCACCAAGTGAACAACAAATGAAAATACAACTACCATTCATCTCGAAGGTGGCCATCGCGATCGTGGTGAAGGAAAAGCTCCATCATTCGGAGCGCATGAGGTGGATTATTCGAACCCGCCGATTGAGGCTGCACAAAGGAGAAGAGATTGCATGTGAGACAAGATTACATTAGATACCTAATCTAGGAAGGTAGAGGTCATACAAGCAAAGCACAAGCGAAAGCAAAAAACTTTCATACTCACAGGAGTAGCTGCAGCTGCAGGACGCGGAGGCGGAGGTGGAGCCAACAGCCCAGCTGGCACAGCGAAGCCCGTATGTTGCCCAATACCTTGTAGGAACTCCGTAATGTCCGCCACCTGCTGCGTCGGGCCCGCCGCTCGCCCGCTCGGCCTCACTGGCCGACATCCTCTGCTGCTCGGCCTCCAGCTCCTGACGTTGCCTCATTTCTTGTTCCAGCCGGGCCTGCAATATTTCACTCCAATATTTCAGTAATGCAAAGCTAATAAAGGTGTGTAAAGATCAATGTACGACGAGTAAAACAGGAATAACCTCGAAAGCGCCGACCGGTCTTTGGCGTGATGCGCCGTGGGAGTATGGCGGGCTCGCCGTGCTCGTGCTTCGATCCGGAGAGAGATGGAGTAGAGGCCGTGTCGATGAGGCCATCGCCAAGCCGAACCGCCCATGCTTCTTGCCTTGTCCCACCCTCATGACGATCTCTCCATCAAAGTCCGGGTGCTCGGATCATGGTCCGCCCATGGACCGACCTTGCCGCCAACGTACTCACCGATGCGGGTGTGGACGCCGTTCGTACGTACGGGCGGGTCCTCGAGTTGAAGGAGACGTTGACGTTGCCTTGCCCTTGTGGGCCATACACCATGCCCGGAAGTCCGAGCAAGGTGGCCACTATGTGACGCCGATCGCGAAAGACAGCAAGATAATTAGAAATCGTGCGAATTGAGCGTCACAATAGATAAATGAATTCGTGTACCCATGCTTGTTTGTATGCGGAGAGGCCGCGTCGCCTTGATGGTGTGCTGGACCTTGCATCATCAAACGACGGTCCCGCATCATGCGGCATCCGAGATACTCCTCGTGAACCACTTGTCCACGATCATCGCCCAACACTCGGGATACGATTGGCACCACCAGGAATCATCTACACGCCATCAAGTATTTGACATATAAGAAGATCAAATTAAACGCATTTAATCTCAAAACGAATCAATATTAATGTTCTTCATCTACCTCAAGGTGCACCGTCCCGGTCGTGTCATGTTTCTTGCGTCTTTCTTGGTGACCTTCTCTCAAGCTTCGACCGTGGTAGGTTACGATGGTTCGGATGCGCACTCGTGATGCATGTCGGTGATGAGTTTTTACGTGCTTTGGTAGCCACCGTCCGCCTCGCCTCAAATTCTCATCGATCTGAAATAAGTTCGCATACAAACGCGATGTATCCATTCATTATTTCAAGAAAAGTCCAATGAATGCGATGTATTGAGCAATGTTGTGCGAGGGAGACTTACCCAAAACTCCGCCTTCACCGCGCCGCCTTGTTGGGGTACTCCGCGATCGGGCCGACGGCATAGTGGTCAAACGAGTAGGCGGCTCCGTCTTCCCGCATACGTGACAATGCCGGGTAGTGTTGCTCGCATGTAAGACCCAGATGCCATTGGCGGAGCGCGTGCGCTACCACCGACACAACCACCCGCCTCGCACAAGTGATTAAGAAAATTATTAGTTTCTCTTTTTTCAACATATCATATGAAGTAGTGGTGACAACATCTAAAGTTACTTACTTTTGCCCTTCGGGCGAATCATCAAGGTCGGTGAGGATGCGGAACTCGAGGAGGCTCGCGGGACCTCACAAGTAGACACTTGAAGAGGAAGAGGAGGAAGTGGAACCCGTGCCTACCGCCTCGTCGCCGCCCCGCGGCCCCTCCTCTCGCCCGCTCACCGAACCAGCTCCTCGTCCAACTCGCCCACGGGCGCCACCTCCTCCTCCAAAGACTCCTCACGCGGCGTGGGAGGAGACGGCCCTCCGCGCGCGGCGGTCCTCCTCCTCCTCCCGTCCGACCCTCCGCCTCCTCCTCCGCAAAGGCGTGGTCTCGTAAAGCGAGGACACGCCCTACGACGGCCGCCGCCATCTTTGTTCACTCACCGCAATTAAAAGAATAAGCAAGACGTAATTAGAAATAGATGCAAAATGAACAAAACATAATTACAAAAACATAGTAATACATGTATTAGAAATAGATGCAAAATGAACAAAACATAATTACAAAAACATAGTATTACATGTATTAGAAATAATCTTCATGATTGGGATTAGTGGATCATAGGTCTCGCCATCACTATCAACATTGTCCAAATCATCAACACTATCCAAGGAGGAATGTTGTCTTCATTGTCATTGCCTAAACGTAATCGCCAAGCATTTGTAAGTCCTTCACATTTCGCACTCGCCTCCAAGCGCCCTCGCCATCAACCCTTTCATTGTCTACTTCCATTCCTATCGCCTGTTAAGTCTATCTCAAACCTCCTTTTAGCCCTCTTCTTGAAAGAACTCTCCATCATATGTGTTTGGGTTGAAGTTGTAATCTTCATCGCTTGGGACAGTAGTTTACTGTGTGGCGATACCTTGTGCATAATAGCCCAACCCTTAAGATGCTCTTTGTCTTGGCACGCTGATGGCATATAATAAACCCTGGATGGCCTGTTGAGCCACAATGTAGACATCTTTTCCTAGATAGACGGAATCTGTCGAATCTCGACTAGCCCAAGCTTAGGGTTTGTCGTTACTCTGTGATGAAACCGGTGGCATTTGAATATGACAGATTAAGAGGTTTGGAACCATAAAATGGAAGTTCGAGATTTCTTCAATTCTTCCATAATAGTCGAGGCCATCGCGTCGCGAAAAACTCCATTGCTTGTGGTTTTTCGACACGACTCGCTCGTAGCTTGTCGTGTGCAAACGATATCCATTCACGCCATAACCGGTAAATGACTTGACCCTAACGACACGTACCGCTTGCAACCTGTCTCAACTCGTCATTTATAGACGATCGGTTTGGGCCTACAAGCTCAAGCAGATAGATCGTTATATTATTCGAACGCACGATCAACTTGGAATGTCGAACTAAGTACGAGCTAAATTGACAAGACCTTCTGCTTGAACCAAGAAATGAAATCGGGCTCCCGGTCCCGCACTCGTGAAAGAAGGGTATCGTTTCCTCACGGGTAGGATCCCTTGATTCATGCCAGATTGACGAAGAAATTCCTGTACCAACGAGAAACAAGGGGTTGGACGAAGAAACAAGGAGTGACGGCGATTGAAACAAGTTCGCTGAGAACTTACCCAATGAACAGCCGCACTCGACAAGGTTGGTCAACACATATAGCATGATATCGCGCCACTCTTCATTTTTCAATTGCTTAGTGGTCGATGCACTTGCGCTCCGAGTTGCCCTTGGAAAAGGCCGAGGTTCGATTCATTTTCGCCAAGATTGTAACGAGGGGTGGATTATAAACGCTAGGAAGGTTCTCGGTGTAGTATTTCTCAGTGAAGTTTGACACCTCCTCCGTAATGTATGCCTCGCAATGGAAGCCTCAATTTTGGCTTTATTTCTACATTTTTGCGAAGAGTCTTCGACATCTCTCGATTGGATAGCACCAACGGCTCGCACGGCCCCCATACGTGCCTTATATGGGAGGTGCACAATCAAATGCTGATCGCCAAGAAAAAGCCGGGTGGAAAGATCTTCTCCAACTTACGAGCAACACGGTGCCACTTTTTCCAAGTCATCAATGACGGTCCGAGATAGCTCCTTGGCACAAAGTCATGGAAGAAATAGCTCAACTCGCCAAAGACTTGCCGGACATGCTCAGGACATAGCTCGAACCATCGCCGGAAGAAGCCGCTCAATCCATATGTGGTAGTCCTGACTCTTCATCCCGTTGATTCGCAGAGTGCCTAAGTTCACTCCCCTCTTCTCCAACTTTGGCAGAATGTGGCCCTCCGGAAGCAGGGTGCCAATCACGGCCAACATCTTATCGAAGCCTTCTCAACTCAGGTTTAACTCGGACTTCAACCCCATTAAGCGTCCAATGGCATCCAGTTGAGACACCGTTGACCGATCGTGAAGGGGTTTCGTGTCGAGTCCATCATGTCGTAGAACGCTCGTGCGGCCGCCTCCATCTACTCCTTCTCACGCCCTCATCGAATCGCCCTGGTGAAAGTCATCTAACATGTCTCGCTACCCAGCATCAAGATCATAAGCCTCGACGCGTGGTCTCGCCACCTCCTCTCTCATACGATCACCATGGTGGACCCACCGGTGTAGTCCGGCGTAAATCCATTCTTCAAAAGATGTTTACCCATGTCCACCTTGTTTACCCTTCTCCTGCTTCCACATTTGCCGCAGGACACAAAACTAGACAATATCCTTTAGCAACCTTGCCAAATGCACGGTTCAAGAAAGCATCGGTCTTGTTCATCCATTCCGTGGTGTAATCACTCGACTTCTCCGCCCGTACATCCAATGACGGTCATCCATCCTCTAACATATGTATCAGCGAGTAATGTAACCATCAATTGCATCTACGGGAGACGCCTAACTGGGTTACGTGATCTACGACCATGATACGAAAAGAGGGGTTATACCTAGGGTGGCGGTGGAGTCAGGCTAGCGGGGCCGTGGCGGGTCGGTGCAGTGGCGAGGCGACGCTATGCAGGCAGACCGACACGGCGCCGGGAACTCCGACTCGGCTCCGACGGGCTCTTCTCTGCAAAAATGGAACAAAATACTGTCATTTAAAAAAAATTCGGCAGAACCTCCCCTGCACGGTGAGGTTTCCAAAACCTGCAAAAAACAACAGTACGATGGCCGACAACCACATATACAACCACAACCACAACTACATTGCCACAACCACCACGCCACCTCCTCCACAAGCACATATATCAAGGGAAACCATATAGTTTAATTATGAAGCCATGTACTACTACTACCTCTACCACTACTTCTACTACTACCGCTTCTACCTCCACCACCACCACCTCCACCTCCACCTCCACCACCACCACCACCTCTACCTCCACCACCACCACCACCACCGTCAACCGCCACGACCACCACCACCACCACCACCACCGCCACCACCTCTACCTCCACCTCCACCACCACCACCACTCCACCACCGTCAACCACCACCACACAGCAAGAACCTAGGGAGGGGAAGGGAAGGCCATACCTACATCGCGGTCGGGCGGGACAGCGGCGCGCGGCGCGCAGTGAGCGCGCAGCGCTGGGGCGAGGTGGCGCGTGGCGCGCGGCGCGGCGGGCAGCGCGCGCGGGCGAGGCGATGGCGCAGCATGGCGCGCGCGATGGCGTGGCGTGTGCGTGTGTGCGTGTCTGCGTGTGTGCGATGTGCGCTCTAAGTCATAATGAGAAGGTTTGCCGAGTGCCCGTGATCCGGCACTCGGCAAACAATTTTTAATTTTTTTTTAATTTCTTTGCCGAGTGTTGGATCAGGAGGGCACTCGGCAAAGAGCAAAGTTCGCCGAGTGCCCCCGATACGGCACTCGGCAAACGTTACTTTTTTTTTTAAAAAAAAAAGCTTTGCCGAGTGCTCCCCTGGCACGGCACTCGACAAATAGGAATTTTTTTAAAAAAATAACAAAACCCTTTGCCGAGTGCCGCAAAGACACATGTGTGGCACTCGGCAAAAGACATCATTTGCCGAGTGCCTATGTTAGGCACATTTTGCACTTATATTTAAATTTTCTTTTTATTTTAGCCTCCAAAATTTTTGTATACGTGAATTTAATCTCAAACATGCAGTCATGTGTACTCTATGTTAGGACTTGGTACATTTTTGTGGCTCTTTGTTATATTTAGTTAATTTATTTCATTTACTATAATTATTTGGAAAATGCAAATTTGAACTTGTGGAGACGCATCGAATAATGGAATTTAATGATTCAAAAATGATACTCCCGCATGGAGATGTCCACGTTTGAAAGCATGGAGACGTGACAATGTGCACTAAACCTTCTCAAAATTTTATCACACCTCCACATATGATATCATGACATCTCCACAAGTTTCATAATTTTCAGACTTTGTTTGCTTTTTATAGAATTTAAAACACTTCGCCCGCAAGTTCACGGTCATGTTTCACAACAAGATGTTCAAAATTTCGGTCCGCTCTCGATACGGCCTCACACTACACTCAATAACATGACTATCATTTTTGAATCATTAAATTCCATTATTCGATGCACGTAGTTCAAATTTGCATTTTCCGAAATAATTATAGTAAATGAAATAAATTAACTAAATAGAGCAAAAGGCCACAAAAATGTACCAAATCCTAACATAGAGTACTGCAATCGAGGAGGGCTGCACAAAAATTTGGAGGCTAAAATAATAAAAACGCTTGCCGAGTGCCGTGGCACGACACTCGGCAAAGTGTGTTTGCCGAGCGCCGGCGCACCGCACTCGGCAAAGATTTATTTTGCCGAGTGCCAAACGGCGGCGCCGCAAATTTGACGTCGGCGGAGCCGTTACCTCAGCCGCTTTGCCGAGTGCACCGCACTCGCAGCAGCGTGCGCTACCGAGTGTTATCCTTTGTCGAGTGCATGGCACTCGGCAAATCTTAATTTGCCGAGTGTAGTTCTTTGCCGAGTGCGGCACTCGGCAAAATAGCTCTTTGCCGAATGCCCGATAGTTGGCACTCAGCAAAGAGTTTTGCACTCGGCAAAGAAGTTGAGTCCGGTAGTGTACCTATGAAAATTCAGTACCTTCGTCGCAAAAAAGAAAAGGAAAATTCAGTATCACCAGCATTTCGAGATCTGCATGTACTGGGATTCCTGGTGAGAGTGCCGCACGAATGTGTAACACCTTTGTCTAAAATCTGCTCAATGTTCAACCCACCATGGGGTCAACCCATGCACACATAGCACCCCGCTAACTCTTTCGTTCTTGCCTCGTGTAAAAGGGTTAGCACGCAGGTGTTACGTTTAGACTCAACAAGCATTATATACTACTGCAACTCATTTAGATAAGCAATGTGGGGCTAATATCACCACCACAACTCCACATAGGCCACCACACTAACGGGTTGTGGTATTATATTCACCCTCTTAAGGGCTAATACCCTTGGCAACACACCTTATACACGACAAATGCCCAGGACAACCGCTCGTGTACATGTCCATGTCATGTGCCCTCTATTGGGCCACACGCATATGCATCTGCTCAGCGAAGGTTGATGCTCTGATATCATCTGTAACATCCTAACCCAAAATCCGTTCAATGCCCAGCCCACTGTGAGACGGACATGTGCACACATAGCACCTCATTTACACTTTCATCCTTGCTTCGTGTAAAATGGTTAAACTAGATATGTTACGTTTGGACCCAACAAACATTATATGCTACTACAACTCACTTTAGACAAGCAACGTGGGACAAATCCACCACCATAACTCCACATGGGCCACCACACTAACGGATCAGGGTAATACAGAATGCGTGAGGACAGGTGATTGGAGAATCATTTGAAGGAGATCCTTTGATTACTTGGAAGTAAGAGATTGGGAGGAACTAGCTGTTAATTAAATTGCTACAAATTACATATTAGCAGAGGGGATGGATGACATAAAATGGGGATCAGAAATCTGGGGTGTTCACAACTAAATATCTATATAGATAGCTTTATGATGGCAAGCCGACGGTTGACAAATGCCAGGATGATGAGTATCTGGGATTCCAAAATCCCACTGAAAATAAAGATGTTCTTCAGCCAATTTTTTCAAGATATATAGGATTCAGTCAGCAGACAAAACGAAGATCAGGTAAATTTTTGGTTGAGTGGAACCGAACCAAATCT
The DNA here is from genome assembly GCA_036346255.1 of Ampelocalamus luodianensis. Taxonomy (NCBI): domain Eukaryota; kingdom Viridiplantae; phylum Streptophyta; class Magnoliopsida; order Poales; family Poaceae; genus Ampelocalamus; species Ampelocalamus luodianensis. The sequence goes on from CM070627.1 coordinate 944,862, forward strand.
GCACCAGTGTGTACCTGAGCTGAACTCATGATTGTTTGCACTTGAGCAGCGCCAACGGCATGCTGCCATGGACGATACATAAAACACTGAAGAAGCCGAATGATCGATGCTAGCTAGTCATATACAAGACAGGGCCGATAAAACTACCGCATCAATAAGTTGCAAGCAAGATGTGCCCAAACAATGCAAAGAGGAACGCTTAGAAATATTGAAGCTATATGTATCAGTATTGATCGCTTGACATGATCTCAACATAGGCAGAAAAAATGGGGAAACCAATCTCATATGTATATGTTGTACTTGCATAACTCATGCGGTCATGCTCTACTTTGTATCAACTATCAATCGATAGATGGAAATACCCTTAATTCATTAAGGGAAAATCGATCATATGCCCCATCTTTGATATGCCTTCTACCATTTGCATTTATTTTCAAGCAGGTTGATTATTTGCACCAGATTGTTTTTTTATTGATGCTTTGTCATTTCCTCCCCTTTTCGTAATTTGTAATTATGTTTTGCATTTTCATCCCACATGAAATGACTCATGCCCTTAGCCCAGGGCATATGGTCTAGTCGGCCAAGGATACGGGGGACGCATGGCCATGGCGCTCCAATCCGACAACAGCACCGGTGGGAAGAGGCGGCGGGAGGACGAGGAAGGCAGCCAAGGCGAAGCGGTGGCGGAGGCGGCGAAGGTGGGCGTCCTCTCGGTGCTGCAATCCGCTCCACAACGCCGACAGGGTGGCAAGCAGACGGCGAGGTGCTTGAGGTCCCCCTCCTCTCCTCCTCTCCCCTTCTCCCAATTGGTACCCTGGCTTGAGGTGCTTGAGGTCGAGGTGCACAACGCCGACATGGTGGCAGGCAGACGGCGAGGAGAGCGTCAGCCTCACGGTTGTTGGCGAAGATGGCGATGCCGGCGCCGGTGCCACAGATGACGATGACGCAGGCCTCGAGGGTGTCGGGGTTGAAGGAGGAAGTGGAGGCGACCTAGCAGGCAATAGCGGCAGCAGCGAAGTAGTACTTGTCGACACCTAGGTCGACAACGTCGGCGACGGCGGGGTGTGCGCGAGGGGCATGACCACAGTGTCCTTGAGCAGCTGGCCGAAGCCGTTGGCAACCGCGAAAGATCTTGAAGCGGGGGTCGGTAGCGGCGGCCATGGGTGGGTGGTGGATCTTGCGGCAGAGCAGCTAGCCGAAGTTGTCGGTGGCTGCGTAGATCTTGAAGCGGCAGTCGGCAGCGATGGCCATGGGACGCGAGCAAAGCTGGGACTCCGATCGCTGTGGTTGAGGTCGACGCTGGCCGCTCCGCCGTGCTCTACCACCGCCATCGCCGCCAAGTCCACCGCCACTGGCCACGCTCCACGAATTTAACACTTGCCTTTGCTTGATGCTATCCATGGCCGAGTTTCATAGGTAATAGTGTGTGGTTCCTGTGGGACTAGAGAGTAGAAAATCGATCTTTGATGGGAATTTGGTCGAAAGTTGCAGCCTTCTGTTTCCAATTTGTGGAGGTTTATATGATTCTTTCTATAGTTCCTTAATTACCTAGCCCTCTTCTTCGATCCTTGATATGAATTGGGTGGAAAGCTACGGTCTTTGTTTAGTTTCATTTATGAGCTTAGGTTTTTTCGAGTTAAATTCCGCTGTCCGACCGGACCTATGCCATGGGCCAAGGGCCATAACGGTCATTTTACGTAGGCTAAAATGCGAAAAGAATTAGAAATAAGGAAAATAGCAAAGCATCAATGAGAAAATCAGTTCGGGGAAAAAATCAACTTGCTTGAAAATAAATGAAAATGGTAGAAAGCATATCGAAGATGGGCATATGATTGATTTTCCTATTATTCATTAACAGACCAACAATAAAAACAGCAGAAAGAACCTCCCTCATCTGAAACAAAGTAAAGAATTTACATGTTAGAAGCGGTAAGGATGATCTATGGCCTATATATATAAATGGGTCTCAAATTTATCGAGAGACAATTCTGCCTATACAGAATTAACAACTTGAGTGCTAAATCATAGGTTTTAGCACACAGGAAATACCCACGTGCTGCCATTCTTATTGATATATATATGATATGAATTTGTGGCACAATTCTTTCTGGTCAATGTGGGAAAAGAAATCTTTGGTAATAACAGCAAGCGACCAAACACTATTTAATTTGGTAAAAGATAAATTAAACAAAAAAAAGAATGCAAATATTAATTACTTTGTTTTAGTTTAGGATTCTGTATGCTTGAATTAATAACCTCAAAATTTCATTCATGTCACCTGTGCAAAAGCTAATGTTTAGTTTCTGTGACATCCCTCTCGGAATACACTAGATTTTTTTTAGCTGCGGTACTACCGCACAAAGGGGCGGTAGTACCGCTCGACGCATCTCGAGAGGAGGTCTACCAGGACCTCTCAGGAGATCTTCAAGACCTCCTGGGGGTATTGGCCTCTGTGCACTGAGCCAGTCCCAAGAAACCAAGCTAGCTCGCACAACCAAACAAGGGTGTGATCAAATTCCATACAACAAGCTAAAGGAAACAATAGGTTAAAATATCATATATTAATAAAGACCAATCGGCCAAGCTTCTTACAGGAGACAGCCACTTGGGCTTACAACAAAGAGCACAAACAGCGGAAAAAAACCAACATAGGAAGGTCCAACCGATCAGCCCACTGGCTACCGAGTGGAGGACATCCCCTAGCACGCAAGTCCTTCCAAGACCTCTTCTTCACTGAGCTTTGAGCTCTCTGGAACTTCCTTGAGCTGCTGATTTAAACAAAGAACAAAAGTCAAGAGTACATTGAATGTACTCAGCAAGCCGTGGGGAAGTGTGTCACATCTCCAAATTAATAAAGAGGTTTATTATGCATCTCATTAGCATGCATCATGTTTTGAAACTTTTTAATTACATATTATACTTGGAACATCTCAAAATACTCATGAAACATCCACTTTAAATTGAACTCCAATCTTAAAACTGAAATAAATGCTACTAAAGTATCTCTGGAAATAATTTATTCAAATACTATATTAATTATCAAGAATTAATATAATTTTTTCCAAATTTTTGGGAAAAGTTTGAACCCTAAGAAAATTCAAACACTATTAAAATACCTAGTCTAAGTTTGAATTTATATATCACAAAATATATCATGAACAGTAGAGTTTAATAATTTTTATGGACACTAGGATATACCAGGAACCCCCAGATATTATTTCATGATTTTAGGAATTTTATTCCTATTTTTAAGCCACTGGTCAAAGTGGTGAAAACAATTAAAATCCTGGTCAAAACACTGGACCCAAACCAGCCGCACTGTTCCTTGGGCTCGAACCCGACTCGGTCACTTGACTCGGTGGAGTCAACTAGTTGCACTTCCGCATGCAACCCTTGGATCATGGATCAACGATCCAGATCTCGTCATCAATCGACCTGTCCGAACCCCTCCCTGATCTCGTCCGTCCGTTCGCAATCCAACGGCCGATCAAAAATCACTTAATCTCACCTCGCCGAGTCACTGCCACACTGGGCCCGCATGTCAGGGTCGTCTTCCTCCTCGCGACAGAGCTCGCTCAGAGCGCACGCGCCACGCGGCCGCGAATCTCTTCACGCACCGGTGACGCCGTCAATCCGCCGCTGCCGTTGGCCACTCCTGGAGCTTCTGCACTTCACGCCGCCTCCATTCCCGTCATCCCCCGAGCTTAATACCCCCTCCTCTTCTTCTTTTTGCTCACTTCTCCTCTGGACGGCCGAGGAGAGGGAAGCTTGCTCTGGCATTTTCCTTCTGTAAAACTCCTCACCACCGAGTCCCTCAGCTCCTAATTTGCATGCCATTTCCATTTTGGCTTATGCGAACTTTTGATTTCCTTTGTAGCTCCTAGCCCCATCGGCGCTCTGGACGGACTCAGGGCGTGAACCGAAGACCTTTGTCTTGCCATTTTCGCCTCGGTGAGCCCCTTTCCATTTTACTCGCGCGTCACTTCTTGTGCTAGATTATAAGGAGTAAAACCCCTCTTCTGATGGCTTAAATGGCTTAAGAGGGTTGTCGGATTTTGGAAGGTTTACGTTTCCGACTGATTTTACCCCTTTCGCCTCCATCTCCGGCCGGGTGAGTTACCTCTCGATTCCTCCTTTTGTTAGCACCTTATGTGCCTAAGTGACCTAGTTCGACCACCCTTGGTGTGTTTCCTTGCTCAGGGTATCTTGTCGTCGTGGAGCCTTTGTTGTCGCTTTTGGCCACACGTCGCCGACGAGCTCCAAGCTTCCCGGTTTTTCTTTCAACTCGTAGCTTCCTTGGACCTCTGTGATGCTAAGGCACCAGCTTATTTGGGCTTTGCGAGTTCGTTTCAGATCTCCACCGTTGGCGGCTTTAGCTCCGCCCATCTCCGCTTGCCGCCATTCGAGCCACTTCGATCGTCGCCGCCACCACCGTATGGTGCGCGAGACTATTGCGGCTCCGTTCTGAGCCTTGGTCGGCGCCCTCGTGGACAAAATCACCGGCAAGCCGCCAGGCAAGCACGGCCAACGCCGCTGTTGTCGGTATCGTCCGGCAAAACACTGTAGCGCGGTAATTAAAGTCAATGACGTGGTTAAGTGTTGAGGTTATGAAGTAATCTATCACTGACTTGTGGGCCCTAGTGTAGTTTAAGTGGACGCGTAGCTTGTAAACTACGTTTTCGCTAAAAGGAAAACGTATCCCTAGCATGCTTAGAACAGGTGTATGTTTTAGTGTTCTGAAAACGTATTCTTGGAAATACGTCTTCAGCTCTTCGTAGCCGAGGCTAAGTCCACGTTGACTGGGTCAAAGCTTTGCCCCCGGTCCCGCACATCAGCAGTTGTGGCTAGGTTAGCACTCGGTAGAAGAAGTAACCAATGCTTTATGAAGTTCGAAATCTATTAATTTGCACACTGAAAATTGGCATTAACTTCTAAAAAGCATAACTAAATCATTTTAACTCCAAAATGAGTGAAACCACTTCTGATAATTTTCATATTTAGTGAACTTAATATTAAAATTGGTTTCAAACCTGTCTCTGTAACAGAGAGCATTATTTTGAAAAATGAGCCATTAACACTATTATTTTTACAATAGAAATAGGGCTGATAACTTCAAAAATTCATAAGTAATTCTTGGAAACTCCAAAAACAATGAAATCAGTTTTGATAATTTCTATTTCAAATGAAATTAATTATAAAAATGGTTCCAAACTTACCTCTGTCACAGAAACTATAGTTTGAGGAGAATGATCCTAAAGGGCTTTATTTTTACACTATTAATGCTGATAACTTTAGAAGTCAATAACTAAATCATGAAAACTCCAATTGGAGCAAACTCAACTGTTTTGAACTTGTAATAACATTGCCTATTTAACCATGTAATCCTTGTACCCACCACCACTCTACAAAATTTCACATCATAATTAAATTACATAAATAAAGGCATATTGAAATCTGAAATTCAAACCACCATAACTTTCATATACTAAATCAAAATGAAATAATTCTTTCACCAAAAATCATTTAAAATCATGACTTAGCTACTGTAGAAAAATCATGCATTTTTAAGCATCTTGATTTTTGGAGTATTTCTCGATGTTTATTCGGTATTGTATTTATATAGATTCCGATCTCATTGATATTGACTCTTACGCCATCTGAGGAGAGCAATTAGCCTACCAGCAAGGCAAGCATCCTTTGAACTTTCTTTTGCATCATATTTGATCCCAATTTTGTTAGGGTAGATGCAATGATAATTGCTTGCATATAGTTTTATAATGTCGCTATTTTTGTGATGAGTAGTTAGACACATCCTATTATCTTGTCATTGTGGCTATCCATGAATTACTCCAATACTGAAATGATTATGTTAGGATGTATGAAATTATTGTTCGAATTTCGCTTAGCCATGCAAGTCTAGAACCGGTAGTTTGGTTGTCGGGAATAACCCGACAATTATGGGATAAACACCACTCTCTTTATATACTTTTGTTTCAGATCTTCGTATCTGTTTTCTAAGTTAAATTTTGTCATTTTAAATGAGCTTTTGGTCTGGACAAGTGATGGTTAGTGATGGTGCCTTCGCACGAGAATTGGGTACGTGGTTGGACTTGTCCGACAATTAAGGACCGAACTTTGTAACGTCGTTGATTCAAGTACATTCGTGCTATCACACGCGGGTTGGGAGCCGTATGGTTAAGTAGGGGGATTGTTTTATTGTGTTGAGTCCCACGGTGGCGAAATTGTAAGGGCATGGGACCGTGAAATCCCGTGTTCCTTTGGGCCGATAGGATGGGGGCGTTAACGTCTTGTGTTTCCTAGGATATATAGGATGGAGGTGTTAACGTCTTGTGTTTCCTAGGAGCCATGGGTTGAGGGACTTGGCTCAATGGGATCTTCTTGCTAAAAACGACCGTATCTTGATTTACCCGGCCGATATACCATAGGAAGTATGCTATATTCGGAGGCATATGGAGGCTTACGGGCTAATCAAGTCGTGTGGGTAAAATAGTACACCCCTGCAGGGTATAAATCTATTCGAATATCCGTGTCCGCGGTTATGGACAACCGCTTGAGTTCGGGAGTTACTATTGTTAGACTTGGAATTAAAATTGTGGTTATAACTTGGTATCGACATGAATGGGATGTTCATGCTTGTTATTGCATCAAGTGGACCGCCACTTTGTTGCTGGTATGATTCATTTGTTATTGAATTCATTACTTATTCACATGCTTTACTTCTACTTCAAATCTGATTTTGAAATGACACTTGAAAAACTAGTATTTGTAGGTTGTTCAGTATTGCGTCTCTTTCACAAAATTAAGCCAATATGAGCCCTTCCTTTGAATGACCTTATGCATAACTATTTTTATTTGTGTAAGACTTGAGAGTACTCTTTGTACTCAGCCTGTGTGTTTGGCTTTTACAGGTGAGGAGGATATTGAAACCGACGAGCTTGTCGGTGTCGATTTAGGCGACACTGATGAGTAGTTTGCTATCATCTAACTCCCAGTTGGTTGCCGATGGGTTATGGGGCATTCCATTGACTGGTCTTTTGGTCTATTTATGTGTTTCCGGTGCTAGTTAATACTCTCTTTTAAATTTGGCGATCGGCCACTTGTATTAGTTGTAAACTTGGAACTATGTTGTATGTCTTTTGAACTATTTATGTATGAATGTTGTATGGATGTGAGCAACGTTGTATGAGAGTATGACTTTATTGGTCGCTGATCTTGGGAGCCAATATAAGTTGTACTCGCTGTTCATGGCTTCCTATTTAACTCACTAAGTGTAGCGTTTGACTTGTTGGAGAACCGACAATCATGTAGTGCTCGCAGAGGAGCGGCGCGCATGATCGTCGGGGCTCTAGTTTGAGTTAAGCCTCTCATTTAGATGGAGTTAAGTTGGAATCCATTTACCGGAGATCCAGAGTTGTGTCCTTAAGACCAGGCTTAGTCTCGGTCTTACGGAGATAACTCCGGGGTCCCCACAAAGTGTATGCAATAATACTCATGCAAGGCTAGCCAAAAGAGAGCTGTAAGGTTAGTTGCACAAAGCAATGAGTAACAGTAAATAACATGTATAGATTGCAAAGCACAAGTTAAAAACAGTAATACATAAATACATTTGATTTCAAAAGAGATCGTGAGCACCCACTCACTCCCAAGACTACTCTGGAGCACCCACTCCAGAGCTCCCAAAGACCACTCGTGAGAGGTCTGGTCACACCCATGACCAAGACCTCAACCACGACCACTCTGGAGCACCACCTCCAAAGCTGGCACAACCAGCCCCTGGACCTCATCTCGAGCCAACCATGACCCCTCTAAAGCCAGCCAAGGTCTCTTCGAGGTAAAGCCACAGTCTCTCGCAGAAACGCCCAGGGTCACATTTTACAAAAGTCTACCCTTTTGCACCACTTCTCCGGGAGATGTCCATAACCAAGGACTTGGCTATTCGAATAGATTTTACACTCTGCAGAGGTGTACAACTTTACCCACAATTCATGATCTCTCTAGCGGGATGGGTTCCGGAAAGACCCTTGCTCACTACCGAAGGTGAGCAGCCTAGAAAGCGTGACAAGCCCTTTACAAAGCTTTGAACTGGCTCAGAGTTGCCCGCTAAGGTTTCGCTTCTAATGAGCCTCACACCCATCAGATTTGTGCCCCCTCTTGCGCCAGCGCATCTCACGCTCAACCACAACAACTACAAGCCAGCTCATCACTAATTATTCGGCCCATGCCATCCCCATAAAATGACCTTGTGGTTGCACGGATTATCCGGATCCACAGACACAAAGTTAAGTCCTTAAGAGCTGCTCAGGCAAGACTTCCACAAACCCCATGTGACCCCATAGCAACAACTCTGGGGCACCCAGGTGAACCCCATAGCAACAACTTATGGAGCACCCAAGTGACTCCATAGCAACAACTCTGGAGCACCCACTACTCGCACCTTGCCAACTCGCCCGAGCATAAAACCAGTTTTGGGTTCAAACCGGCCACTAGACCACCCAGTCCTGGCACTACAAGTTTTAAAAAGATGGCATCGCACCACAATCAACACAACAATGGCATCTCACTAAATTTGCTTAACAGTGGCACCAACCACAGGTTCCATAGTTTCAATAGTCAAGATTAATGATTGATAAGGCATGATTCACAAGACCCACGATTTCTAAAGTAAGGCTAAGCAAAAAGCATACGGTCCCATGTTGGCAGTACCAAACAATACCAACCAAAATGCCTATACTAAGTTGTCCAAGAGGTTCATGTCAACATGATGAGTAAAGACATCCAAGGAGGCATAATGTCAAGTGGGATATAGCTACTGCCCAAACCATTTCTAAAAGGAAGTAGCCATGCAGGTTTAACAAATCAAAATAACTTTGCAAAATAGGATCAAGATGATCAAGGTCCACGACTTGCCTCTATTGAAGAGAAAAGCTTCGGTTGGCGTAGCTTGATCCACGAGTTCCTCAGCAACAATCGAGATCTACACATTCGCAAAGGAAACCAAATAAGCAAAGAAACTCAAAGAAAAACCAAAAGAACTTACTTAGAATCGAAGGAAAGGAGATCCACAAAGAGGGAGGTCCGAAAGAGAGAGAGAGAGATCCAGCGAGTGGGAGGTCCCAAGAGAGGGAGGTCCAATCCCCAAAGAGGCTCGAACCAGAGGAGCTTGGAGAGCTCACCAGGACAAGAAGGAACTGAGGGAGAAGTTAAAATGATGAACAAGGAGGCAGTGATGCTCTCGGGTGCTCAATTTAGAGGAAGGAAGGAATAGGCACACCACAAAAGAGGGTGACCAAGTTCAAGGTATTGGTACAAAAGGTACACTGCTACCAAGTACCACAAAGGGTTGAAATAGTCAAAGAAAGTGACAAAAAGTAGAAAGAAGTACAATGGAAGTGACAGCACTTTAATGTGACTTCAACCCACATCAAAAGTGCTTAAGAGCTTGGGTGGAGGAATTGAGAAAGGAATAGGACTCACAAGAGGGGCCAGTCAAAAGGGTGAACAGACTGGTCAAAGGGGATAGTCCAAGCAGGAGGTCCTACGAGGAGGTCCAAGGAGGAGATCCTGCGAAGAACAAACAGGGAAGTCACGAAGGCAAAAGGCCCTAAGGTCAAAGGGGAGGTTTTAAGGACAGGAAGTCCCAAAGACAATAGGGAGGTCTAGACCAGCAAGAATGTCTATACACCAAGGGAGGTCTTAGACCTGCAAGGAGGTCTAAACACAAAGGGAGGTCCTCAAAGTAGGTCTAAGCCTAAGGCCGCAAGGAGATCTAACAGCCAGGATAAAAGCGAGGGAGGTCCTGGAGGGTTAGATCAACTACGGGAAAACACCAGGGAGGTCTGAACCTAAAGGGGTCCAAACACACAAGAGGGAGGTCTAAACCTAAAGGAGGTCCAAACACATAAGAGGGGGGGTCTAGACCACAAAGGTCTAAACACACAAAGGAGAAGGTCAAGACCACCAAGGTCTAAACACACAGAGGAGAAGGTCTAGACCACAAAGATCTAAACACACAGAGGAGAAGGTCTAGACCACAAAGGTCTAAACACACACAGAGGAGGTCTAGACCACAAGGGTCTAAACACACAGAGAGGAGGTCACACCCAAAAGGGGAGGTCATGGCCTAAAAAGGGGAGATCCCGAATAAAGGAGATAATCGGGACCAGGAGGGTGGTCTTTACAACAAGACCAGCAAGGATCGAGGAGGTGGTCCTTGCAAAACAGCCACGAAGAGGTCCTGAGAACAAAGGAAAAGAGCGCAGCAAAGCAGAGCCATGCGATCCAGATCGAATGGTTCTCAAGAGGTCCAGTGTCGCGTGAAGGGGCAAAAGGGGGGTCCGGAACCAAAAGCAGATCCAACGAAGGAGATCCAAGGGGAGGTCCTAAATGGTCATATCAAAACCAAAGGAGATCCTAACGGTCAGATCAAAACCAAAGGGGGGTCCTGACCGCAAGATCTACAAGGGAAAGCCTTGGACGGCTAATACCTACAAAGGAGATGTCCTGGATGGTTAAGATCCCCAAAGGGGAGGTCCTAACGGTCAAGATCTGTAGAGGGGAGATCTGAGCGGTTAAGTTCTCCAAATGGGGGGTCCTAACGGTCAGATCTGCAAAGGGAAGGTCTGAGCGGTTAAGATCTGCAAAGAGGAGGTTCTAACGGTCAGATCTGCAAAGGGGAGGTCTGAGCGGTTAAGATCTCCAAAGGGGGTATCCTAATGGAGTTCCATACGGACATAAGGAGGTCCATATGGGCATAGGGAGGTCCAAAAGGACTTCGGGACGCTCAAATGAACTCAGGGAGTTCAAATGAACGTTGAGAGGTCCACGGGGAGGTCCACACAGAGAAAGAAGTCTAGATCAAGGGGGATCTAGACAGAGGTGAAGGTTTAGACCGAAGGAGAGGTCTAAACACAAAGAGATCCAAACCAACAAAGGGAAGTCTGGACTAAAGGAAGTCCAAACATAAAGATTATAAGGAGAGGTCCAGGGAACAAAGGAGGTTGAACCTACAAGGAGGTCCAGCTGGAGGGAGGTCTAGACCTTCAGATCCCAAAGAAAGAGAGGTCTGGGTGAAAGGGAAAACCCAAGGAAGGATATCTCCAAAAGGAGGAGATCTGAGGTAAGAGGTCCAAAAAGAGGAACTCAAGGGATGTCCTGAGGGAAGAAGGGAAGGTTAGAAAGATGAGATGGAACTGGACAACAGGAGATGTTCAACAACAGGGGGGTCTAGAGGAAAAGAGAGAGACCTAGAAGGGAAAAGCTAGCCTGAAGGGCAAACAAGGTAAACAGAGAAAAGAAGCTAAAAGCCAAAGAGCAGCAAGAAACTCCAACGAACAAAGAACACCAAACCACTCGGTTTAGTTGAAGTTTAGTTAGGTCAAGTTAAAGTTCTTTTAAAATCTCAAGTTAAGTTTTGAATTCTCATCAAAACAAAATGGTTATTTTTATTTTAAAAAGCTTAAAGACTCAGGACAAACGGGACGTTACAGTTTCTAATTAAAATATGTACCTACCAAGAATGATAAGTAATTAAACCATGTAGCTTTACTGTGAATTATGCTTTACCTCAAAATAAAAAAAGTATAATATTTTGTAAGCAAGAGGAAAGCTAAATGTGACAATGCTGAAAGAAGCCATGTGTGTCGACGATCAAGACGTCGATCTTACGAAAAGAAAAGGAGAAAGTGACGGGAAATCTAAGGAAATAATGGGACTGCTCTTTATTAATATGAACTGGGTTTTACAGGGTATACTCTAAGAACACTGCTTGTTCCTTACAATCTCATACCTATCACATGAATCTACGACTTGTGCTTTAGTCTGATGGCTCTGTCTTTTTTCTTCCTCTCCCCTTGATCCATCCAGGTTCCATCTTTAAATAGCCCTCGAAGAGGCGACAGTTACTTCCGGAGAAGACGTGTGATGCGAAGCGTTGCGTCTGGTCAGAGTCAAGTGACGGTTGATACGGAATCAACCGTTCGGCGGTTGTATGTATATGAGACATATAACCGCATGGAGGTTGTTTGCTGGTGTGTCTAGATAAGATACATCGTATGGCATAGAATATACACGTGCTCCATTCATCATACGGTAGAGAATATACCTGGAATCTGTTCCAAGTATCAGTCCATACCTTTTACGAGCAGTTCTCCTGGTCGGGAGCTTGGCTTAGGCCTTCTTCCGACCAGAGTACCTATTATGTAATCTCTGGAATCTCTACGACCAGTGTGGTCATGCACCTCAGAGGTTTCGACCACGAAGACGTATGGTCTTTTATATATTAAAAATAATATATAGAGGTTTTAATCCTCGTCAGCTAGCCCCCGAACTTTAAATGAATAGGTCGTGTGAACACTTTTCTTCCGATGAAGTCGTATCGGGCTGACACTTATTTAAATGCAAGGGCATTTAAAGCGGTTTGTATTCACTTTAAAGTTGAGAACTTTGCCTTGGGAATTGATGAGTTTTTGTGTCCGTTGGACTCTTTTTTTTGGGTAACTCCTTATTACGGTTAGAAATTCTGAAGCTTATAAAACCCCTCTGTAGACTTAGGGTTTTTTCACTTCCTCCTTTCCTTCTTCATCTTCCGAGTAAAAACTGCCTCCGACCTCCTTTGCTTTCTTCACCCAAAAAAGCAATCTGATCATGTCGGACCAAATCACCAACTGGTCGGTTTCCAACTTGAGTGAGAAGAAGTTAGAGAACCTAGAGAAGATCGGGATGCTTCCCAACAAGGATCTGATTTCTTGGAGATCTGCAGTTGGGGAACATTCCCCGAGTAGTGAAGATGGAGAAATTCCTGTTTTTCTTGCATATATTGAATGCGGATTTAGGCTACCAATTCACTCATTTCTTCCCAAAGTTCTGGAATTTTATGGAGTTGAATTGGTGAATCTTGCTCCCAATGCTATCGCCAATCTTAGCATTTTTATTTACCTCTACGAAGCGTACCTGGGGATCCCAGCAGATCTGGATCTGTTAAGGTACTACTACAGGATGACAAAGTCTGAGAAGATGATTGGGACGCCTGGAGAGTGCACCTTGCGCCTCCATGACGGAAAAGCCGATGAGTACATATTTATGTACTCAAAATCTTCGTGGTCGTCGTGGAAGAAGAGCTGGTTCTATATGAAGATCACGAAGAAAGACAGCCTTTATTATTCTGGTAAGAAGGCGGTCGAGAATCCGAGATGACGCTCCTCTATAGAAAAAGAGGGAAAGATAAAGAAATGGGCTGAAGCAATCAAGCTTCTTAGCGTCAAGGGTTTAACATCTTGGCACGTAGTAAAGGATTTTTCAACGCACAGGGTTAGTCCTTTGAAGGCTCGAGCACACAAGATGCTCTGGTACATTGGTCGTGATGATACGACCAGAGATTCCAAAGATGGTAAGCCATTAATGATTCCGACTAGTTTACCTATCTTAGTTGATTATTTTCGTATCCTTAAATCTTTCATTTTACCTTTACAACTCTATCTTCTGATGAGATTAGAAGCTGGATCAAAATGATCTCATACGAGAGCCCGCGACAAAGCTAGTTTCCCCCGAATCTTAGCGGCTATTTCCGCTGAAGAGAGAATTGAAAGATTTAAGGTAAGAATATCAACCGCTGCTTATTGTCGTATATATTATTTCTGATCGGTATACCATAAATCCTCTTTGATGTATAGTCGGTCGGGTTGAGAATCAACGAGGCCACTGAAAGATGTGAGCCAATTGATGATCTGATCTCACCTTCGACCACACAGGATGTCAGCCTCCCAGAGGTAGGTGACCGAACATAAATAATATTTTGGACAAATTATGTTCATCGCCTAACTATCTTTGATGATGAATTTATGCGGTTATTATACCTTCCAGCAAGGTATCTGAGGACCCACCAGTACCTACTGAGGCTACTGTTTTGGAGGTCGACGAATCTACATCTACTGATCCGGTGATCAGGGACATCGACCAAATGGTCACGGATATCGCTTCTGATTTCCTATCAGTGGATGTGCAAGATCTAGTCAACCCTACCGGTTTAGAACCGGTGAAATTGGTTGAGAAGAAAAGGAAGACCAGCGCAACGAACTTTGCTTCGATGCGTTACAAGGGTAAATTTAGAAAATTGACCAGGTATATATATAAAAATGAAGAAGTCGTATATATACATACCTTGGATCTTCCTTACCTTCTCTCTCTTTTTTTTAGATCTTCTGGTGTTCCAATCGTGTCCGACCAGAGAACCTCTCAGGAAAATGTTCCTGAGGAAAAGGTGGTCGTGGAGGTTCCTGATCAGGATACTCCTAAAGCTAAACCGCGAGGATGAAGTAGTAAAGAAGCCCCGAGCGTGTTTCAAGATCCGCTCAGATCCTCTAGTAATCCTTACTCCTTCTCCGGAGGTAGTCATCTCCAGAGATCCTCAATAGGTTCCACCTCCTCCTGGAAATGCTTCTCAGGTTAACAAATTCCCTTTTTCTCCCCGATTTATCGAGGATAAGGAACTTGTTGAAGCCTGGGGAAAGATATCAGACCATCAAGCTGAGATTGGTCCAGATACAATCTTTTCCGAATATAATGATATGACAATTCGAGTAAGTGTTCTACGACCATCTTTACAACTCTTTCTTTTGAAGTTTCTTTGAAAACTTATTAAAGAAAGGGATTTTTGTTTTTGTAGCACATGGTCGAGAAATATGCTGTGGTCGGAGGACTAACCCAGCGAATAAGATCTTTGGAGCAGAAACACTCCAATCTGAGAAGTAAGAATATTTCTCTTTTAATTTGACTTCCTAAATTTTATCATCTTGTTTATCTCTTATAACTTGATCATCTCTTCCTATCATATTTGATAGATTTAGAGAAAATTAAAGAAGAGATCGCGGCCAAAGAAGCCATAATAATAAAACTGAGGGAAGAAAATCAGGGTAAAGACCGGTCGATCGAGCATGCGATGACCAAACAAAAGGAGGTTTTCGACTCTTGTGAGAAGAAAATCAAGGGTAACTGGTCGTAGACTTAACCAGTATTCCATAACTCCAATTGTAAAGAGTATATTAATTTCTTTTTATCCATTCGTGTAGAAAAAACTAAAGCGCTTGAACGAGCAGAGAAAACCCTCAAGTTTGAGCGTGACAAAGGGGCTGAACTCGATCGGAGTCTTAAAGACAAAGTCAAGGCTCTGAACAAGATGCTATTCGACCTGGGGTCGGGAACGCAACTGCCCATTCTAAGAGATCCTTCAGAGAGAATCAATTTTCTCGGTCATCAACTTGAAGATCTCAAGGAGGTAATAACACTCTTTCGAGATAACCATATCAAGACAATGAAGGAAGCTATCGTGAATGGAGTTAGTGTCGCCTTAGCTAAACTGAAGGCTTCCGATCCATCTGTTAATCTTAAAGTTGTGGAAGAAGACTTCGACTGCTCTGAAAGTGAAGCAACAAAGCTTCTCGAGAAAGTAAGACCTCTCGGAGAGAAAGTTGCTGAAGAAATGGAAATCGGGTCTCCATCACGCAGCGGCCAGTCTGGTGGTCCCAACAAGTAAATGAATGTAATATTAGATTATGTAAAATGGAACTTTCCTTTTATCAATGAAAATCCTGCTTTGTCTTATCAATGTTATTAAATACTCATATATCTCCTAGCCCCCGACTGCTTATATTAGTAGATGAACCTTACTAAAAGAAAGCAGTAGACCAAGAAATTGAGTAATAACAATGACCATGGTAGGAGTGCTGATAATGTGTATGACAACGATCCAGTGAATACTAGGAAATCATGTGGTCGGAACCAGCTGATGAGTTCGACTAGTCTAGATCTTGTCCATTATCGAATACCACTTGTAGTCTTAAGATATAACAAAGACTGAATTTGTTGATAAGAAGATATGCACGAAGAAGGTATGCAAAAAATGAAATGAATAGATAAGTACCTTTGTTTATAAAATATCCGAATCTGGTCGTATCGAATCTCAAGAATTGAAGATTTGTAAAATATCTCGCGAAACGTGCTCATGCTCAAATCCGACTGGCAGCGAGGATCGTAGGAAAAGAACCGTCACTAGGAAGCTCCTTCCAGCAAGGTGACCACGCAGAGAGGAGAGACTTCGACGAGGAGGCTTTTCGTGTCCTGACCAGTAGCCAAACTTGAGTAGAACAGAATGTTGAAATAAAATAACAGTCTTCAAATTCAAGAAAAAACGAAAACCATATAAATTGTCTGAGTTGGTACTCCTTATACTCATATGTTTCTTTAAGAAAAGAATATTTGGTTGTGTGTGTGTATCATTGAAGCAATGATCACGACTAAAACCGGTGTGGTTGGTGACATTTAAGTCGGCAACCATGAGTATTTGAGATCCTTTTGAAAGGAATATCGGAGAGAATGAGTGTTTTCTCCGACCAACCAGCAACAATAAAGGTATATGACCAGATGCGACGAATAATAAGTATAAACAACCATACTTATCGTTTTAAAAAGGAAATGCATCTTTATTGAAATATGAATGGAAATGAAATACATGAAATTAAACATAGAACTTACGCAATTGATCAATATTCCAAGAGTTAGACAAAACTTGCCCATCTGTCATAGCTAATCGTACCGATCCTGGTCGGGTAACTTCGACCACAGTGTATGGACCTTCCCACTTAGGTGAAAGTTTGTTGCGACCCGCTTGGTTCTGAATTTTTCTAAGAACCAAATCACCTACAGCTAGGCTGCGAGGTTGCACCTTACGACTGTGGTACCGACGCATGGCTTGCTGGTAGATTGCTGATCGTAGCAAAGCTTGATTTCGTCGTTCTTCAAGGAAATTGATGTCATCAAGTCGTCGTTCACACTAATCACTTTCGAAAAAGCAATCAGTTCAAGCAGAACCAATTTTAAGTTCTGGAGGAAGCATGGCTTCAGCTCCGTAAACCATAAAGAATGGTGTTTCACCGGTCGCACGACTAGTTGTGGTACGAACGGCTCATAATATAGAAGGAAGTTCTTGAACCCAAGCCCCGACCGTTGAAGTAACTGGTCGAACACTCGTCATTTGATTCCTTGCATTATGATACCATTGGCTCGCTCCACTGCTCCATTGCTCTGCGGATGAGCAACAGAAGCGAAATGTATCTTGATACCTAGGTCGTCACAGAATTCCTGAAAATTGCTGCTCGAGAACTGGGCACCGTTATTGGTGATTATACGACTGGGTACACCAAATCGGGTAATCACGCTTTTTGTGAGAAACCTCTTAGCGGCTTCAGTTGTAATTTTTACAACCGGCTCGGCATCGATCCATTTAGTGAACGTGTCAATCATGACGAAAAGGAACTCAAAGCCCCTGGGTGCTCTTGGGAAAGGTCCCAGAATGTCTAGTCCCCAGGTTGCAAAAGGCCAAGAAAGAGGAATTGTTTGCAAAGCTTGAGACGGCTGATGTACTTGTCGGCTATGAAACTGACATTGTACGCACTTCGTCACGAGCTCTTTTGCATCATGAAAGGAAGTTAGCCAGTAGTATCCTTGCCTAAAGGCTTTACCAACCAAAGTTCTGTAGGAATGATGAGCTCCACAGACTCCTCCATGAATTTCGGCTAGCAATTTAATGCCATCCGAGCGAGATATGCATCTCATCAACACTCCGTGAGATCCTCGTTTGTACAAGGTACGTTCAATTAGAGTGTATGATTTGGCTTTTCGTGCTATACGATCAGCCTCTACATCATCTTCTGGAATTAGGTCATGCTGAAGATAATTGTAGATCGATATCATCCAATCTCTACCATGATCGTGATGGCGCCAACCATCATCGACCTATGGAGCATCCATGTTTGCAGAATCGAGGTGTGCAACCTCCTTGCGAACATCTATGTCCTCGGAAGGCTCGACTACCGAGGGTGAATCAACTTTCTCGAGAAAAACTCCGGGCGGGATGGATGTCCTTGTGGAAGCCATCCGGGCCAACTGGTCTGCCAGAAAGTTTTCCTTTCTAGGAATGTGTTGGATTTGAAAACCGAAGAAATGCTTTTCGAGTTTCCGTACTTCCGCCAGATATGATGACATCTTGGTACTAGAGCATTGATACTCTTTCCCTACTTGATTCGCTACTAGTTGAGAATCGTCTTTCACTAGCAATCTGCGAATCCCGAGCTAACGAGTGCTCAAGTCCCGCCAAGAAACTTCGTGATTTCGCCGCATTGTTAGTAGCAGGAAAGTTTAACTGAATAGCGTACTTTATTTGTTCGCCAGTAGGGGAAATCAAGACGACCCCAGCCCCCGAGCCGTGCAACATCAAGGAACCGTCGAAGTACATTGTCCACTCATCGTGGTGCTCGTACTCGGGCCCTTGGGTGGGTTCAGGGTTTGTCCATTCGGCAATGAATTCTGCTATTGCTTGGGACTTGATTGCTGTTTGTGGGACAAAATGGAGATCGAACGCCCCAAGATCAACCGCCCATTTTGCTATTCATCCTGATGACTCCCTGTTTCCTAGGACTTGACCAAGAGGATATCCCGTAGGTATGACCACTTTGTGGGCCTGAAAATAATACCTTAGTTTTCTTGAAGCCATAAGGAGACCATAGAGCAACTTTTGTACCTGCGGATACCTTTCTTTTGATCCATGCAAGACTTCGCTTACGTAATATATTGGTCGTTGAACATGGTCTCGTTCTACGACCAGTACACCACTAACCGTTTGTGGCGTTGCAGCCACGTAAATTAGTAATGTTTCTCCCAATCTCGGAGAGACTAAGATTGGGGGACTCGTAAGGTACCGTTTTAATTCTTCGAAGGCGCTGCCTGCCTCTTTAGTCCATTCAAAACTTCCATGTTTCCGGAGAAGCTTAAAGAAAGGTAATCCTTTTTCGCCTAACCGTGCTATGAAACAACTTAGCACTGCCATACAACCAATTAGTTTCTGAACTTCCTTCTTTGTGGTCGGATCGCGCACCTGATCGATGGCGGTGATTTTCGTTGGATTTGCTTCGATGCCTCTAGCCGAAACTAGGAACCTAAGAAGCTTCCCGACGAAACCCCAAACACACATTTCTCTGGATTCAACTTAAGGTTATGATGTCTTAAGTTATTGAAAGTCTCCTGTAGATCTAGAATATGATCACCGGCGTTGATGCTCTTTACGACCAGATCATCGACGTAGGCTTCAAGATTCCGACCTATCTGTGGGCTAAAGGTCTTTTGCATCAACCTTTGGAATGTTGCACCAGCATTTTTGAGACCAAATGACATCTTTACATAACAGTAAGTACCATATGGAGTGATGAAAGAAGTTTTCTCTTCATCTTCTTTACTCATATTGATCTGGTGGTACCCTGAGTAAGCATCTAAAAATCTTAACAACCCACACCCGGAAGTAGAGTCAACAAGTTGATCGACGCGAGGAAGGGGAAAGTCATCCTTCGGACAAGCTTTATTAAGATCTGTAAAGTCAATACACATTCGCCATTTCCCATTGGCCTTTCTAACCATTACCGGATTGGCGAGCCACTCGGGTGGTCGACCTCACGAATGAACCCACTTTGAGAAGTTTTCAATCTCTGACTGGATTGCTTCTTTCCGGTCAAGTGCGAAACGCCGTAGCTTCTGCTTGACCGTTTTTTTGTTAGGCTGTAGAGCTAGCCTATGCTTGATCACCTCCCTGGGGACTCCGGGCATATCGGACGCCTGCCAGGCGAATACGTCCTAGTTAGCTCAGAGGAAGGAGACGAGCGACTCTTCCTATTTAAGGTCGAGTCCTGTCCCGACCAGTATCTTGGCACCCTCTGGAGAAGCACTCGCATCGAGTTGTACCTCTTTTATCTGGTCGGAAGGTTTCGGTGTCATCTTCGGCCTTTAATGTTTGACCTGCATGTTAATGGTGTTAGTTCCCCTGGTCGGAAGTTCATCGACCAGTTCTAAGCATTTTCGATCGCATGCGTAGGCTATCTTCTGATCGCCTCGGACCGTGATTACACCCTTTGGTCCCGGCATTTTCAAACTCTGATAACCGTAGCGCGTGGCTATCAAGAACTTTGCTAAAGCTGGACGACCAAGAATTGCATTGTATGCAGTCTCGAAGTTTACCACATCAAATGAAATTTTTTTCGTCCGGAAGTTGTCGGGCTTTCCGAACGTAACCAGTAGGGACAAGTGCCCTATTGGCTTAGCAGTAGACCCAGAAACTATGCCATGGAAAGCATATTTCACAGGTTTTACCTTGTATTTGGGAATCTGCATGTCTTCCAAAGCACTTGCAAATAAAAAATTTAAAGAACTACCCCCATCTATCAAGACCCGATTAACCTTGTAGTTATTAATAGTAAGCTCAACGACAATTGAAAACCTACCTGGTCGAGTCGAAGGAATGGGGCAGTCTTCTTTGCTAAAGGAGATTATCGTCTCCGACCACCTTGAAGGTTTAACGACGATCGAAGGTTCGGTAAGGTTGACTTCTCGCTCCATGGCTTTCGTGTGACGCCCGACTCGACGAAGAAGATCCACCGAAGATCACATCGACGGTGTGCTGAGGTTCTTGGTACTCCATTTCTTTGTCACCATGTTTGTCCTTCTTGGAGCTTGTTTCCCCGAGCTCTTGAATCGACGGGAGTGGATCTTTACCTGCATAATAATCTTCCAGCTTCTTTTGTCAAGCGCGACAATTGCGCAAGTCGTGTTCTGCTTGCTCGTGGAGAGGACACCATTTTTATTTTTCTTGTAATCATTGGTCGGAGCCTTAGCCTTGCCACGACCAGAATAATCCTTCCTTCCTTTGGTAAATTTTTCAGGAACAATAAGAACCTCTTTGTCGTTGGTTCTGCCATGCTTCTTTTTCTTGGGAGTCTTCTTTTGCTTCTTTTCCATTCTATCTAAGCCAGGTTGGGGAATTTTATCCTTTCGATCAATGGCTTCGTTCCACTCGACCGCTTCACTGGCCGTAGCGTACTTGTCAGCCATGTCGAAGAGCTCGATGGTTGTTCGTGGGGGATGTATAGCTAAATCCTTTGTAAACCTTCGATTTCTTAATCCCGCTTTGAAGGCTTGGATAACGGAAGATTCTGCAACCTCCGGTATTGAGTTGCGAACTTGGCTAAATCTTTTGATGTACTGCCGGAGAGTCTCGTTAGTTTTTTGTCGTATTCTATGGAGGTCGTCTTCTTTTTCGGGCCGATCGTACGTACCCCTAAAATTTGCAATTAGAAGGTCGCAGAGTTGCTCCCAAGTATACATGGACCCGACCGGTAGGTTAAGCAACCATGATCGGGCTGATCCTTCTAATACCATAGGAAGATAGTTGGCCATTACATTTTCATCACCACCAGCAACTCTAATAACGGTGGTATATATCTGGAGAAATTTCAAAGGATTTTGGGTCCCATTGAATTTATCCATATTGGCCGGTCGGAACCTATTTGGCCAACGATAGCACCGGAGCCTCACGAGAAGGCTCGACAGCCTGTGATAGTTTCGTGGCGCCTTTTTTGAAAAGGTGCTGGATTGTAATCGGTTGGAGACCGATTTCTAGGAACGGATTGTCGGTGCTCCAATGTCCTGATTCGGTCGTGGACGTTAGTAGAACGCCTCCGACCGCTTGCTTGGTTCGGTGATGTCGGAGATCACCGGTCCAAGCGATTGCTCCTCTCGACGGCGAGGTGAGGATTCTCGAATAGTCTCCTCCTCATGACTTGTTGGTCGGAATCGCCGAGGTGGTCGCAGTGTCAATCGATCCTCAACACGACCATGCAGCCCTCGCCGGAAGAATGCCGTGATGAAGTCATGGTCGACTTTGCGGTGCCTTCGCTCCCGATATGCTTCGGCGCCGCATCGTCTGCGTTGGATAATCTCGATACTTGACTGCGAGTTGGGCAAAACCCGAGTCTCGCCGCAAGGTGGAAGTATTTAACATATCCCTGACTCGCTGCAGGTTTTGTATTGTTACCAAAAGTCTCGAGGGATTTCTGCCAGAAGAAGGTGTCTGATGGCTTGAATCCCCCGATCTCCTGGTCGATCTTGCCTGGTCCCTTACATTGGTTGGGGGAGGATCAGGCAAATTAACTGATGGACGCCCACCGGCCTGCTACCTCCGCATTTGGTGCTTGATCGCCCGTACCATCTCCATTATTACGTGGTGGTGAGGCAATGTATGGAGGACCGTACACGACATTTTGATCCGTATCTCCGATCGCATTGACCTTGTGCTTCCAGCAGTGATCCTCTGATGAGCTTCCGTCGTAATCGATGGAGAGCCTTTCAAAGCTTCTACGAGAAGTTTCCACGACGGAGAGCAGTCGGTGATCAGCACTTCCTGAGGTTTTCGGAAGGGTCTCAACCTGATCCGGCGAGTCGCCGATCGAATGCTGAGCTTTATCATCCCCACTTGGTTTATGACCAATGGAGGTTTCATCGACACCGTCACCAGGTGTCGGTTGGCTCCTGGAATTGCTAGAAGCCGTCGGTGAGTACCTATCAACCATGATCGCATCAAAGGTATATTGAACCTCGAGTTGCGGTGTTGAATTTTCGTCACCTTTTTTGCCGGTTGAAAGGTCCGGGCTTGCTGAGGCTTTAGGGTGTTTCGAACTGATCAGAAGCACTTCCTCTCAAACCGCCACTGATTGTAGCGGTGTGTCTTCATCCATCTGGTCGACTTCGCCGATTTCAGCCATGGGCGAACCGGCGGAGGAGGATGATGAAGAGATTCGTTTTCCTCCATGGTGCGCATGCATGCATCCATGTCGAGGTCGGCGTAGTCCGCCAGGTCGAACCGGTTTTCTTCATCCCAACTTCCCGCCATAACCGCATCAGCGGTCACAAACGGGGAATGGACAAAGATTTGATGAGCAGAAAAATTCTTCTGAGATTCCACGTCACGATCCCCACGGACGGCGCCAGCTGTCGACGATCAAGACGTCGATCTTACGAAAAGAGAAGGAGAAAGTGACGTGGGAAATCTAAGAAAATAATGAGACTGCTCTTTATTAATATGAACTGGGTTTTACAGGGTATGCTCTAAGAACACTGCTTGTTCCCTTACAATCTCAGACCTATCACACGAATCTACGTCTTGTGCCTTAGTCTGATGGCTCTATCTTTTTTCTTCCTCTCCCCTTGATCCGTCCAGGTTCCATCTTTAAATAGCTCTCGAAGAGGTGGCAGTTACTTTCGGAGAAGACGTGTGATGCAAAGCGTTGCGTCTGGTCGGAGTCAAGTGACAGTTGATACGGAATCAACCATTCGGCGGTTGTATATCTATGAGACATATAACCGCATGGAGGTTGTTTGCTGGTGTGTCTAGATAAGATACATCGTATGGCATGGAATATACACGTGCTTCATTCATCATACGGTAGAGAATATACCTGGAATATGTTCAAGTATCAGTTCATACCTTTTACGAGCAGTTCTCCTGATCGGGAGCTTGGCTTAGGCCTTCTTCCGACCAGAGTACCTATTATGTAATCTCTGGAATCTCTACGACCAATGAGGTCGTGCACCTCAGAGGTTTCGACCACGAAGACATATGGTCTTCTATATATTAAAAATAATATATAGAGGTTTTAATCCTCGTCAATGTGTAAGACCATCTAGACTTCCATGGTAGTTTTTTTCTCTTGCAGTAAAACATGTTTGATCTATTTGCAGCAGTAGCTAGAAACCATCTCTGGCAAGCTATGGTTTTAGCAAGAGAAAAGTGAAATATTCAATGGCATAGAAGCAATTTTCTCTTTTAGCAATTAGTGACGATTTCTGTTGTCTTTATACTATAGTTAAAAAATAAATTTCATGACCAAAGAACCTACAAAATAGAAGCAGCAACACTTATCTTCATTCCACATAACCGTGGAATAATGCAGTATTATTGAACTATTGATCTATGTGAAAATAAAATTACTGGTCATGCAAACATCTGATATAACGAAGCACTCATGCATACTTCATGACTTTAATTATGAATTTATGTAAATAGGAAATAACTTTGGGTCCATATAGGAACAATGGCCAATTTTGCTTAATTTACATCTATTCATAGCAATTTGATTATGCTAAACTACATATATATGACAGTGTACGACTTGGAAAGTTTCCAGAAACATAAAAGATAGAACCACTTCATTTTATATGTTTATTTCTCATCTTTTTTGTTTGTCTAACATGATGTCAATTTACATGATATCAGTATACATGTATCCACCATGCAAAATATTCATTAATTGTTGGCCTCCAATTCTGAATTTGACACACAAAAATGCAGAATTCTGAATAGCAAAAAGCTCCTCTTTCAGCTGGCCATCCGCAAAAGGCTGAAACTTTTCTGAAACACCAAAGTTTCACAAGTCCATTTTGTCAAACATCTTCCCAGGTTATATAACTTGTGCAGGATATCAGAAAAAAAAAATGATTAAAAAATCAGGATTGATCATTGAGACCAAATAAGTTTGCAAGATATGCACAACACAAAATTGGCCCTGACCAATGCAGGCGAAATCATAGTTTGTTGTGTTTTTTTTGTCATCTTTTTGTTTTTTTTCTTTTGCCAGATGAACTATACAAGGACCACCACTGAAACCGGAAATCTTAGTGGGTAACCAGTGCATGATTTGGCAAGAAACAATAATCAAAATTGTGGGGAGATTTAAATTTGCCTAGACTTGGACCAGTAGCCAGTTGGTAACTGAGCAATTATGGGCTCCTAGTCAAGGTCTGGGAATTTTTGAAGGAATTTCAAACGCTGATCTCACTACTAAGATACATATGTTGTATTCTTACTGCGACAATTCTTGCCATCATCATTTTATATATACCTGAAATTGAAAAAAAAATGAACGGAGCCAAGAATCCAATGTGAATTCTCTCAAGATTGTTTACTTATCTCCAATTCTATCCCAAAATCTCTAAAATTAAGAATCATTAGTGGTATATAGATCAGGGTACCAGATCTTCAGCAACAACAGAGTATATATAGGTGAGACCAAATCCCTGCAGACCATGAGAGGACCCATATCTAGGGTTGTATCTATAGGAGCTTTCACGATGGTGTTTCGTCCATTGGGATCAGCTCCAAAACCTGGCGACCTTGAGAATATATTCCCATTCCCAGCAGGTTGGCTATATACCAGACCTTGATTATATTCACCCTCAAATGTTCCTACATCAGTTTGCCCTTGATGAACTCAAAATCTAGATTGCGCATTAGGAAACCCAAAGTTATTTTGATTGGTTGACGATGTAATGGAAAAAAAATCAACATTTTTAAAATCATTGCACGTCCCAATGAAAAAAAAGAACATTTTTAAAATCATTGCACGTCCCAGCTAATGAAACTACTTTGACATGATAGCGACATAAATATTTTTCTCAATAAATGCACAATTTGTTTTTTCAATTGAAACAACTAGCTTTTTTCTTTAATAAATTCTTGTTCCCGCGCAAAAGAAACCTCTTCGACAGCGTGGCGACAAGAGTGGATGTTTTTTCGATAAACGCATATTCCCGCGCAAACGAAACTGCCTTGACAACGTAAAGACAAAAAAGGGAATGTTTTTTTAATAAATGCATGTCCCATGCAAACAAAACCTCTTTGATGGTGTAACGAAAAAATGAATTGTTTTCTTAATGGAGGCATGTTCCCACAAAATAGGTATCAATGTAACAACTTAGGTTCAAACAAACCGCTTTCAAATATTTTCACACAGAATGATACACCTCTAGT
Source organism: Ampelocalamus luodianensis (assembly GCA_036346255.1). Classification (NCBI taxonomy): domain Eukaryota; kingdom Viridiplantae; phylum Streptophyta; class Magnoliopsida; order Poales; family Poaceae; genus Ampelocalamus; species Ampelocalamus luodianensis. Next base: position 970,558 of record CM070627.1, read on the forward strand.
AGAAAACAATTCCCACATATATATATATATATATATATAACAGAGGGGCACCTGTTGATACTTGCACTCTTTCTTGGTCTAACTCTACTCACTAATCACGGAAGCAAGGGCCTACAAACTTTGAGCACAATATCAATGTTGGAGCCAAACAAAGGCCTCTGATTGGTATAGCTCTGGCTATAACCTAGGGCTCCAAGCCAGACAAGCTAGCTAGGGCTCGAATTTGGGTGTTTGGCCATACTAATTTTCATGTATTATATATATATATATATATCCTCTTCCTATCCGTCCATCTAATCCTCAAATCAAATCCCCAAAATTTTTGACCTCGGGAGGCTAGGTGGGCAGGTGGCACGTGGTGGCAGTGGAGCTCAAAAGGCCATGGGGTCGTTGGTGAGGTTGTGATTGAGAACAGTGCCCTACGTAGACTTTTGTAAATGCCAGGAGGGAACATTGGTCCCTATTAGTATTAATTTTCCCTTTCCCTCGGACGCTCCAAGAACATGGTATGATATTATAATTATAAATTAAGACATCAAATAAATTCAGTATCATTTATTAAAACAAAAATAACCCTTTTACCATAAAAAATAGCACGCCAATTAACTGCACATATTTTATGAAGTGTGTGAGCCGTTTTGTACGACGGATAAGCTACCGAAACAAGTGTGGCAAACAGCGACACAAAATTATCTTAACTTTGCGCCACACTTATATATATTGGTAGCGCTTATATGAGTAGCGCTTATATGTGTGCTGTTTCTTAAAAAAAAAGTGACACACATGTGTACGTATGCATACGTACTCGTTGTCTCTTGAAAATGGTCTGATAAAAAAATTACAAACCACGGCGATGGAGCAACTAATTAATCAGTACGTGTATGTATAGCATTGCAGGAACTCGATCTAATTAATTTGTCACTATATTATTTACCTCGCCATCATGCATGGGGTTAAGTTGTATCCAAACCTATATATACCTATTAACGAAAATGGAGTCCTCCTGTGTATTTTCGAAAAGAAAAAATCGACACTTGGCTTTGCATGATGCTATCCATGGCCGAGATTTGGTAGCTTCTGCTTAATCTTTTGTTTGTGTACGTGTGCGTTTCCTTCTAGTTTGGTTCACGAAAGAGATATCAGAGGGGATGTTTTGTATGGGTAGTAATGAGTAAATAAACGCATGAGAGTGACAGAGTAAGTATATAGGGGTATGGTGTGTAAAGCCCATTAAATCTATAGTGAAAGCCCTATATTTATTAACAGCCCTTCAAAAATTTATATGCCTTCAATTAATCAACGGATGGAGTAGATGATTATATAATTAATAGGGGCAAACATTGAATCATTAACCATTTTCTTGTTCTTTATTCATGGAGTTAACCAGTACTTCCTCCGGTTCACAAAAATAAATCGTTTTGGAATGTGTGCAGTTAAACTTTAGAAACTTTGTCTATTGATATTTTTAAAAATATTTAGATTAATATATGAAAATCATATGTATAGATTTGTCTTCAAAAGTACTTTCATAATATTATAATTTTATTAGGTTTTACTAATATATTACAATAGTAATTAGTGGTCAAAGTTGCATTTTGGGGACCATGTCGATATCCAAAACAACTTGTTTTTGTGAACCGGATGGACTAATTAATTTGGACCAGAGCTAGGTAGTATGAAATATTATGGACAACGCTTGATCGAGATTCGAGAGGTAGGCTGGTAGGGCATGCAAATTTGATTGGACCATGAGTCCACAATTAACATCATTTACCAAAACCAAAACAACGATGTTACCATAAAAATATATAAATGGCATGCTCTATCAACCAAACACTATTTCCCGAAGCGGATGAGCCACTTTATACAAGGGATAAACTTACTGTAACGAGTGTGTATAACACCGATATAAAAATAGCTCAAGTTTGGGACACATTCAATTCATAGATGGAGTATGTGCGATGCTTATACACGTACTCAAATCAACTATCTCTTCAAATAGTCTAATGAAAAATTTCAAACCATGATGACAAGCTAATTAACTCTTGTCGTCACTTGGGTGCCTTCAATTTGCGAGAGAAGCGAACAAGTGTACGGTGTGCCTTTGTGGTACGCACATACAAAAGGACACTTGGGTGCCTTCCATTTGCGAGAGAAGCGAACAAGTGTACGGTGCCTTTGTGGTACACACATACAAAAGGACGATAATTAAGGTGCTATTAACATATGTATACTAAGATTGCATACATTGATAACTTCTACTTGCGATGTGCCGTATTTAATACTCGATGCAAATCATTCGATCCATTTGGTAGTCCAAACTGAATTGCATTTTTTTGCAACTGAACTGTATTGTAGTAATAGGTAAAATTAATTACTACATACATACTCTCATTTTAATCTCCCAACCCGTACAGGTCAAAAAAATACTACTCGCTCCTATATATGTAGCAAGAAATTAGAGTAAATGTGTGTGGAGCGTATATATGTACTATTCCCTCACAATATTTGTCCAAATTATTTTGGAATTACCGTTTCACAATTAATATTTATACACTGAGGGAATCCAGCTAGGTTGTAGTTATTGCACTTTCAATCCTCTAACCTTGGTATTATGATGTCAAAGATGTTGAATGGTTCAAATATGTCATTTAGTGGGACTAGGAGTAAGCGTGTTCTCTTGACTACTCCCTCTAATACCAACTATAAGTCGTTTTAGCTTTGAACACACAAACTAAGGAGTAAGTGTACTGTCAAAAAAAGGACCAAGTGAAAATTACCTTGGGGTCATTCATTTATTCCTATACTTTTATGGTTCAACTCTTAAATATGTTGTGTATGAGATAAAGGTTGAGAGATAGACCTTATTTATTAATGAGAATATGAGCATTCATTCAATTAGGGTATAACAGGAAGAGTGGGATAAATGCACCTCGAATTTTAGAATAATTTATATTTAGAGAAAAAATTCATAACGCTCGAATGACTTATATTGGTATTATAGGGAGTGTTGCTTAAATTATTTTGCCTTCATAATTAGTATTGCACATACGTAGAATAATTGAACAAATATTATAAGACAATGTTTCCATTAAAAGTATTATGAAACAGAGATTAGCAGTACAAGATATTAGAATTAAGTATACTTACTATAGGAGAAGTGTGATAAATGGTAATTTTTTAAGTAATGTAAATTAGAAGTCGTGGAATTGATAACCAAGTATCACAAATGCACTAAAATATGTCCCTAGCTGCCCACACCCCCAAAAAATCTCTCGGGAAGGGCCCAAGTCCTACCTCCATAGGCCCTATCTCAGATCTTGCCATATGTCGAAGCACTAATCTTGAAGCAAACTCGTCTTCTTCCCCTGTCTTCACCAATCCCCTGCAACTCCTCCCCACCGAGTCATCGCACTCGCGAGTCCACGCCACCACCGCCGCGCGCTCGCCGGACGCCGGCACCTCCGCGCTCACCGGTCCACATGCACTGCTGCCGCCGCGTGCTTGCCGGCCCAGGGAGCCGCGCGTGCTCGCCGGTCCAATACGCCGCCACCGCGTGCTCGCTGATCCGGCTGCCGCAGAACCCCGACAACCTTCTTCCCCACCCTTTTCTCTCCTCCATTGTTGCCTGTGAAGATGCAAGTGCCGTGCACGTGAATACCTCCTACCTAGAAGGTGACCCAGGGCGTAATTTCCTTGTACCTGGTGTTCTTCGACTAGAGTCCTCGCAATCGATGCGCCGCCATAGAAAAGAAACCGCACGGGTACATCCTCCAGGTGCACGAACACGGTGGCGCTGCGCCGGCCTGGTCCGCCGCGATGACGGCAGCTCCTGTCGTCGCCGTGGCCTTGCGCGGCGGGGGATGTTGTTCTGTCCCGAAGGGCCCGAGTCGCGTGGGCTCTCGAGACGGCGGTCGCGAGGACGAGGAGCAGCGGCAGCGTGCAGCAAGACCACCCGGAGAAAGCCATGCCGGGCTATTGCGAACTTGGTCGATCTAATGACACTTGGAATTCCTTTAAGATTGGTGCTGCATTCCAGGTGGCACAAATCCAGGATGGAGCTTTGAGAGGGAACGTGTCCCCCTAGCTAGTACTATCTTTTTTTTAAGTACACGTTGGCACTCACGCACACACGTTACACGTCCGCCCACGTACACGTGGGTACATTTTAAACATACGTCTAATCTAAAAACAATGGCTAAAATTTTACGTAATATGAGTATATATTTTGACCATTGAACGTATCCATATGTGTACGTATTATTTCTGAAGAAAATAAACACGGAGGGTGAGGTGGAACTATCTTATTATCATAACCAGTTTTTTGGTTCAACAAGGCAAAATTTAGAGTAGCAGCGCGCTATCCGATTAAACTTAGTAGCATTTTATGTAACATAAAAGAAATGCATAAAGTGAGGTACCAGAGTGAGTTGTCATCAATGCTATCATAGCACCTTTTTTTCAAGTAATTAATGACTCAGGAGGAGAATGACTCATGGGAAGTGCTAGAGAAAACGACGAGTACAGGTAAAAAAAGGTATGTAATGCCTTATACATTCGCATAGTGAAAATAAGGTCATATTCCTGCCATTTTAGTACCTAGAAACTCATAATAAATTAGGTAATTTTTAAAGTACACCTTCTGCGCAACGCATGTTCTTTCCCGAAAATGCATAATGCCTTCTCTTGCCATCCACAGTTTCAAGAAACTGCAGATTTCTAGTCCGACATCTCATCACAGATAGTTTATCAAAACCGTTAGTATTAAATACAATCACATACGGTTTTGGTTTAGTGACTGTTGTGTTACTGGCTGCGCTGAAAACCATCTGTGAAGAGGTAATATCATAGATAGTTCAGGTTGAAAACCGTTTGTGGAGTATCATAGACGATTATTAACAAGAACTATCTGTGATAATTAACTCATCACAGTTTGTATTAAAAACTATCTGTAATATTTTGACCTTATATCCCTCTAGATTTGGCCGCACCCTTTATTCAAACTTTCAAACTGAAGCAGCGTCGCGACCTCTCAACTACTCCGGATCAATTCCGCTACCAAATCCCCTTTTATATACTGATGCCTCTATTTCTTGTGATGATTGATGGATGGCTAGGATTTCGGCTATGTAAATCTTGATGCTTGTGCGTGTGAAAATTAATTATTTATGCCTTTAGTTTTTGGGATGATTGATGGATGGCTAGGGTTTTGGCCTTTGTTAAAATTCATGTTTTATTGCAAAATGAAGACATAGCGCCAAAGTCTATTGCATGATGTTGATCTCGTTCTCATAAATGGGCATGCTTTGGTTCATCTGTATTATTTGATTGCACTGTTTTATAGCGTAATCAGAGAATGTTGATGAATTGAAGGAGACCTATTTATGAGAACGAGATAATGGTATCACAGACGGTTCTTAACTAGAACCGTTTGTGATAATAGACTATCACAGACGGTTCTTAACTTAGAACTGTTTGTGATAAGAGTTATCACAGACAGTTTGAAAACCATCTGTAATGCCCTTAGAGTATTATTGACCTATAAGCACAGACAGTTCAAGAAATTGTCCGCATTGACGTTTTCGAACCGTCTGTGATGAGTTTTTCTGTAGTAGTGTTATCTCGAGATTATTTTTAACAATCTTACACCCTGATTGTACCATGTTTTTTTTCAATTCTACTCTGGTATCTGTGATATGGCATAAACAAAAATAGGGTAAGTATAATAAATCACCAATTCAACAAATCTCTTCTCTGAAACCTTCTTGCAGCACATTTAGTGTGCGTAGGATAGTTGGACAAACATATGAAATAGAGTTCCCATAAAAATATATTATGAACAGAAGGAGTATTAGCGGTAGCAGATGCTAGAATTGAACTATACTTACGATGGGACAAGTGTGGTGAACAATGATATTTAGGCAATGTTAAATAGAAGTCATGGAATTGAAAACCAAGCACCATAACTGCACTAAAATGTGTCTCTCCAGTTTTTTTCCTTCTTTTTTTATGGAATGTGTCCCCCTAGCTAGTATAGGTATCTTATTATGATAAGCAATTTTTGGGCTCAGGTAGCATTGTAAAGAACATAAAACAAATGCATGAAGTGAGGTAGCCACACGAGTATTGTCATCAAATAGTCTAGTATTCGAGTTATGACTTAACGAGAAGTGTTATTACAGGTAAAAAAAAATTAAGGTATGCAGTGCCTCATATATTCTCATAATGAACATATAAGAACATATTCATACCATTTTAGTACCAAAAAACTCATACTAAATTAGGAAAAAGTACACATTTCCACTCAAACAGGTCCTTTTCGAAAATGCATAATGTCTGATCTTGCGGCCATAGTTTCTAGAAATTGTAGGTTTTGGTTAGACACCACTAGAATTTTCAGGAAGGCTATCTCGAAATTATTTTTAACAATCTTAAAAACCAGGACAATATTGTATCTTCTACTCTGATATTTGCAATCACACATAATTTTTTTTGGATCAATTGCATTAAATCAGAAAATTCAGCACATTTCTTCTCCCAAAAAATCTGTGCAGTAAATTAATCTAGCACCTCCCCCACAAATTCTTCCATGTACGTGCACTAAATCAAAATGCTCAAAAACGCCGGTCAGGCGATAAAAGCTAGGTACATGTAGAAAAAAGGTATGCTATGCCTTGGATGTTCTCTTCATGAAAATAAGAACATATTCCTATAATTTTAGTAGCTAAAAAACTCATGTTAGAAAATTTTCTAAAGTACACATTCCCACACAAACAGGTTCCTTCCCAAAAGTGCAGAATGTGTGATCTTGCCAACCGAAGTTTCAAGAAATTGAGGGTTAATTTTCAGTCCGAAACCACCAGAATGTGTTATTATTTTTAAAAATCTCAACGCATAACTAAATGTTTGTACCGTATTTTCTGCTCTGATATTTGCAACCTCAAAAACAAAAATTGGATCAACAGCACATCTCTTCTCAAACTTTCCTGCAGCAAATTAATCTAGCATCTTCAATTCCTACAAATTATTCCAATGAGCACTAAATCAAAAGGTTAAAAAAACCTTTTGATTAATCACGAGATTATTTTTAACAATCTTACACCTGACTATACCATATTTGTTTTTTCAATTCTACTTTGGTATTTGTGATATGGCATAAACAAAAATTGAATCAAAATGTCTCTCTAGTTTTTTTTTTTTTTTTTTTTTTTTTTTTTATGGATTGTGTCCCCTAGCTAGTATAGGTATCTTATTATGATAAGCAGTTTTTGGGCTCAGGTAGCATTTTAAAGAACATAAAAGAAATGCATGATGTCAGGTAGCCACACGAGTATTATCATGAAAGGCTCTAGCATTCGAGTCATGACTTACGAGAAGTGCTATTACAGGTAAAAATATTAAGATATGCAGTGCCTCATACATTCTCATAATGAACATATAAGAACATATTCATACCATTTTAGTACCAAAAAACTCATACTAAATTAGAAAAAAGTACACATTTCCGCTCAAATAGGTCCTTTTCGAAAATGCATAATGTCAGATCTTGCAGCCATAGTTTCAAGAAATTGTAGGTTTTGGTCCGACACCACCGGAATTTTCAGGAAGACTATCTTGAAATTATTTTTAACAATCTTAAACCATGACAGTATTGTATCTCTACTCTGATATTTGGAATCACGCTTAAAAAAATGGATCAAGTGCCTTAAATCACAAAATTCAGCACATCTCTTCTCTAAAAAAATTTGTGCAGCAAATTAATCTAGCACCATCCCACAAATTCTTCCATGTGCTCTAAATCAAAAGGCTAAAAAAAACCCAGTCATGTGATACAAAAGGCTAAAAAAACCCCAGTCATGTGATAAAAGCTAGTTACAAGTAGAAAAAAGGTATGCTGTGCCTCCGATGTTTTCTTCATGAAAATGAGAACATATTCCTATAATATTAGTAGCTAGTGTGTTGTAACTTTTTTGTTTTCCTTTTCCCCTATTCATAAAACCTTTTATTATTATTATTTATTAATATATGTACAGTAGGGGCCTCCCTTACTGTTCCTCATAAAAAAATAGTAGCTAAAAAACTCGTGTTAGGAAATTTTTTGAAGTACACCTTCCCACACAAATAGGTCCCTTCCCAAAAATGCAGAATGTGTGATCTTGCCAATCGAAGTTTCAAGAAATTGAGGGTTAATTTCTAGTCCGACACCATCAGAATGTGATATTATTTTTAACAATCTCAATCCATAACTAAATGTTTGTACCGTATTTTCTGTTTCGATTTTGCTCTAATATATGCAATCTCGCAAAAACAAAAATTGGATCAACAGCACATCTCTTCTCAAACTTTCCTGCAGCAAATTAATCTAGCACCTTCAGTTCCTACAAATTCTTCCAATATGCACTAAATCAAAAGGTTAAAATAAAAGCTAGGCAAAGATAGAAAAAAAGGTGTGTTGTGCCTCATATATTTTGTTCATGAAAAAAAACATATTTCTATAATTTTAGTAGCTAAAAAACTCATACTAAGTTAGGAGATTTGCTAAAGTACACCGACCGGCGCAACACTAGTCCCTTCCCAAAAATGCATAATGTGCGATCTTGCTGGCTGGAGTTTCAAGAAATCGCTGGTTAATTTCCAATTTGCCACCACCAGAATTTTCAGGAAGGCCATCTTGATATTATTTTTCAACAATCTCAACCCATAACTATACGTATGTATCGCATTTATATTTGCAATCTTGCAAAAACAAAAGGATCAACAACACATCCCTTCTCAAACTTTCCTGCAACAAATTAATCTAGCACATTCAATTCCTACAAATTCTTCCAATGTGCGTTAAATCAAAAGCTTTAATGTGCAATCTTGCCGGCTAGAGTTTCAAGGAATCGTGGGTTAATTTCCAGTTCGACACCACCAGAACTTTCAGGAAGGTTGTCTCGAGATTTTTTTTTTTTAAGGAATCAAGATTATTTGTAACAATCTCAAACCATAACTATATTGTATCTTCCGTTTCGATTCTGCTCTGATATTTGCAATCTCGCCAGCTTGAGTTTTAAGGAATCGAGGATTAATTTCTAGTCCTACGCCACCACAATGTGATATTATTAATAACAATCTCAACCCATAACTAAATGTCTGTACCGTATTTTCTGTTTCGGTTCTGCTCTGGTATTTGCAATCGATCGATACTTTAACTACACTCTAATTAACTTATCAAGGTGCAATTTCACCAAGATGTTAATCGCTGACCAAATCAACTAGAACTAACCAATCATCTCGCTAACCAACCATCTATCCGACATACAACTACATGCTACGAGTTGCAATCTTGCAAAAACAAAAATAGGATCAACAGTTCTCAAAATTTCCTGCAGCAAATTAACCTAGCTAGCACCTTCATTCCTACAAATTCTTCCAATGTGCACTACATCAGAAGCTTTAAAAATAAATGCTAGACCCATAAAGCTAGAGTGGGAATGTGCCTACATAGCCCCAGTGCCCCACCTACCACATTACTACGTTTCCCGCACACTCACTATATTACACACGCCACCTTGTGTGTCTTGCATACAGAGACACAAACGGCATCCACGATGAGCGGATCAGCGCAGGTGTTCTTCGTCCTGCCCGGCCACGTCCACCAGCTCTTCGCCGGAGGGGGCGGCGGTGGCGACGAGCCCAGGTACCCCTGGCACCTGAAGTCCGCGCACGAGGTCGACGCCGTCGTCCCCCGCCGCAGTAAGCCGGCCGCCCGCAGCACCCCCGGAGGAGGGCCCTTCCTCTGCCCCATCTGCAACCGCCCCTTCAACACCGAGAAGGCCGTCCACGGCCACATGCGTTGCCACCCGGAGCGCGAGTGGCGCGGCATGGAGGCCCCCCGGGAGCCGTCCCCCGGTGAGCTCGCGGCGGATGGGAAGCACTACCGCTACGTGTGCGACCGCTGCAAGGCTCCGTTCGACACGCGCCAGGCGCTCGGCGGCCACCGCGCGAGCCACAACGGCAAGAAGGGCTGCTCCTGGCACTCCAAGCAGCAGCTTGCGATGGCTGCGGAGGAGGCCATCCAAGCTGTTGCCGCGGCCGCGGCTGCCATGGAAGCGGCGGAAGCAGCAGCTGGTCCGAGCAACACCGGCGGGGGGAAGCAGCCCAAGCATAACTTCGACCTGAACGATCCGGCGCCGGAGGAGTAGGAGGGCAACTAGGGTTCGGTCGATCGAGCTGTGCTTGCGTGTGCTCATCTTTGGTTTATGTGTGTTCTTTTGTTTTTGTGTTTCTCTGTCTTTGACTTTTGGTCTCAGCCGGGCTGAAGCTAGCTTTGGACGTCCGAGACTTAACTGGAGATGTATGTAATCTCGATCGATCGATAAAATAAAGAACGCAAGCTGATATGTGTTGGTTATAATTTGATGCATAATCCTTCAAGGATTATCTCTTCTTTATTTCATGTGCTGCTTTGGATCTTGAGCTAAATCTTGCTGTTTGATTTGATGTGTGGTTAGCTCAGCTAGTTCATGGTCTTGCCCCTCTATGCGATGCATGAGAGATATCTAATACTCGTGGAGCGATTTCCCTAAGCTGTACCTAGCTAGCTCATGGGGGCGCAGTATCTGATATCTCAAAGAATGAAGAATCACATGAAATTAAGTTACTGGATGAAAAGATCGACCATATCATAGTTTTATTGATACACTCATTAATTACAATGTATGATTTTCCAAATCTTCTCGATCTTTATCTCGAATTTCCTGCCTTACCTCTCAATTAGCTTCTTCCCATTTTTTTTCATGTGAGCATACAATCAGTATGGTCGTCATGCAAATTCATGGTTCATCTGGTATACGAGACACTTGGCACATATGGCTGTAGGTTCAACCTTTGAAACCCACAGTTTTTTGTAGATACCAGGGGTGGTTTTTCCCCACCTTTAAGAAAAGAAAAGGAGAAATGGTTGGGGGTTTTCGTCTTCAAGTGAGATCGATTTTAAGGTGCTGCATGCTAGCTATACCTTGTCTCGATCGAGTCAAACTTCTTTTGCTTCGAAACGTATGGGAGATATACCGACGTCACACACGGAGCACTATATGCGCGCTACGTACGTACGACCTTCTATATATCTCCTTGCTTTCGTATAGCTAGACAGTACAGGGAATCAAAATCAATTTGCTCCTAAAACTAAAACACGTCTAATTAATGGCTATACAAGCTTAGCTAGCTTGAGCTGAACTAACCCCTCCTATTCAAGTATTAATTAACCAAATCTTCACACAGTATCACTTCCTGCTTTTGTCTAAGGCAACATATTTTTTTCTTCTTCCTAGTTAGTGTATATGTGCATTCTGAAAATTGCAGTGATCAAGCTATTATCATCTATGCTTCTTTGCACAAAAAAAAAGTTGCTGTCATCTACTTATGGACATGGTATGTAGATCTTGCCGTGGGACTGCATGCAGCTAGATTGAGATCTTAAACATGCACCTGATCGGAACAGATTTTGTCTAGATTGACCGAGATCACGCCATAAAAATGCTAGCTAGCAGAAGTTAAACCAAATCTTTTTTAGATATGCACATAGCGGGTTTGTGACATCAATTATTTGACTGCCTAACATGCATAGGAAAACACAGAAAATCACACGCTTGGTAATTAACCCGGCCCTCAAGCAAAGAACTGTCGCTTGCTACAGGCATATCACACGAATCTCTTCGCTCGCTTTCGTTCAAAAAAGAAGAAGAAAGACAGGCTAACTTGTAACAAAATAATCTCCTCCGAAATATACAAAATCGACACGCCAATATACCAAATTTCCCATGGAAAATATATATACTAGAGTATATATAAATCGGCAGCGCTCGTGCGTGCGCTTGTAGTAGTGTGACTAGTGTCCTTCAAATTTCTCCAGTCAGTTACATGAATAAATCGCAAAATTAACTAAGAGTAGTCGCTGGCTGCAGCAAGCAAGGTGGGCTTCAGCCCATGCTAAAGATGTGGAGTGGGAACAAACGGATGGAGATCAGCAGGGTGCAAGGTCGTTTCTTCAGGCGAGATTCCTCTAAAAAAAATTCTAATTCACGAATTGATACGAATCTCTCATCAAGTACTCCTACTCAAGCCCTACTCATGATTTGAGTTCGTTAGGAACCCCAATGCTGTTTGTATTGAACTTGTATATATAAATATAGGGGCAACCAACTTCTTTCTAGACCGAGGTCAGATGTCTCAAAAACAAAAAAGTGTAGGACAGAGGGTTTGATTGTTAAGACTGAATAAAGACATAGCAGCAGGGTTTTTGTAACCTGAATCCTTTTTTTACGGGGGGTGGCCAGTAAGGCGGTTTGGCCGAAAATCGAAAAATTTCGGCCAAAAATTCAAAAAAATGATTTTTTTGGATTTTAAATTTAAAAAATCAAATTCAAACAAAATTCAAGCAAGTTCAATTTTTTGACAAAATTCATTCAAACTGAAATTTTCGAGACCAGTTTGTAGTTCTACCGGGGGTGACCGGATCGGCCCGAAAAAAATCCCTGCATTGCAGACAACAAGTCATACAGAACCTCCTTTTGACTTGCTCTGACAGCATGGTATTTGCAGCATCAAAACATTGAAGAATTTTCATCTCAAAAAAAAATTGAAGAATTTTGAGAGGGTCGGAGCTTACAAAGTTTTAGATTGTGAGCCATGATCAACTGTAAAACTGTCTATTTGAATAAGAGAATTATTTTCATCCCTTCCTATCAAATATCAGTACATCTTTTATATATTTACCATATAAGACTTACAACAAAATTCCAACGCCCATAAATAAATCACAGTCTGTCTCCTTCATTTCTCTCTTTCTTTCAGTTCTTTGGTGGGTGAATAAACCTGTCAAGGTATGTTACTGTTGTGGTCTCTATTGTAACATCTTCCTCTCAAGACCTTACCTGACAGCCATCTATGCAGCATCTCTCTCCATCTGGCACTACCAGCCCTCTTTTCCATCTCTTTTGATGAGCAACTCAATTTAACGGATTTACAAGCATTTTGGAGCTCAAGTCTTGAGAAGGTGATGCTTTCCACATGCTTTTTACGAACACTTCCGGGCAAGCAGAATCAGAGAATTCGCCTTCCTCTGCGCTCTACTTGTCCCGCTCCTTGCAACCTCAGATAGATGCTCATGCAGACCAAATCCAATCGCGTGCGCCATGAGGGCGTTGTTGTTCAAGCCTAGCTCAAGGAGAACTGACAGCGCACACTCCTTGTTCTTGGGAGTCTGTAGGACAGAAAAGATGACTAAAAAGGAGGTGAATAGACGTTTTACAAAAATGACCTCTTCAAATTCTTTTACTTTAAACCGTACAAATTTTTTTCACTTCAATAGCTATATGGAGCTATAAAGATCAGAGAAGATTACTCAAATAAGAACCAGACAACAAAAGAATCAAAACTCGCTGAAATCCTCACTATGCGGTCAGACCGGTGAATAGTAATGGTCAGACCGGTGAACAGTAAAATCAGCACAGAAACAGAATTACAGCACTATTTCGAAATCGAAAATTGATCCAACTTTTGATCCACAACTCCAAACTTCATGAAACTTAAAACACACCTTTCTAAGGATATTAGGAACCTATGCCAAGCAACGATTGAGTAGATCCACGTCAAAGTTTTGACCTTTTTCTATTTTACCGAAGGAGGGTTCAAAATCGAACAAAAACGAAAAACTTGATTCAATCCTAGCTCATGAGAGATTGATGATCAAGAAGATCCTAGATGGGTTCCCACATGTCACAGCAAGTTAAATCACGGCAAGAGACCAAACAAAAACTCGCGGATCAACAAAAGACTCAAAATTACAAAAGAAAGAGGAAGAACACAAAGAGACTTATCTTTGAGAAATAATCCATAGATTGATTTGAGATTATTGCTGGTTACAGCCACTCCTTCAAAGAGGACAAGAATCAATCCATGAGCACACCATCAACTCATCTCTCTAGAACCCTAAGCCTCTCATTTCCTCTCTATGTCCCTAAAACAAAACTAGAATTTTCCAAATGAAGTGCTTAATAAGGTGGCTATCCAGCACACCCTCTATTTATAGAGAGGCCTAGCTTCTAGAAGAGTTAACCCTAATAGGCTCTCGTTAAGGCCCAACAACAAACGAGATAGATACGCGCGCATTTTAAAGCGTCGTCTTCATCTTCGATTGACTAAAACCACTTCTCCAAGCGTCGACCCGCGCCTCGGTTTAGCCAAGAGATCACAAAGGTGGTATTTAGTGAAATTACCAAAATACCCCTTCTCGATCCTTCTCCATGAACCGAGTCCAATCCTGTCGAAGCAATCGCCTGCTCCGCCATGTGTAGGTTGATCAACGGCTCTCATCGTATCGGCAAGTCTCTCCCGTCCGGATCCAACCGGAACCACCAAGGCACTTGCACCGACCCTCGCACCGCTTGATCCAACCAACTGCATCGAACTGCCCATTCGATCATCCTCGTCCATTCTGGGGCACGCTTGAGTCACTTGACCTCACCCGGCATCCATAATCGTTCTGGACCTCAGCTCTCCAAGCTTAGTCCCGGTCCTCCTCGCCGTTGACCGTCGTTGATCTGCAAGCCACCTCACAGCAATAGACAAATAAATCGTCTCCGAGAATAAGTTCTTCACAACTTGACCCACGTTAGCTAAAAACATGCAATATGCAACACATATGCAAAGACAAACATGGATATGGTCTATCCCAAAATAAATTATCCAATAAGATCAACAATCAGCACAAAGTTGGTCAGACCGAAAATCCTAAACTTTACGAAAACGAGTGTTTCGCAAACCCTCAGTACCATTACCAATTTTAACATCATCCTAAGATCATGAGCATATCCCATGATATCCACAGAGTCCCATCCTTTATTATCTCAATAAGTATCTCAACAAAAGGCTTCGCCCCTATTTCGCTACGGCACGCAGGATGAGATGCTAGGAGGAAAATGGAGAGGGCTTCATCAACCATGCCGAGTTTCTTGTCATCGAGTATTTTTAGCAATGCCGTCACAATGCCTGCTTCGATGGCTCTGAATTTGTTCTGATGGTTCAGTATCAGATTGAAGATTGTTGTAGCAGCATCCTTCTTACCTCTGATTGTCCCATTCTGTAGAAGGTCCACCAAAGGAGCTATACCGCCCAAACTTCCTATAGCCACCTTGTTTTCATCGATCATGGACAGACTAAACAAGTCTGCTGCCGAGTTCTCCTGACCCTCAACACTACCATTCCTAAGGACTTCAATGATGAAAGGGATGGCTCCTCCTTTAGCTATCAGAACCTTATTGGCCTCATCGATCGACAAGTTCAGCAGCGAAGTCACTGTGTTCTCCTGGATCTTCTTGTCGGGATACGGTAGCAAACCGATGAGAGCAGAGATCCCACAGTTCTCAGTGATCAGCACTCTATTCTCCGGGTTTTATTTGGAAAGTGTTCGGATCTTCTTCACGGCCTTCCGCTGCACATCGAGATGAATCAATGACAGATCTTTCACCAGCGACAGGATGTCTTCTTTACGCTCTTCCTGTTCGGCTACAGGCTCTGGCTCTCCCATCTGAATCTCAACTTTGTTCTTCTCACACCACTGCAGAATCAAGTTTTTGAGGGCAAAGTTTGACGCCAACGATAGATGAGCAAGCGGTTGCTGCGTCTTTGGGCAGGTTCTCTGGCCGGCATCTAACCACTTCTGGATGGTCCTTCTTTCATAAGTCAGCAGATCAATTAGAACATGGACAGTGAGATGTGATCTATCCTATTCCTACTTCCTTTGCAGTCAGGAAACATGAATGCCATAGCACAAAGCTTGAGTGTAAGTACCCGCCCGCTCGCGACGATGACAGGGTCAGTCATGATCTCCAAAGATATTGGACAAAGGAAGTCATTTGGGATCATCAAAGATGGGCACTTCTCCAGGTATTTACCTCGCCGAGGATGTTCTTTTCGTCGATGCCAGCAATCTCCTTGAACTTGTTGAGGAGCTCAATGATCTGCTTGGTGCTGTCCGTGTGCTGGCCATTCCTCTCGTTGATGAGCTTCTTGATGGCCATTGTCTCAGCTCGAGTTTCTTGGCCAGCCTCTCCAGAATGGCTTGATCTGCATTCCTATCTTCCTTGTTCTGGAGGATGACAATGTAATCCATCGCGAGCTCCATGTCCTGGTTGTCCGTTCTCTTCTGGCTTCTCTTCAGCTGCGCGTTGATGAGCTCGACCTGAAATGGACGAAGCATTTACACTTGACATCGGAAGCATGTTAGGTAATCTTTGTGTATATGACATATTTAGTTTTTTGGGAGAGTTTGTGTTTCGTATTTAGACAGTATTTGTTATGGATACTAGAGTTGGTTTGTAATCCGTTCTGGATACGTAGAGTTTTTGTCAAATACGAATAGCCATTTGCTCTCAATAAAAGGAGACCTTGGTAGTCAGCTTTAGATAAAAGCAATCCTTTGAAAAAACCAGAAAAACGCTGCCGTGCGCACCACCAAAATTCCTGTGGTTTCTTGCTTCCATCACGTGTGTTGCATCTTCTAGTCGCTCGGCTTCCAACGCATGTGCGTGTGTTTCATCCAGAAACACAGCGTGTTGTTAGGAAGTCCCATACCGGTTGTGGAAAGAAAAAAAAGCACAACTTATAAGTATGAGGGAGATATCATCCATTAAACTAGTCTTTTGAGGGTAGAAGGCCCAATACCACTTATAAAGCTGTTGTTATAGGGTTTGCATGCGGCAGGCCGTGAGCTTAGTTGTTTTCAGCCGTTTGGACCTATGGCCCGGGGAGTAAACCCAGTTGACCTAGGGATGCAGCCAAGGTCCGATCTAAAAATTAGTATTAGAACCCATGCATCTAATATCTCCTTGGACTTCATGGTTACGGAAGTACAAAACAGATGAGAATGTTGAAAATAGTCCCACATCGGTTGTGGGAAGAAAAAACACAACTTATAAGTGTGAGAGAGATATCACCCATTGAACTAGTCTTTTGGGGGAAGAAGGTCAAATACTACTTATAAGACTGCTGCTATAGTGCTTGTATGCGGCAGCCCGTAGGCTTAGTTGTGTTCAGCCCGTTTGGACATGTGGCCTTGTGAGTAAACCCGGTTGGACCTAGGCATGCAACCAGGATCCGATCTAACAATTGGTATCATAGCCCAAACGTCTAACATCTCCTTGGACTTCATAGTTGCGGAAATACACAACCGATGTGTGAGGGGAGAATGTTGAAAATAGTCTCACATCGGTTGTGGGAAGGAAAAAAGCACAAAGTGTGAGGGAGACATCACCCATTAGACTAGTCTTTTGGAGGAAGAAGGCACAATACCACTTATAAGAATGTTGCTATAGGGCTAGCTTGCATGCGGCAACGCATAGGTTTAGTTGTGTTCAGCTTGTTTGTACCTGTGGCCCGGTAAGTAAACCTAGTTAACCTAGGCATGCGGCCAAGATCCGATCTAACACGTGTGCATGTGTTTCAGCTTGATCAGTTTTTCTACCGAGCGTTTGCTTCTTCAGATTTGTTCCTTCCATAGCCATCACATGTGCGTGTTTATTGCTTTGGCCAAGGATCAACGTACGGGTGCGTGTGCACTTCATCTTGGAACGGTTTACAGCGAGAGGTTCTACCGAGCGTGATCTTGTTCCGATCGGCTGAATTGTTCTGGCGAGCGTGAAGTACCGAGCGTAAGCGTTGTCCAGCACGAGCTTCTTCTTCAGTTTGAGAGGATGAGCATGTTGGATCCAAGCTTGGTGAATACTGCAACTCACACAATCACTAGTTCTCTGGAAGCTAACAGAAACAACAGCACACACGCGAATACGAGGGAGGAGATGAACATGGGAGAAGGTACACACGCACATAGATTTTGGTGGTGTTGCAACTGCTTAGCAGAGTTCTTTCTTTTATTCGGATCTCGCATACTGAGCAAAAGCCAACAGAACTTCTGACTATTGAGGAACCGTCGTTGGTGAGTTCAGTTCGAGCGATTACCTCGTAGATAAATTCAGAATCATAAGAACGATGCAAAAACACAAGAACAGAATAAGAGATAAATACAGAGATATGAGGGGACTGTATGCTTCTCTTTATTACTCTTCTCAATGATCGTATACAATGGTTGGGGGTCCTCCCTCCTATATATAGGCTATGGGTGGATGAGGTGCCCACACGGGTCAGGACTCTTGGTCGTGGGCTCGGTTTCTTAACACTCCCCCTTATGCTCTCATCTTTTATGTCTATGCCTCGTCAAAACTCTATAAAAATCCAGTGAAAAAATTGAAAGAAAGAGTACATAAATCATTGTAAAATCCCAAGTTTCAGACTTGTGTTTTCAATGTAAGAAAATGAGTAGAAATTAAAACTTTTTCTTACATCATGTATTTCCTATATGTACTAAGCAATTATTGTACAAGAAGTTATGGAAATACATAGTCACAAGTCTTTGATCCAAATCTTGATCCTTCAAAAACAATCTTGTCAAACCTCTTGATCATCTCCTGGAAATATTTTTCCTGAGTTCTTGGGATGGTATGTGACCCCTCTGAAAAATTTCACAATTTTTAGAAATTGTTTGAATATTTTTGGAGGCTAGTCAAACCTATTCAAAATCTGGTCAAACTCTGGACCAGCACCTTGTGGAATTTTTGGAGGAAAATGTATAGCACAAAAACCTCTGCAAAATTTATACAAGGTCAATCACTCAGCTAGCAAGCTCCTGTAAAAATTTCATAATTTTTGGAGTGAGTTTGCTACCTCAAATAAATCACCAAATCTCAGGTTAGTTTAAAACTCAAATTCAGGTCTGAGTCTGACTCGGACTCGAGTCAGAACCAGCCGACTGGCTCGGTCGAGCCAAGTTCAGCCGAGCTAGGGCTTGGTCTTGTGCGCGCTTGTTCAGGGCCGTCGGATTGAAATCGTGGGGCTCTCAACCTCCCCGAGCTCCTTTTCTGTTCTTCTTCCTCCTCCCCGCGTGCGCGTGTGTAGGTGAGCAGTGCAGGCTCCAGTCACCTCGTGGGGCCCTGCAACGGCTCGGAGCCTTTCTTTTTGTCAACTGTGTCAGCTTTGCCCTGACCTCACCTGCCTCCTCGCCTCGTTTTCTCGCGCAGCAACCTCCCTTTTGTCCCGTCGCCATTAAACCAGCGTCCTCGTGCTCAATAGGCCTTCGGACTACATGAGTGCTCCTTCGAGGTCCTCCTTTGAACCCTTCCCTTACACTCTCAGCCGCCCTCCCAGCTCACTTCCTGTGTGTGGAACTCAAAGCTCCTGAGATTCCCAAATCCACCATTGTTGCCGGGGAGCTCCGCTGGTGGTCTTGGAGCTCCAGTGGTTTAAATTGCAACTTGGAATGCCAGCTTGTTCAATTAACCACCCGGAGCCTTTTTCCTAACTCTTTGTGGTTGATTTCACAGAGGAAGCCCCTGGGGAGAACTGTTCTTCGAGGCTTCTTCTGTCTTCCTCCTCGACTCCGGCGAACTGCTCCACCGCTGGGTCTCCTCCGATTTCCTCTGGACTTTCCCTACACTCGGGTGAGTTCACTTTAGTCCCTAAGAGCTCTAGGTCTAAGTAGTTAGCTTGTAGCGCTCGTGTTCACTGTTTTCGGTTTTACCGAAAACTTGCACTCCTAGCCTATCTTCGGCTCGCCGGCGTTCAAGGCCATCACCGCCGTCGAGAGCATCCCTGGTAGGTCCGTGACGTTATTGTGAGTGTAATGGTGCCCTTGGTCGGCGCCGGCGAGGTCCCCATCGCCGGCGGTGAGCTTGTGACCAAACTCGTGTTTTGTCGTGTCATACTCGGACATGAATCGTGGTCTTATGATTAGCATTAATGTTATCCGAGATTGCTCTTTAATGCTGTCTGGTCGGCATAGCGCGCGTGCCGCTAAGTCCTTGGACCTCCTCAGGTTCATCGTGGCCGTCTAAGACCACCCAGGCTAGATCTGAGCCGTAGAGCCGTTTCCGACAAACTCGCTAAGTCCCAGACCTCCTAGAGTAGTCTCCGTCGTCTAGGACCACCCTGGTTAAATCCTAGACGCCCATGACCTCTTTAAACTCAATCTAAGCCGCTAGGACCACTCTTGTGTAAAAAGACCTCCCCTTGGTCTTTTTACCAAAACCACCCCCTGGGCCTCCACCGAGGTCCTCTTTGCAAAAAGACCTCCCCTTGGTCATTTTGCAAAGACCACCCCTAGACCGCCCTCGGGGTCCTCTTTGTAAAAAGCCACCCCTGGTCTTTTACAAAGACAACCCCCGCTCAGGACCTCTTAAGCTCAATCCTAGTCGTTCACAACCTCCCCGGGTTTAGATCTGAGCGTTAGATCTCCTTTGTAAAATCCTTAGTCTCAGGACCTCCCTCCGCGTCGACCTGGACCATTCAGGACCTCCCTAGGTCTAATATGAGCCGTCCAGATCTCCTCCCGTTAAAACCCTATCGCATAGGACCTCCCCGAGTAGATCTTGGCCATCCAAGACCTCCTCGTGTAAATCCCAGCCGATCAAGACCTCCCCCTGGAGATCTTGACCCTCTAGGACCTCCTCCTTTAGATCCGTAGTGTTAGGACCTCCTCCTCAGGTCTCAACCGTTAGATTTAGATCTAACGGGCTGGACCTCCCTCACTTGATCGTGACCGTTAAAGACCTCCCTCTGGAGATCTAGACCGTTGAAAACCTCCTCCGTGAGATCTTAGCCGTCCAGACTTCCTTCTGTAGGTTTAGCCTTAGAACCTCCCCTAGTGTTCGGGACCGCCAGATCTTGATCTGACGGTCACGACCTCTGTTAGGCGCGAGGACCTCCTTTGCGTGCGCTGTGCATGCACTGGTCGTGGCCGTTGGATCAGATCTCAACGGTCCGCACCTCCCGATCGGGAGGAGGAGTGCATTGTGCGTGTGCCGAGGTCCGTGGCCTTGCGATGCAAGATCAACAGCCCACGACCTCTCCTTTTTCCTTCAGTTCATTTGGACCTCCCGAGAGCTCACATTTTCTAAGTCTTTTAATGTTTCAAATTTCAAAAGTGCACAACTTTGTCATTTTAGCTTATTTTTGAATGATTCTAGTTGCTGTAGCTCTGTTAGAGTATGAACTTTAATTTGAGAGTGAATTTAGGCACTGTTATGTAGCAGAAAATGATATAAATTGCATGGTTTTGTTTAGTGAAAAGGTTGTTTAGAAATTCATTGAAAATTTGTAAAATGTATAACTTATTCTCTATGATTCCAAATTAAGTAAACTAAGTTTTGTTAAAACCCACTAGGAATGTACTGTATTGTAGAATAAGTCTTCATATGAACCTTGCCACTGAAATTAATGATCTACTAGTTTTAGAACTTAGAAAAATCATAACTAATTCATTATAACTCCAATTTGTGCAAACTCAGTTTTGCTGTTGTTAAGATAACCATTCCTACCCACCATAAAAATTTCAGATTCCAGATCATTCTAGAAATTTTTGTCATGAACAGTAACCGTAATTAATTTAATTAGGATTTTTCAAGCTGAGAGAACTTAGTTTAGCCATAACTTTTTCATGCTAAGTCCAAATGAAGTGATTCTTATTTCTATAATTGTCTAAAATCAACCTCTAGCTACTGTAGAAATTTCATGGGATTTGGATGTTCTTTGCTTTTGAGTTCATTTTGGTGTTCTTCGTTCTTATTGGTTTTATCGCCTTTTCGCGTTAGGTTCCGAAGAATTTATTGAACCTGAGCACTCCCCTCTGCAGCAAGACCAATCCCAGCAAGGCAAGTAGTTTGATCATGTTAATCCCAGTATTTTAAATATTTATGTTGATTACAAATTCTATGTATGCATTGCTACTTTGTGTTAATAGTTGACCTAGTAGATGCATTCCCTTAGGCAAATGATTATTCTCTACTACCATTGAGCCTAGGTTATTGCTTTGATATAGAGTTCGTGGATGAGCTCTTGTCACTTAGTAGTTGCGAATTAATTGCTTAGCCATGCTTAGCTTCCGGTAGAAATGGGTAGTTATCGACTTGTCGATAGCCTTGATCACATGAAACTTATTATGATCTATGATTTCAGCTTTGTGCCATGTCTACTTATGAAAACCAAAACCGAAAACAAAAATGATTTAGATTTGGGCACAATGGTATGATGGTGTGATTATGGGTGTGACTGGAATGGTGCCCGGGTCAACAAGGACCGAACATCTTGTTACACTAAACCAAGCATTTTAGCGTGCTAACCACACTAGAGGGTATGGGACCTCTTGACTTAGTACTTTGGCGTGTATTGGCTTCGGGTCGCAGGAGGTCGCAGGAGGGATGGTGTTGGGAGCATTGTAGTGTCCGAAAGGCTTCACCCGTGATGGGATTTGTTGTCTTTCGGCTTGCAATGTAAGCGTATGGGTTTCTATCCATATGAGCGACTCGTAGTCAATGCACAAGATTGGAAATGTCTCGTAGGGCTTAGTCTGTGTGCAGCATACCTTTGGTAGTGTGCTTTGTGGCTTAAAGGCGGTCCAAGTGTGGGTACATTGGTACACCCCGCAGGTTAAAACTATTCGAATAGCCTCGTCCTAGGTTATGGACACGCTTGGCAAGGTCTTTCAAGAGTTAGACTACAACCTTTTAATTAAAACTTGATGGTGGTACGAATCTGGGATTTGTGCTATGTTGTGGTGACTATTGGGATAGTCACTTGTGTGGTTACTTGTATATATCTTTATTCATTGTTATTTTGACAACAAAACAGATTTGCAAACTTG
Organism: Ampelocalamus luodianensis; assembly: GCA_036346255.1. NCBI lineage: Eukaryota > Viridiplantae > Streptophyta > Magnoliopsida > Poales > Poaceae > Ampelocalamus > Ampelocalamus luodianensis. The sequence goes on from CM070627.1 coordinate 993,290, forward strand.
CTTTTAAATGTATTACATTATTGCAAATAAAGTTGGCTTTGTGCAAAATGAGACATACAACCTCCACCTAAATAAGCTTGCATGTAGTTTATGAATAGGTCTGCTATTCCACACGTCAGTCTTGCGAGTACCTTGTGTACTCAGTTATCTTGCTTAAATGTATTTGTTGTAGAGGAAGAAGGTGAGCTTGAGGGGCCTCACTTCTGTGAGTTGTGCTGTGGTAGCCTTAGAGGCGTCTAGCTTGGCGGCCCGGTCGGTGGCCTTGTGGGTTGTGTGGCTAACCGGTCGACTTTTGTTCTAGCCATCTTATGGCACCTTTTGCTTCCGCTGTCATTCTTGTATATTGTTCTATTTGGCCGGTCGGCTCTCTTTTGTAATAACTTTACTTAGTGTATGTCGTTGTTAAACTTAGTGATGTATGTTGTATGGAAGTGATGTGTAATTTTGTGAAGCATATGTCCATCGAGGCTTAGAATGTTTAATTAGTAATGCTAGAACCATTTGGAGGTTAAGTGTTACTAGTTAAATATTCCGGGTCCTCACAATCATATTCTGCTATGCTGCACGAATTGCCTCATTAAAAATCTTAACCGAGAAATTTGAGAAAACTCGTCAAGAGAAAAAGAGTACAATCCATCCAATTTCATTTAATCTTTAGGATTTATTCTTTGGGTACTCGATCTTCGTGATCAAGCTTCAGTAATGAGTTTGTGAAGGTTCTCTCCCCAATTCTACACTTCCCCAAGTCTCATCATTTCAATTCCACGTATGCATCTTTCAAAGCTAGATGCTGGAAGTGACTTAGTGAATAAATCTGTAAGATTTTCACATGACTTAGTATGCAGTACTTTAATTCCATCTATCTTTTGCAGTTCATGAGCATACAAGAATTTGGGGTTGATATGCTTTGTGAGAGGACTCTTCACATAACCCATCTGCACTTGTGCAACACAAGCTACATTATCTTCATAAATAATAGTGGGGTTTTGTGCGGAATTCAATCCACATTACTGCTGGATGTGGTGAATCGTCCGCCGAAGCCAAGAGCATTCACGTGCGGTCTCATACAGTGTTATAATTTCCGAGTGGTTCGTCGAAGTCGATACAATGCTTTGCTTAGACGATTTTCATGAAATTGCAGTTCCACCACACAAGAATACATAGCCTCTTTGCGACTTAGCTGTATGCGGGTCTGACAGGTACCCTGCATCTGCATAGCCAGTCATTGTCAGGTCTTGGTTCTTTCTGTAGAACAGACCAAGATCTTTACTTCCTTGGAGGTATCGAAGACATCCTTCATTCCCTACCAATGCCATTTGGTAGGTTCTACACTATACCTTGCTAGAAGGTTCACTGCAAAAGCAATGTCCGGTCTAGTACAGTTTGCCAAATACATGAGTGCTCCAACTGTGCTCAAGTATGGGAATTCCGGTCCCAGAACTTCCTCCCCTTCTTCTCTAGGTCTGTATAGGTCCTTATCTTGCTGCAAGGATCTCCCGACCATTGACACTTTCAAAGGGTATGTCTTTTCAAAACCGAACATTTCTAACACCTTCTGAGTGTAGATTGATTGATGTACTAAAATCCCTTCAGGGGTATGCTCAAGCTGTAAGTCTAGGTAATATTTGGTTTTACCCAAATCTTTCATTTCGAACTCCGACTCCAGGTAAGAGCTTGCTTTCTTAATATATTCTAAGGTCCCTATGATATTCAGATCATCTACATATACTGAGATGATACAGAATCCATTCTGGGATCGCCGTATAAATAAACAAAGACAATCCTCATTGTTTGTGTAGCCTTTCTTGCAGAGAAAGTCGCTTAAGCGATTATACCACATCCTGTCTGATTGCTTCAGTCCATATAGTTACTTTCTGAGTTGCACACTGTATAGATTTCTATTTGCTCTGTCTTGGTTCGGGACAGGGATACCTTCAGGTACCTTCATATAAATTTTTGAATCCAAGTTTCCATAAAGGTATGCAGTTACCACATCCATCAATTTCATTTCCAAATTCAGATTTACTTCCATTGAGATTAAGTATCTAAAGGTAGTTCCGCTCATGGCCGGGGAATAGGTTTCTTCATAATCGACTCTTGGTTTTTGAGTAAAACCTTGTGCAACAGGCCTTACTTTATATCTTACAACTTCATTGATTTTATTTCTCTTTCGAACAAATACCCATTTATTCCCTACAGGGTGCACATGGGGAGGCGTGCGGCTTACAGGCCCAGACACCTCTTTTTTATTCAGAGATATTAATTCTTCTTCTATTGCCTTCTTTCAATCTTTTCAATCTGATCTTTTTTTTGCATTGAGCGAGCGATGCAGGCTCTGGATCAAGATCGATGATTGTGACAATTTTTTTTTGCAAAATAGATGTCGACATTGGCCGTTGCTCTATTCATAGATTCTCCCGTAGTCACATAATTTATAGCTATTAATTTCTTCATAGGGCGGTTCTGCTAATGCTTCTACTTGCTCACCGCTGCTTCCAATTACGGGGGCAAGTACCTTTAGTTTTTCAGTTCGATGTGTGCGCACACATCCATACTGATGTCTCCCTCCGTAGGAATATTCAAATCGGTATACCTTTTGCTGAAGGTTTCATACCGGTGACAGGTCTCAACTAGCTCCCATTCTGCTTCTGGGGAACTTCAGTGATCGGCTGTGACAAGTCATTCTTATCATTTTTCGCTAGGCGTCGCCGGTTACTTGGGATTCGATGGGCCGGAGTTCTCGTCCTTTTATTCTGAGGCCTCTGGACGGGATTAGGGATACCTTCTATTGTCTTTCGTATTTCAACCCTCTCCGGTGCATTGCGTGCAGGCACATGCGACTTGGTCACGCTCTTCAAATCACTAAAGTGGTCAGGTAGTTGATTCGCTAATGCTTGCAAATCAATTATCTTCTGGACTTCTCTATTTGCTTTACTAGTGCGTGGATCATGTGCATGGATTCTCGTGGCTTGCCACGTTATTTTTTGATATTTTTCATCAAGAGGTTGATTTTCTCCCCCTAATGATGGGAAACTATCCTCATCAAATATGCTATCAGCGAAATGTGTTGTATGCAAATCTCTAGTCATCGAGTCCAGATACCTGATTATGGATGCTCTCATAACCAACATATATTCCAGACTTTCGGAGAGGGCCCATTGCAGTTCGCTGTGGTGGTGGTATGGGTACATAAACCTTGCAACCAAACCTTCGGAGATGAGAGATTTTCGATGCTGACCCTTGCGCTAGTTGCATAGGTGAATGGATGTTGTATGCTGACGATCTAAAATTAATGAGAGTTGCTGCGTGCAGGACTGCGTGTCCCCAATATGTAGTTGGTAAATTACAATTCTACAAAAGTGGTCGGGCAATGAATTTAATTCTTTTAATCAATGCCTCTGCTAGTCTATTCTGAGTGTGGATGTGTGGTACCGAGTGCTCAACGGTAATTCCCATTGCTATACAGTAATCATCAAATGCCTTTGAAGTAAATTCTGATGGACTTCACATGATGATCAGGGAAATTATTCTTTATTTTAATTATCTCGAGATCAGCTTTGCAAAAGCGTGGTTTCTTGTAGACAACAAGCATACATGCGACCATTTCGAGGAAGCATCGATGAGCACCATAAAGTACCTAAATGGCCCTGACAGAGGCTAAATAGGACCGCAAATATCTTCCTAGATTCGGTCCAGGAATGCAGGGATTTCATCCTTCACTTTCAGAAGAGAAGCTCTAGCAATTAATTTCCCGGTAGCACATGCAGGGCACACAAAATCTTCTGGATTCGAAAAATTCTTTACATTGATATTATGTCACTGAGAATTATTAATTATATTTTTCATCATCCTAAAACCGAGGTGGCCTAATCTATCATGCCAGAGACAGAAAATTTCAGAGCTTGTAAAAGATGTTTTCAGGACAGTATAGGCTGTAGGTGCCCTAATATTAGTGTAGTATAGCCCATATTCATATGAAGGAAGTCGTTCTAATACCCTTTTTCATTTTTCTTCACGCTTTGTAATGAGCAGGTATTCCTTACCATAATCTTCTTCAGTCTCTACATGGAGACCGTTAGCGCGAATATCTTTAAAGCTTAAGAGAGTCCTAGTCGATTCGGGTACAACAAGGTTTCTTCAATGACCAATGTTGTACTCATCGGGAGTATAATTGTGGCTCTTCTTGAGCCTATTATACAAGTATCGCTGCTTGCGATTGTCGTAAGACTACCAGCATTCTTGCTGATCGAATAAATTTTTTTGTCTCTCTCAATATGGTATTCGTTGTGCCGCTATCCGCTAAGCACACTTCCTCCATAGGGTGCCACACACGTTCTGATATATAAAGTATCTATTAATATGAGGTAGAAAGCAAACCACACACAAATAAAATACTTCAAAACAGAACAAACTTGGTATTATTAATATGGGGAAAAGTTTTGCTGGACTCATTATAAGAATTTATTGCTATTGCTCTTCTAGAGGTTACAACCTTTATTCAATAATTTAAAGTTCTATGACAACCATAAACTGCAAATGACTGTAAAATGTAAGTGCAATGCGTGCACTAGATCAGATCAGCGAAGTATGAAGAAACTTCTACCTGACTCTAGTCTATTTCTATCTTCTCTTCTTCGGCAACTACGGCTGCAGCCGCTGCAATGTCCAAAGAAGGAGTGATGGGAGCTGCTGCAGGGCTGTCCACATCCATAGGTGCAGCCAATGATTGTGGGTCTTCCATGCCTGCAATGGCGAGGTGCACTTCATGCTGTCCTTTGCCCTTCTTCTTAGCCTTGAAAGCATCAATCACATGCTGCGGTTCACGACAAATATGTGACCAATATCCCCAAGTGCCACATTTGTAGCAGCTTTGGTACTTCTAACCATAGGGCTTCTCATCGTGCTTCTTTTGTTCGCCTTTCTTGGCTTGAGCATCCTGCTTGGTCTTGTGACTCATAACCTTACCCTTCTTGCCTCTTCCCTTTGAGTGAGGTTTCTTCACCTTATAGCTGCTAGCGTTGACTTTATGGCCAATTTTGCTACTAGGCGTCTGTGAGATGTAGTTCTTCCTGAGAACCTCATCTTGAGCTTCCGCAACTTGCATAATGTCTATCAGTTCGGCATACTCCTTGTAGCCATCCTGACGGTAGTTGCGTGCGAATTGCATCGCATTTGGGTGAAAGGTAGAGAGAGTTTTCCCAATCTTCTCCGCATCTGTGATTACTTTACCATATAGCTGAAGACTTGTACAAATTCTGTGCAAAGCAGAGTTATACTCTCCCACGGTCTTGTAGTCAGCAAAACGTAGTCGAATCCATTCCTACTCTGCCCGAGGTAGGATGGTGTACTTCAGTTTCTCAAACTGCTTCTTTAGGGCGGTCCATAAAGCTAGTGCGCTCTTCTCTGCCATGTACTCGTTCTTGAGTGTTAGGTAAAGATGGTATCTGAGGAAATGAAGTGCTTGATCATTTTTCTCAGTAGTTGGAACGACATCCTACGAGGTGTCGAGTCCAATAGCAGCACGGAGTTTCTTGGCTCCAAGTACGATTTGACATCTGATGCCCAAGTCAAATAATTCTAGCCATGCTGGGCCAGCTCCTCAAACTCTCGGTTCGTAATTCCAGTCATCTGCATATTTATGCAAGAGGTGCATAAGATTACTGCTGGCAATGTACATAAAATGGTTGTAAGAATTTTCATAATATTCTCGTATTTTTTACGTATTTTTCATAATTTACTGCTATTTTCAATGATTAAAAGCAAAATAAATAATCACATATAATCAAAACAGTAAATAAATTACATTAAAATAATAATAACAAAGTTAAAGATGTTTCAAATGCTCAAAATATACAAAAAAATTGGATTCCTGAGACCCTTTTCTGGTGGAAAAATGACTTTTGGCGAATTCTGCAACTTTTAGGGGTTAACATGCAAAATTTTAGTACAGAGAAAGTTTTGCATGCAAATTTTAGAATTCCGAAGGCCCTTTCTGCAAAATTCTGGGATCCCCCCTTTTTCTCTCGCTCGAGCCCCTTTTTTTTCTTTTCCGCCGATTCTACCTTTGGGTCGGCCTTCATGAGTCGGCCTTTTTGGACCAATTATGCCAAATGAAGAAGGGGTGCATCTTGCACCCTGTAGGGTTTCTTGCCCTTTGCCTTATGTGGTGGCGGTAGTTCTACGGGAGCCAAGGGGAGGCGGTACCCCCATGGGCGCCGAGGGGAGGTGACCGGCGACGAGCGGGCATGGGGCGGAGCGCTACCAGCGCGGATGGCCGGCACCTCTACGGGAGGTGGTGGTGGCAGCGCCTTTGCGTGCGATTCGGGGGTGGAGGCGGTGGGCTCGCGGCGGTGCGGGGCCGGCGCGGGGCAACGGCGCCACTATGCGGGAGGGCCGAGACGGTGCGGGGCGGCGGCATAGCTCTGGGCGAGCGCACGGGTCGGTCGTGGCGGCTTCAAGTTGGCGATGCGGCAGCTCGCTTAGTGGCGGCGCGCTTCAAGGCGTCCATGTGGCGACGCTGCCACCGCTGCTGGTGCTGGTGGTGCCTCGGTGGCAGCTCCCTTCCTCTCCCCCCTTTTTCTTTTTGTGGCGGCCAAGAGCGGGGAGGGCAGCAGTCGTGTGCTCTTCGGGCACAGTGCGGCTTCGAGGCGGCCGGTGACCCGGGTGGCGGCGCGCTAGACGGCTACTGGTCGGGCTCCAAGCGTGGCTCCGGCAGCGCCATGCGGGGAGGTGACCGACCAGAGGCTTCAAGCACGGCGGTCGGAGCCTTCCCCCTCCCACCCTTTTTTTCTCTTCTACTTTCGGATGGGGTGATACCGGCGCCGGCTGTACAGGGCCGGAGGAGTCTGCTGGTGCATCCATGCAGGGGCGTGGCCAGGACCGGCTGTGGAGCCTTGTGGGCATGCAAGGGAGGCGTTGGCTTCAGGCGGCGCGGAGGGGGAAAACCCCGTGCGGGGGCGGTGCTGATGGGACCGGTGGCGGTTGAAGGATCTAGACCCGCCATTATGTGTTAATGGAGTATTTTGGTGATTAATGACAAATACACTTGTGAGACTAATACTCTTATTATCATATCACGTCTAGTCTCAGCTTAGATATAAAAGCAAAAATCCAAACAGGTATGTATTCATTAAAGACAAATCTATTTGTGAGACTAACAATTCTATTGATTATCTATTGCTTAGTCTCGTTTGGATATAAAGATGAAAATATAAGAGGTATGCATTCTACTTCCTCCTATTGCATTCCTCGGATCCAAAATATAGGTTAAACTCTACCAAAAAGGTTAACTTGGATATGTGCATATGTTTCCATTACACATTTGTGTATGCATACATTTAGGGGGAGTTCATTCTATATTTTGTGATTTCATTAGTATTGATCCATATTCTCTTTCCACGTATTTTAAGGATCTTTACTTTGAAACATATCCTTGAATATATTTAACTTGTGTAGTTAATATATTCATATGAGTATATGAGAGCTTATGAGACTTGTGTAGTTCATAGATGCTCATATATCCTTGAATATATTTAACTAGTGTAATTAATATATTCATGTGAGTATATACAACTTGTGTAGTTCGTATACACTCATATTTAGTATATACAACTTGTAGTTCGTATATACTCATGGTATATATAACTTGTGTAGTTTATATATACTCATATTTATATTATTCAATTATTTGCTATTGAAGTAATTATCATCAATTACCAAAGAGGGAAAGATTATGGTATCTTGTCCCAACCATTATGAGTTAATGGTATGCTGTGGTAATTAATGATAATCACTTTGTGGAACTAACATTTTCCATGAGTTGGATGAATAGGTTGTGTTCCTTATGGGTGAAGACTTTGGATGATATCATGTGTTGATAGTCATCAAGTCAAGACTCGGGATGAAGAGAAAATCATCATGAGTTGATGATGTTCTAGACAAGATCTCGAAGAGAAGAATATCATCATGTGTTGATGATATTGAAGTGAAGAGCTTGGAGTAAAGGATGCATCATGTGTTGATGCATATGAAGACCTTGAAGAGGAGTTGATCATCAAGTCTGGAAGATCCATCATGTGTTGATGGAGGTCAAGAGAAGAGTGTATCATGTGTTGATGCATGTCAAGATCTCGAAGAACAAAATCATCATGAGTTGATGATGATCGATATGAGGAGATGATCATGAGTTGATCATCAAGTCAAGAACCCAGACTTGAAGTGAAGATGTGCGTCATCAAGCTTCAAGAAGATGTGCAAGGCAAAGGTATGACTAGCTAGGGCTAAGGATATGTTCCTAGTCTTTTACCAATCTCGGCGTTTGGTTGGGAGACCGGATTGCTAGTATAGGTTGTTGTACTATTAAGAGGGGTCTTGATTAGTAGCTTGAGTTAATCATGTGTTGATAGTTCATTGTGTTTGCTCTAGCACATCTTAACATGTTGTCAATATTTGCGAATGTGTTTTGCAAATAGTTGTGGCTCATGGATAATCCTTGTAGAATGTGATTTTAGTTTGCAAATGTGTTTTGCAAATGGCTTAAGTCCATGTACCTTATTCCTTGTGGTGTGATTCTAAAAATATGCAAATGTGTTTTGTAACTTGTTGAGAATCTCACCTTAACCCTAGTTTGCATCGCTTGTCAATTGTGCAAATGTGTTTTGCAAATTGAGTTGAAGCGGAGTGCAATTTGTGGTCATGATTCTAAAAGTGTGCAAATGTGTTTTGCAACTTGTTGAGAATCTTGCCTTCATGCCTTGTGTGCATCTGTCATCAATTTGCAAATGTATTTTGCAATTGAGTTGTTCTTTGAAAGCCAGTTTGTGCCTTTCTCACGAACATCGCAAGTACCGCATGTTCCTTGGCGGAACTACCGGAGCACTTTTGGACATCCGATTGTTTGTTCCGATCGTGCGGTTAAGACCTAGTGGTCCGAAAAGATCTAAGTGATCTGAGTGGTCCACGTGGCATAGCTGATCCTTGAGGTTGCTGTTGTTGCTCTGGTAAAACGGTAGTACCGGCGTGTCTTAAGCGGAACTACCATGTGACGGTTGTACCGGCTCTGTGTGAGCGGAACTACCGCACATCGGTTGTACCGATTAAGTGGCGGTACGTGTTTTCCAGAGAGGGATTTTTTGCTCGCTCGAAAGCACGGTTGTACCGGCGCTTTGTGAGCGGTATGACCGGATCGCGGAACGACCGGTCTCTTGATGGCGGTACGTAAATTCCAGAACGTGTGCTTTTTGGTCCTTAGCCACGTTTTCGAGCATGTGTTGCTCTCTCGGTTTTGTGGTGGTACCGCAATGTGTTGTGCGGAACTACCGTTTATCGGAACTACCGCGTATTGGTTGGCAGTAGTACCGTACCTCTTCACAACGACTAGTTTTATAACCGTTACTGTATTGATTCCTTTTCCCAACGGCTAGCCTGTGTGTGTAGACTATAAATACCCACATTGGCCGTATAGAGAAGAAGGAAGAAAAGTAGCTGATGCTATTATTCACTCTTAAGAGCTAAGAGCAAGCCCTCTCTAGCAGTTGTGCATGTGTTTCACATAGTGTGGCTAGAAGGCAAACCCTAAGTGCATGTGTTGCCTTAGGTTGTGGATAGAGTATCCACTTGAGCTTAGACACTTGATTGGTTCAAGTGGAAGTCTAAGATTTGTTACTTTTGGTGTTTGCTGACACCTAGACGACATGGAGGCGTCGTGCGTCGGTGATATTCTCAAAGAAGCTTGTGAGAAGACCCGAGCGGTTTGTGAGTGGTGTGGTGCTCGCCATCCCCAGAGTGGAGGAAGGAGCAATCTTAGTGGAGCGAGGTGTTGGTTCGGTTTGGAACCGGTCCAATTGGTTTGGACTTATCTCGGAGGCGGGTGCTCAATTTGTGGAGCCGGTCCAATTGGTTTGGGCTTGCCTCAACGTGGATTAGGGGATACCGGCAAGTCTCCGAAAACCATGGTAAAACATCGACGTGTCCTTGTGGTGTGATCTCTATTACCTTACTATTGCTTTTACGTTCATTGTGTATGAATGGTAACCATGCTTTGTGCCATATTCATTGCTTAAATTGAATTTCTTACAAGTCCATGCTTGATTGATTATTATCAATTGACTTGTACTATTGGTGCACTTTGTGAACCTAGTTGATTTAGGCTAAACCGAATTGATATGTAGCTTCCGCTTTAGAAATCAGTTTTAGTCGTAGAGATTTTTTTAGAAACGACTATTCACACCCCTCTAGTCGACCTCCTCGATCTTACAGCGGTTCCAGGCCAGGGTGAGACACTATGATTGGTGATGCCCCGGCTTCAACCCGCGGCAGTGGGGGGAAGGGGTAAGCCCATGCGGGGGTGCCGACAGGCCGTACGGGGCCGTTGGTTTTTCTACTGTTCATGCATTCGATGTACTATTCATGTGAAGCGATGCAATGCAATGCTAGACATGCAACGATCTACCGTGCAATCAACATCCTCTCTTTTATGCGATCTGCCGATCAGCTTGGCTGGTGACTTCAAGTCGGCTCGCGGTAGATCAGAGTGAATTTGCACCGTAGAAAAAAAAATCTAGAAAGCAACAATTGCGGAATTGAAAGCGGTCTAGAAAACCGATTCAATTTACGAGTGTTGTTCATCGACGGTTACCTTTTCGATGCGAGGAGAGTCGATCGTGCTGATAACGTGTTGAGAAACCGTCGCTGGCGAGTCCAGTCCGAGTGATTACCTTGTAGACAAATTCAGAATCGTAAGAACGATGCAAGAACACAAGAACAGAATAAGAGATGAACACAGAGATATGGGGGATTTCAAACTTCTCTTTATTGCTCTTCTCAATGATCGTATACAATAGTTGGGGGTCCCCCCTCCTATATATAGGCTACAGGTGGATGAGGTGCCCACACGGGCCAGAACTCCCGATCGTGGGCTCGGTTTCTTAACACTAACAACCTGATATAAACACCTCAACGCACACACGCTCCAACTGACCGGTTCTCACAGCAACTCATAACATGTACCTCTGTCCTCGGTAGACTAATTCTAGCCTACATACAGCTACATGCAATACGACAAACACATGCATTGCTAGCTACCTGCACTACTACATGCAACGACTAGATAACTCATGCACATGCACTTCCTAGCCACATGCAACTAAATGTATGCCAAATCAAAATACAAAGATACTAATGACAAGATTAATTCTAACATAGCAATGAACTTACTGCTCCTTGACTTCGTCGGAGATGCCGATCTCGAATTTTTTTAAAAAAATAATCTATTTTTTATTATAAATTACAAATTTATTCTTGCGATCTTTTTTTTACAGGAAAATACTACTGTCGCCTAATGGTTGGGTGACTGGCTCCAGTCGCCTAATGGTTGGGCGATAGGATCCAGTTGCCTCAGTCGTCGGGCGCAGTCGCCGAACCGTCGGGTGGCAATAATTGCAGTCGCCCAACAGTTAGGCGATAACTCCAGTCGCCGAACCATTGAGCGACAAGAAATGGCAGTCGCCTAACCGTACGGCGACTGCCCTTGGCTATATAAGGAACCTCGCGCGGTCCCCCCGCCGAGCCAGCAGCTGCCGTTTTCTGGCCGCGCGCGTGAGAAGGAGAAGAAAGAAAGAAAGAGGGAGAAAGAGGGAGGGAGGGAGAGAGGGAGAAAGAGGGAGAAGAAGGGGAGGGAGGGAGGGAGGGAGAAGAAGGAGACTTCGTTTGTGAGGTAAGTTTTTTTATTTGTAATGTATATTTTTTTAGTAAGTAATTAGTTTATGTAGTTGAAATAGTAGTATAAGTAGTATCTATAAGAGATTTTAGTTAGAGAAAAAAAAATTAGAAAATCAAAATATAGTTCATTTTTGTGTAAATAGTAATGATAGAAAAATAGTTTATGTAGTTAAAAATAGTAGTATAAGTAGCACCTGTAGGAAATGTAAGTGGGAGAAAAAAATTAGAAAATCAAAATGTAGTTAATTTGTATGTAAATAGTAGCGATAAAAAAATAGTTTATGTAGTTAAAAATAGTAGTATAAGTAACAATTGTAGAAAATTAAAGTTAGAAGAAAAAATTAAAAAATCGAAATGTTATTCATTTGTATGTAAGTAGCAGTGATAGAAAACTTTAGTTAGAGAAAAAATAGCCCGTAAGGGAGTATAAGTGATGTTTATGAGAAGTATTGAAGTTGTGTTGGTGCATGCGTGACCGACTATTATTGGATAAATAATGCGTGACCGAGCGCATGAGGATGATGAATTATTTGTATGAACAAATTAGTAGAGGTTAATTAGCTCACGCTTTCTTTGCCCTAACCTCATCTATTTACTATCTTGAACATTTCCTCACTTAATTTTGGATTTGATTCTCGTGAATTGTCCAATTTGGGGTTTGTTCAAATTCTACTAAATTGGTCATCTTCTTCCTCACTGTGTGAGTGCTCCTTTCTAATTATTTGCTCTTGTAGCTTCAGATCTTTATGAAGCTATACTGATGCTTTGGTATCACTCATTTGGCTCAGGGGTCATTTTCAAACCTTCTTCTCCAAGTCCGCAAGCTTTCACCGTGATCAAGCAACTCCGCCATCTTTGAAGCTTCTTGTAGAAGACTAGAACGCCACTTGTAGCATTTCGGATTGCAAGTTAGCATTAATGCTTAATCATTGCTTAATTAATATGTCGAATCGGATAATGCCCGCTATGGAATAGCTCGGTTTTAGGTTGAATCCGAATATTGTATTGCATTTTTAGATCTGCGCCCGATCTTTGTGTGCGCTCGACCCTCCGATGCCTTGATCGCTTCGACCGCCGATCTTTCGATCAACGGTTGAGATTGTGTATGCAACCGCACCGTCCGAATGCATACACTCGTGTGCGCCGTTGATCGTGATCCAACGGTGGGCTCCGACAGGTTTCGCGCGGCTGTTTCGCTCGCGCGTGAGCCGAGGATTTTAGATCACGCGGGAGTTGTCCACGCTGCTTTTATTTGGGTTGTTCAGTATTTCGTAAGTATTTGTTTAACAATCAAAATGATGTAAAAACTTTAGAAACTCATAACTAATACATTTTAATCGCTTTTTAGATAATTCCAACGGTAATAAATTATGTTGTCACTTTAGTTTATTATAAAATGGAATTAAGCATGTTGCAAGAGCGTAAAATTGTGTAACTAGGAATAACTTGATTCTCGCCATTTTGAATATTCCAAATAGTTTTAACCTTGAAAATGCATATCTTTTCTCGTATAAATCCAATTTGTGCAAAATCAATTTTGTTAAATTCATCTGTTAGTATACTTTCATATAAAATAGGATTTGAGCATGTTCATAATTCGTAAAATGACTTGCATTAGATTTACAACTTAGGAAAATCATAAGTAAATGTGTATAACTCCAAATTTAGTGAATCCAACTTTGTCGTTATTAGGATGTCATAATCTACCTGCTATAAAAATTTCAGACCCTAGATCATTCTAGAAAATTTCGCCATGAACAAAGTGCTAATTATTAATTAGGTTGATATAAGGTTGAGAAGGAGCATTTTGCTCATATCTTTGTATGCTTAGTCCTAATTGCATGATTCTTGTTCCTATCATTGTCTTAGATCTTTCCCTAGCTGTAGTGTGAATTTTATTAGTTTTGGATGTGTTTTTGCTGTTGGAGTTTCATTTGGTGTTCTTCGTTCTTATTTGCTTATCGCCTTTTCGCGTAGGTTCCAAGACAATATTATTAATCTTGATATTGAGCCACAAAGACCATCGATCCTGACTTCACCAGCAAGCGTGATGTAGCATTCATTTGATCATATTGTTCCTACTATTTTCAAAGTCTAATATATTGTTTGCAAATTCTATGTATGCATTGCTATGTTGTTTTAAACTATTGTCAGTAGTTGGCCTACTAGATGCATTATCGAGAGGAAATGTTTATTCCTCTACCATGAAGCTTCAGGTTACTTGTCGTGATTTTGGGTTCGCTGGATGGACTCTTGTCACTTAGTAGTTTACGTGTCTTTATGCTTAGCCATGCTTAGCTATCGGTAGAAATGGGCGCTATCGACTGCCGATAACTTTGATCACACAAACTATTACTATATGTATATTTCAAATTTGTGCTTTGTCTAAATTGCAAAACTAAAACTGAAAATGAAAATAATTTAGACTTGGGCACAATGGTAAGATGGTGTGATCTTTTGGGTGTGATTGAATGGTGCCCGGTCAATTAAGGACCAAACTACTTGTGAGTATCTCATATCCGAGCATTCTGCGGCGCTAACCACACTAGAGGGATATGGGACCCTCTTAGCCGAGTACTTTGGGTCGTGTTAATTAATGAGTCGCAGTGGTGGGTTGCATATTTGATTATATGCAACATGGACACATTTGTAGGAGGGGGAACACCGCCGAGGTTTGTATCTTGCTCCACGATGGGTCCTTGTGATCCATATTTCGTCGGCAGATCACTAAGGATTAACCCCATACGTAGGCTCTCTTGATTAGCATGTTCCATTGGAAAGGGTTCAGAGGACTTAGCCGTGCAAGCATACCAAAGGAAGTGTGCTTAATAGCTTGGCAAAAGGCGGTCCAAGTGTGGGTACATTGGTACACCCTCTGCAGGATTAAAACTATTCGAATAGCCTCGCCCTAGGTTATGGACACGCTTGGATAAGCTTTTCAAGAGTTAGACTACAACATTTTAAAATTAAAACTTGATGGTGGTATGAATCGTGATTCATGCTATGTTGTGGTGGCTCTGGGAAAGTCACTTCTAGGTGGATACTTGTTACTTATGTTTACTCTCTATTTGTGATACTAGAACCAGAGGAAGGTTAAGTATTACAAGTTTAATAAACCGGGGTCTCACACCTCTGCCTTAGGGAATTAATGGCATCTTGATCATGATGTAGTGTAGTTGTTGACGATAGGCGAAGGGCCTTACAAATGTAAAATACAATGTAGCAATGGTTGCATGTCGTGCGTTGCGATCTGACTAGTTGTAATATTGAAAATATTTGCAGACATACAATAAGTCATGCCTGTACCCACTACATTGAAAGTGCATTACGGTGTTGGCACCGTTCGTGAAGGTCCATGCGGTGTTGACTTGAGCAGTTTTTCTCAAGCCACTCTAGTACACCCAGATGGCGAGAATGCACAAATCGCAGATGTGATGCACTGGCTCACCCGTAGCTTCTCCTTGGACCCTGAGGTGTGCAGCGTCTTCATACAAGGGCTTTGGAGCCGGTCTCCCACGGACATCAGATGGGAGTTGAGAACACTGATGCGCATGGCTGTGTGGAAGGGCTTTATAGAAGGCTGTCGGCGCCGTGGAAATGAGTGTGTAGTGCTTGTGCAACCATGCCCAAAAGAAGCTGTGCAGGGACCCGTCGTCGGATATCATCCTGGTGGTGGGAGTAGCTCGGGTGCTCAGCATGTTGGTCAAGAAGAGGAGCTGGAGGGCGGCGTTACGAAGGGTTCGGAGGATGTTGCTTGTGATGAGCCCGACGTGGTAGATACAGAAGAGGAAGATCGGTCACTGCGTGGTGAGCCTACAGGACAGGCTGATGAAGGAGAGCATAGGGAGTACATATTGCGTCAAATGGATAGCGATGACCGGATGGCCTTGGCTGAAGAGGAAGCTCTACAGGAGGACGACGAGGACAGTTCCGATGAGGACGGAGCTCCCATCCCCCAGGAATGGAATAGATTTGACGTTGAGGGTGTAACTCACGCATGACGAGCACGACCGCCGTGGAGTACCATGCTACCGAGGTTCGGTTGCACTCAATGTTTGCTGATAAGACATCCTTGCAGGATGCCATTAAGTTGTGGGCTATGTCCATGCAGCGGACATTTCGGGTCATCAAATCTAGCCAGGAGCAGTACACTGTGAAGTGTGAGCAAGCCGGTTGTCCTTGGCGAGTGCACGCACATAGACCGAAGTATGAGACTCACTGGATTGTCTCGAAGGTTGAGGTGCACTCCTACATGCTCAGCAGTGTTTTGTCCAGACATCGTAACCTAACGTTGACCTTCGTAGCCAATTTGATGTATGGAGAGATAGTAGAGAAGAAGGATGTGGAGGCCAAGCACATTATGGTGACTATTGATAATAAATTCAAGTACAAGATCAGCTACGCGAAGGCGTGGCGTGCGAAGCAAAAGGCTTTGGAAAGACGGTTTGGATCTTTTGAGGCGGCGTACGACAACCTTCCTCGTATGCTGGGGGTGCTATAGGAGAGAAACCCGGGCACGTACATTGCTGTAAAGGACATGCCATCTAAAAAACCGCGAGGTTTTTTAATATTGCAAAGGGCCTTCTTAGCCTTCGGTCCCTGCAACGAGGCTTTTAAGCATATGCTGCTCGTGATCTCGATTGACGGGACCTTTTTGGTGGAAATACAAGGGCAAATCTTACGACCATAGGCATTGATGGGAACAATCAAACCGCCATTGGCCATCGATTAAATCAAAGGTGAGAATTACGACAGCTGGTTGTGGTTCCTTCGACATCTGAGGATGGGAGTTGTTGGAGCTCGTCCTGGTGTGTGCGTGATCCATGATCACCACGCCGGGATGCTGAAGGCCATAAGAAAACTACAAGAAGACCCCGAGGAGCCGGTCCCTTGGTCGGATATGAGGAGTAGATGGTGCATTCGCTACTTAGGGGCGAACTTCTTCAAGAAGTTCCCCAAGCAACCATTGGTGAAGCTATTCAAGAGGCTGGCTATGCAGAACCAGTAGCGCAAATTTGACGCCTTATGGATGCTACTGGATGAACACAGCAGGAAACACGTGGACGAGAGGAACCACGGACCAGAGTCTGAACCTGCTGGAGCGAAGCGGAGGACCTTGAGGAAAATCGAGTGCTTCTCACACTGGATCGAGGTCGTGCCATTGGAGAAGTGGTCATTGCTGCACGACACGGACGGGGCAAGGTATGGTATAATGACCACTAACCTTGCGGAGGTGTACAACTGGGTTCTTAGCGGCCTTCATTCTCAGCCACTCGTCGCCATCGTGAAAGGTGTTCTGCACAGCACAATCGGGTATTTCAGGGAGAGGCATTCAAATGCCGCACTTCATGCCACCAACCCTCAAACACCGTACTGCTCGAAGATTACGACATACATATAGGCGAAGATAGAGATGGGCCAGTCGCACACGGTGCACGTGATGGGCAATACGGAGCATCGTTTCGACGTGCTCCTCCAGGATAGAGCCGGATTTGGGCCGGCTCGTGTAACATCCCAATTTTCTGAGCTTAAAAATCTTTTAAATAGTTAGTAGGGAGAAAAATCACCATTTGGTTTTATTTGAATTTTAATTCAAAAGCTTAATATTGGACTTTACAATCAAAAATATTTAAAGTGAATAATCCCAACATGAACAATAGCCAAAACTATTTTATTTGGGTTTTTGTGCTCAGATATATTTTCTAGAGTTTTCTAGAATTTTTTGAGTTCATTTGTTATTTTCTTTTGCTTATTTGAATTTTTAGTATTTTACAAAATAGAAAAGCAATTTAAAATCTCAGAAAGAGCTTTGGGCCGAATTCTTTGAAGTCGACCCAGTTCTATTCCCTTTCTGGCCCAAACCCCACGCGCAGCCCCACTCGCCCGCGCCCGTGCCGCCTCCGACTAACATGCGGGCCCCGCATGTCAGCCTCTTCTCTCTCTCTGCGCGCGCGACTCATCCTCCACCGTTCAATCGAGAATGAATGGCTAGATGTGCGTGATCTGTTCGGAGGTCCGAATGTCCCATTGATTTTGGGTCGTTCGATCTTGGATGGACGGCCAGATCCTTGGAGTGTTTTCGCAGCCGCGCCATTTCGCACGAGTCCGCGCCCAAGCCGTCGTCGCTGACGTGTGGGCCCCGTATGTTGTGCTTCGTTCCCGAATCCGTTAGGGATATGATCGCCGCCGCCGCCGCATGCCGTTTTGGGAGTTCGTGACACGGACTCTCCCGAGCCGCCGCCTATATAAGGAGATGTAGCCCTCGGTGTCCGCACCTCAACCCTAGCCGCCATCGCCCTCGCACCGAACCCTAGCCGCCGCAAGAGCTTGAAGATCGATTTGCGCCGCCGCCTTCTCCAACGAGCTTTTCCGCCGCAACCAGCGTCGCCAGGACCTCGGGGTTTGCTTCGTCGTCATCGCAGGAGCAAGGGCTACCTCATGGTCACCTTGGTTCCACCGGAGCATCATCGGAGGCCCGATTCCATCGAGCCCGAAACCACTTCGCCGCTTCGACCTCGCCACTGGCCACTCCAGTCGCCCCTGTGCACCAGTGAGCCCCTTGTCGTGATCACCGTCGCACCCTCACACGCCGGTACCACCCACCGCCAATGGGGAGCCGTCGTTCACCGGCGACCATAGGGTCCAGTGTCGCCTTCACCGACGGGTCCGACGTGGATGCCACGTCACCCGCCACCACAGCCCGTGCGCTGACGTGCCGCCCATGTGTCGGCCGAGTCAAGCCCGACCACGTGCGCCCGTGGCGATCCACCGTGCCGGATCTAATTGGCTCGGTGGGCTTAGTCCACCGTGAGCCATGTCTCTGACATGTTTATTTATCTCTTTTCCGAAATCCTGAGGGCTAACGTCAGCATTGCACAATAATCCGATTTTTCTTTTAAGAAATAATTTGAAATTCTGGAAAATCCAAATTAGGGTTTCTTTAGATTTTCAATCTTCCAGAGCCCATAACTTTTGCATCCGAACTCCGATTGAGCCCATTCAAATTCCTAAATTTATCTAAATTCGAGCTCTATTTATCTGAGATTTTTATTTAATTTTTGGAGTTTGTTTTGCCTCTTTTATTTATTTGTTTTGTTTATTTTTGTCTCGTTTGCGAGTAGATGTCGATTCGTCGGGAAATTTTGGAGAAGAAGGAGCATCTCAAGATCAAGACCAGTACTTAGACCTTTTCCAAGGCAAGTCATACCTTTGATCATCTTGAACCCACTTTTCAAATTACTTTGTTTCAAAGTATTGCATTCTATTTTAATTATGTATGTAAATGCTTTTGGGCATAGTTATCATCCAAATTGTTATCATCACCTTGACTTTGTTTGCCATAATTCCTTGTCACCCTAGATTGGTTATTAGTTGGTAATATTGTAGCACCAACGTGGGTTGGTTAGATGCGAGTATAATTGCTTAGCCATGCTACGAGTCTCACATCTCATGTAAGTTGCAAATATTCAATTTGACTAAGTGACTATGGAACTTTGTGTAGAACTGTGTGCTATGTGTTATTACTTTGTGATAGCATGTGTTGCACCAAAACCAACTGGGTGGGAAAGGATTTAGACTGAGCCAAGTGGTGGATACTTTGTGATATGGTGGACTTTGTGAATGAGAATGATAATCTTTGTGATCTAGTTAGAAAATAGAAGTCTTGCCTTGGTCAATTAAGAACTTAACTTTGTGCGTCATTGAACTGAGCCTTACTGTACGACCACATGCCTGGTATGGGACGGGCCTAACTTAGTAGGTTATGGATTCTTGGCATTGATTACTCAGGTGGTAGGTTAGGCTATGGGTGGAGGTGTGTACTACAAGGTAGTCGCATCTCGGGGCGGTTCGCCGTGTCCCTGTCTAGCGGTGTGTGTTATGCCAAAGCACTCTGTTTGGGTTGGCATAGCGGTTTGTAAGCACATCGGGAGTGTCAATGTTAAGATGAAGTTTCTGAACCGTTTTGTTATGATTAGTGCTTGCAACACTAGTTGTATCGTGTGGGTAAAGTGTACAACCTCTGCAGAGTGTTAAACAATCTATTCGAATAGCCACATCCGCGGTCATGGACATGCTCGGGGATTTCACACGAGGGGTAGTTTTCATAAAATATTGGGATGGGAGCTATGTGATTTAAGTCATGTGGCTATGTGAAATAATCTGGTTAGCTTTGTGCCTTCGTGGAAAATAATTGTTAAATTAATATTGTCTATTTGTTTTGAACTGCACTTCAATCTATTATTGTATTCAAATTGCAAATATTGCTTTTATCCAAAAGAACCACAGAAGCCTTTTCTTTTGGAATAAGTCTGCATCTATAAATTGCATTATGTGGTATGATTTGCGAGTACGGTTGTGTACTCACACTTGTTGTAAAACTTGCGCCCAAACCTACAGAAGAGGAGGAGTCTACGCCTGCTTTCGAGGAGGAGTTCGCCGAAGGTTGCTGATCGTTAAGGTCTGGATCCCAGTCGGTTGCCTGTGGTGAATTGATGGGATCTACGCTGAAGTTATCTCTGTTCTGTTGCTATTTATTCTTTGTTCGCCCTGCGTGGCTTAATAAGTGTAAACTCGACCATAAGGTCAAAACCCTTATTTATTAATCAAACTAATCGTTTACTTTATTTATCGCTTGTATGGATGGATATTCACCTATGTTGACACTGTGTGCACTAGCGTGATCCTGGACTAGTGCAGTATACACAGAGGGTTCCAGAATCGTAATTTTGGGTCCCGACAGCTCGTTCTCTTGTCACCCACGAGGTATGGCTTGGAGATCACGTGAACGAACCTAGCTATACATGCAACAAACCGAAGCTGTAACACAAGCCATGCTCCCATGTCCTCGTCGCATGCGGGATTGTGCGCATGGACCCGTTGAACTTTGTGTCCGAGTACTTCTTGAAGGACAGGGTGGTGCAGGCTTGGACTGGCAAGCTTAGGGGCTTCAGGGTTGTGGGTAACTTCGCCACCTTGGATATTGCAAACAGGATGTGGATTCCGAATATTGACATGCTCAAGGGTGGCAAGGGTCGTCGGCAGAGTCGTCGTATTACCAATGATATGGACGAAGCACAAGCCGGGGCGTTGGGTCGACGCTGCGGGCTCTGCGGCCAGGAGGGCCACACAGCCAGACGATGCAAGGCACCAGCTGAGGAGTAGGCACTTCCATGGTTTGCGGTACCACTTCTTGTAGTGTGCAAAGTGGGACGAAAATTGCAAATCAGTGTACATTGTCATGTGTACTTTGTATTGTTTATGTAACTGTTCTGCTACTACCTTATTTTCAAAGTATTGTCCGGGTGGCTTAGTACTTATTGGTTTGTTTGTTTACAAGTTAAATTTACGCCAGGTTTTACATTCGATATTATATTTCCACGTATTTCCTAACTTCAAGTTGTTTTGCAGGTACGGCTCACGGATCGGACTGGAGTTTCAGTCTCTTGGACGAGCGCATCGACCGGCTACATCGCGCGTCGCGTCGTGTCCCTCATCCTGCGGGTGCGGGTGACGCGACTGTGTTGGGGGTGATTCGCACACGGACACCTCGGGTGGCCTAGAGGCTAGACCCACGCTGGACAGCCAGGTTAGCATTCGTCGACACTATCTTCTTGCCATACGTACATTTCGTACTAACCTTTTCTTGCTTTGCAGGCTCAGCGCTGCCGATCTACTACCTCTCGTCCGGATGGTGCAGGCCACGGACGAGGACGAGCCAGCAGCACCCGCGGTCGACGACGACGAAGACGTACATGCCGGGCCGGAGCGGTCTCGACGCTTCCCGTTCGACTGGTCCTTACTGACAGCTCTTATGGACCGGTGGTGGCCGGAGACTCACACTTTCCATCTCCCATTCGGGGAGATGGACCCTACTCTACAGGACGTCTCCCTGCTTCTTGGCCTCCCTATCGCGGGAGGTGCTGCCTTCCCGTAGGAGCCTCCGGACAACTGGCGTGGGGACCTTCTAGCCAGGTTTCAGGGAGTCCTTCCGCTGTGGCCGCGGCCAGGTACTACATCTTCCCAGAGACACAGAGGCACGGCCCATCCTTGCGGTGGCTGTCGCAGTTCCGGGTACATGTTCGACGACTTTCCGTTTGAACCACTGCGCTCTCCTTTTCGTACTACGGTCTTACTATCTTTTTTGTTGTACATAGCTCGAGCGGATGGACCCTGCCGCGGACGACCAGCAGGTGTCACGCCACCTCGAGGCCTACTTGTTATGGTTGTTCGGTTGGGTGCTGTTCACCAGCAGCCACGGCGACACCGTCGACGTGCGGCTCATCGCGTACGCCAGGGCCACCGCCATTGGAGAGCCCCCCAGATTAGCTGGGGTTCAGTCGTACGTGCCGCCATGTATCGCGGCTTGTGCGACGTGTGCTTCAGGTCGAGGCCGAACTCCATCCTCATGGGGTGTCCTCTCCTACTGCAGTTGTGGTCATTCGAGCGCTTTAGCCTCGGACGACCCTTGTTGGACGACAGCTCTCCATACGGGCAGGAGATGTACAATGCAGACGAGGTTGATTGGCCGACAATGGGCTCGCTTTGGTGCCAGCGACGGGTACGTACTCTTTTGTGCGACTAATTTCTTCATATAATCAATCATCCTATCTAATATGTTGTGTTGCTTGCAGGTACAGTTCGCGCACGTGCAAGTGACACGGGCGTACGAGCCGTTTGTGGAGCAGTTTGACCGACTCACGGCAGACGACGTTCGTTGGGAGCCATACTCCCCTCAGGAGTTAGATGACCGCGCTCCTCATGGCCTTTCCTCCCGTGCTGCGCGCGATCGACCATCGCTCACCCATTGTGGCGCTCGTCTTCGACATCTTTGTTGAGGACTACGGGGCACATCGTGTGATGCGCCAGTTCGGCCTACGGCAAGAGGTTCCAGTACCATTTCGGCGGCCAGTGCCCGACAGTGTGCACGCATGAGTAATCGGCATACATGCCCTGTTTTTTGCTGTCTTCTACTACGCATGACTTCTAACTACATGTTACGTCTTGCAGGTTCAGTAGGAAGGGAGTCCGCCGCGGCACGAACTGGGGGAGTAGGATGAACGACTGGGTAGGGCAGTGGGAGGGCGCGCTACAGGACCGTGTGCAGGAGGACACCCCTTACGACCTTACAACCTACGACGCGTACCTCCGCTGGTACGCTCCTCAGACACGTATCAGGCTCGTAATTGCTGCAGATGAGCCCGCAGCACGTGTCCCAGCACCGACAGACACATACCTTGTGCATTTCGCGCAGGACGTCCACCGCGCGGTATGTTACATCCTACTTCAAAAACTTCAGTTGTGCACTCCGCCATTACAATTTTCACCAGGTCTTGTTTTTATGTAGGTGAGTATTGCTGCTGAGATTACGACGGACTGCCGCTCATGGCTTCAGAGGTTCACGGACGGTGTGGAGGGCACACGCGAGGAGACGGCCTAGGCTATCCGTCGTGTGGCTGATCATGCCACACGATTTTCGCACCGTGCTCCCGTTGTCATGCACCGTGCTCCCGAGGTTGATATAGGCGGTCGATTAGACCACGCCCGACATCGACGCGCCTAACGAGGCGGATGCTCGACGGACCGCCTCGTCAAGGCTCGAGGAGGCGGAGTGTCCGCGGGCACACCCCGACCCGTACACCGGCAGCGTCGCACTACGTCGGTCCTCCACACCCCTTTGCCTTCCACACTCAGTACACACAGGGCGCGTACGGCGTGCCATACTTCCCTACTGACGCCTTTGCGCACGCTATGGCGTAGCCGAGGGTATGTCACGTCTCCGTTTGTCAGCACGCATTGTGTTTTTTTAATTAACTAACAATATTTTACTGTGTAGGTCCAATTCCCTATGACGGAGGGTCCTCCCCAGGCTTCACGGAAGCCCACGACTTCTTGGTGGATGACGACCCGGCACCTCAGCCCACACCCGCTGAGGTTCTCTCCGGGTCACAGCTCGACAGTGCGCCAGTACCCACACAGCAGCCGGTTCTGTCCACCCCTTCGCCTCTCGGTCCTCGTCAGACCAAGGCTCCAGACCGTCTTTCCCTATCGGGGCCAAGGCCCCGACACCCAGCGCAGAGGAGAGGACCCAAGCGAGCCCGTAGGGAAGGACACGGAGGTGCAGCGGGCAGTGCCGATGCGGGAGGGGATGCTGGGGGTGCGGTTGGTGGGGGCTAGTAGGGGGTGTCCACCTACGCTGGTTGTACATTTGTTCGTTATGTCATACTTAAATTTTGCACTTCATATGTGATGCCTATAATACTTTTGTGTTCTTATGTGTACTCGTTCATACATCACATATTTGTCCAATGCATATGGACTTCTATAGCTTAAAGCACGCGACAAATCGATGCAACATGTCAACTCGATAAAAGGCAACCCGCCATAACGCATCCACCATTCAGTTACATGCTTTAGGAGATTGAACATAAGTGCGTACAGAGCGGAGACTAGTGAGGTACAAGCTTCTCCGCCCGTGCCTAATGGTAGAAGGTGTCTCCCGCTACCCACATAGAGTGTTCTCTGGTTGGGCACCTCGGACGTGGCTGGCTGTCATTGTAGTGGCACGCACATATGCAGCTAGGGTTGGCGCAGTAGCATGTGGGATCATAGGAACTTCCTATGTTCACGACCTCCTTGTTGCCCCTCTCGCGCTGCATCTGTTGGCGGAGGTCATCATTTTACTCCTTGAGATCGTCAATTTGCGCCTCCAAATCAAATATTCGGTTCCACAATGTATGCACGTGCATCGAAACATGTCGTTTATGGGGACAATCGATCCAGAGGGTAAAGTTGCATTTTGCCATCTGCGGTAAGGAACGGTTAGAATGGAGGACGTATTAGCAGTAACATGAACAAAACTATTTACCCCAGAGTATGGGCATCGGAAGAAATACCGTCCGCCATCGAAAGGGCAGTCCATGACCTGCACGATAGCGTCATCCCCGTGTCCGCATTTCGGCCATACCGGTTGAGCACGTATGTTCGGCATCAACCGGTAGTTAGGGCCGAAGTCCTCCCTCCTTTCCAGAGAAGGTTCGCTTCGACCCCGCTTGGATCGGGTCCCCAGGCGTCGCCATCGTATGTTACTGTATGACAAGAAAGTTGTTCTTCCTACGGTTTCAAGGATAGAGTGGTCCTACTTTCGGAGCGTAGGCGTGTATTTTATAGCCCGTGGGGGGAGGCTAACAAAGCGGGTAATGTATTAGCTTGCTTTGCACACTTACAAGACCAGACGAGGCAGCTTTGCTTACTGACAAGACCACACGGGCTAGCTTTGCGCAGTGATAAGACTAAAGGAGGCGGCCTTGTGCAGTGATAAGACCACACGGGACAGCTTTGCATACTGATAAGACCAGACAAGGCAGTTTTGCGTACTAACAAGGCCACACGGGCCAGTTTTGCGCAGTGATAAGACTAAAGGAGGCAGTCTTGCGCAGTGAGAAGACCACACGGGACAGCTTTGCGCACTGATAAGACCAGACGAGGCAGCTTTATGATCGACAAGACCACACGGGCCGGCTTTATGAGTGAAAAGACTAAAGGTGACGACTTTGCACGCTTTAGGGTTTAGGTTTAGGTTAGGCTTTTGGATCCACTTGCGAACCATGGGCATGACAACACTATGCCTCCTCGCCTTTTGGATGGATATAACAACACTCTACCTCCTCAGCTTTTCAGAACTAAAAGACATGACTCTACATGAAATTAACCACACCATGCCAACCATGGGGCTTATAAAAGGGGGTTGAACCAAACCCAACACTACACAACAGATACCCAGCTATGGACTCTTCGGCAAACTTCTACGCGAAGATATTGCAAAGCGCAAGTGGCTTGCGCACAAGAGGAAACATCTACAATACCCAGATCGAACAATGAAAGATGCTCAAGTACCACCACATTTTCCAATCCCACAGTGTGTGTGTGGCGAATAGGCAGAGATCATTCAATCCACACACCCAGACACCGCCGCCCGGGCGTATTACACGTGCGGGCACCACCTCGTAAGTGTTTCTTTCGCGTGCCTTGATTTTTCCTCTCCCAATGTTGAGTTCCTTAAATTTTTAACTTCATCCCCACGTAATGGCAGCCCGAGATGCACTGCCACTTCTTCCAGTGGATCGACGGCCCGGAGATGTACGACAGGGCATTCATCCAGCAGAAGTACATGCTGAACTACTCGGTGCGGACCGAGAACTTCGTGCGGTGGAAACCTTACGTACCGGACCCTCCCCAAGATGTGAGTTCTAAAGAATTTACATCCTTATTATGTTTTTCATTGTACGGTGTACTTACATCATACAATCGCAGGACATGGACGACTTCGACGTACCAGTCCGACGTGGAAAGTCCCGCGATAAGGGCAACGAAGGCTCATGCGGCTGAGCTCGGTCGCCACAGCTTATCCGGTCGCCCAGGCGTTATCCGTACCGACGACGTGAGTTATGAAGAATTTACATCCTTGTTACGATTTTCACTATACGATGCACTTACATCATGGAATCGCAGGACATGGACGACTTCGACATACCAGCCCGACATGCAAAGTCCTGCGACAAAGGCAAGGGAAAGGCTCATGCGGCTGAGCCCGGCCGCCACAGCGTATGCGGTCGCCCAGGCGTAATCCGTATCGACGACGTGAGTTATGAAGAATTTACATCCTTCTTATGATTTTCACTATACGGTGCACTTACATCATGGAATTGCAGGACATGGACGACTTCGACATACCAGCCCGACATGGAAAGTCCCACGATAAGGGCAAGGGAAAGGCTCATGCGGTTGAGCCCGGCCACCACAGCGTATGCGGTCGCCCAAGCGTAATCTGTATCGACGACGTGAGTTATGAAGAATTTACATCCTTCTTACGATTTTACTATACGGTGCACTTACATCATGGAATCACAGGACATGGACGACTTCGACATACCAGCCCGACGTGGACAGTCCCGTGACAAGGGAAAGGGGAAGGCCGAGCTAGCATGTAAGGGTAAATAACACCGATCCACGCAGTAGATCAGGTCATTACGTAGTAGTCCCCCGTCCTACCCCCCATATTTTTCACTATCCCTAAAGTCATGTATACTTATATGGTCTGGATGCTTGTGTCGCAGTGTACCGTAGTAGTAGCGAGGATGACTAAAGCAATTAGCTGAACCATCATGACATGTGCTTCTGTCTGCGGACTCTAATGTAGTTCTTGTCCTATGGGGCTTATAAGTCTGCCTCTTCTAGTCGAATCCCAGAAAAAACCTTTCGCACTGACATCGAATCCTCCTTCGCTTCGCTACAAATACCGAAATTCTGTTGAAGTCTTCTTAGTCCTTACTATTATGAACTTACAGTCATAAATCAATCATGCTTCAAAATTCCCTATTTCTCATCATCGCTACTGTAATGTTCTAACATGTCAATTTTTTATGCTATAGGAGCTTGTTCAGGTCTTAAATGCCTTTTGTTAAAAAGTTTAAAATAAGTAATTTAATAATGAACAGTGGGTTTAAAAAATTTATGTGGGATATATATCATCCCAATAGCATCTATGAAAAAATTCAATTTTTTTCAAATTTTATTTCTATTTTTAAACTTCTAGTCAAACTAGAAGTTTTTGTTTTTGAATCGGTCAACTAATCCGACCTAATCCAATCCAGTCGGACTGTAGCGACCGAGTCGACTTAAATGGCTAGATCGATCGCACTCGCCGCGCGTCGACCGACCGCACCGCTTCATCTTTTGCAATCGACGGGCCGCCCGTCGACCCTTTTGTCTCCACGCCGCTTCACAGCGCCAGCTCTCGCGTGGCCGAGCAGGAGGTGGCGAGCGCACTGGCTGTTTCATTGCATGCAAGTCCACGACAAGTTGGCACCGAGCTTTTCATCACTTCCTTTGCTGCCATGAGTTATCTATGTGTCCGTTCCCTCGTTGGAGCTCCTCAAAACCACCGTACCTTTCTCTCACCGAGTAGATGATCTTGACCAATCTTCCTCCACAGTGCGACTTATCCTCCCATCTTTTGTCGTTATTCTACTCTCACTTTGCCGTATACATCCTCCTAATTTGAGGCTGTGTCTTTGATCGTAGCTCCGAGACCACAATCTTGTCTTCGGCTTGTCCAGAGCACGCCTCAACGTCACCACCGTGCCATCTGGTCATTTGGTGAGTTCCTTCCATTCTTTTGCGCATCATATCTTGGTCTAGGCTATTCTAGGGAAAACCCCTCACTCAATTTGTACTTTGAATCATAGGATCATCGGGAATTTGGTTTTCTTCAAGTTTCGGCCGAATTGGACTTCATCTTCTTCAACTCCGGTCTGGTGAGCTTTTGGTCGATTCCTTTCGGCTAGAGTATCTCTTGAGCTTCTTTAAGTAATCCCACCCACCCATTTGTGTTCATTTTGCTCAGATTGTTGTGTCCATGTTGAGCCTTCGTTGCCGTCGTCGGTCATCTGTTGCCGGAGCTCCATCATGTCTCTCCGACCATGCTCAAGCTTCTGGTAGCTTCCTTAGACTTCACTGATGTTTTTTGCACTTGCTTTAGCTCAATACGTTATCCGTTTGACATGGCCATTTCTGCCGTGGTAGCACCGTCGCACCTCCTTGTCGTGCCGCCGCTACCGTCATTCTCCGGCCAAGATCCGGCCACCTCTAGGACCGTGTGGCTATTGTGTTTCTATTTTGGCCTTTGGTTCACACGGGCGTGCACCACTGCGCCGGCGAGCCACCGGGGAAGCGGGCAGGAGCAAAAGCTCTGTTGTCGGTTTTTTGGACCGGTACTGTCAGTTTAGTGTTAAGTGTAGTTTAGTGTTAAGTGTCGTTTAGTCTGAGTTAAGTATTGTTTTGTGTCACTGACGCGTGGGCCCTACGGCCGGTTAAGTGAATGATTAAAGACGTGTATTACGTTTTCAGTTAAGAAGAAACGTATTTCTAATACGCTTTGTGTAAATGTACGTTTTCGGTAATCATAAAACGCGATATCAAAATACGTCTTTAACGTTGCTTTGGCTGGGGCTGAGTCAAGGTTGACTGTGTCAACTTTTGACCAGGGTCCCGCTTGTAAGTGACAGTGGCTAGCCTCGGCTTAGTTATATCCTAATGCTTGTGGTTTATCCTTAATCATTCCATACAGTTGAGCTTAAGTTGGGTATATTGTGATAGTACTTATGCTTTGTATGAATGCTTAGCCCTGCAAGTCATCAAATACGTTAGTTCGGTTGACGGGCTTATCTCGTCAATCAAGGGAAACACTGAACATTGTATATTTCTAAGTTTTGTTCAGATCTTGAATCTAATGTTTTAGTATAAATTTTGATATTTTAATCATGATTTAGATCTGAACAAGTGGTGGATAGTGTGGGTGCCTTTGTGCACGAGAATTGGGTATGTATTCGTCTTGTCCGGATCATTAAAGACCGAAGCTTTTGGGCGGTTACTCCAAGTATCAATCGTACTTCCACATGCGTTATTATGGGCGCCGCTTGGTTAAGTAAGGAGAAGATCTTATTGAGTTGGAAAACAGGTGGTGTAAGGACATCATGTGTTTGATCATGTGTTCTTAGGACTCCAATTGCAATTTAATATGTGCAGTGAGCACAATTTTAATTTCTATCATTTAATTTCTGTCGATTGGGTCGGCACTCCCAGTACAACTTGCGCGCCCCGGTTAGCAGGTTCTATCAGAAACTTGTACTAAGCGGGATCAGATCTCGCATGGGTGATTCAACTCAATAAGATCGTCTTGCTAAAAAATACCCAATCTTGATTTGCCCGGCCGGCATACCAAAGATAGTCAAGTCGTGTGGGTAAAGATGTACACCCCTGCAGGGTTAAAACTATTCGAATAGCCATGTCCACGGTTATGGATGACTTGGTTTTAATTGTCACCATTGTAGACTAAAAATTTAAAACTTGACATGGGAACATTTGGGTATCGTCATGACCGGTTTGTCATGCATTGATAGTTTATCAAAGTGGGTTTGCCACTTTGGTATTGTTTGATATATGTCTATCTGTTTATCCCTCAAAATTCTTGTAGTCCAAAAATTTGGTTTACTAAATGGCTTTTGGAAGCTAGAATGTGTAGGAACAAACTTGTTGTTTTTGCAAAAACTTATACCATTATAACCATTCTTTGGACAGCCTTAACATGTATAATCTCATATCCTTTGTATAGCATCTCTCATACACTTTCTTTTATTAGTTTGTGTAAGTCTTGTGAGTACCTTTTGTACTCAATCAGATGACCACTTGTTTCAGGTGAGGAAGATTACACTAATGATCAGTTCGTTAGCGCCGACTACGGCGACGCTAACGAATAACGCTATTTCTACCTCCACTCAGTTGCCTACTAGGGTTGGGCACACTTGGTTGGATATTTTGTTATGCTACCTATTTTACTTCTACTGCTACTTATAAGAATGTCTTAAATTTGGCCGGTCGGCCACTTCTGTGTATTATGTACCTAAGTCCTACCTTGAGCATCTTGTAATATATGTATGACTTGTGTATGTCTGTGTACCATGTTGTTTGAGGATATGTGCGTGTTAGTCTTGATCTTGGGAGCTAACACGAGACACATATCCGGGAGCTTGAAATCGGGCTTGTTTCCTGTTAAAAGTTATGCCTCGGGCATAAGTTCTTAACTTGAAACAGATTCGATTTCAGGGTCTCACAAGTGAAAAAAAGAGAGAATGATATTCACACAAGTTTTTTCTTCTTCTTTTGAAATCTAGTATTTACACGAATTGTTTGGACTCGACACTCAGCATTCGTTCCAAGGGAATTAAATGTTTGTAATTTCCAGTGTTTCGGGAACTTTGACCTGATCAAGGAAAACTTTACCAGTTTTTTGCCTGTTATCGCAAATTTCGGACGAAAATTTGAATTTTTTTAGATGTAAAGACGAAATTTATCTAAATTTTGAATTGAAATTTGAATTCAGATGAAATTAACTAAAACTGGATTTTTTTGCCGGGTATAAAAATTTATCGGACTCCACCGATAACACCAGTAATTGGCACCGGTGCTTACCGGTAAAATTTCGGCGATAGAATTTTCAGTGGACCTTATCCATAAGCATAAAATTGGACTTCCTAAAAGTGTGCAAGTCCACTTAACTATTGGGGTGGAAGTGGACAATCCACATTCCACAGGTAGATTGCTAGACATTCTGTATGATGAGTTACATATCCCTTCACTACTTCCTCGTCCAAGTGGCGTCTATGTGGTCAGATAATTGTCACGTGATTTGACCACACCGGATCTATACATTTTGGCCCACCCAAGTGAAACTACAATGAAAGCTGGGACGGACTTAAATGACCTTGTACTAAGAGTAAAATTAGCTAAAGGGTGAGATATAATTATTACGGGAGACCCACGTGGCTAACGATCTTTTATTAGTATATTTTTCCCGTGGTAATTCTAGGTATTGTTGCATGTGATGTAGGTTTTGCGGCTGATTTGGAGCCTTCAATGATCGGTGAACCAGCCGGTATGAAATGTGTTAGGAGGCTTTATAAAAAAAAATTATAATTTTTTGAGCTTATTTTCTATATTTAGAAATTCCTACAAAAAATTTTACTCAAATGGACTTTTAATAAAATTGTGCTACAGTTCTTCTGAAGACCATCTTCTTTGCGGTGTGTAGTGGTTGCACAATGCCTAGGCGTAGTAGGCGGGAGTGGGGGGCCAGAAATAAAATTTCGGGAGTAAGAAGGCTATATTTATAACTTTGGTGGTCTAAGAGGCCAATAATGCCCAAAATTCAGATCATTGTCACATTATTTGACCACACCCGATCTATACATTTTGGCCCACCGCTGGACCCAAAGTGCACTGGGACCTCTGTGTATTCTCGTGACTAGTCCAGATCACGCTAGTGCACACAATGTAACATAGGTGAATATCAATCCACACAAGCGAAATATAACATAAACGAATAGTTTGAGTAACAACTTAGAGTTTTGACCTTAAGGTCTGGTTACAACTTATTAAGCCACGCAGGCTAACACTAAAGAAATATCGCAATGAACAAAAATAAACTCCGCAACTCCAATCAAGACACCACAGCAACCGATCGGGATCGATGACCTAGCGATCAACCTTCTTCCACAAACTCCTCCTCAGCGGTGAAGACTCCTCCACTTCAGAGGTTTGGACGCAGTTTTACAACAAGCGTGAGTACACAACCGTGATTTCGCAAATCATACCACAGAATGCAATATATAGATGCAGGCTTATTCCAAAGGAATGGCTTCTGTGGTTATTTTGCAGAAATGCAACATTTGCAATTTAAAACAAGTAATAGATTGAAAGCGTAATTCAAAACAAATAGACAATAATAATTTAACAGTTGTTTTCACAAAGACACAAAGCTAAACAGGTTATTTTGCACATAGCCATATGATTGAGGTCACACAGCTCCCATCCCAACATTTTATGAAAACTACCCCTTGTGTGAAATCCCCGAGCGTTGTCCATGACCGAGGACGCGGCTATTCGAATAGATTGATTAACATTCTGCAGAGGTTTGTACACTTTACCCACACGATACAACTAGTGTAGCTAGCACTAATCGTAACAAAACAGTTCGGCAACTTCGTCTCAACATTGACGTTCTTATTCACACAGTCCCATATCACAAAGCTTAACCTATCCACCGAACCCCAATGTTGAAACTCCGTAACCTACTAAGTTAGGCTGTCACCAAACATGCGGTCAGACAAGATAGCTCGGTTCAATGGCGCACAAAGTTAAGCCCTTAATTGACCAAGGCAAGACTTCCAGTTTTTCTAACTAAACCACACGATAAATCCCAATCACAAAGCCACCGGCTCACACAAGATCCACCACTTGCCTCGCCTAAATCTTTTACCACCCAATCGGTTTAGTGCAACACATGCCATCACGAAGTAATAACATACAGCACACAGCTTTTACACAAAGTTCCATAGTCACTTAGTCATAATTAATATTTGCAACTTACATGTGATGATGACCCGTGGCATGGCTAAGCAAATGTACTCGCATCTAACCAACCCACGTTGGTGCTATAATATTACCAACTCAACCAATCTAGGGTGACAAGGAATTATGACATACAAGGCCAAGGTGTGATAATAATTTGGATAATAACTATGCCCAAAGCATTTAAATAAATAATTAAAGTAGAATGCAATAATTTAACACAAAGTAATTTGCAAACTGGGTTCAAGATGATCAAAGGTATGACTTGCCTTGGAATAGGTCTATGTACTGGTCTTGAACTTGGTTGAAGCCTTCTTCGACGAAAACCCCCGAAGTATCGACGTCTACGCACAAACGAAGCAAAACAACCAAAACAAATAAATAAAAGAGGCAAAACAAACTCCAAAAGTTAAATAAAAATCTCAGATAGATAGATCTGGAATTTAGACAAATTTAGAAATTTGAATGGGCTCAATCGGAGTTAGGATGCAAAAGTTATGGCCTTTGAAGATTGAAAATACATAAAATGCTGAAAATCAGATTTCATGAATTTCAATTATTTTCCTAAAGGAAAATCAGATTATTGCGCAATGTCGCGCCACCGTGATTTCGGAAAAAGATAAATAAAAAGAATTCACTGACATGTGGGACCCACATGTCAGCCTCACGGTCCACGGTAGACTAAGTCCACCGAACCGGCTCACGGGATTAGGTTTTGACTGCCACGCGTATGCCCACGTGGATGCTGACGGGGCTCCACGCGGCCGCACGAGGCGTCGGCCGAGGTGGCTAGCAGAGGTGGCGGTGACGTGGGCGACAGCAAGAGCGGCGGCGATCGGGTCCCGACGGTCTCGGCGAACGGCGGCTCGCCGGCGGCGACGGGTGGCACCAGGAGGTAGAGGGCGAGACGGGGATTACACCGGTGTGCTCACACGTGCTCGGAGACGACCCAGATGACCGGCGGCGACGATCGGGCGGAGGTTCGACCACGGGCGCGGCGGATCTGACGCCCGCGGTTTGTGGCGGCAACCGAGGTCACCGGGAGGTAGCCCTCGATTGTGCGAACTCAAAGAAGGCGGTGGCGAGGCTTGAACGGCTCTGACGGCGACGCACGAGCTCAACGGAGTTGCGGCGGCACCAAGCTTTCTTCGGCGATTTCCGGCGGCTAGGGTTTCGTTCTCGGGCGCTGGCGGCTGGGGAAGGGATGCGGAAGCCAAGGGGGTCCTCTCCCTTTTATACACGGCCGCCGGAGGAGTCCGTGTGAGACGGCGAGGATGAAACGTCGTGGCGGCGAGATAAGGAAAGAGGAGAGTCGAAGTCGGTGGCGATGAGCAGAACCCAAAGTGGGTCCCACACGCCGCCGACAGCGCGCTCGAGCTTCGCGCGCTGCAGCGTGTGCGCTGGCCGCGGTGCGAAAGCGGACTCAAGATCGACTGCCCAGATCCAATCGAACGGTCGTAATCAAAGAAACATTCGGACCGTCTCGTTACTTCACGCGCATCTAGCCGCCCATGCTTGATCCAACGGCGAGAGTGAACGGGTAAACCGGAGGAGAAAGAGAGAACAGAGAGGCCGACAGTGGGGTCCACACTGCCGTGGAGAGGCGGTCATGCTGCGCTGGCTCAATGAGTGCAATGGAAGCGCTGAATAGGAGTTGGGCCGGAGAGATTCGGCCCAAGGAGATTTCTGAGATTTTAATAGATTTTCTATTTTAGAAAATACCAGAAATTCAAATAAGCAATAGAAAATAGCAAATGAACTCAGAAAAAATTCTAGAAAAATCTAGAAAATATATCTGAGCACATAGAACCCAAATAAAATAGTTTTGGTTAATGTTCATGTTGGGATTATTCACATTAAATGTTTTTGATTGTAAAGTCCAATATTAAGCTTTTGAAATTAAATTCAAATAAAATTCAAATGGTGAATTTTCTCCTACTAACTAATTAAAAGATTTTTAAGCTCTGAAAATTGGGATGTTACACCCACCCAAATGAAATTACGACAAAAGCTGGGACGGATTTAAATGATCCTATATTAAGAGCAAAATTAGCTAAAGGGCGGGACATAGTTATTAGGCGTGGCCCAACGTAATTATCTTTAATTAGTATATTTTTCCTATAGTAATTCTAGGTATTGTTGCATGTAATGTAGGTTTTGCGGCTGATTTGGAGCCGTGAATGATCGGTGAACCAGCCGGCATATGAAACTGCACCGAGCGACAGTTAAACATCGCCTCTGGGATATTGAACATCGACGTCGTTGTTTTCATCGTTTTGGCCAGAAGAAACAAAACGCCTGAACTTTAGCCTTGAAAGTTTTGTGCGTTTGCGAATTTGAAAGGAGACACCAGGAGATCATGAGAGAGAGAGAGGGAGAGAACGTTCAATGAGATGATGGCTTCTGTAGGTTAGGTTCATTTTTGTCCCCTGGCTTTTGTAGGATTCAAATGGGACAAGTGGATGCCGTTTTAACCTGCTTAACTTTAAATCTTACAAGTTTGTGATATATATATATATAGTTCCAGCTAGAGACTCTAATTGTAGTTCCAGTACAAGTCTGACTTTTAAAGAATGTGTTCGGTGTGCAACTAGCTAGCTATTATTCGTAAATGTGTACTAGCCGCACTTTCTTAATTATTACGTGAACCTACCTACCAGGCCACTTGTGTAGTACGCATGGGAGTCGCTTCAACGATAAATGTGTCGGGCACAAAAAAGAACACAAGGGTGGCGTGATTTATTCAAATCTAGCTTCTTATTCCTACACTTGAAATCCGGCCGTTTCATTTCATTAATTTCAAGCTTGAAAAATAAAATACAGAAATTAAGTCAAGAAGAACAAGATCTCATCATTTCTAGTACAGAAATTACTAAGACTTTTACATGATTCTCAATCCATTCACGATAAAAATTTCATCATATACCCTATATTGTTTTGAGTCTACCCCCGTTCATCACGGTTACTGTCTAAGTCAAGAAGAACAAGCCTTCAAATAACATTGAACCAACCAAACCATCGTATACCCAATTTTTTTTTTTTTTTGAGATAGCCTTCAAGCATTTCATTAGCGTTCAGTAGGTTTCCAGAGGAACACCAAATAGTGTACTAGAACAATAATCCAGATAGTAGTTAAGGTACATCACAGCCCAAAAGTGGAGAGGAAAGAAATCAGGTTTCTCTCAAAGAATAGGAGTATATAACAATAGA
This sequence comes from Ampelocalamus luodianensis, assembly GCA_036346255.1. Lineage (NCBI taxonomy): Eukaryota > Viridiplantae > Streptophyta > Magnoliopsida > Poales > Poaceae > Ampelocalamus > Ampelocalamus luodianensis. Next base: position 1,029,182 of record CM070627.1, read on the forward strand.
ATGGATGAAAGGGCAAAAATGTCTTTTCATGTTGGCTTACTCACCTCCATGTATTAAGATACCACTCAACTTGTACACGTGGCATGTCATGTGGACTGATCGATGTCCCTATTTGGCCTGAAAAGAGAAATTCGAGAACGTGTTTAGCCTTTTCTAAGTTAAGGGACGAAAGTAAGCCCGAATGGAAAACTTTGAGGACCAAATTGATCATCTTTTTTTCTAAAGTCTAGAACAGTTAATTACTTACACTGAAAAAGAGTTGCGTGACATACCTCTACTGTGTGTCAACAGTACTCAATCTACCTGAAAACGATAATTGTTTTTTTTTAGAAATGCTTAGGAGGAACTAGCCATTTTTTCTCTTAAGAAGTTTTTTTTTGTTCCGGGATTTTCCCTCCGGAACCGACCGGACACCAGTGCCGAATCCCGGACTCGAACTCTGGTGACCATTTTTTCCACTCTATCCCTTAGTATTATATACGTGGCTTACAAAATAGTCATATAGGAAACATCACCATGGTTTTTCTTTTCAAAACAATACATAGTTGGAAATATTTTGAACTAGAGATACATATATAAGCTTAAACAAATGCAGCCAACCAAACCATTTCACCGTTAGTTATCTAGATTGCAAGACATGCTTGTGCATCATACGTTCATTACTTCCCCACAACGGTATTCAATTCTACTGCGGTTCCTTAATTTCAATCTGTTTCACACCCAGCCTTTAAACCATATTTTCACAATACGTACGAAGAAAGGCATAGGAAAATTGTGGCAAATGACCGTCCATGGGCATTACATCATAACATCCATGAATTCATCGATATTATTCTCCTCGGATGTACATGGGATTTTTTCCGTAAAATTTTAGCACGATAATGATATGATAACCACTACAACATCTGCAATTTTCGCCAACAGTCATATTCGTTTCCAACAGTCCTGACATATAAACTAAAATAGTGGGCAACAACCCTGTTGGTAAATACATAGCCAACAGTATCATCACACATGATTATACTATATCCGGTAGCACTGTCACTTATGTTACTTAGTGCCATGCTAAACAATAGTAATATTTGGTAGAACATTTTTTTGATAGGGCTTTCCGTAAAAGCTATTCTACATGCAATAGTCCTGTCAGTAACGATTAAGCCAATCAAAAGATTGTTATCGGAGAATCATGAAGTTTTTTTAGACCTGAAATCATGAAGATGGAATCCACTTGTGCGTATTGAAATTTATCATATTCATACAGAGCATATCTAACTTTGACAAATATGATTAACTTCAAAAATTAATCAGTTTTGTGGAAACATAATTCTAGTTCACTGGCACGCAAGATCTTTTAGATGTATATGATATTTTTTTTGCTCCGATAAAAAATTATAATTCCAGAAATACTAAGCACGTTAGTCTTAGGACTGAGGAGTAGAACTAGTAAAGTCGAGTAGAAATAAACTAGCACCGTTCTAAAAAATAAACAAACTCTTAACCAAAAGTGCTGCAGCCTTTCTTGATTATTTTATTTACAAAACAATTGATCCCCGATAGCCATCTTGGAACTTGGAATCCGACTTAGAAGCCCAAAATCACGTGAAACTTCGATTAGCTGGTTCATTTACTTGTACCCTAAATAACGGCATCCCGCCAAAATATAGTGGCGGATCCAGGAATAAAATGAAGAGCATGCTTACATGACTGTAGTTTTCTTCTACCTTCTGACCGCACTCTCTTCTAATGATCGATGGATGGCGATGCTACCACGATACGTAGGGTTCAACCGATGGTAAAGAGTGCTCCCGTCCCGGCTGCCCCTGTTGGGCGGCCCCTGCCTATATATCTCATGTGATCGTGAGCCTCCTAGCGCTGCCCTTTCTGACGCATTTCCTACACATTGAGGCCGGAGATGTCGGTTCATCAGCGAGGCTGCGGTGAATGTTAGGAGATCATGTGATGCATGGTGCTGGAAAAAGACTTGCAAACAATCCACTCCGTTTATATTATTTGTGTGCACCACTCTCGCAAATACAGTAACTAAAAATGATATATTCTACTTATGTTCGATTGCGCCCCACTTTCTCGCAGTTGTAGCAACTCTAGTCGATCGATCTAGCTAGCTCCATATATTTACACGTATGGCCGCCCATTGGTCATTACTCCACACTCTAAAGTAAAAGCACTAAATAAATAACATCATTGAACTCAAGAGACTTGCTTCTCGCTAATGCAACAACTATAATCGATCTACATGCTTCGCCTATTCATGCATTATTATCACTTCAACAAACATAGGTACATTTGGTACTTGCTCAAGAGCAAAATCCCAACACTGTTATGATATGAAAGCAACCTAGCATAGGGTACACCTAGAATTTTCCCCACAACTAGAATGGTGTGTATCAAATCTATCTATATCTATACAAATTGGATGCCCTCTTAGAAGCACCAACGTTAATCCTAGAAAGGTAAAAAATCTAGAAATTCCTACATTAATCGAAGAAAAGAAAAATAGCTAAAAATTCTCACGTTAATCGGAGAGAAGAAAACATCTTGATCATCTATTTTCTTTTTGATGTTGTAATCTATGGCTTGGATTAAGTTTGGACGTAGCAATATCGTATCCTTAATACAAATAAGGAATTTCAATGGGTCTGTGTAACCAGACATGGGAGAAGACCGAATCGAACTCAAAAAAATTAATGCCATCTAGCTGCAGGACTCCATAACCAAAAGCTCTCGGACACACGGCCAGATACGTCCACACGACAGTACCAATATGTATGTATGCCTCATAATCGAACGTTGGCAGCCGGCAGTCCGGCTATGCATGAAACCCAAGACAGTGCAACTAAGAGTTTCTTTGTTTTAATCAGGAAAGAAGAAAAAAATATGGGCCATCTATCTAACATACAATCTAGACTTCTGTTCAATTAACAGTAACACAAAGTGGCAGTTTTTTTTTTTTTTGAAGTCTGACAAGAAGTTGTTGTGTCAGTTCGACTAGAATTACTGCAAAAGATTAGAATAAACATGATAAAGGCTGCCACTTTAATTAGTTTCCTACTACAACACTAACTAAAAGTGATACACCTAATTCGGTTCAAACAAAGGCTACGAATTAAAAGTAGAGAGATTCTTAGAACAAAGCAAGATGTAAGGCAATGCAATCGTCAATCATGTCCAAATATAAGTTGAAAGGCAAGCGACATGTAATAACAAGAAGCCGTGTTGTCTCTTCTGAACTTATGTCGCAAGCATGGCCAAAGTTAGGCAAAGACAGACTAATGTCTTAGGGTACACGGGAACCGCATCTCGGTTGTAGAGGTCAATTAATGGGATTAGAGAGTAGAAAATCTATCTTTGATGGGAATTTGGTCGAAAGCTGCAGCCTTCCGTTTCCAATTCGTGGAGGTTTACATGATTCTTTCTAGTTCCTTAATTACCTAGCCCTCTTCTTCGATCCTTGATATGAATTGGGTGGAAAGCTACGGTCTTTGTTTCGTTTCATTTATAAATTCCGTTGTCCGACCGGACCTATGCCATTGGCCAAGGGGCATAACGGTCATTTCACACGGGCTAAAATGCGAAAAATTAGAAATAAGGAAATAAGCAAAATATTGAAGTTCAATATATGCATCATCAAAACCAACCATCTTAAGTTTGAGACTTTGCTAGCATCGAGTCCATATTAGAGGCCTAATAGAGTCTAGACATGAGGGTAAGTGTTGAAATATGAGTATATTACTCATCTTTCCAACTGGATTTTATGTACCACAAAGGTTAGAAATGATCACGTTAATCACAAATAGAAAGGAAAAACTAGAAATTTCCAAGTTAATTGAGAAAAATATACTACTACAAAACAGGCTATAGTAGACGCCCCATCACAAACGGTCTGTGATGGGTCTGTCCGAGCGCGGCAGTTGCTCTGTGAGCCTATCACAGATGGTTCTTAATTAGAACCGTCTGTGATAACTAATTATCACAGACGTTTGTAACTAGAACCGTCTGTGATAATTCACAAACGGTTCTATTTACAAACCGTCTATGATAATCCAGCTAATCACAGACGGTTCTTATAAGGATCTTTTATAATTTATTTTGAGTAATGATCAGATTGAGTTTGTTGACAAATGATTATCTGTGATGTATCTGTTTTTCTGCATGCTTATTTTCAGAGAGCATGGCTAGCAATTCCTGAGACTAGCCAAAAATCAGTAAAAATATAGTTAGTGTAATGAACTATCACAGACGGTTGTTGTATTAACGTATGTGATACTCAGAGTATCACAGACGGTTTGTTAATAGAACCGTCTGTGATACTCTGACTTCACAGACTGTTCGTGTACAGAACCGTCTGATACTGGCCTTCACAGACGGTTTTAATACAAAAATCGTCTGTGATATTCGTATCACAGATGGTTTTGGACCGTCTGTGATAACCACCTGTTATCAGAGACCAACTTATTCAGACGGTTCAAAAATCGTCTGTGGTGACAGTTCCAAACCGTCTATGATAACCCTCTCTGTAGTAGTGATAAAACATCTTAACCGTCTAGATATTTTGTATAGGGAGAATCTACCACTTAGATTTATATGGCCATCTTAGGATTCAAACAATAGAGTTTTTTTAGACTCAATCAGGAGCTTATTTTACTGATGAACAGGAGTACACTCAGAGTTTAAACAAGCTAACAAAAAATCCGGTATTGCATTAAGCCACATACACCGTTTTTAAATACATAACTACTGAACTGAACTGAACTCGAAAAAAATAACATAGCCTGGCCGGAAGATAAAACAAAGAAGACATGCATTGTCACATGAAAATTGAAGGATCGCGCATATGCATGTTATTTGATGACATGCAGCTTAAAACTACAAGATGTGATGAACGAAAAAAAAATACAAGATTTAGAAGAACGAAAAGTTCCCCACATGCAAACATGCTCAAGACTAGGCGGCCTGTTGCTGGTATTTAAGGATAAGACGTTATTTATGGTGTTTGATCAAAGCCATATACCTACGTCATTTACTTCTAAAAAAGGTTGGTGTTAAATCTATAAGGACACGTAGTAAGTGAAAAAAGCTATAAATTTTGAAAAATAGGTATAGAAAATCACATATTGATTAAAGAAAAATAAATCTGCTGATCCGTCACTAATTTATTTAGATTTGTTTTAGATAATAGCTTGGATTAGATCTAAGAATAGAGTTTGATACAAATTGTAGCAAAGAGTCGTGGCATGCTTGAAGTTTTATGTACATACAAGTTTCAGTGAAAATTTATATTCCGAATTTAAAATGGTTGTCATCATCATATGGAAAATTAGATCTTTGATATTTTTTTCAAAATTTTAACAGTTCACGACCCATGAGTAAATTTCAAATCTAAAACTTTATCATCCACATTAAAAAAAAACTTTGGTGTTAAAAACTAAAAAAATATTAGCACTAAAAACATTGTTTAAAACATGTAGCTTGTGCGATGCATGGGTTGATGACTAGTACTCATATAAGAGATGCCACTAGGATTTCTTTAAGAAAATTACATGAATATAAGAGCTATGTGTTCAAGTTTGAAAACAAGAAAGAGCCAAAGGAACATAACATATAGGTGGCAATTTTTTGAACCAGAGATACCAAAGCTGTAAAACAAATGCATCCAACCATTCCATCATTAATTAGCTACCTGAATTGCAAGATATGCTTATCTATAGAGAAGGTACATCCATTGCTGCCTATTACAAAATCAATTATTCTACCTCGATTCCATTGCTATCTGCCCCAGCCGTGCAAATGCATTGCCTTCATTCTCTAGGGAGCACAACGGTCAGGATGGGATTGGACAGTGCGGGGCCCACATGTCATGGGCTGACCACCAGCTTGGAGGGAGAACGGCAAAGCACGCGCAGCCTATGAAAATGACTGATCATGAACTTGACGATCAGCATCCTTTTTCCGTGATCTACAGAGAACATTTTCTACCCACAGTATTGTATCATACCAACGACATTGACAATACATTTCAAAGTAGAAAAAGTGTTTTTTTTCTTTCCGTTGTTAGCTATGGAGAAGCAACACATTCTATTAAACCTATCGTTCCTTGGTTCATGCTATTTTCTCACAAATGCAGCTAGCAACGCCTATAAAGTATAAACAATACACGTACTTTTTTATTTCCGTTGCACACCGCTTTCTTGCAGATATAATCCATTTATGTAAGCATATAGCCGTTAGTCACTTCGCGGTACATTAACATGCATAAATAGAAACCGTCATCGGACTAGACTCGGGACGATACTTCTTCCGCAACTATAATCAATATAGCTAGTTCAATTATTTACGCATAGGGCCCTTAGTTACTCTGCGTTAACGTACCGCACGTAAAATTATTATGGCTTCGACAATCCTCTGGTGCATATATATATTTGGTATCAAGCTCGAGATCAACAGCATCCTAGCAGGCACTGTCAGGGTGTGAAAGCAACCTAGCCTACAGATTTGGTAGTTGGTAAGCGTAGAGATTTCCCCGGATGGAGCTCACTTAAAATAGGCGAGACTTAAAGCCCCTCTTAAAGTCTTGGCTCGTCAAGAAGTGTTCCTATTTTGAAAGCAAGCACATGTCCATGTGGAATCCAGGGTACGGGTAGCCGTTAAGGCCGCCCCAGCACTCCCCCGCCGCCCGATCCCCATCCGACGGCCGCGATCCCACGACCGTTGCGTTTAAACGCCCGTGTCGCAGAATCCCCCTATTTTATCTCTCCCTTGTCTCTCCTCCGCACAAGGTAGCAGCAGCAGCAAGGACCAGCAAGAGAGAGGGAGAGAGAGGAAGAGAGAGGGGGGGAGGAGGCCGTCTTCTTCTCCCGTCTCGGCAGGAAGAACTAGCTAGAGCGACAAGGTTCGTGAATCGTGAGGCTTCTTGAACTCTGTGGGCTTTCTGGTTCTTGGATGCGTTCTTGGACGGGGTTGGGCGGGGCGTGAGATTTGTGCAGGAACGCTGTTCTTTTGGTGTTTCTTTGGAGGCTTTGATTCGTTTCTTGGCGCGGGTTCGCGATGGATTTGGTTTCTCAAGCTGAGTTTTCCTTGGATCTCCGGGTAGATGGAATAATTCAGGGGGGGAAAGGTTAGCTAAAAGCGATAACATCGTCTGGTGGGATTCTTTCGAGGTTTTGGAGTGGATCTGCGGGGATCTTGATGTGTTCCTTGGCAAGATTGGCAAGAAATTAGCTTCTTGTTTGTAAGGCATGTTTTGAAAGCGTTTGCCAGATTCTTGGTCCACGTTTCTCCAAGTTTCCTCTTTTTCCATATGTGGGATTTCTTGGATCTCAAAGCAAAACTAGTTTAGTAGGATTTCTTTGCTGCTTTCATTTGGAATTCTCAATGTTTTCATCGGTTTCTTGACCTGGCTATGCGTCAAAAATAAAATTTTCGGTCGTTCCTGACGTTTGATGAGATATCAGGATCGGTTCAAATCAAAAGGTCTTGCCTTTTTGCAGATCCGTGTGAATCTTAGCATAACGTGGTGTGCTACCGAACATAATGCGTCCTTCTTTCTTCGATTTCTGAAAGAGAATTTCGTTTGACTTGTTGCTGCAGGAGCTCATCAACAATGGAGAACAGGGTGCACGACCTAAGATCTGAAAACTACCTCCAAGGTATCAAGTTTCTGCATTTGTGTGAAATTTAGGCCGTTATGAGGATGTAGCTTGTAACACTAAGAATCATCCTGGGTGAATTTCATGAACAGGAGAGCCCTGCGTCAAGTTTGCGCCCGAGATGGCAAATACGAACAGGAGGGCCCTGCGGGACATCAAGAACATCGTAGGAGCTCCTCACCAGCACATGGCTGTCAGCAAGAGGGGCTTGCTAGAGTAATCCACTGAACTATGCCGGATTATGAATTTGAACTTGCATGTACTGGATCTCTAATTGCTTTGAATTTCTTTCCATGATTCAGTAAGCCCGCTGTTGTGGATCCTAAGAACCAAGCTGGCTCTGCCGGGCACCGTCCGATTACGAGGTTTGCGAGCTGTTCTTCCTTTTACTTACCATTCAGAGTTGAGTTTAGTGGAAGGTTAATGGAGCTTGTATGTTACTTTTTTGGCAGGAAATTTGCTGCAACGCTGGCAAGCCAACCTACAAGTGCTCCCCTGGTAATAGTCATGAAAGTGATTAAAATTGTTGCTATTCTGATACCGTCTGCTCCATGCACCGTTGTTCCTTTCTCTAAACTTTCCCATTATATTTGAATGAAAGCATAAATTCCAGATATTTGAATGTTGGCAAGTGCTTCGATGCTTTCCTAAATGCGCATTGTGATTGCTGTCAGTTTGATATGCTCTGATTAATTGAGTGCTCTTATAAGCGAGTGCAGTTTGAATGGGTATCTGTAGAATTTGAATATGCTGAATTGTCTCATTTTCCCTCATTTGTAACGCGGTATCTGTGTTTCCTGACTTTTATGCACAATGTTGCACAATTTGTAACCAGTTTACAGCTGCAAATTTAACAGCAATGGCATCTGTGACCTTGTTTGAACAAATAGCAGTAGTCAAGTGTCAACTCAAGAAATTGAAATTATTGTGCCAGGCACCCATTGGAAGTGAGAGGCAGAAAAGAAATGCAGATGCTGCAATTCATGCTCCTGCGGATATGGAATGCACCAAGGTATCTGATGAGTTGCCATTGCCGATGCTGTCAGAGATGGACGAAATGGTAATTTTTGGAACACACTGCCATCATATACACATTATTTAGCATTTGGTAGTTTCGCGACTCACGAAATGGTCATACTTGTTATTTCAGATGAGTTCTGAGCTGAAAGAGATCGAGATGGAAGACATTGAGGAGGCAGCACCTGATATTGACGGCTGTGATGCAAGTAACTCTCTTGCAGTAGTTGACTATGTAGATGAAATTTACAGCTTCTACAGAAGAAGTGAGGTAAATTTTTGGAACCCTGGTGAAGTTATTTGCAGCTACCAAGCTATGAACATGGGTAATCTCATTGCAAAATTCTGTATACGTAGGATTTGAGCTGTGTCTCTCCTAATTACATGTCAACCCAAACTGATATAAATGAGAAGATGCGTGGCATTCTCATTGATTGGCTGATAGAGGTAAGAATTTTGTCCGATGCTTGGTGAATTCAGTATTATATTCTTCGTATGGTATGGGAATTATTAGCATTCCATGCTTCTTTGTCCAATGCAGGTGCACTATAAATTAGAGCTGTTGGATGAGACCCTGTTCCTTACTGTGAATATCATAGACAGATTCTTGGCTCGTGAAAATGTGGTGCGAAAGAAGCTTCAGTTGGTTGGTGTGACTGCTATGTTGCTCGCGTGCAAGTATGAAGAAGTGAGCGTTCCTGTCGTTGAGGATCTGATCCTAATCTGCGACCGCGCCTACACTAGGGCAGATATTCTGGAAATGGTAACAATGCTCCACCTTTTGATTTCAATGCAAACAAAATCTTGTCATGAACACACTATCTTCAGGGAAGTGACACTGAACTTTCTGCAGGAGAGGATAATTGTGAACACACTTCAGTTCAATATGTCGGTTCCGACACCATACTGTTTCATGCGAAGGTTCCTTAAGGCAGCACAATCTGACAAGAAGGTAAGATACACACTGGTACATGTATCTATCTTGTACGCTATAGCATTGTTGTATGAGTGGATTGCCCCTCTAACACTAACACACGTGCTAACCATCTACTGAATCAGCTCGAGCTCCTATCTTTCTTCATAATTGAGCTGAGCCTTGTCGATTATGAGATGCTCAAATTCCGGCCGTCAATGCTGGCGGCGTCTGCCATCTACACTGCTCAGTGCATCATGAACGGATTCAAGTCCTGGAACAAATGCTGTGAGCTGCACACAAAATATTCTGAAGAACAGCTGATGTATGAAAACTGCCTCCCTAGTCTTACATTTCAGTATCATATCAAGTTAGATTGTGTTCTTGTATTCACAGTTATTTGCTTCATTTTGCCTTGCAGGGACTGCTCCAAGATGATGGTTGAACTCCACCAGAGAGCAGGTCATGGGAAGCTTACTGGGGTTCATAGAAAGTACAGCACATTTAAGTATGGCTGTGCTGCAAAATCGGAGCCCGCCATCTTCTTGCTGGATGCAAGAGCCTAGCACTGTAACTGATTGGTTGGTTATACACACTCTAACTACTTCCATGGAGAGAGTGAAAGAGGGGTGTATATAGAGGCTGCTTTGATGAAATTACAGCATATATGCAACAGCTGTTGCAGCAACTATTTGATGGGTCGGGGTTGGTGTATTGTGTGTGTTTACTTTCAATAACATAACATCGATGAAACATTGATCTAAGTTCGTCATTTTTAGGTTGCTTCCAATTAATTCTGTTGGAATTTTATTTTATGTTGTATTTAGGGAAATCCTTCATTTATTCTGCGACATCTGCAATTTGCAAATAAACATTAATTGAATTTCCTGTTCAGTGTGTGGCAATGATCTTGTGCTTCCCCTGTTCAGTGTGTGGCAATGATCTGCTTCCCTGAAATGGCTCTTTCTACCGTAGCATTCATGCGGTTGCAATTATGCTGTATTTTTCATGAACTAGCACTGCGTATTGATCACAAGCCAATGTTTTGGAGGATGCTTTCTGTATTTATCTTCACAGCAAAGCTCCATTTTATTCTACATCTGATCAGATTTGTAGCGAAATGGCATGGATAACTTGTTCGTGGTGTTGTTTAGATTCGTGGCGTTAGTGATATCATATCTGAATATTTTCCTAAGATTTTTTATATCTTTGACTTGCAGAGAACAGTAGTATTAGGACCTAGCATTTATCACCCTCTAGGCGATTGAAACCTAAAACATGTCTGCAGTGTGTTTTGTACTCATTGAATTTGTTTATGTGTCTTCTCTATTAGAAAATGCAGGAAAACATATATGACTATAAAGTTGGGTATCCATTTTCATGTGCCTTGTACACCTGTTGCTTCTGCATTGTGTTAAGCCTTGCGTTTGATTAGAAGTTTGGCTTCTTTAGCTCCGGGTACAATTAGTTCAAAGTATGTATCGCCCAACGAAGCTAGGAATTTGCCCATTAAGAGTAAAAACTGTTAAGAAAAAAAGAATGGAGGAAATAGTCTACTAGTATCTTTTCGCATATCATTACTATAGTAATCAATTTGGACAATGACTTGCATAATAATATGAATATGAGACAAATGGGATGCTCTATGCATTGATTTGGTATTGCAAGTGTATTTCACTATTAAATCTTAAATCAATGAAGAGAGGGATAAATGAATGGATGTGACTTGCGAGAAACGGATCCCTTCCCGTGAACTCACCACCATACGCACCTGCAAAACTATTGGTCTTAGTGAGTGGCGTGTCGCCTACTGCTGCTTGCCACTCCCATACTGGTGCCACACTACTAGGGATGGCAACGGGGCCATTCCCCGTCGGGGAGTGGTGGAACATCTCCATCCCCGAGAGACAAAAAAATTCCCCGTCCCCATCGGGTTATCGGGGCACCACGGGGACCCATACCCGTAAGTTAGATCCCGAAAGAAGAGAAAATAAGATTCATAATGTTATAAAATGAGTATGAACATTCACATGCAATACTAAAATGACAATGTTTTTTGATTAATTAGCATCTGAAAAGTAAAGAATGCAAATAAGATTATGTAACTATCGTCTTATCGGGTTGTGCAGTACTAGGCTAGTGACCTACATGTCTTATCGGGACCCCAAGCGGGTAACGGGGATGGGGAGTAGGGGGGTATTAGCATCCCCGTGGGGGAAGAAATAGCCTCATTCCCGTCCCCTAATCTCCGTCGGGGAATGAGGAATGGGGCCCATTTCCATCCCTACACACTACCCACCGCTCCTCCCCGCGCCGCACCAGCCGCCAAGCCACTGGAACCAAATTGGGGAAGAGTTAGAGTATTGGAGATAGAGATGATGTGGGCTAGTGAGTGATGAGGTGGCTGTGGGCTGGTGACCATATACCAAATGCAGCATTATAATTTTTGCTTCTGCATTGTGTTAAGCCTTGCGTTTGATTAGAATTTTAGCTTCTTTAGCTCCTAAAGTACGCTGTGCTTTTTTACTGTTTCTCAAAATGTGTTTTCTATATACCAAATGCGTCTAAAAGGTAGCAATGCTACGAAGAAGCTGCAGCATTATAACGAGTCTGCTGGAAAGAAAAGGAGACTTGGTTCTTATTCAAACAGAAAGGTGAAGGCTAAAGTACCTTGCATTATGGTCTATATGCCTACATACAAAGGTTTGAACTTGACCATGCAGTAGAGCTAACCAACCCCATGTCTGAACTTGGCATGCAAAATATGCATTCCCTTGCGCTTGCAAGAAAAACTGAACAGCGAGGACAAATTTACATGCATGTCTGACTGATTTGAAGTCTCAGAACAACCAATCCCATGAGAAAGAAGAGGCAGAGTTCTAGGAGCCTCACTTGCTTACAAGGTACGAAGTACCGTTGATGGTGATGGTGAGACATTTCAGACGGTAGTGGTAGCTTGGCATACATAACTTGAGAGCCCTGGAACGAACTGGATTTCAGAAAGACGGTGGCAGGTTTTTACTCGATAGTAGTACTAATCGGTAACCTTAATTGGAGCTATGTAGGCTACAATGAAAGCAACCACGTAGAGCACAGTGGTGACCTCTCTCGTCGCACTAGTGACGTGTCAGAAGGAGCGTGAAAATCTCTACTCACCCCAAGCGTTTGGACCAGCCATTAGCAGCCGTGGTACACTGGTTACATAGGGATGTCGCCTTGCAGAATTTTTAAAATCTTTGTCGAAAATTCATGTAATTCAATGTAGGGTTTCCTAGAAATTTCAATGCCCCAAAATCTTCGATAGACGCACTCAAATACTCAATCCAAATGATGATGAGTCAATTTGGTAAATTTACCACATAGATAAAACATATCAACTTAATGCTTCTTCTATATTATGACATCCGTATGTAGGCTAAGACCTAAGGCTAATCGTGATCTAATGACATGAACCCTAGCTCCAGATCAAGAACACCTAGACTAAAACATTAGAGCGGAAGCGATAATTGACATACCCGAACTCGGTGACGCCATAAGGGGTGTGAGTCTGTCGGTGTAGCGACCGGGAGGTGTAGAGGGGTCGGTGGCCGTAGAGGTAGTCGTGGATGAGCGGCGGCGGAGACAGGGTGACGACGGGCTCCGGTATTTGTCCACCTTAGCGCTCGAAATAGATCGGACTTGTGCCGGGTTTTGGTAGCCAAGAACAACCGTAGGTTCAGAGCTTGCCAAAACGCCTTAAATTGTTGTAGCGCTCAGTGAACGGGACCGTAACCAATATCAGTTGGTAGCACCCCCCATCAGGGCACGAGTGGAGCGTGCCCCCTTGAAACTCGGAAGCCGTTAGCCGAGCGAGATCAACCCAACATTCTCCCCTTTGATCGTAAGACTAACATCATAAGCCCATTTTCAATAAAATAGCATACCAAGATAATGCGTCGTATGACCAATGAAGTGCCATACAACCTCAGTGCATATAGTGTACTATCTTATCTTAAAATGGATATACATTATACTTAATGGGAGTTGGTTTACTTTAAGGTCCTTTTATCCAGAATCAGAGGCTTTCCAATAAACCCATGCCAGCAACATGATCACGAAAAATATTGGGTGGTAAGCCTTTAGTAAGCGGATCCGCAAGCATTGACTTAGTACTAATATGCTTGATACTATTGGTTTGATCCTGGATTCTATCTTTCACAACATGATACTTAATGTCAATGTGTTTGGCAGCACCACTTGACTTGTTGTTACTCGCATAAAAGACTGCGGGTTCGTTATCGCAGTATAAGGTGAGTGGTTTAGAGATACTGTCTACCACTCTAAGTCTCGGGATAAAGTTCTTAAGCCATACAGCCTGCCCGGTGGCCTCATAACATGCCACAAACTCAGCTTGCATCGTTGAAGATGCCATAAGGGTTTGTTTGGAGCTTTTCCACGAGATAGCTCCCTGAGCAAGTGTGAAGATATAACCTGACGTGGATTTCTTAGTATCAACACATCCCGTAAAATCTGAATCTGAATAACCAACAACTTCAAGGTTATCAGGATTCTTATATGTGAGCATGAAATGCTTAGTAGCTTGCATATAGCGCAAGACTTTCTTAACGGCCTTCCAGTGGTCCGGTCCTGGATTTGACTGATATCTGCCAAGCATCCCGGTTACAAAAGCTAAATCAGGGCGTGTGCAAACTTGTGCATACATAATGCTTCCGACAGCTGAAGCATAAGGAACCGACTTCATCTGATCAGTTTCATATTGGTTCTTTGGACATTGAAATGTCCCAAACTTGTCGCCCTTAACAATAGGAGCAGGCGATCCAGAGCACTTATGCATATTGTATTTCTTCAGTACTCTGACAATGTATGCCTTTTGAGATAAACTTAATATTCCTTTGGACCTATCTCGGTGAATCTCAATGCCAAGAACGTAAGAGGTATCACCAAGATCCTTCATATCAAAATTAGATGAAAGAAATCTCTTGGTCTCAAACAACATATCCTTATCACTGCTGGCCAATAAGATATCATCCACATAAAGCACTAAGATGGTGAATTTACTCCCCTTAAACTTAACATATATGCAATTATCAACTTCATTTTCCTTAAAACCAAAATTCCTTATAATCTTATCGAATTTGAGGTACCACTGCCTCGATGCTTGTTTCAAGCTATAAATAGATTTCTTAAGTCGACATCCCATATGCTCCTTGCCTTCCACGACAAAACCTTCCGGTTGAGCCATGTAAACATTTTCTTGCAAGTCGCCATTAAGAAATACCGTCTTAACATCCATCTGATACAGCTCTAAATCATAATGAGCTACAAGTGCCATTACGATTCTGAATGAATCCTTAGTTGAGACAGGAGAAAAGGTGTCATTATAGTCAATCCCCTCTCTTTGTGCAAAGCCTTTTGCTACAAGCCTTGCTTTGAACCTTTCGATATTTCCCTTAGAATCATGCTTGGTTTTGTAGACCCATTTACAGCCTACTGTTTTGACTCCGTCAGGAATTTCTACTAGGTCCCATACATCATTAGTGCTCATAGACTTTAGTTCATCCTTCATGGCATCAAGCCACTTAGGAGAATGTTCACTCATCATGGCCTCCTTATAAGAGGTGGGATCATCTACCTTCCCTATATCATTAATATCCTCATTCATATATACAACATAATCATTTGGGATGGCAGATCTTCTCTCCCGCTGTGATATTCTAATAGGTTCATTAGTTATTACAAGACACTGCTGAGGCTCATCATTAGGTGCAATATTAGGAATTTCATAGACCTCAACAGCAGGTGCAACAACAGTATTTTTTCTACTGGAGGTGCAACCACTTGAGGCATAGGAACAAAGGTCTCTGGGATAAGCGGTAAAGGAATATAAACCCGCTTCTCCTCAAGATCTATCTTCCTGGGCTCCAGCTCCTCATTATTCTCTAAGAACACAGCGTGCTTTGTTTCTACAAACTTAGTTATCCTATCAGGATAGTAAAACCGATACCCTTTGGATCTTTTAGGGTACCCAATAAAATGACAACTTACTGTTTTAGAGTCTAATTTCCCAATATGTGGATTAAATATCTTAGCTTCATCACGACAACCCCACACTCGTAAATATTTCATACTCGGTTTTCTCCCAGTCCATAATTTATAAGGTGTCTTAGGCACTGATTTACTGGGAACCCGATTAAGAATATGTGCAGCTGTCTTTAGTGCTTCCATCCACAAACTAATTGGTAAACTAGAGTGGCTGAGCATGCTCCGTACCATATCCATAAGTGTACGGTTGTGTCTCTCAGCTACTCCATTCTGCTGAGGTTCACCTGGCATAGAATATTGGGCAACAATGCCATTTTCTTGAAGAAACTTAGCGAAAGGGCCAGGAATTTGCCCATAAGAGGCATGTCTTCCATAATATTCTCCCCCACGATCTGATCTTACCACTTTAATTCTTAGGTTGTGCTGATTTTCAACTTCAACCTTAAATATCTTAAATTTGTCAAGTGACTCAGATCGGTCTTTAATGGGAAAGATATAACCATAACGGGAGAAATCATCAGTGAATGTGATAAAAGAATCAAAACCATCCACTGATGTCACAGAAAAAGGACCACAAATATCAGTATGAATTAATTCTAAGAGTCCTGTGTTGCGAGTAGCTCCCTTCTTTATTTGTTTCACATATTTTCCTTTAATGCAATCAATGCAGTGGTCTGAGTCAGAGAAATCTAATGGATGGAGAATCTCTTCCTTAATGAGACGCTCCATTCTCCCATTCGAAATGTGGCCTAAATGACAGTGCCACAATTTCGAAGAAGTCTCATTATTCTTTTTACACTTAGCATCACATACATTCAAAGATACAGGAGATTCATTAAGGGAAAGCATATAGAGTTTGTCTCGTCTAAAAGCCAGACCAACATCATTAGAATTAAACGTAATAACACATTTATTATCACCAAAAACACACTTAAAACCTTTATCGTCCAACAAAGAAACTGAAATCAAATTCCTCCTAATAGAAGGAACATAAACTACATTATTGAGACGAAGTAAGAAGTCGTTGTCTAAAACTAATGTAATTGATCCAATTGATTCTACTTCGGCTTCCTTTCCATCCGCGACTCTAAGGCTAACCTCAATCCAAACGCAACTGGTAGGCAGGCAAAGCTCCCATTGTTTATACGTTACTTGGATTCTTGGATTGCAAAGGCTAACCTTCCAATCTCGTGTTGTTCCTCTTTGATCCCTTTGTCAGGAACTAAGAGATCCCGACCCAAGCCGCTAAAGGAAGCTTACAATATTTTTGTGGATTTTCGGAAAAAGGAAACAAGAACTAGGAACTAGGGTTTCGCGCTACAACGACTAGGGTTTGTATTGATCGAAAAGGATAGCCAAGTCGCGCTTGATTACAAGGCTTATAAAAGCCGGAGTTCAGTAAAACGAAAACGACAACAGCTAGCTAGAAGATAAACAGTGGCGACGATCACAACTACAGTCTCTTTAGCGCGGTAATTAAAGACAGGGCTGAACGGTAGCCGTTGGATAGCGATCTGGCGGTCGATGAGGAGTTGCCGCTTAGCTAGCGGTAGCCGTTGGATGGCAATCTGGCGGTTGGTGAGGAGTTGGCGCATAGCTTAAGTGAAGTCGGCGCCCAAACCCACTTACAGCTGCACCGTGAGATCTTTGTAATAGTCTCTTCATCAATCACAGCCATTGACTCAAATACTGGTTGGTTCTTTCTGAGTGAACAGACTTCAGTTCTTGACACCCTTCTGCATTGGCTCTCCTGTGGTGCAGATCCGATTCTTGAGGTTTGTATTGTTTCGCCCCCGTGGTTCCTGTGGGATTAGAGATTAGAAAAATCGATCTTTCATGGGAATTTGGTCGAAAGCTGCAGCCTTCCGTTTCCAATTCGTGGAGGTTTACATGATTCTTTCTAGTTCCTTGTATAATTACCTAGCCCTCTTCTTCGATCCTTGATATAAATTGGTTGGAAAGCTACGATCTTTGTTTCGTTTCATCTATGAACTTAGGTTTTCTCTAGTTAAATTCCGCTATCCCTTTTGATGAAGGTCTTCTCTCCTTGTTGGCCATCCTTCCGTTCTAAAAATCGCCCATAAAAACGCCACTTTTTTGTGCTTGAGGTGAATACCACCGAGTATTAGGTGGAAGAACATAAAGCTACTATCTTTTGCTGCCTGCCTGCTCAGAAAGGACTTCAGTGTCAGTTGGGAGTTGGGAATAATGATCCTGTATGAACCATACTGTGGAACAGTAGAAGGTTGTGAATGTATTGGCGGCTCCAACCTACAATCATCGCAGGCATTTTTGTCGTCATCTCGCTCTCGTTGTCCCTGTTCTTGCTGTTCAATCATCTATCGGCCTACCAGAACCCAGAGGTTGTGATCGGTTTTTTGTTTGTAACAACGTGGTAAATTGTTGGTGTCATTCTCATGGTGCCATGCTATCCAGTCAAGTCCGTAAGGGGCTATGTTGTGTCTTGTTAAAGTTTACAATCACAGTGTTGGCTGTGAGGTCAATTTAGCTATTAAATGTTTGCATTACTCTACTGTTAACATTTTGTGAGCACTGTTGCAGTACATATCATTGGTGAATCCATCGATTAGTGTTGATATCGAGATTCTACGACATGGCTATGAGGAATTTGCTATGTACTGTTTTGGGCGGTATCTGCTTGCTTTTTTTAAACAGGAAACAACCCAACTTTTATAAAGCTAATACCAGAGTATCCAAAGGATTACAACGAAGCAAACAGCTGGGATCACCAGCAACCAAAAGGCGCACACAAACAAACTACCAAAAGCTAACCACCAAAAGGGATCACAATCCCAAAGTATCCAAACTACCAAACCAACTATTGAGAACAAAACATGCAGACAATTATCCCACAAACGCCTTCAACCAAACTTCAGCCCGAGAAATCACAGCATCAATCTTCTGCCGGTCCTCCTCCTTGAGTAGAATCTTCCACTTCTGCAAACAAGATAGTGATTTGAAAAAAGCGATGTCGGTGCTTAGGAAAACTCTTCTCAATAGCCATTTTATTGCGGACTTTCAGATTGACCAAACAAGAGTCGCAAAGCAAAAGGAAATGTGATAAGTGTGAGCACCCCTATTATCTAACCAAAATTGCTGAAAATCATCTAAAGAAGTCGGAATCCTCTGCCAATTCAAGCACCCCTTAACACAAGTCCAAACGAAAGAAGTTAAAACACAAGTAAAGAAGAGATGATTAGAGTCCTCCCTCACTCTACAAAGAATACAATTTTCATTGCCCTTCCACTTTCTCTTCTTGAGATTATCTGCCGTCTGTAATCTATCCTGAAAGAGTAACCAAAGAAAGATTTTCACTTTTAGAGGGATTTTGCTTTTCCAGAGCTTCTGAGTTTGACTAACAATCCTCCCCCCAAAAGACATGTAATGATAAAGCGATTTCACTGAAAAGATGCCCAATTTCTCTAACCCCCATAACACCTTATCAACATCATCATTCAAACTCACCTCCTCCAGTTCATTTTTCAATAACATCCAGGAATCAAACTCCGCAGTACCAAACTGTCGAACAAAGGCAATATCCCAAACATCATTTGCCAAACCATCAGCCACTCGACTATCAGGATTAGCACAGATACTGAATAAACGATCATAACTAATCATGAGAGGACAATTACCAACCCAAACATCTTTCCAAAAAAGAGTACCTTTCCCATCCCCAATTCTATGTATATTGCCTTTTTGGAACAGGGGTTTCAATTTCTGAAGATTCTTCCAAAATTGAGAACCATTAACAACATGACTACCTCTGTAATCTCCTCTAGGGAAATACTTAGCTTTGAGAATACGAAACCAGATCTCGTCTTTGGCCAAAGACATTTTCCAGAACCATTTGCACAACAGACAATCATTCAGCAAACAAGTATTTAACACCCCTAATCCCTCATAGTCTTTTGGTCTACACACCGCCAACCATTTCACCATATGATATTTGAAATTATCACTTGTCCCTCTCCAAAAAAATCTCGCACGAATAGAGTCCATCTTCTTATGTATATCCTCACTCAAACGATAGAACCCCATAGTATAAATCGGAAGGCTACTGAGACAGCTATTCACTAAAATAAGTCTCCCCTCCCCTAGAAAGAAGATGACTTTTCCAATTATCCAACCTGTTATTCATTTTACTGAGAATCTTTTCAGCAGCTTTCTTATTCACTTTCTTATCCCCAATCTCAATCCCCAGATAAGTCAAAGGCAAATGCCCCAGCTTACAATTGAACATGTGAGAGACTCTAACTGCTTCTTCCATTTCCACCCCCAACACATAAACCTCACTCTTATGATAATTAATCTTTAAGCCAGAGAGCCATTCAAAACAATAAAGAAGAAATTTGAGATGAAGAATATACTCTTCCTCACATTCAATCATAAGGATCGTATCATCCGCATATTGTAAAAGAGGGACACCCCTTGGAATCAAATGGGACACTAACCCTTTAATCAAGCAAGCCTCTTGAGCATTTTCAATCAAAGCAGCCAAGGCATCCACAACCAAATTAAACAGCAAAGGAGAAAGAGGATCTCCTTGCCTAAGACCCCGATGAGTAGTAAAATAAGGGCCTACCTCCCCATTAATATTAATGCTCACCTTACCTCCCTCAATAGATCTCATAACCCATTTAATCCAAATATCAGAGAAACCTTTGCTTCTCATAACCTTCTCTAAAAAGCTCCAATGTACTTTATCATAAGCCTTCTCAAAGTCAAGTTTCAGAATGATTCCCCTTTTCTTTGAGATTCTCATCTCATGTAAAATCTCATGCAGAGATAGCACTCCATCCAAAATATTTCTCCCCTTAATGAAGGCAGTTTGACTATCACTAATCACCGAATTAGCAATGCCACCCAATCTGACAGCCAAAAGCTTGATAATTATCTTGAAACTGACATTAACCAAACAAATAGGTCTAAACTGTTTAACAGAATTAGCCGCCTTAGTTTTAGGTATCAGAGTAATCACCCCATAGTTCAGCCTCTTTAGATCAAGGCATCCTCCATAAAAATCCTGAACCATCTCCATAAAGACACATTTCAACATCCCCCAGAAGGCTTTATAAAAAGCATAAGGAAAACCATCCGGCCCGGGAGCTGAATCTGCTGAAAGATCATTAATGACCTCCCAAACTTCCTTCTCAGTGAATTCTTTTATCAAGCTCATATTATCTACCTCTACCACTTGACGTTTCCCCACCCAGAAATTATCTTTTAAAGTGATAACTTGAGTATGTTCAAGCCCAAATAGGTCTTTATAAAACTGATAGATGTGATTCTTAATATCGTTCTCATCAGTTAAACACATCCCATCACTAACCAGACTAACAATGCGATTTTTCCTCCTCCTACCATTCGCACAACTATGAAAGAACTTTGTATTAGAGTCACCTTGAATAATCCATCTCTCATGCCCCCTCTGCTGCCAATGTCTTTCTTCAACGCCATAGATATCTTCCAAAGCATTCTCAATTTCATATCTATCAATCCACTGTTCTGTGTTTAACCCACCCTGCTCCTCCTTTAGATCCAACATCCTAATTCTTTCTAACAGATCCTTTTTCCTTTTATTAATATCTCCTGAAATATTAGCACCTCAACCTCTAAGGAATTGTCTGAGAGAAGCCAAAGTTCCAGTCCACTTGTCCAATGAATAAGCCTTCTCCGGCCATTTATTACTAAAAACACCCCACTTATTCGAGATTATTTCTTTGAAGCTCTCTTGTGCAATCCAATTCTTCTCAAAATGAAATCTCTTGTGTATCCACCTCTCCTTATCCCCTACATCCAACACAATCGGTCGGTGATCTGACCCCACCCTTGTTAAGCTAGAAGCTAAACATAAAGGGAACCTTGCTTCCCAATCAGTAGTTACTAGAATTCTATCCAACTCCACCATGATGGGGCAAACTTGCTTATTCGTCCAGGTATATTTGGGACCACCCCTCTTAATCTCCATCAAACTATTGATAGCAATAAAGTCATTAAACTGGTCAATCAAATTCTGATTAATTCTTTCTGAGTTCTTATCCTCAGCTTTCCTAATCAAATTAAAATCTCCCCCGAGAACCAACGGAAGCCCAGAACTACCACATTTAAAAGAAAGCTCCTTCAAGAAGTCTTATGTCCATTCATGTTGAGCAGGACCATAAACATTAATCAGTTCCCATCTGAAATTATAAATCCTGTGCCTCACAGTCAGACTCACAAAAAATCTCCCCTGATCTCTACCTTCAACCTCCAGTAAGTCAGATCTCACCCCTAGAAGCATGCCTCCAGAATGTCCCTGAACAGGAACCCAGTGCCAAACAAAGTCGAAACTTCCTGCTAAACCTTTCAGCTCATTGACAGAAAAATCTTTCTTAAAGGTTTCCTGCACCCCCACAGTTGCAAATTTCTCTTTATATAGTAACTCCTTAAGCTGCCTTTTCCTCGCGAGATTACCCAAACCTCTTATATTCCAAAAAAGAAATATCATGGATTAAACTGATGTGGAAGGGACTGTATCCAATAACATCCCTTTTTTGGTTCTATCCACTCCTCGATTACCATTATCACCCCTTGACTTGGAACTCCCCTTATTACAACCAATTTCAGTCACGCCATCAGGACTCCCAGCTGCTTTACCTTGATTTTGCACCTCGACCTGCTGACTTTCTACCTCAGCTTGAGCAATGGCTGCCCTAGCTCTCTCCTGAGCCTGCATGGCCGTTATTACAGTGGAAGCATCTTTCTCCTGATCTCCTAGACTAATACCGCAACTAGAAGCAACTTCTTCAAGATAAGGATTAGAAGCATCATTTAAAATAGTAAAAGAATTGTTCGAAATCATACCTTTGTTGTCGCGAGTATCCAGATTATGAATGGACTTTAGCAGCGAAGCCTTCTTCTGAATAGGAATTCCTTTGTCTTGAATTCGAGTACTCTTTCTGGTGGCCACCACTGGATCTTTGAAATGGATTTTCTTCCCTCTTCTCTTATAAGAAATCCAACCTGCATTTTTCGAATTTTCTCCCCCTGACAGTGCTAGAAAGAACCTCCCCTCTGGAAGTACTGCCAGACTGTGCTCTAACTTCCTCATGGATATCCTTACTACAACCCTTGTCCACCAAGTCATCTGCCATAACTTTTCTCCCCAGACTGTGATGACTAAACTTTATTTGCTGATTTCTCGAATCCTCATGTGAATTTGCCTGATGAGTCACCCCCGGACTGCGCTTATTTTCTGGATATTTAAGACAAGGCCAAAGCGCCGAGGATAACAAAGAAACCCCTTCTAAAGTATGAACCACAATGGCATCCTTAGGAATACTAGGACTTCCCTCAACATTCTCTGGAAACAACTCCTCTTTTTGTAAGATAACTTCATCTCCAGTTCTCATATCTACCTGTGGAACAAAACTGTCCTGAGAATCCACAGTATCTTTATCCCCAGCCGGTAAACTGAAAGCAATTGGCATAATTGCCAACACTTGATCTTGGGGTATAATTACTTCCGAATCACCACACACTGCTTTTTCCCCCGAAGCTTGGAACAAAAACTCTTCAGAGTCGCCACAAACTTCATTTTCAGCAGAATCTGTCATTATCTGTTGTTTTCCTCCAGTTTTATCAGCCCCCCCACTCTTCTGAACAGAAGATTGATGAGAATCACTCCCAAATTCGTCCTGCAACTTTTCCCATTCCGTTTTATGATCATTTCTGTCTGACTCCTCGTCCTCCTCCTCCTCATCTCTTTTATGAACATGTCTTTTATGAAAATGATCATACACCGGCCCACCTTTCTTCTTATGAGCACTCCCTTCATCCTCAAATCTGATTTCATACCCCATAGATTTTATAAAGATTTCGACAAAGCAATTTATATTTGAAGGATCTCTACTGCGAACTTTCACCCGCACCGCATCCGCTCTCATCAGACTTATCTCATCTACCTCCACAGGTTCCCCCATAGTACTTACTATTTCCTTAACAGCCTCCACAGATTTAGCATAATAGGGAATCCCTGACACCTTGATCCAAGCTTCAGACAGGATAGAAGAAGCCTCCGGGTCCAAATTAGATTTATCAATCTTAGCTTTTATGGAATGCAGAGCTAATTCAACACTCCTAGCCTTCGACCAAGTATTTAACATCTCTTTGGAAGGAAAAACCACCCAAAATTCAGAATCTGACAATTTCTTAACTTTCCAATCCCAATTATCTTGGATTAAATGCTTCAACTCTGCTTCAATCTTGCTAACAGATGCCACCCCTTCCAGAATACTCAAAATCCCTGCAACTTCCTGTTGTTCGGGAATGTGAAGACCTGCCATTTGTAAACTATAAAAACCTTGCCCTGGAATTCCAAATCCACATAACTTTAAACCACTGATAAGCTTTTCCTCTGTACACCCCGCTGCCATATGACCAGTTTTCTTGCATTTGTAACACATTGGGGGATTAGTACATCGTGCTTGATGATGCCCAGATGGCAAACAACGAAAGCATGTCCCCCAATCTTCAGATCGAAGCACCCCAGTATTCAAACCAATATCACCCCAACCCTTTTTGGATTCATCTCCCTTTAACGAAACAGCTGAAGGATCTCTAGACTCCACCTTGGGCTTCCCTCCCCTTCCACCAAAAACCCCTCTGAACTCCCCTCCTGCATGATCCATCCTAGTACCACCCCCATCTCTGCTAGGATTTTCCTTACGAGCATCCTTATGCCACCCCAAACCTTGATTGAAATTATCTCTAAAAGAGCCCCCGAAACCACAATCAGAACGAGAATCAAAACGAGAATCAAAACGGAATCGATTCCCCTGAACACCCCCTAGCTTACCTGATACTCCTTGTTGATTCTCATGACTCCATCTCTTCTGCTCATGATCTCTGCGAAGTTTTTCCCTCAGATCATCTTCCCCCAACATGTCATCTTCATCCATCCATTCATCAGGATGACTTCGTTTTCCCCCGATCCAGGGACGATCCCCTCCACCCAGACGGCGAGGGAACCTTCCCCTACCTCGACCACGATCCATCGCGTCACCCCTCACAACTTCGGCAAAGGATCGAGAGAAAGGCGGAGGAACCCTAGATCTGCAAACCACTCTCGCGGTCGCCCCCAATCGCCGCACCTCACTTTTGGTAGCAGGAAACCCTAGCTCCCCCAACACAGCCCGTTTCGGAATCCACAACCACGATTCACTCGGGATGATACGCCAGGAATGAGCGAAAATATCCTCGATCGAAGTCCCGAAACGATGGGCCGGCCCAGCGCCCCCCTCCGGCGGAGGCCCATCCTTCAGACCATGAAGCATCACACTCCCTAACTCCAATCCCGATGTATCAGCCTCGTGTCGCGCCACGTCTCCATCGGGGAAGACTGGACGAAGGATCGATCTGCCATGCAAGCCGCTTCGAGAAGCATCGGAGCGCCCCTCGCTTGCTCCTTCCCGCCGTGGCGAAGACCGGAGAGCCGAGCGCTGACCCTCTCCTACTCCTTCCCGCCGTGGCGAGGAACGGAGAGTCGAGACGCCGACAAAACTTCGTCGCGAAGCTTCGGACCAGAGCCCCGAGGGAGTCATCCAAATTCGGATGATGCCTATCTAGTTGCTTGCTTAGGTGGGGAAGATTGGACAATTGAATTTCTGAACAAGGAGGGTGGTTCATGTTCTGATGCGCCACTTTTAGGCCATGCATCTGAACAACGATATGTGAAACCATCCTTTTTCGATGAATTACATGCTGAAACCATGGGCGTCTAGGCGAACGGTTCTACTTGATCATTAAGTTTGGGCTTGTTCAACATGTATGTGGCTCTTTATCTCCCATCCCTTTTGATTTCGCAGGATGTGACGGAAATTCAAACTAATACATTCTCCTGTTCCTGGGACAGATGATAATAAAGACAATCTATGCTATTCTTGCGGTGATTCTTGAATCCTTTGGTGTGCTATGAAGGCGAGTTTAAATGGAACTATGGGTTAGAGATGTGTACACATGACATGAAGGGCGTTGATTTCTTTCACTCAACATCTTGCTCAACAATCCTTGCATGAACTTGTCTCATTTATGCTAAATCGCTACTGTTCTACTATTTTGTTCACAATTCTTTATTACAATTGCATTTATGGTATTTTTCTTCTAAATTGTCAGCATGCGTGTTAGATCGTAGTCTTTCTTATGCTATTTATGTTTTACATATAAGACCAATTCCTTGCACAAAATGGACAATATATAGCATATCTAGGGCCGTAAAAAAAACTCGAGGCTCGCGAACTACTCGAGCTCGGCTCGATTCAAGCTTGGCTTGAGCTCCAAACGAACCGAGCTCGAGCTTGATCTCAAGCTCGCGAGCCTTAACGAGCCGATCTTGAATAGCTCGATTGGTCTCTGTAACAGCCCTAACTTAGGGTTTGTATTTCAAATGTAAAATTTTGAGGAGAAATAAAAACTTTTGTTGTCTCTTCAAATCATTTGAAAGTTTCTAAAGTTTTCTAGCAATTTCCAATTTTAGAATTTAATTCTTGTGATTGGAAATTGTTGTTGTCAGTTCTTAGCTTTCAAACTTATGGTCATCCTCTGAAATTATTTTTCCTATCATATTGATCATCCTATCTACCTCCTGAATTATTTCACAATTTTAGATTTTGTTTGCTATTTTAAATGGCCAAGTCAAACTAGTTGAAAACTGGTCAAACTCCTCAGACAAAGAGCTTGTGAATTTTCTCTAGAACAATGCAGTGCATAAAGAGTTCTGGAAAAATTATACAAGGTTGTCCTCTGTCTCTAGTAGCTACCATAAAATTTCGAAATTTTTAGAGCTCAGAGCTACCTCTAAAAATTCCCAAAACCTTCTCTGTCTTTTAAATCAAATTCCAAAGGTACTGTTCCTCGGGCCCGAACCCAACTCAGGCTCGAGTCCGACTCGCACACTTGGTTCGGTCGCGTCAACTAGCTGCACCGCGCGCGAGTCCAATCGATCGTAACCGTCCGATGAAGATCGAACGATCCACGTGCGCGCATGCAACCGACCTGTCCGAATGCATACACTAATCTCAGCCGTCCGTTTTAGATCCAACGGTCACGCGATATTGATCGAGTCTAACTCGGGCTCGCGCTGCTTTCTTTGCTGTCGCCGACAAGGCGGACCACTGCAGTCATCCCGCCACGTCGCCTCGCCAGCTCAGCGCCGCGCCGCGCCGCAGCGCTCTCGCCGGCTTCGCCGCTGCATGCACACTGCCACCTAGCTTCACCGGTCTTTTCACCGCCCACCGCCTCACCTCGCTGCCTCCGCCTGCTCCTACAAAAGCCATCGAGGGTTTTCCCTACCTCGTTTTCGTCTCCATTGCCTTTCTTCTCCACTGAGCTCCAGGAGCCGTAAGCGCCGCCGCGCCGCTTCCGAGCATTTCAGCCACTCCGGTGAGCTCCGGTCATCACCGATAGCGTCACGGTGTGCCTAGCATCCGTGGAAGTAAACCCTCAAGGAATTTGAGATTCATCGTGCGTGGAGCTGCGCGTGGACTTTCTTCTCCAAGTCCGCCAAACCGCCTTTTCCACCGCCGCATCTTCTCCGGTGAGCTCGGCTCAATTCTTCGCTCGGTGAGCACCACTGGACTCCACCTTTCTTCTCCACTCCTCTCGTGTCCTCTCGTTCACCCTGGGCTCCCTCGTAGTTAATCGCCCTTGCGCCGCGTGGGCTCTCGCCGGGTCACCCGGTGCCTCTCTGCGTCGCCAGCACACCGGTGAGTTCTGGTAACTCACGATGCCCATGCGCGCGCTAAATTTCATTGTCTTCTCTCTAGTGCGCCGCACCTTGTCACCCCACCGCCGCCGCCAAGCTCGTCGCCAGCGCCAGCGATGCATCTCCGCGCCTCGAGACCACCTACGGTTTCGGTGATCCTCCGCGACCCATTTTGGCCTTGGTTTCCACTCGCGCGCCTCCACCGCGGCGACGAATCCAGTCGAGCGCCGAGATCCTCTGTTCTTTTCGGTTGTGCTCCTCTGCATCTGCGGCGGTGGGGCCCCTCCTTCAAAACCAATTAGTTAGCTGCTAATCATGCTTATGATTGTTCTTTAGTTCACTCTCATGCATGATCAAAGTTAGTAATTGAGGTTTGAAAGTATATTAGTGCAAGTTTCCTTGTAGCTTTGCTCTGTTGTCATTTTTATCATTGTCGATGTCTGAAAATTTGTATCATGCTTGCTATTAGGTTTTGTTAGACTTGATGCCTCCTTTTTGTTGTGGTGGTTAGCATGAAATCATTTAGTTGGTATCTTTAAGTTTCTAAGCTTGTTGCCATGCTTGATCATAGGGATAGTTAGTGCTCATTTTATTTGCCTCTGTACTTTTGAGTTGTCGGTGTTATAAGATTTGGGTAGTGGCCAAATGTTGAAACTTGTTAGCCTTGCAAAATCTAGGTGTGATGCTTAGGGGTATGAATAGTGAGCATCCTTAGCATCCTATCTTAGGTAGAAGATTTTTGTTTAGCATTTCTTAATTGGATACTTGGCTAGTTATGCTTTCAATAGCTTCTTGTAGATTTTGTGCTCTCTCCCATCAATAGTGGTTTTAGTATAGGTAGCTGATTTTGATGTGTTAACTTGATGATTAAATAATAGATGTGCATACAATCACCATCAAAGCTTTGTCCAAAGTTTAAAGCATGTTAGAAGTTTGATTTTGTGGTTAACCTAGCAAATGGGTGGATGGGTCTCTGTAGCAATTATTTGTCATTCTTTGTGATAGTCTAGCCTTGGTGTATATATTGGTGTTTGTATTTGATGTTTGAGTTTTGCGGTGTTATTCGTTCTTATTCATTGTTTTGTTCAAATCGTTAGGATTCGATATTTGCGGCAACCCCGAGGACGATCCTCGCAACATATTGAGCAACGACATCCGTGCAAGCGGTTTGATCATGTTTATCGATATTTTAAAGTCTAATATTTTGTTTCAACTATATGTATGCATCGCTTAATTTGTGTTAAATTGATTAGTTAAATCAGTAGATGCATATCCTGTAGTCAAAATATTGATCTCTACTACGAGCCTAGGTTATTTCTTTGTGATTAGAGATCATTGGATGATCTCTTGTCACTTAGTAGATCCGGTCAACTTGCTTAGACATGCTTAGCTATCGGTAGAAGCGAGGCGGTTATCGACTTTAGTCGGTAACCTTGATCACACAAAATTTACTACAACTTTATGTTTCGCTTTTCTGCTATGTTTAATTGCAAAACTAAAAATGAAAACAAAAATGATTTGGGACGCGCACAATGGTAAGAATGGTGTGATCTTTTGGGTGTGATGGAAAGGTGCCGGGTCAATTAAGGACCGAACATCTTGTGAGTGAATTTTTATCCAGCATTTCGTGCTAACCACACTAGAGTATATGGGACCTCTCTTGACCTAGTACTTTGGCGTGTATTGGCTCCGGGTCGCAGGAGGTCGCAGGAGGGATGGAGGTGGGAGCATGGTAGTTGTCCGAAAAGCTTTATCCTGAGTGGGTAGTTGTCTTTTCGGCTTTACCATGTAAGCGTATGGGTTTCTATCCATACGAGCGGCTCGGGGTTGATACACAATATTGGAAACAGTCTCGTAGGACTTAGTCAGGCCAGCATACCTCTGGAAGTGTGCTTTGGCTTAAAGCGATGCGAGGTGTGGGTACAGTGGTACACCCCTGCAGGGTTAAAAACTATTCGAATAGCCTCGTCCTAGGTGATGGACACGCTTGGGTAAGCTTTTCAAGAGTTAGACTACAACATTTAAATTAAAACTTGATGGGTAGTACGAATCTGGGATTCGTGCTATTGTTGTGGTGACTATTGGGATAGTCACTTCTAGGTTGTTTATCTTTCGCTTTTGGTTATTATTATCCGTACTGTTATTTCAATCTTAAAAATGAATTGCAAACTTGCCTTCAAACTGTATTACATTATTGCAAATGAAAATTGGCTTTATGCAAATAAAACATATGGCCTCCACCAAATAAGCCTGCATGTAGCATATGAACAGGTCTGCTAGTTCACACGTCGGTCTTGCGGTACAAAGACAATCTTTGTACTCGTGTGCTTTGCTTAATGTTTTTGTTGCGGAGGAAGAAGGTGAGCCTCGGGGCCTCACTACGTGTGGTGTGTTGTCGCCGTGGGTGACGACTAGTCTTGGCGGTCGGTCGGATGCCTTGTGGGTTGAAGGCACACCGATTGGCTTTGTTTATAGCCATTTTATGGCACTTTTGCTTCATTGTCTTTTTGTTGTTATTTGTGTATCTTGTGGCGATCGGCCATTATCTCAGTAATATCTTTGCTATTTGTTTATCTTCCGTTTGGAAGTGTGGTGTTTGGACTCTATGTGTGGAATGGAGTTGATGTCTAATTTTGTACAGGGTGTGTATATCGCTTGCAGAAGTATACATATCTCGAGATCGATTTATTTGATTTGTGATGCTAGGACCGGTGGTTGGTTAAGCATTACAAACCAAATAAGCTGGGTCTCTCAAAGTTGGTATCGAGCCATTTTGATCGTAGTAATAACAAGCATGGTCGTCCTTAGGATATTTTGAAAGTCTTATTTTCAAATCATAAAAAAGGTTTATGAAAACCTAGGCGATTCTCAGATTTTATTCCTACCTATCTTAGCTTTCTACTCTCATCTTACTCTAATTTAAGTTTTGAAACTTGGTTTCTCTCTTCACCTTTCAAAAGATAGTTACTACGGTGGAATTAGTTTGGGAGAACCATGAAGTTTAATCCAACTAAAACTTGTGGGGATAATAGGGTAAGATGTAAAGGAGTAGTTATGTGTCCGATTTTCTTTGGTCGAACTTTATCCCGCCTTGTGTTTGTTTAATTGCTTTCATGAATTTTGGGCTTTCTTGCTCTTAAATTTGTTGCTAACTTGTCTTAGTAAAGCAGGATGGCGGGAGAACGCGTGGCGTCAGTGAGTGTGGTCATGATGAGAGCTTCCCCCTCCTCAGACCATGGTCGAGGTGCTCGCTCGATCAGCGAAACCGCATGGACGACGCGCATCTTGGAGGTTATTGCTAGGAATACCTCCACTCCTGCCGGTGGTGGCGGCCACGGACTCGCGGGGACTTGCGAGTTCCTCCGTCACGCGCCACCGACTTTCTCCGCTCGAGGATCCTCTCGATGCGGATGATTGGCTGCGCATGGTTGAGCGGAAGCTCAACATAGCTCGATGCCGACGCAGACAAGGCACTCTTCGCGTCCCACCGGCTTGAGGCGCAAAGACTCTCATGGTGGGAGAACTATCTCGCCATGCGGCCGCGCGCCATGTGGTCGCGTGGGAGGAGTTCGGTCGACTTTCGTCGGGCCCACATCCCGGATGGCCTGATGAAGTCAAGAAAAGGAGTTCCTCGCGCTCAAGCAAGGGCGCAAATCGTGACGAGTACATGCGAGTTCAATCATCCGCTCGTTATGCTCGGGAGGTGGCCTCGAGATGAGGCTAAGTAGGAGAAATTTATGGATGGCTTGTCAGAGGAGCTGCGGGACAAGCTATCCATTGTGAACTTCTCGCACTTTCGAGGCCTTGGTAGATAAGGCCATCGTTGCGAGCATAAAGCGAAGGCGCTGGCGAGTCGCAAGCGCAAATGGGAGGCGCATCGGTCTACTCACACCGGCCTCGTTCGTCCTCGGCCGGGCGGCACCGATGGCCCGTTCTTTTGCTCCACCGCGCCGAGACCATGTGCACCAGCTCCTCGCCCACGCAGGCGTGTTTCACCACGCGCGCTGCGATCAAGACGAGCGGCCTCCGCAATCCGCGGCGAGGTGACTTGTTTTTTGCCGCCACAACAAGGGCCATTATGCGAATGCTGCCCTCGAGTGTTGCGGCCCCTCGTCCTAATGGAGGACGCGGCGGGAGTGGTCATCCACGACGTAAGATGATCCGAAGCCCGAGTGCGCAGTGGTCGAGTCAACCATCTATCGGTGAGGAGGCTCGGGCGCGGATGTCGTGATGGGTACACTTCTTGTTAACTCTCGTCCTGCTGCAGTATTGTTTGATTCTGGAGCATCGCATTCTTTTATTTCAAGATCATTTGCTGCTGCTAGTGGTCTTCACTGTGTTCCTTTGGGGATCCCTTTGCTCATCCGCTCTCCGGGGTCGGAAATGAGAGCTGACTTACAGTGTCGGGATGTTCCTATCATAGTTGAAGGAGTGGGATTTTTGGCAAATCTCATTCTGCTCAGTTCAGCGAGTCTGGATGTGATTCTTGGCATGGATTGGTTGTCCCAACACTTGGGGCAAATCGATTGTGCCAGGAAGATTGTCTATCTCACGACCCTTGAGGCGAGCAAGTCGGGTTTTCACCACGGCTTCGGGGCCGTGTCTATGTGCATTAGAAGCAAAGCCACCTTGCAAATTCAAGATGTTCCCATAGTATCGACTTTGTGGATGTATTTCACGAAGATTTGCTCAGGATGCCTCCGGTTCGAGACACGGAGTTTGTCATCGAGTTGCTGCCGCATCGCCCGATTTGAAGCGCCGTATCGGATGCCTCCCAATGAGCTAGAAGAATTGAAGAAGCGGCTTGGTGAGCTCCAAGCAAAGGGTTTCATCCGTCCCGATTCATCTCCTTGGGGTTGTCAGGTGATCTTTGTGAAGAAGAAGGACAAGACTTTGCGCATGTGTGTTGATTACCGTCCTCTCAATGAGGTGGCGGTGAAAAACAAATATCCTCTCCCCGCATTGATGATCTTTTGACCGGTTATCGGAGCTCGTGTGTTCTCAAGATTGATCGAGATCGGGCTATCATCAAGTCGGATCGGTGAGGATATTCCAACGACTTTCACTACTCGTTATGGCTGTCTGAGTACACCGTCATGTCTTCGGTTTGACCAATGCTCAGCGTTGTTCATGAACCTTATGAATTCGTATTCATGGAATATTTAGACAAATTTGTGGTGGTTTTATTGATGACATTCTTATCTATTCCAAGATGAAGTAGAGCATCTCGAGCATCCAAGATTGTTTTGGGCAAGTTGGGAGCATCAGTTGTATGCAAAGTTCAACAAATGTGAGTTCTGGTTGAAGGAAGTGGCATTTTGGGCCATGTTCTTTCAATTTGGAGGCATAGCATGGATCCCAAACAAAGTCGCGATGTTCTATCTTGGGCGGCCAAGTCGACCAGCGATGTCGGAGTTTTCTTGGTTTAGTGGCTACTATCGCGCTTTATCGAGAACTTCTCCAAGATCATAAAGCCGATGGTGAATTGCTTAAGAAGGACAAGAAGTTTGTATGGTCCCCTCGCTTGTGATGAGAGCTTTCGGGAGCTCAAACGGCGATTGACTTCACTCGGTCCTTACTCTTCCCGATATCCACAAGAGCTTGATATTTATTGCGATGCCTCGTCGGGACTTGGGTGTGTTCTTATGCAGAAGGCAAGGCGCTTGCCTATGCATCCAGCGATTGAGACCTCACGAGCTCAATTATCCCACCCATGATTTAGAGTTGTTCAACGTGGTGCATGCACTCAAGATTTGGCGGCATTATCGATCGGTAACATTGTGAGGTGTATTCCGATCACAAGAGCTTGAAATACTGTTCACCCGGCCGGATCCGAACCTCGAGGCAGAGAGATGGCTAGAATTGATCAAAGATTATGATATGGGTATTCAGTATCATCCTGGCAAGGCCAATGTGGTTGCTGATGCACTTAGCCGAAAAGTGTATTGCAATACTTTGATGATCCAAGAGCAGCAACCGGCACTTCTTGCAGAATTTCAGCGTCTCAACTTGGGTTTGGTTGAACATGGTTCCCTTGCTGCCTTGGTTGTGCAACCAACCTTGGTGGATCAAATCAAGGCAGCACAGCAATCAGATGATGGTGTGGGTAAAATCAAGCAAAACATCAAGAATGGTTCAGCCAGGTGTTTTACAGAAGATGAGCACGGTGTTGTATGGTTTGGGCAGCGGCTTGTGGTCCCAAAGGTCCCCGAGTTGCGGGATTTGATTCTCCAGGAGGCCCATGATTCGCCTTTGTCCATCCATCCCGGGGCCACTAAAATGTACCAAGATCTGCGTCAGAGATTCTGGTGGACTCGCATGAAGCGTGAGATTGCCAGGTTCGTGGCCAGATGTGACATATCTTTGTCGTGTCAAGCCGAGCATCGGCGTCAGCCAGGTCTCCTCGACCCTTGCCTATACCGAGTGGAAGTGGGATTACAGAGGCATGGATTTTATCATCGGTCTACCCGTGCACTCCTTTGAGGAAGGATGCTATCCGGTTGTTATCGATCGATTGACGAAGGTAGCACACTTCCGCCAGTTACCACTCTCGTGTCGATCGATTGGCGATCTCTATATCTCCCGCATTGTGAGCTTGCATGGTGTGCCACGAGCGATTGTGTCGATCGTGGCTCTCTTTTCACTTCTGGCTATGGCACGATTTACAGGAAGCCATGGGGACCCGTCTTTCGTTATTTCGACCTATCATCCTCGGATCGATGGTCGACGGAGCGCGTCAACCAAGTTCTTGAAGATATGCTCCGTGCTTGTGTTCTCTCCTATGGAAAGAATTGGGAGAAGTGCCTACCGCTTGCCGAGTTCTCCTACAACAACAGCTTCCAGGCTAGTCTCGGTATGGCACCGCTTGAGGCTTTGTATGGGAGCTGCTGAACCCCGTTGAAGCGGTGAACGGTGAAAGGCGTTCTTGGCCCGATTCAATCAATGAGGCTGAAAGTCAAGTGCAGTTGATTCGTGAGCACTTGCGCGTAGCCCAGTCCAGGCAGAAGAGCTATGCAGATCGGCGTCGCCGTGAGTTGAGTTTCCAGCCCAATGACTTTGTGTATCTCAAAGTCTCACCTCGAAGGACATCGTCGTTTGATTGTCAAGGGCAAGCGGCTCCTCGATATGTCCGCCGTCGCATCATCAAGAAAGTGGGAGCCGTTGCATACCGGTTGAGTTGCCGCTACACTTGAGGGGGTGCATGATGTTTTCCATGTGTCGCAATTGAAGAAGTGCCTCGTGTTCGGTTGAGAAACACCATTGGAAAATATCGATGTGCGGGAAGATCTGTCTTATCGTGGCGTCCGTTCATATCCTCGAAGAAGTCGAACGCAGAACAAGGAACCGTGTGATCAAGTTCCTTAAAGTTCAGTGGTCGAACCACTCCGAGGATGAAGCCACTTGGGAGCGGGAAGATCGCCTCCAAGCAGATTACCCATCCTTCTTCTCGATGTGAGAATCTCGGTGAGATTCTGTAGGGGAGATTTGTAACACCCTAACTTAGGGTTTGTATTTCAAATGTAAAATTTTGAGGAGAAATAAAACTTTTGTTGTCTCTTCAAATCATTTGAAAGTTTCTAAAGTTTTCCTAGCAATTTCAATTTTTAGAATTTAATTCTTGTGATTGGAAATTGTTGTTGTCGAGTTCTTAGCTTTCAAACTTATGGTCATCCTCTGAAATTATTTTTCCTATCATATTGATCATCCTATCTACCTCCTGAATTATTTCACAATTTTTAGATTTTGTTTGCTATTTTAAATGGCCAAGTCAAACTAGTTGAAAACCTGGTCAAACTCCTCAGACAGCAGCTTGTGAATTTTCTCTAGAACAATGCAGTGCATAAAGAGTTCTGGAAAAATTATACAAGGTTGTCCTCTGTCTCTAGTAGCTACCATAAAAATTTCAGAAATTTTTAGAGCTCAGAGCTACCTCTAAAAATTCCCAAAACCTTCTCTGTCTTTTAAATCAAATTCAAAGGTCGTTGTTCTCCCAACCCAACTTTCGGGCTCGAGTCCGACTCGCACACTTGGTTCGGCCACGTCAACTAGCTGCACCGCTTGCAGTCAATCGATCGTAACCGTCCGATGAAGATCGAGCGATCCACGTGGCGCGCATGCAACCGACTGTCCGAATGCATACACTAATCTCGGCCGTCCGCTTTAGATCCAGCGGTCGGCGCGATATTGATCGAAGTCTAACTCGGGCTCGCGCCCGTTTTTTGCATTATCGCCGACAAGGCGGACCCACCTGCAGGTCATCCCGCCACGTCGCCTCGCGACTCGGCTCAGCACCGCACACCACAGGCGCTCTCGGCGCGGCATTGCATGCTCGCCACCTAGCTTCACGGTCTTTTCACCGCCCACCGCCTCACCTCGCCGCCTCGCTTTGCTCCTACAAAAGCCATCGAGGGTTTTCCTACCTCGTTTCGTCTCCATTGCCTTTCTTCTCCATCGAGCTCCGGGAGCGTAGCGCGCCCAGGCGCGCTTCGAGCATTTCAGCCACTCCGTGAGCTCCGGTCATCACCGATAGCGTCACGGTGTGCCTAGCATCCGTGGAAGTAAACCCTCAAGGAATTTCAGGATTCATCGTGCAGTGGAGCTGCGCGTGGACTTTCTTCTCCAAGTCAGGCGAAACCGCCTTTTCCACCGCCGCATCTTCTCCGGTGAGCTCCAGCTCAATTCTTTCGCTCGGTGAGCACCACAGACTCCACCTTTCTTCTCCACTCACTCGTGTCCTCGTTCACCCAGGCTCCTGTCGCCGTTAATCGCCTTCTTGCCGTAAGTAGGCTCTCGTCGCGGGTCACTCCGGTGCCTCTCTGTCGTCGCCAAGCACACCGGTGAGTTCTCGTAACTCATCGATGCCCATGCGCGCGCTAAATTTCATTGTCTTCCTCTCTAGTGCAGTCGCACCTTGTCACCCCACTGCCGGCCGCCAAGCTCCGTCGCCGCGCCACCGCAGTGCATCTCCGGCTGCCTCGAGACCACCTACGATTTGATGATCCTCCGCGACCCATTTTGGCCTTGGTTTCCACCTCGCGCGCCTCCACGCCGGCCGGCGAATCCAGTCGAGCCGCCGAGATCCTCTGTTCTTTTGATTGTGCTCCTCTGCATGCATCGGCGGTGGGGCCTCCTTCAAAACCAATTAGTTAGCTGCTAATCATGCTTATGATTGTTCTTTAGTTCACTCTCATGCATGATCAAAGTTAGTAATTGAGGTTTGAAAGTATATTAGTGCAAGTTTCCTTGTAGCTTTGCTCTGTTGTCATTTTTATCTGTTGTCAGTAATCTGAAAATTTGTATCATGCTTGCTATTAGGTTTTGTTAGACTTGATGCCTCCTTTTTGTTGTGGTGGTTAGCATGAAATCATTTAGTTGGTATCTTTAAGTTTCTAAGCTTCTGTTGCCATGCTTGATCATAGGGATAGTTAGCTGCTCATTTTATTTGCCTCTGTACTTTTGAGTTGTCAGTGTTATAAGATTTGGGTAGTGGCCAAATGTTGAAACTTGTTAGCCTTGCAAAATCTAGGTGTGATGCTTAGGGGTATGAATAGCTGAGCATCCTTAGCATCCTATCTTAGGTAGAAGATTTTTGTTTAGCATTTCTTAATTGGATACTTGGCTAGTTATGCTTTCAATAGCTTCTTGTAGATTTTGTGCTCTCTCCTGTCAATAGTGGTTTTAGTATAGGTAGCTGATTTTGATGTGTTAACTTGATGATTAAATAATAGATGTGCATACAATCACCATCAAAGCCTGTCCAAAGTTTAAAGCATGTTAGAAGTTTGATTTTGTGGTTAACCTAGCAAATGGGTGGATGGGTCTCTGTAGCAATTATTTGTCATTCTTTGTGATAGTCTAGCCTTGGTGTATATATTGGTGTTTGTATTTGATGTTTGAGTTTTGCCGGTGTTATTCGTTCTTATTCGTTGTTTTGTTCAAATCGTTAGGATTCGATATTTGCGGCAACCATGAGGACGATCCTCCGCAACATATTGAGCAATAGCATCCAGGCAAGCAGTTTGATCATGTTTATCCCAGTATTTTAAAGTCTAATATTTTGTTTCAACTATATGTATGCATCGCTTAATTTGTGTTAAATTGATTAGTTAAATCCGTAGATGCATATCCTGTAGTCAAAATATTGATCTCTACTACCGAGCCTAGGTTATTTCTTTGTGATTAGAGATCATTGGATGATCTCTTGTCACTTAGTAGATCCGGTCAACTTGCTTAGACATGCTTAGCTATCGGTAGAATCTGGCGGTTATCGACTTTAGTCGGTAACCTTGATCACACAAAATTTACTACAACTTTATGTTTACGCTTTTCGCTATGTTTAATTGCAAAACTAAAAATGAAAACAAAAATGATTTGGACGCGCACAATGGTAAGAATGGTGTGATCTTTTGGGTGTATGGAAAGGTGCCCGGTCAATTAAGGACCGAACATCTTGTGAGTGAATTTTTATCCAGCATTTCGCGTGCTAACCACACTAGAGTATATGGGACCTCTCTTGACCTAGTACTTTGGCGTGTATTGGCTCGGTCGCAGGAGGTCGCAGGAGGGATGGAGGTGGGAGCATGGTAGTTGTCAAAAAGCTTTATCTGAGTGGGTAGTTGTCTTTTCGGCTTTACCATGTAAGCGTATGGGTTTCTATCCATACGAGCGGCTCGGGTTGATACACAATATTGGAAACAGTCTCGTAGGACTTAGGTGTGTAAGCATACCTTGGAAGTGTGCTTTGGCTTAAAGGCTGATGCGAGGTGTGGGATGCAGTGGTACACCCTGCAGGTTAAAAACTATTCGAATAGCCTCGCCCTAGGTGATGGACACGCTTGGGTAAGCTTTTCAAGAGTTAGACTACAACATTTAAATTAAAACTTGATGGGTAGTACGAATCGGGATTCGTGCTATTGTTGTGGTGACTATTGGGATAGTCACTTCTAGGTTGTTTATCTTTCGCTTTTGGTTATTATTATCCAAATCTTGTTATTTCAATCTTAAAAATGAATTGCAAACTTGCCTTCAAACCGTATTACATTATTGCAAATGAAAATTGGCTTTATGCAAATAAAACATATGGCCTCCACC
Organism: Ampelocalamus luodianensis; assembly: GCA_036346255.1. Classification (NCBI taxonomy): domain Eukaryota; kingdom Viridiplantae; phylum Streptophyta; class Magnoliopsida; order Poales; family Poaceae; genus Ampelocalamus; species Ampelocalamus luodianensis. The sequence continues at coordinate 1,067,673 of CM070627.1, forward strand.
AAATAAGCTCGCATGTAGCATATGAGCAGTCCGCTAGTTCACACGTCGATCTTGCGGGTACAAAGACAATCTTTGTACTCGGTGCTTTGTAATGTTTTTGTTGCGAGAGGAAGAAGGTGAGCCTCGGGGCCTCACTTACGTGAGGTGTCTTTGTCGCCGTGGGTGACGACTAGTCTTGGCGGTCCGGTCGGATGCCTTGTGGGTTGAAGGCACACCGATTGGCTTTGTTTATAGCCATTTTATGGCACTTTTGCTTCATTGTCTTTTTGTTGTTATTTGTGTATCTTGTGGCGATCGGCCATTGTCATAATATCTTTGCTATTTGTTTATCTTCCGTTTGGAAGTGTGGTGTTTGGACTCTATGTGTAGAATGGAGTTGATGTCTAATTTTGTACTAAGGTGTGTATATGCTTTTCAGGAAGTATACATATCTCGAGGATCGATTTATTTGATTTGTGATGCTAGGACCAGGTGGTTGGTTAAGCATTACAAACCAAATAAACTGGGGTCCTCACAGTCTCATTATTTTCACAGCCTGTCTGCAAGTTGTTGACGGTTACCAAGCTTCCCTTGAATAGCCCTTCTATCTTATTAAAAATTATTGTATATTACCGTTACCGAGCTTCACTCGAGCTCGAGCTCGACCCTACTTGAGTTTTTTTTTCTAATTGTTGAAAATTGATGCATGTTGTTGACTGTTACCGAGCTTACTCGAGCCAAGCTCGAGCCTAGGTCCAAGCTCGGACCCCAACTCAGGTTCGCTCAAGCTTGGCTCGAGTTTGTACCGAGTTTGAGCCTGGGAGGCCAGGTTTGCTCGAGCTCAGCTCGTTTACCGCGCGCCCTAAGCACATTGCTGCTACTCTGCGACTCTTTTAAGTTATATTTCTTTTCAGACTCATATTGATAATATAATGGGGGAAATCTATAAACACCTCCATAAGTCACCTACTTTTTCAATTTGCTCCCCATATATAATTATCATTTACTTTGCACTCTCCCAAAGTAAAATTGGTGTGTAAATAACCCCCTTGGCCGCATGGTAACACTATTTCTTGTAGTTTTTATTATATTTGGCATTTGTTTTAGTGATGTGAAAATTGTTTCAGTGATATCAATACTTATTTCAGTTATTTCCATGATTTCAGTACTTGTAATACACTATTTCATTATCGATGTTTTGAAATTTTTGGATGTTACATGAAGTTTTCAGCTTTTTCCCCGGAATAAAAATTGATGTTTGTTTGCAATTTCTATTGCCTTCAAGAAGATGGGTATGTTGAAATGCAGAACTTTCTAATGCCTTATAAGCATGGGTTGTATTCGTCTCGCACTACCAACCAAAGAACTAAGGAAGGTTCACTCCCTGCTTCCTTTGTTTAGATCATAGAGGACTCAATTGCTTTCACCTTTAACAGCATTGACCACTGTGCAATATCCCATTTATTTAAAGATAATATAGGGAGATTGAGAGATTCTTTATTTGCCTCATCAAGAAACGGGACAGAATTTGTCATCATCTTGCAACGTGATTTTTGTGACTGGAACGGCTTCGAATGAAAAACCTCATAACTATAAAGTTGTAGATCTCTTTCCCTAGTTCAATTTAGAGTCCTCATTGACCTAATTTAGAGTTCCTACGTATGAGATATGGGGTCCGCAAGGCAGGCTGCACACAGAATCAGACTTCACAACTAAGTCAACTTCCAAAGCAAAATTTGCAATGAAGACAGTGTTTTTAGTAAAATCTCCACAAGTATAAAGTTTAAGTCATATGAATTAGCTAAACGGGGAAAAAAACCACTTAATTCCGAGTTCGGAAGAGAACGTTATGACCTCCGAAAGGTTCCCTGCACAGAAGGAAAGCGAAAAATTGACTCGAATTCAAAGTATACTCCGAATCAAATTCAATGTCAATTGTTTCCAACCCTACTACATCCAAAGCCACGACCCTCCTGCCCCTTAGCCTTTAAATAGGACCCCAAGGGTGCCCCTGTGCTCCTCTTCTGTAACAGCCCCAAGTTTATAAACAGTAATAAAATACTTTATGAACAGTAATGAGGTACTGTTCATAGCATTACTGTTCATTTCTACACTTTGAGCAGCATGTTACAAATTAAAAACCTTCCTTTTTAGCCAAAACCCTAAAGAACCATTTGAAGTCTTAAAGGAATACAAGATAGAATTTGTATTATGACTGGGAAGCATTTTTATTAAAGCCTAGATAAATTATCTTGGCTAAAAATATTTTGTTGCATTTTAGAAATTATTTGGGCTCAAAGAAAAATTTATTGTTTTTAAATAAATATTTTGGCCTGAAATAAATAATTATGTATTTTACAAAGTGAAAATGTGGTTTATAAAATTTATCTGGGAAATATGTTATCGGTAGCTTCGATAAAATTTTCATGATTTTATAAATTTATTTGCTATTTTAAAATCGATCAAACCTTTTAAGCATTTGAATAAGGTTTGGTCAACTAAACGGTCCAAATCAAACCTAGTCTGTAGCGACTCGGACCACGTGTCTTGGTCAACCCAATCGACTTGGTTCGGCTCGGCCACGTTCGGCGCGAGCGAGAACTCCGCGTGATATGAACCGTTGATCTTCAATCGAGCGAGCGAAGCTATAACACCCGCGAATGTCATCGCGTGTGCATTTTAATCTCCGCCGTTGGATCTTGATCTAACGGCGAGATCGATGTGTGCAATCGGACAACTCGGATCCCTTTTCAATCTCCACCGTTCATTCTCGATCCAACGGCGCACCTCTTTTCGTTTTAAGCGTAAAGGCGCTTTTATCTGGCCGTTAGATTCAAATCCTCGGCTTTTCCTTTTACCGCGTGTTATAAAGCCCGCACTCCTGCGGACCGTTGGATCTTCATCGTGTGGTCCATATTAGTGTATGCATTCGGACGACTCGGATCCGCCACGATCGCGACCATTCATTCTTGATCTAATGGCGTCGCTTATTCCAATTTGAAATCGAGGCGCCGCGTTTATGCGAGCCTTTGGATTTCAACCGATGGCGCTCCTTGACCGTGGGCCTTTAAAGCCCAAAATCGGTGGATCGTTGGATTTCAATCGCAAGGTCCATATGAATGTATGCAATCGGACCATCCGGTTCCATTTACATCCGACAGTAGAAATCAAATCCAACGGTGTTGTGCCATCGCATCTAAAAGGGGTGGCGTGTATTCTTTGGTGATCGTTGGATTCCAATCCAACGTCTAGATTTGAAAGTGGATCTCGAGATTCCTTTGAGCTCGTTTTAATCCCGATCGGTCGATTTAGATCGTGCGGTCCATATTAACTGATACGATTCAAATCATTTAATCTATCTATTTATCACGACCGCCTATTTCCAATCGGACGGTGACATTCGTTGAGCTTTTGTGAAGCGCGGTTGAGAATGACAATGGGACCCACATGTAAGAGTATGCTTATCTTCTTCCTCTCTCTCGGTAGCGCAAAATCTCTGCAGAACAGAGAGAGGATTTATCCCAAAGTTTTGCAACTAATTTTTGGGATAATTAGCCTAAATGGACACCTCATCAACTCTAGATCTTTCCCTCTTGCTCTGTAGCTCAACATCCATATATAAACCCTAGCTTTTTGGAGTCTGCGGCCATTGTTGACCATGAAGCTCATTTTCTTCCTTCTTTGTCCAATGGAGTTCTTGCTCCTATCCTTTGCTTATCCATCCTTACGCTTGATTTTACCTTGCATTAAAGATTTGATATCTTTGCGAGTTAAATCGAATTTATCTCTCTGTCGATCAACCGAGTTTTTCGAATCTGGGTATCTTTCCTATCTTTGGTAAGCCAAAACCCTAGTTATGATATCTTGAGCATCTTAAGGACTTTAGATGCTCCTGTGAATCATTCTTTTAAGCATCAGTAGCTTCAACTTGCTTCAAACTGAAAAGTTGATATTATACCTTTTCGGTTTTCCATATCATTTTCAAAACCTAGGGTTCTTCTTGTCAACCTACCATCTTATTTAGGTTTTGACTAAACCCTAGCAGCATGACAAGTTAATCTTTCCATTCTTGTCATCATCTATTTTAACTTCTAGTTGAGATCTGTCTCTGTTTCATTTTTGTCGGTTTAACCGACAAAATGACTTTCTTCTTAGTTGTTGTAATCTAACTAGTTAGGGTTAGACTAAGGTTGGTTTGGGATATTAATTACCCTAAAAGATCATGCTAAGTTTCATTTATGAACTTTTGCATGTTCTATATTCCTTTTAGAAAATTGCAACTTTGTCTGTTTTGACTCTTTTAAAACAAAACTGGAACTTTGCACTAAACTCTAGTTTCTGTCTTTTGAAAACAGTAAGCTATATAATGGGTTAATATCATTATTATGGGTAGTTATGGCTTAAACATACTGTAATCATGCATTTCCAAATTGATCATGCCAGTTTCCTTCATTTTGAGCTTACTGTCAGATTTGGCATTTATTGGATTTATTTGCTTTCTATAGAATCTGGTTCATTTGAAGTTTTTGAATCTACCTCAGAACAGTCTGAACCTGCAACAGAAGTATACTACTACCAAGGCAAGCATCCTCTTTGCACCATATTGATCCCAAATTTTGTACAATAGCTTTTACAAATCCAGTGATATCTGTGCATGCTATTTTTCTGAAAATACAAAATGTGATCTGTTAGTAGTTAGCTATGACCAAACATGATGGATTACCTCAATTGTCACCATACACTTAACCCTAGCATAGTACTGTATATCATAAGCTATATTTTTAGTTTTAGCCTAGACATGCAGTCTAGAGATTTTAGAGTTTGACAAGCATATCTTGTCAAACATGGGAATCACAACTGAACTATTGTTATTTTAAACTCTTTGTCCAGTTTCTTTAAATCATTCTTGTATTTGAAATTCAAATTGATCTGGACAAGAGGAAGCTAGTGATGGTGCTTTTGTGCACGAGATTGGGTTTTGTGGTGGACTTGTCCGGGTTAATTAAGGACCGAACTCTGACTATTCAGTTCAAGTCCCCCACGTACTTCCACATGCAGTGTATGGTATTTGTTTGGTTAAGTAAAATGTTGAGACTATTGAGTTGGAAAGCAGGAGAGTAAGGATATGTGTATTGACCTTGTATGGCATAGATGCTGCAGTGCGAGGACTGTGTTTTATGCCATGTGAACTTGTATGTCGATGTCGGATGTTCTTAGGAGGGTGAGGCGTATATGTGTCTCGTCGCATATACGATACCTTAATGGTGCCGATAGCATTCTACTATGGGTAGGGAACCCAATTCGCATTAAATTGTTTGGATCGGCATTACGACGCAACATGTGTGCCCGGTTAGCGAGATGCTACGATCGTTGTTTAAGCGGGATCAGTTCACAAATGGGGGTCCAACTCAATAGTGTTGGCTTGTTGAAAAATACCAAATCTTAGTTTCCCCGGTCGGCATACCAAAGGAAGTATGTCATCATTCGGAGGCATCAGAAGGCAACGGGCTAGCTAAGTCATGTGGGTAAAGATGTACACCCTGCAGGTATGAAGCTGTTCGAATAGCCGTGTCCACGGTCATGGGCGATAACGAATTGATGTCACCTGTATAGAAGTTTTGATTTTCAAAAATCTGGTTTGGGTTTATTTTCGGTTTGCATGAGGGAATCATGCACTATACTGTTTATTTTTATGTCATTTATTTACTGTTCTAAGCAAACTTTGATTTATTAAATTGCTTTATCAAAAGTTAGTCTTTGTAGGTTAAGATATATCGCTTTATGCAAATTTGAACCTTTATACCTTCCTGTTGTAACCGTATGCATGTAAAAACTCTACTCCTTTGAATAGGCTCTAATAACCACTTTCTTTAATTAGTTTGTGTAAGACTTGCTGAGTACCTTCCGTACTCAAGGTGCTATCACCTATTGTTGCAGGTGAGGACGGTTTCCTTTATGAAGTACCCGTTAGCGCCGATTAGGGTGACGCTAACGAGTAACGCTACTTCTTTCCTCCACGCAATTGCCTGCGGGTGGATGAGGCTATTGGTGGATTTTTTTTTTTTAGTTTATTTTGCTTCCGCTGTTGAATATGTTGTAGTGACCAAGTCACTCTATATTGTAGTACTAAACCCGAATGTTGTAAACTTATGTTTAATTATGCAAATGTACAACTTGTATGTGTATGATGCAATGTTGTTAAAGGATATATATATGCAATGGTCATTGATCCTGGGAACCATTGTGAGATATATATATATCCGGGGATCCTGTTTATTGGAATTGTTACTTGTTGAATTTATACCTTTAGCATGATCTTTAATTGAGGGACAGTACTGTTCCTTCATTAATAATCATGTTACTGTATGAATTTAATTAAGTACATTTCCAATAACCCGGGGAGCCCACATCTTCCTCTGGCCGCCACCCCTTCCCGGTGCGCCGCCCCCTGCTGCCCTGTGCGTCGCCTCTCCTTGTAGCCCTGCTGCCAGCAAGAAGGAGAAAGCGAGGTCGACCAACAGGAAGAAGGTGTTATGAATAATGTGTTCATCTATTCAAGAGGCCCAATAGGCAATATATATATGGAGTACAAAGGGGGTTGCCATATACAGATAAGGAAATACAAGAGTTCTATTCTAACACCCCCCTCAAACTCATGATGGATCACACACACTGAGTTTGGAGAGAAAATACAAATGTTGCACTCTAGTCTGTGGCTTCGTGAAGAAGTCAGCAACCTATAACTCTGATGGCACAAACTGTAAAGCAAGTACTCCCTCTTGCACCTGTGAGCGAGTGAATGAAGCATCTACACCAATGTGCTTGGTGAGCTCATGCTTCACTGGGTCCTGGGCAATACTGATAGCACTTGTACTGTCAGACAAAAGAGTCGTAGGTCCCATCACAGGCACTCCAAAATCTGCAAGTAGCCACCTCAGCCAAGTAATCTTTGATGTCACTGCTGCCATAGCTCTCAACTCAGCCTCTGCACTTTAACGGGAAACTGCAGTCTGCTTCTTAGTCTTCCAGGCAATTAGGGAGGAGCCAAGAAAAACACAGTAAGCAGAAAGAGAACGCCAATCAGAAGGATTACTAGCCCAGGTCGTATCGGAGTACGCCTGAAGCTGTAGTGAGGTGGAGCTAGGGAAAAACAAACGACGAGAGATGGTCCCGCGCAAGTAGCGAAGAACACGGAGAAGGTGACTGTAGTGAAGATGGGTAGGACGAGCTATGAACTGACTCAAGATATGAATAGCATAAGCAATATCAGGACGAGTGCTCACATGGTACACCAAACTCCCAACAAGATGACGATATCGAGTAGGATCCTCAAGAGGATCGCCATCAGTGACACGAAGCTGGAGGGATAGCTCCATGGGAGTCTCAGCAGCTGCGAGTGTCAGTCAGACCAGACCGGTCAAGAAGATCCTGGACATACTTCTGCTGGGAGAGGTAGTAGCCCTCAAGCATGGAAGAGACCTCAATCCCAAGGAAGTATGTAAGAGAACCAAGATCAGTCATAACAAATTGCTCACTGAGGTGCTTCTTCACATATGTGATGAAGGAGGAATCATCACGATGATGAGCATGTCATCAACATCTGAGAAGAAGCGATGTCCTACCCGAGATGAGGTATAGACAAAAAGAGCGAGGATCGTGAGAACCGGCGGTGAAACCGACAACGATAATCACCGAGGTAAAACACGCAAACCGGGCATGAGAAGCTGTTTGAGGCCATAAAAACACAGCGAAGGCAGCGGACATGCCCATCGAGAGCAGAATACCGGTGGTGGTGCATGTAAACCTCCTCATGCAAAACACCATTAAGAAAGACATTCTTAACATCAAGGCGAGAGATAGACCACCGCGACGAATCAACCGCAACAAGAGTGCGAGCGGTGGTCATATGGGCGCGAGGGCAAAAGTCTCGTTGTAGTCACGGCCGTGCCTGCTGAAAACCGCGAGCCACAAGGCGAGCCTTGTAGCGCTTCGATAGTACCATCGGATCGGGTCTTAATCTTGTACACCCACTTGCGTGATCGGACGAGCATGCACAGTGTCGGTACAATATCCCAAGTCTCCGACGTCGAAGAGCATCAAGCTCCTGCGCCATAGCGGTGTCACTCGGAATGAGGAGCAGCCTCACGATAAGAACTAGGCTCAGTGACAGAGAGAGCATGAGCTATCGGAGCAAATCCAAGACGATTAGGAGGTCGAAGGGGTGTCGGTCATGAAGGGCGTAACGAGGAGCATCATCGGGAGGATCGGATGTGGGTGTCGGCAAGATACCGAGGAGAGAGGCGGTAAAGGACAAGGATGTGCGAGGTAGTGAATACCGAGAAACGAGGCGTGGTGGTGCAGAACAAGAGGCGGTCTTTGCGGGAGGCGATCTGGGAGGCGGAGGTACAGAAGGAACCACTAGAGACAGACCATGGGAAGAATGTGATAGTGGAGAAATGGGTGAAGAGTCAGAAAGAGACAACCACGAAATCGACTCAACGGTGGAAACAGGAGGAGCCGACTCTCGATAGAAGAAAGGTCGAGATTCGTCAAAGACAATGTCTCGTGAAACTCTGATCCGTCGAGCAGAAGGATCCCAGCAGCGATAACCCTTATGCTCAGAACTATAACCAAGAAACACACACTCAACTGACTGGGCTGACATTTTAGTGCGCTCACGAGGCTGCAACAGAACAAAACAAGTACAACAAAAACACGAAGGTGAGTGTCTTGGGGCTCGAGTAGAGGCGCTCTATATGGTGACACCCTTAAGAAGCGATGGAAGGTGCATATTGATGAGATATGCGATCGAGAAAGCGACCTCGGCCGAGCGTGGTGGAACGTGAGAGGCAAGGAGAAGAGTGCGGGCAGTCTCAATCAGATGACGATGTTTGCGCTCAGCAACCCCATTCTGAGCATGGGCACCAGGACAAGAAGACTGGTAAAGAGTGCCATGCTCAGAAAGAAACTGTCTAAAAGCGCCGGAAGGCCTCGGCTCGGCGGTGGTGTTCTCGGGCTCACGGCAGAGACGCGGGCTCCGGCGGCAGATCCAGTGGCGGCGCGGGAAGGCCTCGGCTTGGCGTCAGACGACCGGGAACACGGGCGGCGGCGACGGCAGCGAAAGCGGAAGGAGAGCTAGGTTAGAACCTTGCTCTGATACCATGTTATGAATAATGTGTTCATCTATTCAAGAGGCCCAATGGGCAATATATATAGGGAGTACAAAGGGGGTTGCCATATACAGATAAGGAAATACAAGAGTCCTATTCTAACAGAAGGAAGGAAGGAAGGAAGGAAGGAAGAGAAGAAGAGAAAGAAGGAAGAAGGAAGAGGAAGAGAGAAAAATTGCGGGGTTTCCGTGATCTGTCATGTTCATCAAGGGTAAACCCTATTAATCCCTAGGATTTGCTGTGGATTAGTTGTTGTTAAGTTTTTAGATCATTTTGTTCAGAAAAAGTTTAATTTTCAGTATGCCCTAGTTCGTCGAGGTTAGATGCAGAATCTTGCGGGGCGATTCGGTGCATTTAGGCTCGGATTCGGAGGTTGGTCTAATTTGAGAAAAGTTAGATAATATCGTTAGCTTTCCAGGAAGGTCTAGATCATTAGAATCGGAGTAGCGAGTAGAAAGTTACAGCCTCAAAAAGTTCGCTGTCCAGAAGTTGGACGTAGCTAGCAGATGTTGTGAAGATGGGTCAATTTCATCTAGTAGGTGGCAAAATTAAAATGTTGTGATAACTTGAATAATTTAGAAAATTTTGATTAGTTTCCAGAACTGGTATCATTCATATATTTTCAAGTTTTAGAATTAAAGATATAAAATTATGAAGTGGACTATCCTGACAGATTCTCGCGCGGTCTTCGGGGAAAGAAACGGGCTAGAAAACTATCAAATCATAGGTTCATCACAACTAGAAAGTTGTAGGTTTTTTCTTCATTATTCTATAAAGTCTTGGTTGGTTGAATTTGGAGTTCGGATGAATAAGTTAAAACCTTTTACTACTGGGACAACGGGTAGTGCGTCCGATAGTTTTGGGTTAAATGGGTCAATTTGGCGTAGATGTGCGATGACGATAAGTGTAAAATATGGGTGCTGTGATGATATGATTTTAAGATGTATTTTGAATTATTTATCTAGAGAGTGTGACCTCTAGTGCCCTACCGCTGCCTCGCTATCTAGCTCCAAGGGGATAAAGAGGTAAAGCGCATGGTAGACAGTGATCGTTGATGGATCACTATATTTTTTATTACTCATTATGATTATATTATTTATGTTCTCATCTTATTTAATTGCAAACAATATGAATGATCATTGATATTACTTATCATGCTATTTATTATGCTTTCGTTAAGTTTATTCTTATACATAATATTGTTGACATGGGTGAATGAGATTATGATACAGAGTTAATGAGAATGAGATATTGAGTTAATGAGATGAATTATGTTGATGAATACTTAAAGATGGTGCATCATTTACATTCATCATGATAAGAGTGCATGAGCTATGCCGATGAGAAAGTCATGTAACTATTCCTGTGAGGTCGGTGAGAAAGATACATGACTCGTCACGCATTCAAATACTTGAAATATTGACCATGTGACACTTTATTAGCACGATGATTTATAATTAAGACATGATAGTATTGCTTAGGCTTAGGTGATATGTTGGAGTTGATTACTCATTTGATAGCCTTTATACGATTGGTTTGCGTAAATCTTGATTTATTATCTTACTATGATTCCTAGGAATTAATTATCTATGATTGTCTTATCATTGTGCTTATGTTAATGTGACCCGTAGATGAGTTTTATTATTGATATATTTGTTATAATTTACTGCTAATTGATGTTAAAATTGGTAGCTAACGTAGTTTAGTGATATTCTGGGTTCCGTATATATTAGACCGGGGTATTACACACTGAGGGCGACTTACTAACACTGAGGGTGATTTACTGACCAGCGGCGGAGGCCACAGCCCCTCTCTCTCTCTCACCATCATTTGCAGCACATTCAACAGCAGAGGCATCCTTTTGCCATTTTTTTGCTAGCTTTGATGTTAGTTACGACCTACCTTGCATTGCGTTGGTAAATCTTGAATTGTGTAATTTAGAGGAGGGCAAGGCAACCAATTATACTGCCCTGACACTGGATGAATTGTACGAGATGTCAGAATATTCCAATCGTTGGAATGTGGCATGAGTGCATGACGCATCTGATCGGAGGCAGATCATGACAAGATGATGGCTGCTCTGAACTTGCAAGTGCAGTAACATCATCAGTGTCATTGCTCGGAAACCCAACAGCATCAAGTATCAGTCGGTATGGTTCGTACATACTATACAGCCATCTAAATCAGTATAAAGTAGTCTTACATATCGTACCGATCTTAACACCGGTTATACCGGCTCGATACCGATCAATACCGATGGAATTGATAATACTATCTATTGAACTACATGTTATATTTGATAGTGCTATTATGTATTTGGAATAATACTACATGTGATATTTGGTGTGCATATAATTAAACAAATATATACTCGTATTATTGTATTAAATCCAAAACGGTACACCGGTATGGACCGGTACCGGAACACACCATTCCAAGAAATAAATTGGTATAGCCTCCCGTACGGTATTAACAAGAAGTATGGACGAGACGGCTTGTTTGTTTGGTTAGCGAAATGCTCCTACATGTTTAGCAATACGTTTAAAACACTAGATACTTTTTAGAAAGATATCGCATTTTTAACAAGGGCATAGGCGAAACGACCATTTCTTCATTTCTTATTTTTTTCAAGAAGAGAAAAGAAAGGAACGTAGAAAGTATCTTTTAATTTCTATGCTAAGAGTTAAATAAAACAAGAACCGCTAATCTGGCCACGCGAGCAGGTCAACATCCATCCTAGTCATCCACACAACAAGCATCTGGACAAGCTTTTCTTTCCCCCTCAAAAAAAAAACTCTCAAAAAGGGAAGGGACACGTGAAGGCCCAAGCCCCGATTGGCCCAAAAGGGCATGGGCTCTCCCTGGCCGTCCACGTGGCACGCCCGGCCCACTCGGGCCCACAGATCTGTCGCTCGTGCGTCTCCTCCGCGGCGCTTGCTTCCACTCCACCGAGAGGGGGAGAGAGGGGCCAAGAAAATATCACGCCGTGTTCGCTCCCGGTGTTGGGAGGAAACGCCGCTCCTCCGGCGGAAGGCGCTATAAATCGCGAGGGATTTCCAAGATTCACGAAATGGGACCCGCCACCGATCCTCTCAGGAACACCGCCCGCCGCAATGCTGTGCCTCGCGTCGTCTTCCTCGCCGACCCTTCTCCTGCCGCCGCGTCCGCCCTCCGCTCCCGCTGACCGCCCGGGTCTACGAATCGCGGTTAGTCGTGATTTCTTTTGTTTCCTTTTCCTTTCCGCTCGTGCTTGGTTTCTTGAATTAGTCTTGATGGTTTTGCCGTGTTGGTTCGCTGCAGGGTGGCGGTGGCAGTGTGCGCCTGAGTGTGCTGTCTGTCCCGTATTCGGCTCGCCCGTCGTGGCCAGGCAAGGTAAAAACCAATTATGTTAAACTCAGGTTTGCAAAATATGAGGCTTTGTAATTGCAGGGCAAATCGATTTTGATAATAATTGTGGAAAAAGGTTCGATTTTGTGGGTTGGAACGCTGTTAAGGCTAGTGCACACTTTGATTGTAACCTGTTTTGTCAAGCAAGTGAGATTTCAATTAAGGAAATTCCTCCAGTTTTTTTTTTTTTGACCTTGTTAGTTGCAGTATACAACCTTATAAACAAAATAGCATAGATACTCTTGAGTGAGTCTATGATGATTGTGGCAACTAATTGCTGCATTGTGATAAAAGCAATTGATACAAGCCACCTCGAATGATGTATTTCTATTGCTCGTCTAGTTCTAAACCTGCCAGTTAGTCTAACTACTGCTCATAATTGTAAGGTCAAGGGCAAATTTTCCGTTCCAGTGACTGTGCAAGAAAACAAAACTATGGCAACTACTGAAGAGGATGTCCACCACCTTCCTATATATGACCAGGACCCGAAGTTGGCAGAATTCAAGGACCACTTCAGTTATAGGATGAAAAGATACCTCGACCAGAAATATTTGATTGAAAAACATGAGGGAAGCCTTGAAGATTTTTCTAAAGGTTACGTATACTTCATGTAATTCAAAACTATAGTATTGATACAAGAACCGGCATGCTACTTTATTTGCATCATCTAACTCCTATATGTCTCTGGCCCTCCATATGTTGTAGGCTATTTGAAGTTTGGGATCAATACAGATGGTGATGCAACTGTATATCGTGAATGGGCACCTGCTGCACAGTGAGTCCTAATGTTGCCATGCAGCTAATTGTTAATGGTCTTGCGTTACCATATGAAATGCCGATGAAGCCGTTTATGGTCTATTTTTCATTGTTGTTTTCAACGAGATGCTTTGGCTAGTAGCAGCTAGCAAAAAAAAAAAAAAAGAAGATAAATCACTAGATAGTTAATCAATTTTGGGGAAAAGATTTTTTTTCCGAGTTTTTATGATGCATTGAAGAGAGTAAAAATGTTTTCCCTTTTCTGATTGTGGTTGGATGTGACTAATTAATGCTCATTTTTTATGAGTACACTTAACTTCTGGCTATTTTTCATAGGTTAATGCATTAACTTGGAAGTTTTTACTTTATGGATGTAGGGAAGCACAGCTTGTTGGTGACTTCAATAACTGGAATGGTGCGAACCAGAAGATGGAGAAGGATAAATTTGGCGTTTGGTCAATTAAGATTTCCCATGTCAATGGAAAACCTGCCATCCCTCACAATTCCAAGGTTAAATTTCGCTTTAGGCATGGGGATGGAGTATGGGTTGATCGGATCCCTGCATGGATTCGTTATGCAACTTTTGATGCCTCTAAATTTGGAGCTCCTTACGACGGTGTTCACTGGGATCCTCCAACTTGTGAAAGGTCTACTTCTAGTGCCTTGAATGACAATGTAAACATAAGCAATAAATCTGAGCAAAAATACACAAAAACAGAGTATGTGGCAACATGATACTTGCTTCTGTTTGTCTTGCAGATATGTGTTTCAGCATCCTCGGCCTCCAAAACCTGATGCTCCACGTATCTACGAGGCTCATGTGGGGATGAGTGGTGAAAAGCCAAAAGTAAGCACATACAGAGAATTTGCAGACAATGTGTTACCTCGCATACGGGCAAATAACTACAACACAGTTCAGTTGATGGCTATTATGGAACATTCCTACTATGCTTCTTTTGGGTACCATGTGACAAATTTCTTTGCGGTTAGCAGCAGATCAGGCACGCCAGAGGACCTCAAATATCTTGTTGACAAAGCACATAGTTTAGGATTGCGAGTTCTGATGGATGTTGTCCACAGCCATACGAGTAATAACGTGACAGATGGCCTAAATGGCTATGATGTTGGACAGAACACTCAGGAGTCATACTTCCACACAGGAGATAGGGGCTATCATAAACTCTGGGATAGTCGTCTATTCAACTATGCCAGTTGGGAGGTCTTAAGATTTCTTCTTTCTAATTTGAGATATTGGATGGACGAATTCATGTTCGATGGCTTCCGATTTGATGGGGTTACATCAATGCTATACCATCACCATGGTATCAATACGGCATTTACTGGAAATTATAAGGAGTATTTCAGTTTGGATACTGATGTAGATGCGGTTGTTTACATGATGCTTGCAAACCATTTAATGCACAAACTCTTGCCAGAAGCAACTATTGTTGCCGAAGATGTTTCAGGCATGCCAGTGCTTTGTCGGCCAGTTGATGAAGGTGGAGTAGGGTTTGACTATCGCCTGGCTATGGCTATTCCTGATAGATGGATTGACTACTTGAAGAACAAAGATGACTGTGAATGGTCAATGGGTGAAATAGCGCAAACTTTGACTAACAGGAGATATACTGAAAAGTGCATTGCATATGCTGAGAGCCATGATCAGGTACTTTTCTTATATTCTAAGGACATTTGGTTACAAGGTGAAAGCTAAGCACTTAATTTCTTATTAGACAAATAAACATTTGGGGTGATGGCTTTTAGTTACTTTACAGTAGATAATAGCAGCACAGGTTATCAGATTGCTATTCTGATAGCTAGTGATAGTAACCAGCTTTAAGGGCCATGCAAGAATGTCCAAGAATTTGCAGCCGCATATCGTTGGCTAGTTCGTCTATTGGAACAACCGAACAACTACTGACTAGTTAATTTCACACACGATTTTTCAGTCTATCGTTGGTGACAAGACTATAGCATTTCTCTTGATGGATAAGGAAATGTATACTGGCATGTCAGACTTGCAGCCTGCTTCACCTACAATTGATCGTGGCATTGCACTCGAAAAGGTTTCATTTCTCCTTAAGTATTGGTGAACTTGATGGTTCCAGTTCTAGTCTAGATGATTATTGTAATCTCCATAGGTCTACTAATAGTTCTGGTTAGCCCTTGAAGATAATGTGTTCCAATCCCTTTTGATATATTTGGCTAATTGTGTTCCAAATATTTTAGATGATTCACTTAATCTCAATGACCCTTGGAGGTGATGGCTACTTAAATTTTATGGGAAATGAGGTAATATCTGAATAATCTTTTGAAGCATGTTTCCCATTAATGCATTTCATGATTCCTTTATTTCGTTTCCTTTGTGGGTGTTGGGTAGGGTGCGTAAAGGGTTAACCCTCTGTTTTCTAAGATACCCAATTACATAACAGCTATTTTCATGATAGGAATTGCCATTTAATTGTTCTGGTAGTTAATCTTGTTATGAATATTGTGTGCATCCATTCAAGAGGCCCAATGGGAAATATATATAAGGAGTACAAGGGGGTTGCCATATACAAATAAGGAAATACAAAAGGAGTCCTATTCTAACACCCCTCTTCAAACTCATGGTGGATCATACACACTGAGTTTGGAGATAAAATACAAATGTTGTGCTCGAGTCTGTGGCTTCGTGAAGAAGTCAGCAACTTGTAACTCTGATGGTACAAACTGTAAAGCAAGTACTCCTTCCTACACCTGTGAGCGAGTGTATGAAGCATCCACACCAATGTGCTTGGTGAGCTCATGCTTCACTGGGTCTCAGGCAATACTGATAGCACCTGTACTATCAGACAAAAGAATCGTAGGTCCCATCACAGGTACTCCAAAATCTGCAAGTAGCCACCTCAACCAAGTAACCTCTACTATCACTGCTGCCATAGCTCTCAACTCAGCCTCTGCACTAGAACGGGAAACTGCAGTCTGCTTCTTAGTCTTCCAAACAATCAGGGAGGAGCCAGGAAAAACACAGTAAGCAGAAAGAGAACGACGATCAGAAGGATCACTAGCCTAGGTCACATCGGAGTACGCCTGAAGCTGTAGTGAGGTAGAGCTAGGGAAAAACAAACGACGAGAGGTAGTCCCACGCAAGTAGCGAAGAACACGAAGAAGGTGACTGTAGTGAAGATGGATAGAGCGAGCCATGAGCTGACTCAAGATATGAACAGAATAAGCAATATTAGGACGAGTGCTCACAAGATACACCAAACTTCCAACAAGATGGCGATACCGAGTAGGATCCTCAAGAAGATCACCATCAGTGGCACGAAGTTGTAGGGATAACTCCATGAGAGTCTCAGCGGTGCGAGTGTTAATCAGACCGACCGATCAAGAAGATCCTGGACATACTTCTGCTGGGAGAGGTAGTAGCCCTCAGGCGTGGAAGAGACCTCAATCCCAAGAAAGTACGTAAGAGAACCAAGATCAGTCATCAGAAACTGCTCACTGAGATGCTTCTTCACATACGTGATGAATGAGGAATCATCACCAGTGATGAGCATATCATCAACATAAAGAAGCAGTGTTCTACCCCGGGAGGAGACATGGACAAAAAGAGCAAGATCATGGGAACAGACTGTGAAACCGACAGCAATAAGCACTGAGGTGAAACGTGCAAACCAGGCACGAGGAGCCTGTTTGAGGCCATAAAGAGCACGACGAAAACGACAGATGTGCCCATCGGGAACAGAATACCCAGGTGGTGGCTGCATGTAGACCTCTTCATGCAAAACACCATTAAGAAAAACATTCTTAACATCCAGCTGAGAGATAGACCACCGACGAACAGAAGCAACCGCAACAAGAGTGCGAACAGTGGTCATATGGGCAACAGGGGCAAAAGTCTCATCTTAGTCATGACCGTACTCTTGATGAAAACCGCGAGTTACAAGACGAGCCTTGTAGTGCTCGATAGTACCATCAAACCGGATCTTAATCTTGTACACTCACTTGCACGTGATCGGGCGAGCATGCACATGTGTCGGTACAATATCCCAAGTCTCCGTACATCGAAGAGCATCAAGCTCCTCTGCCATAGCGAGCTGCCACTCGGAATGAGGAGTAGCCTCACGATAAGAACTAGGCTCAGTGACAGAGAGAGCATGAGCTATCGGAGCAAATCCAAGATGATCAGGAGGTCGAAGGGATGTCTGGTTACAAAGGACGTAACGAGGAGCATCATCAGGAGGATCAGATATGGGTGTAGGCAAAACACCAGAAGAGGAGACTGGTGAGACTGTTGAACGTCTGGAGTAGTGAATACCAGAGAAACGAGACGGTGGTGCTGCAGGAACAAGAGGCGGTGCTACAGGAGGTAGCACTGGAGGTGAAGGTACAGAAGGAACCACTGGAGACAGACCATGGGAAGAATGTGATAGTGAAGAAATGAGTGAAGAGTCAGAAAGAGACAACCATGAAATCGACTCAACGGTGGAAACAAGAGGAGCCGAAACTCGATAGAAGAAAGGTCGAGATTCGTAAAAGACAACGTCTCGTGAAATCCTGATCCGCCGAGCAGAAGGATCCCAGCAGCTATAACCCTTATGCTCAGAACTATAACCAAGAAAAACACAGTCAACTGACTGGGCTGATAGTTTAGTGCGCTCACGAGGCTGCAGCAGAACAAAACAAGTACAACCAAAAATACGAAGGTGGGTGTACTAGGGGGCTCGAGAGTAGAGACGCTCTATAGGACTGACACCCTTAAGAGCAGTGGAGAGTTGTATATTGATGAGATATGCAGCCATAGAAACAGCCTCAGCCCAGAACTGTGGTGGAACGTGAGAGGCAAGGAGAAGAGTGCGGGCAGTCTTAATCAAATGACGATGTTTGCGCTCAGCAACCCCATTCGGAGCATGAGCACCAGGACAAGATGACTGGTAAAGAGTGCCTGTTCGAGAAAAAAGCGTCTAAAAGCACGAGCGGTGCTCGTCGGCGAATCACAATAAAAATGCGGATGGGAGAATCAAACTGAGTATGAACTATCGTTGCAAAGCTATGATAGATCGCAAGAAACTGACCACGATTAGACATAGGGAAAATCCATGTAAAACGGGAATAATCAATGAAGATCACATAAGACTTATGCCCGCCTTTAGAGATAATAGGCACAGGTCCCCATCCATCTGAATGAACTAAATCAAAAGGACGAGAAGACAAGGATTCACTAGAATGATAAGGAAGTTGTAGCTGCTTGCCCAGCTTACAACCTTGACAAAACATGGACGTGTCAACAGTAACACGTCCAAGAACACCCTGACGAACTAATGAAGAAATACGAGACCCACACAAGTGACCTAGACGATGATGCCACTGTGCAAAAACTCCAGAGGTGGTGGCAGCAGTGGCAGTGGATGTAGAGGTGATAGGAGCAACTGAAGTGGACAGAAGGTGGAGGCGGTCAAGAATGTAGAAACCACGACGATCCTACGGCGCGGCGGTCCCAAGTACCATCCCATGCTGCCGGTCTGGACAAAGCAGTGTGAGTCAAAACCAACCTACAATCGAGATCGGTGGTGACCCACCGAGAGAAGGCGCATGGTAAGGCGGGAACATGAGAAGCAATTTGGAGCAGAAAAGTCGGTGGACAAAAGAGTGCCTAGCTGGCGATGCATGGAGGAGTACCATCGCCTGTCTAAACTGAGATAGGAAAAACAAGAGGTCCTACTGAAGTGAGAGATGTGGAGTCCGGTGTCATGTGGATAGAGGCACCAGAGTCCAGAACCCAAGAAGTACCTGGAGGAGACGTCTGAGCTAGACTGGAAGAACCTGCTGAGCTGTGAGAGAGCTACTGAAGTAGAGCCTTGCAGAATTGCTGAACAGAGTCACCTCGCTGAGAAGGTCCTGGCGTGCTGGTCTATCCTCCCGTCGAGGAAGGGCCTCCCTGCCCCCCTTGGGACATCCACGTGCCTTGTTCTGCTTTTTGCGCACAACGCTGGTAGTCGTGCCCGAAATTCTTGCAATAATTGCACTGAACCCCATTGGTGCAAAACAGAGGTAACAGACATCGAAGAAGGTCCTGTAGTCAAAGCAGAAACCAGCAGTGTAGTCGAAGAAGAAGGGGTAGCAAGCACAGTCGGAACAAACTGTGCTGCTAACCCGCGGCAAAGCTCCTCAGCACGAAGCGTCAAAAGAGCCTCGGTGGCGCCGGTCGTGGTGGCGGCTCAGATTGAGCCACGGCGAGCTCAAACTCGGCGAAGACGGCGAAAGAAGAAGTCATAAAGCGGCGATCACAATCCATATCGCACTTTATGACACTCTGGCAGAGCGAGAAGCGAGCTCGTCGGTGGCGCGAGACCGCCGGGGCGGAAGAAGTCGTCGACGGAGGAGTCCTTCTGGCGAAGCATCTCCAACTCACGCTGGAGCGAAAAGAACTGAGCATCGCTGCTCTGCTGGTATCGCTCGCGCAAGTACTCCCAGATCTGACGAGTGGCACGTAGACCAACAATGTCTGGCTGGATGGAGTCATCAACGCTGACCACCTGGATGGCTCGAACACGGGCCTCATCAGCACACCAGTGCTCAAAAGCGTCTATAGCATACTGAAAGGCCTCATCAGCAGCGTCAGCAGCAGCAATAGCGGCCTCTGCCTCCTGCTTGGCGGCCTCATCTTCTACGAGAGGTGCCGAAGTAGGCTGTCTAGGCGGAGGCTGAACCGGCGACGGCGGACAAGGTCGGGCACATGGTTATTAAGGCGGTAAGGCGAGGCGAGGCGACCCACCCCCCTCACACCTTTGAAGCGGTAAGGCGTAAGGCGAGGCGACGCCTTACGTATTCTAAGACGCGGCAGTGCGCAGGCGCGAAGATCCTAACAAAGAAGCAGACTTCTCCGCGCAGAGGATCCAGTGCCCGCTTGCCGCCGCCGCCGCCGCCGCCGCCGCCGCTTATCCTCGCTCAGTGCGAGCAGCGCACAGCCCTCCCGCCTCCCACTGGCTCGGACCCTCTCTCCTCCGTGCGGCGACCTCTGGCTCGGGCTCCTCCTCCAACCCTCCCGACGGCAACCCGGCCTCCCCCTCCCTCCCGCCTCCTCGCTTCCTCCTCCTTCTCCGCTGCGGTTCCGGGTCCGGGCGATGGAGGAGAGGGCGATGGGGATGGACTGGAGAAGGCGACGCCGAGATGGAGGCGCCGCCGCCGCCGCCGAGGGTTCAGGGTGAGTCTTCGGTCTTCGCCCTCTCCTCTTCCTTCTCTCGCGGGCTCAGTCGGGTCCAGCAGCCCAGGCGTCGCCTCGAGCCTTCCTTACGCCCTTCTCCGCTCGGCGACGCTTAGAGCGCTTTGCACTGAGCGGACGCCATACGCATGCGCGGCAAGGCGGCGCGACGCCTTGGACCCCGGCGGCGCCTTACCGCCTAGGCGACGCCTTATGGACGCCTTAATAACCATGGTCGGGCACCAGTAACATGTCCCCAAAGGCGGAGACCATCGAGTGTGATCTCCATGAGTGAAGACCACAACCTGTAGTTCGTCCCATTAAACTTGGTTCCCGATAATGGGATCGCAGCTGATGGAACGGAAGCTATTTGTAGGCAAGCTGGATGGTGCGGAGACCAAGGCGATGAAGTCTAACAGGCGGCGCTAGACGGCGCGGCGGTTAGACCAACGTCTGTTTTTTTTCTCTTTTTTTTGGATGGGCCGGCTCACACTAAAATCGACCCATGCAAGAACGCAAGAGGCAGAAGCACTTGCGCGGGGGAACTAGGGTTCCCCTGCTGGCGGCGTCGGCGGCCGCGAGGTCGGCTCGGCGCGCGGCAGCGACCGAGCGAGGCGCACGACAGCGGCGGCGGCGAAGAACGGCGACGTCAAGTCAGGCGGCGCCGCAGCGGCATCGGGAGTTGGGCTTGAGCGCGTGGGCGGCGCAGGCGCAGGCAACATGATGGCGTTTTGTCGGAGCGTCTCCAAGCTGCGGCGACGGGTCGAAGGCGACATGCTACGACCGGCGTCGGGCGATGGAGTCATCCGGCGTCGGTTTGGCCCACTTCGTTGATAGGCGACGTCGGGCAGGGAGCAGCGTCCTCGGGCGGCGTCAGCGGACGGCTTGATGACTGCGACGGCGGCCTGGTGACGGCGTCGTGCAGCCTCGGGCGACGACGACGGCGGCGATGGCGGCAACGGATGTGACACGAGACGACAGCGCAGTCGAGAAGAACGACGGGCGTCGGGATGGCAGTGGAAAGATAGGTTAAAGCCGTAGCTCTGATACCATGTTATGAATATTGTGTGCATCTATTCAAGAGGCTCAATGGGCAATATATATAAGGAGTACAAGGGGTTGCCATATACAGATAAAGAAATACAAAAAGAGTCCTATTCTAACAAATCTTAGTTGTTAATCATTGTTGGCTTTGTGCATGATACGCTATTCTGTTTGTTGCTGGCCATTCTCTTGTCCAATTTATATGTATGCCGAAATCACATACATATGATATGAACATTCACTGTTTGAAATATTTATTTTAATCTGATATTTTCTCTTAAATGATGCAAACATTATTGTTTTACGCATAAGACCAATTCCTTGCACAAAATGGGCAGTATATAGCACATTGCTGCTACTCCGCAACTCTTTAAAGTCGTATCTCTTTTTTGTCTTATAGTTATAATATAATTTCCTTTTAGTTTGGCCACCCTGAATGGATTGACTTTCCAAGAGAAGGAAACAGTTGGAGTTATGATAAATGCAGACGTCAGTGGAGCCTTGTCGACACTGACCACCTACGTTACAAGGTTATATATTTTCTGTTCTTGTAGCCTTTTTTGGTTCTCTTCCATGCCATCATTACATTCCCTTTATCTCTGATTCTATCTATTTTCACTGGGTGGGTTCCAACTCACGTTTAATTGGATTCAAATGTTCCTTCTAACACTTCATATTAAACCTTTCCTACTAGCGTAAATTGCACCAATCTACTACTTGTTGATCAGTACCATGATCAAATCTTGCCTGTGGTAACCTACTAATTTTATTGATTCTTAAACATTACTGATGTGGATCACAAACATTTTGCATGCATAAATTGGCATGGCCTTTTCCAAAATTTATTCAAAAGATGAAGGAATACATTTCCCAAGGCCATGGGTGGGTTGTTTTGTTGAAAGGAAGTTATTTTTCTCTGCATGTGATAAACAATATATTCTTTCACTGAATTTGTCATATTTTGTCCAGCTTTTCTGCAGTTAAGCTTGCAATTTGTCTCACCTAACATATAAATTTTTTTAATTGCATCAATGCTGAACAGTACATGAACGCATTTGATCAAGCAATGAATGCACTTGACGAGAAATTTTCCTTCCTATCATCATCAAAGCAGATTGTCAGCGACATGAATGAGAAGGTAATGACTTTAGAATATTTAGCATGAGCACTTGTTGCGTCATTTATTGCTTTCTTAGGAAGAATAGTAACTCTGACTTGCTTGTGTGTTCTATGCAACCAAACAAGGTGAGTTGTTCCTCAGAAAAGCATGTAAAACTCCAGCCATTTGATGTGAAACATTGTTTTCTTAAAATGCACTGTGCAGTTAATTCCAACTTCCTTTTCAGGTTATAGTCTTTGAACGTGGAGATTTGGTTTTCGTTTTCAATTTCCATCCCACTAAAACTTATGAGGGGTAACTGATTTCTTGCAAGCTTTGCCTTGTGAATAAAATGAGATTCCTTGTGCCCAATGTCTAATGTGCTTAATCTCATATCCACTTGCAAAAATGTGCAGTTACAAAGTTGGATGCGACTTGCCTGGGAAGTACAGAGCAGCGCTGGACTCCGATGCTTTGGTGTTCAGTGGACATGGAAGAGTAAGTAATCACGATAAATTCTCAAAATCTATTTTTGCACACTTTTTTGACCCATAATAGGTGCCACCAAAGTTGTATCCGATAATCTTGTCTGCAATATTGATCTTTGTTGAATCATAGGTTGGCCATGATGTGAATCACTTCACGTCACCTGAAGGAGTACCAGGAGCACCCGAAACAAACTTCAACAACCGCCCTAACTCATTCAGAGTCCTTTCTCCGCCCCGCACTTGTGTGGTAATGTTGCTTCTATGAAGTTTCAATGACTAATGAACAACAACCAACCACAGTAAGAACTCACAAAATGCTTTGCTATCAGGCTTACTATCGCGTTGACGAAAAAGGTGAAGGACCTAACAGGGAAGGAGCGGCTGCTTCCGGGAAGATTGGTTCAGTGTATCGATGTTGATGCTACTCCCATTAATACGCCGACGGCCAAAGAGTCTGAAGAAACAACAGATGGGGAGGCAACTTCAGGTGGCGGGAGGGGTTCCAGAAAAGCATCAACCGAGGTGTGATTCTGTCAAGAAAGGAATGAAGTATGTGTTTCGGTCTCCAGACGAAGAGTGCAAATGAAGCACCGGATCGTTGCTTTCAGGACTGGCTGCTGGTGCCCTTGTAATAATAGCTCTGCTATAGCTACTAGTAGTGGTGGTATTGAGTTGTGCAAAATGCAGATTCTGGTTTGCCATGGACTTGGTCGTGGTTCTTTAGCTAAGGTTATCCATGGTATGAACTGCATGTATAGTTCTCCAGAAAGAAAAGAATAAGCAGTGTTGGTGTAGGCTCAGACCTGGGCTGCAGTCCATGGTTAACTCTAGCTATGTGTGCCAAATATGCACAAGCCCGGCCGGTCTATGTAAAATAAACTTTCTCGCTTTCGGCCCAGAATAAAAACTGCTGTTTGTTTGCAATTTCTATTGCCTTCGTGAAGATGGATATATCGAAATGTAGTGTTAGAAAAAGAAGAGGCTAGGGTTCGCTTAGCTTATTTATTTATTTATTTATTTATTGAGAGGTATATATAGACATTGTTACATAGGCCTTGTGGGTTACATGGGCCTCTTGGGGCTAGAGAGGGAGAGAGAGAATGTAAAACACTCTTAACACCCCTTTCAAACTCAAGGTGGATCAGGAGGATCTGATGCACTAAGTTTGAGTAGATGAAGTCGATGAAGTTCTCGAGTCTGAGCTTTAGTGAAGAAATCTGCAACTTGAAGCTCTGAGCAGGGGCGGACCTACCATTATGGCAAGGTCTGGCCTTTGCCAGAGTTTGTTCCCGTCGCCAGTACCCCCTACCCCCGGTATTTTCTCCCTCCTAGCTCCTAGTAAAGCACTGGTGTCGGAGAAGATCAGTCCTGGGCACTGGGCAGCAAAGGGCAAAGATGAAAAGAGTAACCTGGGCGCCTGGGCCGGCCATTCGCTTGCATGCGGCAGCGGTGCAGTCTTCGCGGGCTTCGCGTGGCCACAGGCACCAGGCCACCAGCCCAACTGCCCAAGTGCCCCACTACTTCCAGCCTTCCACCTTCCAGTCGCGGGTCGCCCTCACCCCCACTACCGAACAGCCGAAACGGCGAAACCCAAAAGCCAAAATCCTAGATCCAATCGAGGCATCGAGCTGGCGGGCGGGCGGGCGCGAGGCGGCAGCGTGGCGCAAGCGGCGAGGCGCCACCGCGAAGCGTGGCTGGCTCTGGCGCGCGCGCGGCGACGGACGGAGCGCGGTGCCGGCGAGGCCGAGGCGCCGGAGACGGAGGCGTCAAGCGTCAAGCGCCGAGGCGAGGCTCGAGGCCGAGCGCGCCGCCGCGCGCCGGCCGCCGGGCGACGCCGCTCGTGGCTCCAGCCTCAGCGCCGTGCCGACCGCCGGAGCGCGACGCCGCATCCACGTGCGCTCAGCGACCGAGCCTCGAGGCTCGAGCGCCGCCGCCGCCGCGAGGTGACGGTGCTCAGCCGGTGCCTCAGGCTCCAGCCTCCAGCGCCGCGCGCCGCCGCCGGCGGCGACGCTCTGCGCGGACCGCGCCTTCCGCCTCCCCTGTCCCCTCCTGGCTCCTACTACGGTCGGTCTGTAGACTGCACTCTGTAGATCGCATTAGCGCAATGTCAAAAATAAACAGTAAGTGGGCAAGTGTCTGACTGGTTCTGGCTGTGGTTGATTCAGTAATGAGTAATCAGTGATTGATTCTTCAGATTCAGTGGTTGTGAACTTGTGATTTGTGAATGGTATGATGGTATGAATTAGAATATTAGTTCATATTGATATGAATATTGAACAATGAATTGGTTGTTAAAATTGAATTGGATAACACAGAATCATAGAAAGATATTGAAGAGATTAGAGATATCTATATTGAACTTTGCTTGATTTTGAATGATTGTCAAAATTTAACAGTAATTTGTATGAATTAAATGCTGAAATTGTATGAATTAGATGCTAAAGTTCTGTTATTCTAGTGGTATGAAAGGAATTCATAAAATAGGAAATCAAGCAACACAGAGCACACTTTGTTATATGAATTCGCAAAATAGAAAAAAGAACATGTATGTTGAAGTTGGTAAATCAACATTGTTAATTATGATAATGGACAATCCATGATTTCAGTATGCGATACATCTCATCCTTGTCTTCTCCATGAATTATGATATGAATAATGAATTAGTTGTTAAAATTGAATCAGACAGAAAGAGTGTGGTCACTTGGATAAGTTGCTTGCCTCTAAAGTGGATATGGATAGAAAGAGTGCCACTGTTTGCTAGCAAAAAATTGAATTGGTAGCAGGGTTTATGATATTCCCATGTTTTATGTTTATCTAGTGCTCCAAAACATCTTAGTGTGTTTACTCATAAATGACATTCTATTTGGTAAATAATATGATAAATGACATTCTATTTGGTAAAGAAGCTTGCAGGTATATCCATCTTATGCTTTTTAAGACAACAAAATTTATGCAGGTATATCCATCTTATGCTTCTATTTATCCTTCTTTTATTTCTAGTTTGAATTATGCCTGACTTTAAGGCGTCTTCGGACTTGAAGATCAGAACAAATCAAGGAAATAAAACCAGCTTCCTTCATGGCAAATTCAGGATATTCAAGAATAGACCATTGTCTACGGCCGAGAACAAGCTAAGCAAGCAGTGAGGTATTTCTCGATGTCCTATCTTTATCTCTTCACTTGTTGATTTCATTTAGTGTCATATACTCGTACGAGTGCCATTGCAATATTGCATATGGGTTTTTTTGCTTTTGGGTAATATTCTTTGGTCCGCTCTTGCGACTCCGCCATACCTAATATTCAATCCTGGGTCCGCCACTGGCTCTGAGGGCACATACTTGAGGGCGATGGTCGACTGCTAATAATGAGATCGTGTTAAAGATGTATTAACACCAATATACTTTGTCAGCTCATACTTAACTGGATCACTGGCAATCTGAATGGCACTAGTGTTGTCACAAAAGAGAGGTGTAGGATTGTCACAATGGACACCGAGATCAATCAAGAGCCATCGAAGCCAAATGATCTCTGTGGTGGTAGCGGCAAGAGCTCGAAGCTCGGCCTCTGCACTAGAACGTGACACCGCAGTCCGCTTCTTGGACTTCCAGGCAATGAGCAAAGTACCAAGAGAGATACAGTAGTCAGTAATAGATTGGCGATCAGCAGGATCACTCACCCAAGTGGAGTCAGAGTAAGCGTGAAGCTGGAGTTGACTCGAACTGGCATAGAACAGACGTCTGGACGCAGTTCCTCTCAAGTATCTTAGCACAGGAAGAATATGACCATAGTGAATTGAGGTAGGAGCACTGACAAACTGGCTGAGAACATCAACAGCATGAGCAATGTCTGGCCTGGTGATAGTGAGATAGACAAGGCTCCCAACAAGCTGATGATAGCGGGAAGGATCTGCCAGGGATACATCATCTGTAGGTCAAAGCTGCAAGTGAAGCTCCATAGGTTTGGCAGCAGTACGAGTATCAGTCATCTCAGAGCGAGCAAGCAGATCCTGAACGTAGCGATGTTGAGAGAGATAGTAGCTATCACCATCAGAATGAATCTTAATCCCTAGAAAATAGCTTAATGGTTCCAAATTGGACATCATAAATTGTTCACTCAATTTCTTCTTGACAAAAGCCACATAGTCCATGTCATTTTCTGTTATCAACATATCATCTACATACAGCAGAAGCAAAGTACGCCCCCGCTGAGAAGTGTGAATAAACAAGGCAGGATCATGCTCGCTCAGAGTGAAACCAGCAGCTCAAATCACAGAATTAAAACACTCGAACCAAGTACAAGGAGCCTGCTTGAGACCATATAGAGCACGTCTAAGGCGACAAATATAGCATGTAGGAGCCTCAACACCAGGGGTGGCTGCATACAGACCTCCTCATGTAGATCACCATGAAGAAAAGCATTCTTGATATCCATATGAGATATAGTCCATGTGCGTACTGCTGCAACTGCAATAAGAGTACAGGTTGTGGTCATATGAGCAACTGGAGCAAAAGTCTCATCATAATCTCAACCATAATCCTTCTAAAAACATCTTGGAACAAGACGAGCTTTGTATTGCTCTACTGATCCATCTGACTTATTCTTTACTTTGAACACCCACTTGCAAGTGATAGGAACAGCTCCAGATGGTAGCGGAACAAGATCCCAAGTGTTTATACACTCTAGTGCTGTGAACTTTTCTGTCATAGCCAACTGCCACTTAGGTACACTGGCAGCCTCTTGATAGGTACTCGGCTCAGTTACTACACCTGCACGAGAAAAAACCCCATCTCTCTAGTGCCTGAATAGAAGAACGATCACGTAGGACATATCGTGATGTAGTAGAACGATCATCAGAGTTGGTGGTACTGGCCGAAGGGTCAAGTGGAGAAGAGGAGGACTAAGGATCATAACGTAACTCTATGTCGTCGACTATAGTGAAAGGGATAAGTGAAAGTGTCAGAAACTGGTGGAGCTGGTGGAGGAGGCACACTAGAAGCTGAAACTGGTGGAGAAGGTGTATCTGAGGAGAAGGCAAGTCTGATGAAGGAGTGAGAGGTAGACACAAAAAAGAAGTGGAATCTGTGGAAGAAGAAGTGGGATGTGTAGAAGGATGATAAAAGAAAGACCATCCCTCATCAAAAGTCACATCACGAGAGGTGCGAATGCGACGTGCTGCGGGGATCATAGCAATGATAGCCCTTATGCTCAGGAGTCAGGACTATAACCTAGAAAAACACACTCAACTGATAGAGGGCTCAGCTTTGTGCGCTCATGTGCTAGAAGGACATAGCAGACACAACCAAAAACTCGAAAATAAGCATAGTGAGTAGGTGCTCTGTACAGAACCTCACTAGGACACTTGCCCTGAAACTTGGAAGAGGGTTGACAGTTAATAAGACAAACTAGTGCAGAGACTGCTCCCCCCAAGAAGTGAGAGGGAACAAAGGAGGAAATAAAAAGAGTACAAGCAACCTCAATGATGTGACACAACGCTTAAGAAAGGCGCTCGATGAAAGATAACACCACAGAATGGAAGAAGAAAATTGTGTATGAACCATCTTAGCATGAGCACGAGAGTGATGACAAAAGATAGACACAAGAGTTATCATCAACAAATATGACATAATAACTATGACCACCCTTCGAGGAAGAGTACCCTCAAATAAAAGGACTAGAGTGACATGACCTAAGAAATCCCGGTGAACTAAAGTGGTGAGGCTAGCTCCACAAAGATGACCAAGTTGATGATGCCACTTGCTGAAGGAAGACCCAATAGGAAACTGAGATGATGACATAGCAGAAGACACTAAGGCATTCGACGTACTGGTGGAAGGAAGATGTAAGGTGTCCAAGACAGAGACTAGGAGAGCCTCTACGGTGATGACCAAAACCAATCACTCTTCTACTCTGACGATCCTGAATGAAACAAGAAGAATCATCAAATACAATGAAATAGTTCATATCAGTGAGTTGACCAACAGAAAGAAGGTTCATAGATAGCTAAGGAAAAAAAAGGCACATCAGGAACAGAGAAGCGAGATGTAGAGAGAACACCCTCATGGGTAATAGAGCAAGGTGTACCATTAGCAGTGTGAACATATGCAACATCGGTCATGGGCCTACGAGTAACAAGCTGAGAGCTGTCAGATGTGATATGAAAAGAGGCACCTGAGTCCAGAACCCAAGGATGAGCAGTGCTAGAAGCAGAAGGTGCAATTGATGTCATAGCAGACACTGATCCAGAAGTCACAGTAGATGTGGATGTAGCAGCAGTGACTGCTCCAGTAAGTGCTCTGGGAGGCCCAGTAGGTGCTCCATGACGACGGTCAGATGGTGTAAGATCGAGGAAGCCGACTAGAGGGAGGTGAATAGGCAGTTTTAAAAATTTCTTTGGCTAAAACCGAGTTTTAATACAGAAGCTAACAACAATTCGGTTTGCAAAGTTGAAGCCTAAAACAACTAGTCTTTACTAAGTGCACCAACAGAGATAAGCCTACTGACAATGATAGCAATCATACAAACACAAGTAAGCAATTTAATTCTATGATGTAAATTGCAATAGGGTAAAGTATAAGAATGCAAACCACAAAGACACGATGATGTTTTACCGTGGTGTTCAGAGACTTGTCGGTCTCCCATAATCCACGTTGAGGTAAGCCCAACCACGTTGGACCGGCTCCATAAATTAAGCCAACACCTCCGAGGTAAGTTCAACCACTTAGACCGGTTCCAAAACGAACCAATACCTCGATCCACTCGGGGTTGCTCTTCCTCCACTCCGGAGATGGCGAGCACCAAGCCACTCACAACCACCGGGCCTTCTCACAAGCTTCTTGAGAAGATCACTGTACCATGACACCTCCACATCGTCTAGGTGTCGGCAAACACCAATAGTAATAAGTCGAAGACTCTCACTTGAACTAATCAAGTGTCTAAGCTCAATGGAAACATAATCCACTACATAATGCAACACATGCACTTAGGATTTTCCTCTCAAAGCTCACTAAGTGCAACACATGCACAGAAGAGGGGAGAGGGCTTGCTCTTAGCTCAAAGGAATGTATATGGCACCAACAACTCCTCCCACAATTGGCCAAGGTGGGTATATATAGCCCACACACAAAAACTAGCCATTGGGGAGAAAGCTGCTGAATAAACAGCACAAGCGGTAGTACCGTCGTGCAACAGCCGGTACTACCGACCTACTCCAACGGCTATAAAACTAGCCGTTGGACGCACAATCGGCTGTCCGCCAACCAAAGATTGGTACTACCGCCATGCAGTAATACCGCGATCGTACTGCTCCACAAAGGAGCAAGCCAATCCAGAAAAACACATTCTCTGAAAAAAACAAATCGTCAAGAAAAACTCGGTATTACCGCCATGCGATAGTACCGCTGAACAGATGCGGTCATACCGCAGACCAGGTTTACGACCACGCAGGTCCACGACCACGCAGGTCTACGACCACTGTTCACGAACAGGTCTACGATCAGTGTCTATGACCATGCAGATCTACGACCACTGTTCACAAACAGGTCTATGACTACTGTTCTACGACCAATGTCTATGACCACTATTCACGAATAGGTCTACGACCACTGTTCCACGACCAATGTCTACAACCACTATTCTACAACTAGTGTCTTCGATCAGTGTCTACGACCACTATCTTCGACCAGTGTCTTCAACCACTGTTCATGACCAGTTGCGGTAATACCGCCAACAGCCTACATTCATACCGCCAAAGACTGGAAAACAAGGATTTTATATTCCGCTTCAACTCAATTTGCAAAACACATTTGCCAATTGATGTACGATGCAAACAAGGGTTAAATGCGAGATTCTCAACAGGTTGCAAAATATATTTGCCAACTTTTAGAATCACACCATAAGGAATAAGGTACATGGACTAAGATCATTTGCAAACTAAAATCACATACTACAAGGAATATGCATGAGTCTCAACTATTTGCAAAACACATTCGCAAATAATAGCATCATGCTAATGAGAGCTAGAGCAAGCACAACGAGCAATCAACACACGACTAACTCAAGCTACTAGTCAAGACCCTTCTTAATAGTACGGCAACCTATACTAGCAATCCGGTCTTCAACCAAACACCAAGACCGGTAAAAGACTAGGAACACATCCTTAGCCCTAACTAGTCATACCTTTGTCTTGCACACCTTCTTGAAGCTTGATGACGCACATCTTCACTTCAAGTCCGGGTCATTGTCTTGACTTTGATAATCATCAACACATGATGATTTCCTTTACTTCGAGATCTTTGACTTAATGCTCATCAACACACGATGACATCCTTCATCCCGAGTCTTGATATGCACCAACATATGATACATCCTTTACTCCAAGCTCTTGACTTCGATATTATCAACACATGATGATCTTCTTTACTTCGGGATCTTGACTTGAACATCATAAACACATGATGATTTTCTTCATCCCGAGTCTTGACCTGATGACGATCAACTCATGATATCTGTAAGACCCGAGATTAACATCCTAGATCTTCTGTGCATAACTGAACTAGTCCCATGATCAGTGGCTAGCTCACACAGTAAACAAATGTGATAACACAACCATAAACGCTAAAATTTATTAAATACAGGGCAACATTAAATAAACACAGCGGAAGACGATGAAGAAGTAGTGGAGTCCAGCTGATCTACCACAGGCAATCGACTGGGGTAGCGGCCTAGTCGTCATGATCCACACCTGAAGCGAAGTTCTTCTCCTCTGAAATTTGTTTGCATTAAGCAAGTATGAGCACAACTTCCGTGCTCGCAAGTTACACCTGTCAAATAACAGAATGACATGCATAAATGGATGTAACAAAGGAAGGCTTATAGTGTTATTTGTGCAAAAACAACATTTGACATTAAATACCATACTAAGTTCAAAAGCTCAAGTTTTATAAAATCCAAAATTGATTTTGTATTGATAAAGATAGTGTAGGCACCAACCTAACACCAACATAAACACGGGCACCAACCCGGGGCTTCAACCCATAACTTTTCTTATGGACACCCATCCATGTCAAACTGTTTTATAAAATATTTTGAAATCAAAATCAAAATCAAAGTCTAACTTTGAGTGGCTTTGCCAGCATGTCCATGACCGTGGACACGGCTATTCGAATAGTTTTACACTCTGCAGAGGTTGTACAACTTTACCCACACGAGATAATCAACTTTTAATGTCCGTCTGACACACTTCCGAAGGTGTGCGACTAAGTGATCATCACGAGGCCTTTACAATGCATCATTCCACCATAGTCCTCCCTCGCCAAGGTTTCGCCCCCTTTGGACTACCCGTCCGCAGGGTTCAGGCCCCCTCTTGCGCCAGGTGGGACTAACAAAGGTCATAACATGACTACCCACCGCACTAATAGGAACGACCATGATGGAACTTTGCAAATTATTCAGCCAGGTCCTGCCCATATAAGACATGTGGTAGTACGATGTGACTTAGCAAGATGTGGCTCGAAGACCGGTCCTTAACTGACCTGGGCGACAACCAACAGAACCCTGGGCCTCAACCTACCCAGTTGAGCCCGTGCATAAACCTGCACCCACCAAACAACCACTTCGCCCAAGTCTAAACCATCAATTTATTTTATTTTCTAAATTCATATAAAACTCCCATGACACACCAATGCCAAGGGTATAATTTAAACATCAATTGATCTTTGGCTGAAATATCCCAAATCAAACAAGTTTGGTCTAATAGCATGGCTAAGCACAATTTTTCTCAAAATGATCGAGTTCATACTATCATATTAACCAGGTTTTGTCTAGGGTGACAACATGTTTGATTCAATTATCAAATTTGGCCATACAAAGGAGTTTAGGCATAACTATAAATTTAAAACAGGAATTTAAATTACTGAATATAAATAAGCATGCAATAATAATTTAAAACAGAATTTAAATAATTTAAAATAATGGGATCGATATGATCAAGAATGTAGTTGCTCTCAAACGACGTCGAAATCTGACTCTCCGAAGTCGTCGAAATCTATACGCGAAAATAAACTAAATTCAAACTAAATTCAAATAAGATTCAAATTAACTCCAAATTAAATAATTTTGGTTTAGTTGGCTAGATCTTGAATTTAGATAAATTTAGAAATTTGAATGGACTCAATCAGAGTTCGGATGCAAAAGATATGAGCTCTGGAAGTTTGAAAATACATAAAATGATAGAATTAGGGTTTTTTTCTTCTGAATTTTGGGAATTATTTTTCTAAAGGAAAATAACTTTATTGCGCAATGATGACATCAGCAGCTGATTTTCAGAATTTAAGAATTAAATTAATTCCCTGACATGTGGGACCTACATGTCTGTGACTTAGTGTATGGTGGACTGAGTTTATTGGTTTTTGGACTGAGGGGGGGTTGGACCGTGCCACGTCGATGACACGCAGGCATGCCACACAGGCGAGAGTGCTGAGGTGGCACCGCGTGGCCGCAAGGTGGCGCTGCGTGGCGGTGCCACGTGAGCACGGAGCGCGCCGGCTCTAGAACCAAGGGTCGCTGGCGATGGGGGCTCCAGCAGGCTCCGGTGAGGGCGGTAAGAGGGAGAGGGGAGTGTGGGGAGTTCAGGGCGCACATTTGGTCACCTGAAAACGCCGCGATGGCCGACGGCGAAGTGAATAGCGGCGGCGCGTGCGGGCTCGACGGCGGCGACGAGATCTAGCGGCGCTCCGGCGAAGGTGGCGCGAGCACCAGGTAGGAGAGGCTACGGCAATGCTGATGGTGTAGGCGGCGACGGCAAAGAGGCGGTGTCGGCGCCGGAAGTGGTGGAGGAAGAGCTTGCGGCCGACGGCGAGAATTTGCGAAATCCGGCCAAAAGAGAAGGGGAGAGGAGGTGTGGATGGCGGCGTCGGCTCCGGTGGATAGAGGGGCGCACCATGCCTCCTTTTATAAGGGCGGAGGAGGCCGTTAGAGGGAGATCGTGCGGCATGGCGGCGGCGGCGGTTGGGCGCGCGGGTGTTCCGGCGCGAAGAGAGGGGGAAAACATGGGAGTGGAGGCGGTTGAGGGCGCCGGGTTCACGCGCACGTCGTGCGGGTCTCACGGGCGACCAGAGCGGCGGTTGGATGGAGCTCCCGCGGGCGAGAATGGAGGCGATGGGCGCGGCTCCGCGGAGAAGAAGTCGCGGGGAGAAGAAAGAGGCGGGTCGTTGGATTTTCCATCCAACGGTGCGGAAGGCGGGGTGGCGTGGTGATTGGTTGGCCGTCCGATTCAAATCGACGGTCGGGATCGGTGGAAGAGAGGGGTGCGAGCAGGTGGGTTGGAACGGGCCAGGGCGCGGAGAAATAGGAATGGGCCGAGTAGGTTTCGGCCCAAAGCCATATTCCGAAATTAAATTGATTTTATAATTTATTTAATCAAGTTAAATCAAAATAGCTTCATAAAATAGCAAATAAAATCCAAAAATTATGATAAAATTCACAGAAATTCCCTTATTTATTTTGGACTTAATAAAACTATTTCCAACTTAAAGTTGGCTTTTAATTTTGCAAATAAATTATCTTGGCTTCAAAAATACTTTTGAAAAAGCTTTAAAATTCCAGAAAATTTCTAGAAATTAAGTAAATTTTTATTTTTTCAAATTAAATCAAATAAAACTTCAAGAGCTTCAAATAAATTTCACTTTTGACTTTTCAAATTTCAAAAATTCAAATAAAGCAATGAAACTCTGATAAATTTCAGAAAATCTAATAAAATATTAACTTTATTTTATTTTTATTTTGATAACATAACCTTGGGATGTTACAATATCATCCAAAGTCTTAATTATCCTGGAACGTAACCTATTCATTCAACTCATAGAAAATGTTAGTTCCACAATGTGATTGTCATTAATTATCATAACATACTATTAATTCATAATGGTGGGATAAGATACTTCAATCTTTCCCTCTTTGGTAATTGATGATAACCATCTCAATTGCAAATAATTAAATATAAAGACATATGAGTATATATGAACTACACAAGTTTTATATACTCAAGGATATGTTTCAAAGTAGAGATCCTAAATATATGTGGAAAAAGAATATGGATCAATACTAATGAAACCACAAAACATAGAGTGAGCTCCCCGTAAATGTGTACATATACGAATGTGTAAA
Source organism: Ampelocalamus luodianensis (assembly GCA_036346255.1). Classification (NCBI taxonomy): domain Eukaryota; kingdom Viridiplantae; phylum Streptophyta; class Magnoliopsida; order Poales; family Poaceae; genus Ampelocalamus; species Ampelocalamus luodianensis. Next base: position 1,102,944 of record CM070627.1, read on the forward strand.
AAGAACATATGCACATATTCAAGTTAACTTTTTGATAGAGTTCAACCTATATTTTGGATTCAAGGAATGCAACAAGATATAGGAATATGATGACGAATGCATACCTCTTTGATTTTTTCTACCTTTTTATCCAAATGAGACTAAACAATTGGTATAACAATAGAAGTGCTAGTCTCACAAATAGATTTATCATTAATAACTAAAATACTCCATTAACTCATAATGGTGGGTCTAGATTCTTCAGATGGCTGTCTAGCACGATAAGCAATAAGCTGATCTGGATGTAACTTGAAGCATTTATCAACATGATGATCAGTCCTCTTGCAATGGGAACATACCAACACTCCTGTGGGTGTCGCTCTGGTAGGTCCAAATCGCTGTGAGAGACTCACGCCAACATGTGGTGAGGATCCTGGGGCAGACATAAGGGAATGAAGACGAGTCTCCTTTGCAATCAAACTAGACTCTCAGTCAAAGTCGGTGGAGTGGGATAGTTGAGCAACTGAGTACGAACAGACTCAAACTCCGATCGAAGCCCCATCACAAACTGATATATGAGCGTCTGCTAAGCATACTCATCTTTGGCTGCACAAGACTGACAAGCAACAGCAACCTTCGGTGTCATAGACTCTAGAGGGCCAGTGATATAAGTGAACACACTGTAATACTCCTCCACTGACTGATCCGGCTGCTGCTGAATACTTTGAATGTTCTTAAGCAATGTGAAGCGAAGAGCACCATTGGATTGAATATATCTCTTCTCAAAGTATGTCCACATCTGCTTGGCTATACTCAAGACTCATCCTCAAAGAGACATCAACACTCAGAACAAGGCCACTCATGACATGGTCATCCTCTTTCTGCCAAGCCTTTACTGCCTCAACATCAACCTTCTTCGGATCAGGAGCATCGTCAGTCAAATGAGAGGCCAAACTATAACCCCTAAGAGTAGTCTTGATTGAGAAGGCCTACGATTGGTAGTTCAACCCATCTAGCTTGATGTTGGTGAAGAAAGAGGCGGCTTGACCTGGGCAGGGCAACCTCGTGCACAGAGGATGAGGATCCAGAGGAGGACCACGATCGCTGGAGCTGAGAAGGGTCACTGGAGCTTAGGAGGATCCCGGAGCTAAGGAGTGGTACCTGGAGCTGAGGAAGTCGACTACAGATCCGTGGTGCTAGAGGGAGGGCTCAAACCTCCGACCTTGTGGTTAATCGACTGCAGATCCGGGTGGCGCAGAAGTGGACGCTGAACCGAGAGATCCGAGCGGCACGGAAGAAGATGCTGCACCAGGCGGCGCAGATCCGGAGCTCCGGGAGGCGCGGAGGCAGAGAATGCAGAGGAGGAGCACCCTGCGCCGGATCTAGAGGAGGGACACCGAATCCACAGAGGAGGAGGCGACGTAGAGGTATGGGCGACAGATCCCGAGCCTCTGCAGAGGAGGCGGCGGAAGATCGGCCACGATGAAGGTGTGGTTAGGAGACTCAGGCGTTGAGGGTAATGAGGCGACGAGTCGCAGAGGCGCACTGCCGAGCAGCGACTTGGGCCTGCTGGCCCATGGCGGAGGAAGGTCAAGCAGAATAGACGGCGGTTATGGAAATAGGGCTAGGGTTAGAGATGGCTCTGATACCATGTTAGAAAAAGAGGTTAGGATTTGCTATTCACAACTGTACAATTTATTCATTTATTGAGAGGTATATATAGACATTGTTATATGGGACTCATGGGCTACATGGGCCTCATGGGCTAGAGGGAGAGAGAGAGAGAATATATACAACACTCTTAACATGTAGAACTTCCTAATGGGCATCTATGCATGGATTGTATCTCTTGCTACAAACTGGAGAACTGAAGAATGAGGAAGGTTCATTCCCCGTTTGCTTTGTTGAGATCACAGAGTAGACTTGCTTTCAGCTATAACCGCACTCACTACTCAGGTGTCATGGTGTCACACTGACACACATAGGAAGTCATCTTTTCATGCCTCAATTTTTCTCCAATTAAAAGAGGAATGCGTATCACTAACGACCTCTTCTTCAAGGTCTTCCTCCACGGAAAGGCAACCATCCTCATCACCATTCACAGCACTGACCACTAAGTGTGACTTACTGACCCACCAACAGCAGTCAGAGGCCACAATCTCTCTCTCTATACAAATTAACAGTTACAAGTGTCGTAGCTACAAACTAGACAGTAGAGAAAGGGGTCCTCATGTTCCAACACGGCGAAGGGGTAAATCCCTGAAAGTCTTCGAAGATGGGGAAACGATATTAATATAAGTAAATGCGTATTTTTATTCCCAATAGTCATCTCCTTAACCACTAGGGAAATAAGCTAGTTATAGTGTTATATGAGAGGTACAGGAGATTACAGTTCTACCCCTAAAAATATTATGTGTAACCTTTGGTGCACGATGGACCTTCACGGATCTTATCTACCACGCTTGTACTCCTGGTCCACAAGTAGCTTTGATTCCCTTCGCTGCATGGGAGGTGGACCCAGAGCGAAGGCTCCCTGAACCCCTTACGCGCCGTGCGAGGTGGACTGAAGCGAGGGCTTCTTAGACCCCTTCACTTCAAGGTGGGTTGTACTAGTCAATCAAGGGCGGCAGCCTTTCTGTAGCCTTTTCTCTGTATGAGGTAGCTTGGAGCAAGGCTTTCTTGGACCCCTTCACTCCAAGGTGTATTGTACTCTTCAATCAAGATTGCCTATGACGAACTTTTTGTACCCTTCGCTTTGCACGAAGGGGTATCTGATACCCTTCCACTGGTTGAGGTGGGCTGCCCATACGACAACGGGCAGCGTTGCATCTCTCAAGACTTGGACCGTTTCAAAGTACAACCACGCCCAGCTTCTTCTCATCCTCTCCTTTTTTATTGTGATTGGTGAGAGGCTGCAATCGCATTGCATGCAGAGGGGGGCAAGTGCAACCATGGACTTGACTTAATGAGATCAACAACGACTTGTGCAGGATCGGATCGGAGCTGATCGAAGAACCGGTCCAACTGATGTGGATGCATGCATGGCTCCATTGCTGCATACTGCCACTGCGAAGTCTTCCTGTCTTGATTTCTATGCTACAGCTAAGCCTAAGCGCATCCATCTTGTGTCTCCAGTCTCCTAGCACCAGACAAGTCGGTCTATAGTTGTGACCTGTGAGGCTGTCACACGTACTAAACTATACAGTGCTCCCTATGTAGTGTTTATCCTATGTTAATTTCCTTTGAAAGCATAACAAAGAAAGAAAAACTACTACTATATATATGAGGAGCCTTTTGCTTTTAATTCCTAAAGATATGGTTGCGCCGCACTAGCATCAGCGAGCGCTGTCACTGACATGTCAACATGCAACGCAACTGATACTGTGAAATTAATCTTGAGGCAAACAAGAATCAGTTTGTGTACAGATATTACTACTAGGAACATTGATATTCTTAATACCATTGTGTTGACTATCACATCTTGATATTCTTAACTAGCACGACACGCGCGTAGAATTTTTAAGAACTTAAAGACTTCTTTTTATTTTTATTTTATCAGAATCGACTTTAGAGTAAACGCATGAATGCAACTTCTGTCTATCACAAGCATCACCTATGAATTTTCGTCATCCACCCTATGTTCCTTCTCTTCTTAGTTTAGCTTTCGAGGAGAGTTCTAGCGTTGCTTCCTATGAAGGTACAAGAGTGCAAAAATGCAGCTGCTTTAGCTTCTTCTTCTTCTTCTTTTTCTAATTTCAACATGTACTAATGTCTAAGGAGGGCCAGAGTCGCGAATGGTAAGATACCTGAAAAATGAAACCACTTTAGCGAACCATTAGTCTTTTGCGCAGCAGCCGCCAAAACTATCTGCAATGATTTTCCACTTGGAAAGTAATTTCGTCAAAAGAAGAATAATTTCTTTCAAGACTTGGAACAATTCAACACGGTTTTTCTGTATTCAGAGAGAGAGAGAGAGAGAGAGAGAGAGAGAGAGAGGGACTTGAAAAAATTGAGAAAGAATTGGAGATATCTGAAGAGATCACTATCAGGAGGACCTCATCATGTCCTCTACTTGGAATTTCGTGCGGAAGGCATGGCATCACACGACTAATGGACACACATGAATTGGACTGACTGTAAGCAACGTCAAACCATTTGTGCTCTTGCAATCTTGTTGAAAATACAAGGATCATTCTGGAAATCAATGTTTTTTCTCTGTTCATGAGGCTTCCTGGATAGTTTAATGGTCCAGCCATTCATTCATTCTCCGAATACTGCTTACCTTTTACCAGTTCAAAGTATTCTGTCAAAGTAAAGCCATCAATATCAAAGGAATCGAACCCTACGAGGTAACGCCGAGTATGCCTACAACCAGTGGCGAAGCCATTACGAAAATGGAGGATTTTCACGGAGGAAGGGCTCTGTAATACCCTGGCTCATTCGTAGTGTGGCTTATGTGGCCCATATATAGTAGAGGTGCTAGGATTAGTCTCATATTATTTAGAAGATTTTTATTTAATCTTTTTTTAATTTTATTTTAAAGTTAACCTATCGTAAACTTATTTTCAATTCTGACCCCCTTGGTCACGCCACCACCCGTGGCGTGACAAAACAACACTGTCACGCCAGCCCATTTTTGGTCAAAGTCTTGTCACGCCACTGGTGGTGGCGTGACAGTGTTGTTTGGTCACGCTACCACCAGTGGCGTGATAAAAAGTGTGATTTTGGAGACTTATCCTGTGGCGTAACAGTGTTGTTTTGTCACGCCACTGGTAGTGGCGTGACCAAAGGGGTCATAATTGGAAATAAAGTTTGCGAGGGGTTAACTTTAAAATAAAATTAAAAAAATTAAATAATAAAAAAGTTCTATTATTTGTCTAAAGTGAGTTATAGTAACATATAATGTTTGTTGAGTCCAAACGTAGCATCTCTGGGTTAACCTTTTTACACGAAGCGAGAACGAAAGTGTAAGTATGGTGTTATGCATGCGCGGATCCACCCCATAGGTGGGATGAGTATTGAGCAGATTTTGGACTAGGGTTTTACAACCTCGTAGGCTAAAGCTTCCCCAACTGCCTCTGTCGACACCGTAGATTGACATACGCATGATCGATGTCATCATAGCCTGCGCTAGCATCACCAGCCTCGCGCACAAGCTCACGGTCCGTACCTACAGCAGTGGCGAATGCATGACAAAATTTTATCCTATAAAAGCCTAAATATGGCTAATTTATCGCAAAAAAAAGTCGATTTATACCTCACGCATGCGAAGTTCACAATCACAGTAATTTTAGACTAAAATCAATCCTAAAATTAGATAGGCAAAGGGAACAAATTCATTCAATCAATTCGGCTCACTGTTCGTTTCTTAGTGAGATAGTCGTCCCATCAGACATCCATACTGAAATAATCAAATTTAGTATATAGATATGTCATTTCGCAATGAAAATTGACATACAAAATTTCACTATATCATTCTCTCAAATTAATAAATAACTCTTTCTCAAAAAATGTGACCTCGTATATGAGATCGAAATTAGAACAAGCTCTACAGAGTTAAGAGTACCGCAGAGTGCAACTATGTATCCGATCAAGGGTTCGCGTGATTCTGGTGAAATTACTATATTCTAAATAAGGGCTGGTTATGTTTAGAGCCAGACCAAACCCACTTAGAAAAAGAGCTAGCGTTCCTTACAACAAATATTATTTTCCCTGCGATTAACAAAAAAAGGTGGTTATTAAAAGTCTTTTGTTCTGTAAAGGAAGTTGCAGCTAGTTAAAATGTGTGCTCAACCATTTTATTTTGTCTAAATTGTAATTTTTTTCTGAAAAAAATTGTTGTATGGCTGCATAAGAATTAACGTTGGGCCAAGAATGGGTTCGTAAATTATACTTAGCGAGTCAGAGATAATCTGATCGCTGCACACATCTCCTAATTATCTACTAATTACAAACACTGTTTTTTAAGCAAACATGGCCCAAAAGGCCATTAACTCTGAATTTATATTAAGGATTCAGTACAACCACCATGTGGTTTACAAAAGGAACCTTGAAGTAGAAGGAAATTGTAGAACAGTCCCTGAGACTGTGGCTTAGGCTTAAGGACTATAAGAGAAAATAACATTACATCACAGTCCTTGAAACGCATCTATGATGACGTCGATGTAGAAGTTCATATCGCCGATGCAAGAACTCACCCTGAGTGCCCACATCTGGCCACGGCTCCGCCACATGTGCATTTGCTAGCGATTTTGGGCGGCGATCGGAGTAGAGTGGCCTTCTTTGGATGGAGGTTGAAAGGGATGTTGTAGGATCCGCGACAATGACTAGCGCAGGCGATCTACTCGTCCAAGTTCCCACTGGCCACTAGGAACAAAAGATGTTGGAGTCCACGATCTCGAAGATGGTGCTGGTAAGGTGTTGGAGAGGTGGATTTAGAGTAGGGACAAAAAAGAAGGGGGAGATAATGCCACGAAGGTCGGACGGAGGCGGCACATCAGGAAGTCTGGCGATAAACACCAACACCACAAAAGGATGAACTTTATTAGGGGGAGAGTGGGCACTTGGAGCCACCAATGCATAGGGAAAAACCATCGTTGGCACCGGGGAAGAAGAACATCGCCAAGCCGAGGAGCAGGACGACAGACGGCACCATAGCGGACTAGTGAACTCCCAATATTTACAAGGAAAAGCAGCGGATCTCTAGAAGGGAAGCTAGACTGGAGCCAACGACGATGAAGAGACCACGTCCAATGAAAGGATAGCTAGATAGCCGGCGTCCACCAGGAAGGGCAATGACCACACTAGCCACTGAACTTCTAAAATAAAGAGCGTCTGGGGTGGGTCCCTCCCCTCACATGGCCGGCAAGCATGCCAGCTGCCGGAGACTAGGGAGGGGGACCAGATCTGGTAAAAAAATGGGGCACCGAGGAGAAAGCTGGATGGGGTGGAGGGAGCTGACACTACTACAAAAAAGGTCATCACAGACGGTTCAAAATGGTCATCACAGACAGTTTTTTGAATCATCTGACTTTATGGGTATGCGATAATATGAGGTCATCACGAGCGGTTTTGAACGAAATCGTGAAAGCTATCACGAGCGGTTCTTAACAATAACCGTGCGTGATAATCAATATCGAGCGGTTGTTCGTAAATGCGTAAAAATGAACTACCACGAGCGGTTTTTAGTAAAACCAAATGCGTGATAGTTTTTTCTATTGCAAAAATTTTTTCTTCAAATTTTGAGCCAAACCAATCAATTGCTGGATAGTAGTTTCTATATACTCTTTCGGTAGTTTACAAGAAGGTAATTAAAAGATACTCTCTCACACACACACACACTCTGTGATTTTACTATGACTTGAAATGCCTAACTCTGTGATTTTACCATGACATGAAAAACACTAATGTTGAGGTAGTTAAATACAACCTGATCAGAGGGGGAATCCCTCATACCTTTGTAGGCATTGGAACTATCTCATCCTTGAATTTTTCAGAAGCTGTGGCTGCGGCAGCTCTCCTATGAGACTCAGCCTGTTAAAAAGGCAAACTTCAATCACCTTTTTTTTAATAAAAGGAAGCAATGAAACAAAATAAACACAAACACGTGCCCGAGGAAGTTAGGAACTCACAGTAGCCTGATCTTGATCTTGTCTGGTTACACTGTATCAATGAGCAACATTTTTAGATGTTATTCCCATGGGCAGAAGACAATCATGTGCTTTCTGGAATTCATTTACCTGCAAAGAAGAACATGTTATTAAGGCACAAGCAGAGTATCTACAGTAAAATACAAGGTGCTTATAGAAATATGTGGCCAGGGAGGAAAACGAGTCCGAGATGAAGAGGCAGACGATGGCCTGGTACTCGGAGTCAGGGATGTCGAGGTGCTCGCTGTCGATGTCCATGAGCTTCATCTCAAAATCCGCAATCTTATCTTGATCTATTCATTCATAAGAAAACCACGGTCACCGCTGAGAGCCACCAAAAGCAAAAAGGCAAGGGGAGGCGGCAAGCAATTGATCACTTACTGGCATGGGGGATATCAACAAGAAAGAGAGGGAAGGGGATCAGATGGGGGATATCATCGGCAATGAAGGAGAGGCGACGGCAGCGTCACCGTTGTGTCACGACAGTGACACTACACAAGACACTCTTACGACAAGACACTGCAGTGAACCGTGGTGTCACAACTGGAGGTGGAGGAGCCCACGGCAGTAGTCGGCGTCGTCGGGGGGATGGGGCGTCGCTTCGATCGGTCCTGCACGAAGCACGGCGTGGGGAGGGGAGTGGGAGAGACTGATAGAAGACAAGGTAGGGGTGGCTACAATATATAAGGATAACGCCAAAATATTTTGCCTCCTGCACACGTGTCCAAAAAATTTTCACCCTCCCGCGCTGCGAATTATAGACGATTTCAAATAAAAACTGTCTGTGATTTTACCATAACTTGAAAAGAACTGTATGTGATTTTACCATGACTTGAAATCACAGAGTTGGGCATTTCAAGTCATGGTAAAATCACAGAGTTGAGCATTTCAAGTCATGATAAAATCACAGAGATACTTATCACAGACTGTTTTTAATACAAACCGTCTGTGATGAGATACTTAAAAAACCGTCTACGAAGTATCACATACGGGTCTTATTAAAAACTGTCTGTGATAATTGCAATATCACAGACGGTTATTGTTAAGAACCGTCTGTGAAGTATCAGAAATGGTTCTTATTAGAAACCGTTTGTGATAATGATGTATCACAGACGGTTCTAGCTATCGCCAGCAACATAGGCGCCACGCTTGTAAAACCGTCTGTGATAATTATAACACTGACGGTTTTCGGAAATCGTCTGTGATGAGATGTCAGTAATAACCTATTTTGTAGTAGTGTGAGGCGAGTATTTTCCGTTGGTTTCCTCTCCCGAACTGCTTGGTATGCAGTCCTTGTCACAAACACTGTTAATTTTATCAGTGTGCACCAGTAGACCAAGTCTTCTAAGCGCTTGGCAGGCTTGCAGCCACTCACTTCTCCCTAACATTCTCTAACTGCATGATCTTTTGTGTAGCCTCCGGTACTGTGAGTTAAAGCTATCCTGATGTGTGTATGCAAGCAACTAGGAATGACCGAATGAATTCTACTCTGTTGTATTCGCTAATTTGGTTGCATAATTTGCAGTTCATATATAGCGCATGATCACTAAATTTAACATGAACTCCGTGCATGATCATGAGTAGTAAAGTATGCATTTCCATGCATATTGAGCCTTCTGTTACCTGAAGTTCTTTGTGCTTGATGTTAGAGAAATACCAAGTCATGTACTGACTACTGACAAAGAATTAGTATCTATCTCTATTCATAAATATCTAATTTTTGCTACCTCTAGTTTCTTTCTTGACAGGTATTTCGATCTCAGAATATTTATTTATTACTACTTTCGGGAATATTAGATTCTTCCACTATCTTTAGCTGGGGGGAACTCCATTCTGCAAAACCAAGTGGATTTTAACAGAGAACACTACCTGAAAGGCACAACCTAATTAACCCTATTGATTTCCTTTTGCTAAAAGCCTCAGCTTGCATCAACTTGGGACTAAACAGCTAGGATATCCTTAGTCCTCACCCAGCAGTACACCCGGTCCATATTCCCCTCTTTACAGAAGCAAACAATTAGTACCATAATTGAGCAGGCTATCCACACTGTGATCAGGTAATTAAGAAATGATAACCCTCAACTCTGACTGACATGCCTGAAATATACAGTACACTAGCTGGAACTAGTACTGGTTACTGGTAAACAAATCACTCTTGCCCAAATTAACAGTAAGTCACTAGCTATCCAACTCCCCAGTTAAATAACCAATCAGCACAAAGTATACCAAGTAAGAATTTCCAAGCCCCCTTCACACACAGTCCACGCACACACTCTAGCTATTGGGCCAGTAAAAGTCAGCTGTCGCGCGCGCGCACACACACACACACACTTTCCCTCTCATGTCATGCAGCATCTCTGCACCCAACACCGGCCTATATATGCAAGGCAAAGCCCGGCCATGCTCTTCCCAACTCGTCCATCAAACAAACAAGAAGAGCAAAAACAACACACAGTACTAATATCTACTGAGGCCTATAACATGGACCGGCGAGGTGCAGGAGGCGGCGGCGGTGCGCCGGAGCTGGAGCTGCCGGGGTTCCGGTTCCACCCGACGGAGGAGGAGCTGCTGGAGTTCTACCTGAAGCAGGTGGTGCACGGGAAGAAGCTCAAGTTCGACATCATCCCCACCGTCCATCTCTACCGACACGACCCAAGGGAGCTCCCAGGTGCGTGCGCTGCGTACACACGCCGTGCATGTCCTTGATTGAGTCCTAGCTAGCTTGATTAGTAGGACTAACAATGGAGAATCCATGTCCATGTCCATGCATGCAGGGCTGGCGCGGATCGGTGAGCGGGAGTGGTACTTCTTCGTGCCTCGTGACCGGAAGCAGGCGGGGGGCTGCGGCGGCGGGCGGCCGAGCCGGACGACGGAGCGGGGGTTCTGGAAGGCCACCGGGTCGGACCGCGCGGTGCGGTGCGCCGCCGACCCGAAGCGGCTGATCGGGCTGAAGAAGACGCTGGTGTACTACGAGGGGCGGGCGCCGCGCGGCACCAAGACCGACTGGGTCATGAACGAATACCGGCTCCCCGACGCCACCTGCAATGCCGCCGCCGACGAGCCCACCAACAACCAGCCCAAGGTACGTACATATATATACTGACACACATCCAAGCTAAGCCTTGGTTAATTTTCACATAATGTTACATACCCGAGATGATTGATTATTAAGAGTTGAATGGATTTGTCTTGGTTTTCAGCCTGTGAGGATTTTTTTAAAAAAAAAATCGAAATTAATTTAATTTCGAAATTTCACTCTAGTACATATGTCATTTCAAGGGTGTGAAAGGTTGACTTGGACTTATCTCGCCCGAGTCGTCTTTGCTTTGCTCCTAGTGAGTTTTTGACAGACAAGTAGTAATTATTAAGCCCGTATGTGCAGTGGGAAATTAATTAATTCTGTCGCGCGCACGACGCGACTTGCTTGTTTGTCGCAGTCAAAGTAACTCTATCGCTCGCGCGTGCTTTGAAAAGTAGAGATATTTCTCACGTCCAGCTTAGCTTGTACTGCGGTCGAAAGCAATGTTTTTGACTGCACGATCGTCCGCGTCTTGTGTTGAACAGTTTAATGTGTGCTGATTCTTTATCCGAACTGATGCGATGCGATGCGATGCGATGCGATGCAGGAGGACATTGTGCTGTGCAAGATCTACCGGAAGGCGGTGTCGCTCAAGGAGATGGAGCAGAGGGTGGCCATGGAGGAGCTCGCGCGCTCCACCACGCCGTCCGCCTCCCACAACACTGGCTCGCCCGTCGACTCCATCTCCTCGTCGGACCACGATGCCCACCATGCCATTGCCACCGAGGAGATGCTCGTGGCCGGCGCCGTTGTTGGCGCCAGACCAAGCGGCGGCATGAAGAAAGAGGCCGCGGATGATGCGGCGGCGGTGGCGAGGCCGGCGACGCTGAGCCTGCCGCTGCTGGACGTGGCGAGGCACGGCGGGGGCGGCCTGGAGTGGCTGCAGGACCCGTTCCTGACGCAGCTGAGGAGCCCCTGGATGGAGAGCTGGTCTCCGTACTACGCCAGCGTGCTCAACTTCTAGAAGGAAATACCTCAAAGAAAAAACAACTTGTAGAAGAAAAAATCAATTAGGAATCGACTCTATATATACATACTGCAGGATTAGCAGTTAAACATGAGTAGTACAAGGAATGAATATACTACATATGCATGCAACAAATGCAAGTTAAGTTGTTGTGGTAGCTGCCGGAGTCGATCAGCAGCTTCGCCGTGCATGTACTGAAGCTAGTGAGTTAACTGTCACTCTGTACAGTACTATTTTTTTTTTTTTTTACTGTGATTTGAGATCGAGATGAGAGCTCGATATTAATTTCAATATGTGGCTGGCTATTTATATATGTATGTACAAATTAAGCGATTTGTGCAGGTGCTTTGATATTTATTTACCATATATAGGAGACAGGTAATGCATGGCGCACACAAGGTACCCCGTTAAGTAGCTAGTCAACAGTAGATGCATATATTTGGGGTATCTATCTGCATGTCAGGCCGCTAGGGTTGGCGCCGACCGCGGTCCTGGGTGCTAATAGTTTGGGTTGGAATGGGTTTAATGAGTTGGGTTTTAATTTGGATTGACTTTGAATGGGTATAAACGGGTTGAGGTATCTAATAGGTTGGGGCAGGTTGGGTTTATAGTGCAAACGGTTTGGTTCCACCTGGACCAGCCGCCGCAGCCGGCGCCGTCTCCTCCGCCGTCGCCACCAGCATCGGCTTCGCCATGCCGCGGTCAATAGGGTTGTGGCTGTCCGTGGTCACGATCGCGGTCGGGCCTGCGCCGGGCTCCGACGTGCATGGGAGAGGGGAGAAGTGGTGGTGGGAGAGAGGATGGAGGATTCAAAAAGACTTGAGGTGGTTTGTGGTGGCGTCCTGCTGATCCACACCTATTCCACAGTGTTCCATGCGTTCTCACACTACCGGACACAGTTGATTTGCCGAGTGCAAAAAGATTTGCCGAGTGCCAAATAGTGGGCACTCGGTAAATAGATAGTTTGCCGAGTGCGACACTCGGCAAATAACAACACTCGGCAAAGCCCGCTTTGCCGAGTGCCATGCACTCGGCAAAGGTTAACACTCGGTACATTCAACCTTTGCGAGTGCCCGCACTCGGCAAGGAGGGCACTCGGCAAAGACGATGCGAGGTAACGGCCCGCCCGGCGTCAAATTTTGCCGGCGCCGCCGTTTGGCACTCGGCAAAATAAATATTTGCGGGTGTCGTCGTGGCACTTTCGGCAAAGATCGCGCTTTGAGTGCGAGTCTCGCACTCGGCAAACATATTGTTTTTATTTTGGCCTCCAAATTTTTTGGCAGCCCTCCTCTGATGCAGTACTCTATGTTAGGATTTGGTACATTTTGTGGCTTTGTTATACTTAGTTAATTTATTTCATTTACTACAATTATTTGAGAAAATGCAAATTTGATCGCGCGATGCATCGAATAATGGAATTTAATGATTCAAAAATGATAGTCATGTTATTGAGTGTAGTGTGAGGCCGTATCGAGAGCGGACCGAAATTTGAACATCTTGTTGTGAAACATGATCGTGAACTTGCGGACAAAGTGTTTTTAAATTCTATAAAAGCAAACAAAGTCAGAAAATTATGAAACTTGTGGAGATGTCATGATATCATATGTGGAGGCTGTGATAAAAATTTGAGAAGGTTTCGTGCATGTTGTCACGTCACGATGCTTTCAAACCAGGACATCTCCATGTGATACTTATATCCTGTTTGGAGATGTCCGGTTTGAAAGCATCGTGACGTGACAACTGCACGAAACCTTCTCAAATTTTTATCACAGCCTCCACATATGATATCATGACATCTCCACAAGTTTCATAATTTTCGGACTTTGTTTGTTTTTATAGAATTTAAAAACACTTTCCGAAATTCACGATCTTGTTTCATCAACAAGATGTTCAAATTTCGGTCCGCTGGATACGGCCTCACACTACACTCAATAACATGACTATCATTTTTTGAATCATTAAATTCCATTATTCGATGCACGCGTCGATTCAAATTTGCATTTAGAAAATAATTGTAGTAAATGAAATAAATTAACTAAGTATAACAAAAGCCACAAAATGTACCAAATCTAACATAGAGTACTGCATCAGAGGAGGGGGCCAAAAATTTGGAGGCAAAAAAAATATGTTTGCCGAGTGTGCGAGACGGCACTCGGCAAGCGGTCTTTGCCGAGTGCCACTGACGACACTCGGCAAAGATGGGAGATGTCCTTGTGCGTAAAAAAAATTGGAGGCAAAAATTTTTTTAAAAAATCCTCTTTGCCGAGTGCGAGATCGCGGGCACTCGGCAAAGAAATTAAAAAAATTAAAAAAATTTAAAAAAACCTCTTTGCCGAGTGCCAGATCGTGGGCACTCAGCAAAGAAAATAAAAAAAAAAATTAAAAATTGTTTGCCGAGTGCCAGATCACGGGCACTCGGCAAACCTTCGACACTTATTAGTTTTTGCCGCGCACGCACACACCCGCACACACGCACTCACGCACACACCGACACTGCTGCGCCGCGCGCGCCGCGCCCGCCGCGCGCCCGCCCGCCCGCCCGCTTGCCCGCCCGCCCGCGCCCGCGCGCCTCCTCTCCTCTCCCGCGCCGCGCGCGCTGCGCCCCCACTCGGCGCCGCTCCTCGGCCTTCGCTCGACCGTCGGCGCCGCCCCGCTCCACAGCGCCCCTCAGCTCCCTCTGTTTGGAGGTAATTTTATCTAGTGTTGATGTTGTGCTAGCTCGAGTGTTGATTCTTCTTTGTGAGCTAATGTGTGTATCGTTCACTTCCACCACGATTAAGGAAAGGTTAGTTCGATCATCTAAGTCTAGGATGTATTCTTTGGTTGTATTATCTATAGTTTGCGCTGAATGATCTTGCTTAGTGTGTGTTAATTAGGAGTTCAAAGGATGCATTACGGCCACAAAATCACTTCTACACGTGGATTAAAGAAAAGTCAACATTGTTTTGTGTTAAAGAGAAAATATAACATCCTCACAAGAAGGAAAAGTCCACAACCAAGAAAAATCTCTCCACAAAGCGTGCGGCTATTTAGTACTAAAGTGCGGCTAAAGTAGCCATTTGTCATCCCTTCATGAGGCAGATGAGTGCGATTTGTGGGGTTGCATGAAAATGATGGTGGCGACAAGGACGTACTATTCGGTGATTTGAGCTACTATCCACTATTGAGGTTAGTGACATGGAGGGTTGCAGTACAATTATTTGTCTAGAACATGATAGCTTTTGAAATTTATAGAATCGAATCTGTGTTTTCTGTAAAATTTCTGCAAAATTCTTGTATTCTAAACAAGCCCTAGTTGAAAGGAGCATGACCTAGTCGAGAAAAATTGCAATGCCATATATCCAAATGTACTCGTGTCGGACAAGCGCAATACCATATCCACAAGTGTATTAGTATACTCATGTCCAGAAAAATTGCAATACCACATCCACACGTGTATGTCATGTAGCGCAGGTGAGAGTATATAATTAATTTTTAAAAGTACACATGAGTTTGGTGCAATTTCATTTGCAGCTGCCATTGTTCTCGTGCATTTGCTGTCATTCACGTTTACAACGTGCGGGTGGAGCAAGCTATGTGGTTGGTTCAAGTTCGTCTCACAGATGTAGCTAAACTCTTAAATGCATATGGTATTTTCCACTTGTCTTGAGCATTAGCAGAAAAGTCTTTCCTTTATATTTTTAGGGTGTAGTAGTGGTTGTGGTTGTATATGTGGTTGTCGGCCATCATGCCGTTGTTTTTTGCAGGTTTTGGAAACCTCACCGTGCAGGGGAGGTTCTGCCGAATTTTTTTAAAATGACAGTATTTTCTTCCATTTTTGCAGAGAAGAGCCCGTCGGAGCCGAGTCGGAGTTCCCAGCGCCGTGCCGGTCTGCCTGCATAGCGTCGCCTCGCCACTGCACCGACCCGCCACGGCCCCGCTAGCCTGACTCCACCGCCACCCTAGGTATAACCCCTCTTTTCGTATCATGGTCGTAAATCACGTAACCCAGTTAGGCGTCTCCGTAGATGCAATTGATGGTTACATTACTCACGATACATATGTTAGAGGATGGATGACCGTCATTGGATGTACGGGCGGAGAAGTCGAGTGATTACACCACGGAATGGATGAACAAGACCGATGCTTTCTTGAACCGTGCATTTGGCAAGGTGCTAAAGGACATTGTCTAGTTTTGTGTCCTGCGACAAATGTGGAAACAGGAGAAGGGTAAACAAGGTGGACATGGGTAAACATCTTTTGAAGAATGGATTTACGCCGGACTACACCGGTGGGTCCACCATGGTGAAGCCCATCGTATGAGAGAGGAGGTGGTGAGACCACGCGTCGAGGCTTATGATGCCGATGCGGGTAGCGAGACATGTTAGATGACTTTCACCAGGGCGGTTCGATGAGGGCGTGAGAAGGAGGAGATGGAGCGGCGCCTGCAGGCGTTCTACGACATGATGGACTCGCACGAAACCCCTTCACGATCGGTCAGCGGTGTCTCAAGCTGGATGCCATTGGGCGCTTAATGGGGTTGAAGTCCGAGTTAAACCTGAGTCGAGAAGGCTTCGATAAGATATTGGCCGTGATTGGCACCACTGCCGGAGGGCCACATTACGCCAAAGAGCATGTACGAGTCACGAAACTCCTTCGTGCACTTAAGATGCGTATGAGCGGATACATGCTTGTTCGAAGGGTGCGTCCTATTTAGGAAAGAACACAAGGATGCAAAAATCTTGTCAAAGTGTAAATCCTCCGTGCACGGAGGTAGACTCGTGATGGCGGAAGAGGCGACTACGATCCCGTGAAAATCCTACGGTACCTTCCGTTCCTACCGAGGATCCAACGGCTATACATGACCGAGAATCGCGAAGCAGATGACATGGCACAAAAATGGCAAGCGGTACAATCGACAAGATGGTACATCCATCCGATGGTGAAGCATAGACCGCTTTGATGACAAACATCGTGAGAAGCGGATGAGGCTCGCAATGTGCGTGTCACGCTAGCAGCAGATGGGTTCAATCCTTATGGGTGATGGCTGCCCCATACACATGTTGGCCCGTGTTCGTTATCCCCTCAATCTCCCCGGCGTCTCCTTTCAACGACATAACATATTCTTGTCGTTGATAATTCCTGAACACCGGGAGTAATATGGGTGTGTTCATGGAGCCGTGTTTGATGAATTGGTCGTGCTTGGGGCGAAGGGGTATGGACATACGACCGAGCTACAAAGATAAGCTTCAAAATGCACGTTTGGTACCACTACTCTCTGCATGACTTCCCGGCGTATGGGTTATTCTGCGCCTGGTGTGTTCACGGGAAGTTCCCATGCCCAGTATGCAAGGAAGGTGTGAGGTTCCATTGGTTGCACAAGGGTGGCAAGTACTCATCGTTCTCGACAGACATCGTCAATTCCTCCTCTTGACCATCCATTCGGACAAGACATCAAGAACTTTACGAAGGTGTCGAGTGATGGACCGCACCGCGGATTATGGTAGTGCCGAGGTTCATGCTCACATAGATGCTCTCGTGCCCAATCAAGAAGGTGGTTTTGTGGGATATGGTGAGCAACATATGTGGACTCATAAGTCGGGCTTGACGAGGCTCCCTTATTTCGATGACCTTCTTCTGCCACATAACATGATATACTTATGATGCACTTGTCGACTGTGATGAACTTGTGGATTTGTTTGGATGGACTTGAGCACTTATTGTTATATATGTGATGGATGTGATAAATATGTGATGGATGAGATATATATGTGATGGATGTGATATATATGTGATGGATCTGATATATGTTTGGATGGATTTGTTTGTCGTGATGGAATGTAAAAATAAATAAAAATGCGGTTTTGGGTCACTTTGCCGAGTGCAACACTGCGGCAAGGGTCTTGCTTAAGTGCCATGGTCATGGCACTCGGCAAAGCTGAGAATGGGCATGGCGATTTTCGCTTTGCCGAGTGCCATGCCCATGGCACTCGAAAGAATTTTTTTAAAAAATTAAAACTTTGCCGAGTGCGGAGCCTGCGGCGCTCGGCAAAGAATTTTCAAAAAATTGTTAAAGCGTTGCCGAGTGCCATCATTCGACACTCGGCAAAGACATTTTCAAAAAAAGTAAAAATATTTGCGAGTGCGGGTTGGCACTCGGCAAAGCGCCGACAACGGGGCGGCGCGCGAAGCGGCCTTTCTTTGCGAGTCGACTCGGCACTCGGTAAAGCCTTTGCCGAGTGCCCGACAAAATACACTCGGCAAAGGCTGCTTTGCCGATAAATTTTTTTCCGAGTGCCCTTTGCCGAGTGTCGCACTCGGCAAAGCCTTTGCCTAGTGCCTGAGGCACTCGGCAAAGTGCCTGAGTCCAGTAGTGTCAGCTTGGATGTCGCCACCGCCGGCGGCGACATTGGCGAGTGCTCTTAGGGTGGCGGCCGTGGTGCGGGAGCGCGTCCATCAACTCGCCACCATGCGCTCCCCGAGGTTCCTTGGGCTCCTATCCTCCCCGTCGTCCATACTCCTGGTAGACTCCAACTTTGGCGTCGACCTCGTCATCGCCATCATAGACACCTCCACACTGGCATCTCGCCCACCCACCTTAGCTTCCATGGCCGGGGGCTCAAGACCCACACTGCCTCCATCGTCGTGGGGCGCTACGTGTTCCTAGCGTCCACCCTCGACTACACGCACGTGTCCGAATCAAAGAGGCTCGCCGAGCCGAGGTCCGAATGGCGGTAGCAGGGCCAGCCTCCCCAGCTTCTACATCGTGTGGTCTAGGTTGTTACGGGTTAGGGAAATGAGTTAAAACCATATTAGAGAAATGGGTTGAGATGGTTTGGGTTGACATGTTTATGTGGGTTGGTTTGGTTTGAATCCTAAGGGATACGAAGTGGGCTGGTTTAGTCTGGGGGAAGTGGAATTTGTTGCTGTGGGTTGGATTAGAAATGGACTGGTTTCTCAACCATTAGCGGGCCTAGGTGGGGACCAGGGAATAAGGATAATGTTTGGGGTGGGTGGGCTACTGGGCTTGGTGGTGGAATGGATTTCGAAATTGGGCCGAGGGCGAGGGGTGGGAATCTTAAATTTGGGAGGAGTGACGGGAGGGATATGCAAGCGGTGAAAAATTGACGAGCCAAATCAAACTATTCAAACTCAGCTCGGCAAAGCTCGCGAGATTCGGCTCATATACCATCTTGGGCCGAGCTGAGAACGAGCCGAGCTCTAGTAGCTTGTGGAGCCCGAGCTTTCCTTAATGCCACACAGTAGTAGTACACGGGTAGTATCCCGTTTGACTGTGGGTGTGTCGTGACCGGGTAGTGCGCGTCGGGGAGCGCGATGGATTCGGGCCGGTGGACATGCGCGTCGATCGGCGGAGATAACTGAGACATCTTCTGTCACAACCGTCCGACAACGATGTCGTGAATCTCGAGGAACGATAGTTTATTAAGTATAAGTTGTGTTTCTTTATTTATTGGATCAACATCTAACACGACGGAAACACGACGGAAGCCTTGATCTGCTAGGTGTCTCAACTATGAGCTGGTGGCATGACTAAAGCCCGTGTCGGGCTCAATCGCTGGGCCAAAATACGACTTAGATCAGCCGTAGATCAGGCCGTTGACTGAGCCCAATCGCGTTCTAGTCCAACGATAGTAGGCTAATTTTTTAAAGAAATAATTTAAATAAATTTTTCTTTAATTTTACCAAATTAATGGTTGGAAGAGTTGATTGTAAATAATTGTTAGTGATAAAAAACCGAAGTTTGTTGACCGTAATTATTTGTAAATAAATTATGTTTTGATTGTTATGTTCACCCTTTTAAGACGAGAATGGAGCAACGAAGATGAGATTGCAAGCCCAACATAACACTTGACTATGAAGATCTGAATTGTATAGCACGTAGGGTATGCTTATGTGTATATGTTTGCCTGGCTATTCCTACGGTACAAATGGATGCATGCATGAACCTTCGACCCGAACTACAACTACAATACAAACACACATTTTGAAAAGGAAAGTACTTGACAAATGAAAATTAAGTCAGGCTTGCAGACATACGTCCTACTCCCCATTGCGGGCGCGGGCCTCGCAGTACTCAGCCCAAAGGTCTTTTTCGTTACTGTCCTCATCCAGAATAATCTTTGGTCCAATAGGGGCATCAGGGACCATCGATCGGTGTCTTTCCCTTGTCTTCCCCGCTCCCGATTAAGTAAGGTTTGCAATGGGTAAAGGCCTTGGGCGCAAGTGCATAGTTCAGCATGTCTCTCTAATGAATGAATGATTTGTCGTACTTCTTTGGTCGTCGATCCATTAAAAGAAGTAGCAACGTTCCGACGACTGCCATGCACTGATAAAGTCAGCGATATTTAAAATACAACATGCAATATGAAATATCAATGTATGGCATTCACTTATGCGGTTGAGTGTCGACAGGCCTCAGTCGCGCGATGAGTCTGTGATTGTGGACCTGCTGGGCTCAAATTGTAGGCTCATTGTGCGATTAGGTCTAGTCGCCTGGTAGGCCGGCGACCGAGGGTTATTTCTATAGAAAAAAAGGTGTGTTTATTAGTGTAAGACGATTAAAAAATGTTTTTTTAAAAAATCGAAGATAGGATCGGGCAGTATACGTACACACGAGGGCGGCGTACGTAAGTAGGTGCGCAAATATTAATATTATACACACGAGGGCGGCTTAGGTAAGTAGGTGCGCAAATATTAATATTATATTCCATATTTTTTGAGAACAATACTATAATCCATATTGAAAGACAAATCTTTGCAGCGATGGATACGATGATGATGTAGGTAGCATGTGACCTGTTTGATAAGGGCATGTGCATCAATGCATGTATTTTCCTTGTCTTCTCCGCTCCCGGCTGAGTAAGATTTGCAATGGGTAAAGGTCTTGGGCGCAAGTACGTAGTTCAATATGTATTTTTGCTGAATGAATGATTTATCGTACTTCTTCAGGCCGTCGATCCATTAGAAAGAGTAGCAACGCTTCGACGGCTACCATGCACTGATAAAGTTAGCGATATCTAAAATGCAACATGCAATATGAAATATCGATGTATAGCATCCACTTACACGGCTGAGTGTCGATGGACCTCAGTTGCGCGACGAGTCTTTGATTGTGGGCCGGCTGGGCTCAAATCGCAGGCTCACCGTGTGCTTGGGTCTAGTCGTTTGTTAGGCCGGCGACCGAGAGTTATTTCTATAGGAAAAATGGTTTATATTTTTTTTTTAAAAAAAAATCGAAGATAGGATCGGGCAGTATACATACACACGAGGGCGGCTTAGGTAAGTTGGTGCGCAAATATTAATATTATACTCCATATTTTTTGATAACAATACTATACTCCATATTGAAAGACAAATCTTTGCAGCGATGGATACGATGATGATGTAGGTAGCCACATGCACGGTCCAAGCTACCAAGAATTCGCGGCTCCTTATATTAATCCTCTGTGCGGTGATCCGTTTGATAAGGACATACGCATGCAGTCAGTCAGTCGATCTCCTTTTGGATCAGCTTGCTTCCGGTTTCCACATGCGAGATGTGCACAACGGGACCGGAACGCGCTCAAGACTTTCGGTTGCTGCCGCAGTATGCGCTGAGACGTCACCCCGCTATCCCTGCTGCATGCGTATCCATTCCTAGCCAGCAAGTGCGCATGTCAACGCTTGTCTCCTCCTCTGCAATTCCACGCATATATATGCAAGCATCTTATCCTTCATTTATCCACCGCCTCTACGGAAACGTATCCTCTGACATTCTGTACCAATGTCGCAGCACTACAGTACTATGATATTGCGTAGCAGCCGTTAGATCGGAAAGGAAAGGATGAGATCACGTTTTGCACTGCAGCCGTTTCATAAAAACTGTAGCAAGTATTGTAGCATTAGCCTCAACTCTCGATCACTATCGTTACTCTTCCTCCTATCCGGAGATGGTGAGCATGCAAGCACTTCACAATCCGCTACCGGGACTCTTCACAATCTTCTTTGAAGAGCTCACCGAGCAAAACTTCCTCCAAAGCCGTCTAGGTGCGGCAAGCACCAAGAGTAATAAACCAAGTGTTTGCTTAAGGAAAAATCAAGTGCCAACAAGATCAACTCATGATGCAATGCACTTGAATGCTCTTAACTACCTCGAAATGGGAATTCAAAGAAATAAGTAGTAGAGAGTGTCTAAGAGCTCAAGAGTATTCAATGAGAGTGAATATGCTCAGCAACTATTCAGCTAGAGGCAGGTGGGGAGATATTTATAACCCCACCAGCAAAACTAGCCGTTACGACCATTTTTTTTTGAAAAAAATCAGGATTTGCGGTAGTACCGCCGTTGAAGCCCGGTACTACCGATTTTCAATATAACGATCGAAACAATCGCATTTAATGCTCTGAACTAGTCGTTACAAATGAAATTACAGTACACCCGCCAATTAGAATCGGTATCACCTCACAGCGGTAATACCGCTTGGCATCATCGGTATTACCGATTTCCAAAGGATCAGAAACTCAAGAAAAATACCTTCTCTGGAAAAAATGAACCGCCAACAAAAGTTCGGTACTACTGCCTTGCAGTAATACCGTTGAACAAACGCGGTCATATCGCTGACCAGGTGCTACAACCAGGAGCTACGACTAGTCGCTAAGACCAAGTGCAACAACCAGGTGCTACGACCAGTCTACGACCAGGTGCTATGTAACATCCCAAAATTTTGGTCTGTTTTAAAGTTTTAAAAAGAAAAATAACCATTTGGATTTTCTAGTAAAAGTTAAAGCTTAATTAGAATTTTTAGAGTTCAAAAATAATTTAATATGAATAATGTCAACATCAACTATTATCAAAACTATTTTATTTGGATTCTATGTGCTTGGATATATTTTCTAGAATTTTCTAGAATTTTTCCGAGTGAATTTGCTATTTTTAAAGTGTTATTTGGTTTTTCTGCTATTTTCTAAAAAAAAACTAATTAAAATCTCAGATTTCGTTTCAGGCTCAATTCCCAAACCTTGCCCCATTCCCCTGCTGTCTCTGGCCCGTTTTTTTTCCTTCAGTCTGATCCACTCCAGCCCACCTCCACCTTTCTCTTTTCTCAGCCCAACCCGCTGTTTTTTTTTCTTGCGCAAGGCCCAGCCGAAGTCGCAACCTTTCTTCGCTATTTCCTCTGCCAGGTGGTCCCGCCACCACGCCAACTCATCATCGTCTCCAAATCGTCCCCGAGCAAGACTCTTGCTCGCGGGTTCGAGTAGGACACCAGCGTTTCCGCGCCGGCCCCAACTTGGATCCCCTATCCCGAACCCTATTTAAGGCCGCCTCTCCATGTCAAAAGCATCGCATCGCCCTCCGCATCCATAACCCTAGAGTCTCGACGCCGTTTTCATCTTCGCGCCGCCATCGCCAAAAGACTCGAAGACCGCCGAAGC
Source organism: Ampelocalamus luodianensis (assembly GCA_036346255.1). Taxonomy (NCBI): domain Eukaryota; kingdom Viridiplantae; phylum Streptophyta; class Magnoliopsida; order Poales; family Poaceae; genus Ampelocalamus; species Ampelocalamus luodianensis. The sequence continues at coordinate 1,126,027 of CM070627.1, forward strand.
TCTTGTTCATCGGATTTCATCGCCGACAGTGCATCTCCGGTCACATCTTCACCACCATTGTGATCGCCTCGCCGTGGTCTACGCCTTGCCTCCACCATGTCTCCTCGGGAGCCAACGCATCGACGTCTTCGTCTTCGTCCGAAAACCGACCGTGGGCAACCGTTGTCGATCTACGCTTCCAGTGAGTCCTTGGTCAAATCTCGCACGTCATCTTGCGCCAAATCCTATTCTCGTCCAATCCCCGCTGTTATTAGGTCTCCTTAGCCAACGAGGTGTCGTTACCATGCTTCTTATCCGTCTCCGGTAATTACCTTCTCGCCGTCGATTCCCTTGACCTCCGGCCCTATCGAGCCACTTTTCGTGATACTTGAATCGTTGTAGACTCGGCGCTCCCTTCAGTTTCCTCTGGGCACCACTCCATCGCCAAGACCGGTGCATCCGAGGAGCTCACTGCCGCTCAAGGTCACCAATGTCACTGCTTCACTACCGCCTGTGCCGAAGCGTTACCTCTCAGAGCATCACCAAGTCTCTGGGATCTCATTTTTTTTTGTCTTCGGCCGGACCTAAATCACCTCCGTTCGTCCTCATCATCACCGCCGGCCATGGCTGCTCCCTATTGCCCTTGTTCTCTCCATGCTAAGTCAACATGCCAGCTCAGTTGCCACATCACCCCTTTGGCCCATGTGGCATCTTAGTCATGTCCCTGGTCAGCAGCCTTGTGGCGAACCAAAACCCACCCGATTCAAAAGGTCCATGGATCCAGTTCACCATGCAACAAGTCAATGACCAGTGGGTCCCACCTGCTAAATTCAATTCTTTTAATTCTTTCTTAGCCGAAATTCCTTGCTAACGTCAGCTGGCGTCATAATTGTTTTTTCCTTCAGAAAGATAATTCCAGTAAATCCATAAATTCTGATTTTCAGTATTTTATGTGATTTCAATCTTCTAAAGCTCATATCTTTTGCATCCAAACTCCGATTGAGCCCATTCAAATTCCTAAATTCATCTAAATTCAAGATCTATTTATCTGAGATTTGTATTTAATTTTTGGAGTTTTTTTTTGTCTCTATTATGTATTTATTTGGTTTATTTACTTGTTTGCAAGTAGATGTTGACACTTCGGGAAGTTTTGAGCAAGGAGGAGTACACCAAGATCAAGATCAATCTCAGGATTTATTCCAAGGCAAGTCGTGGTTCTTTGATCATATTAAACCTATGATTTCAAAAGTATATTATTTTATACAATTGCATGCTATATATATACAAATGGTTTTGGGTTTAGCTATTACCTGTTGTCATTATGCCACCATTGATAATTTGAATGCCATGAATCTTTTGTCACCTTAGCATGGGTCACTTTAGTTGGACATATTTGTATTACCAACATGGATATCGTATTGATGCTTAGTTTTGCTTAGTTATGATGGGTTTATCATCACATGTGTCATAATGAATAATCTTGACTTAATGATATATGGAATCGTGGTGGTTCGCCACTGTTGTTAAAATTTGAGTACCATGACAGGGTGTGTCATTGGTCTGGGTTAAACAAAATGGTTTTCGCTCAAGCGAGTGGATGGTGGATATGGAGGGTACGATAAGTACACTATGGGTTTGTGGTGGTCTCGCCTGAGTAACTTGTCAAGGACTTAATGTTGTGCACCATTGAACTGGGCCTTCTCGTACAACCACATGTCTGATGGGATGGGCCTAGCTTAGTAAGTTATGGAGTTTTGGCATTTGACATCTCAGGTAGTTTGTGGGTGGAGGTGTGTATCCTTTGCTAAGGTCACATCACGGGGCAGTTCGCCGATTCCCTGTCCAACATTGTACGTCAACCACAATGAGGTTTTGGGTGGCTGTAGGTACAATGGGAGAGTCAATTGTTGAGATGAAATTGCTGAAAGGTTTTGTTGTGGTCGACTCTGATCCGGTTGATTGCATCTTGTGGGTAAAGTGTACAACCTCTGCAGAGTGTCAATTGATCTATTCGAATAGTCGCGTCCTCGGTTATGGACATGTCTCGGGATTTCACACGAGAGGTAGAGTTTCTTATAAAATGTGTCAGGTGTGAATGGGAAATTCACTTGCTGGTTTGTTTTGGGAAGTGGATGGGTAGTTCACTAGTTGTTTCAAAACACTTGTTTACTTACTTACTATTGTTTTCAATTACGCACTTCAATCTACTTATGGTATTTATTGTCAATGGTACTTTCTGCAAATGAACCATACAACTAACTTTTGTTCGATCAAGCCTTGCATGAATACTATTTGCATACATTTTTCCACGACTTGCTAAGTGCTTTATGTACTCACGGCTTCAATTTCTATGATTTAGTTGAAGAGTATCAGGCTACTCAAAAGTTCTTCGCCCAGGAGTACTATGAAGGTTTTGTGGATTAGGATGCGTTCTCCACTCGATTGCATATGGGCATGTTGATTGGCCATTTCAAGATTTTCATTCCGCTGCAAGAGTTTATTTGTTTTTTTAGCCCTATGTGGCGAGTTAAGTAAACGTTGACCATAAGGTCCAGTTATTATTATTATTTGTTATTTTGAGATTCTTTTTAGTTAAATCGAATAAATGGATGGTATTTCATCACTGTTCCCTGTGTGAGCTAGCTACTGATCTGGTACTAGTTTAGAATACACAGATGGTTCCTGAGATGCTTTTTTGGGTCCCGACATGCTATGACCTGTCTACGACCAGGAGCTACGATCAGGTGCAATGACCAGGTGCTACTAGCAGTCACTACGACTAGGTGCTACGACCAATATACGACCAGGTGCTACGACCAGTCTACGACCAGGTGCAATGACCAGGTGCTACGACCAGTCTACAACCAAGAGCTACAACCAGGTGCAACGACCAGGAAACACACTCTCTGTAATTTACGTACCGCCATAAAAATATCAGCACTACCGATCTACGGTAGTACCGCAGCTAAAATACGGTCGTTTTGATTTTCAGAGAGAATAAAAAAACTCATAAAAACATGCTTTCTGGAAAAACCATACAGCCATGTATATTTCGGTATTACCGACCTGTGGTAATACCGCTCAATACTTGCAGTCTTACTGAAGATTATGAACAGTTTTCCAAAGGCAAGAACAGATGCAATGCATGACTTTTGGTTGATCAAGATGGCACATGAATAGATCCTCAAGCTACTAGCTATGATCACTCTTAATAGTACGACGTCTATCCTACAAATCCGATCTTTTCTCCAAACACCTAGATCGGGAAAATACTACAAAAGGATCCTTAGATTAAGATACCTCTGCTTGAGCCAAGTTGATCTTTAACACCTTTGCATTGATGTTGTCTCAACCAGGTCCAAGCCGCCCAAGAATTAGAGAACCTTTAACCTTTAAACATCTCAATACACATATTAGTCTTTTGATACATAGTTGACATTAATTACCAAAATCACCACTGGGGGGCCTAGATACTTTTAATATCCCTGTTTTTGGTAATTGATGACAACCCAATCGATATAAAGGATATGAAAGATTTTGAATATACACAAGGTTGTATATTCTTGTTTTTAACATTTGATAAGCAAGAAATTCTTGATTTGAGTTCAAAGGAGATGAATAATTTGTTGCTTTCAAAGTCAATCAATAAATAGAGAAATCTCTCCCTAAATACGTGCATCAAGGTCCATGATGTGATTTTCATGCACATTTGTAGAATTTGAAAATTTTGACCGAGTTTCCTTCATTTATTGGATATGTGGAACAGTGAACAAAAGATCATTCAAGCAATAATGGATGATAACTAATAAAGGATGCTTGACATGACAAGATGTTGACCAGACTAGACAAAGCTAGACATAACATTAAACACAAGCATTTAAGAAAGAAGTTCAACATATAAAAATAAACAAGGTTTCACAACCATAAAACATTGTTCCAACGTATATAATAGCTAATAAGACAAGAGATAGATAGATTCCCAAAAGCTAAGCTCCCCCTTTATCTTTCATTCTTGATCTTGATCTTTCAAACTTCTCCCCCTTTGGCATCAAGAACCAAAAGGAATCAGTCTTTAGGAGGTGGTGGAGCTTGAGAGGTTGAAGCTTGAATTGGATCTGGAGAAGGTGTGTTGAGACGACGGCGTCCAAAACGAGCTGGAGTAGATAAAGCTTGATCGAGAGTGCTCACACTTTCTGTCAATGCAGCCAGCCTATTGTTGGTCTCGGTTTGAAATTCTCGCTGAGTATCTCGAATCTCCAAAATAGCTGAATAAGATCTGAGAGAGAGAGTGATTAGATCTTTAGCTGGAGCATTTTCTTGCACCTATGGGGGGATTGCTAAATGAATTGGATCCCATCCCTTGGCTTATATGGCTTATGTACTCCTGGACGCCCTTCTCTAAACTCAGTCAATCTTAATATGAGTGCCATGATGTATGGAGCAAAATAGATCCTCTTGACTCTGTTATTTTTGGATGAGTTGATTTCCCTTATTATCAAATCAACCACATCAAACTTTCTGCCATGTATAATATTGTCAATAATATCCCATGCATGCCCTCTAATAGCATCAAAGTTTTCACTCTTGGGAAAGAAGGTATGGTTGATGATCCTATTGATTAAGCTTGGCAAAGGGAGAAGGTCTCCAATCTTTCCAAGTACAAAGTTCACATTTTGATCATAGAACTAACTCCATGCTAGAACTCTAAGAGCTTCTCTGTCATAAAGCTTTTCTTGTTTTCTCATGTAGGTTCTTAAAGCATGTACAAAGTCAGCTTTGGAGGCTTGATATCTTTGAGTTCCAGTTATCCATATCAAGTGATCAAAGGTTGCTGACACATGGACAGTAGCATAGAATTGTGTGATGATCTCCTCATTATAGTCATACCTCAGTGCTACAAGGTCATGAAGGCCAACTGCCTGAAACAATCTGTAGGCTCCATTATATTTGTTAAGGGAGTTCAAATGAGCCCAATCAACATACTTATGATCTACAAACTGTTGGTGATGACTGTAGAGCTGAGCAAAGACTTCCTGTTGGAATCTAGTGTGGAACCTTGCATCTGTGGAACTATTGGGCTTTCTTATATTGACTAACATGACAAAGCAAAGCATAGTTCTCACTGTGAATCTGCATGAGGTCCAATATAGGCTCTTCGGTCTCAGCCATCTCCTCATCACTTCCTCCTTCCTCAGAATATTCCTCATCCTCTTCATTATTGTCACCTGATTCTCCTTCTTCTTCATTCTCAGCCACTTGAGGTTGCTTTGATGATTGTCCTTGGTCTTTGGCTTTCAAAGCTTTTTGAAGAGCAATTGTCTCTGAATTGCTAACCTCCCTTTGAGAAGCAAGGGAAGTTACTGATGCTAATTTACGCGCAGCCACCTTTCGAGCTGCTTCCGTTAGATGAGAAGATCCAGTTTTAGCGACATGAGAATCCATCTTCTTGATTTTCATCAGGGGTAGCTCCTTTGCAAAGAGCATTCTTGACATGGTTGCTAAGAAGAGATAAGACCACTAGGACAAGATAGAATAGAATTTAATGCAACATAGAAAGATAGAATCAATTTTGTTCTGTAAAGGCGGTAGTACCGCAGTTGAACGCCGGTATTACTGCAATTGCAGAACTGCTTCAGGGCTTTGATCGATTTTGCATTAAACAAATATTTGGCATAAATCAACTCACAGAATAGACTTTATATGTCACCAAATACTGGTTCTAAGCAATTTTTTCAAAAGAAATTGACTAAATCATCCACATTTTACCAAACCCTAGAGAAAGGGATAAATGCCAAAGAGATGAGAAGGAGAGAGATTCAAGGGCATTTACCTTAAGGAATGGAGGCGATATGACTTCTAGAATCACTCCCGAACAAAAGATTCAACAGAAATATACAAAAAATCAACGAATTTGAGTGGAGGTTTTGTGGAGAAGTGAAGAGAGGAAGGAGAGAGGGGTTCGACAGTTCTTGAGACTGACTGAGGACGGTTACACCGTGAGGAGGAGGCAAAAGAAGAAATAGGATTTTGGCTGTAACCGATTTGGAACCGCCAGCCATTCGCGGTAAGACCACTGTTGAGGAGCGGTATTACCAGGATGCGGTAGTACCGGCGGTAAACCACGATATTACTGTTTTGCCTGACAAAACTGAAACTGAACAGAAAATGCAAATGATCCTTGATTCAAACACTCAAATAAATATTTGTAGGATCATTATGCATGAGATAGATAATAGAAACTTCAATGAATATAGTTTTTTTTTTATAAAAATAGAGAATTTAAGGCAGATTTTGAAACTGTTTTCATAAATACGTTAAGAAAACCAAATAAGAGCATAAGGACATGTGGCATGAGTTTCAAGAAACATTAGAAAGGTCGATGACATTTAACTCATTCCTCAATTTGCAAAAGCGACTCTCATCTAAAGGTTTGGTGAAGATATTGGCTAATTGGTCATCGATCCTTATGTGGCTAATTTTGATATCTCATTTGCTCACATGATCTCTCAAGAAATGGTATCGGAAACTATATGCTTGGTTCTTGAGTGTGAGACTGAGTTATTTGCAATCTTCATGGCACTATCATTGTTACTGTAACATCCCAAATTTTGGCTTGTGTTTCAAATGTAAGAAATTGAGGGTAAATTAAAACTTTTCCTTCATCCTTTTACTCTTGAAACTTTTTTGAAATTCTTGTAAAGGAATTTTGGGAAATTCAAAATCAAAAGCCTCATTTATCAAGTCAACAACCTCCTTAGAGAAATCTTGTTTCAAACCCTTGGAAATAATTTTCCTTGGTTCTAGGGTTGCTTGGTAACACCTCTGAATTATTTCCTAATTTTTGGAAATTATTTGAAATATTTTAGAGGCAAGTCAAACCTTGGTCAAACCTCTCGAAATCACCTTCTGGAATTTCTTGAGAAAATTTCAGTGCACAAAATCTCTGGAAATTTTATGAAAGGTTAACCTAAGGTCAGGAACCTCCAGTTAAAATTTCATAAATTTTGGAGTTGGTTTGATACCTCAATTAAATCCCCAAAGTTTCAGGTTTAAAATCAAACCCTAATCGGTTTGCACTGCTCATTGGACTCGAGTCGCTCGGGCTCGAGTCACTTGACTCGACCGAGCCAACTAATCGCACCGCGCGGTCGGCGGCGCCGCGCGTCATCAGCCGTTAGATCTCCATCGGACGGCTCTCATTCGTGTAAGCATTCGGACAACTCCGGTTGCCATCTGATTCTCAGCCGTTGGATCCTGATCCAACCGTCGCGGGACCGTACCGGTTCACTCCAGTCTTTACAATTAGCGATCGCATCGTGGCCGTTCAAATCTCATCCGGCGGCCAGCATCTAATGAGGTTGGGCTCGACCCACTAAAACACTTTGGACTCGAACCACTTTGTGTCACTGACCGGTGGGGCCACCCAGGTCGCTGGTCATCTTCCTCCTTCCGCCGCGCGCGTGCGTGCCTGTACGCCATGGCAGTGAGAGAGAGGGGGTGCCTTGTCACCTCCTTGAGCCCTTTAAACGGCTCTCTCTGCGGCGCATTAAATGCCCGTCAGTGCACCGCCCTCAGAGTCGTCGAGCTTACCTGCTCCCGTCGCTCCGAGCGACCGCACGCTGCTGTGGACCGAAGTCCACCCATGGGCATGTGCTTGTTACTCTGTTCGTCCCCTCGGCTACTTAAGCCCCTCAAGACCTTCAGTAGCTTTCTTTACACCCCCTTGAGCTCCAGCTTGCACTCTCTTTGCTTGCTTGAGCCCAAATCTCCGTAACCCTTTCGCGCCATTGTTGAGTGGAGCTCCTCGGTGCAACCCGCGCTCAAAGTGGCTTTTCTTCCTTCTTTGCTTCGGTTTGTGTCCTCACTTCTTGGAGCAAAACCCTAACTTAATTGTAGTTGCTTTGCACAGAGCAGCTCAATTTTGGGATTTCCTCTTTTCGGCCGTGAGCACCCCTTCTTCCTCACCGCCAGAAGAAGCTTCATTTCCTAATTCTTTGCTCGGGAAGCATATATGGGCTCTGTGGAGTGTAGTGATGACCGGTCTCACCACAGTTGCTCAGTCGTCATCTTCACTTCTTCTCCCTTGGTCGACGCCGTTCTTCGTCGCCGAGCCACCTCGACCACCTCCGAGCTCCACCCGTGCTCGGTACCCTTCTAGTAGCCCCTAGAAGCTTGGGCACCATTGGAATGGTTTATTGCGGAGCTTTGGTCATTATGCATTTCGCCGCTTTGGTCGCCGCGCTCATCGTCGGCTAGCCGCTCGGGACACCGCCGATGGTGTGGATGGTCCCGATGGGTGTGCAATGCTATTGAGGTCCCATTTTGGCACTTAGCTTCCGCCGCCGTGCCTTGGTTCGCCGGTGACAAGCCGGAGGGTGCCCTCGGTTTGTTGTCGGACGAAAACGGCAGTGCCGTAATGTCGCTCGGACACAGTAATGACGTTCATTAATGCTAATCATTGTTAATCATGGGTTAGTAATCATTAGCTGTCCTAAACCCACCTCCTCAGTCACTGACCTGTGGGCCCGCCATCCTCAAAACCCCCCCTGTGCGCGTGTGTTTAAACCCGGCATGTGACTTAACGTCACTGACCAGTGGGCCCCTATTATCAGTAGCCCTGTTCAAATCATAAACGGCCCAATCAACCTCAGCCGTTCGATATTGGATCTGTGGCCGGGATCGTGGGGGCAATTGGACTGTCCGAAGACTCCCTCAATCCCAGCCCTTCATCGCTTGATCGACGGCCCAGGATGGGCGGGCATCCGCTCGGTCCGATTGCCATCTCGATCTGGACTGTTGGATCTTGATCCAACGGTGAACCTACATGGGTTCTGTGCGTGTGTGCTGTGCGCGCCGTGCGCGTGGGCCGTTCGATCCAGGATCGACGGTCCATAATCAACCACGCCTTTTCTTTCGGTTAAGGGATATAATTTCCTCGGTAAACTTTATCTTTCCACTGAAAATGTTGTTAAAACTTTAGAAATTCATATCTTTTTCATTATAGATCCTTTTTGGGTGATTTCAGTAGTGTTAATTTTCTTTTAGGATAGAGATTAATCTAGAAATGTTTCTAGGCCCTGTTAAGAACCAGAAATGTTGTGAATCGATTTTAGCCTTTTTAGCCCCTATTAAATATTCCAAAAATGCTATAAAAACTTAGAAAATCTATAACTTGTTCTCTGTAAGTCCAAATAGAGCGAACTAAATTTTGTTAATTTCCTTTAGGGATGAACTTTAGTGAAGGACCGGTTTGCTAGTGGTCTTTGCTATCGATATAAAGGATGTCCTAGTTTTAGAACTTAGAAAATCATAACTAATTGTGGTAACTTCAAATGACCTGAAAATTTATATGGATTATCACTATACCAGTAGGTAGCTACCATAAAAGTTTCAGCTTCAAAATCTTTTTAGAAAATATTTTTACTACATTACCTAATTATGGCCGAAAATAGGTTTTTAGGGAATATCTTTTGCACCACAAATCCAAATTAGGTTTTTTCCAGTTTCTATGTCTAGTTATATTAGTATTTTACCTTGTGTATAAATTTCGTCGCATTTGGATAATTGTTGCTTGCTATTTCATTTAAGTGTTGCTCGCCTTATTGGTTGTTTTCGCTCTTTCGCTTAGGATTCGATATTTGCGGTAACCCCGAGAACGACCCTCCGCAACAATTTGAGCCACAACAAGCGTGCAAGCGGTTTGATCATTTCCATTAATCCCATTACTTTTAAAGTCTAATATTTTGTTTAACTTTTATGTATGCATTGCTATTTTGTTGTTAAATTGATTAGTTAGACCTCTAGTTGCATAATCTGTAGGTAAATGGTTATCCTCTACTACCTGAGCCTATGTCATTTGCTGTGGTTAGAGTTCGATGGATGAACTCTTATCACTTAGTAGATTACGAATGAATATTGCTTAGCCATGCCTAGTTATCGGTAGTATTGGGCGATCATCGACTTAGTCGGTGATCTTGATCACACAACTACTTATACTACTCCATTATGTCCAACCCTTGTGTTTTATTGATTTACAAATCAAAAACCGAAAACAAAACTATATCTTGACTTGGGCACAATGGTATGTTGATGTGATCTGTTGGGTGTGTTGGAATGGTGCCTAAGTCCCCAAGGACCGAGTTACTTGTGTCACTAAGCCAGCGCTTATTGCGTGCTAACCACACGAGGGGATATGGAACCTCTCTTGACTAAGTACTTTGGAAGGTGTTAATTATGAGCTGGTCGGTGGGTGTGTTCTTGTGTGTGTGTTTTGGAGGAGCATTAGCGGACCGGTTAGGGCATCTAATGTGTCCTTCTCCCGTGGGTTGCGGCTCTTAATTAGCATCGTCCTTTGGAAAGCGTCTTGTTAGACTTAGCCATGCCCGCATACCAAAGGAAGTGTGCTAACCGTGGTGGTGGAAAGGCGGTCTATCGTGTGGGTACATTGGTACACCCTGCAGGTTAAAACTATTCGAATAGCCTCGCCCTAGGTTATGGACATGCTTGGTAAGGTCGTGCAAGAACTAGACTACAACCTTTTAAAGACTTAAACTTGACATGGGTGGTATGAAGGGTACTTCATGCTATTGTTGTGGTGACTATGGGTTAGTCACTTCTAGGTGGTGTTGTCATCTATCTATTGTTATATTTGTCTCTCTTTTATTTGAACAATAAAAGTTAATTGCAAACTTACTTTGAATCTATTACCCTATTGCAAATGAAAACTTGCTTTATACGAGAATAAGTCGAGCCTCATCCACTTAAATAAAGCTTGCATGTAGTTAATTATAGTTCTGTTATCTCACACGTCAGTCTTGCGAGTACAAAAACAAGTTTTGTACTCATCTGCTTTGCTTAATATTAATTGTTGCAGAGGAAGAAGGTGAGCCCCAAGGGCCTCACTTTTGTGAGTTGTGTTGCGGCGCCGTCTGGGACGATTAGCTTGGCGGTCCGGTTGGTTGCCTTGTGGGTAAAGGCACACCGATTGGCTTTTGTTTATCGCCATCTTATGGCCATTTGCTTCATTGTGTATTTACTTATTTGTATGACTTTTGGCCGGTCGGCCTCTCTTTTGTAATAACTCTCTTTATATTATCTGTCTTTAAGTTGTTGCTTTTGCTTCGGCTCTATGTGTATGAATGGAATTGATGCATGATTTTGTAACGGGGTGTGTATACTGCAATTCTGGGAAGTATACATATCTCGAGGCTTGGTTTATTTGATTTGTACTGTTAGGACCAAGTGGATGGTTAAACAGTACAAGCCGAATAAACCGGGGTCCTCACAAAGTTGGTATCAGAGCCATTCCGACCGTAGTAACCCAAGCTTGATCGTCTTTAGGATATTTTGGAAAACTTAATTTTCAAAGTATCAAATGAGTTATGAAAGCTTAAGTAAGTTCTCAGATTTTATTCCTTACCTATCTTAGTTTTCTATCTCATCTTGCTCTAATTTGAGTTTTAAAATTTGTTCTCCTTTCCTTCTCTCAAAATATAGTCATTATCGTTTAAATTGGGTTTTGGGAACCAATGAGTTTGGCAAATTGAAGTGTTAGCTGCCCTCTACAAGGTTTTGAAGCTTCCGAAGTTGAAGATTTCAATTAGGAGGCTTGGATGCGAAATCTGGACAGCGAGCATTCAATTTCCGGACAGCAGGCTCAAAGGTTCTAAATAGGGTAGAAAATGAGAGGTTAATCAATTAAAACTTGTGGGAACAAAAGGGTAAGATGTGATACTAGTTAGCTAAGTATCTAACACCTATTTCGTTGATTTAACCTTGCTCTCGAGTAGTGTTAGACTTGTTGTAGTATGCTGAAATTTTTATCTCCTCAAACCATTGCTCGTTCTTTCAATACGGGTTAATGGCATTGAGAAGTTGAGCTTGGTTTGGAGTTTCTTTGCTGTTTTGGAGCTTCTTTGGAAACATTTAAAGTTTGTTTACTTGCTGTTTTTTTTGGCTTTCGGTTAGGGTGGTGTCACATTCCCCTAATCGTCAGCTTTTCGCTTTCATCAACTTCTAGTATTAGTGCTTTGGTTTCTAACCTAAATTTCTTGAATCAGGATGGCTGGAGGTACTCGTAGTGGCCGTGGTCGTGACTGGTTTGGATGAGGAGCTCCGCCTCCTCCGACCATGGCCGAGGTCCTTCTTGAGATAGAGCGCAACTGTTCGAGAGGACAGGAGGGTCTGCTGGATGTTATTGCGCGCAACACCTCCGCCTTGCCGGTGCCTCGTGATCAGGCGGCGGGTGGACATCGATCTCGTGGGGTTTGGTGAGTTTCTTCGCACTCAACCCCACGTTTTCGTGTCCGAGGACCCATTGGGCGGATGACCTGGCTGCGTCGGAGTTGAGCGTAAGCTCGGCGTTGCTCGGTGCTGGACCGGGGCGGGCACTCTTTGCCTCCCATCGCCTTCGGGGCGCTCTCCGGTGGGAGAACTTCTTGGCCATGCAGCCCGCCGCCACATGTCTCTTGGGATGAGTTCGGACGGCGCCCGTCGAGCTCATATCCCGCCGGCTTGATGAAGTGAAGAAGAAGGAGTTTCGCGCTCAAGCAAGGGCGTAAGTCGGTGATGGAGTACATGCGAGTTCAACCACTTGGCTCGTTATGCTCCATCCGAGGTGGCCACCGATGAGGCCAAGCAGAGAAGTTCATGGAGGGTTTGTGCGAGGAGCCGCAAGACAAGCTCTCCATTGTGGACTTTGCCGACTTTCGGGCTTTGGTGGACAAGGCCATTGTTGCCGAGCACAAGGCCAAGGCGCTGGCGAGTCCATAGCGCAAGTGGGAGGCCCATGTGCGCACAGCCGGCCTCTCCCGCCCCGTGTCGGGCCTACCCGAGCGCCCGCTCGTGGCTTCACTACCACCGAGGCCGCCCGGCACCAGCCTCGCCCTCCGCAGCCGTGCCCCGCCACGTGCACTGCAAACCAGCAGGTGGCCCCGCAATCCGGTGCCGGGTCACTGCTTTTCATGCAACCGAAGGGCATTATGCCAATAGTTGCCCTAACAAGATCGAGCAGCCCTCGTCCTAATGGAGGGCGCAGCAGGAGGTGGTTCTTCTCGGGATCGGAAGATTGTCCCCGCTACCCAAGGCGTGGGTAGTGGCGCGTCAACCTCATCTCCGCGGAGGAGGCACGGGAGGCACCCGACGTCGTGTTGGGTACCCTTCGGTTAACTCTTTCCTGCTACTGATTTTGTTTGATTCAGCGCATCTCATTCGTTTGTTTCGAGACTTTGCTGCTGTGGGAGGTCTCCTTTTACTCCATTGTTGGTCCCGCTGCTCATTCGCTCTCCGGTTCGGAGATGAGAGCGAGTCCGAGTGTAGGGATGTCCTGTTGAGATAGAAGGGTAGGATTCTTGGCAAACCTTATCCTCCTTCGATCGGCAAGTTTAGATGTAATCCTAGGCATGGATTGGTTGTCTCGCACATGGGACAAATTGATTGCGCTAGAGGCTCATCTACCTCACGATCCTTACGGCGGCGGGTTCGCTTTCGCCAGAAGGCTGCAGGTCCGCATCTCTTCGCGCTCGGCGAAGCCCGCTCTAGATATTAGTGAAGTCGGTGGTATGTGACTTTGTTGATGTCTTCCCGACGACCTTCAGGATGCCACCGGTTCGAGACCTCGAGTTTGTCATTGAGTTGGTTCCCGGTACCGCCCCGATTTCAAAGAGGCCTTACCGAATGGACCCAATTGAGTTGGTGGAGTTGAAGAAGCAGCTGGGTGAGCTTCAAGAGAAGGGTTTCATCCGCCCTAGCTCATCTCCTTGGGGATGCTCAGCAATATTTGTCGAAAAGGACAAGGCGCTGCGCATGTGCGTTGATTACCGTCCACTTAATGAAGTAACGGTAAAGAACAAGTACCCTTTGCCCCGTATCGATGACCTCTTCGATCAATTAACTGGAGCTCGAGTCTTCTCCAAGATTGATTTGAGAGTGGGATATCATCAGGTTCGGATTCGACCGGAGGATATTCCAAAGACGGCTTTTTCTACTCGTTATGGCTTGTACGAGTATACCGTCATGTCATTCGCTTAACCAATGCTCGGCCTTGTTCATGAACCTCATGAATTCGGTATTCATGGAGTATTTGGATAGGTTCATTGTGGTCTTCATCGATGATATCCTTATCTACTCCAAGAGCGATGAGAACACACCGAGCATTTGAAGCTTGTGTTGGGCAAGCTTCGCGAGCACAAGTCGTATGCAAAGTTCGATGAAGTGCGCGTTACGGTTGAAGGAAGTAGCCTTCTTAGGCCATATTCTTTCGGCAGGGGCGTAGCGTGGATCCTAGCAAGATCGCGACGTGCTTTCTCGAGTCACCACCGGTCACGAAGTTCGGAGTTTTCTTGGTTTAGCGGGATATTATCGTCGCTTCATCGAGAATTTCTCCAAGATAGCGAAGCCGATGACGGAGTTGCTCAAGAAGGACAAGAAGTTCTCGTGGTCCGCTGATTGCGAGGGAAGTTTCCAAGCGCTTAGGAGCGATTGACCACCGCTCCCGTTCTTGTTCTCCCCAATGTCCGTCAAAGCTTCGATATCTTTTGTGACGCTTCTCGTCGAGGCCTCGGTTGTGTCCTTATGCAAGAAGGCAAGGTAGTGGCCTATGCATCAAGGCAATTGAGACCTCATGAACTCAACTATCCTACCCATGACTTGGAGTTGGGCGTGATTCATGCACTTAAGATTTGGCGACATTACCTAATCGAATCGTTGTGAAGTGTATTCGGATCGCAAAGCCTAAAGTATTTGTTCACCCAACCGATCTGAACCTCGTGCAAAGGAGATGGTTGGGCTGATCAAGGACTATGACATGGGTATTCACTACCATCCGGGCAAGGCCAATGTCGTTGCGGATGCGCTTAGTCATAAGCGCATTGCAATGCATTGTTGCTTCAGAGCATCGACCCCTCTTCTAGAGGAGTTTCACATCTCAACTTGGGTTTGGTTGAGCATGGTTCCCTCACTTTGCCTTGGTTGTACTGACCAACCTTGGTGGATCGGATCAAGTGCGCTCGTGATCGGATGTTGGAGTGAACCGCATCAAGGAAAATGTCAAGAATGGAATAGCCAAGTGCTTCTCCGTAGATGAGCTTGGTGTCGTGAGGTTCGGGCAACGCCTCGTAGTTCCAAAGGACATGGAGTTGCGGGAGTTGATCCTCCGCGAAGCCCATGATTCCCCGTTATCCATTCATCCCGGGGCCACGAAGATGTATCATGATCTCCGACAGAGATTTTGGTGGACCCGAATGAAGAGGGAGATCGCAAGGTTCGTTGCCGAGTGCGACGTGTGTCGTCGTGTCAAGGCCGAACATCAGCGTCCGGCCGGACTGCTTCAGCCCTTACCAATTCCGGAGTGGAAGTGGGATTCGGTCGGGATGGACTTTATCACTGGTCTACCCCGATCCCCAAAGAAGAATGATGCTATCTGGGTCGTCATCGATCGATTGACTAAGGTGGCTCATTTTCTTCCTGTCAAGACTGACCTTCGAGTAGGTCTTCTGGCGGATCTCTACATAGCCCGCATCGTGAGTTTGCATGGTGTGCCAAAGACAATTGTGTCAGATCGTGGTTCGCTGTTCACTTCGCGATTTTGGCATAGCCTACAAGAGGCTATGGGAACTCGGCTTTCTTTCAGCTCAGCATTTCACCCCCAAACAGATGGTCAGACCGAGAGGGTCAACCAAGTTTTGGAGGACATGCTGCGAGCTTGTGTCCTTTCCTATGGGGAGCATTGGGAGAAGTGCTTGCCATTCGTCGAGTTTTCTTATAACAACAGCTTCCAAGCCAGTCTCGGCATGGCACCATTTGAGGCCTTATACGGGAGAAAGTGTAGAACCCCGTTGAACTGGTCTGAGACCGGTGAGAGACCTTTCTTTGGCCCGGACTCGATTAATGAGGCCGAGGGTCAAGTCCAGCTCATTCGTGATCGCTTACGCGCAGCTCAATCCAGGCAAAAGAGCTATACGGATCGCCGTCGACGTGAGTTGAGCTTTGAGCCCAATGACTTCGTTTATCTCAAGGTTTCTCCTCTGAAGGGTCACCAGCGTTTTGGTGTCAAGGGCAAGTTAGCTCCTCGATATGTCGGTCCCTACCGTATTATCGAGAAGAAAGGAGCTGTCGCCTACAAGTTGGAATTGCCTGCTGCACTTGCGGGGGTACATGATGTTTTCCATGTGTCCCAGCTAAAGAAGTGCCTCCGTGTTCCAACAGAGGAAACTCCGTTGGAAACTCTTGATGTTCAGGAGGATTTGACCTATCGCGAGCACCCTGTTCGCATACTCGAGGAGGCTGAGCGAAGAACAAGGAACAAGACCATCAAGTTCCTTAAAGTTCAGTGGTCAAACCATTCCGAGAACGAGGCTACTTGGGAGCGAGAAGATCGTCTCCGTGCAGACTACCCCTCTTTCTTTTCCGAGTGAACCAAATCTCGGGACGAGATTTTTGTAAGGGGGGAGGTTTGTAACATCTCAAATTTTGGCTTGTGTTTCAAATGTAAGAAATTGAGGGTAAATTAAAACTTTTCCTTCATCCTTTTAC
Organism: Ampelocalamus luodianensis; assembly: GCA_036346255.1. NCBI lineage: Eukaryota > Viridiplantae > Streptophyta > Magnoliopsida > Poales > Poaceae > Ampelocalamus > Ampelocalamus luodianensis. Next base: position 1,142,536 of record CM070627.1, read on the forward strand.
TCTTGAAACTTTTCTGAAATTCTTGTAAAGGAATTTTGGGAAATTCAAAATCAAAAGCCTCATTTATCAAGTCAACAACTTCCTTGGAGAAATCTTGTTTCAAACCCTTGGAAATAATTTTCCTTGGTTCTAGGGTTGCTTGGTAACACCTCTGAATTATTTCCTAATTTTTGGAAATTATTTGAAATATTTTAGAGGCAAGTCAAACCTTGGTCAAACCTCTGAAATCACCTTCTGGAATTTCTTGAGAAAATTTCAGTGCACAAAAATCTCTGGAAATTTTATGAAAGGTTAACCCTAAGGTCAGGAACCTCCAGTTAAAATTTCATAAATTTTGGAGTTGGTTTGATACCTCAATTAAATCCCCAAAGTTTCAGGTTTAAAAATCAAACCCTAACTGGTTTGCACTGTTCATTGGACTCGAGTCAGGCTCGGGCTCGAGTCACTTGACTCGACCGAGCCAACTAACTCCACCCGGCGCGGTCGAGCGAGCGCACGCGTCATCAGCCGTTAGATCTCCATCGGACGGCTCTCATTCGTGTAAGCATTCGGACAACTCCGGTTGCCATCTGATTCTCAGCCGTTGGATCCTGATCCAACCGTCGCGGGACCGTACCGGTTCACTCCAGTCTTTACAATTAGCGATCGCATCGTGGCCGTTCAAATCTCATCCGGCGGCCAGCATCTAATGAGGTTGGGCTCGACCCACTAAAACACTTTGGACTCGAACCACTTTGTGTCACTGACCGGTGGGGCCACCCAGGTCGCTGGTCATCTTCCTCCTTCCGCCGCGCGCGTGCGTGCCTGTACGCCATGGCAGTGAGAGAGAGGGGGTGCCTTGTCACCTCCTTGAGCCCTTTAAACGGCTCTCTCTGCGGCGCATTAAATGCCCGTCAGTGCACCGCCCTCAGAGTCGTCGAGCTTACCTGCTCCCGTCGCTCCGAGCGACCGCACGCTGCTGTGGACCGAAGTCCACCCATGGGCATGTGCTTGTTACTCTGTTCGTCCCCTCGGCTACTTAAGCCCCTCAAGACCTTCAGTAGCTTTCTTTACACCCCCTTGAGCTCCAGCTTGCACTCTCTTTGCTTGCTTGAGCCCAAATCTCCAGAACCCTTTCGGCCGCCATTGTTGAGCTGGGAGCTCCTCGGTGCAACCCGCGCTCCAGTGGCTTTTCTTCCCTTCTTTTGCTTCGGTTTGTGTCCTCACTTCTTGGAGCAAAACCCTAACAATTGTAGTTGCTTTGCACAGAGCGACTCAATTTTGGGATTTCCTCTTTCGGCCGTGAGCACCCCCTTCTTCCTCACCGCCGGTAAGAAGCTTCATTTCCTAATTCTTTGCTCAGGAAGCATATATGGGCTACTGTGGAGCTGTAGTGATGACCCGGTCTCACCCTGGTTGCTCAGGTCGTCATCTTCACTTCTTCTCCTTCGGTGCCGACGCCGTTCTTCGTCGCCGGAGCCACCTCGACCACCTCCGAGCTCCACCCGTGCTCAGGTACCCTTCTAGTAGCCCCTAGAAGCTTGGGCACCCGCTGGAATGGTTTATTGCGGAGCTTTTGGTCATTATGCATTTCGGCCGTTTTGGTCGCCGCCGCTCATCGTCGGCTAGCCGCCGTTCTGGGACACCGCCGATGGTGTGGATGGTCCCGATGGGTGTGCAATGCTATTGCGGTTCCATTTTGGCACTTAGCTTCCGCCGCCGTGCCTTGGTTCGCCGGCGACAAGCCGGAGGGTGCCCTCGGTTTGTTGTCGGACGAAAACGGCAGTGCCGTAATGTCGCTCGGACACAGTAATGACGTTCATTAATGCTAATCATTGTTAATCATGGGTTAGTAATCATTAGCTGTCCTAAACCCACCTCCTCAGTCACTGACCTGTGGGCCCGCCATCCTCAAAACCCCCCCTGTGCGCGTGTGTTTAAACCCGGCATGTGACTTAACGTCACTGACCAGTGGGCCCCTATTATCAGTAGCCCTGTTCAAATCATAAACGGCCCAATCAACCTCAGCCGTTCGATATTGGATCTGTGGCCGGGATCGTGGGGCAATTGGGATCGTCAGAAGACTCCCTCAATCCCACCCTTCATCGCTTGATCGACGGCCCGGGATGGCGGGCATCCGCTTCGGTCGGATTGCCATCTCGATCTGGACTGTTGGATCTTGATCCAACGGTGAGCCTCCGTGGGTTTTGTGCGTGTGTGCTGTGCGCGCCGTGCGTGTGGGCCGTTCGATCCAGGATCGACGGTCCATAATCAACCACGCCTTTTCTTTCGGTTAAGGGATATAATTTCCTCGGTAAACTTTATCTTTCCACTGAAAATGTTGTTAAAACTTTAGAAATTCATATCTTTTTCATTATAGATCCTTTTTGGGTGATTTCAGTAGTGTTAATTTTCTTTTAGGCTAGAGATTAATCTAGAAATGTTTCCAGGCCCTGTTAAGAACCAGAAATGTTGTGAATCGATTTTAGCCTTTTTAGCCCCTATTAAATATTCCAAAAATGCTATAAAAACTTAGAAAATCTATAACTTGTTCTCTGTAAGTCCAAATAGAGCGAACTAAATTTTGTTAATTTCCTTTAGGGATGAACTTTAGTGAAGGACCGGTTTGCTAGTGGTCTTTGCTACTGATATAAAGGATGTCCTAGTTTTAGAAATTAGAAAAATCATAACTAATTCGTGGTAACTTCAAATGACCTGAAAATTTATATGGATTATCACTATACCAGTAGGTAGCTACCATAAAAGTTTCAGCTTCAAAATATTTCTAGAAAATATTTTTACTACAGTACCTAATTATGGCCGAAAATAGGTTTTTAGGGAATATCTTTTGCACCACAAATCCAAATTAGGTTTTTTCCAGTTTCTATGTCTAGGTATATTAGTATTTTACCTTGTGTATAAATTTCGTCGCATTTGGATAATTGTTGCTTGCTATTTCATTTAAGTGTTGCTCGCCTTATTGGTTGTTTTCGCTCTTTCGCTTAGGATTCGATATTTGCGGTAACCAGAGAACGACCCTCGCAACAATTTGAGCCACAACAAGCAGGCAAGCAGTTTGATCATTTCCCATTAATCCCATTACTTTTAAAGTCTAATATTTTGTTTAACTTCTATGTATGCATTGCTATTTTGTTGTTAAATTGATTAGTTAGACCTCTAGTTGCATAATCTGTAGGTAAATGGTTATCCTCTACTACCGAGCCTAGGTCATTTCTTTGTGGTTAGAGTTCGATGGATGAACTCTTATCACTTAGTAGATTACGAATGAATATTGCTTAGCCATGCCTAGTTATCGGTAGTATTGGGCGATCATCGACTTAGTCGGTGATCTTGATCACACAACTACTTATACTACTCCATTATGTCCAACCCTTGTGTTTTATTGATTTACAAATCAAAAACCGAAAACAAAACTATATCTTGACTTGGGCACAATGGTATGTTGATGTGATCTGTTGGGTGTGTTGGAATGGTGCCTAAGTCCCCAAGGACCGAGTTACTTGTGTCACTAAGCCAAGCGCTTATTGCGTGCTAACCACACGAGGGGGATATGGAACCTCTCTTGACTAAGTACTTTGGAAGGTGTTAATTATGAGCTGGTCGGTGGGTGTGTTCTTGTGTGTGTGTTTTGGAGGGGAGCATTAGCAGACCGGTTAGGCTGTCTAATGTGTCCTTCTCCCGTGGGTTGCGGCTCTTAATTAGCATCGTCCACTGGAAAGCGTCTTGTTAGACTTAGCCATGCCTGCATACCAAAGGAAGTGTGCTAACCGTGGCTGGTGGAAAGGCGGTCTATCGTGTGGGTACATTGGTACACCCCTGCAGGGTTAAAACTATTCGAATAGCCTCGTCCTAGGTTATGGACATGCTTGGTAAGGTCGTGCAAGAACTAGACTACAACCTTTTAAAGACTTAAACTTGACATGGGTGGTATGAAGGGGTACTTCATGCTATTGTTGTGGTGACTATGGGTTAGTCACTTCTAGGGTGGTGTTGTCATCTATCTATTGTTATATTTGTCTCTCTTTTATTTGAACAATAAAAGTTAATTGCAAACTTACTTTGAATCTATTACCCTATTGCAAATGAAAACTTGCTTTATACTGAGAATAAGTCCAGAGCCTCATCCACTTAAATAAAGCTTGCATGTAGTTAATTATAGTTCTGTTATCTCACACGTCAGTCTTGCGAGTACAAAAACAAGTTTTGTACTCATCTGCTTTGCTTAATATTAATTGTTGCAGAGGAAGAAGGTGAGCCCCAAGGGCCTCACTTTTGTGAGTTGTGTTGCGGCGCCGTCTGGGACGATTAGCTTGGCGGTCCGGTTGGTTGCCTTGTGGGTAAAGGCACACCGATTGGCTTTTGTTTATCGCCATCTTATGGCCATTTTGCTTCCGCTGTGTATTTACTTATTTGTATGACTTTTGGCCGGTCGGCCTCTCTTTTGTAATAACTCTCTTTATATTATCATCTTTAAGTTGTTGCTTTTGCTTGGCTCTATGTGTATGAATGGAATTGATGCATGATTTTGTAACGGGTGTGTATCTCGCAGTGCAGGAAGTATACATATCTCGAGGCTTGGTTTATTTGATTTGTACTGTTAGGACCAAGTGGATGGTTAAACAGTACAAGCCGAATAAACCGGGGTCCTCACAGTTACGCAAGAGAGGCATATTTTTAAATTTTATTTCATAATCCATCAAGGTTTGCCTCATCCATAGCATTTGAGCATAACAACTACCCGCGAAAACATATTCAGCTTCGTCGGTGGAAAGAGCTACAGAATTTTATTTCTTGGATGACCATAATACTAGAGATCTTCCTAATAATTGACAACTACTCGATGTGATTTTTCTATCCATTTTGCAACCCGCATAATCGGAATCTGAATACCTAATTAAATCAAATTTTGCACCTTTGGAATACCATAAGCCAATGCTAGAGGAATGCTTTAAATACCTAAGAATCCTTCACGGCCACCAAATGACACTCTTTTGGTGATGCTTGAAATCATGCACACATGCAAACACTAAACATTATATCGGGTCTAGATACGGTAAGATAAAGCAAACTACCAATCATAGATCTATAAAGCTTTAAATCTACCGGTTTACCTCCCTCATTAAGGTCAAGATGACCATTGATTGCCATGGGAGTCTTGATGGGTTTTGCATCTTTCATGCCAAACTTCTTGATCAAATCTTTTGCATACTTTGTTTGGCTCACAAAGGTTCTATCCTTGAGTTTCTTGATTTGAAGTCCAAGAAAATAGCTAAGTTCTACGATCATAGATATTTCAAATTCCCTAGACATCGTATCACTAAACTCTTTGCAAAAATCTTGATTAGTAGACCCAAAATTGATATCATCAACATAAATTTGGCATACAAAGAAATCATCATCTAAAACTTTAGTAAACAAGGTTGAATCAATTTCTCCAATTTTGAATCCTTTTGAAACTATAAAATCTCTAAGGCATTCATACCATGCTCTAGGAGCTTGTTTAAGACCACAGAGTGCCTTGGAGAGTTTATAGATACGATTAGGATTCTTAGGTTCTTCTAAACCAGGTGATTGCTCAACAAAGACAAGTTCGGATATTTTTTCATTTAAAAAAGTACTTTTGATATTTATTTGAAATATTTTAATATCAAAACATGATGCAAAAGTAAGCAATATCCTTATTGACTCAAGTCTAGCTACGGGAGCAAAAGTCTCACCGAAATCCAAACCATCCACTTGAGAAAATCCTTGAGTGACCAATCTCGCTTTGTTTCTCACAACCATTTCGCTTTTATCTTGCTTGTTTCTAAAGACCCATTTTGTACCGATTACATTGTGTTCCTTGGACCTATCCACCAATGTCCAAACTTCATTTCAGATGAAGTTATTGAGTTCTCCATGCATGCATTTACCAAATCTGGATCATCAAGTGCTTCATCTACATGTTTTGTCTCAAGAGAAGAGACAAACGAGTAATGTTCACAAAAAGAAGCAACACGAGATCGAGTTTGAACACCCTTACTTACATCACTCCATATTTGATCTATTTAATGATCTTTTGCAATTATATTATGGATTCTTGGTGGTAGATTGGATTATTGATCATCTTCTTTGTTGTCCTTTTCTTCAATTTGAATTTGTCTTGACGTTGAAGACGAAGGAGGTTTGACTTGAGTAGATGATATATCATTTGGATCGTCCTTATGCTTGATATCATCTATTTGCATATTCTCCATAGCTTGTCTTAAGATTTCATTATCTACATCATCCAAATTCTCATGTTCTTATTGAGAGCTATTAGTCTCATCAAATTGAGCATCATGTCTTTCTTCAACTAAACCGGAGTTTTGATTGAAGACACGATAAGCTTTACATTGCATCGACTAACAAATTTTGAAAGACGAACACCTTTCATCAAAATATAGTATTTGCAACCAAAGACACGAAAATAGGAGATAATCGGTTTTCTTCCAACAAAAAGCTAATAAGAAGTATTTTTCAAAAGACGATGCAAATAAAGATGATTTATGGCATGACAAGCGGTATTTATTGTTTCTGCCCAAAAGCTATCGGAAGTATTATATTCATCAAGCATTGACCTAGTCATTTCAATTAATGTTTGATTTTTTCTTTCTACAACTCCATTTTGCTCCGGAGTGTAGGTTGTGAAAAGTTCATGCTTTATTCCAAGTTCATCACAAAAATCTTCAACTTTAGTGTTTTTAAACTCAGAATGATGAGGGCATCCCTAACACTTATACATCTTTCCCTATTGGTGGTCATGCACATACTGAGATGGACGCCATAAGTGAAGCTACAAATAATACAAGTGCAAAAGTGCATGTTGGTCCACTGACTAGAGCAAGAGCTAAACTTCTAAACCAACAGGTGCTTTTGTTTCTTAATGAATCTTTTATTTTCATTGATGAGAATTGGGTACTACCTCATGCAAATGTTTTGTGCATTCTCATGATTGAACATTGTGAAGCCTTTGGAACCGAGAGGGAGGAGAGGGAGGCCGGAGCCAAAGCAATGGAGGAGAAGCTCACGTGGGTCAAGCAAGAGGAGAAAAGCCCAAGAATTCAAGCCCAATTCGGATCTTCCACAAGTCCAACCGGAATTCATCTCGGAATCAACTCAGAATTCAATTCGGATTCGGTTCGGGACAGCCCAACAGGCCTGTAATAAAAAGATCATAACTTTTACATACGGAGTTCGATTGGGGTGTTCTTGGACTTGTTTGAAAGCTTATTCCAAGGCCCACACAATGGGTATGGCCCCAACTTCAGAAGACGTACGGTCGCGCCGCTATGGCCTAAACAATGTGATGGATTTAAGTTAGTTTTCCTTTTTGAGTGTTTTTGGGTCTTAGCCGAATTAGAGTTTGATTCGGCGTGTGTAGCCGGCCCTAGGCCGTGCGTGAGTCGTGGAGGGCGCCTTAATTACCCTTGCCCCTCCTTTGTATCCATTAGACCAGTTTATGCATAAGAATTGAAACATAACTATTGCGTGTTCTTTCTAAAACTAGAGTTCATGCGAGGACTTTGAGAGAGGACTAGGCGATCCATTGGTTCGTTCTGCAATTCAAGGTCAAGCCGTCGTTCCACTGGGAATCGGGGACTTGACGTTCATCGTTCGTGGTCTCGCGATGAACAATTTACCCGGTGCGTTTGGGCGTTATCCAAAGAGTTGAGGGTTCGTGCATTGGCGCGAGTGTTCGGCTAGCGACATCGTCTACTTCGCATCAACTATCCACGGTTCCTCACTGAGAAGATCGGGCCTCCCCCGTATCACAGAACCATTATCACTACAAATTTTCTTAATTTTGAAATCAAATTCATTTTGAACCCTTTTTTTGTAAAACTTTTGAAAATACGGGAGGTTTCTACTTTGTCATCTAGGAAGAATACCTATGTATATCTAGGGTAATCATCCACAATGACTAAACAATAGCAATTACCCCTGATACTCTTATAGGTTTTGGCCCAAACAAATCCATATGTAAGAGTTCCAATGATCTAAAAGTTGACATGTTACTTTTGTAAGGATGAGGATTGGCGACTTGTTTACCGGCTTGACAAACACTACAAAGTCTATTCTTCTCAAACTTCATATCTTTCAAGCCAACAACTAAATCATGTTTGAAAACCTTTTTAAGTTGAATTATACCGACATGAGTTAGCCTTCTATACTAAAGCCAACACAAAGAAGTTTTTGCAATTAGACAAGTTTTCAAGCATAGGTCATTTGAGGAAAAACCAATCAATGTAAAGCCTTTGGAAACCAATTCATTTTCCTTTTATTTTGAAATAGTTACTTCATATCTAGAGAATGAGCTAATTAGTCCAAGATCATATATTTGAGCAATGGATAGCAAATTGAAATTTAATATTTCTACAAGAGATACATTGGAAATTGAAAGATCATTTGAGATAGCGATTTTACCCAAACCAATAACATTTCCTTTGCTATTGTCTCCAAAGGTGATCTTTTCATTGCTCCCATTTTGAAAGGTGGTTAACATCTTTCGGTCTCCGGTCATGTGTTGAGTGCAACCACTATCAAGCACCCAATGCTTTCCACCGGTCTTGTAGTTCATCTACAAAAGAAAATCAAGTTCTTTTAGGTACCCAAATTTATTTGGGTCCTTGGAGGTTAGTGACCAAGGCATTAGGCACCCAAATAGTATTATTTTTTGTGCCTAAAATTGAAGTGCCAATAAATTTTATAACTACCTTGCCATCTTTAGATTTTCTAAGCATATAGCATGGATTATATAAACCTACGAATGGAGTCTAACCAATAGGACACGTTTGTTGCAAATGTCCTATTTCCCGGCACTTATAGCAATATTTACCGTTTTATTTAACAAACCTTGTGGGTTTGTTTACCAGTTTCTTACCCTTCCAGGGCACACACCCAAGTCCTTCTTTGTTGAATGAGCATATTTGCTCATTCAAAAGCTTATCAAGGGTGGTCTTACCCTTGAAGCACCGTTCCAAGCTTTTGCTTAGCTTGGTTACTTGCTCCTTTAGCTCATTGTTTTCAACAACAAGCTTTACATCACAAGACTTAACATTATCGTGATTAGAGTCAATATTAGAGCAACATGACATGGCAAGTGGATCATAGCATGAAGTAGATGTATTAGTTCTAGCAATTTCTACACTAGGTATTTTATTAAAAATATCACATGTAATTCCAACACTAGTGCAAAACTTGCTTGGATTTTCATGGATAAGCAAGCCATGAGCTTCCTTTAGCTCCTCATAAGAGTCTTTAAGAGAGAGATGCTCTTTCTTCAAGACCTTAAATTTTTCTTTTTCGTTTTCAAGATATTCATTCAATTCTTCTAACAAATCCATGAGCTCATCATATGAAGGTTCATTGTCATCAAAGGATTTTACCTTATCTTCTTTTGTCGTGAGACTTGTAGGAGACGAGAAGAGTGATGGAGCCTCCTTGATGGCGATGCCGACAAGTCCCTTCTTCTTGGGGGACTCATCCTCATCGGAGTCGGAGTCGATGTACTCCTCATCGGAGTTCCATTCTCCAATGTGAGCTTCATTCTTGCCGTTCTTGTGAAGCTTCTTGAAAAGCTTTGTGTTACCATTGAATTCCTTCTTCTTGGATGACTTGCCCTTGTCATCCTTCTTTGTGGGGGCTATGAGAGGCAATGTGCCCCTTCTCATTGCACTCATAGCAACGGATGTTGCTATAATGCTTGTTGTCATTGTAGGAGCGCCCCTTCTTTCCTTTTTCATGACTAGCGCTTCAGTATGAGCGCCTTTTCGTGAATTTCTTTATTCTTCTCATGAGGAGAGCCAATTCTTCCTCGGAATCATCCTCATCATTTTCGGACTCATCACTTGATACTGCTTTGGCTTTGAAGGCGGTGACTTTCTTGCTCTTGGAGGAGGATTGCTCCAAAAGCTTCTCCTTGTTCGTCTTGTACAACTCATTTGTTATGAAGTTGTCCAAGAGTTGTGTTAGCTTCATCCTTGTCAACTCGGGTGAGTTGAGAAAAAGTGTCACCAAAGTTTCATACTTCTCCAGCAAGGCTCTAAGCATTTTTCTCACAATATCAACATCGGTTAGTGACGTGCCTAGGCCTTTGATTTCATTTACAATGTTGTTAAGGCGAGAATACATTTCATTTATATCATCATGTGGCAACATTATAAATGTCTCATACTTAATTTGGAGCCTATACAATTTGGCCTCTTTGATCGTGGATGTTCCCTCATGGATTTTCAAGAGGATAGTCCAAATATCATGAGTGGTTTCTAAATTACTCACTTTATTGAACTCATTCACGTTCGAAGCACTAAAGAGAGCATTCATTGCTTGAGCATCTAAATGAGCATTACGCCACTCAAGTTCCATGGGATGTAGTGGATCCAGAGGCATAACGTAACTCTAATTTACGAACTTCCATATGCTCGGACTCATAGCCTTTAAATAAATAGACATCCTAATTTTCCAACATGCATAATTTGAGCCATCAAATGAAGGTATCTTTTCTATAGCAATTCCCTCACTAGCCATCCATTTCCCTCTTAGACGGTTAAGTATAAATCAATGAGATACCAAGCTCTGATACCACTTGTAGGATCAAAGATAACTGACTTGAGGGGGGTGAATATGAGGTTTTTAAAAAAATTCGACTAGTTAACAAATTTAAACAACAAAGTCTTTAACAAAGCTTCCTAGCACAATTAAAAGATAGAATTGCTATGCTAGTTAAGACAAAGATGAGCTTAAGTCAATACTAGAAACAATTCTAGCTAAGCAAAACTTACACAAGTTAAATGCTAGAAATGTAAATGCGGAATAGTAAAGACAAGTGAAAACCACAATGCAGGCAAATGATGTTTTTTCCATGGTATCAAAGACTTGCCGGTCTTCACTAGTCCACGTTGAGAAAGTTTGAACGAATCAAGCTGGCTCTACGAATTAAGCCTCAACCCTCGATCACTATCGTTGCTCTTCCTCTTCTTCGGAGATGGTGAGCATGCAATCACTTCACAATCCGCTACCGGGACACTTCACAATCTTCTTTGAAGAGCTCATTGAGCAAAACTTCCTCTAAAGCCGTCTAGGTGCTGGCAAACACCAAGAGTAATAAACCAAGTGTTTGCTCGAGGAAAAATCAAGTGCTAACAAGATCAACTAATGATGCAATGCATTTGAATGCTCTCAATTACCTCAAAATGGAAATTCAAAGCAAATGAGTAGTAGAGAGTGTCTAAGAGCTCAAGAGTATTCAATGAGAGTGAATATGCTCAGCAACTATCCAGCTAGAGGTAGGTGGGGAGGTATTTATAACCCTCACCAGCAAAACTAGCCGTTACGACTGTTTTCTAGAAAAATCAGAATTTGCAGTAGTACCGTCGTTGAAGCCCGGTACTATTGATTTTCAGTATAACGGTCAGAATAGTCGCATTTAGTGCTCTGAACTAGCCGTTACAAAAGAAACTGTGGTACACCCGCCAATTAGAATTTGGTATTACCTTACAGCTGTACTACCGCTCAGCATTATCGGTATTACCGATTTCCAGAGGATCAGAAACTCAAGAAAAACACCCTCTTTGAAAAAAAATGAACCTCCAACAAAAGATCGGTACCACCGCCTTGCGGGAATACCGCTGAACAAATACAGTCATACCGGTAACCAGGTCTACGACCAGGTGCTATGGCCAGTCACTAAGACCAGGTGCAATGACCAGGTGCTACAACCAGTCTACGACCAAGAGCTAGGACCAGTCTACGACAAGGTGCAACGACCAGTTGCTACAAGTAGTCGCTACGACTAGGTGCTACGACCAGGTGCTATGACCAGTCGACGACCAGGTGCTACGACCAGGAAACACACTCTTTGTAATTTATGTACCGTCATAAAAATATCGGTACTACTGACCTACGGTAGTACCACAGCTAAAATGCGGTCGTTCCGATTTTCAGAGATAATCAAAAACTCATAAAAACATGCTCTCTGGAAAAACCATACCGCCATATATATTTCGGTATTACCGACCTGCAGTAATACCGCTTAATACTTGCGGTCTTACTGAAGATTCTAAATAGTTTTCCAAAGGCAAGAACAGATGCAATGCATGACTTTTGGTTAATCAAGATGGCACATAAATAGATCCTCAAGCTGCTAGCTATGATCCCTCTTAATAGCACGGCGTCTAGCCTACAAATCCGGTCTTTTCTCCAAACACCTAGACCAGTAAAATACTAGAAAAGGATCCTTAGATTAAGATACCTTTGCTTGAGCTAAGTCGATATTTAACACCTTTGCATTGCTGTTGTCTCAACCAGGTCCAAGCCGCCCAAGACTTAGAGAACCTGTAAACTTTAAACATCTCAACTCACACATTAGTCTTTTGATACATAGTTGACATTAATTACCAAAACCATCACTGGGAGCCTAGATACTTTCATGGAGTACAGACTACAGAGTACTGAGTAGTGGACTAGTGGTTGCTTTCTGTTACTTCTTTCTGTATGTTATAATGTTAATTGTGAATAGAAATTTGAAAGTTTTGTTACGATATGTCAATGTAGATTGTAGAGACATAAAGAGGAATTGTGGGTGTGAAGTAGCACAATTGTGAGTGTGAAGTGAGCATTACCATTGTACAAATTATAGAATTGTACGTGAGTGTGAAGTGTGTACCCCCATCATCTAATTTCTAGCTCCGCCACTGATTAGCATCATTAGCTATGAACCTGGGTCGCATGCCTGCGTCGCCGCGTGGGCCGAGTTGCTAAGTCACCGCATGGGCTGTGTGCTTGCGTCGTCGCGTGGGCTGACTCCGGGGTGCACAGTTTATCAGCTACGGAGTGCACATGTGATATATATAAGCTGATCCCCACTAAATGTTTTTTTGGGCCCTTTGGTTCCGCCCCTGCCCACCAACGTTCAAGTCCAAGACTTGGCACTGGTGTTCACTGTTTTTAGGAGGTGCATACACATGCATGTTCAGTGGGAAAGAGAATGTGCTCGTGATACGTGGGGTCTTGGGTGTCTCCGATAAATTCCTACCGTATGTAGGCGACACACGTGTGTGTGTATGCGTGGAGGTTGGGTGGTGTGAGTGTGGTGTGTGTTGAGCGTGCACCCGTCTTTACTCTCTAAAATAATATTTGCTCTGTATGTGCTTATTTTAATTTGCCAAATAGATTTTCACTTTTACTGATCAGTTATCCTTGAACGATTTCCAACTCACTAAAGTGCATGTAATAAGGACGGAAAATATCAAGCTGTATTCGCCTCGCCTCGCCTCGCCTCTGTTAAGTTCCTTCTTAATTGAAATGCATAATGGAAGGATCTCCCGCATGTTCTCAGGAATAAAAGGTTAATTAATCAATTGATGTGCTTAATCGGTCGGTCGCGATTAGCAGTAAACTTGTCGTGTTGTATAGAATCATTAATTACGAGCATAAGTACATGTAAATACGTAAGACCATGCATCTTGCATGGATACACAAGAAGCTAGCAGCCATTGGTGTATATATAATGTATGCAATATCCATCTGTTATTTCATTCGATAACACAGTACATTTTTTGCATGGGTCTCGCATTACATTTTCCCGATCCCATCCATTATTCATCCATTATATATATAGGGAGAGCTCTTCTTATTGTGCGCACGCACGATCTGTGACGAAAAATTTAAGAGAAGGGACTCTGGTTGTAGCAGTCGAGGTTGGCGCCGTAGCTGACACCGAGGATGTCGCAGTAGCGCTTGTAGAAGCCGATCCGGTCGGCGACGCGGTCGTCCGCCCCGTGGCCGCACTCGATCCCGCCGTTGATGATGTTGGTGATGACGCCGTACCCGGGCACCCTCCCCGCCGCCTGGTCGGCGCCCGAGGGGCTCCACTGCCCGGTGATCACCGCGTGGCACGACGGCTTGGGCGACTGCGCCGTCGTCCAGAACCAGATGGCCGTCTTGAACGAGACGGTCGGGTCCGTCGCCACCAGGTCCGGGTTGTTGAGCAGGTCCGCGCCGATGGCCTGCCCCGCCGGACCGTAGTTGTAGTTGCTGCTCATGCATGCATGTTGAATTTAGATACGAATTGATTCAAGTCGAAAGTTCAGTTTTAAATGAATGATGAACATATAAGAATGCATGATCGATGACGCACTGGGAGATTTGGATGGGTCCGCGGCCGTAGTACTTCTTGCCCGGGGCGCACGGCCACTGCGCGCTCTGCTGGCAGTAGTCGTCGGTGGCGCCGTTCTCCTGCTTGAAGCAGTAGCCCCACGAGTAGGGTCCATCCGGCGCCGTGGCCCAGCCGCCGGTGGTCTCGTGGGACGTCTGCGCGAGGAAGGCGGCGATCTCCCGCTTCCTGGTGTCCGTGTCGCCCGTGGTGCCGAAGTCGCTGAACGAGTTGGCGGCGGCGATGAAGGCGCCGTAGGTGTAGAAGCCGTTGGCCTGGCACGCCGCGTCGTTGCGGTGCAGCAGCATCTGGTCGAAGGTCGAGCGCGACACGATGGACGCGACGGAGCCGCCCCCGCCGGACGGAGCTGGGGGTCCGCAGCCGGCGCCGCACTGGCTCTGGCAGCCGGCGCCGCAGTATCTGTCGTCGGAGCCGCACCAGCCGAAGCGGCTGCAGCAGAGGCAGTTGGGGCAGGACGCCCCGCCGGCCTGCGATCCGCACTGCTGGGCGCGCGCGGACACGGCAAAGGCCAGCATGGCCACCAGTGCCAGTGCTCTCATCGTGTCAAGCACGTACAGGCAGCAGGTCGCTGGTGTACTCGCTGCCCACTGCTTGTGTTAATTGTGTGTGCAAGAAGCGGTGGGAGTGCATGTCTTTATATAGCTAGCTAGTATACGTGTCCAACTTAAATGTCACGAGTGGTCGCTTCTTGATTACTCTTACTAGTTGGGAACATGCATGTTGCTTCGTTTCTCCATGTTTTTAATTAGCTGTGGAATGAGCAAAAGAGAGTCACCCTGAGACCTGGACCAATTTAATTTCATTTTGCAGAAACAAGTGCTGTTTCTCTTTGACTAAAACATCTCATTTTCTTGATTAAGCATTTGATGGCTTAATGATTTCTATGCAGAAACAAGTGCCAGATCTAATCCATGCAAACACTCCACTCTGGATTAAGCATTTGATCGATGTTTCACACATCTATGCACGATTATGATTATGGTTATGGTTTTTTCTCTTCTCCTTTCTGCGAGGTCATGTTGATGGCTTTCTGATGGATCGATCATGCTCGCTTCAGTACAACCGGAGTAGTCCGGACTTGCGCGAATACCGACCATGTGATGTGATGCTCATCTTTGACTAATATCTGTGGGGACGTATCTAGTGATAATGGGTAATTGAGTGCTAAAGTGCTAATACCAATCAGGAGCGTTGGATCTACATTGAACAGCCCAGATTTAAATACTAATCCCACCTCCAATCTACTTAACCTTTTTTTCACTAAACACCCTACTGCCCCTTCATTTCACATCGCCAATCCGCCACGACCCATCGCCTTCCCTGGTGCCTGGCCTTCCTCTCGCCAGGCCAAACCACCGCCGCCGCACGCCCTCCAGCCTCCTCTTGGCTGCGCCGCCACCGTTCCACCCCGATGCGCTCTCAGGCCCCCGGCCGGCGGCGGCACCACCGTCGAGTGGCTCACTCACCCGCGCCGCCATCGCATCCAGGGGATCAGCCTCGCACCGCCCGCACCACCGTCGAGTGCCTCACCCACCCTAAGGCCGTCACCGGGAGGTGAGGTGTTGAGGCACCGAAGTGGGGCGAGGGGGCCCGAGGCCGGAGGTGGGTGAGCCCGAGGAGGACGCGCGCGCGAGGGATCCGACGGGAGCCACACCGGGGGTGGCCGAGGGCGCAGATGGGTCCGGAGGTGGCCCGCAGGTGGGGCGCGCTGCGCAGAGGCCACGGGGTGGAGGTGCTCCGGAATCGGATGGAGGCGAGGAGGAGGGTGAGGTAATGAAGGGGCTGGGGTTTAATGAAAAACAATTATGAAGGGGCAGGATGTTTAGTAAAAAAAGGTTAAGTGGATTGGAGGGGGGATTAGCACCCAAATCTGGGCTGTTCAATCTAGATTTAACGCTCCTGGTTGACATTAGTACCTTAGCACTCAATTACCCATTAGCACTAGATACGTCCCCAATATCTGTTGCCGTCCGGTGGTATACATGATTATATATATATATATAGGACTTAATTTTATTTAAGCTGCGCCACGTCACGTGATCAGATCATACATTCACATTCGTTTCCTATAGTGCATTAAGGATATTAAGAATCTCATTTTGCTTCTCTACTCATTTGTTAATTTGTGCCTGCAAATATACAGTGCTTCAGATTCAGATCGGCTAGCTAGCTTCGTCGTGGAGAGGTACGGCCAACCGGTCACAAACGTATCATATACAGATACCATGTTCCTACCTTTGTAACTGCAGCAGCTCATGTATGGTCTGGACTCTCGAGTAAATTTGGACAGTTCATATCCAATTCAGTACTATAATTAATCTGCTGAAAATGGAGACAGACATTTCTTGCTAGCTCTGCCGAACTCTTTATCTGCATATAGGAGTAGTTCATACGATGTTGATGTACATACTGAGTGAAAATGTCATTATCCTAGGTCATACGATCTCCAGTAGTCTCCACATGGAAGAGGGTTGGCCATTGACCATCTTTCTCTTCACAACCACAGATTTGACCAACTATTGGCTAAGTTAATTGTAAAATAGAAAAGGATCAATTAGTTAGGATCCCTGATTGTCTGCTGATATCAATCAGTTAGGCTCCATGTTAGGATCCCTGATTGACTATCGATATCAATAAGTCAGCATGCTGATACTGTAGCTCATCTAGGAAACATCCTAGTGCTAGCAGTTAGCGAGATTACAGCAATTGTATTGCTCTGTTGTAACACATACCTTGTACTCCTTATTGTATAAAAGTAAATGAATACTACGCAGGATTATTGAGGCAAAACACTTCGCTTAACTTGATATCAGAGTCACGATCCAAGCGTAGGCCATGACCTCCTCTGCCAACAACGGCTCCGACAACGCTGGCGCTCTAATCACCGCACCTGGCACCAGCATCTCCATGCCGTCCCTGAGCAACCTCATTAGCGTCAAGCTGTCTCGAGAGAATTTCCTTCTCTGGAAAGCACAGGTTGATTCCTTCCTATTCGCCCAGAACCTCTACGGTTATGTTGATGGCAGTGTCATCGCGTCGCCCGTGATGGTGACAGAGGGAACCAGTGCAGCTGCGCACCAGGTACCAAACCCCGCTTATCTTCATTGGTTCCAGCAAGACGAGATTGTACTAAGCGCCCTGCTCTCGTCGATGACTGAGGACATCCTCGGTCAAGTTGCTCGCCTCACCACCTCGGCCGATGTATGGGGCGCGTTGGTGGCAATGTTCTCATCCCAGAACAGGGCGAGGATGATGCAAGTTTGATATCAATTATCGAATATGAAGGACATGTTAGCGTCCGAGTTCTTCCACAAGATGAAGGGGCATGCCAACACTATGGCTTTGATCTGCAAGCCCCTTCCTGACGACGAGGTGATCGGCTACATCCTGGCAGGGCTAGGGTTGGATTACGACGCCTTGGTCACCTCAGTTACAATGCGTAACGATCCGATGAGCCTTAATGATTTCTATGCTTATCTCCTGAGCTACGAGATCAGGCTCGACCAGAACAATGCTTCACAGGAGATCCATTCGTCCGCCAACCACGCAACGCGCCACTACGACGGCAACAATAATAACCGTGGTGGCGGTCGTGGCGGGCATGGCTGTGGTCGCAGTCCAACCAGCCTCAAGGCCGCGGTGAGGGTGGCGGTAGAGGTAAGTCCACATGTCAGGTGTGTGGCAAGTATGGGCACGATGCGCTACGCTGTCACCAGTGTTTCAATCATGCTTACCAACCTGAAGATCATCACTCCGGCAACGCGGCCACCTTTGGGTCATACAACGTTGACACAAATTGGTATGCGGATACTAGTGCGACGGATCACCTCACGAGTGATATAGACAGGCTCACAGTGCACGAGCACTACGTCGGCAAGGATCAAGTTTAGGTTGCCAACGGTACAGGTCTGAAAATTTCACATATTGGTCATTCCGTTTTACCTGGCTCAAATCAATCTCTTACTCTAAATAATGTTCTTCATGTTCCACAAATTAGCAAACATCTCCTGTTTATTCATAAATTAGTCTCTAACATCAATGTTTTCGTTGAGTTTCATCCTGATTCTTTCTTTGTAAAGGACAAGGCCACGAGGAAAGTTCTTCTTCACGGCAAAAGTAGGGGAGGACTCTACCCAGTACCAATAAATCGTTCGTCATCACCTTTGGCTTCCAGTCGGCAAGTTTTCGCCAGTGTCACGATTTCCCCTGAGCAATGGCATTGTGTCGACGTCTAGGACTCTCATCACAGAACGGACAAACAAGAATATAAAAATAAAAATGGAGATTACTATCTATTCGCCAAGGGACTCGAAATGGTGATGTATATTGCAAAGAGTATGCTCTGATTATAGGAATAAAGGCTGTGAATCTAATTCTGGATTAGAGTCAGAATGATTACAAAGGCACATAGGCCAGGCTATTTATAGCTTTACAAGCGTCGGTAATTGGTTGCAGTGGTGCCTGTTTGTGCCAATAGTTGTGTCTCTTCACACCAATCGTCGCGTCCTTTTATGATGACCGTTATAGTCGATATCTCCACATGTAACTGTTATTAGCCAAACATGGGTAACCGCCTTCTAGGACCTCCTTTACAAGGGAGAGGTCCTGGAGTGGTCCGAAGGAACCTATAGAGGAGGTCCAAATGGGCCTCCGGAAGGGGCTTTGAGAACAGTCAAAGCAAAGACTTTTAGGCCCACATTCTGACTACTTGATTTATCTTGGGCCCAGAAAGATGATTTAGTCCCACTAACAAACCTGGCTAATGAATAAACAAATAAAGATATACTCGGATCATTGACTAGTCAACAATCCTCGTCAGCTAGCCCCTCAACTTCACCGTCTGTTTAAATGCTCAAATGATAAGAGTCGTCAGAAATATTCGAGATTGTATTACAGACTTCTATGAAACGCTTTACAAATTGTCGTAAATTTTCCTCGAGGGTTTGGCGGAGTCGATGCAAATCATCCTCCTTCCCCGATTTCGTGTAACAACTTTTGAAATTATTTGTAATGCATTACAAAGCATCTCCCAGTTATATATGGATCCTTCAGGCTGGTTGAATAACTAGGTCCTGGCGGAACCTTTTAGAACTGTGGGTATATAATTGGCCATTACCTTTTCATCGCCTCTAGCAGCCTGGATGGTGGTAGTGTAGACTTAGAGAAATTCTGACGGGTTTTGCGTCCTGTCAAAAGTCTCTATACTTCCTGGCTTGAACTTCTCCGGCCAAGTGACATCTCTTAGCGTAGGAGAGAAAGCTTTGCAACCTGCATAAGGTCCAACACATGGTTGTATATTACGACGATTATTATGACCAGTAGGAGATCTGGGACGCCTATTACATCCTGAAAAATGGGTATCATGCTCACCTTGGCCTTGATTGTGACGGCCATGGCCACCATGATTTCGGCTTTGCCTCTGACGTCCAATCGAGGACCCTGTAGGTGTGAGTCTATTTGGGAAAGCACAGTATGCGATTGGGTGGAAATATTCTCTGCCGTATCCTGTAGCTCTTGTGCAATAGCACGCATTACTTGCACTCCTTGCTCCGGGGTTAATCCTTCCGAAGGGCGTGCGATGGTGCTTGCTAAGTAGTGAACGCGCTCTGCAAAGGAGTCCTCCTGCGTAGGTGCTGGTAAGGCATTTGACTCTCTTACCATCATTGTCCGCGGCAGTGGCGTATGCATTGCCTGTGGTGGCGCCCTCGCTGAGGAGCCAGGGGCGTCTCTGTAGTAGTGTTGGCGAACCTACGAGATGTGCGATTGTGTGGCGGCACGTATCTCGGTTTGTCAGGCCTCCTCTTCGTGTTGGAGGCGTTCCCGTTCCTCCCGCTCATGGCGTTGCCCTGATGCTTCGAGATTATCTTCATAGTTGGGTTGATTGTCACCGATGGCGGCGACCTGACGACCGCCGGAACAGACAGAAGGGGTGAACATGCCATCGTCCCCTGAGGAAGAAGATGATTTGTATTGTAGGACGAAGAGAGGATTTTCCCCAGATGTTCTCTCTAGGCCTTCAGTGTGGAGACTGCTAGCGAGATCATCGTGGAATGCTGGGCTCCTGGAACCTTCCGAATCTCCTGCTCCAAGGGAGACAGGCTTGGGATAGTACTCGTCCACAGCGGGGCTTGTGGACGAAGGCACGACCGGCGTGGAGCCAGCGGATGCGGACTTGGTGGGCGAAGGTACGATCGTCGTGGATCCAGCGGGTGCGGACTCAGTGGGCGACAGTACCTTAGCAATGGCCCTGGAGGAACCATGGGTGTTGCTGGATACGAGGACAAAATTTTCCTCCATGTCGTCATCGTAATCGGAGATGTCGAGGATGCTTTCTTCTCTCCAAGCGGGAAAGTTGTGATTCATCAGCAAAGCACAAGACACATTACCAAAACTGAGTCGGCGTAGATGATGATAGCGCTCCCCACAGTCGGCGCCAGCTGTCGACATCTAGGACTCTCGTCACAGAACAGACAAACAAGAATATAAAAGAAAAATAGAGATTACTATCTATTCGCCAAAGGACTTGAAATGGTGATGTATATTGCAAAGAGTATGCTCTGATTACAGGAATAAAGGCTGTGAATCTAATTCTGGATTAGAGTCGGAATGATTACAAAGGCACATAGGCCAGACTATTTATAGCTTTACAAGCGTCGGCAATTGGTTGCAGTGGTGCCACTTCATGCCAATAGTTGTGTCTCTGCACACCAATCATCGCGTCCTTGCATGATGACCGTTATAGCCGATATCTCCACGTGCAACTGTTATTAGCCACATGTGGGTAACTGCCTTCTTGACATCCTTTGCAGGGGAGAGGTCTTGGAGTGGTCCGAAAGAACCTATAGAGGAGGTCCAAATGGGCCTCCGAAAGGGGTTTTGAGAACGGTCAAAGCAAAGACTTTTAGGCCCACATTCTGACTACTTGATTTATCTTGGGCCCAGAAAGATGATTTAGGCCTAGTAACAAACCTGGCTAATGAATAAATAAATAAAGATATATTCGGATCATTGACTAGTCAACAATCCTTGTCACATTGAAGGCTCGGTCATCCCTCAAAATCCATTGTCGAGTCCATCCTTCGGTCAAATAAATTGGTTTGTTCTCCTCCCAAAGAGTCATCTGTATGTGACTCTTGTTAGCAAGCAAAGATTCATAAACTACCATATAGTCATTCCTCTTGTGTAACTACTTCTCCTCTCGAGCTAGTCCACTCTGATGTTTGGGGACCAGCTTTTGCCTCAGTGGGAGGATTCCAGTATTATGTTGGTTTTCTTGATGATTTCAGTCAGTTTAGTTGGATCTATTTGCTTAAACATAAATATGAGGTTGAACCAGCTTTTTATAATTTTCAAAAACATGTGGAACGTTTGTTGAACACCAAGATCCGTGCTATGCAGTCCGATTGGGGCGGGGAGTATCATAAACTCCATCGTTATTTTCTGAACATTGTCATTTCTCATCGTGTGTCTTGTCCACATACGTCTCCACAGAATGGTGTGGCAGAAAAGAAGCATCGGCATATCGTTGAGACCGGTCTTGCTCTTCTCTTCTTGCTCAGGCATCTCTTCCTATTCTTTTCTGGGTTGAAGCTTTTCTCACCACCTGCTACCTGATTAACCGAATGCCTAGTTGAGTCATCAATAATTCTAGTCCTCTTGCTCACCTTCTCAATTTACCCCCTGACTACTCTTTTCTTCGCACATTTGGTTGTGCTTGTTGGCTGAATTTGCGTCCCTATAATAATCGTAAACTTGCATTTCGTTCCAAACAATGCGTGTTCTTGGGGTATAGTAGTATGCATAAAGGGTACAAGTGTCTTGATCGATCCACTGGTCGCATCTACATTTCTCGAGATGTTGTTTTTTATGAAACTTTGTTTCCCTTCGCAGTTGTCACTAAGACACCTAGTTCTCCCCCTACCAATGTTCCCGTGTCATCTTTGTTTCCTTGTTCTGAGCTAGTAATTCAGGATGGTCATATGCGAAATTACAGTCTGTCTCTATTGGAAACTAACATTGGTGATGCAGGACATTTCTCTCTAGGAGGCTTGGCAACACCATCTCCTGTCTCAGATGTTTTCCCAAGCATTGGTGCGCCGCTGCGTTTGATGCACACACGGCCCCTGGGGAATCTTCTGGTGTGCCTGCAATGCCTACCGAGACGCCACGGTCGTCTGATATGGTACCTGTAGGTGCTGCACATGCTGGGCACGACGCTTCTGTGTCGGTAGACGCCGCATCGCCAAGTTCAACTGGAGTGGTGCCTGTGGGTGCTGCACCTGGAGAGCATGCTGTCGTCCAGGCTTCAGTGCCTACACCATCCACTGGTTGTCATCCGATGACTACTCGGCGTCAGAACAATATTATTCATCCCAAGTAGTTTACCGATGGAACTGTATGGTACTCGCCGCACCGGCGAGCTTTCTTCGCTGAGCCCACATTGCATAAGGTGGCCATGTCTGATCTTCACTTGCATGGTGCCATGGAATCTGAGTTCATTGCCCTTCAGCAGAACTAGACGTGGCGGCTTGTTCCTCGGCCGCCGGGAGGAAACATCATTGGGTGCAAATGGGTCTTCAAATTGAAACACCATCCGAATGGATCTATTGACAAGTATAAAGCCCGACTTGTGACGCAAGGGTTTCCTCAGCGCTACAAGATCGACTATCTTGACACTTTTAGGCCGGTTGTCAAACCGGCTACAGTTCGTTTGGTGTTGTCAATAGCTATCTCCAAGGGATGGCATTTGCATCAAGTTGATGTCAACAATGCCTTCTTACATGGGGTTCTTAATGAAGATGTTTATATGCACCAACCACCAGGATTTGAAGATTGTCATTATCCTTCGTATGTCTGCAAGCTTCAAAAATCGTTATATGGTCTGAAACAGTCGCATCGCGCATGGTATTCCTGTCTCAGTGACAAGCTTCAGCAAATTGGTTTTGTGCCCTCCGAAGCTGATACCTCATAGCCCCAGCCAGTGCCATTGTGGTGTTCATACGCCCGGCGTGGATGTACATAGTCGTCTTCAGTCTGCCCATCAGTATAGCCACCACGAACGACCACCTCCACGGTAAGGCTAACGCGGCTCACAGCCCCTCTCTGCCTGCTTCCTCTCACCGTCTTCACCACGAGACACTCCGCCATCTCCAAAGCCACTACCCCCATATCCTCCCTCAAAGCCGGTGGCATCAGCATCGCCAAAGTCTTGCCTCGAACCAGTCCTGCCTCCACGGCCGCCTCTTCCACGTCTTGGGCCACCACGCCCAGCGCTGTCGCATGGAGCACAATAGGTCCTTGCCTCCCTTACTACAATCACAGAGGTGCAAATACACCAGAGTACTAAACGAACAACAAAAAACGTGGAATTTCACATAAAAAATCATTTTTCCCCACTAGAAAAAAAAGCATCTAGAGATCCAACAATTTGGTAATTCCACCATTAATATACAAAGATAATTCAAAAAAAGTGGAAGAGGGTGCATAGGTTGAGCAAGGGAGCCGGTGAAGGAAGAGGAAGGGAGCGGCAGCGGCTGGGGGGGGATCTGGCGGTCGACGGGGGAGGAAGAGGGAGGCATCGAGGCGGCTGGGGAGGGAGACCGAGAGGGCGGCAAGGGAGGGAGGGGGAAGACAGAGTGAGCAGCCGCGGCTGGCGAGGGAAACCCAGCAGGCGGCGGCGGGAGAGGAAGAGGGAGGGGCCAGGAGACAGAGGGGAATGGAGCGAGAGGAGGAGCAGCGCACGGGACGGAGGCGGTTGGGGAGGGAGACCAAGGGGCGGCGGCAGAGGGAGGGGGAAGACTGAGCGGGCAACTGCGGCTGGTAAGGGAAACCCAGCGGGCAGCGGCGGGAGAGGAAGAGGGATGGGCTGGGAGGCGGAGGGGAATGGAGCGAGGGGAGGAGCGGCGTACGGGACGGAGCAAGCGAGGAGACGGGAGGAGAGAGGTGGTCCTGGGTGGATGGGATTAGGGTCAGCGCTGAAGGCCTCGATCGGATGGACCGAGAGCGTCCAGGCGAGATCCGACGGCGGAGATGCGAGGCGTGCAAGCGAAGCCGATCGAACGGCGTGAAGACACCAAGGACGTGATCCGACGGCTGACGTTTTAGGGGCGACGTAGTGGGTGCGGGAAGCTCCCCTTTCTCTCAGGTTTTAAGAGTAGTAATATCGATCTAGATTATAGCTAGAAGCAGATCTTGCGATCGATAGTGCACCTTGGTTACTGCAAATCTGGAGACCTAGCTAGCTAGTGATCACCGCTGGAAGCTAAGGTTGATTATGCAAATGACAGTTAATGTGGGGACCCCGGAGTTATCTCCATAAGACCGAGACTAATCAAGGTCTTAGGGACATAACTCTAGATCTCCAGAGAATGGATTCCAACTTAACTCCATCTAAATGAGAGACTTAACTCAAACTAGAGCCCCGACGATCATGCGCGCCGCTCCTCTGCGAGCACTACATGATTGTTGGTTCTCCAACAAGTCAAGCGCTACACTTAGTGAGTTAAATAGGAAGCCATGAACAGCGAATATGACTTATATTGGCTCCCAAGATCAGCGACCAATATAAG
This sequence comes from Ampelocalamus luodianensis, assembly GCA_036346255.1. Taxonomy (NCBI): domain Eukaryota; kingdom Viridiplantae; phylum Streptophyta; class Magnoliopsida; order Poales; family Poaceae; genus Ampelocalamus; species Ampelocalamus luodianensis. The sequence continues at coordinate 1,167,298 of CM070627.1, forward strand.
CATACTCTCATCCAACGTTGATCACATCCATACAACATCCATACATTAATAGTTCAAAAGACATACAACATAGTTCCAATTTTACATCTAATACAAGTGGCCGACCGGCCAAATTTAAAGGAAAGTGTTAAGTAGCAGCGGAAATACGGGAATAAACCAAAAGGCCAGCAGTGGTATGCCACACAACCCATCGGCAACCAACTGGGAGTTAGATGATAGCAAACTACTCATCGGTGTCGCCTAAATCGACACCGACAAGCTCGTCGATTTCAGTATCATCCTCACCTGTAAAAGCCAACAAACATCTGGCTGAGTACAAAGAGTACTCGCAAGTCTTACACAAATAAAAATAATTATGCATAAGGTCATTCAAAGGAAGGGCTCATATTGGCTTAGTTTTGCGAAGACGACGCAATACCGAACAACCTACACATACTAGTTTTTCACGTGCCATTTCAAAATCAGGTTTGAAGTAGAAATAAAGCATGTGAATAAGTAATGAATTCAATAACAAATGAATCATACCAACAACAAAGTGGCGGTCCACTTTGATACAACAATAAGCATGAACATCCCATTCATGACGATACCAAGTTATAACCACAATTTTAATTTCAAGTCTAACAATAAGCAGCCACAAATTTCAAGTGGTCGTCCATAACCGTGGACACGGCTATTCGAATAGATTATACCCTGCAGGGGTGTACTACTTACCCATACGACTTGATTAGCCCGTAAGCCTCCGGATGCCTCCGAATATAGCATACTTCCTATGGTATGCCCGGTAAATCAAGATACGGTCATTTTTAGCAAGAAGATCCCATTGAGCTAAGTCCTCAACCCATGGCTCCTAGGAAACACAAGACGCTAACGCTCCATCCTATATATCCTAGGAAACACAAGACGTTAACGCCCCATCCTATCGGTCCAAAAGGAACACGGGATTTCACGGTCCCATGCCCTTACAATTTCACCACCGTGGGACTCAACACAATAAAATCTTCCCCCTACTTAACCATACGGCACCCATATACCGCGCGTGATAGCACGAGTTTTGCTTGAATCGCAACAACCCAAAGTTCGGTCCTTAATTGTCCAGACAAGCCAAACCACATACCCAAATCTCGTGCACGAAGGCACCATCACTAACCAACACTTGTCCAGACCAAAAGCTCATTTGAAAATGACAAAATCTCACTTATAAAACAGATACGAAGATCTGAAACAAAAGTATATAATAAGAGTTATATTTGTCCCATAATTGGCGGGCTATTACCGACAATCGAGCTACCGGTTCTAGACTTGCATGACTAAGCAAACTCGAACAACATTACTTCACTCATCCTATCATAGCATTTCAGTAATGGAATAATTCATGGATAGCCTCAATGACAAGATAATAGGATGTGTCTAACCATTCATAACAAAAATAGCGACAATATAAGACTATCATGCAAGCAATTATCATTGCATCTACCCTAGCAAAATTGGGATCAAATATGATGCAAAAGAAAGTTCAAAGGATGCTTGCCTTGCTGGAAAAGTAATTGCTCACTCTCGGTCGCAGAGGAGTCGATATCAATAGGCTCGAATCTATATAAATGCAATACCGAATAAACATCGAGAAATACCTCAAAATTCAAAATGCTCAAAAATGCATGATTTTTCTACAGTAGCTGAGTCATGATTTAAGGTGGTTTTTGGTGAAAGAATTATTTCATTTTGATTTAGTATGTGAAAGTTATGGTGGTTTGAATTTCAGATTTCAATAAGCCTTTATTTATGTAATTTAATTATGAAGTGAAATTTTGTAGAACAATAGTGAGTACATGGATTACATGGGTAAATAGGCAATATTATTATAAGTTCAAAACAGTTGGGTTTGCTCCAAAAGGAGTTTTCATGATTTAGTTATGAATTTTCAAAGTTATTAGTGTTTTCTTTTGTAACAATAATAGTGTTAATAGCTCATTTTCCAAAGTAATGCTCTCTGTTACAGGGACAAGTTTGAAACCAATTTTAATATAAAGTTCATTAAATATGAAAATTATCAGAAGTGGTTTCATTCATTTTGGAGTTAAAATGATTTAGTTATGCATTTTATAAGTTAATACCAATTTTCAGTGTATATGTTAATAGATTCCGAATTTCATAAAGTATTTAACACTTTTTCTACCGTCCTCACGCTAGCCGCATCGACGTGGCGGGCCTCAAGACCGATGTTGACTCGGTCAACTTTGACCCCGCCCAGCCGAACACATGCCGAAAGCGTATTTCCAGAAATACGTCTTCTACTTTACGAACGTGCAAATTCATTCTAAGCATATCAAGAATACGCTTTTCCTTAATCAAAACATACTTCACCATCTACGTTTCCACTTACCGCCATCAGGCCCACATGTCAAACTCTGCAAGCCCTTAATTAACCCAACCGTTTTCTAATTGTGACCCCACATGTAAGCGATAGATTGATTCTTAACCTCAGTACTTAGCCATGTCATTTACTCTAATCGCCGTGCTACGTTGCTTGCCGGACGAAACCGACAACAGCGGCGTCGGCCGCGCTTGCCTGGCGGCTTGCCGGTGCTTTCGTCCACGAGGGCGCCGACCAAAGCTCAGAACGGAGCCGCAATAGTCATGCGCACCTTAGGGTGGTGGCGGCGACGACTGAAGTGGCCTGAAACGGCGGCTAGCCGGAGATGGGCGGAGCTAAAGCTTCGGCCAACAGTGGAGATACGAAAACGAACTCCGCAAAGCCCAAACAAGCGGGTGCCTTAGCACCACAAAGGTCCAGGGAAGCTACCTGAGCAAAGAAGGACGCTCGGGGAAGCTTGGAGATGACAGGAGCCTGACCGGTGTCGGAGAAGGTGACGGCGGCGGCACGGCTTCTCGTGGAGAAGACGACTGGAGCAAAACGAAGAGGAGTGAGTGATAGGGATAGCTCAAAGACCATGTGAGGATGCTTCATGAGCATAAGAATCGGTCAAGGCTTACCAATGGAGCCGAGACGAAGGACAAAGTCGACGGCCGATCCAAGGAAACTCGAACTCGCCTCTGTGAAGCATCAAAGAAATTAATTGAGGGAAACTCTTCAGGATACCCCAATGCACCATATGACGCGCAAAGGTGGGGATAAAACTCACCGGGAATGGAGAACACACAGAAAGTTCTCGGGTGCGTGCCCTGGAAATGCCGAGAGCACGGTAATGGTCCGGGAGCTACAAGAGGAACCAAGGTCCAAGATGAGCAAAAATGGAACTGGCATGGATCAGGGAGGTGAGGGAAACCACACGGAGGAAAACTCACCTGTGAAGAGAGCAAGAACAAGCCTCTCTTTCCTCAGACCCGAGAGGAAAGATGGGGAAGAATGAGGCGTTCGGGGGTTACTTAAGCTGAACCGAGGGACGGAACAGAGGCGGCGTCACTTGCCGAACTCCAGGGATGGTCAATTGGGGCGGTGGATTCACGGCGTGAGCATCGCCGTTGCTGTGCCTGTCGGAGCAGCGCGAGCGCGTGGCGCTAGCTCTCTGCGCCCGCAACGGGAGGTAGGAGAAGGCCCTGACAGGGCGGACCCACAATGTCAGCGACTCAACGCGCGCCCGAGTTGAGTTCAAGTGAGTCCACGTAGACCGTTGGATCCCCGGCGGACGACTTGGATCGATGAGTGCACCGGACCGGCCGAAGGGTAGGCGATCCGGGCCGTTGATCTTAGATCTGAAGGTCCACAAGCGGAGGTGCAATTAGTCGACTCGACTGAGTCAAGAGACCGGGTCGGACTCGAGTCAAGGTCTGGTTCGGGCCTGAGGAATAGTACTAGGGTTGACTGATACTTAATTTGCTTTTCCTACTTTGACCAGGGGTTTAAAAATAGAAATAAATTTCCTAAAATCATGAAATTATTTGTGGGGGTTCCTGAGATAACCTAGTGTCCATAAAAATTATTGAACCCTACTGTTCATGATATAATTTGTGATATATAAATTCAAACTTAAACTAGGTCTTTTAATAGTGTTTGAATTTTCTTAGGGTTCAAACCAGTCCCAAAAATTTGGGAAAAATTATATTAATTCATGATAATTAATATAGTATTTGAATAAATTATTTTCAGAGGTTTTTCAGTAGCATTAATTTCGGTTTCTAGTTTGGAGATCAATTTAAAGTGTAGGTTTCATTTATATTTTGAGATTTTCCAAGTACAATAGGTACACAAAAAGTTTAAAAATAAGATGCATGCTCATGAGATGCATAATTAACCACTTTATTAAATTGGGGATGTGACAGTTAAATCACGTGCACATTTCATCTACTATCTTCTCTGACGGAATCACTAACGCTTGATCAGGGTTTCAGTTTGCGATTGGATGGTAATGTCGTGTTACTGTAGATCTCCGAGGATCCCAATCCATGGCAGAGGGAGGGGTTGCTGGCATGGGCCTTGGCTCCCCCCATGCTTTGTACACCTCCATTGCTACATAAAATTTCACCATGTAATGTAATAATAATTTTTTAATTGGTCCACTCAATGATTCAATGGTCCATCTATATAAGATTCGACTTTTTTCTTAGTCAAAAACAATCAAATTTAAGTTTATTTACAACTTCATTATACATAAATCACAGTAATTTATTTATGTAATTTGTGTTCTTGGTCACTGTAATTATTCTCGAAAGTCTTAATAACTCATATTTCCATAGCATGATTCAAAATCTAACATATACTTTTAGAGATTGAGCAAAAACAAAGGCAAAAAAAAAAAGTAATTCTATACCAACAAAACACGGCAGCGTGGTGAATCCGTTATATTCCGAAGAAGAAATCATAATAAATTCGGACCCAATTCATCAGATGAGAAGAAGCGCAAACCTCAAAGCATATCGAACGAATGAAAATTCCACTATTTTGAAAAGAAAAAAAAATAGTCGAACGTTGTTTAGCCAAACCGATGATTCATCTGTTATTATTCGGCTCAAAATTTTCTGTCTCGGCTCCTGTTCTCCGGGATAATTAAGGTGGCCAAGTCAAAGTCAGTTGAGGCTGGTCAATGAGGTGTGTGGCGCGCGCTCGATCAATCTGGCAATTAAGGCATTGCATGTACTATGTAGCACGACCACTATTAATAAAATTTGTTGTTCTTACCGTGTGTAGGGGGCGCGCACGCGTGTGTACGCGCTAGGTTGGGTGGTGTGTAAGACCATGCATCTTGCATGGATTCACAAGAAGCTAGCAGCCATTGGTGTATATATAATGGGAATTGTCTATTCATAAGTTGCTTGAATTTTTTTTAAGTTTAAGTCACTTGTTGTGACTATTGAATCAATATCCAATCATATGATATCTATTGGATAAATATCCAATCATATGACACACCAATCTTTACACAAATCCAAGAGTCACAACAAATGACTTAAAGTTAAGAAAATTTCAAACAACTTAAAATTAGCAAAACCCTATATAATGTATGCAATATCCATCTGTTATTGCATTCGATAACACAGTACATTTTTGCATGGGTCTCGCGTTACATTTTCCCGATCCCATCCATTATTCATCCATTATATATATAGGGAGAGCTCTTCTTATTGTGCGCACGCACGATCTGTGACGAAAAATTTAAGCGAAGGGACTCTGGTTGTAGCAGTCGAGGTTGGCGCCGTAGCTGACACCGAGGATGTCGCAGTAGCGCTTGTAGAAGCCGATCCGGTCGGCGACGCGGTTGTCCGCCCCGCGGCCGCACTCGAGCCCGCCGTTGATGATGTTGGTGATGACGCCGTACCCGGGCACCCTCCCCGCCGCCTGGTCGGCGCCCGAGGGGCTCCACTGCCCGGTGATCACCGCATGGCACGACGGCTTGGGCGACTGCGCCGTCATCCAGAACCAGATGGCCGTCTTGAACGAGACGGTCGGGTCCGTCGCCACCAGGTCCGGGTTGTTGAGCAGGTCCGCGCCGATGGCCTGCCCCGCCGGACCGTAGTTGTAGTTGCTGCTCATGCATGCATGTTGAATTAATTAATTAGATACTATATGAGTTTAGATACGAATCGATTCAAGTCGAAAGTTCAGTTTTAAATGAATGATGAACATATAAGAATGCATGATCGATGACGCACTGGGAGATTTGGATGGGTCCGCGGCCGTAGTACTTCTTGCCCGGGGCGCACGGCCACTGCGCGCTCTGCTGGCAGTAGTCGTCGGTGGCGCCGTTCTCCTGCTTGAAGCAGTAGCCCCACGAGTAGGGGCCGTCCGGCGCCGTGGCCCAGCCGCCGGTGGTCTCGTGGGACGTCTGCGCGAGGAATGCGGCGATCTCCCGCTTCCTGGTGTCCGTGTCGCCCGTGGTGCCGAAGCCGCTGAACGAGTTGGCGGCGGCGATGAAGGCGTCGTAGGTGTAGAAGCCCTTGGCCTGGCACGCCGCGTCGTTGCGGTGTAGCAGCATCTGGTCGAAGGTCGAGCGCGACACGATGGACGCGACGGCGCCGCCGCCGCCGGATGGAGCTGGGGGTCCGCTGCAGCCGCTGCACTGGCTCTGGCAGCCGCCGCCGCAGTATGCGTCGGTGGAGCCGCACCAGCCGAAGCGGCTGCAGCAGAGGCAGTTGGGGCAGGACGCCCCGCCGGCCTGCGAGCCGCACTGCTCGGCGCGCGCGGACACGGCGAAGGCCAGCATGGCCACTAGTGCCAGTGCTCTCATCGTGCTAAGCACGTACATACTGATACAGGCAGCAGGTCGCTGGTGGTGTGTAGTCAGTGTACTCGCTGTCCACTGCTTGTGTTAATTGTGTGTGCAAGAAGCATGTCTTTATATAGCTAGCTAGTATACGTGTCCAACTTAAATGTCACGAGTGGTCGCTTCTTGGTTACTCCTATGTCGATCTAGAAGCAGATCTTGCGATCGATAGTGCACCTCGGTTACTGCAAATTTGGAGACTTAGCTAGCTAGTGATCACCGCTGGAAGCTAAGGCTGATTATGCACTTGACAGTTAAACAGACGGTGGAGATTGCTTCTAACATCGTGTGACTATAGATCTACGAGGATCCAATCCGTGGCGGAGGGAGGGGTTGGCTGGCAGGCAGGGGCCTTTGCTCCCCTCATGCTTTGTACACCTCCATTGCTACATAAAATTTCATCATGTGGGTCTATCTATACAAGATTCGATTATTTTGTCAGCCCAAAATAGTCAAATTTTAGTTTATTTATAACTTCATTTATACATAAATTACAATAGTTTATTTATGTAATTTGTGTTCTTGGCCATTGTAATTATTCTTGAAAGTCTTAATAACTCATATATCCATCACATGATTCAAAATCTAATATATACTTTGAGAGATTGAGCAAAAACAAAGATAAAAAAAGAAAATTCTATACCAACAAAATACGGCAACGTGGTGAACCCATTATGTTCCGAAGAAGAAATCATAATGAATTCGGACTCAGATCATCAGATGAGAAGAAGTGCAAATCTCAAAGCATATTGGACGGATGAAAATTCGACTATTTTGCCTAAGTTGTTTAGCAAAACCAATTGATTCATCCGTTATTATTCGGCTCAAAATTTTCTGTCTCGGCTCCTGTTGTCCGGGGTAATTAAGGTGGCCAAGTCAAAGTCAGTTGGGGTTGGTCAGTTGAGGTTTGACGATGCGATCAAACTTGGCGGCATGATCGCATGATCGCATGCATCTGGAATTTCTTGGATGGACGTCGTTTTCGAGCGTGGAATTCCGTTTCCAATTCCTCTTCGTTAGCGATGCCAATCGTGCCGTGGAAACCAGGGCAGCCATGCCCATGCGTACATCTTTACTCCAAAGTAACTAGCATTCCTCCATATTATATAGTCACACAACGGACCAAGTAATGAAATGATTTTACACACATCTTTCTCCATCTGTTTGTTATCATTCCGGCCGGAGGCAATGAAATTTTAAAATAAAACTGTTTGCTATTTGTATGCTGCATGATATTAAGTCATGCCTAAGTCGATTTTTTTTCCCTAGGAAACCCTATCTTAGTTGTGGGAGGTGTGGATGCACTCATGCATATCCCATGCATCACCATTGTTCAGATCCACTATCAGGATCGGGGAAGTTCCCAAGTGCTGATCTTATTGGACGCAACTAGTGCTCCGATGTACGATGAAAAGCTTCTCATCGTACGTTCCAATGCAATATATGGACACAATATTTGCAACAAAAAATTTCATATGTGCAACAAAATACGCAAACCGATCGGTCAAGCGAGGGTGCAGAGTAAGAATGAAACGTAGTGAGGCTTGGGGGGGGGGGAGCAGGGAAAAGATTCGAGTCGATCGATCGAGAGAAGCAAAACGAAATCAGGATTTGGTTAACATTAAGAAAATTGTAACATTTAAAACTTACTTATGATATATTTTGATTTCACAAGCACAACGTGGCTATGTGCTAGGTACGACATTTTTTTCCAACGGTCATAATATTTTTTTCAACGGTCGCAACAAAAAGAACTAAAGGATGCAACATATCAAAACAAAAAAAATATCTAGAGAACGTGTGTAACATTTTTGTTCAACGACCGTAACATTTTTTTCAACAGTAGCAACAAAAAGAACTTGATGCAATGCAACATTTTCTCAGCATTTAGTTGAAAAGAGGAAGAACATCTCAAAAATTTTAGAATCAAAACAAAAAGAGAAAACATCTGGAAACACCTTGGAAACAATAGTGCAACAAAAAGAAGGAACGTGTGCAATATTTTTTTTAATGGTTGCAACAAAAAGGACATATAAAATAAGAATGCAACATTTCAAAGAAGAAAAATATCTCAAAAATCTTGCCTTGCAAGTTGCATGCGCGCAGATTGCAAACCAGTGGAGCATGTACGTAGATTGCGGGATATTTTTCTCTCTGATCCGCCCTGTTCCAGCGCAACTTGAGCAGCAACTGTTGATTCTGAGCCGACCACGCGAGAGTAGTTGCCGGCACGAAAAGCGGACGTGGAGCAGCTCCCCTCGCCTCTCATCTGTCCACGTCGTACGAAATCCCCTCAGGCTAGCATCGGATTCGACTCATGTTCATAACGATTTCAAGAAGAAAAACTGGGGCCTTTGCCCTTTGGAGGAACGTAAGAACATCCAGCAAGCAACTAGTAAGATGGGGAAGGGGTGGGATTTGGGGATGGAATGGATGGGAAGGTGTCAACGATCGAGTCGTCGATCTTACGAAATAAATAGAGGAAAATGGCAAAGAGTTCTTAGGAGAGAGTTGGGCTGCTCTTTATTGCAACAAGTTGGATCTTTACAGAGGGTACTTTAGGAAAGGCAACTGACTAGCCATAAATTACACAGTGTGTGTTGATTGCTATGCTTGAATTGTATTCAAGTCACTAGGTCTTGTATGCTTCAATATCCTAGAATTCGATTGGATTGGATTATATTGGATTGGTCTCCTCTCTTGATCTTCCTTTAAATAACTTACGAAGTGATGACAGTTACTCCTTGTAATGGCGCCCTTTGGAAGTGCCGCATCTAGTCCGAGAAGTAGTGGCAGTTGGCAAAAAGCCAACTGACTAGCGGTTGATGTCAGTGAGAGATATAACCATACAGTGGTTATTGTCAGTGACTTAGGGCGGTAAACACCGTGTGGATTGGAGCAAATATGATATGTGCTCCATTCATCACACGGTAAGGAATATACTTGGAATAAGATCCAATTATCAATTCATTGCTTCTACAAGTAATCATCTGGTTGTGGATAAGGTATTAGACCTCGTCCGACCAGGGTACCCATAATGTAACCTCTAGAATCCTCACGACCATAGGGGTCATTAGCTTTAGGGGTTACGACCACGAAGGACATGCGGTCCTTAATTAAATAAAGTAATATTTAGAGATTTAACCCTCGTTAGCTAGCCCCTGAACTTTAAATGAATTTACAGTGTGAACCCCTTCCGACGAAGATCCTTATCGGGAAAAAAAATCTCTGACTTAATGGTGTGGATAACAAGGTGGTCTGTATTCATTTTAAAGTTGAGAAACCGTATGGCAAACTGAAGAGTTTTCTACCCGTTTGGCTTTAGGCAACTCCTCGTTGCAGTTAATGAATTACGACTATAAAATCCCTATTGCACATGGCTTTAGGGCTTTTACGCTCTCAGATTTTCTTGAATCCTTTTTCATCGTTCTCGCTGAAGAAATTTCTCTGACCTCCTTTTGTCTTTCTCCACTCAAGAAATCAGCAATGTTGGATCAAATCACCCAATGGCCGGTTTCAGATTTGAGCATGAAGAAGCTCAAGAGCCTAGAGAAGATTGGGATGCTTCCCGACCAGAATTTGATCCGTTGGAGATCAGCGGTCTGGGAGCATTTTCCCAGCGGCGAAGAGGGAGAAATCCATATTTTCCTCGCATATGTCGAGTGCGGCTTTAGGTGTCCGATTCACCCATTCCTCTCCAAGGTCTTAGAGTACTATGGAATCAAACTGGTGAATCTGGCTCCCAACTCGATTGCCAACGTCAGCACATTTATCTTCCTCTACGAGGCTTACCTAGGGATCCCACCAGATCTAGAAGTCTTCAGATATTTCTACAAGATACTGAGGTCGGGGAAATCGGTGGCGTCACCTGGGGAGTGCGCTCTACACCTCCACGACGGGAAGGCTGATGAGTACATCCGTATGTACTCAAAATATTCATGGTCATCATGGAAGAAAAGCTGGTTCTACATGATGGTCACCAAAGAAGATAGCCTCTGCTTTGCTGGCAAGGTGGCGGTCGAGAACCCAAGATAACATTCCTCTGTGAAGAAGGAGGGAAGAGTGGGGAGTTGGATTGAAGCCATCCAACTCCTTAGCATCAAGGGTTGACTTCTTGGCATGTGGTGACAGAGTTCTCCACATATCGGGTAAGCCCCCTGAAGCTCCGATCACGAACATCACTCTAGTACGTTGGTCGTGACAATACGATCATCGATTCTACGGAACGTAAGTCCCACAAATCCTGACTAGTTTTGTTTTTTGTATAACACCCTGGCTATACGGAAGCCAAGATATTATTTAAAAGTCTAACATACTTCAACAATACGAAATAATTTCAACAATCTATCAGCTAATAACAGGTAAGGATCAAGAAACAATAGATTAACCCTAAGAATTGAAATAAATTTCAATAACAAATCAAACTTGAAAGTATCCAATCCTATTGCACAATTCAAGATAAAACTAACAAGAGCCTATGACGATTATTAAGCATTCACTAGTTCAACCAAGTCATAATGAAAGATAACTTTAACCATCTGAACATCATTATTACAATCCAACATTACCAAATGAAAAATAATAACAAGTCCATTAATTAATGGTGATATGTGAAGTGAATGAAGTGATCCGTGAATAATCCTTCCCAAGCATGCCGTCAACAACGTTTACCTAAAACACACAAACAAAGGCAAGAATGAGTCCACGACTCAGCAAGTACAACAGAATATGAAAATTTACTGAATCAAGAACATAACATTCACAATGTCTGAATATGAAACAAAATGATAGAAATCTTGTGCAAGAATAGAATGTATGCTCTTCACTTCTGCTTATATCGGTATAACCAGTGAACACCCGTCGGTGTTCACTCATGCCCGTATTATCAAAATGCAGGGATCCAAGGCCTGCATAAAGAATATTTCATAATGGGGTCTAATATGCCCACATTGGAATGATGGGTCTTACATGCCTATATTGGAATGATGGGACTTTCAATACCACTCCTGTGGTTGAAACATAAATGTATGAATGAATGAATGAATATATGAATATGAAAGACATAATCTCAAGAGTATAGATTATCATACGTGGTAAGAAGCAGAAATCATTGGAATCTAATCATAGTCCATAGAATTTAAACATAGCATGAACATCAAGCACATCGAACAAAGAACAGTCAATATAACCCACAATGTACTTGCCTTTCGCGTTGCGACGCGTTAAGAGGCAAGGATGATGCCGCTAATCACGAAGCCTCTCCTCCTACACCATTAAATTACTCAAATAAGAACAACGTGATATCAAGATGCTACTTGCAACGCTTCTACCTCATCTCCCCAAAACCCAAAGTTTATATATATATATATATATATATATATATATATATATATATATATATATATATATATATATATATATATATTCTACTCAAGTTGAACGACATTCTAGTAGGAAGCTATACTGGACAGCAGCACTAAACACTTCATAACTTTCGCTCCGAAACTCGAAAAGGTATGATCTTAGACTCTCTGGAAAGATAATGAAATCATCTACAAAAACCTAGTTGGCGGGATCCTCTGATTCTGCCCACATCTGAGTCTAATATTCAGTTGAAAATCTGAAGTTATAATCTGACAGACAGAAAGGACAACAGCACAAGAAATGCTATAACTTTTTATTGGTTGAACCAAATATTGATTTTTCTATCAATTTGAAAATCTAAGAATATGAACTTCAAAAGTCTAGTTGGACCGACCCTCAGATTATGCCTTTAACAAATTTTAGCCTACAGCTCAAAACTACCGTCAGAATCTGACATACGTTGTGGACAGTAAAATTGAAACATACATAAATTTTGTTCTATAAATCCAAAAAGTGTGTTCTTTATCAATCTTGAAAGCTAATGGAATTACCTACAAAAATCATTTTGGGCAACACCCCTGAATCGGCCTCTAACAAAATCTTAATTAATAAACAAGACGACTGCTGATTCTCGTCAAGATTTCTGGACAGCAGTAAAGAAACTAACGTAACTTCTAGACTACAACTCCGAATTGGGTGATATTTGAACCTATGAAAAGCTGAAAACAATCCCTACAACTCTCTGGTTGACAAAATCGTCTACTTCAGAATTTAACTACCCGAAAACTAACGATCAAGCGCTAGACAGAATACTGAAATTAATCGCAGAAGATCAACAATCCTCTAATTGTTGGCAATTATGAATCTAAATTGATCCAACCAGCGGGGAGGTGATCGTTAACCTTGGAGACATGTGTGCCCACTGAACTCCCCTGCGAGATGCTCCTCTCCTCTTCTTCTCCTCTCTTCTTTCCCCTTTCTCCTTGGCCGGTAGCAATGGGAGAGTACCACCAAGAGGAACGAGAATAGCAATGGACGGTAAGGGGGTAGTCTACTGTAGCACATACTATAGCGGCAGTGTTACTGTAGCTACAGTGCCAGGCTAGGGTTTCCCCCTCCTTTTATTGGTGGTCGGCCCCTCATGGGTCTCCTGGGCCAAGGTCTGAGGCCTAGGTTGCCGAAGAACTATAGAATCCCCATTTTTCTTATGTCTAATTCTCTGTTGGATACTTTCTTTGTTAGAATAAATTCGAGGTATTACATTTTGTAACCTCATAGTCTCTTTTCTCTTCCTACAACCCCTTCTATTGAAGAAGTCAAGGAACGGATCAAGATGATATGTGCTGGGGAGCCTAATGACAAGCTATGGTTCTCCCTATTTTGGCATCCTGTTCTCCAAAGGAGAGAATAGAGAAGCTTAAGGTAAAAAAAATAAAAAACTTCCTTTCATCAATTATGTAATTTTCCGATTGGCATGCCATAACTTTGTTTTTATGTACAGTCGATCGGGCTAGAGATCAACGAGCTTACCGGGAGCTCTGATCCAATCGACGCTCCGACCCCTTTTGCCCCCAACGACCACTCAAGAGGGTGGTTCCTTGGAGGTAAAAGAGGCATCAAAAAGAAATTTACATTTTTAGATGAAGTATTCCATCGACAAACTAACTTTGTTGTATAATAAGGCGGGAGCAAAAAAGGATACGCTGACCGAAATCATTGTGGTCATGGATTCTAAAGTGGTCGTGACTGACCATGCGATTGCTGCTGATGCAACCGTCCTAGAGGTCGACGAAACCACAAACTCGGATCTGATGGTCAGAGATCTTATTATCAACCAACTGGTCGAGGATATTTCTTCTGACCTCTTATCGGAGGGTGTGAGGGGTCTAACTAGCCCTACCGGTTCGGAACCGGTGAAATCGGTCGAGAAGAAAAGGAAGGCAAGCGCCGTGAACTTTGCTCCAGGATGTTTCAAGATCAAAACCAAGAAGACCAGGTATGTATACATGAAAAGAAACTTATGTAAATACATACCTTCAATGTTTCTGATATTCTAAAATCTTTTATTCTCCTTTCTTTTTTTATAGATCCTCTGGTGTTCCGATCGTTTTCGATCATAGCACCCCTTAGGAGGAAACTCCTGAGGAAAGAGTGGTCAAGCCAGCCCCCAAGCAAGTGGCAGCTCCAGCGCCTGCTCAGGAACCTATGGTAGCTCCAACCCTGCCTAAGGAGGCAGAGGTTCCAGAAATGTCCCAGCAGATTTTGACCACTACTGGGCTCGCTCAAGGAGAGGGGATTTCCTCGTTTTTTAGGAGGTCTCCTCATCCCAACAACTTCCCCAGTTGCCCTCGGGTCTTCGATGATGGGAAGTTCGACGAGGCCTGAAAAGAATTACGGATCGTCAGCTAAAGATGGGTCCTGATGTTGCCTACTCTGAATATACGGACATGGCGACCCAGGTAAGCACCTACGACCACTCTTATAGTCTTTTCTTCCAAGTTTATTAAAAAACTTAAGGAAGTTCGCTATTTGTAGCATATGGTGGAGAATTTTGCTATGGTCGGAGGACTGACCCAGCGAATAACTAGTTTGGAATGAAAATTCTGAACTAAAAAGTAAGTACTTTTCTTCTTAACTTTTGTCTTCCCTTCTTGCTATCTTGTTCTGCGTTGTTTATCAATTTCTTCTCTTATCATTTTTGACAGAATTAAAGAATATTGAGATGGAGGTAAGGCCTACGACCGATCGATTGAAGATTGGTCGACCAAGTTCAATGAGGCCTCTCTCAAACACAAAGAAGCCATCATGGTTTCCGAGAAGAAAGCTCAAGGTTACTGATCGTAAACTGGACCGGGTTTATTATGTGTTGCAATCATTTTTTTAACTTTTGAACCATTCGTAGAGCAAGTTCAAAAATTAGAAAAAACTCTTAAGTTCAAGGATAACCAGGAGGCGGAACTCGAGCGAAGCCTTGAAGAAAAGGTCAAGGCTCTCAACAAAATACTCTTCAATATGGAATCGGGATCATGTCTGCCCTTTTTAGGAGATCCGGTGGAGAAGGTAAATTACCTTGGTCAGCAACTCAAAGATCTCCAAGGTCTGCTCGCAACAACTCGGAGTAACCACGTGCAGACCATGAAGGATGTCGTTGCGAATAGAGTTACCTTTGCTCTGCCAAAGGTTAAGGCCTCCTATCCCTCCATCAACTTCTATGCTATTGAAGCGGACTTCAACTGTTCGAAGGATGACGCAACCAAGATCTTCGAGGGAGTAAGACCCTTCGGAATGAAGGTTGCTAAGGAGTTGCAGGTCGGGTCTCCATTCCGTAGAGACTAGTCTGGTGGTCCCGAGCTATAGATGAATATAATATAAGAATGTAAAAACTTACCTTTTTTTCATCCATAAAGTTTGTCTTTATCTTTTCAACTTTGATAAGTATTCATATATTTCCTAGCCCCTGACTACTTGTGTAGTAGAAGAACTTACTAAGGAAGCAGTAGACCAAGAAGAAAGAGCACAAATTGCGACTAACGTATAAAGTATGTGCTGATTATGTGGTAAAACTGATCATAATAATACTAGGAAATCTATTTGGTTGGAACCAGTGCATGATTTCAACTAGTTGTAGATCTGTTTTCATAACTGAAATACAAGTAGATACATTGGATGGCCGAAAGTTATTATAAGACTTGTTTTGATGAGAAGAAACTTTGCATGGATGTATGCAGGAAAAATCGATAAATGTTCTTATTTATACTTAGTATCCAAGCTGGTCGTAAAGGTTGCTAAGAATCAAAGACATGATTAACACTTCGCCAAACGTATTCGTTCTCAAGTTCCGACTGGCAGCGAAGATCGTAAGAAAATGACCGTCGCTAGGAAACTCCTTCCAGTAGGCAAGACCACATGCAGAGAGGATAGATTTCGACTAGGAGGCTTTCCATGTCCCGACTAGTAGCCAAAACAAGAGTAGAACAGAATGTTGAAATAAAGAAAGTTAGTTGTTGAATTCATAAGCATGTAAGAAACTATATCGAATTGTCTATGTTATACTCCTTTACTTGTTTGTTTCTTTGAGAAAAGAGTGTATGATCGCTCGTGAGAGCCATCACCGTGATGGTCACGATTAGGACCTTTATGGCTATTGACAACTATGTCAAGGCCAAAAAAAATAAAAGAGACCCTTTGGAAGGGTATCAGAGAGAAAATGTGTCTTCTCCGACCAGTATAAGCAACAATATTATGTGACCAGATAACGGATAATAGACATATAAACGGTATCACTTATCGAAAAGGAAAAACATCTTTATTGAAAATTGAAATTGAACTAGAAAAGAACAACTATACATAAAACTTACGTAATTGATCAATATTCTAAGAATTAGACAAGACACGTCCATCTGACATAGCTAGCCGTACCGAACCAGGTCTGGTGACTTCGACCAAAGTGTATGGACCTTCCCATTTGGGAGAAAGTTGGTCGTGATTTGCCTGACTTTGAATTTTTCTAAGACTAGACCACTTACAGCTAGACTGCGAGATTGCACCTTACAACTGTGGTACCTTCTCATAGCTTATTGGTAGGCGACCGATCGCATAAGGGCTTGGTTTCGTCATTATTCGAGGAAATTGATGTCGTCGAAACGTCATTCCGTTTGATCATTCTCATTAAAACAATCAGTTTGAGCAGAGCCAATTTTTAGTTTCGAAGGAAGGATGGCTTCAGCACTGTAAACCGAAAAAAATGGCGTTTCACCGGTCGCCCGACTTGTCGTAGTTCGAACGGCCCATAAGATAGAGGGAAGTTCTTGAACCTAAGATCCTAACCATTATATTAACTAGTCGAATACTCGACGTTTTACCCCTTGTATTATTATACCATTAGCTCGCTCGACTGCCCCGTTGCTCTGTGGGTGAACAACAGAAGCGTAATGTATCTTGATACCTAGATTCTCGTAGAATTCCTAAAAATTCCCGCTTGTGAACTGGGTACTGTTATCGGTGATTATACGACTGGGTATACTACCAAATTGTGCGATCATGCTTTTTGTGAGAGACCTCTAGGTAGCCTCAGTTGTTACTTTAATAACTAGCTCAGCTTCTATCCATTTTGTAAATGTATCAATATTTACAAATAGGAATTCAAAGCCCCCGGGTGCTCTTAGGAAAGGACCCAAAATGTCCAGTCCCTAGGTTGCAAAAGGCCAAGAAAGAGGTATGGTCTGCAAAGCTTGTGTCGGCTGATGTACCTGTCGATGATGAAATTGACATTGTATACACTACGTCACAAGATTCTTTGCATCATGGAGGGAAATTGCCCGGTAGTATCCTTGCTTGAAGGCTTTACCGACCAGTGTTCTGTAGGAATGATGTGCTCCACAAACTCCTCCATGTATCTCAAAGAGTAGCTGTAACCCATCTTCTTGAGATCTACATCTCATCAACACTCCGTGAGCTCCCTGTTTATAAAGAGTACATTCGATCAGAGTGTATGATTTGGCTTCTGGAGCTATACGATCGGCCTCTAAATAGTCTTTAGGAATTATGTCATGATGAAGATAATTATAGATTGATGTGTACAACCTCCAGTGGAGCATCTTTGTTCTCGGAATTGTCGACCACCGATGGTGTATCAAGCTGCTTGAGAAAAACTCAGAGCGGGACAGGTGACCTCGTGGAAGCCATCTGTGTCAACTAGTCTGCCAGAAAGTTATCATTTTTAGAAATGTGTTGGATCTAAAAACCAAATAAGTGCTTTTTGAGTTTTCGTACTTCCGCCAAATAAGACGATATCTTGGTAGTTGAGCATTAATACTCTTTCCCAACTTGATTCGCTACTAGTTGAGAATTGTCTTTCACTAGTAATCTACGAATCCCAAGGGCTCTGGCTGTTTGGAGGCCTGCCAATAAATCTTCGTACCCTGCCACGTTATTAGTAGCAAGAAAGTTTAGTTGAATGACGTATTTTATATGTTCTCTAGTAGGGGATATCAAGACAACTCCAGCTTCCGAGCCTTTGAGCATCAAGAAACCATCGAAGTGGTGTTCGTACTCGGGCCCTTGGGTGGTTCAGGGTTCGTCCATTCGGCAATGAATTCTGCTAAAGCATAGAACTTGATTGTTGTTCATGAGATGAAATGGAGGTCAGACGCCCCAAGCTCGACCACCCATTTTACTATTCATCCTGATGATTCCCTATTTTTGAGAACTTGACCAAGAGGTATCTAGTTGGTACGACCACTCTGTGGGCCTGAAAGTAATGCCTTAGTTTCCTCGAAGCCATAAGGAGACCGTATAGCAACTTTTATACTTGTGGATATTGTTCTTTTGGTCCATGTAAGACTTCTCTTACATAATATACTGGTCGTTGGATGTTGTTACACTCAACGACCAGTATAGCACTGAATGCCTGTGGTGTTGCTGCCAGGTATATCAGCAATGTTTATCCCGATCTTGAAGATACTAAGATCGGGGCACTCGTAAGGTACTTTTTGAGCTCCTCAAAGGCATCGTTTGCTTCCTTAGTCCATTCAAAATTTTCTTGTTTTTGAAGAGGCTTAAAGAAAAGTAATCATTTTTCTCCTAACCATGCTATGAAACGACTTAGTGCTGCCAAACAACCGGTTAGTTTTTGGACCTCTTTCTTTGCGGTCAGAGGGAGCATCTGGTCGATGGCCAATATTTTTATTGGATTTCCCGAAACTAGGAATCCAACAAGCTCTCCAGAGGATACTCCGAACACACACTTTTTCGGATTTAACTTAAAGTTATGTCTTCTTAAGTTATTGAAAGTTTCTTGTAGATCGAAAATATGGTCACCTCCATTGATGCTCTTTACGACTAAGTAATCAACGTAGGCTTCCAAATTTTGACATATCTAAGGACTAAAGGTTTTTTTTGCATTAACTTTTGGAAAGTTGCACCAACATTTTTTTTATACCAAACGACATCTTTACATAATAGTAAGTGCCATATGGTGTGATGAAGAAAGTTTTCTCTTCATCATTTTTTTCTCATGTTAATCTGGTGGTACCCTAAGTACATATCTAAAAAACTTAACAACTCACACCCGGAAGTAGAGTTTACAAGTTGATCAATGCGTGGAGGGGTAAGTCATCATTCGAACAAGTTTTATTAAGGTCTGTGAAGTCAATACATATTCGTCACTTCCCATTTCTTTTTCTAACCATTACAGGATTAGCGAGCCACTCTGGGTGGTCAACTTCATGAATGAATCAAGCCTTGAGAAGCTTATCGATCTCCGACTGGATTGACTCTTTCCGATCTGGTGCAAAATACCTTAGCTTATGCTTGACCGCTTTCTTGTCAGGATGGGGAGCTAGCCTATACTCGATCACCTCCCTACGAACTCTGGGCATATCGGATGCCTGGCACGTGAATACATCCAAGTTTGCTTAGAAGACGGAGACGAGTGACTCTTCCTATTTGAGGCCGAGTCCTACCCCGACCAGTACCTTTTATGTATATGCCTTAGCATTTCTTGATCTAGACGGTGTTTGGACACTTCCCGGAGAAGCGCCTTTGTCTAGCGGAACATCCTTGGTCTGGTCGGAAGGTTTTGGAGCCATCTTAATTTGGTCTCAAGTGTTTAACCTGCGTGGAAGGTGGATTAGTATCCCTAGTCAGAAGTTCATCGACCAGTTCTAATGATTTACGATCGCATGCGTATGCCATTTTTCTATCCCCTCAAACTGTTATGACCCCTTTTGGCCTAGGCATCTTTAAACTCTAATAGCCGTAATGCATAGCTATCAGGAATTTCGCTAATGCCGGATGACCAAGGATTCCATTGTATGCAGTTTTGAAATCTACTACATCGAATGGAATCTTTTCTGTTTGAAAGTTTTCTCGTCTTTCAAACGTAACCGGTAGGGAGAGTTGCCCTATCGATTTAGCAGTAAATCCTGGAACTATGCCATGGAAGGCATACTTCACAGGCCTTACTTTTGACATAGGAATTTGTATTTCTTCTAATGCTCTCATAAAGAGAATATTTAAAGAACTACCATCATCTATAACTCGATTAACTTTGCAATTATTAATAGTAGGCTTAACAACAATAAAGAACCTACCTGATCGAGTTGAAGGAATGGGGCAGTCTTCTTTGCTGAAGGAGATAACTGTCTCCGACCATCTAGATGGCTTGTCGACAGTGATCGGAGACTCGGCGAGGTTCACTTCGCCACTCCACGACCTTGAAATGGTGCCTTGATTCGTACGAGGATGATTCGCCAAAGATCATGTCAACCGTGTGCTGTAACTCCTGGTACTCTATTTCTTCGTCACCATCCTTGTCCTTCTTGGAGCTTGGCTCTCCGAGCTCTTGTATGGATGGGAAGGAAGGGACCTTTACTTGCATAATAGTCCTCCAGCTTTTTCTGCCAGGCTTGGTAGGTGCACAAGTCATGCCCTGCCGCCTGATGAAATAGACACCACTTCTTGTTTTTTTTATTCATCGGTCGGAGCCTTTGGGTTGTTCTAACCGGAATAATGTTTTTGCCGTGGTAAACTTTTCTAGAATTGCAAGGATCTCCTTGTTATCAGGCTTGCGATTCTTCTTACCCTTAAGAGCTTTTTTATGCTTCTTCTCTAGTTTATCCTGGCTAGGTTTAGGGATCTTCTCCTTTCGATCAATGGCTTTACTCCATTCGACCGCCTCACTAGTGGCTTCATACCTATCTACCATGTCGAAAAGTTCAACGGTTGTTCGTGGAGGATTCATTGCAATGTCCTGTGTAAACCTTCAATTTCTTAATTCCGCCTTAAAAGCCTAAATAATAGACGAGTCTTCAACCTCAGGAATAGAGTTATGGACCTGGCTGAACCTCTTAATGTATTGTTGAAGAGTCTCGTTAGGTTCTTACCTCATCCAATGAAGATCATCCTCCTTAACGGGGCGGTCATACGTCCCTTGAAAGTTGGTGATTAATAAGTCACAGAGCTGCTCCCAAGTGTAAATTGATCTGACCAGTAGGTTAAGCAACCAAGATCGAGTAGATCCTTTAAGGACCGTGGGCAAGTAGTTTGCCATCACGTTGTCATCACCACCAGTAACTCTGATAGCGGTAGTGTAAATCTGGAGAAATTCTAACGGGTTTTGAGTCCCATTAAACTTCTCTATGTTTACTAGTCGGAACTTGTCTGGCCAGCGTACAGCTTGGAGCCTTGCTGAGAAGGCTCGACAACTTGTAATCGAGTCATCGTGCCTTCTCTAGAATGGGGCCAGATTGTAATATGTCGGGGACCGATTTCTCAAATTGGCATACCGAGTATCCGGTGCCCTGATCCAGTCGTGGATGTTAGTCTGCCGTCTACGACCAGCTACCTGGTTCAGGTGATGCCGAAGATCACCCAGAACAAGCAGTGGCTCCTCATTGCGATGGGGAGGAGTGGCTTCATGAAAGAGCCATCTTCCCTCGTGACTCCCTTGTCGGAATCTTTGAGGCGGTCTTGGTATCGATCGGCCTCCAATCTAACCATGTTGACTCCTGCTGAGGGAGGAACATTGGGATGAAGTCAACATTTGACTTTGCTAGTTCCGTTGTTCCCAGTACCTTTCTGTATGTTGCATGGTGTGTTGGAAGATCTCCGATACTTGTCTTGCGAGTTGAACATATCCCGGGGTCTCTGCCAGAGTAGGGTCAGGATTATTTAAAATGTCCCGAACTCGTTGCAGGTTTTGAATCGTTACCGAAGGTCTTCGAGGATTTCCGCTAGTAGAAGGTGTCCGATGACCCGAACTGCCTCCCGACCTTCCGGTTTGCCTTGTCCGACCCATCATGCACTGTGGGGTAGAAATAGACGAATTAACTGATCGATATCCATAAGTTCGATTACCTCCACCATTTCGTGCTTGAGTGCTCGCACCATTTCCACCAGTAAGTGGTGGCGGGTTAAGCTATGGAGGACTGTGCACGACATCTTGATTGGTATCTCCAATTGCGTTAACCTCGTGCCTCCAACCGTGGTCTTCCGGCGAGCTCACATCGTAGCTAAAGGAGAGCCTTCTAGTGCTTCGGCAAGGAGCCTCCACGACAGGGAGCGGTTGAAAATTACCACCTTTGGTAGGCTTTGTGGTGGACTTAGTCTGATCCGGTGGATTGTCGGCCGTATGCTGAGTTTTATCATTCCCACTTTGCGTTCGACCAGTGGTAACTTTATTGACCCTAGAATATGTTGGAGCCGTTGGCGAATACTGATCGCCCATGACTTTATCGAGAGTATATTGATCCTTTGATCAAAATGTTGGCTTTTGTCGCCGTTCTTGCCGGTTAGAAGAACTGGGCTTGTAGAGGCGTTCGGACATTCCGAACTGGTCGGAATGACCAACTCATCTGGGAGCGCCACGGATGGTGGCGGTGAATTCTCCTCCATTCGGTCGATCTCGCTGATCTCAGCGAGATGTGAGCCAGCGGCGGAAGAGGATGATGATGATATTGCGTCATGTTCCATGGCGCGGATGCATGCATCCATGTCGATGTCGGAGTAGTCTGCCAAGTAAAACCAGTTCTACTCGTCCCAATTTCCTACCATGATCGCATGGGCGATAACGGAACAAAGGGAAACTAAGGATTGCTGAGTGAAGAAGTCTGCAAGAACTAAAATGCATTCCTCCCCACGGACAGCGCCAGCTGTCGACGATCGAGTCACCGATCTTACGAAATAAATAGAGGAAAATGGCAAAAATTTCTTGGGAGAGAGTAGGTTGCTTTTTTTTGTAATGAACTGAATATTTACAGAGAGTGCCTTAGGAAAGGCAACATACTAGCCTAAATTACACAATGTGTGTTGATAGCTATGCTTGAATTATCTTTAAGTCACTAGGTCTTGTATGCCTCAATCTCCTGGAATTGGATTGGTCTCCTCCCTTGATCTTCCTTTAAATAACTGACGAAGTGGTGACAGTTACTCCTTGAAGAGGTACCCTTTGGAAGTGTCGCGTCTGGTCGGAGAAGCGGTGACAGTTGGCAAAAAGCCAACTCACCAGCGATTGATGTTAGTGGGAGATATAACCATACAATGGTTATTGTCAGTGACTTAGAGTAGTAAACGTCGTGTGGATTAGAGCAAATATGACATGTGCCCTATTCATCATATGGTAAGGAATATACTTGGAATAGGATTCAAGTATCAGTTCATTACTTCTACGAGCAGTCATCTGGACGGGGATAAGGTACATGACCTCGTCCGACCAGGGTACCCATAATGTAACCTTTGGAATCCTCACGACCATGATGGACGTGCGGTCCTTATTTAAATAAAGTAATATTTAGATATTTAACCCTCATCAGAAGGTATGACTCATGATAAGGAGCTCTGGTGTTTTTGCGTGAGCGAGCATGTGGTTGGGAAAGTGGATTGCCAGCGGTGGAAAAGACAATGTGCTTGGGGGAAGTTTGATACATTTTTGTTGCTCCATACGTCTTTCTCCTAGCATTTTTTGATCTTATTACCGAGTGTTCTTAGGGAATCTTGGTAATATCCTCGTGTGCACATGGAAGCACTCGGTAACAGGGGCCAGCCTCCCCAGCTTCTACATGGTGTGGTCTGGGTTGTTACGGGTTGAGGAAATGAGTTGAAACCATATTAGAGAGATGGGTTGGGATGGTTTGGATTGAAATGTTATGTGGGTTGGTTTGGGTTGGATCCTAAGGGATGCGAAGTGGGCTGGTTTGGTTAGGAGAAGTAGAATTTGTTGCTATGGGTTGGATTAGAAATAGACTGATTTCTCAACCATTAACAGGCTAGGTGGGGACTAGGTAATGAGGATAATGTTTGGGGTGGGTGGGCTATTGGGTTTGGTAGTGGGATGGATTTAGAAATTGGGCCGAGGGCGAGTTGTGAAAAATTAACGAGTCAAATCGAGCTATTTAGTCTCGGCTTGTCAAAACCCACGAGCTTGGCCTCGAGCTCGAATTCGGCTCATATAGCATTTTGGGCCGAGCTGAGAACGAGCCGAGCTTTCCTTACTGCCACACACTAGTAGTGCACGGGTACTTGGGTACCAACTAGCTAGAGTCCCGTTTGACTTGTGAGTCGTGAGGCAGAGGCGGCCCGGCCCAGTAGCAGCAATCCGACAGTGGCTGATTGCGTGCGACCGACGAGCCCATGTCGGGGCACATACGCATGCAGCATGATATGATAGCTAGTGACATGATGGCCGAAATTTTTTCTTAAGTATAAGTTGCTTTTCTTTATCTATTGAAGCCTTGGTCTGCTAAGTGTCTCAGTCGCGAGCTGATGGCATGCCTAAGACCCGTGCTGGTCTCAGCTGCTGGGCCAAAACGCGACTAAGACCAGTCGTAGATCAGGCCGGTGACTGAGCCCAGTCGCGTTCTAGTCCGACGATAGTAGGCTATTTTTTATGAAATAATTTAAATAAATTTTGCTTTAATTTTACAAAATTAATGGTTGGACGAGTTGATTGTGAATAATTGAAGCTGGAGTTTGTTGGCTGTAATTATTTGTAAATAAATTATGTTTTGATCGTCATGTTCACCCTTTTATGTTTGTACATAAATAACCCAATATTTGGCAACATATTTTGTAAGCTTCGATGTGAGTGAGACGAGAATGGAGCAACAAAGATGAGATTGCAAGCTCAACATAGCACTTGACTATGAAGGTATGAATTACATGGCATGTAAGGTTTGGTTATGTGCATATGTTTGTCTGGCTATTCCTACAGTACAAATGGATGCATGCACGAACCTTCGATCCGAACTACAGGTACGATACAAACACACATTTTGAAAAGGAAAATACTTGACAAATGAAAATCAAGTCAGGCTTGCGGACATACGTCCTACTCCCTATTGCTGGCGCGGGCCTTCGTGCAGGCCTCGCAGTACTTAGCCCAAAGGTCTTTTTCGTTATTATCCTTATCCAGAATAATCTTCGGTGCAATAGGGGCATCAGGGACCATCGATCGATGTCTTTCCCTTGTCTTCCCCGCTCCCGATTGAGTAAGGTTTGTAATGGGTAAAGGCCTTGGGTTCAAGTGCGTAGTACAGCATGTATCTATGATGAATGAATGATTTATCGTACTTCTTTGGGACGTCAATCCATTAAAAGAAGTAGCAACACTCCAACGACTGCCATGCCCTGATAAAGTCAACAATATTTAAAATGCAACATGCAATATGAAATATCGATGTATAACATTCACTTTCGCGGCTGAGTATCGATAGGCCTCAGTCGCGCGACGAGGCCGTGATTATGGGCCAGTTGGGCTCAAACCGCAGGCTCACCGTACGATTGAGTCTAGTCGCCTGGTAGGACGGCGACCGAGAGTTATTTCTATAGAAAAAAAGCCGTTGTTTATTAGTGTAAAACGGTTAAAAATGTTTTTTTAAGAAAAAAATCGAAGATAGGATCGGGCAGTATACATACACACGAGGGCGGCTTAGGTAAGTAGATGCGCAAATATTAATATTATACTCCATATTTTTTGAGAACAATACTATACTCCATATTGAAAGACAAATCTTTGCAGCGATGGATACGATGATGATGTAGGTAGCACGTGACCTGTTTGATAAGGCCATGTGCATCAATGCATGCAGTCAGTCGATCTCCTTGGGTCAGCTTGCTTCCGGTTTCCACTTGCCATGTGCACAACGGGACCGGAACGCGCAAGACTTTCGGTTCCTGCCGCATTATGCGCTGAGACGTCACCCCTCTATCCAGTGGCGAATCTAGGATTTTGTCTAAGGGTATGCCATCCAAAAATTTTCATATACAATTCGGTAAATTCATTTTAGTAAATCGGTAATAATTGTAAAATTGACAACATGATTCGGTATATATGCACTGAATAACACAATAAGGGCTTAAATTCATGGATTAAGTTCAATGTATCTCTCTTCAGCTGCAATATGTGCCTTAGAACCCATATGCTTGCGCAATGCTTTCTCTCCTATATTCCAATTCTTCCAGCCATCAATAGTAAATGTGTCTGACCCAGTACCCTTCTTGAACAAATAGCATATGAAGCAAAACACAGCATCCTTCTTAATACTATACTCAATCCAACAATAGTTGAATCCCCGATCCCTATCTGAAATCTTTCTTTTTGGAAAATCATGTGCAAAAGGTTTGAATGGACCTTTAGTAATATATGCTCTTCGAATTGCATCTTGATCATTAACAGGATATTTTAGAATAGGACGTCTTTCACCTGGATCATGTGGAAGGCGATTGATGTCATAAACTGGTGGTAGTGAAGACGGTTGTGGCAGCGGCGGCGACGGCGACATAGGATTTACAATTTCCTCAACTACTCTCTCATGAGTTTGCTCTTCCACCACAGGTTCAACCGGATCAGGGGAACGATTAGAAGTAATAGCAGCTGCCGCTGCCTTCTTCTTTGCTTCATGCTTCTGAAAAAGAGATGCAATGTCCCCGCTTCTCTTCATAACTGCTGAACTGCATAAATATTACAAAGAACACATTGCCAAATAATTAAATAAATTACGCTTGCACGATTGAACTGTCACATATGCGATTATGGATCACTCACATGATACGGAGTGCTGAACAAAAGATCAATCTAGATCGACTGTGATGTTGCGAAAAAATCCTCCGCCTCGCTGCGTGATAGATGATTCTATAATTTTAGCGTTAAGCAAAGCAATTAGCAATTAAAGTACACACGAATTAGCAGAACAAAGAATCTGATAAAAAAATTAACCTAGATCACGAGGACGAGGACGACTGCACAACGATGGGCAGGCAACAGCCGACTGCCGACGGCATGAACGATCACTATTGGCGATTTGGCGTCGGCGTCAGGCAGGGCGAAGACTCGAAGTCGAAGTGTCAGAACCGATGGTAGTGAGCACACGACTGCGATGCCCATATTTTGTCCCGATCTTTCACGGTACTAAAAGTAAGAACAAACTTTGTTCTGAATTTTCAATCAAAGATATAACTAACAGCAACTAGTATTGTCTCTTGAACCAATTGTTATCTCTATTGCCAGAAGGTAAACAGTATTACATAACCAGCAGCTCCTATAATCAGATCTGTAATTGTTCAATGAACTCGGCAATAGCAAACAAGACATCAGGCAATAGCAAACAAGACAGCAGCTAGCAGCTTGTAGATTAACGGTCTCAACCTTAAATAAATCAAGTACTTGTCGGCCAGAGATCACCACTCAAACCAGTAGGAAATAGATCAGTGATTGGTAAGACTTCCTCAAAGAAATACAGTACCAACGGATAACTAGTTGATTGATCTCGGCCAAAGCAGTACTAGTGTTTTGTGCAGCTAGCAATCAACCACAGGATAAGCGTGAACCAGAATAACAGTTTGCATAGGTATGTATCTCCAGATCAACGCAGACCATAGCAATAGCAGTATAACTCGACAGGACAAGGCAAATCTGATTGATTAATCTCCAACACTGGAAGTAGCAAGATATGGAAGGGATCGGTTTACAGAATTGTAGTCCAAACCCAAGATGAGACTCTCCACCCGTGCGCCAAGGAAGGCCACGATCAGAGAGGGTGGATTCCGCAGGAATCAAGCAGCGCACCCAGGACACCAAATCCTGATCACGCACTCTAACAATCTAATATTGGATCAGCAGGGTACTCAAGATGGAATCGCCATCTTGTCATTCTTCGGAGAAACCTAAATCGAGAAAACACACGATAAAACAAGTCGCCATACATGGCGCCGGCCCTAGGCAATAAGGCACGCAGGCCAGCCACCACTTCAAACTCCGACTCGAACACAAGACGGAACCATCGATTCTAGTCGGACTCAACCAAATAGAAAACTGATCTAACAAAAGGACTTGGACTAATAGCTAACAAAAAAATATTAAAATAATGCGTCCACTTGCTAATACTCCTAGTTTAACTTTCCTAATTAAACAAGTCTGATTCTAGCTACCACGTAAAAAAAATAGGACTCATATCTAGCAAAAATAAAAATTTCAGATTGCAATTGATTGCCACGGACCAATCTGAATCGTGAGCTCCTTCCTTGCTTGCTTCTCTTCTTTGCGCAAATTAATACCCATGAATATTTTCTTGCGCCAAGTATCAGTAGCCATGTTGTTCTCTCCCTCCTTGCATTGCTTCTCTGTACATGGAATTGCAGGGTATGCCGGTGCATACCCGGCATACCCTGTAGCTCCGCCCCTGCCTCTATCCCTGCTGCATGCGTATCCATTCCTAGCCAGCAAGTGTGCATGTCCAAGTTCAACGCTTGTCTCCTCCTCTGACGTCGCGTGGCAGCCGTTGGATCGAAAAGGAAAGAACTATTTACAAGCACTGTAGCATCACTGTAACAGTTATCTATCTGAGCCGTTCTTCTCGAATCAGACGACTCTTGATATACCGAATATCACAGTACTGTGCTCCTCTGCCCTTGCACGCCAATCCTACCTCTACCTTGCCACTGCAATGTAATGGTCATACATGCATGCCAGCATGCGTATCCAAGTCCAACTCTTGTCTCCTCTGCAATTCCACGCATATATATGCATGCATCTTATCGTTCATTTATCCACTACCTCTACCTTGCCTCTTAACTCCCACGGGCCAAACCATGCCTCCATGTGCAAACGTTGATTTTGAAGTTTTTTCTACCAAGAGGTGCATGCACGTGTATATATAGGAAACCTTTTTTCTACTCCCAGGAGTAGTTACTCCCTATTCCGTATCTCATATATCTCACAACGTATGGAGTATGTTGCGCAACCGAGAGTATGTATGTGTAGTATACGAGTATATAAGACCACATAGGTGGTATTTACACCTTTTCAGGGGTGGTATGTATAATTTTTTAGACATACTCATTTTTATGTGTGAATATGAAGGTATTTATAAAATATGCTAAAAACTATGGACTCTCTTGTAATTTTTTCGTGTGGTTCACATTGGAGTATCTTATAATTAGTATATGAGTATACCCAAAGTGATAATGGAGTATGTCAAGTTCTTTTAGGTGGTATATCAGAGATGGGAGTAACTACTCCTGAGTAGAAAGAGTAGAAAGTATTTCATATATATATATATATATATATATATATATATATATCCGCAAAAGATTTGACCTAATGGAAGCTGCCGTGTGGCCAAATGGCTAGATGTGAGGGTGTATACCTAGCCCACCAGCAGGGGCAGAACTAGAGCGGATTTGATCGGGGTTCACCGCTTTACCATGCATATCACAATATATGAAATTTTCAAGTAATATTGTACTAAATATTAATGCGCCCGGCTATTTTTAACATCAATAATTCGACATAATAGACGGCAACGTACAATGATAAAAAAGTAGCAATCTATATGCTTACCAAAATGAAGGAATTAAGGAACAAAAGATGGTCGTATTAGCAAAATACATCATCCAACCTCAATAACCTAAAAAAGATGAGAACAAAATATCTTAGAATTCCCAAGTAAAAAAATAGTAGAATAATCAAATGAAAGTAGTTAAGTAAATACATCACCTTCTAATACTTACGTTCTTTCAAGTCCACGAAGCGATGAACCACAATATCATTAGCAATGAACCACATCAACATTAGCATCAGGGGCGGAACCAGCTGGGGTGCTGGGTATGCACTGGCACCCCCAAAAATCGGAAGAACCAGAGGGGATCAGTTCATCAATCATCAGCTCTTTCTTCACTCGACTTCAGTAGTTCAGTGCATTAGTGCAATGGGCTATGTTTCTGCCTCAAAGCCCAGCCCGGCGGCTGCAGGCCGTCTCCCGACTCCAGTCCAACCCACAGCCAGCCAAAACACTGATACACCATTGGCCACTCCAAAATCCAAATCCAATCCTCTCCTGTCTCCTCCTGGCTCGACCTCCCCCAACCCTAATCTCTCCCCTCAGTCCTCCCCACTCCCCAGTTCCCCAATCCCCAATGGCCAACACGAGGACAAGGGAAGCAGGTGGCATGGCGCGGGAGCAGGCGACCGACGGTGTGACGTGGGAGGACAACAACGCTGGGCGCGGCGTGCGAGTAGGCGGTCGACGGCGTGGCACGCCGGTGTGGGAGTAGGTGACCAACGGGCGGCAGCGCGGCGCGAGACGTCGGGAGGGCGGTGGTGCGACGTGGGACGTCGGGAGGACGGCGCTGCGGCATAGCGCGGGACTCGGGAGCCAGGATGCCGGGGACGACGGGACGAGACCGGTGCCCGATGTTGGTGACCTGGTGACTAGTGATTTGGTGAAGCAAGTTAGGTGAGTTGCTTAATGCTTTGAAGTTTGAAGTTTGAGTTGTGGGTAAGTTTATAAGTGAGTTGCTTTCTGTTAGAGACTTCAAGTGTTACTTCTGTATGTTGGTAATGGTTGGACTTTGGAGACTTGGAGAGACAGAGAGTTGTCGAGTTGGAGTCCGGGAGTAGTGGAGTACTGAGTAGTGGACTAGTGGTTGCTTTCTGTTACTTCTTTTTGTATGTTATAATGTTAATTGTGAATAGAAATTTGTAATGATATGTCGTTGTAGATTGTAGAGACATGAAGAGTAATTGTGAGTGTGAAGTGTGCACAATTGTGAGTGTTACCATTGTACAAATTATAGAATTATACGTGAGTGTAAAGTGTGCACCCCCATCATCTAATTTCTAGCTCTGCCACTAATTAGCATCATTAGCTATGAACCTGGGTTGCGTGCCTGCGTCGCTGCGTGGGCCGAGTGGCCATGTCACCGCATGGGCCATGTGCTCGCGTCGTCGCGTGGGCCGACTCTGGGGTGCACAATTTTTCAGCTACAGGGTGCACATGTGATATATATAAGCTGATCTCCACTAAATATTTTTTTTAGGCCCTTAGGTTCCGCCCCTGCTCACCAGCGTTCAAGTCCAAGACTTGGTACTAGTGTCCATTGTTTTTAGGAGGTGTATACACATGTATGTTCAGTGGGAAAAAGAATGTGCTCGTGATATTGGGTGCCTCCGATAAATTCCTACTGTGTGTAGGGGACACGCGTTCATGTGTATGCGCGTAGGTTAGGTGGTGTGAGTGTGGTGTGTGTTGAGCGTGCACCCGTCTTTACTCTCTAAAAAAAATATTTACCCGGTATGTGCTTATTTTAATTTGCCAAATAGAGTTTCACTTTTACTGATCAGTTATCCTTGAACGATTTCCAACTCACTAAAGTGCATGTAATAAGGACGGAAAATATCAAGCTGTATTGGCCTCGCCTCTCCTCTGTTAAGATCCTTCTTAATTGAAATGCATAATGCGAGGATCTCCCGCATGTTCTCAGGAAAAAAAAAAGGTTAATTAATCAATTGATGTGCTTAATCGGTCGGCCGCGATTAGCAATAAACTTGTCGTGTTGTATAGAATCATTAATTACGAGCATAAGTACATGTAAATACGTAAGACCATGCATCTTGCATGGATTCACAAGAAGCTAGCAGCCATTGGTGTAGTTGTGAAGAAAATAACCACAACTAGTTTAGGGAGGTGAATGTTGATCTAAACTAGTTGTGTCGAAGTTAAGTTTTCTGTTCTGTTTTTTGAGTTTCTAGTTGTAGTCGGATTGCAAATTTATTAGGCAATACCGATAATAATTCTGCTTAGCTAGTATAGCTTGTTGGTTGTTCAGTCAGAGTCTGTCTCGGTTTAGAGTCAGTGTCGGACTCTGTTGTCAGTAGTAGCAGGAGGAGTTTCGGAGTCCTGTAGCTTTTCCGAAAACGACTCAAAAAACTGTAAACTTCTGATGGCTATAAATAACAGAGAAAAGAAACAAAAAGACTGCAATTGTTGCAGCGCAAAACACACATCTCGGTTCTAAATTGTTTCTCCAAGCATTGAGTGTTCTGATCCTGGCCTGAACTTGCAGAAGTACTGAATTTCAGACAGTTCAGAAACTCTGAAGCTCTTTCAGAAACTCTGAAATTCTGTCATGGATTCACAAGAAGGTAGCAGCCATTGGTGTATATGTAATTAATGTATGCAATATCCATCTGTTATTGCATTCGATAACACAGTACATTTTTGCATGGGTCTCGCATTACCCGGTAAAAAAACAAAACCGGTTACCAAAACACGGCAAAGGCCAGCATGGCCACTAGTCTAGTGCCAGTGCTCTCATCGTGCCAAGCACGTACATATATAGTGATACAGGCAGTGTACTCGCTGTCTACTGCTTGTGTTGTGTGTGCTAGAAGCGGTCGGGCGAGTGCATGTCATTATATAGCTAGCTAGCTAGTGCTTTTATCGTGCCATGTACGTACATACTGGTACAGCCCGCCATCGAGTTTTTGCCTAAATAGAACTGTTGCGTGCGTCTTTTACGGAAGTAGTGTCTCTCGCATCGTATTGGTAGAAATGGCACCTCGGCTACACGTCTATAGCCCGGACAAGCAGTCTGCCGACACGTATGTGTCTCCGCACACCCACCGCCCGGACATAACTGCGTTCGCACGCCTACTGCCCGGACCACACGCATCTGCGTGCCCCTCCCTGACAAGCTTTCTCCGCACAAGTGTCACCCTGTGTGTGCCGGGCCCCCTAGCCCGGAGTGCCGCGGCCCGACAGTACCTCCGGATTTTCCGCCAACAGCGCAGTATTGCTTTCGCACGGCTATAAATACGAGACTCTTCCTCTTGGTCATTCTCAATTGCGTTGTCGTTTTCGTTCTCGTTCTCGCGCTCGTCGCCGAGAACACATAGAACAAATTTATAGCTAGAAGCAGATCTTGCGATCGATAGTGCACCTCGGTTACTGCAAATCTGGAGACCTAGCTAGCTAGTGATCACCGCTGGAAGCTAAGGCTGATTATGCACATGACAGTTCAATCACGCGCGCATTTCATCTACTATCTTCTCCGGCAGAAACACTAACGCTTGATCAGGGCTTCAGTTCGTGCTATTGTAGATCTTATACACCCATTTTGTATTTTATTATATAGAGTATGTATTTTACACCCACTTGGGCCAATTCTTTAGATAATCCAACATTTGAAAAGTTGGATAGTCTTAATGAGTATAGATTGGGAGCATAAATTTCCTTTGATCACAGTTAATGCTCTTGAAAGGTCTTTATCTGATCACACGCCCCTGCTTTTAAATACGAGAGCGGCTTCTTTTAGAGGAAGTCAACCTTTATTTAAATTTGAATTAGGCTGGTTGCGTAGGGAGGGGTTTAGGGAGTTGGTGGCCGATGTGTAGAAACAAAATACTAATGGTCAGTCAGCCTTACAGATTTGGCAGTGTAAGGTTAGAGCTCTCAAAAGTTTTCTTCGTGGTTGGGCTAAAAATATCAATGGGACATATAAAAAGGAAAAAATTGAGCTTAATTTATTAATTGATGAGCTTGATAAAAAAAAAGCTGAGGTTGTGAGGTTGTCTGATCATGATTTAACCTTAAAAGGGTGGCTAATGAGAGATTGGCACATCTGCTGAGAGAAGAAGAAATTAAGTGGTATCAGCGGTCCAAAGCGAAATTTCTTTTGGAGGGGGATAGAAATACAAGATATTATCATTTAATTGCGAATGGGAAGCATAGACATTAAAGAATTTTTCAGCTTGAACAAGAGGAAGGAATAATTCGGGGTGATGTACAATTAAAAACGTATATCACCAACTATTATAAAGGTTTGTTTGGACCTTCCGAAAATAATCATCTATCTATGGTTGATACTGTTGTGAATGATATACCTCAAGTTTCGAAGCTGGAAAATAAGTTCCTTATAGAATCTTTCACTAAAAAAGAGGTGAAGGAAGCGATTTTTCAAATGGACCATAACAAAGCACCTGGGCCAGATGGCTTCCCTGCCGAGTTCTATCAGGTGTTTTGGGATATCATTAAATATGACTTGTTAGCTATGTTTCAGGATTTTCATAAATGCTCACTTCCTCTCTTTAGCTTGAATTTTGGGATTATTACTTTGCTCCCCAAAAAAGCGGATGTTAAACAAATATAACAGTATAGACCTATTTGTCTTTTAAATATTAGTTTTAAAATTTTTACTAAAGTTGTTACTAATAGACTTATAGGTGTAGCTCAAAAGGTTGTTAGACCTTCCCAATCGGCTTTTATGCAGGGGAGATTTATTCTTGATGGAGTTGTTATTCTCCATGAAACCATTCATGAATTGCAGAAAAAGAATTTGGATGGAATTGTCTTCAAGATAGATTTCGAGAAATCTTATGACAATGTTAAATGGCATTTTTTTAATTCAAACTTTAAGGATGAAAGGCTTTTCTGCTAAGTAGTGCTCCTGGGTGGAAAGTATAGTTAAGGGAGGGAGTGTTGGAATGAAAGTTAATGATGATCTTGGCTCCTTTTTTTCAAACTAAGAAGGGTCTTAGGTAAGGTGATCCTATGTCCCCTATTCTTTTTTACATTGTAGGGGACATGCTTGCCATTTTTATTTCATGTGCTAAAGAAGCAGGCCTTATATCAGGTATTGTTCCTCACTTGATTGAGGATGAGTTGTCAATTTTACAATATGCTGATGACACGATCCTCTTTTTGAAGAATGATTTGGAACAAGCCAAAAATCTAAAACTTATTCTTTGTGTCTTTGAACAATTATCGGGTTTAAAGATTAATTTCCATAAGAGTGAAATTTTTTGTTTTGGTTCTGCCAAAACTGTTGAACCACAGTTTACACATTTATTTTGTTCTGAAGTGGGTGCTTTTCCTTCCAAATACTTAGGCATCCCTATCCACTTTAAAAAGTTAAGGAATAGTGATTGGAAAGGGGTAGAGGATAGAATTGAGAAAAAACTTAGTAGTTGGAAAGGAAAAAATATGTCTGTGAGGGGATGGTTAGTACTTATTAACTCGGTACTAAGCAGTCTGCCAATGTTTATGTTTTCTTTTTTTGAAGTTCCTAGACAAGTTCTCAAACGACTAGACTTTTATCGATCTAGATTCTTCTGGCAGAGTGATAATCATAAACGTAAGTACAGGCTTGCTAAATAGAGGCCCTGTTTGGTACAACTCCAGATTCTTATTTTTCAGATTCTGCTCCTGATTCTCTGATAATCCACTTCTCTGAGAATCTGGAGCTGTCTGTTGAAAGTGTTTGGCTGGTAGGTTGGCTCCAAAAACCATATGAGGGAAGATTAGAGACAAATAGACCATGTTACTCCTGGTTGTAATACTTCAATTGTATGTGTCTTACTCCTATATATTTGTACACAAGTTATAGAATGCCCCCCCCAATTTTTTTGTGAAGGCCATATGAATGTATATACGTTGTATCAGTATACAATGTCAGGTAACATTGCATTTACACTTCATAATGGATTACAACTATTGGCAAATAACGAATTGATGCACAACTTGGCAGCTCAAAGCTTGTAAAATGTGATTTGATCATATCCTATAATTTGATCATTCTCTTCCAGTTGAGCCTAAAAAATTAAAGTGGAAAATTTTATCTAGAGAGGCTATTGCACCACCAGTTTTCCTACTGAACTATACACAACAGTTTTCGCATATTCAGAGTTACAAGGATTACTATACATGCAGCCTCAAGTTTCCTTCGCATGTAGCTAGCATAACCCAAAAATCCATTGACTACAATGTTCACAGATGCACAACTTCCCCTCTACAATACAATTCAGTCAGCTTTTATGGCTACATCATCCACTTCCATAGTGGCAGCATCAATTGCATTCAGAAGGGTACTCAAATGTTGTGGCTCGGTCGAAGTGCCTTCCAAAGGGTGCTCTGGCGATGTTGTCTTGGCTGAGCTGCCTTCCAAAGGGTGCTCTGACGTTGTCATCTGCTCGGTTGTATTATATTCAGTTGTTTAGCTCCCTCAAACAACTGAAGAAGCAGAGTCTGCATTATCTTTCTTAATGCAGAAGCCTCTTCAGGTTGAAACCATCCTTTGCCAAACTAACAGAAAAAATAGAGAAAAAACATGAGCCAGAAGCATCTGTGGACAGGCCAGAGTGTTCTACAAGCAGTCAAGCACACATAATATAAAACGTTCAAGACATTAACAAATAGTGACTAACCATAGAAACCTTCCTTGTGAAGCATTTAGGTGCCTCCTCAATAAAGTGTTGCATATAGTACAGAACAAAGAGGCCACAATCGTATTCATTTTCCTGTTGTGGAACCTGACAACAAAAGGTAAGAGTGTAAGGGTAATTACAATATCAAAGTGTGGAAGATCAAACATATCATCTAGAATCCAGATGTTTTGAACCCTAACGTAGCTTATCTCAAGGCAACTCACTAGCAGCTTTGCCACCATCATTGTAGCTTGCACCCAAGCTCTGCCTTTTACCAGGAGAGTATACAAACTCCAACAAACATAGTGTTGGCAGGTCTTAATTACTAGATGCTTTCCTTTTCTTTACAAATTACCTCCACAAAATTTCAAGCATCTAGTGGAATAGATTGAAGAAGTTTACAGAAGAAATTGCACTGACAATTCACTCTAGCATATATGTAGCTGTGTACATGTCAATTATGAGTAATGACTGAGGAATGAGGAGACTTCTGACAACATGTCCAGTAAATGATTGAATGATCAGGGCATATTAGCTTCTTAAAGATCACTACAATGTAGTTCAATGATCTAAGAGTTGTGTCTATTTTTCAGACGCTAGCACCAATACAGACAACTACAGAGTTAAACATCAAAGCTATGCTATTCGTGGCGTCTCTGCTACAAGCTTCGAGTCTTTGAGAGGAGACAGATGATATGCAGGAAAAGAAGTAGATCAGACAACAATACGACAAATTTTCCATACAAATCTCGAACCACATGTCACCTCACTTGACAGAATAGGTCAAAACCCAGACCAATTTTTGCACAATTCGCCCCAAGAATCCAAGAGCATCACTCACACAGACTTGATAACCACAAAAATCACAGTTGCATCGCCAACATTCGCTAAACCATACCACGGATCGAACAGAATTAACAGATCACGAGTAGGCACAACAAGAACCACGAAAGAACCCTAAAAACGCCCAAAAAAATCGCAAAAGTGGGTTCAAGAAACAGAGAATCATGAACATCATAGGAAGAGGACTAAGGGAGGAGTAGAGAGGGCAAGAGGTGCACCGAATGATGGCCTTTAGGGTTTTCGGCGTCGGTGGCAGCGCACTCCGGGGACAGTGGCGGCGGTGGAGGACCGGTGGGGCTGCACCCGGGGGCCGGCTTCTAGGGTTTCCGGAGCGAACGGTGCTCGTGTGCTCGCGACGACGAAGTCCGGTGCCTGCGGCGGCACAGTTGAGGATCGGCGGTGGCGCAGTCGAGGACCGTCGGCGGCGCAATCGAGTACTGGAGGCGGCGTGGTGGAGGCTCAGGGCGATTTCTCCTTTGTCGCCAGAGCATGGGAGGAAACGAGTGGATTGGCGAAGAGGTATGCGAGGGGGTCACGCGTTGGGGATCTCTGGGGGTTAATTCGATGGTAGTGGTAGGTAAATACTAGGAACTTCAAAGGGCATTTTCGTTTTCGCAAGTTGGATTCTCATGAGAATCTGCAGGAAGGCTGCTCCTCGTTGCTAGTTCATTTTCGAGACAGCTCCTCGCGTGAATCAGAATCAGTCGTTTCAAGAAGTTGGGTGTTTGGTATGGCTCCACGAGATTCTATTGAGAAGCTGGGAGCAGGAGTTGTACCAAACAGGGCCAGAGTTTAGTCTGTTCGCGCAAAGAGCATGGCAGTCTAGGTGTTTCGAACTTAGACACAAAAAATAAAAGCTTGCTTGGAAAATGGTTATTTAAATTGCTTAATGAAGAAGGTGTTTGGCAATCGTTGCTAACAAGGAAGTATTTGGGTGACAAGAGTCTTTCGTATGTGGTTAAAAAACCTGGGGCCTCCCATTTCTGGTCGGGTCTTATGAAAATTAAAGATCAATTTCTTAGCTTTAGGTCATTCCAGGTTCAAAATGGAATGCAAACTAGGTTTTGGAAAGATATTTGGTTAGGAGATTCTCCGCTGAAAAGACAATATCCTATTCTTTATAATGTGGTAAGAAGAAAAGAGAATATTGTGGCAACTGTTATGAGATCGACTCCTTTAAATATTTTCTTTCGAAGACCTATTATTGGACCAAAGTTACTTGCTAGGAATGAGTTAATTTTGAGAATTGCTAATTTACAGTTAAGCTCTCAAAAGGATATATTTAGGTGGAAGTTAAATAAATCTGGACTGTTTACAGTCAAGTCTTTCTATGGGGTGCTAATTAGTAATTTTCAAGTCCCTATTAGGAATCTATTTTGGCTAATTAAAATCCCCTTAAAAGTGCAAATTTTTCTTTGGTATCTCAAAAGAGGGGTCGTTTTAACTAAAGATAATCTGCTTAAAAGAAATTGGAGGGAAAGTAAGCAGTGTTGTTTCTGTACTAAAGAGGAAACAATTCAACATCTTTTTTTGACTGCCCTTATGTGCGTCTTGCATGGTGGGTTGTTCATTGTGCGTTTAATTTATCCCCCCCGGTGAGCACAGCATACATGTTCAGGAATTGGTTAGTCGGTATTCCAACAAATTTAAAGTCACAACTCCTGGTGGGAGCTAGTGCCTTATGTTGGTCTATTTGGTGTTGTCGGAATGATGTTATTTTTAACAAAAAGATTATAACTAATCCCTTGTAGGTTATCTTCTTGTGTGGATTCTGGCTACGTGCTTGGGCAAAATTACAAACATCGGCCTAGAAGGAGTATATGGTGGATGGAAGCCTAAGATTGGAGTTTGTGGCGAAACAAATCCTCAATTTCCATGGGTGGCGGCCTAGTCACAGGATTTGCAATGTTTAAGTTTAGTTGTCATTTGTCTTTTGTTGGTTGTTAGGCTTCTTGCCGCTTGTAGCTACATTGGTTGTTTTGTTACTTTTGTCCTTTTAATAAATAGGCTGTGTGCATTCTCGATGCAGAGGCTGGAAGAGATTTTTTCTCTTCCATTATCTAAAAATTTGTTGTGCTTTTGGCATTTAGTTGCTTTACAATGTGTAAAATCTCAATCTCTTTTCAGACCCAGAACCAGGTCTGTCAGCAGCTAACAGATGGACAAGGAAAATAAGATGTCTGACAGTATAGAGGAAAATACAGAGATTATCAAGGTACAAGTTGATCATTTGTTGACAGCAGGTGCAAGATTTTTATTCTTGGTTTTGATCTTAAACTTTGTTTGCCTTGTTCAGGCAAAGTACAAGCAGATCATGTGTCGGACCCGGATTTTCTAATCCGAATCCTATGTGAAAACACTGTGCTATTCCCTGGATCAGTAGATAGCACTCACAGATACATTGCTGAATCATTTCATACATGGCGTAGAACCATCCCATTCATTAATTTAGCACAACAAAGTTTACATAGACCTCGTCGGGTCGAGTTTTACAATACGGGCCAGACAGGCCAAATTGATTACGTTACAAGCGGCGACAGCGGAAGCAAAGGGGTGAGCACATCTCTCCACGAGCAAGCGATCGGGAAACCGTGTGCGTCCGATATTAACCATGGCTTGGATAATAGTGGATGCACGCAAGTGCCGACGAGTCAAGCGGGTGAGCGAGACTAGAACAACTAAAGACTACACTACGCTTCATCGTCTCTGGACCTCCAACACGGATCCTCGTAGTAGTCGTAATTTCCAAGATTTCCTGCTTCTGAGGATTTTGGGGGGACAGAGAGAGCGAGGATGAGCACAACTTCCGTGCTCGCGAGCCAATACGCAATGCAATAATATACATGCAAGGCTTAACAAGGATGGATCGGGTTCTTTTATTTGCTAAAGCAAGGTTTTCAAATATCATAATTACAAATTCCTAGCACTTAGTGTTTTTAACAAATTGTATTTTATTAAAGAGAGTAGTTGTGCAATAGTTGATATCAGCAGAGGTTCCCTCCATCGGAAACTCTACCTGATGCTTATTTTGATTGGGGCTAACCCCACATATTAACATCATGAGTCCAAAAGCGAGGCAAAATCCAAACCAGGGCTAGGTGAGCCCACCACATTTTCATACCACCCACAAAGGTTTTTGAAATAGAACTAACTCAAGTTAAGTTTCCATGTCCGCCTTTGACCGTAGGCACGGCTATTCGAATAGTTTATTTACAGATTTTCGCCCTTGCTTGAGAGCGAGAAATTCTTGCTGCTTGATCATCATGACCCCTTCGGGAATGTGAGCTTCGCGAAAAGCTTCCACGAATTCATCCCAAGTAGGGACATGTCCAGCAGGCTGAATGGCAAGAAGATTATCCCACCATATGCTAGCTGGCCCATCGAGCTGATAACTGGCAAAAAGAACCTTTTCCCTTTCAGAGCACTGAGCAATCAAGAGCTTCTTCTCAATGGTTCGAAGCCAATCCTCAGCTTCCATGGGATCTGAATCGGAGAACACCGGCGGTTAGTCATTGAAAGTCGCAAAGCGCCACGCACATGGTGGCCTCCTGCTCTAACGGCTGATGCAACAGGAGTAGAAGTATTGCGCGCAATCTGCTCCAAGATGCGCGTCTGGTCCATCCGGTTGCGCTCAATTTGCATGAGCACATCGGCCATCGAAGGTGGTGGAGGAAGCTCCTCTTCTTGAGGACCACCTTGCGGGCCCTGGGAACTGGATGGTTCGGTTGGCCCTCCCTGAGAATGGGGAACCGAAGATGAAATACTCTTCCCTTGTTGCGCCTGAGCACGAGTGGTAGGTCCTGTCATCCTGTTACCAAACCATGGTTAACAATATAACAAGGACAAACTCGGCAAAGCGAACAAGGTCACAATCGAGAAAGAAACAAATATTGCACATATAATGCATCATGTCATGTCATGCATTCAAGTTAACACCAACAATGAAACTTCATATAAGCAGACAAAAGTTTGATTACTGCCCATATAGGAGTTGGCGAAACAACCATCTTACAATCCAAAAGTCAAACTTACATATTCTGTACAAAATGCTACGCCTATTACATTTATTTATTGATGGACAACTACTAGATTGAAAGACACTCAACCACGAGGATTCATCGTCGAGGTGCTAGCGTAAAGATCCGGTTAAAGTTCACGGAAACTCATTCAAAAGATGAGCTCGGGGAACGGTATCACGAGATCCAACGGGCTAACGAGGCGCCTCGGGAACCCAACGATGGTGATGACCTCCAGAGGTGCGATCCGCAGAGTGCGCGGAAAGCTGCGATCATCGGGCTTGGCGCACTTGTCCATAAGCAGTGCGCACCCGGCCACCGGAAGTCGGTAAAGAGGTGGTGCAGCGCGTGGGAGGTCTCGTTGTCACCATAAAGCACGTTACGAGGAGCGCGGTTCATGTTGACTCAAGAAGCGGTACTCTGGGCCTCATTAAGGCGATGCCGAGTTTCCCACTCCCTCACAAGACGGCGATGGATTTGGTCCATGATGCGGACCATCCTCGCCAACCGCCGCACTTTGAGGTCTTTAAAGCGTATCTCGTGAACATGCTCACGGAGGTAGGACCTTGATTCGGAAGTCGTCGTAGGGTGGTTGAGACAATTCCGTCAAATCATGACGAAGAAGGCTCATCATCCTACTCGCGACCTCTGAACCGCCATAGCCTCGGAGGTGGCAAGTGCTTGGACACGATGAGGGAACACCGCCACTACATGCATAGCAATGGCGTTGATGAAGGCACGGTACTCCTCCATCCACGGTCCTCGATCTCGTCGATAAATGGCATACTCCGGTGATAGGTGAAATTGGGCGCCACATCATGTCCCAAAGTAAGGTGGAACCCATCAACATCTTGACTCGAGTCTCCTTGACCAAGTACCAACCGCTCATCTATAGGCCAAAAAGACAGGATAAGAAACAATTCACTTTTAAATAAACCAACAGAAGTTGGGCAAGAAGTGACATTAAGGAGGATAAGAAATAAAATGTCATACTTAAACTTTCAAAATTATACTCTTGCTTGAAAATAGTTTTATTAGAAGACTCTCTAACAACCCGGCCATGCTACTTCTAACCTACGAGCAACGTATGCTCGATACCAACATTGTGAGGACCCCGGTTATTGGAAATGATACTAATTAAATTCATCTTGTAGCACAATTGTTAATGAAGGAACAGATCGCCCTTTATTAAAAACCATGCTAAAGATATGAATTTAACAAATAACGAATCCGATGTGATTCGGATATATATGATTCACAATGGTTCCGGGATCAACGACCATTGCATATATATCCTTCATCAACATTGCATCAAACACATACCAGTCATACATTGATATAATTAAACATAAGGTTACATCATTCGTTAGTACTATAATATTAAGTGACTTGGTCACTTTAACGATATCTGTGGAAGCAAAATAAGCGGAAAATGTCCACCAATGGCCTCATCCACCGCGAGCAATTGCGTGGAGGAAAGAAATGGCGTCACTCGTTAGCGTCACCACGATCGGCGCTAACGGGTACTTCATAGAAAACCATCCTCACTGCAACAATAGGTGGTAGCACCTTGAGTACAAAAGGTACTCAGCAAGTCTTACACAAACTAACAAAAGAAAGTGGTTATTAGATCCTATTCAAAGGAGTAGAGTTGTTACATGCATAAGGTTACAACATGAAGGTATAAAGGTTCAAATTTGCATAAAGCGATACACCTTATCCTACAAAGGCTAACTTTTGATAAAGCAATTTAATAAATCAAAAATAAAGTAAAACAGATAAGTAAATACATTAAATGTAAATGATGCGATTGCATGATTCCCTCATGCAAACCGAAAATAAACCGAAACCACATTTTGGAAATCAAAATCTCTATACAGGTGATATCAGTTCAAGTTATCGTCCATGACCGTGGACACGGCTATTCGAACAGTTTATACCCTGCGAGGGTGTACATCTTTACCCACATGACTTAGCTAGCCCGTTGCCTTGGATGCCTCCGAATGATGACATACTTCCTTTGGTATCCCGACCGGGAAACTAAGATTTGGTATTTTTCAACAAGCTAACACTATTGAGTTGGACCCCATGTGTGGCCAGTCCCACTAGTGTAGGCTATACCACCTACTAACCACGGGGCACACATGTTGTGTCGAATGCCGATCCAAACAATTTAAAGCGGGTGGGTTCCCTACCCATAGTAGAATGCTATCGGCACCATTAAGGTATCGTATATGCGGCGAGGCACATATACGCCCTCACCCTCCTAAGAACATCGTCTTGACATACAAGCTCACATGGCATAAAACGCAGTCCTCGGACCTAAGCATCTATGCCATACAAGGTCAATACACATATCCTTACTCTCTGTTTCCAACTCAATAGTCTCAACATTTTACTTAACCAAGCAGCGCCCATACAATGCATGTGGAAGTGCGTGGGGACTTGAAGCGAATAGTCGAGTTCGGTCCTTAATCAACCGGACAAGTCCACCACAAAACCCAATCTCGTGCACAAAAGCACTATCACTAGTTTCCTCTTGTCGAGATCAATTTGAATTTCAAATACAAGACTGATTTAAAGAAAGCTGGACAAAGAGTTTAAAATAACAAGGGTTGATTGTGATTCCCATGTTTGACAAGATATGCTTGTCAAACTCTAAAATCTCTAGGCGCATATCTAAGCCAAATCTGAAAATAGACCATATAGTATACAGTACTACACTAGAGTTGAGTGTATGGTCATAATTAAGGTAATCCACCATGTCGAGTTATAGCTAGCTATTACAAGTCACATTTTGTATTTTGGACAAATAGCATGCACAGATATCACTGGATTTGTAAAAGCTATTGTACAAAATCTGGGTTCAATATGGTGCAAAGAGGATGCTTGCCTTGATAGTAATAGACTTACATTGCGTGCTCGGGTTGTTGAAGTATAATCAAAAGCTTGATGAGAACCGACTTCTAAAAGAAGCAATAAAATCAATAAATACCAAAAGCGACAACTAGTATAAATTATCGAAATTGTATGATCAATAAAGAAATGCATGATTAACGGCATGCTTAAGTTATATTTACCTAATAGTGATAATAACCCATTTTATAACCTCTGTTTTCAAAAGAAAGAAAT
Organism: Ampelocalamus luodianensis; assembly: GCA_036346255.1. Lineage (NCBI taxonomy): Eukaryota > Viridiplantae > Streptophyta > Magnoliopsida > Poales > Poaceae > Ampelocalamus > Ampelocalamus luodianensis. The sequence goes on from CM070627.1 coordinate 1,211,349, forward strand.
TAGGTTTTAATGCAAAGTTCGATTTTAGATTTTAAAAGAGTGAAAGCAGAATGATTGCAACTTTCGGAAAAGAAATATTGATCATGCAAAAGTTCATAAACGAATCTTAGCATGATCTTTTAGGTAATTAATATCCCAAACCAATCTTAGTCTAACCTAACTAGTTAGATCACATCGACTAAGAAGGAATTCATTTTGTCGGTAAAGCGACAAAAGAAACAGAGACAATTCTCAGCTAGAAGTTAGAATAGATGATGACAAGAATTGAAAGATCAACTTGTCATGATGCTAGGTTTAGTCAAAACCGAAATAAGATGGTAAGTTGTGGGAAGAACCTAGGTCTTGAAAATGACATGAAAGGCGAAAGGTATAATATCGACTTTTGGTTTAAAGCAAGTTGAAGCTACGATGCTTAAGAGAATGATTCACGAGCTTCTAAGGTCCTTAAGATGCTCAAGATGTTAATGACTAGGGTTTTAGCTTACGGGAGAAGAAAAATGCCAAGGGTTTTGAAAACCCGATCTTGAACAACAGAGAATTAAACTCGATTTAACCTACAAAAGATAATCAATCTTTATTGCAAGGTGTAACGAGTTTAGGATGGATAAGCAAAAGGAACAAGAGCAAGAACTCCTTTGGCTAACAATGGAGGATGAGTGCCGGTCAATAATGGCTGCTGACTCAAAAGGCTAGGGTTTATATATGGATGTTGAGCTCTGAGCAAAGGAATGATCTAGAGTTGATGAGGTGTCCATTTAGGGCTAATTATCCCAAAAATTAGTTGCAAAAACTTTGGGATAAATCCTCTCCTCTGTTCTGAGAGATCTGTGTGAGAGAGGGAAGAAGATAAGAGCCAAGCGACATGTGGGCCCCATTGTCATCCTCACGCGCGCATCTCGGAAGGCTCAAACAAATGTCACCGTCCGATTGGAAATGGCGGCTACGATAAATAGAGAGATTAAATGATTTGAATCGGTATCATTTAATATGGACCGCACGATCTAGATCCACCGATCGAGATTAAAGCGGAGCTTTAAAGGAATCATTGAGGTCCACTTTCAAATCGGGCGTTGGATTGAAATCCAGCGCTCACTAAAAGAATACACGTCACCTCCTTTAGATACGATGGCGCAACACCGTTGGATTTGATTTCTACGGGATGGAAAGTTGAACCGGATGGTCCGATTGCATACACTCATATGGACCGTCGATTGAAATCCAACGATCCACCGATTTTGGGCTTTAGAGGCCCACGGTCAAAAAGGAGTCGTCGAGGATTGAAATCCAAAGGCCCGCATAAGCGCGCCTCGATTTCAAATTGAAATAAGCAATACCGTTAGATCAAGGATGGGCGACCACGATTGTGCGGGGATCCGAGTCGTCGAATGCATACACTAATCGGGCCACACGATGAAGATCCAGCGGTCGAGAGGAGCGGGCTTTAATAACACGCGAGAAAAGGAAAAGCGTAGGATTTGAATCTAACGGTGAGATAAAAGCGCCTTTAGGTTTAAAGCGAAAAGGCGTCACGGTTGGATTGGAAGCGAGCGGTGGAGATTGAACATGGATCGGAGTTGTCCGATTGCACACACTAACCTCGCTCGTTAGATCAAGATCCAACGGCGAGAGATTAAAATGCATCGTGGACGGCTCGTGGAGTGTTATAGCCGCGTTTGATTGAAGATCAACGGCTTGTATCAATCGTGGAGTTGGGCTTGCGTTGGGCGTGGTGGGCGGACCAAATAGGTGGGTTGGACCCAACCACGAAGGTGCGAGTCGCTCTGATACTAGGGTTAGGTTTAGACCGGTTTAGTTGACCCAATCCTATTCAAATTTGTAAAAGGTTTGGTGGGCTTTTAAAAATAGCAAATAAATTCATAAATTCATGAAATTTTCTTTGTAAGCTACTGGGATGATATATTTCCCAGATAAATTTTATAAACCGCATTTTCACTTTGTAAAATACATAAATATTTATTTCAGCCGAAAATATTTATTTAAAGACAATAAATTTTCTTTAAGCCCAAATAATTTCTAAAATGCAACAAAAATATTTTTAGTCAAGATAATTTATCTAGGCTTTAATAAAAATACTTCCCAGTCATAATACAAGTTTTATCTTGTATCCCTTTAAGACTTTGAATGGTTCTTTAGGGTTTTGACTACAAAGGAAGGTTTTAACTTGTAACATCTTGCCCAAAGTGTAAACATGAGCAGTAATGCCATGAACAGTATCTCATTCTGTTCATAAAGCATTTTATTCTGTTTATAAACTTGGGGCATTTACTACTGGTCCATTCTGGCGATTGGCGAGCAAAGCTTGAAGAATTTGCGCTCTTTGGAACATCACTTGTGCCATTGTCGGGTTCTTTGGTGGCGGAGGAGGTAGATCTTGTCCACGGCCACGACCACGGCGGTGCCACGGCCTCTTCCTCGACTCTTTGCAAAGGCACCACGAATCAAGGCGGTGGCTCTTCTTGGCGGCATCCGAAGACACACTGCGACTTAGAGCGAGGAGGGTAGGGGTTTATATGAGGTTTTACGGCCCTCTAGAGCACAATAGAAGAACTTCAAACCAACGAAGAAAAAGAATCAAACACAATACAAAGCCTAGAACGGCTGCATTATATTAAGGGGGAGGGGTTAGGTGTTACATGACTCCTGAAGCATAGCATATAGGCTAGGCTAAGCCATGACACAAGGTACGAACACAACGTCTACTGACTGGGGTAGAAGAAAGAAAAAGATGCTTGCAGACCAAAAGGCTGCCTAGCAAGCACTGCTAGCTAACCTCAGCTAACTACTCATCTAACGGGTGTTGACCACCCCAAGCGGTGCAGTTGCCCGAGGGCGAGGGCGAGGCAGTTGCGGAGGTCGAGCAGCGGGAATAAGCGAGCGAGAAAGGCTGCGTTCTCAACTGGAGTCTTCAACGTTGATGGCAGGCGGTGGACTGGGATGTCGCATGCTCTTGCGTGCAGTGATCCTGTTGCGGGGTCCAAGGCGTCAGTGTACTGGTCGGCGAGGATGGCGCGGTGTAGGCTTAGGCGGGCGTGCATCACGACGGTTACTGCAACGACGGTGTTCTTCACCTAAGGTCGAAGATCTTCGGGTAGCATTCTTGCTTCTGGAGAGACGAGAAGGAACAGAAGGGCGACCTCAATAAGAGATCCTTGTGCACCCGGCACAAGGGAGTCGAGGCGGGGCGCGCTATGTTACGAGCGAAGCGAACGATGGCTCTGGAATGCTCGATACGGAAGGTGGGAGCGATGAACTCAACCTCCAAGACTCTCGATCCGGAACTTAGGTCTTCCAGCCTCTGAAGATGGGCCGGTGACGAACCAAGGTACTGTTTGAGTTTGACGGGGATACCGACAAACTTGTCGTCGTTCTTTCCATGAGGAAAGAAATCCCACGGGCCATCGGACGACGATACGGTAATCTAAAATTTTTAAAACAAAAGAAAGAGCCAGCGACGGAGTAGGCTCACAAAAGGAGGTAAGTAAAGAACTAAGATAGATGAGTAAGAGCAATAAATAAGCTATGTTTTGTCAAAGCTTTTCTTAGTTTTTGAAAATAACACTCAAGTCCTTAGGCTCGACCGGTCTAGCTAAGGCTCCTCTGATCGTATGCTCGATACAGACTCTGTCGGACCGGATTTTCTAATCCGAATCCTATGTGGCTCTTGTGCTATTCCTGGATCGATGAGATAGCACTCACAGATACATTGCTGAATCATTTCATACATGGCGTAGAACCATCCCATTCATTAATTTAGCACAACAAAGTTTACATAGACCTCGTCGGGTCGAGTTTTACAATACGGGCCAGATAGGCCAAATTGATTATGTTACAAAAGCGAAAGCGACAATAGAAGCAAAAGGGGGTGAGAGCACATCTCTCCACAGGCAAGCGACTGGGGAAACCCGTGTGCGTCCGATATTAACCATGGCTTGGATAATAGTGGATGCACGCAAGTACCGACGGAGTCAACTAGATTGAGGCGAGACTAGAACAACTAAAGACTACACTACGTTTCATCGTCTCCTGGACCTCCAACTTCTGGATCCTCGTAGTAGTCGTAATTTCCAAGATTTCACCTTACGAGGATTTTGGGGAGAGAGAGCGAGGATGAGCACAACCGTGCTCATGAGCCAATCGCAATGCAATAATATACATGCAAGGCTTAACAAGGATGGCTCGGGTTCTTTTATTTGCTAAAGCAAGGTTTTCAAATATCATAATTACAAATTCCTAGCACTTAGTGTTTTTAACAAATTGTATTTTATTAAAGAGAGTAGTTGTGCAATAGTTGATATCAGCAGAGGTTCCCTCCATCGGAAACTCTACCTGATGCTTATTTTGATTGGGGCTAACCCCACATATTAACATCACTGAGTCTGAAAACTCAGGCAAAATCCAAACCAGGGCTAGGTGAGCCCACCACATTTTCATACCACCCACAAAGGTTTTTGAAATAGAACTAACTCAAGTTAAGTTCCCATGTCCGCCTTTGACCGTAGGCACGGCTATTCGAATAGTTTATTACACTCTGCAGAGGTTGTACACTTTACCCACAAGAGACAATCATCTTGATATGTACACATATTTCCGTAGACATGTGAGTCAAGGGGAGATCGTCACAAGGCCTTTACAATGCATCCAGCAGTATTAGTTACACCCGCTAAGGTTTCGTCTTCGAAGGGTTACGTCCGTTTAGATCCGTTAACCATTACCTAGACCCCCTCTTGCGCCCTTTTAACGACTTACGTCGTGCGCCCCGACACCCTTCGCCACAGAGGCTTACGGCGTCGCGCAGACATCTACAGTGCAACTCGTCTTGAGAGATACAAATTATTTAGCCAGTTGTATTTCTGGACTTGTGGTTGCACTTGTTTTACGGGAGGTCATGACAAGATTAAGTCCTTAGGGTTGTGCAGGCGGTTCATTCCACATTCCAATCCACAAAGCAGCGGTCCTTGGGCTACATTAGCACCTTTGTCACACCATCCTTCCTACCGTCCACCCAGGCGGGGTAATAGCAAGTTTAGGGTTTTGAGGAATAAAAACCAATTTACCATATTTATCACAGTCATGGACCACCAATGACTGCCCAAACCATTTTCATGTTTGAAGAGATGATGATTGGAACATTTTAATGTCCCGGTACTTAAGCAAGACTAGCATGTCGCTTAAGTACGACCTATAACTAGTATTACCATATAGTTACTAGGGTGACAAAGGTTAAAGGATTCAAGTTGTCAAGGATGGCATAATAATTAATTATTCATCAAATGGGTATTTAACTACCTTAAGCCTTAACATACATTTGTTTAAAGAATTAAAGCATGCAATTTGCTATTTTAAAAGAATATAATTTGCATAAAATGTAGGCTCGATATGATCAAAGTATTGACTCACCTGGGATATAGGCTAGAGGATCTTGATAACCTTGGGCTTGATCAACTTGGGGATCTCCGGCGTCTTCAAATCCTAGTCGGACGAGCGTACCGGAAAAAGACACGGACAAGCAAAAAGAGCAATTAAATGCAAATGAACAACAAATGAACTTAAAATTAAACAAGACCTATGCCATTAGCAAGATCGTGAATTAACAAATTTTTAGAAATTTACTTTACAATTTTTGGAGCTAAAATGGGAGAGATACTAATTTTTGAAGTCTAGCTTTTGAATTAAAAAAGAAAAAGGAAAACGAAAATCAAATAAAAAGAAAAAAGAAAACGGCCCGAAATAGGAAATCGGCCCGGCCCACGGCACAGACCGAATCAATCAGCGTGCGCGCTGCCACTGCGCCGCGAGGCGCGCGCGAGAGAGAGGAGGCGCGGCGAGCGCGGCTGCCGGGCGAAGAAAAAGGAGGCGGGCGGCTCGGGCGGCGGGAGAGGGGAGGGTAGCGGCGGCCGAAGGAAGGGGGAAAGGCGGCGGGCTCGGCTCGGCGGCGGCGACGACAACGGCAACGAGGAGGTGGGGCGCGGCCCAGGCGGTTGCCACGAGGAGACCAGCGGGCGGTGCGCGAGAGGGAAAGAAGGCGGCGCGACGGGAAGAGGAGGGCTCACGACGCGGTGCAAGGAGCTCACCACGGCGGCGGCGGCCGGGGCGGCAGCGATGGCGGCGGCGGTGAGGTAAGCCTCGCGGCTTTTCTTCTTCTTCTTCCCTTCTTCGGCTTTTCTTCCTCTCGGGTTCTTGCTTGGGGATGAAGGGGAAGCGGGAGAGCGAGGGGCGCGGGGTTAGGGCTTTAAAGCCGGCGGAGGAGGAGCGGGGAGAAGGGGGGTCCGGGCGAGGAGGAGGACGAGCGTGCGGCGCCGGGGCAATGATGGCGGCTGGGAGGCGACGGTGCAGAGGCGGCGGTGGCGTGCGCAGCGAAGACCGCAGAGCACGCGAGCCTTGGGAAGGGAAGGAGGAGGGGTCGGGTGGCGGCGTGCGCACGGCGAGAAGAGGAGAAGTGCAGTCGTCCGGGGTTGACCCCGGGAGAGAAGAAGAAAAAGGGGGCGTCACATCATGGCAGAGGCACAGTCATCCACATCTCGTGGTATTACATGCATACTTTGAATTTCTCGTCCACTATTTTTCACCTTAACATTACACTCTTGCTTCCAAGAATAAACCAATGATATGTAAGCTTACATCATAGCTACATAGATGAAAAGCAGAAGACATCAAACAATTTTTTGTGTGTGTTTCTCTGGTTTCAACACTGATGATTAGATTAATCCTAAATGGTCCTGTAGTAAAGTTTTGTTCTGGTTTTGAACAGAGAAACTGCATTTTCTTGAACTTGAATTATGATTATGATTCTTGAATACAAGTGTCCTAGTAAAGGTTAGCTGATGATGACATATGAAACGTAAGGGGAACTGAATGTTCATGCCAATTTTGTGTCTGCATTATCATTTCTTTAATCCCCATATATGAAGTTATTATATAGAAATGTTTTAAATTCTGTTGGCTTTCTCCATTCTCATCTCTTTCTAACAATCAGTGTGCAAGGTGACTATCCCTGAGATGACGAAATCTGTGGAGAAAACTGTCGACGGTCTGCGCAGCCGTTATAATATCTCATTGCCAGCTTAGTTAGCAGTTCAAGTTCTACGTACTACACTTCTGAGTAAGAACTAACTATTTATGCACTGCAGCACTGGTGAACTTCTCTATTGTCTTTTGGACCTTTTATTGCTGCTACTTCAATCAACACAAACTTTACGTACATTCCATGGATGATCGGTTTGGCTCTGATATCTTGTTTTTAGATCACCCCTTTTGGCTAAATTTGTTATATCATGGTACCGTTATCTGTCTGATTGATGCTTACTAGTTACTAACCTTACTTTTTATCACTTTCCTTGTTGTTTGAGAAATTCCCTTTTGGCTAAATTTGTTACGCCCTGATACCATTACCTATCTACTTGATGAACAAGTCTTAGCATGTTTGACAAAGCACACTTGAATAATATCTCAACACAGTTATAGTTAAAGCACTAGATGTCTTCAACTTCAGTACAACAGACCTTACCTTTCTGGCTGTAAGTTGTGCGTGCATCACAGTCCGATTTTTACTTGGTTGGCTGTGAAATAACTTCAGTTAGGTTGTGTAGTGAGTGGTTACCAATTACCACACTGTTAGGCATGTCCAACATGAAAAGTGAGCATTCATGAATACCAACTTTTCAAATTTCCGATGATACCCTATTGCTTCAGATTATCCATGTAAGGCTTCGCTTGAATGGGCCAGAATGGTGGGATTCCAACCAAACCCACTTGGATCTTAGTTCTCCACATGGATTGAGCTGCGATCCCACCAATTTTGAACCCATCCAAACGAAGCCTGATCATTGAAAATTAAAGTTGGAAGATAGTTTTGGCAAGGTTGTATGATTTTAAGTCTCGTGAAGGATAAAATATCTGCTCTTCCTCTTGCCTTTTGGTACCTCGCAACTAGGCTTTAAAGCTTTTTGTGGACGGACCTCATCTCTTGAACTGGATGTTGAGATTTACATGACCAGACAATAGTCCAAGCAACCTCTTTTTCTTCTCGTGATGACCTGCGAAAAATACAACTAGCAGATATGCAGCGGAATAATCAATAAGGTCACATGCACATTGACACAAGGATTTTAACGTGAAAAAATCTCCTCAAGGTGAGGAGCAAAAAATCACGGGACCAAACGGTTCACTCCCAAATCTTCCACTATATCAATAATGGGTACAATGGAGTTTTCTTCAGATTACACTAGAGAAATTACAGCAGCAACAATACCACCATCAAGACGAAATCTTGGCACATCAACAATAACAACAACACAAGATTAAGAAGTAACTAATAGGCTGAACAGAACCTATCCTCTGTCCCCTTCGGATTTCAGATCATATCTAGCAAACTACATATCCAAACTGCATGAAACTTGGCAGGGATGTGAATCCACGAGTTCCCAACAATCTGTCCAAATTTCATCCAAATCGGACAATGTTTCATCACTCAAACAGAACTTCTACCAAATCTGCTCAGTGCTGAATCTGTTGCTACCCAAACTGAAAAAATCCCTCTAAAACCTGAAGCTCCTCTAATCCAATCCTTAATCCAACCGCACATCTCAAAGATCTACGAGTCAAGAGCTCACAAACCAAATTTAAGGCAGATCCGACCACGTTTGCTACTCCGATCGCCCACTTGATGAAAATCGCGCAAGTGCACTCAAGCTGGAACAGCACTTCTTCCTCTCCTTTCTTGTTGTTGTATTTCCCTTTTTGATTGCTGCTACTTCTCTTTCTCCCTCTGGCTGCTGAAGGGAGGCTTAGGGTTTTGTTACTTCATTCTCACACTAGGAGGAGATATCTCCACCCTTCATTTTTAGGGTGATCAATGATTGTTATTTCTTGAGCTTGTGGGTTGAGATAGATCTTCATATGGAGGGATAGCCCAACACTGGAGACTCTCATTGTAAAATCTATTGAACGTATAATTTACAAAGTACCATGTTGTTATCTACAATTTTTTTTTTTTTTTTTATCTTGCTCCATTCAATACAACTTGTCTCGGTCGAGCACAATGGTTACTAGCATGTGGAGAAGTGAAATGTTTTGTTTGATGTCTGGGCAATGTGCTATGCTACACATTGCTGCAGTTTCCTCTTGCTATTGAACACTGTGTTGTATTTTTTTATATCTAATTTTGTTAAAGCTGGCAAGTAACATGCAGATAGTTCTTCTTCCTACTTGGTATAGTTAGCTTTTTATTTGGCAATATCCATACTTAACTATGCAGCTAATCTGGCTTGTGATGTTGTAACCTGATCCTTGTATTTCTTTTCGTTCTCAGGAAGCCTTCTGCACATCGACTGGACTGCTGAATCCTCGCAATCAGCAGGGTCTGTTTGGACATCTGTAGATAACAACATCAAGTGGTAGTTCTCATTACGGAAAGTACACAACATCAAGAGATAGTTTATCAGTACATTTGTTTGTCTGCTTTTTTTTCTTTTTTGGCGACTTTAGGAAGTCCTGCACCTTCTGCGTATCTAATATCCTCATTTGCCAAACTGGAGTTTCCTCGGAGCGACTCCATCAACGCTGCCAATACCACTCTACTCTCCAGAGATCCTTTTCCAAAAATTTGAAGAAAAGAACGTCGTAGAGCTCAAACATTGTTGCGCAATTGAAGTATACAGTGCGTTGTTTGTTGGTGCTACGTTTCGAGCACTGTCCAAAAATTCGTTTCCAGACTGATTTATCTTCCGTGTGCTCAGTCACAGAGCGTGTCCACGGTGAACCGCGGAGGCACATTGCTGGTGCTTCATTCTAGCGATTCTAACCGTAGCACTTGATCTGAATCAGACAGCAGATATGTGGCCGATTGCAAGATCGAATCACCTTGCACTTGCCAATCGTATTGCTTTGTTTCATTACATGCATGATATGTGCAGTGCAACAAAATTTGAACGACGCAATGAGAGATTGATTAACAAAATGCAGGCTTTGCGTCCCGTAAGAGGCGAAAACTCGACACATCCCCATGAAAAAAAAGGCAACTAAAAACCACCATAAGAGGCGACAAAGTGGTACCCTTTGACGCAGTGTCAAGCCACCAAGATAAAATGAGCATATTCCAATGCTAAGAGTTCCAAGAACACATCACACATTAGCATGCCATATCGTTATCTAAAACAAAAGCGCCCAGGATTACACAAGGAGAATAAAAATCATGAGCAAATTTGTAGAGAGCGATGACGTGGCATTTCTCAATTGGTATGCGCATAATTGATCGCGTTGCGGAAGCCAATGGTTGCTGTGATCCTTCAGGCCTGATCCAGCTTCTGTAGCCGAGCTTTCGCCAGATGAAGTTGCTCTAGGAAGAAGGAACCAGGTAGCAGAAGAACATAATCATGTTAGCACGGCAACAGTAGCATTAGCAAGCAGAAAGGGGGGAAAACGCAACGAAATGATGCAATGCAATGAGCACCATACTCTGCTCGGACGTGACCGCCGATTTCACGCTCTTGCGGAAGAAGATGTTGCAGGCCTTCTGGTACACGGCCTGCGTCAATCCAAGACAACATGACCAGAAGTATCAAGAACAGCATGTTAACTTGAAGAAGCTCTTGTTAATATAGTCCAGTAAGCCACTTGCACAGTAATTGGTGAATTGTTACTGGTACTGTATGGTCTGGTTGCTGAGAAATTATGACATTACCAGTTTAACAATGGCCAATTGCCATTGCAACTTCCAAGAAAGATTGACGCGAAGATTGCAAGAACATAGTGAAAGTATGGGAAGGAAGGGGAAGAAGAGAGGAGGCTAACCCGAGAGGGAGGCAGGTTGTTGAGCTCGCCGATCGCCACTTCGTGCGCTCTCACCTTCACAAATCGAACCAAATCCACGCAGAAAATTTTACTTCAACCAATCGAATCAAAAGAACAAGGAGCACCAGCAGCAACAAGGTTGCAAGCGAGAAGTACACGAAACAACATCGTTTAAACAAACGGTAGGAAACTGCCCGTACCTCCTTCATAAGCTCCACCTTCTTGTCCACCTCCTTCGCCGTCGCCATCTCTCTCTGCTCTCCAAGAAACCCTCTTACCCGGTAAGCCCTAAGCCCCTAAATCACAGTAGAAAAGCCACCAACCTCATAGGCTCATACAGTGGCGGAACCAGGAATTCGAAAGACCAGGGACGAACTTGTACTGCACAACGTGGTTCAATAATCAATATAACTAATGATGTCAAATACATTCAAATTGTCAAGATCTAACCGATACAACCAAACAAACATAGATCTAATTGATACAGCCAAACAAACATAAAATACAATATTAAGAGCTCATATAAAGTACTAACAAAGGCTGTATTGATTTCATTTTGTTGTAGAATTCCTACAGGAAATTTTTGGTCAGTACAGAAGCAATAAATCTACTAAACGTCTAAACCTATGACAGAATTTACATACTACATGTCTACATGACAACATTCAACATGTCACATGGTGGAGAGTGCACTGCCCACAAGCCACAAGAACACCATGAAGTCATCAGTCATGAACAGCATGCAATTGTCTGCCAAACTCAATTAAATGGACAGAATCACAGAACTGAAAACGGAACTATGGAAGCATTCAAGACCTCGGTGGCTCGGTGTGCCTGCGGGCTGCCCCTGCGCCGCTGCGCGCCGCAGCTCCCGGCGCCTACGCCCTTGCGCGGTGGCCGGTTTACCCTGCGCCGCAGCCCGACGGGAGGAGGAAGAAGTACCGAAGAGGAGGATTGGAGAAGAAATCAGAAATGGCCAAATGGGGATTCCGAATTAGGGATTTAAGGTTGTGCTGGCTTGGCTTGGGCCTTGGGCCGCCTGCCTCGCTTCTCAGACCCGGCCCACGGCGCGCCTGCTGCTTGCTCAAGCCTCAGCCCTCATGGACTCATGGAGTCAGGCGATGGAGAGCCATGGAGGCTTGGCCGGGGGCGCCGGCCGCCGGCGGGCTCGCGGGAGCAGCCGCCACTGCGCACTAGGAGATTTGGATGGGTCCGCGGTCGTGTAGTACTTGTTGCCCGGGAACGCCACTGCGCGCTCTGCTGGCAGTAGTCGGGGTTGGATTTTAATCTTGTTTTTGGTAGGTATTGACTTTTGAGAACTGCTGGACATCTTGATTTTTCCTCCATGAGGTTTCTGTTTTGAGGTTTTCCTCAGTCGTAGAGGATTTTTGTCCGAGCTGTACCTGTATTCGGTTTGCTTGCTGAACCCAACCGGATTGGTGTTCGTTTTTTAGTCTATATAACTAAGCACTTAGTGCTGCTTGTAACGTAGAGCAAGAAGTGCCGAGTTGTGTAGAGTAGAGAAGAAATAAAAACACAAAAAAGAGGAGCAGTGCAGGAAGGGATCAAGCGGTTTCACGTGAAGGGAAGGAGCCCTGATTCTTAATTTGTTTCCAAGCTGCTACCACGTGAAGACCAGGGGACTCACGCTAGCTACTTTGTTTTCGTGCAAATCGGACACTCGGCGGTGGCGCCCTTCTCCTGCTTGAAGCATGATGTAGTATCCCAATTTTCTGAATTTAAAAATCTTTTAAATAGTTAGTAGGTTTTATTTGAATTTAATTCAAAAGCTTAATATTGGACTTTACAATCAAAAACATTTAATGTGAATAATCTCAACATGAACAATAGCCAAAACTATTTTATTTGGGTTCTATGTGCTCAGATATATTTTCTAGATTTTTTCTAGAATTTTTCTGAGTTCATTTGCTATTTTCTATTGCTATTTGGAATTTCTGCTATTTTATAAATTAGAAAACCTATTAATAATCTCAGATAAGTCCTTGGGCCGAATCTCCTTTAAACCCTGGCCCATTTCCATTTCTTCCAGCCCAGTCCTCGGCGCGCGGCCCGCTTCTTGGCCTTTTCCTCGCGCGAGCGCGCAACCCAAGCCGCGTCCGCTTCTTTCTTTCTTTTTCGCCCGCTGGTCGGTGGCCCCGCCCTTGACACCTCAGCATCGTCAACCTCGCGAACTCTTGAGTCCGTGCTTGAGCCGAACGCACAGCGCCACCACATCCTTTGGAAACCCCATCTCCGGTGCTTTATAAAGCAGAGCTTCTGCGTCAAAAAAATTCGCCTCGTGCTCCTCCCTCAAAACCCTAAAGCGCCGCCACCGATTCGTTCTCCTCTCCGCCGAATTTCGCCCTAGAAACTCAGCACCACCGCAAGCTTCTTCGTTGGAATCCTTCGCCTCCGTCAATCTCTGACCACCCGAAGCATCTCTTGGTGATCCTCGTGCCTTCGCCAACCCAGTGCTCACCTCCGGGTGCCTCGGACGGCTTTGGTTCGCCTTCACCACTGCGCCCGTGCACCTCGCCGCCACTCAAGTCGCTACCACCGGTGAGTCATGGTCGTCGGTGCCAATGCATCGCCTCCCAGAGCATCAACAAGCTCTTGGCGTCCCGTTTTGCCCCTCGGTGGGACTCCTCTCGCCACCAGTACTCGCTGTCGACGCCGTGGTTCTTGCCACCGGCCACAAGCTCCGGAGCTCCTGCCTTTTCCCTCTTTCCTCACATGGCGGCCAAGTCAGCGTCCACATCTGCGCCGCCTCATCTTTTCTACCGATGTGGCGTCCTTGTCATGTCTTTGTCATCAGCCATATGGCACAACTGAAAGTCCACCCGAGTCAAACCTCCTTGAACCCGGTCCATGGTGCACCGTCCCTATGACAGTGGGCCCCACTTCCAAATCTATTTCTTTTATTTGTTTTCTGGCCGAAACCCTTGATGATGTCAGCACCACGTCAGAAATCTCGGATTTTCTTTTGAAAGATAATTCGGAAATTCCAGTAAATCCAAAATCAGGGTTTTCTTTAGATTTTCAATCTTTCAGAGCCCATAACTTTTGCATCCGAACTCCGATTGAGCCCATTCAAATTCCAAAATTTATCTAAATTCGAGCTCTATTTATCTGAGATTTTTATTTAATTTTTGGAGTTTATTTTGCCTCTGTTATTTATTTGTTTTGTTTATTTGTCTCGTTTGCGAGTAGACGTCGATTCGTCGGGAAATTTTGGAGAAGAAGGAGCACCTCAAGATCAAGACCAGTACCTAGACCATTTCCAAGGCAAGTCATACCTTTGATCATCTTGAACCCAGTTTTCAAAGTAGTTTGTTTCAAAGTATTGCATTCTACTTTAATTATGTATTTAAATGCTTTTGGGCATAGTTATCATCTAAATTGTTATTACACCTTGGCCTTGTATGTCATATTTTCTTGTCACCCTAGATTGGTTATTAGTTGGTAATATTGTAGCACCAACATGGGTTGGTTAGATGCGAGTACAATTGCTTAGCCATGCTACGAGTCTCACATCTCATATGAGTTGTAAATATTAAATTTGACTAAGTGACTATGGAACTTTGTGTGAAACTGTGTGCTATGTGTTATTACTTCGTGATAGCATATGTTGCACTAAAACCAACTGGGTGGGAAAGGATTTAGACTGAGGCAAGTGGTGGATACTTCGTGATATGGTGGACTTTGTGAATGAGAATGATAATCTTTGTGGCATAGATAGAGAATGGAAGTCTTGCCTTGGTCAACTAAGGACTTAACTTTGTGCGCCATTGAACTGAGCTTTACTGTACGACCACATGCATGATGAGACGGGCCTAACTTAGTAGGTTATGGATTCTTAGCATTGATTACTCAGGCTGTAGGTTAGGCTATGGGTGGATATGTGTACTACAAGGTAGTCGCATCACGGGGCGGTTCGCCGTGTCCCTGTCCAACGATGTGTGTTATGCCAAAGCGCTTCGTTTGGGTTGATATAGTGGTTTGTAAGCACGTTGGGAGTGTCAATGTTAAGATGAAGTTTCTAAACCGTTTTGTTATGATTAGTGCTTGCAACACTAGTTGTATCGTGTGGGTAAAGTGTACAACCTCTGCAGAATGTTAAATCAATCTATTCGAATAAGCGCGTCATGGTCATGGACATGCTCGGGGATTTCACACGAGGGGTAGTTTTCATAAAATATTTTAGATGGGAGCTATGTGATCTAAGTCATATGGCTATGTGAAATAATCTGTTTAGCTTTGTGTCTTTGTGAAAATAACTGTTAAATTAATATTGTCTATTTGTTTTGAACTGCATTTCAATCTATTATTGAATTCAATTGCAATTGTTGCTTTTACGCAAAAGAACCACAGGAGCATTTTCTTTTGGAATAAGCCTGTATCTATAAATTGCATTATGTGGTATTATTTGTGAATACGGTTGTGTACTCACGCTTGTTGTAAAACTTGCGCCCAAACCTACAAAAGAGGAGGAGTCTACGCCTACTTTCGAGGAGGAGTTCGTCGAAGGTTGTTGATTGTTAAGGTTTGGATCCCAGTTGGTTGCCTGTGGTGAATTGATGGGATCTACGCTGAAGTTATTTCTGTTTCGCTGTTGTTTTATTCTCTGTTAGCCCTGCGTGGCTCAATATGTGTAAACTCGACCATAAGATCAAAACCCTTATTTATTATTCAAAATAATCGTTTACATTATTTATCGTTTGTGTGGATTGGTATTCACCTATGTTGACACAGTGTGCACTAGCGTGATCCTTGACTAGTGCATTATACACAGAGGGTTCCAGAATCGTAATTTTGGATCCCGACACAGTAGCCACAGTAGGGCGATCGCGAGCCGTTGGTGGTGTCTTCGTGACGCGTCTGCGACGAAGGTGTGATCTCGCTTCCTTGTGTCCATCGCTGTGGTGCCGAAGTCATTGAACAAGTTGGCGCGCCATGAAGGCGTCGTCGTGTACAAGCCCTTGGCACACGCACTGCGCGTCGTTGCGGTGCGGCGGCATCTGGTCGAAGGTCGAGCGCGACACGATGGGCGGGACAGCGCCGCCGCCGGAGGCGAAGTCTCTGCTGCGGCCATTGACCGCTCTGGCGGCCGGTGTCGCGATATCTGTTATCGCGCCGCACGCACCGGAAGCGGTGCGGTGGGTCGAGTTACGATTTCGGTGAAAAATGGTGCATCGGATTTTTTGGACCCCCGGTAAGTTTCCAAACCGGTGTCGAAATTTTCGGCTCAATAGAGTGAGTTTGACCCAACTAAGAAGCATGTGGTCAGTCCGGCCTCGCCCGTTCCTTAAGTCGCTCCTAGGTCAGGCTGGCCATCATTCCGAGGAGTACGGAGCCAAATCCTCTTCCCCCAATCTTCTTCTTCCCTAGTGGCGGTAGTGGCAATTGGTTCCCAAATCCTCTCCGTTCTTCTTCGGCGGCGCATGGGAGCTCCTCCAATCTTCTTCCCTGGCTAGCGGCGACTACGGCGAGTCGGCGACCCATCCCTAGGTTCTTTGGATCCTCCTCGAGGCCCAAACTCCCGAGCACCTCCTCCGCACCTGCGACGCATGGAGTGCGGCGGAAGCGCAGCGGAGGGAAGCGGCGGCGGGGGTGGCGCTGGTACTCATTTTCTCCTCCACTCCCATGCTCTCCCCTAGAACATATCTCTGTGGATTGTTATCATCCCTTAATTATTGTGTGTGTGGTTGATTGATTCGAATTTGATCTTACTGTTGAGTATTTTGAGTGTTTGCTTGCAATAATTGTTGAAGTGAGACGTCTATTTAGAAACTGGTGAAGATTTTCGACCAATTTTGGCTCATTTTCAGTTGATTTTTTTGGGAGGGGGGAATTCAAAATTCAGTTTAAAATTTTCGGCCGAAATCAATAAAAAAATCCAAAAATCGGTACCCGGTAAAAAAAAAACAAAACCGGTTACCAAAACTCTTATTGGGCCGGGCGCCCCGCCGGCCTGCGAGCTGACACGACAAAGGCCAGCATAGCCACTATTCTAGTGCCAGTGCTCTCATCGTGCTAAGCACGTACATAGTGATGGTGTGCAGTGTCTACTGCTTGTGTTGTGTGTGCTAGAAGCGGTCGGGCGAGTGCATGTCATTATATAGCTAGCTAGCTACCTACCTACCTAGTATACGTGCCCGACATAAATTTCATGATCGATCGCTTCTTGATTACTTCTAGATCCCACTAGTGCCAATGCTCGGAAATTAATCCGTGATCCAACAGCGCGGGGAGGAGCCTCGCGAAGGAGGCCCTCTTTTATAGAATTTATTTTCGCTAGGGCTCTTATCGTGCTATGTACGTACATACTGATATAGCCAGCCACTGAGTTTTTGCCTAAATAACTGTTGCGTGCGTCTTTTACAGAAGTAGTGTCTCTCGCGTCGTATTAGTAGAAATGGCACCTAGGGTACACATCCATAGCCCGGACAAGCGGTCCGCCGACACGTACGTGTCTCCGCACACCTACCGCTCGGACATAACTGTGTCCACATGCCCACCGCCCAGACCACATGCATCCACACGCCTCGCCCGGACAAGCCTCTTCCGCACAAGTGTCACCCGGTGTGTGCCGGCCCCTTAGCTTGATTTTCTTCCTTAAGCAGAGCTATTCTGGCTTTATCGGTCATGACTTCTTCTTTTATTTTCTCCAAATCTATCGAATATGATAAGGGAGAATAATTAGAGAAGGACAAAGTATTGAAGAAGGAAAAAGGTTAAGAGGAAAGTTCTTACTTTCCAGTTCGGAGTGCTTTTTCTCCAAATCCTTAATTCGCTGGGTCAGTCCTCCGAACACAGCAAAGTTCTCGACCATATACTACACAAATAACATTTTCTTTTTAAATTTCCTGTAAACTCTTAAAAGGGAAACTATGAAACTGGTCGTAGATACTTACCCGGATTGCCACTTCGTTATAATCTGCAAAAATAATATCAGGACCTATCTTGATTTGATGGTCCGATATTCTTCTCCATGCCTCGTCAAGCTCCTTATCATCGATAAATAGGGGAACAAAAGGGAACTTGTTAGGTTGGGAGGGATTACCAACAGGGGTCGGGACTTGTTGAGGTCCTTCGGGGGCAACAACCTCCACATAAGGAGTTAGGATCACCAATGGATCCAGTTCGACCGTTGGCTTCACCACCTGCTCGGGGGCTTTCTCGACCACTTTATCATTAGGTACTTTGTCCTGGGATGTACCTTGGACCAGGACTTCCACTGGTGCCTGGTCCTCAGGAAGATTCTGGTCGAAAATGACTGGAACACCAGACGACCTATACAAAACAAAGAAGGGAAGTTCAAAACACCAAATCACCAAAAACTATTAAAGGTATGCACTTATACGACCTTTTTCATTTGTACATACCTAGTTAATTTCTTGGATTTGACTTTGAATTGCGGTAGAGAAAACTCTATACTGCTAGCCTTCCTTTTCTTTTCATCCAATTTCGTCGGCTCCGAATCAGTAGGGTTGGTTAAACCCCTCACATCCTCTAACATGATGTCGGAAACAATGTCCTCGATCAATTCATCAAGGGTTGCATTCCTGACCATCGGGTCGGAGGGAGTGGTTTCATCAACCTCCAGATCAGTTGTCCCAGTAACAACTGTAAGGTCGTGAATGACCAATTTGGAATCTACGGCCTCTGTAGCTATGCTCTGCGGGCCTTCAGTCTTCTCCACCTAAATCAAAAAACGAGTTTGGTTAGGTGATGAAATTTTTTATCTAAAGTATATATATTATTCTTTTAAAATGCTTTATTACCTTGGGAGATTCATCTTCTTCCAGTGCATCTGGGCACGAATCGGTCAGAACCACGGTGGGATTTTGATCCTCACCCAATTGTATGACTTGCAATCCGACCGCCTACAAAAATAGAGCAAGATCAATAAACTGATTGGAGAATATGTATACATGGTAAAAGAGATTTGATTATCTACCTTAAGTCTTGCCAGTCTCTCTTCAACAGAGACTATTTCCAAGATATCAGGGAATGCAGCCTTCTCACCAGGCTCCTCGGCGCAGATCATCCTGGTCCGCTCTCTGATTTCCTCAGGAGAAAGGGCTTTTTAAAAAAGTAAGGAGACAAGAGCAGATTTTAAGGTGTTACAATAATCAAGTAATAAGTCATACTGGTCGAAGCTTCTTTCGAAGACTTACCACCTTGTGAAAATAGCTTCATCACGACCAATGGATCAGAGCAGGGAATGATTCCGAAGCCTCAGAGGACTAATCGGGCGTTTGTTGAAATCTTTCACCACATGCCAGGAAGTTAAGCCCTTGATCCTCAGGTCATGGATGTCATCCACCCATCTTCCGACCACCCCTGCCTTCTCCACTGTTTTCCTCCACTTAGGATTCTCGTTCGCCCTAATTCCGGCGAAGTAGAGGCCATCATCCCTCGTAACCGTCATGTAGAACCAGTTCTTTTTTCCATGACGACCATGAGGATTTCGAGTACATTTGGATGTACTTATCGGCCTTCCCGTCGTGAAGGTGCAGCGTGCATTCTCCAGGAGCCCCCGTGGATCACCCCGACATCGCCATCCGGTAGAAATACCTGAAGAGCTTCAAGTTTGGATGCACTCCCAGGTACGCCTCACACAGGTAAAATAAAATACTAACATTGGCGATGGAATTAGGGGGTAATTTCACCAATTCCACCCCGTAATACTCCAGAACACAGGGGAGGAATTTGTGCACGGTACCCTCAGCCCGCACTCAACGTAGGCGAGGAAGATTGGAATTTCCCCATCTTCGCGGCTCAGAAAGTGCTCCCTGTCCGCTGACCTCCATCCGATCAGATTCCTGTTTGGGAGCATTCCCATCTTCTCCAGCGCTTCAAGCTTCTTCTCATTTAGATCTGAAGCCATCCACTTTGTGATTTGCTACGACATGGTGAAATTTCTCAAAGGGATGAGTAGTGGTCGGAGGAGGCTTTGAGGTTAGGAAGACAATAAGAGGTCGGAAAGATTTTCTTAGCAAAGATCTGAAGAGGATCAAAGGAAGATCTAGAAGCGTAAAAACTCTAAAGCCCAACAATGGAGAATTTATAGCTTCAGATCTTTAACTGCGATCTGGAGTTATCTAAAAAGTCCAATGGACAAAAGCCTCTTTTTGTCCAACAGACAGAAAAACTCTTAGGTTCCCAAGACAAGTTCTCAACTTTAAAGTGAACACAAACCACTTCGTATATCACGACATTAAATGGGGTCTTCCCGATACGACTTCATCGGAAGAAAAATATTCACACGACTTGTTCATTTAAAGTTCGGGGGCTAGCTGACGAGGATTAAAACCTCTATGTATTATCTTAAATACATAATAAAAGATCATACGTCTTCATGGTCGTAACCCCTAAGGCTAATGATCTCACTAGTCATAAGGATTCCAGAGGTTACATAAGGGTACCCGGGTCGAACAAGGTCCTGCACCTAGTTTCCGACCAGGTAGCTGCTCGGAGAAACTATGAAGTGGTACCTATAACTGATCCCAAGTATATTCTTACCGTGCGATGAATATAGCATGTGTTGTATACTTCATATCACACGGTTACATAGTCCTAAAGACACTGACAACAACCACGATACGGTTGAGTGTCTCTAAGACACTTAACCGTAGAGCAGTTAACACATTGTTAACTGACGCCTCGCCCCGACCAGTTGCAACGCTTCACCAGGGACGCCTTCTCCATGAGTAACTGACATCTCTTCGGAAGTTATTTAAGGGTGGAGCACAGAAGACCAAAGGACAGAGGCCGAGGGATGTCGAGAAGCACATCGATAATCACAATCTGGTCTGAGACAAGCAAGACAGCATCGTCAGATTAGAGCATAATAATCTCCATATTCAGTGGAATTAGGATTAGTCCCTAGTCGGGTGGTAAGCACCTCCAGTAAATCCAGTTCATATCAATAAATAGCATCCCCATTCTATCCCAGAAAATATCACATCATTTTCCTCTTTTATTTCATAAGATCGATGACTCGATCATCGACAGCGTGGCTATTAGGGTTTCGGGAATGCTTCAAAAGCTTACATCACCCCATGCCACCACCCCTCTATTTATAGGCATCCATGACGGGTCTCAAACTTGAGGCTCATTAGGGACTCATGGCGTACAAGAATTCGAATTACCATCCAAATCAAATCCTAGCCCTTTAAGTGTGTGACACTATAGGTTCATGTGTGATCAATTGTGACTCGGAAACTCTTTTTTGACCACGAGTCATTAGCGGTACCTAGCAGCACATAACGATTTTCAAACACACATAGAATATATCAGACGAACCTTAATACAATATGATCTAAGACCTGATCTTTATCACTTACAACCAGCTCGTACTTAGTCACGACTAGTCCATACTTTGTATTCATAACTCCTTACGACCAGTTAGTGATTACGTTCAACCAGTTTTGACCTGTTTACGACCTACTCGTATCTCCATACGACCAGTTTTTGACCAGCTTTGACCAGTTCTACGACCAGCTCTGACCAGTTTCAAACCTCTTGAAGACGTCCTATTGGACCTCCTCAATGGACCACTCCCAGCAAAGGAGGTCCTAGGCAGAGGAGGTCCTAGAAAGCGGTACTGGAGATAGGATATTAGCCGTATTATCGATATTATTCTAGGAACATGATAACATATTATCCAATGTTATGAACATAATGAAATATAATCATCTCTATGATTGCCTCTAGGGCATATTTCCAACACACAGTATCTATGGCGAGGGCGGCCATCGCGTGGTGCCCATTGTGATGTCCCCAACGGCTCATGACTAATGTGGCCGCCCGTGCTCCCTCTCTGCCTCTCCCTCTTTCACTCTTTAGTCTGCACGTGCCTGGCCGATGGTAGTAGCAGCGGTGAGCCAGCAACGACAAGGGCAATGGCAATAGCCTCCCCTGTGCCGCAGCGATCCCGACGCCTTATCGTGTGTTGTGACGTCTTTGGGCAGTCAGTCTGTTTCGTGTTGTGTTGGCCCGACCACAACCCAGACAAGCGTGCAGTGCAGCCCATCGTGCCTGTTCGGCAGGCCCGGCACGGCCTTGTCTTTTGGTGCCGTGCCGATCTGGCCCTCCCCCATTCGTGTCGTGCCTGTGCTGTGCCGGGCCGAGGCCAAGCCAAAAAGACCCGGCCCAATGCCCAGGTCAAGCAGTACTTGATTAAACAATGGATTGCCCGCACTCTAATTAATCATGCTACAAATGATTCATACAGGATGCTTGGCCTAGCTTTTTTAGCACATGACTACACTTGGTTGTGTAACGTGACGTTCAACGCCGTGTAAATAAAATGGGGGGCCTGAGCTACAAATGCTCCGCCGTCTAAAATGGGCCGACGTATCATAAAGGTGCTAGGGGCGCGGCGGCAGATCCAGTATGGTATGAGCCTTCCATCTAGGTAGAGCCATCGGAAGCTTTGAAAACTAGACAAGCATCACCGGATTGATAGTCAAACTCGGGAGCAATCCAACGCCACGGAACAGCCCGCGAGGAACGCACGATCTGCCCAACGGATGCAACGACGCTCTCCACCAGCCGCCACTTGACCTGATTACCTTGGCCTTGGCCTTGGCCTATATAAACGACCTCCCAGCTCACAGAAAGATTTGCAGAATTGCATGTCACACATCACACCTCCTGTTTCTTCTAGCTCAGAACTTTGCTCAAAACTTTGCTAAAATACCCCTTCAAATCCATAGGGTTCGGATCATGGACTGCTTGGCCTGTATCTAGGAAGTAACTGAGTCATTCTGTTATTAGTTAACAACAGTGGCGGAGCTAGGATTTCGACGATAGGATGCAAACTTTTTTTTATTACAAGAAATTAAGATACATATACGCACATACACCACCACACATACACTCAAGTGCGTCTCCTTAGCACACATCTAGATAGACGGAGGCTGAGAATAAATCCGCGGCCTTACAAAATTTCTACTGAAACCGCACTCGTGTGTGCATAAAAGTGCGAACTTAAACGACACATTCCAACATAAAAACTCAAATGACACAGTGAAAGTTTAAATAGAACAAATTACATGTTCCTAGTACAACTGACATCACAAAATATAACTTGTGTTGTCGGGCTGTTGACTATTGATTGCTGAGAATAACACAAAGTGTAATTCATTGTATATCATGTGTATTATATTAGATATATATATTGTATAATGGGTTTGCATGTAGAATTTTTGGGCTCATGTGGCTCCGCCACTGGTTAACAAGTTTGTACCGAAAAGGTTGCTCAAACTGAGTCCTTGTTCTCTTCTACCTCTCGTGTGTGTTCCAGTTACTAGTGTGCGTGTTTGTGTTGGTGTTGATCCAGGGCTTGTAACCTACACATGGTATCAGAACTTTGGTATATGCCCAAGTATCTGCCACAAGCAGATATGTTAATCGTAGAGAGGATGATGAGCAAGGAGGGTTCTGTCTTCCTTCAATACCCGATGCTATCGGAGAACAACTACGCAGCATGGGCCATCAAGATGAAGGTCTTCATGCAGGTTTAAGGCGTTTGGGATGCTCTCGAGCCCGTGGCCAGCATGGCCGTGGAAAGATGGCGTTGGTGGCCATCTATCAAGGGATCCCCGAAGAAGCGTTGTTGTTGATCGCCGAGAAGCAAACGTCGAAGGAGGCATGGAACATGCTCAAGACGATGCACTTGGGTGTGGATCGCGTGAAGAATGCGAAGGTGCAAACCTTGAAGACTGAGTTCGAGCTCCCGCGCGCGGATGAAAGAGGAGGAGTCGGCGATCGTAAACAAATTCGGTGCCCTTTTGGCGACAAGATGGAGGAGTCTTATGTCGTCAAGAAGTTTCCCCAGCGATGCTAGAGAAATTCCTAACAATTGTGTCCACGATCGAGCAATTCGCGGATGTGGAGAACATGTCCCTTGAGGAGCTGATTGGGCATCTCAAGGCCCACGAGGAACGGGTGCATATATTCTGCGACAACAATGACATCACTTACTCTTAACTCATGCAGAGTAGCAGGCTCACCTCAAGAAATTCGGTGGTGATTCCTCATCCAGTCCAAGAAAGAGCGGCGGCAGTGGCACTGAAAGTCGTGGCAAGGCACACGGCAGATGGCGCGGCCACCGGAAAGGAGGCTGTGGCAGTGGCAGCACGCCGCGCCAGGAGAGCGATGGCGGCCGCGGTGCTGGGACTAGTCGTGACAAGGGCTGAGTCAAGTGTTTCAATTGAGACATTTACGAGCACTATACATCTGAGTGCCGTAAGCCACTTCGTGACCGAGACAAGGAGGCGAACCTCACCCATGCTCAAGATGATGAGCCGGCGCTTCTCTTGTCAGTGTGCGCGAAGGAGTCGCGCAACATGGTCTTGCTCAACGAAGACAAAGTAGTGGCAAGGCTGCGAGCAAGCCAGGAAGCTGCTGCCGACTCAGTCGTATGGTATCTAGACAATGGTGCTACGGGGCAAAGAATCATGTTCCAAGGAACTAGAAGAAAACAACTGCAGACAAGTGAAGTTCAGAGATGGTTCATACGTGCATGGTAAAAGGGAAGGGATTAGTGTTGTTCCAGTGCAAAAACGGCGAGCAGCGACTACTGTCTGAGGTATACTTCATACCGAGTCTCCAAATTAATACTATTAGTTTTGGACATATGACATAAGACAACAATAAGGTTGTCATGACCCGTGCATATCTGTGGATCCATGACAGAACCGGGAGACTCGTCATGAAGGTAAAGAGATCGGTTAACAGATTGTACAAGGTATTTTAAATTTTTGCAAGCATGCAAGCCGGTCTGTTTGGCAGCGAACATCACTGATCCAGCATGCTTGTGGCATGCAAGACTTTGGCATGTAAATTTCCATGCTCTCAAGATGATGGCAGAGAAGCAGATGTAATCATCCTACTCAGCTCTGCGAAGGTTGTTTGGCGGCAAAACAAGCAAGAATTCCTTTCCCGATTCAGTCAATCTATAGAGTAGAACATTCGCTGCAGTTGGTGCACGCAGATCTGTTTGGCCCAATCATGCCACACACACTTGCCGGTAACAAATACTTCTCCTAGTTGATGACTATAGCAAAATGATGTGGGTGCACATGCTTAAGTCAAAGGATCAAGCACTAGGTGCCTTCAAGAAGTTCAAAGCTCTCAGAAAAAATGAAACTGAGAAGAAATTGAAGATTCGCATAACAAATCGTGGCGGTGAGTTCACATCATAGGAGTTTGAGGCGCTGTGCGAAGGCGAAGGCATTGCCCGGCACATAACCATGTCGTATACTCCGCAACAAAACAGAGTAGTTGAACGGAGAAATTGCACAGCGCTTGCCATGGCAAGGAGTTTGCTCAAGAGCAAGATCATGCCCCACGGTGGGCGCCAGTTAGTGCTTGGAGCCGAGGGCCCACGATTGTTGTTGTAGCCCTTCGTCTTGCCCTTCTTGTTGCCGTTCCAAGAGTTCGGTGCACGGTTGCCATTGTAGTTGTTGTTGCCTCTGGTTCCACTACCTGAACTAGATATAACAGGAGGCTTGCTGGTAGAGATCAGTGCTGTAGGGTTGGAGGATTTTGTTACCTGGTTGAGTTCTTCGAGCAGCAAAATGGAGCGGGCTTCGGGGAACGTAGGGAACGGTCGGAGCAGCAGAATCATGGACACCTGCACTGAAAATTTATCGCTGAGGCCACGCAGAAGTGTTAGCACCAGTGTGCGATCAGAAATCGGGTTGTCGAGGTCACCGAGTGCATCTGCCAAAGTTTTCAGCCGTTGATAGAAAGCAGATACTGTCATGTCACCTTGGACGGCTCTGTGCAGCTCTGCCTCGAGGTGAATGATACGCGAAGGCTGATTGTCTTGGAACAGGTTCTGCAGATCGCGCCAGACACCGTATGCTGTAGTGTTCAGCGACATGACCATCTAAAAAAGCTTGAATGAGATCCGAGTGTAAAGCCATTGAAGGATGGTGTAGTCATCTTGGACCCAGACGGGATCATCGTGCGCCGGGTCGGTGCCATCAACGTGATGACGAAGGGAGCAGCGTCCGAGATGAACCAGGAACAAATGTCGCCATTGAGAATAATTTGGTGTTTGGAGATGAAGAACGATGGGAATAAGGGATTTGATGTCGCCCAGTAGCTGAGCAAAAGACGAAGGAGCTGACAGTGTATGAGAAAGGGAGGAGGTGGTACCGCCGGAGGTTGCCGCGGCGGACGGTGAGCCAATCTCACTCATGTTGGATCGAGTTAAGACTGCTCTGATACCATGCTAAAAGTGTTGTTCGGCTTCATCTCTGTTCTATTCCATTGATGCGAATAAGTAGTACAAGAAGAGGTACATCGTGTAGCAACAGAACAGAGCTAGAAAGTAGGATAGGCCGTTGTGGCCGAGTCTACGGGAGAGTCTGCTGTTGGTAGTTGCCGAAGGAGAAGGCACGTAGCTGTGTTGGGGAGAAGCTGTCAGGCATGCCGTGTATCTCCTTAATCGAGTGCCAACCAAGGCGCTAACCGAGATTACCCCATATAAGGTCTGGACGGGCAGAAAACCAAGTGTTGAACACTGGATGGTGTTTGGCTGTGTGGCACACATGAAAGTGCCAAGTGCACACACCAAGAAGCTAGATGATCGAAGCACTGTTGTGGTGTATCTTGGTGTTGAACATGGGAGCAAAGCTTATCGCCTGTACGATCCTCGAAGTGGAAAAATGCTTGTGAGCAGGGATGTGGCATTTGAGGAGGAGAAGAAATGGGACTGGAAATGAATTAATGAAGCCGCTAACAGTGATCCAGAGTCGTGGGTCACATTCTCAGTAGAAGATGTTCAAGATGGGGAAATGAGTGCGCCGGAATCTCCAAACCAGTCCACCCCGGCACAAGGAGAACAAACCGAGCCGATCATTGATGTTGATGAAGCCATGGCACAGGGAACAACACCTCCGGCGAGCCCACCAAACCTGAGCTCCATGTCTGCACCAACTCCTTCAAAGTCTCCAGCATCGCCAGCGTTTTCATTCATACTCATTGTAAAATATTCTTTGTCCACAGCAATAAAGCCTCCGGATATGTTATTATTCCCTGTATTATTTTTCTGTAAGTTCGATAGAAGGCCCTGAGTCCCGTGCATCGACAGGTCCAACTGTCAAGTCTGCACTCATGCCTCACGGCTCGCTCTCTCAAGAAAAGGAGAGCTAGCCGCCTCATGGCATGCAGATGAGTTATACTTCCATCTCTTGTTCAGTTCTTCTTCCCTGGACCAAATGTATGGATGGGGTACAATACAAACAAAGCTGGCTAGCTAGTGACATCATTGACTTGGACTATTCTATTAATTGTCACAATTTAGCAATAGCAATGACTTGGACTGGAGACTTGGGGCCGTAGAAACTGCTAGGCAAGTCCAATTTTTAACTTGGGATCGATCGAATTTGATTTGAGTCTCGCATGTGCGCTAGGCGCTAGCTAGCTATAAAATGGAGAGCAATCAAGAGTTAGTAGCCCGAAGAGAAACTGGAGGCACGTACGTACGTAATATGAGGAAGCAGTACTCCTCTTGTGCTCTCATCTACGTATGCTGCCTTGTCATCCTCGGATCAGTAATACTAGCTGCAGCCTCCTCCTCCTCCTCCTCCTCCTCTTCTTCTTGTATGTACGCGGCCATGGGAAGCGGATCAGGTAACTCCTCGATCTATCCATCGCAATTTCATCTCTTCTGTGCCTTACGTAGGTACTGTTTGATGCTATTGCAGGACGACGTGTTCTTGGATCCCGGCCGTCTGTAGGGACTCCTAGTCCTATGCCTAACGGCGCACGTATCACCGAAGCACCGCCTTCACCAAGTTGATCATAGCATACGACTGCTGCCTGCACTAGTAACTGGAGGAGTTCTTCTCCAACTAATTAGACTGGACCTTGTGACCATGCATGTGTGTGTTTTCTGTATTTTCCCATTGTTATTAGTGTGTATATATGTATTGCTTCGTCTTTCACGTCAGCTTAATCTTTTGAATGAACCAGTTGGCGTATGAAACACATTTAATTGTTGCCAAGTCACTCGATTGATACTAGCACAAATTGATATGCCATGAGGGGCTGAAAAAGGAAATTATTGAGGACTTACCACTGTGAATAGGTGTATTCAGGGGCGGACCCACCCTTCGGGCATGCTCGGATGGCCACCCGAGCTCCCCTCCGGCGTGGACACCCCCCTCAGCTGCACCGGCCGAGAAGGAGTGGGCACAGGCCGACAGCCAAGCGCGCAACGCAGACCGAGCACCAGGCACGCGAACGCTAGAGGAGGCGACGGGCCGGGCCGCAGATGGCCGGCGACGGTGTAGGACCCACTAGAGGCGGCGGCACCAAGAGCAGAGAAAGGGGAGGGAGCCGCATGGAGTAATGGAAAGAGGAAAGAGCACCAGGAAAAGCTTCGGCAGGAGCAAGAACCAAGAAAGAAGAAGAAAAATGGGGAGAAGGCACGAGGTAGAAGAAGAGCCTGATGAGAGAGCGAGGAACCAGAGGGAGCCCTCAAGCTTCATTCGGCCATAGCAAGAAACCAGGGAGAATGGAGAAAGAATTAGAGGAAGGAAGAGAGAGAGAGAGAGAGAGAGAGAGAGAGAGAAAGGAAGAAGAAGCAAAGAGTGAGCCTAGAGCATTTGGCCACACACATGAGTGGATAAGGTGAGAGAAAAAGGAGAGACTAGGTGAGAAAGAAGATTAGGTGGGGATTAAGGAAGAAGATAGAAAATTAAGAATAATAGAAATAAGAATAAAAATATTATAAAACTAAAAATAAATAGAGGGAGAACGTACGCACCATAGCTATGATTTTCACATCAGCACCCACAGCCTTGCCCCATTTCTCGCGCAGTCGGCAAGCAAGAACCGCAGCTTCTGCATGACTGTATCGCCATGTACAGCTCAGATAGGCCGAGCACGGCGGCGCCGGGCAACGGCGCGGCGAACGACGCCTCGCGGGCCTCCTCAAGAAACGTGAGGAGAACACCCGTGATACGTACGGCCTCGCTGGCCCCTCACCGGAGATCGAGGAGCGCGGGCATGTCGCGCCCGACGACTCGTCCTACCTAAAATTCTGTCCTGGGTCCGCCCCTGAGTCTATATTTGTATAACGGCCTGCGTGTCGACTTGTGATGCCTTTTCACTCTTTGTATTTTATCACTAGTGCTATTATCAGTAATGGTTTAGTGGGAGTACTTGGAGGTTTTGGCTACCCGGAGACATGGCGCACAAGAAACACGGCGATGGAGATCACCTTGTGGAAGGGTCATACTATATCACAATACAATATGATTGTCTGTGAATGCCTTTCTTTTGTTCTTTTATTTCTATGCATGTTATTTAATTGCTTTGAATGCTCTTGACATGGTAGAAGTAAAATTCTCTCACTTAATATTGAGTTAAAATTGATGCCCTCCCAATTTACTGCACCATCCAAAGTCTTGTATTTTAATGGTAGGTCTTGCCAAAGCAGAGTGCCATTAACTCTCCTCGACTAGATGGGTTTATGTCAGACACTTACACGCTTAGCATTGGTCTAACTTGACAAGGTCATCATAACGGTTATGGACTTTGGGGCATATGGTTGGGTGCCGAAGCATAGAGATGCTGCCCAACAACAAGAGTCATATAGAGATATGATTAGCAAAGGGTTGCTTACCATATTCACTAATCTTCTAGCAGTGATGCCAAAGCTCACTAGCAGATTAATTAATTATGGATCTTGAATAACTAGAATGTCATAAGAGGGATATGATATTTAGTGGGAGTATCTTTATTAAATTATTTAATACAAGTTACTTTTTGAACATATGTCTTAGTTTTGCAAATTTTATGTTGTAGATCATGGCACCAACTGTTGTACAAACATCCAGTTTTGTTTTACGTTCAGTACTTGATAAGGAAAAACTGAATGGAACAAATTTTGCGGATTGGTCCCGCAACCTAAGAATTGTTCTTAGGCAAGATAAAAAGGAACATGTTCTAGAGGAACCAATTCCAGATGTACCTGCTGAAAATGTTGCTGCTGCTCTTAAAAGTGCCTATAAAAAGGCATGTGATGAGTCCCTTGATGTTAGCTGTCTCATACTTGCTGCTATGAACTCAGACCTTCAGAAGCAGTTTGAGAACATTGAGGCCTATGATATGATCGTGGAGCTCAAAGGCATGTTTGAGACACAAGCAAGAACTGAGAGATATGAGATCTCAAAGAAATTGTTTGGGTGTAAGCTAGCTGAGGGTAGTCCGGTGAACCCACATGTGATCAAGATGGTTGGTTACACAGAGCTTGGAAAAACTTGGTTTTCCACTTAGTCAAGAGTTGGCTCTGATTTGATTCTTGCTTAGCTTCTCGCAAGCTATGGGCGTTCATTCGAACTTCCATATGAATAGTTTAGACAAGAATCTCACCGAACTGCATATGATGCTTAAGACTGCGGAAGATAGTATTAAGAAAAGCATCAGTCATGTGATGATGGTGCAAAAGAGTACGAGCTTCAAGAAAAAGGCTAAGACTAAGGTCAATGGAAAGGGCAAGGCTAAAGCTTCGGATAGGATCCAAACCAATAAGCCTAAGCCCAAGACTAAGTCTGGCCCGACACAAGAGAATGAATGCTTTTACTGCAAAGAGCTAGACCATTGGAAGAGGAACATCAAGAAATACCTGGCTGATCTGAAAAAGAATGGTGGGACTAAACCCTCTACTTCAGGTATTAATGTTATAGATATTTTTCTTGCTGATTCTTTTGTTAACTCATGGGTATTTGATACCGGATCGGTTGCTCATATTTGAAATTCGATGTAGAGTCTAACAAGGATTAGGAGAGTTGTAAGAGGCGAGATGGATCTTCGCGTTGGGAATAAAGCAAGGGTTGTTGTATTAGCCGTCGGGACCTTGCCATTACTTTTGCCTTCAGGATTTATTATGGAATTAAATAATTGTTATTACGTTCCAGCCATGAGTAGAAACATTATCTCTGCCTCATGTTTGATGGCAGAAGGTTATAAATTCATTATTAAGAACAATGGTTGTTCTATATTTTTGAATGAAGTGTTTTATGGCTATACACCTGTTTTGAATGGGTTGTTTATTTTGAATCTTGATGTTGCACATGTCTATAATATTAATGCGAAGAGGCTTAGGCCTAATAATATGAATTCTACTTTTATTTGGCATTGTCGTTTGGGTCATATAAGTGAGAAACGTATGAAGAAGCTCCATGATGATGGAATTCTAAACTCATTTGATTTAGAATCATTTGAAACGTGCGAATCTTGCCTACTCGGAAAGATGACCAAGACTCCTTTCACTGGTCGAGCTGAGAGGGCGTCCGACCTGTTGGCACTCGTACATACCGATGTATGTGGACCAATGAGCACGACGGACTAGAGGTGGTTTTCGATGCTTCATTACCTTCACCGATGACTATAGTAGATATGGATATGTCTATTTAACGAGGCACAAGTCGGAATCCTTTGAAAAGTTCAAGGAGTTCGAGTGAAGTGCAGAATCAACTTGGCAAGACAATCAAATCTTTACGATCGATCGTGGAGGTGAATTTTGAGCCATGAATTTGGTGATCATTTGAAGCAATGTGGAATTGTTCCACGACTTACACCACCGGGCACTCCACAATGGAATGGGGTGTCCGAGCGGCGTAATCGGACCTTGTTGGACATGGTTCGGTCGATGATGAGCCAATCTGATCTGTTACTAGCGGAGGTTCCTTGGTTGCGCGGTAAAAATTTTTGTTTGTGCTATCGTAGCCTTCCCGCGATCCTATAGTCCGCATGTTAGCAATACAGTCCATCACACAGTGCATGGACAGAGAGTCTACGACCGGTTCACGTGGTTTACTACTATGCGCTTAAGGCTCGGACCCACATGATAGCCACTCTACTCCTTTACTTAACTCAACCGATTTCTTTTTAAAGGCCTACTGTAAGCGACACATTAACACTTTTTAGACAGCACTTAAATGATAATGATTGCTACTTATCGCTTAAATACGGTGCTTTGTCGTAACCACAGCTACAATAGCTGTTGGAAAAACTGACAAAAACACCTGAATTCCTTCTCATGCTCACTGCCGGCGATGTGGTCCACGCCAGCGTGAACCAAGGATATGTACAGTTTTCTAATAGTACCACGCAACTTTTGGGAGTGGTTTTGAAGGCTAAGCCTACCCAGAACGGCGGCGAGCCAGAGTTGAGCGATGGTGAGAAATACGGCATACATGCAAACAGCTATAGAGCTCCGCAGCATTCACAAAAGTAGGTGCCCAAGCATCTAAGGACTACCAGGAAGCTACCTGAGCGACGGAGGTGCTCGGGGAAGCTCAGAGATGGCTAGAGCTGCGTCGGCGTCGGAGAAGAAGACGGCGACGGTGCGGTTCAACGAGAAGAGAAAGCCCTGAGAAAAACAAAGACCAGTGGATGCTCAGGATAGCTCGAAGATCCTACGAGGATGCTATATGAGCAAGGAATCGACAAATAGTTTACCGAAACAAGGTGGGAGATGAAAAGTTGCTTTCCAGCCGAAAATGGTCCAAGCTTCAATTCAGCGAAACCCTGTTGTGCATTGTCAAAATAGATTTAGGGGTTTTAGATATTAGACTAAGGGACACGATATGACATGAAAAACATAGGATAATACTCACCGTGGACGAAAATAGATGGTGGTGTCTTCGGGTGCATGTTCTGGAGCTTCAGAGAGCACAAAGATGAATTGAGAGCTACAAGTAATGACAGAGGCTAAGATTAGCTAAAATGGAAACGACATTGAAGGTAGAAGCTAAGGGACAAGGTGATGAGGATTTTACCGAAGAAATGAGCGAATGTGAGCCTCCTTCTCCTCGGCCGAAAAGAGAAGTGAGGAAAAACTAGGGTTCAGAGGGATTTTAAGCTGGAGAAGATGACGGCAATGGAGGCGGTATGAAGTAACGAAGCTCCAGGAGTGGTCAATTTGTGTGATGGTTCATGTCGTTTACAGAGTTGCGCAGCATGCATCGGCGATGTGGTGAAGGAGCTCTACGCAAGCGTCAGTAAGAGGTTGAAGAAAGCCCTGACCAATGGGCCCTACTGGTCAGCCACACACACACGCACGCGAGCCCGAGTCTGACTAAGCTAGTGTAGTTAGGTGGCTAGGTCAAAACAGCTCACCGGGTTGGAACATTCGGACCATGTGCTTGGGCGGTCCGATCAGGAATGGATGGCCCAGATCGAGTGGGCTGTTCGGAGGTTCGAACATTCCCAATCATTTTGGTCAGTTCGATTAAGATCTAACGGTCCAAATCGCGAGAGCTGTTCGAAGGTCGGAACGTTCCCATCGATCCGGATGGTTCATTTTAAATCGGATGATTCACGCATTGGGTTTGGTGCGGTGCAGCTAGTTGACTCAGCCGAGTCCAAAGACTTGGGTCGGACTCGAGTTTAACAGTGCTAGTTGGTCCAGTCTGAGTCTAAAGTTTGACTGAGAATAAAAACTAAACCTCTACTTTGACGAGGGTCTTAAATATAGAAATAAATTTCATAAAATCCTGAAATAATTCAGGGAGGTTCCTGGGAAGGTCTAGTATTCATAAAAATTATTAAACCTTACTTTTCATGTTATATTTTGTATAATATAAATTCAAACTTAAGATAGATCATTGTATTGAGTTTAAGTTTTCTGTGGTTTGAAATCAGTCCCAAAAATTTGGAAAAAATTATAGTAATTCATAATAATTAATGTAGTATTTGAATAAATTATTTCCAGAGGATGATCAAATGTTTTTGTTACTGATTTCCTTTAGAATTTCAAATTTGAAGTATATGTATAGTCTTTATTGAGATTTTCCAAGTTCAATATATAATATAAATGCTTGAAAACATGATGCATGCTCATGAGATGCATAGTAATTCTCATTATTAATTTAGGGATGTGACAATGATAAATTTGACTTAATGATATATGGAATTGTGGCATGGCCACTGTTATTAAAAGTTGTTGTGCCATAGCAAGGGCTGCCATTTTGGTCGGGTTGAACCAAAAATGATTTCATACTCAGGCGAATGATCGTGCAGTAAAGGGGGTGCGGAAAGCACATTGGGATGAGGATGTTTCACCTGAGTAGTCACTAAGAACTTAACCTTATGCGCCATTGATCTCGGCCATACCGTGCAACCACAAGTCCATTTATGGGGTGGACAGGGTCAACTAACTAGCAATGCTTTGATTCGATTCTATTTTGGTGAAAGTGTGAACCCTGGAATTGACATTCACACTTGGCGCAAGAGGGGGGCGATCGACTATGGTGTTGTTTTGCAAGGTGGATGTTGGGAGATGTGTAGCCAGTCGGAGGCGAAACCTTAGCAAACAGAACTGGGTCAAAACAGAGCTTTGTAAAGGCCTTGTGATAATCTCTAAGTTGCACTCCTTGGGAGTGTGTGAGCGGACAGTATAAGATGATTATCTCTTGTGGGTTAAGCTATACAACCTCTGTAGAGTGTAAAACTATTCGAATAGTCGTGTCCCTGGTTATGAACAATGCCCGGTGCTTTCACACGAGGGGTAGAGTTTTCTCAAAAAGGTGGTCGTGGATGGTTTCGAGTAGTTGGTTTGGTGTGGAGGCGACCTGGTCGTGGGAGCGACCTGGTCGTGGGAGTGGTCTGGGAGTTCTCTAGTTGTTTCAAAGAAAACTGATTAATTAGGTATTAATATTATGAATTGTGCTTTCAATCTAATTATTGTGTTTCCAGTCAATACTGCTTTCGGCAAATTAAACATAAAGCTATCATTGTCAAGCCCTGCATGAATACTATTTGCATATATTTCCCTACGACTTGCTGAGTACATTCAAAGTACTCACGGCTTTATGTCCTCTGTTGCTCAGTTGCTGAAGAGGACCCAGGGAACTCAGAGTTCTATGAAGAGGAGTACTTTGAAGATTATGCGATTTAGGAGACATCCTCCACTCGATAGCCTATAGGCATGTCGAATGGTTTCCACAAATTGTTTTGAATCCGCTGTGTGGGGACCCCGGAGTTATCTCCATAAGACCGAGACTAATCAAAGCCTTAGGGACATAACTCTAGATCTCCTGTGAATGGATTCCAACTTAACTCCATCCAAATGAGGGGCTTAACTCAATCTAGAGCCCCGACGATAATGTGCGCCGCTCCTCTGCGAGCACTACATGATTGCCGGTTCTCCAACAAGTCAAGCGCTACACTTAGTGAGTTAAATCGGAAACCATGAACAGCGAGTATGACTTATATTGGCTCCCAAGATCAGCAACCAATATAACCATACCCTCATTCAACGTTGATCACATCCATACATCATTCATACATAAATAGTTCAAAAGACATACACATAGTTCCAAGTTTACAACTAATACAAGTGGTCGACCGGCCAAATTTAAAAGAGAGTATTAAGTAGCAGCGGAAACACATAAATAGACCAAAATACCAGCAATGGTATGCCCCATAACCCATCGGCAACCAACTGGGAGTTAGATGATAGCAAACTACTAATCGGTGTCGCCTAAATCGACACCGACAAGCTCGTCGGTTTCAATATCCTCCTCACTGTAAAGCCAAGAACACCGGTGAGTACAAAAAGTACTCGCAAGTCTTACACAAATAAAAATAGTTATGCATAAGGTCATTCAAAGGAAGGGCTCATATTGGCTTAATTTTGCGAAAGAGACGCATAATCTTGAACAACCTACACATACTAGTTTTCAAGTGCCATTTCAAAATCAGATTTGAAGTAGAAGTAAAGCATGTGAATAAGTAATGAATTCAATAACAAATGAATCATACCAACAACAAAGTGGCGGTCCACTTTGATACAACAACAAGCATGAACATCCCATTCATGTCGATACCAAGTTATAACCACAATTTTAATTCCAAGTCTAACAATAGTAACTCCCGAACTCAAGCGGTTGTCCATAACCGCGGACACGGCTATTCGAATAGATTTATACCCTGCAAGGGTGTACTACTTTACCCACACGACTTGATTAGCCCGTAAGCCTCCAGATGCCTCCGAATATAGCATACTTCCTATGGTATGCCGGCCGGGTAAATCAAGATACGGTCGTTTTTAGCAAGAAGATCCCATTGAGCCAAGTCCCTCAACCCATGGCTCCTAGGAAACACAAGACATTAACGCCTCCATCCTATATATCCTAGGAAACACAAGATGTTAACGCCCCCATCCTATCGGCCCAAAGGAACACGGGATTTCACGGTCCCATGCCCTTACAATTTCACCACCGTGGGACTTAACACAATAAAACCTTCCCCTACTTAACCATACGGCTCCCAACCCGTGTGTGATAGCACGAATGTACTTGAATCAACGACGTTACAAAGTTCGGTCCTTAATTGTCCGCACAAGTCCAACCACATACCAATTCTCGTGCACGAAGGCACCATCACTAGTCATCACTTGTCCGGACCAAAAGCTCATTTAAAATGACAAAATTTAACTTAGAAAACAGATACGAAGATCTGAAACAAAAGTATATAAAGAGAGTGGTGTTTATCCCATAATTGTGGGTTATTCCGACAATGAAACTACCGTTTCTAGACTTGCATGGCTAAGCAAACTCGAACAACATTA
Source organism: Ampelocalamus luodianensis (assembly GCA_036346255.1). Lineage (NCBI taxonomy): Eukaryota > Viridiplantae > Streptophyta > Magnoliopsida > Poales > Poaceae > Ampelocalamus > Ampelocalamus luodianensis. The sequence goes on from CM070627.1 coordinate 1,247,770, forward strand.
TTTCATACATCCTATCATAAATATTTCAGTACTGGGGTAATTCATGGATAGCCACAATGACAAGATAATAGGATGTGTCTAACTACTCATCACAAAAATAGCGACATTATAAAACTATCATGCAAGCAATTATCATTGCATCTACCCTAACAAAATTGGGATCAAATATGATGCAAAAAGAAAATTCAAAGGATGCTTGCCTTGCTGGTAGAGCAATTGTTCACTCTCGGTAGCGTACGAGTCAATATCGATGAGCTCGGAATCTATATAAATACAATACCGAATAAACATCGAGAAATACTTCAAAAATCAAATGCTCAAAAATGCATGATTTTTCTACAGTAGGTAAGTCATGATTTTAAATGATTTTTGGTGAAATAATTATTTCATTTTGATTTAGTATATGAAAGTTATGGTGGTTTGAATTTCAGATTTCGATATGCCTTAATTCATGCAATTTAATTATGAGGTGAAAATTTGTAGAGCAGTGGTGAGTACATGGATTACATGGATAAATAGACAATATTATTATGAGTTCAAAATAGTTGAGTTTTCTTAATTTGGAGTTTTCATGATTTAGTTATGAATTTCTAAAGTTATCAGCATTTTCTTTTGTAAAGATAATAGTGTTAATGGCTCTTTTTCCAAAATAATGCTCTCTGTTATAGAGACAAGGTTGAAACCAATTTCAATATAAAATTCAATAAATATGAAAATTATCAGAAGTGGTTTCACTCATTTTGGAGTTGAGATGAATTAGTTATGTATTTTCTAAATTATACATGTTTTACAGTGCACAGATAATTCATTTTCGGATTTTATAACGTATTCACTCCTTTTCTCACCGAGCGCTAGCCTAGCCGCGGTCACTGAACAGCGGGCCCGGTGAACAGCGTGCTTTCTAATTAACTCAGATTTAAATTTAGCTCGACGTGTGGGACCGCCGTCCGTGGGACGGTCGATGAACTTAGTCCACGCGCCGGTGCGGTGCGCGGGGTTTAAGGGCTAGGCCACATGTCGACCATCGCGGCTTTAAACTCAAAGCCCCGTTTTACGGCGTGGGACCCGCGTGTAAGTGAAACATTAGGACGGCTAAAGCGAGATTAATTGCTAATGATTACCAATTATCCCTAATCATTGCTATAGCGTCGTCGTGCGTTTACAACGTGCTTTGCCCGCGCTTCACCGGCGGCTGCCGGCCATTGTGTGCGCCACTGGCGATGCGGGCCAAGGCCATGTCCAGTGTGCAATAGTATTGTGCACCGTTAAGGGCACTCACGGCACCGAGTCGGTCTAGAATGGCGGCTAGCGGCGTTGAGCGGCGCTCAAAACGGCAAAAACGAAAAAAAGACGCAGCGAAGCTCCGCGGCGACTTTCAAGCGTGTGTCAAGATCCTAGGGACTATGAGAAGGCTACGGCGAAGAGGGTGCTCGGGAAGCTCGAGCTGGCTGGGAGTGCGTCGTGGCGAGAAGAAGATGTTGACAATACGGCTTCGCGAGGAGAGGATCCCCTGAGCAAAACCGAGTGAAATGAATTATCAAGATGGCCTATGGATCGTCTGAGGAAACTATAGAAGCGAGGAATTGATGAGAGCTTTACCGGATCAAGTGGGAGATGAAAAGTTTGAGCTACGGCCGAAAATGGTCAAATCTTCAATTCATCGAGATCCTGTCGTGCATTCAAGAAATTGATTGAGGGGAAAGCTTTAAAATACCCTAATACACGTTATGACACGAAAGAATGGTTACAAAACTCAACGGAAACCAGGATGACAAGACGATGTCCCTGGGTGCGCGCTCTGGACATGATCTAGAGCACGAGGACGGTCCAGAAGCTATAAAACAAGATAGAAGCTGGTATGAGCAAAAATAGATAAGGTATTGAACAAGGAAAAGGATGGCATCACCCGGTGGGAGCTCACCTGCGTAGAAAGCAAGGACGAGCTTCCCTCTCCTCGGTCAACAGAGGAGAAGTGAGGAAGAAGGAGGGGGTGCAAGGGGTAATATGGCCAGGGAGATGCTGGAACGGGTGCGGTGTGCAGAGGAGAACCCTGGGGATAGGCCAACAGACGCGGTGGAGTGACAGGGGCTCAGCGCGTAGCGACCGCGTGGCGAGGAAGCCCTGCACGAGCGCCTGCCCGAGGAAGAAGAAAGGCAGCGACAGCGGCCGCGTCGGTCTCACGGCGGAATACGACACGTGGTTTAGATCGGCGTTGGATTGCGAATGGACGGACGAGATTTGCGAGGTGTTCGGACAGGTCAATTGGATGCGAGATCTGGGCCGTTGAACCTCGATCAGACGGCTGCATGTGTCGGTGCGTTTAGGCGGTCGGGCTGAGTCGGCTCGCCGAGACGGACTCGAGCCCGGGGAATAGTGCGGATGGTTTGGTCCAGTGCTTTGACCAGGATTTCAATTGTTTTTGCTACTTTGACCAGTGGCTTAAAAATAGAAATAAAATTCCTAAAATCATGAATTAATTTATGGGGGTTCCTTGGATAGCCCAGTGTCCATAAATTTTTTTTAACCCTACTGTTCATGATATATTTTGTAATATACAACTTCAAACTTAGGCTTAGTATTTTAATGATGTTTGAATTTTCTTAAGGTTAAAATCAGTTCCAAAATTTGGGAAAAATATATTAATTCATGATAATTAATATAGTATTTGAATAAATTATTTCCAAAGGATCTTCAGTAGCATTTATTTCAGTTTTTAGTTTGGAGGTTAAATTAAAGTGTATGTCATATGTATATTTTGAGATTTTTCAAGTACAATATTTATTTAAAAAGTTTCAAAACATGATGCATGCTAATGAGATGCATAATAAACTTCTTTATTAATTTGGGGATGTGACACGCTGCAAGTTCTTTTCATTGTAAGCCCTGTGCGGCAGACCTTGTAAGACTTGATCATAAGGTCTTTTGCTACTATAAATATTAATTTATCTGCTTCTTCTATAGTTTGTTGTATGGATATGATTTTATCTATGTTGCAACTGTGCGAGCTAGCTACTGATCATGGGACTAGTTCATAATGCACAGAGGGTCTCGAGGTTGCTACTCAGTGTCCCGACAACACCACTAGCGTCTGGATGTACGATGGGATGGGAGGCTTCCCATTGTACGCCCCTCTCCACCATAGGATCTAACTTAATATGGTCGATATCAGCCATCCGATCTGGGGCAACAAAAGTCGGTGAGGTGCAACAATTATTTAGTAAGTCTACAACAAAAATCTCATCTGATGCAAGAAAATGCAACAAATTCCCAACTTGAAGCAACAAAGCACGAATTCTCGGTGCAACAAATAGACACCCCTACCGCAACAAAGAAGTTTACTCTTGTGCAATAAATCAAAAACACCATTGTAACAAAATACCTCTTGCCACAATATTTGGTGCAACAACATCACAACAATCAAAAACACTTTATGCAACATTTTGAGCCAACTGTTCCAACAAATTAAGCAAACGTTTGCAACAAATCGTACCCAGATGAAGCTAGTGTGGTGCCCAGAGATGACGTCAGCTCTGATCTCCTCCAGCGACGTAGACGAGTCCCCATCGGACCCATCCCCACTATCGCCCTCGATGTCGGTGTTCGTTTACTAGTGATTATTGTCGCCGACGTGGTCCCCTGCCATGGACATGGAGAAGAGATGGCTGGGCCGCAGACGGAACACACCCACACGCCTCCGGTGCTACGACTACTGCGCTGCTAGGGACGACCGCACCATCGCCATGAGACCCTGTGAGCCCACTAGCCGCCCTCACAGTACTGATCCACACCAGTGCGCTGCCCTTCTGCTTCGCACCTAGCCTGTAGCTGCTCGTGGCTGCCCTTGCGTTCCTTGTGGAGGCTGCACTGGAACAAGCCCAGGTGGTTCATCGGCGAACATATGCAGGACCGGCAGCTCCTAGTGTTGACGCTTGAGGAGGAGGATGACGAGATGCTGACATTTGGGCCCGACGACCAGGCGGCTCTGTCGGTGAGCTTGACGCGGGTGGGCGAGGGCCTTTGGAGCTTGGGAGTAAAAAAGAATCAATTCGCTGGAAGGGGATAAAGAGGTGTGAGATGAGTGGTTGGCAAGGCGTCTGATGCTACGAGCCGAAGCATTATCCATCTCGTAATGGTAAATCCTAAAATCACACGAAAAAGGAAGGGAACCCCAATCAACGTGTGTGTGGGAGAATCGATTGAAGTGAAGCGAAGCGTTCCTACTCTGCTCCTCCTCAGTGGAGCTCGCACAAAAAAAACAAGATGGCTTGGAAAAAGAAGGAATAAGTATATATTTGGTCCCTCAACTCTTCACTTCGTTTAATATTTCTGACAACTGTGTGTCACCTGAAATGTCTGATCTAGCTCCAGTGCTAGTCTTATCAAAAGTGACATTACATGTCTCCTGAACAAGGTTAGTTTCAACATTAAAAACCCGAAAACCCCTCGAATGTGTAGGATAACCCAGAAATAAACCATCAAAAGTTCTTGATTTAAATTTATCTAGGTTTCCTGTCTTGAGAATGAAACACTTAGCTCCAAAAACTCTAAAATGAGAAATAGAGGGTTTTCTACCAAATCGAAGCTCATATGAAGTCTTGCCCAAAGACGGTCTCAAGAAGACACAATTTAAAATATGGCAAGCTGTAGCAATAGCTTCGGCCCAAAACCTTCTCGGAGTGCTATACTCATCTAGCATCGTCCTAGCCATCTTGACTAAAGTTCTGTTCTTTTTTTCCACCACGCCATTTTGTTGTGGGACATGTGGAGAAGAGAACTGATGCTCAATACCACACTCAACACAAAAGGACGCAAATGAGGCATTTTTGAACTATGTGCCACTGCCACTGCGAATCACTCTGAATGCCCCGGGAAGTTCAGAAGCCAATTGAAGAACAAGATCATGAAAATGATCAAAAGCTTCATCCTTCGAAGCAAGGAAGAACACCTAAGAGTATCTCGAGAAATCATCGACTATGACAAGAATATACCATTTGCCACCGGCTGACCGAACCCTAGTAGGACCAACAGTATCCATGTGAAGCAACTGTCCCGATCCGTCAGTCATGACCATAGTCACCAAAGGGTGTGAGGCAGCAACTTGCTTGCCATGCCTACAGGGTGCACACACAGCATCCTTGACAGCTTTGAGTTTGGGCAAACCTCTCATGAGTTCAAGGTTGCTAACTCGTGTCAGATGATCAAAACCAATGTACCCCAAACATCGGTGCCAAAGCAAGAACTCAGAAGAAAATGTAACCAAGCATTTAAGAGAACTAGCAAGAGATTCAGAAAAATCAGCTCCAAAGATCTTAGCAACTCTAGAAATCCTAAAAACAAGCTCACCAGCAGAATCAAACACTCGATAAGCATTTTTCTTAAATCTAGTCTCATAGCCATTATCAAGAAGCTGTGAGACAGAAAGCAAATTGAACCTGAGCTTGTCCACAAGGGCGACGTCCTTCAGGATGAATTTGTCGTTCACCCTGATCGATCCCATTCCTTCAATCCGCCCTTGTGTATTATCTCCAAAGGTGATGAAGTTATCACCCGTCGACCGTGTGAAAGAAGTGAACCATCTTGAGTCTTTGGTCATGTGGCGTGAATAGCCGGAGTCGACGAACCACGTGTTCTTCCGTTCGTGGCAACCCTGAAAATCAAGGAACAAAAGATCGATATGTCTCAATACTAGGGTTAGTTAAATTTGACTTAGGAACCCAGTGCTGAGACACACGTCTGCGAGTAGTATGCAAAGCAGAAATACTATCCTTGATTCTACTTGATGTTCTATCATGAGCAATGGTTACACAAACATGAGATGCATCCTGTCTAGGAACATGATGATGAGCATGTGAAACAAATCCTCGTACAAGTTTCTTCTTCTCTAAATAACCATATCTCATGAAGGCTCTAGGTTGATGAGATGACATTCTAGCAAGATTTTTCTTAGCATTTTTCAACCTACGCCAACAGAACTCAACCAAATGCCCATCCTTTTTGCAATAGATGCAATGGTACTTGGTACCACTGGGAGAAGCACCTTTTGACTCAGAAGATGGTTGAGCAAAACCTGCAGATTTGAAGAGAATTTTTGCAGGTTGGGTTTTGAATTCCACTAAGCCATTTTCCAAGACTTGAATGATATTAGGATTGGATTTGTCTTGGGCAGAATTGTATCCTAAACCCTTCTTCTTATAAGGAGTTTTGGCCTTGTCAAGAATCATGTTTAACTGTTTCTTACCCTTAGATAATTTTTCTAATGTGTCTTTAAGGTAAGCATTTTCTTTCTCAAAATTAATACATGATTCACAAGTTTTAGCCTTAATGGCTTTCGCAAGCCTCTCCTTATAAACAACAACTTCAAGCTTAAGGGCTTCACATGAAGCATAAGTAGAACCATCAATTCTATCCTTAAGCTTGGCATACTTAGCTCTAACTGCTTCTGTTATGTCATTAACTTCATGTTCATGTTCTAAGCAGAAAGAGCAAAATCTAGATTCAACCACGCTAGAAGCAACCAACTTGCTATATTCTAAACATTTTTCACAATGGCCAGATTTAATTTCAATTAGTTCAGTCCTAGCATTTTCAAGTTGGTGCAAGGCAACATCATGAGAAGTTTGCAATTAGGCAAGTTTAGAGTGTAAAGCATGGTAGGATGAACATTCATCAGTATCAAGACTCTTAGTATTCACAAGTTCTAATGTCAGATTTTTGACTTGTGACTCTAGTCCTTATTCCTAGCCATGGTAACCTCTAGAGCCTAATCCTGACTAAGCAATTGCTCAAAGATGGTGTCGCATGTAGCAGAGAGAACATCATAGGATGGAGGTACCTCATCATTGTCATCGACGTCAATAGAGTCAGCCATGAAGCACATGCCGGTTAAGTCCTTGGCCTTTCCTTTCTTCTTGTCTTGAGGGAGCTCCTCCTTGTCCTCCTCGCTCCCGGAGTCCACATCGCTCAAAGATTGTTCTCCAAGAGCGGCAAGAACCCGGTGAGCGGCCTTCTTTAACTTGGCAGCATCAAACTTGGGCTTGCTCCCTTGAGGCTTCTTCCAAGCTGGCTTTTCCTCCTTGTGGTTGCTCTTACCCTTTAGCTTGGGGCAATTCGCCCGGATGTGATAAAGCTCTCTGCACTCATAGTAACTCACATGGCCACCTCTCTTTTTGTTTCTCACATTATTATAAGCTTGTGTGAACTTCTTAATCAAGAGGTCCAACTTGAACTCAGGAAAACTCTCAAGTTTTTCTTCAGGAATTGCAGATAAATAAGCAAAAGAGAATCCAGAAGAAGACTCAGAAGACCCATCAGAGGCTCTCTTGAGAGGGTCAGCAACCAAGGCCATATTATCCTTCTTGGGAGGATCAACCCTCTTGATCTCATGAGTCTTGAGCTTGCTATAGAGCAGCTCCAAAGTAAGATTAAAGAGATTGACATTTTTCTCAATGGCAGTGGCCTTTATCTCCCACTCCTTAGTGTCCATTTTCGGTTGAAGAACCACCTTTTCATCTCCCACCTTGCTCTGGTAAAGCGTTTGTCGATTCATCATTTTTAGAACACCCTCTTAAGGTCTTTGAGCTATCCTGAGCATTCACTTGTCTTAGTTTTACTCAGGCTCACCTCTCCACATGAACCGTGCCGCCGCCGTCATCTTCTTTGACGCTGGTACGCCTCCGAGCTGCTCCAAACTTCCCTTATCATCTTCTTCGCTTAGGTAACCTCCTTGTAGTCCTTAGATGCTTAGGCACCTGCTATCTTGGATGTCGCGGAGCTCTATTACTGCATGTGTGTTTGCCGTAGTTGTAGCGCTACCCCTCTCTACTAGCCGCCAGTATAGGCCATCTTAGCTGCCACCACCATTCGCTTTAGGTGCGCATGGCTATTGCAAAGCTATCCCAAGTCTTGGCTAGCTCTACCGTGGCGCGTAGCGCCGGCGAGCCGCCGGGCAATCGTGCGGGATGAGAAAATTGTCGTACGCTTCGACTATGCAATCACTACGACCACAACCAATACGACCACACAGCCGCTATGACCACAACCGCAGCTCGCTACGACCACTAACGGGTAGGCCCCACATGTTAGTACGTTTAAATCGGAAGGTTAAATAGAAAATGTGCTATTCACAAGCCTATAACATCCCAATTCTTGGCTTGTGTTTCAAATGTAAGAAAATGTGTAGAAATTAAAACTTTTCTTGCATCTTGTTGTTGTTTGAATATTCTAAAAATTCTTGTAAAGGAATTATGGAAAATTCAAAATCACAAGCCTCTTTTGACCTAAGTCTTGAACCTTTGAAACTTTTCTTGATAATCTTGTGATCATTCTCTGGAAATAATTTTCCTTGGTTCTAGAGATGTTGGGTGACTCCTCAGAAAAATTTCATAATTTTTAGAAATTGTTTGAATATTTTAAGAGGCAAGTCAAACCAGTTTGACTCTTGGTCAAACCCTAGATTAGTACCTTAAGAATTTTTTGGAGAAAAATGCTCTGTATAAAAACCTCTAAATTTTTTTTACATGGTCAATCCTGGAGTTGAGCACCTCCTGTAAAAATTTTGGAATTTTTGGAGTTGTGTAGGTCCACTCAAAGTTTCAGTTCAATTCTTAAACCCTAGTCAAAGCCACTGTTTGGGTCTGAGTCAGACTCGAATCTCGCGGTTGAACCCAACCACTTAAGCGTACTCAGGCTCGGTCCTTAAGGCACGTGTAACAGCCTAAATCTGGGTTTGTGTTTCAAATGTAAGAAAATGAGTAGAAATTAAAAACTTTTCTTGCATCTTGATGTTTTTGAGCTTTTCTGTAATTCTTGTAAAGGAATTGTGGGAAATCAAAAACCCAAAACCTCCAAATTGACTAAAGTCAGGACCCTTCTTTTCCAACCCTTGTTGTCGACAATCAAGACGTCGATCTTACGAAAAGAAAAGGAGAAAATGACGTGGGAAATCTAAGGGAATAATGGGACTGCTCTTTATTCAGTATGAACTAGGTTTTACAAAGTATGTTCTGAGAACACTGCTTGTTCCTTTACCATATCAGACCTATCACACGAATGTAAGGCTTGTGCTTTAGTCTTATGGCTCTATCTTGTCTTCTTCTCCCCCTTTGATCCGTCCAGGTTCCATATTTAAATAGCCCTCGAAGAGGTGGCAGTTACTTCCGGAGAAGACGTCTGATGTGAAGCGTTGCGTCTGGTCGGAGCCAAGCGACGGTTGATAAAGAATCAACCGCTCGGCGGTTATATGTCTATGAGACATATAACCGCATAGAGGTTGTTCGTTAGTGTGTCTGGATAAGAAACATCGTATGGTATGGAATATGCACGTGCTCCATTCGTCATACGGTAGATAATATACTTGGAATCAGTTCATACCTTTTACGAGCAATTCTCCTGGTCGTGAGGTTGTCTTACGCCTTTGTCCGACCAGGGTACCCATCATGTAACCTCTGGAATCTCTACGACCAGTCAGGTCGTGTACCTCAGGGGTTACGACCATGAAGACGTATGGTCTGTTATGTATTAAAAATAATACATAGAGGTTTTAATCCTCGTCAGCTAGCCCCCGAACTTTAAATGAATAGGTAGTGTGAACACTTTTCTTCTGATGAAGTCGTATCGGGCTGGCCTATAAAAATCCCTTTGTAGACTTAGGGTTTTTTCACTTTCTGCTTTTCTTCTTTATCTCCCGAGTAAAAACTGCCTCCGACCTCCTTTTCTTTCCTCACCCGAAAGAAATCTGACCATGTCGGACCAAATCACCAACTGATCGGTTTCCGACTTGAAAGAGAAGAAGCTAGAGAGCATGGAGAAGATCGGGATGCTTCCTAGCAAGGATGTGATTTCTTGGAGATCCGCGGTTGGAGAACATTCCCCGAGTAACGAAGATGGAGAAATCCCAATTTTTCTTGCATACGTTGAATGCGGATTTAGGCTACCAATTCACTCCTTCCTTCCCAAAGTTTTGGAGTATTATGGAGTTGAATTGGTGAATCTCGCTCCCAATGCTATCGCCAATCTCAGTATCTTTATTTACCTCTGCGAAGCGTACTTGGGGATTCCAACAGATCTGGATCTATTCAGGTACTACTACAGAATGGCAAAGTCCAGGAAGACGATTGGGACGCTTGGAGAGTGCACCTTGCGCCTCCGTGACGGAAAAGCTGATGAGTACATATTTATGTACTCAAAATCTTCGTAGTCATCGTGGAAGAAGAGCTGGTTCTATATGAAGATCGCGAAGAAAGACAACCTTTATTATTCTGGTAAGAAGGCGGTCGAGAATCCGAGATGGCGCTCCTCTACAGAAAAAGAGGGAAAAGTAAAGAAATGGGCTGAAGCAATCAAGCTTCTTAATGTCAAGGGTCTAACATCTTGGCATGTAGTGAAGGATTATTCTACACGCCGGGTTAGTCCTTTGAAGGCCCGAGCATACCGGATGCTCTGGTACATTGGTCGTGATGATACGACCAGAGATTCCAAAGATGGTAAGCCATTAATGATTCCGACCAGTTTACCTATCTTAGTTGATTATTTCTGTATTCTTAAATCTTTTATTTTACCTTTACAGCTCTATCTTCTGATGAGATTAGAAGCCAGATCAAAATTATCTGCGTCGGAGAGCCTGGCGACAAGGCTAGTTTTCCCCGGATCTTAGCGGCTGTTTCCGCTGAAGAGAGGATTGAAAGACTTAAGGTAAGAATATCAACCGCTGCTTATTGTCGTATATATTATTTCTGATCGGTATACCATAAATCCTCTTTGATGTGTAGTCGGTCGGGTTGAGGATCAATGAGGCCACTGAAAGATGTGAGCCAATTGATGATCCGATCTCCCCTTCGACCACACAGGATGTCAGCCTTCCAGAGGTAGGTGACCGAACATAAATAATATTTTGGACAAATGATGTTCATCGCCTAACTATCTTTGATGATGAACTTAGGCGGTTGTCGTACCTTCCAACAAGGTCGTTGAAGACCCACCAGTGCCTACTGAGGCTATTGTTTTGGATGTCGACGAATCTACACCTACTGATCCGGTGATCAGGGACCTTATCCTTGACCAACTGGTCGCGGATATCGCTTCTGATTTCCGATCAGTCGATGTGCAAGATCTAGCCAACCCTACCGGTTTAGAACCGGTGAAATTGGTTGAGAAGAGGAGGAAGGCCAGCACAACGGACTTTGCTTCGATGTGTTACAAGGTTAAACTCAGAAAATCGACCAGGTATATATTAAATGAAGAGGTCGTATGTATACATACCTTGGATATTTTCTGATGTATTAAAACCTTGATCTTCCTCACCTCTTTTTTATAGATCTTCTGGCGTTCTAGTCGTGTCCGACCAGAGCACTCCTCAGGAAAAAGTTCCTGGGGAAGAGGTGGTCGTGGAGGTCCCAGAGCAGGATATCCCTCCAGAAAAGACTGCAGAGGACAGAGTGGCTGCAGAAGCCCCCGAGCAGGTTTCAGTTCCGACATCTGCTCAAGATCCTCTAGTAATCCTTACTCCTTCTCCGGAGGTAGTCATCTCCAGAGATCCTCAACAGGTTCCACCTCCTCCTGGAAATACCTCTCAGGTTAACAAGTTTCCTTTCCCCCCCCCCCTCGATTTATCGAGGATAAGGAACTTGACGAGGCCTGGGGAAAGATATTAGACCGTCAAGCTGAGATTGGTCCAGATACAATTTTTTCGAATACAATGATATGGCAATTCGGGTAAGCGTTCTACGACCACCCTTACAACTCTTTCTCTTTTTTTTTGAAGTTTATTTTCAAAACTTATTAAAGAAACGAATTTTATTTTTGTAGCACATGGTCGAGAAATATGCTATTGTCGGAGGACTGACCCAGCGAATAAGAACTTTGGAGCAAAAACATTCCGATCTGAGAAGTAAGAAACTTCCTAAATTTCATTATCTTGTTTCTCCCTTATAACTTAACCTTCTCTTCCTATCATATCTGATAGATTTAGAGAAAATTAAAGAAGAGATCATGGCTAAGGAAGCCATAATAATAAAACTCAGGGAAGAAAATCAAGGTAAAGACCGGTCGATCGAGCATGCGATGACCAGGCAAAAGGAGGTTTTTGATTCTTGCGAAAAGAAAATCAAAGGTAATTGGTCGTAGACTTAACCAGTATTCCATAACTCCAATTTTAAAGAGTATGTTAACTTCTTTTTATCCACTCATGCAGAAAAAATGCAAGCACTTGAACGAGCAGAAAAGACTATCGAGTTTGAGCGTGGCCAAAAGGCAGCCCTTGTATTTGGCCTTGATGAAAAAAATCTTGGCTCTTAACAAAATGATCTTTGATATGGTATCAGGATCAAGCTTGCCTTCCTTAGGAGATCCAGCGGAAAAGATGAACTATTTTGGCCAACTTCTGGAAGATCTCAAAAGCCTGCTCAAAACTATAAGGGAAAACTATACCCAGACGATGAAGGAAGCTATTGCAAATGGAGTTAATGTTGCTTTAGCAAAACTGAAGGCTTCCGACCTCTCTGTTAGTCTTAAAGTTGTTGAAGAAGACTTCGACTGCTCTGAAAATGAAGCAACAAAACTTCTCGAGGAAGTAAGACCTCTCGGAGAGAAAGTTGCTGAAGAAATGGAAGTCGGATCTCCATCACGCAGCGACCAGTCTGGTGGTTCCAACAAGTAAATGCATGTAATATTTAGACTATGTAAAATGAAACTTACCTTTTATCATCAATGAAATTCCTGTTTTGTCTTATCAATGTTATTAAATACTCATATATCTCCTAGCCCCCGACTGCTTATATTAGTAGATGAACCTTACTAAAAAAAAGCAGTAGACCAAGAAATTGAGTAATAACAATGACCATGATATAAGTGTTGATAATGTTTATGGCAGCGATCTAGTGAACACTAGGAAATCATGTGGTCGGAACCGGCTGATGATTTCGACTAGTGTAGATCATGTCCATTATCGAAACACTGTGAAAAACCACCTGTAGTCGGAAGACATAACAAAACTGGTGTTGATGATAAGAGAATATGCAAAAAAAGATAAGTACCCTTGTTTATAAATTATCCGAATCTGGTCGTAACGAATCCCAAGAATTGAAGATTTGTAAAATATCTCGCGAAATGTGCTCATGCTCAAATCCGACTGGCAGCGAGGATCGTAGGAAAAGGACCGTCACTAGGAAGCTCCTTCCAATGGGCAGAACCACGTGTAGAGAGGAGAGACTTCGACCAGAAGGCTTTCCGTGTCCCGACCTGTAGCCAAACTCGAGTAGAACAGAATGTTGAAATAAAATTACAGTCTTCAAATTCGAGAAATAACGAGAACCATATAAATTGTCCGAGTTGGTACTCCTTATACTCATATGTTTCTTTAAGAAAAGAGTATTTGGTTGTACGTGTGTATCATTGAAGCAATGATCACGACTAAAACTGGTGTGGGATGTGACATTTAAGTCAGCACCAAAGAGTAATGGAGATCCCTTCGAAAGGAATATTGGAGAGAATGAGTGTCTTCTCCGACCAACCAGCGACAATAAAGGCTTATGACCAGATGCGACGAATAAACAACCATACTTATCGTTGAAAAGGAAATGCATCTTTATTCAAATATGAAATGAAATAAAGACAGGAAATTAAACAAAGAACTTACGCAATTGATCAATATTCCAAGAATTAGACAAAACTTGCCCATCTGACATAGCTAATCGTACCGATCCTGGTCGGGTGACTTCGACCACAGTGTATGGACCTTCCCATTTAGGTGAAAGCTTGTTGCAACCCGCTTGGTTCTGAATTTTTCTAAGAACCAAATCACCTACCGCTAGGCTGCGAGGTTGCACCTTACGACTGTGGTACCAACGCATGGCTTGCTGGTAGATTACTGATCGTAGCAAGGCTTGATTTCGTCGTTCCTTAAGGAAATTGATGTCGCTCAAGTCGCCGCTCACACCGATCACTTTCGGAAAAGCAATCGTTCGAGCAGAACCAATTTTGAGTTCGGAGGAAGCATAGCTTCACTCCATAAACCATAAAGAATGGTGTTTCACCGGCCGCACGACTAGTTGTGGTACGAACGCCCATAATACGTGAAGGAAGTTCTTGAACCCAAGCCCCCGACCGCTGAAGTAATCGGTTGTGTCTCGCTTGGCCGTGGACAGACACCATTTTTATTTTTCTTGTAATCATTGGTGAGCCTTAGCCTTGCCACGACCAAAGATAATCTTTTCTTCCTTTGGTAAATTTTTCAGAACAAAGAAGAACCTCCTTGTCGCGGCTCGCCATGCTTCTTTTCTTGAGAGTCTTCTTTTGCTTCTTTTCCGTCCTATCCAAACCAGGTTGAGGAATTTTATCCTTTCGATCAATGGCTTCGTTCCACTCGACCGCTTCACTGGCCGTTGTATACTTGTCAGCCATGTCGAAGAGCTCGATGGTTGTTCGTGGGGGATGTATAGCTAAATCATCCGTAAACCTTCGATTTCTTAATCTGGCTTTGAAGGCTTGGATAACGGAAGATTCTGCAACCTTCGGTATTGAGTTACGAACTTGGCTAAATCTTTCGATGTACTGCCGGAGAGTCTCGTTTGATTTTTTGCTGTATTCTATGGAGATCGTCTTCTTTTCCGGGTCGATCATACGTACCCTAAAAATTTGCAATTAAAAGGTCGCAGAGCTGCTCCCAAGTATACGGACCGACCGGAAGGTTAAGCAACCACGATCGGCCGATCCTTCTAATACCGTAGGAAGATAGTTTGCCATTACATTTTTATCACCACCGCAGACTCTAATAGCGGTGGTATATATCCGGAGAAATTCCAAAGGATTTTGGGTCCCATTGAATTTATCCATATTGGCGGTCGAACCTATTTGGTCAACGATGACTGGAGCCCACGAGAAGGCTCGACACTGTGATAGTTTCGTGGCGCCTTCTTTGAAAAGGTGCGGATTGTAGTCGGTTGGAGACCGATTTCAGGATCGGATTGTCGGTGCTCCAATGTCCCGGTCGGCCGTGGACGCCGCTAGAACGCCCGACCGCGCGCCGTTTAGGTGATGTCGAAGATCACAGTCCAAGCTCCTCTCGACGAAGTGAGGTGAGATTCTCGAATAGTCTCTCCTCATGACTTGTTGGTCGGAATCGCCGAGGTGGTCGAGTGTCAATCGATCTTCAACACGACCATGCAGGCCCCCGCTTTGGGAAGAATGCCGACGAAGTCATGGTTCGACTTTACGGGTGCCTTCGCCTCGATATGCTTCGTCGCGCCGCATCGTCGTTGGATGATCTCGACACTTGACCTACAAGTTGGGCAAAACTCGAGTCTCTACTAGGCAGGTCGAAGTATTTAACATATCTCTAACTCACGCAGTTTTGTATTGTTATCAAGGTCTCGAGGATTTCGCGCCAAGAAGGTGTGTCGATGGCTTGAATCCCCGATCTCCTGATCGATCTTGCCTGGTCCCTTACATTGGTTTGGGAAGGATCAGGCGTATTAACTGATGAACGTCCATGTGAGGACCCGGGTATTTAACTAGTAATACTTAACCTCCATATGGTTCTAGCATTACTAATCAAATATCCAAAGCCTCGATGGACATGTGCTTCCCCGAATTGCAGCACATGCTCATCATCACAAAATTATACATCATTTCCATACAACATTAATACTAAGTTCAACAACGACATACATAAAGTAAAGTTATTACAAAAGAGCCAACCGGCCAAATAGCACAATATACAAGAATGACAGCGGAAGCAAAAGCGCCATAAGATGGCTAAGAATAAAAGTCGACCGGTTAGCCAACACAAGCCACAAGGCAACCGACCGGGCCGCCAAGCTAGTCGCCCCGCAAGCTACCACAACATAGCTCACAAAAGTGAGGCCCTTCGAGCTCACCTTCTTCTTCTGCAACAAATACATTTAAGTAAGACAACTGAGTACACTAAGGTACTCGCAAGACTGACGTGTGGAATAGCAAACTTATTCATATGCTACATGCAGGCTTATTTAAGTGGAGGTTATATGTCTCATTTTGCACAAAGCCAACTTTATTTGCAATAATGTAATACATTTAAAAGCAAGTTTGCAAATCTGTTTTGATGTTGAATATAACAATAATTAATAATAAATACAAGTAACCACCGGAAGTGACTATCCCAATAGCCACCACAACATAGTACTAATCACGATTCGTACTCACCCATCAAGTTTTAATTAAAAGGTTGTAGTCTAGTTCTCACGGGCGTATCCGAGCGTGTCCATAACCTAGGACGAGGCTATTCGAATAGTTTTAACTCTGCAGGTGTACCAATATACCCACACTTGCATCGCTTTAAGCCACAAAAGCACACTCCAAGGTATGCATAAGCACACACACTAAGTCCTACGAGACACTTTCCAATATTGTGTATTAACTACGAGCAGCTCGTATGGATAGAAACCCATACGCTACATTGTGTCAAAGACAACCACCATCACAGGAAACCTTTCGGACACTACAATGCTGCCAACACCATCCCTCCCGCGACTCCCGCGACCAAGCCAATACACGCCAAAGTACTAAGTCAAGAGAGGTCCCATACCCTCTAGTGTGGTTAGCACGCAAAATGCTCAGTACGGTGGCACAAGTAACTCGGTCCTTAATGACCCGGGCACCATTCCAGTCACACCCAAAAGCACACCAAACATACCATTGTGCCCAAGTCTAAATCATTTTGTTTTTAGTTTTAGTTTTCACAAGTTTTATGTGACCAAGGTTATCGACAAGTCGATAACCGCCCATTTCTACCGGAAGCTAAGCATGGCTAAGCAATTAGTCCGCAAGACTACTAAGTGACAAGAGCTCATCCACGAACTCTAAATCACAGCAATAACCTAGGCTCATGGTAGTAAAGGATAATCATTTGCCTAAGGAAATGCATCTACTAGGTCAACTAACGACAATAGTTTAACACAAGCTAGCAATGCATACGTAGAATTTGTAAACAATATAAAAACTTGAAAATACAGGATTATCATGATCAAACCGCTTGCCTTGTCGGATGGTTCTTCTTTGCAGAGGAGAGTTCTCGATTCAATATAATCTTCGAACCTAACGCGAAAATGCGATAAAACCAATAAGAACGAAGAACACCAACTAAAACTCAACAGCAAAAGACATCCAAATCCCATGAAATTTACAGAGCAGCTAGAGGTTGATTTTAGCCAATTTTAGGAACAAGAATTACTTCATTTGGACTTAGCATGAAAAAGTTATGCCCTAAACAATTTCTCTCACTAAAAATTCTAATTAAATTAATTACTACTTATCGCTCATGGCAAAAATTTCTAGAATGATCTGGAACCTGAAATTTTTATGGTGGGTAGATAAGGTCATCCTAAGAACAGCAAAGTTGAGTTCACATCATTTGAAGTTGAAATGAATTACTTATGATTTTTCTAAGTTCTAAAACTAGTAGATCATTAACTTCAGTGGCAAGGATCATATTAAGACCTATTCTACACTACAGTACATTCCTAGTGGGTTTTAACAAAATTTAGTTTGTTCAGTTTGGAATTACAGAGAATAAGTTATGCATTTTACCAATTTTCAATGAATTTCTAGACAACCTTTTCACTAAACAAGATCATGCAGTTTATATCCTTTTACGCTACATAACAAAGGTTCAATTTATTCTCGATTAGAGTTCATTCTACAACAGAGCTAAAGCAACCTGGAATCATTCAAAAGGAGTGAAATGACAAAGTTATGCACTTTGAAATTCGAACAATCCAAATACTTTGAAAATTTGAGCTCTGGAGGTCTAATGACTTAACGAAACGGGAGGTCGTGGTCGTTGATCCTTCATCGCACGGCCACGGACCTCACAAGGCCGAGAGACCTCTTCCGCATTGGGGAGGTCCGGGCGTTAAGATTAGATCCAACGGCCACGACTCGGTGCATGCACAAGACACAGAGGAGGTCCTCGCGCTAGAGGTGGTCGGGACCGTCGGATCAAGATTTGATGACCGACTCCGAGGAGGTCCTAAGGCTAAATCTACGGAGGAGGTTCAGCCCGTTAGATCTAAATCTAACGGTTTAGACCGAGGAGGAGGTCCTAAAGCTACGGATCTAAAGGATGAGGTCCTAGATACCAAGATCTCCAAGGGAAGTCTGAACGGCTAAGATCTCGCAAGGGAGGTCTTAACGGTCATGATCGAGCGAAGGAGGTCCCGAACGGTTGGGGTTTACGAGGAGGTCCCAGGCGGTCAAGATCTACGCGGGAGGTCTTTAGGACGAGTTTAAACGGACAAGATCCGACGGCTAAGATCTTCACGGAGGAGGTCCTAACGGTCCAGACAAAGCGGAGGGAGGTCTCGAGGTTTTCTTTATAAAAGACCAGGTGGCTTTTTACAAAGAGGACCCGAGGTGGTCTTTGCAAAATGACCAAGGGAGGTCTTTTGCGACGGGGAAGATCTAAACGGCTAGGATTTAACTGTGGTGGTCCTAGACGGTTGGGATCGATTCTAGGGAGGTCTGGCACTTATAGTTTTCGCACTGTGATCTAACGGTCTAGAGCTAACCTAGGAGGTCTTTATCGGCTGAGATTGATCCAAGGAGGTCCTGCGACTTAGCATTTCGACTGACAAGGGCTCTACGGTCTAGATCTAATCTCAAGAGGTCCTGGACAGCTGAGATTTCGCGGAGGGTGGTCCAAGACTTAAGGTTTTTATGGACATAAATCTAAGGTTCAGATCTAAACCTGGGGAGGTCATGGACGGCCACGATTAACCCGAGGAGGTCTGGTGACTTGACAAAATCGCGACAAAGGACAGAGCTCAACGTTGGGCTCGCCGACACGTCGCCGACGACCAAGACCATGGCGGCGCTAACCAACTAAGACAATATGTTCGCAATACTATTGCGAACCTAATGGGAGCATTCTCGACGGCGGAGCAGGCCTAGAACGCCAGCGAGCCGGAGAATGGCGGAGGACAAGTTTTCGGCAAAAACCGAAAACAGCGAAAACGAGCGCTACAAGCTAACTACTGAGACCTAGAGCTCTAAGGACTAAAATGAACTCACCCGAGTGTAGGAAGGCCCAGAGGAACTCGGAGGAGACCCCACATGGAGATTCCACGGAGTCGAGGAAGAAGACAGAAGAAGCCTCAAGAACGCTTCTCCTGTGGACTTCCTCCGTGAAATCAACCAAAATGAGTTAGAGAAAAGGGCTCCGGTGGTTAATTGAACAAGTTGGCACTCCAAGATGCAATTAAAACCACCGAGCTCTGATGGCCTTCGGGAGCTCCAACGCCCGACAATGGAGGTCTCGGAGGGTGGTGCTCTCGAGTGCTCAAGCTTGGGGCTCACGCCACAACCGAGGGAATCCAAGCACACAAGGAATGGAGAAAGAATAGGAGGAAGAAGACCACATGCTATACATAGCGGGAGCTTGGCAATGGCTCTGACAAGTTCATCGTGAACAAGGTCCATGCTCTCGCCAAGAGCACGCATGGAGGACGAGTGGCGAGCGGTGAAGACTTTTAGGCTAAAGTGCAGGGCATTAAATGCATGGCACCAAAAGAGCCGCTGACAAAGACAAAGGTGACATATCATCGCTTCCCAATCGCTCGTCTCGACACACCCACAAAGTGCGTGAAAACCATGATGACCAGAACTCAAGGAGGTCGGGAGGAAGAAAAATAGGGCCGAGGGAGGTCCTGGACGTCCCAGATGCGCTCGGGGTGGTCCTGGACGTCCCAGATTTCCCGAGGCAGAGGAGGTCTCTACGGCTAGGAGGTCCGTGGGAGGTCCTAGACCGCTGGATTAGAATCGCCACGTGGCGTGCTCAAGAGTTCTCCGAGCAGCAGGGGAGGTCGGGGGCATGGGATGGAAACCAACGGCCCAAGGGGAGCGAGACCGAGGAGGTCTACGGGGCTGGCTCAACCGAGTCCAATGGTTGGGTCGGACTCGGGTCCGAGTCAGACCTATGGTTAAAAATTTGAGTTCCAACACGAGCTGATCTTTGGAGAATTATTTGAGGTAGCAAACTCACTCCAAAAATTATGAATTTTTTACAGGAGCTTGCTAGCTGAGTTATTGACCTGATGTAAATTTTGCAGAGGTTTTTGTACTATACATTTTCCTCCAAAAATTCAACAAGGTGCTAGTCCCCAGTTTGACCAGAATTTAATTGGGTTTGACTGACCTCCAAAAATATTCAAACAATTTCTAAAAATTGTGAAATTTTTCAGAGGGGCTACACATCAACCCAAGAATTTAGGAAACTTATTTCCAGGAGAGGATCAAAAGATTCGACAAGATTGTTTTTGTAAGATCAAGATTTGGATCAAAAGACTTGTGACTTTGTATTTCCATAACTCTTGTACAAGAATTGTTTAGCACTCACAGGAAATACATGATGTAAGAAAAAGTTTTTAATTTCCCCTCATTTTCTTACATTTGAAACACAAGTCTAAAACTTGGGATGTTACAGTCCACCAGTTCCGTCACCTCCGGCATTTGGTGCTTGACCGCCCGTACCATCTCCATTATGACGTGGTGGCGAGGCAACGTATGGAGGACCGTACACGGCATTGTGATTCGTATCTCCGATTGCATTAACCTCGTGCTTCCAGCAGTGATCCTCCGATGAGCTTCCGTCGTAATCAATGGAGAGCCTTTCAGAGCTTCTGCGAGAAGCTTCCACGACGGAGAGCAGTCGGTGATCATCAACTCCTGAGGTTTTCGGAAGGGCCTCAGCCTGATCCGGCGAATTGCCGATCGAATGCTGAGCCTTATCATCCCCACTTGGTTTATGACCAATGGAGGTTTTATTGACACTATCACCAGGTGTCGGTTGGCTCCTGGAATTGCTAGAAGCCGTCGGTGAGTACCTATCAACCATGATCGCATCAAAGGTATATTGAACCTCGGGTTGCGGTGTTGAATCACCTTTTTTGCCGGTCGAAAGGCCCGGGCTTGCTGAGGCTTTAGGGTGTTCCGAACTGGTCGGAAGCACTTCCTCTGGAACCACCACTAATCGTAGCGGTGTATCCTCATCCATCCGATCGACTTCGCCGATTTCTGCGATGAGCGAACCGGCGGAGGAGGATGATGAAGAGATTCTGTTTTCCTCCATGGCGCGCATGCACGCATCCATGTTGAGGTTGGCGTAGTCCGCCAAATCGAACCAGTTTTCTTCATCCCAACTTCCCGCCATAACCGCATCAACGATCACAAACGTGGAATGGACAAAGATTTGATGAGCAGAGAAATTCTTCCAAGATTCCACGCCGCGTTCCCCACGGACGACGCCAGCTGTCGACGATCAAGACGTCGATCTTACGAAAAGAAAATGAGAAAGTGACGTGGGAAATCTAAGGGAATAATAGGACTGCTATTTATTCAGTATGAACTAGGTTTTACAAAGTATGTTCTGAGAACACTGCTTGTTCCTTTACCATATCAGACCTATCACACGAATCTAAGGCTTGTGCTTTAATCTGATGGCTCTATCTTGTCTTCTTCTCCCCCTTTGATTCGTCCAGGTTCCATCTTTAAATAGCCCTCGAAGAGGTGGCGCATTTCCGAGAAGACGTCGATGTGAAGCGTTGCGTCTGGGTGAGCTGCGACGGTTGATAAAGAATCAACCGCTCGGCGGTTATATGTCTATGAGACATATAACCGCATGGAGGTTGTTCGTTAGTGTGTCTGGATAAGAAACATCGTATGGTATGGAATATGCACGTGCTCCATTCGTCATACGGTAGAGAATATACTTGGAATCAGTTCATACCTTTTACGAGCAATTCTCCTAGTCGTGAGCTTGGCTTAGGTCTTTGTGTGACCAGGGTACCCATCATGTAACCTTTGAAATCTCTACGACTAGTCAGGTCGTGCACCTCAGGGGTTACGACCATGAAGACGTATGGTCTGTTATGTATTAAAAATAATACATAGAGGTTTTAATCCTCGTCACTTGTCAAATCTGGTGATCATCCTCTGGAAATAATTTTTCTAGGTTCTAAGGATGTTGTGTGACCCCTCTGAAAAATTTCACAATTTTTAGAAATTGTTTGAATATTTTTGGAGACTAGTCAAACCAGTTTGACTCTGAGTCAAACCCTAACCCAGAACCTTGAGAAATTTATGAAGAAAAATGTTCAGCATAAAAATCTCTGTAAATTTTACACAAAGTCCATCTCAAAGTCTACAAGCTACTGTAAAGATTTTAAATTTTTAGAGTTAGTTTGCTACCTCTAAAAGTTCCCAAAAAGTTTCCAGCCCTATATCTAACCCTAAGATAACTCTTGGTTTAGGTTCGAGTTAGACTCGAGATCTGGGTTGAACCCAACCTCTTAGAGCACCTCGGGCTCGGTCCTTTAGGCGCAATCCATTTCAGTCGTTGTATTTCATGCCTACCGTTGAGATCCTCGGAGTGCTAGGACCTCCCAGGCGCTCAGACCACCCCTGGTCACGACCACCTCATGTCTTTTTGCAAAGAACACCCTCCCGGACCTCCCCTTGGACCTCCCTTTGTACCTTTGCAAAGACCACCCTAGGTCAGGTGCAAAGACCTCCTCAAAGACCTCCTTTAGGACCTCCTTGGAGACTACCCCAAACCACCTTGGCGTTTTTGCAAAGACCACCCCGTTGGTCTTTTGCAAAGACAACCCTCCAGACCACCTCTGTTAGCACCTCGGTGATCGTTGGCCGTCCAGATTTTGATCTGTGCCTCAGACCTCCCTGAGTATTAGGACCTCCGGACCTTACTTAAAATCGGGGCCCTTCGTTTCAAATCCAACCATCAAGACCTCCCCAACTCGGACTCAACACTTAACCTAACCGTTATGTTCTTTGACCAGTCCACCTAGGCCCTTTCATTGACTGGTGGGACCTCTCTGAGCCTAGTCATCATCGTTTTCGTGCGCATGCGTGTGAGCTAGAGCCATAGCAGGGTGGAGCAGTGCCTTGTCATTTCATGCCCTTGTCAACGGCTATCTACTGCCAAACATTAAATACGCACTAGAACTTTGCCCCAAAGTCTCCCTTTTACCCGCCCTTGTCATTTCAAGTACGTCCATGGCAGGAACTTAGCTCAGTGCAACCGTGGGGCACTACCCTTGCTCCTCTTTGCTCTCCAGCTATCTAAGTGCCTTGAGCTCCTTCCTTAGCTCTCCTCTCTATTGCTTAAGCTCAAGCGCCCTAGAACTCCTTTTCGCCATTGCCGAACCTTGGAGCTCCTCGGCGACATCCAAGCTCTAGTGGTTCAATTGCAACTCTTGGCATGCCCATTTGCTCTTCTGACCACCTTGAGCATATCCCCTAACTTATTTTGTTTGACTTCATAGAGGTGTCAAATTTGGGGACTTGCTCATTGTTGGCCGGGTTTGCCCTTCTTCCTCAACGCCGGCCAGCACCTTCGTCGCCGGAACTCCTTCGACCCTTCTGGACTCCTATATCCTCAGGTGATCCATTCTTAGTGCCTTAGCATTTGAACTCCTGCTCTGTTGGACCATTTTAGCTTTTGGAGTTTTGCCGTTTTTGTGCCTCTGGCGGTCATCTCCGGCTAGCCGCTGGTAGGAGGTGTTCTAGCTCTGGTATTTGGCACCCTTAGGTTCCCCTCGCTATTTGGAACCCATCCCTGGCCTTGGTTCCCACCGCCGTGACCGGAGTCACCAGCGGTGAGCTCGAACTCGAACTCGGGATTTTTGTCGTGCGTTACTCGGACAAACCCTGTAGTTTAATGATTAGCATTTAATTTATCTTAGTCTAATCATTAGCTTTAAATGCAGTTCTTGTCGGTAAAGCATACGTGTCGTTAAGTTTGGGACCTCTTAGATTAGATCTAGCCGTTGAAGACCTCTTTAGATTTCATCTGGACCATTAAGAGCACCCCTGTGTTTTCGCAAAGGACCACCGTGGTCATTTTTGCGAAAACCACCCTCTAGGCTCTCTTCATAAAAAGATCTCCCTTTGGGTTTTTCGCAAAAACCACCCCTAAGACCTCCCTTGGGGTCCTCTTTGCAAAAGACCACCCCTTGGTCTTTTGCAAAGAAATCCTCAGGACCTCCCCCTCCGCGAGTCTTAACCTTTAGGACCACCCCGGGTAGATCTTGACCGTTCAGGACCTCTCAGTGGAGATCTGAGCCGTTAAGACCTCCCTCTGTTAAGACCTTATCTTTGCGGACCTCCCCTGTGAGATCTCGACCGTTCAAGACCTCTCCGTGGAGATCTTGACCGTTGATACCTCCCCGTTGTTAAGACGTTATCATTGAAGACCTCCCTCGCGTAGATCTTGACCGTTAAGACCTCCCACTGTGAGATCTTAGTCGTCAGGACCTCCCCAGTCCTGATCTAAGCCGTCTAGGACCTCCTCTAGTAAATCTGGGTCGTCCAGGACCTCCTCCGTTAAATCCTTTGCTTTAGGACCTCCCCGTCAGTTCTGGACCGTCAGATCTTAATCTAACGGGCTAGATCTCCTCGGCGCATTTAGAGTTATAAACGTTCTAGTCCTTGTGGACCGTCCAATTCTTGATCTACGTCTCAGATATTGGGTGCATTCGGACTTCCGGTTGTAACGCTGATCTGGGCCGTCTATCTTTAGATCCATGGCCCAGAAGGGTTGGGGCAATCGGGAGGTTCGAATGTCACTTCCGTTGGGAGCCGTTGGATCAAATCCAATCGCTAGAGTCTTTGGGCCGTTCGCGCGGCCGTTCTCCAACGCGCTTGGGCCGTTAGATTCGAAATCAACGGCCTAGGTTTTCCACTTTGGTTTGGTGATCAGTAAATCTTGAAACCTTTTATTCGTAAACTGAAAATTGCATTTAAACTTTGAAATTTCATAACTAATTCATTTTAGTTCTTTTTTAGATGATTCCAACTGTGTTAAAGTTCTATTTAACCAAAGATTAATCTAAAAATGTAAGTCGGCACTGTTCTGTACTAGAAAATTGTCCAAATGGAATTGACTTGGTTTAGCAATTATTGATATTCCAGAAATTCAATTAAAACTTGTAAAATGCATAACTTTTTCTGTATAACTCCAATTTGGGCAAGCTAAAATTTGTTAAATCCCTCTGATAATGTACTTTAATATGGAATAGGTTTTATTCATGCCTTTGCCTCTGAAAAATGATATGTTCTAGTTTCACAACTTAGAAAAATCATGAGTAATTCATTTTAACTCCAAATGTAGTAAACTCAGTTTTGCTGTTCTTAGAATGCCATGTTCTACCTGCCATAAAAATTTCAAGTTCTAGATCATTCTGGAAAATTGTGCCATGAACAGTACCCGAAATTAATTTAATTTGAATTTTCAGGCTGAAAGAAATTGTTTAGGGCATAACTTTTGCATAATTAATCCAAATCAAATGATTCTTGTTGCTAAATTTGTCTAAAATCATGCCCTTTCTGCTGTGTGAATTTCATGGATTTTGGATGACTTTGGTTGTTGAGTTCCTTTCGGTGTTCGTCGTTTTTATTGGATTTTCTCGTTTTTGCGATAGGTTCCGAAGAAATTATTGATGGCATGAGTGATCCTCTGTAGCAGGAAAGTGATCTCCAACAAGGCAAGCAGATGTAGCATTATTTGATCATATTGCTCCTATTACTTTTAAAGTCTAATATCTTATTTGCAAAAATTAAGTATGCATGCTTCTTGTGTCAAGGTTAATTTTTGTCGATTAGAGGTAGTTAATCCTAATGCATTGTTTCCCTGAAATTGTTCACCCCTGCCACAAACCTAGGGTATTATCCTCACTGGTGAATTAGAGCGCAGTAAATGAATTATAGTCTTTTTATTGTCTTTACGATTTAATGCTTAACAATGCTTAGCTATCGGTAGAATTGGGCGGTTATCGACTTAGTCGATGACCTTGATCACACAAACTTATTATTGCTTATATTCGGTATCTTGTGCCTTGTTTATTTGTGAAAACTAAAACTGAAAACAAAATAATTTCGACTTGGGCACAATGGTAAGATGGTGTGCTTTTGGGTGTGACTGGAATGGTGCCCGGGTCATTAAGGACCGAGTTACTTGCGTCACCGTACTGAGCATTTTGCGTGCTAACCACATTAGAGGGAAACGGGACCTCTCTTGACTTAGTACTTTGGTGTGTGTTGGCTCCAAGTCGCAGGGGGTCGCAGGAGGGATGGTGTTGGGAGCATTGTAGTAGTCCGAAAGCCTTCGCCTGGGATGTGATTTGTTGGCTTTCGGCTTTGCAATGTAAGCGTATGGGTTCTATCCATACGAGCGGCTCGTAGTTGATACACAATATTGGAAACGTCTCGTAGGACTTAGCCGTGCCGGCATACCAAAGGAAATGTGCTAAATAGCTTGGCCAAAAGGCGGTCTGAAGTGTGGGTACATTGGTACACCCCTGCAGGGTTAAATCTATTCGAATAGCCTCGTCCTAGGTTATGGACACGCTCGGATACGCTCCGTGAGAACTAGACTACAATATTTTAAATTAAAACTTGACATGGTTGGTACGAATGGGTAATTCGTGATATTGTTGTGATGACTATTGGGTTAGTCATCTCCAGGTTGTGGTTATGTTATTACTTATAGTCTCGCTGTTATTTATGCAAATAAAATTCAGATTGTTAAAACTGCCTTCAAACTATTACTTATTGCAAATAAAACTTGTTTTATGCTGAAAATAAACCTTTAAGCCTTCTCCTTTGATTAAGCATGCATGTAGTAGTATCTAGGTTTGCTACTCGTAAGTCTTGCGAGTACATTTTTGTACTCATTTGCTGTGCTTAATTGTTGCAGAGGAGGTTGATCCCCAAGGGATTGACTTTGGTGAGTTTTGCTGCGATGTGGACGACTAGCTTGGCGGCCTGGTCGGATTGCCTTGTGGGTGTATGGCAAACCGGTTGGCTTTTGTTCTTAGCCATCTTATGGCATATTGCTTTCGCTGTTGTTTAATTCTTTTATCTTGTCTTGGCCAGTTGACCTCTCTTTTGTAATAACTTTACTATATGTCTTTTGCTTGTAAAGTTTAAGCTTTAGATCTATGTGTTGTATGGAATTGATGCAATATTTTGTAAAAGGGTGTGTATACTACAATTATGGGAAGTATACATTTTCCCGAGGCACGGTGTATTTTGTTTGTGATGCTAGAGTCAGTGGATGACTAAGCATTACAAGCTAAATAAACCGGGGTCTCACAGCGCGCTCCTTCTCAGCCGTTAGATCTCTTTTCAACCGTCGTGATCTAAGTGAATGTTCGGACCTCCCTTTCGTCCACTTCAATCTGAGTCGTTCATTTTCAATCGGACCGCTGGGATTTCTTTGAACGTTCGAAACCTCCAAAAGTTACCTTTAATCATGGTCGTCCAATTCCGATCCGACCGTTGATGAGTTTGGGCTCGTGCCTGCTGGGTTTGGCTCAACCCACTCGCTGGCTTTGGACTCGAGCCACTTTGTTTCGCTGACTAGTGGGGCCATCGCCTACGCTGGTCATCTTCTTCCTCGGTCGTGCGCGCATGTGACAGAACAAGGCATGGGGGGAGAGCGGCTTTTGTCAACTCTCTTGCGTCACTCTCAATGGCTCTGAGCCCGTGGTTTTCCTCACCACTATGTTTTCGCACTCAAAGTTATCACTCTCACTTGCTCCCATCGCCTCCCTCACCTTTAGTAGAGCTTTACGGCTTGTCCGCCATTAAAGCTCGTCCTTGTTCAATCGTTGCTCTCTGGCTTCAAAGAACCCTAGAGCTCCTCTTTGTATTCCTTTACAGCACCACCTTAGCTTCTTTTCGACTTGCTTGAGCTCAAACCCTAAAATTCCCAAATCTGCCGTTGTCGGCCGTGAAGCTCTGTTTTCCTCGACGGCGCTTTAGTGGTTCTATTCCTTTTCTTTTTGCATCCTTTTGCACCCCTTAGCACCTTAAGCTTTTCCCCTAACTCAATTTTGGATTGCATTCACAGGAATCATCTAATTTTGAGTTTGGTTCTTTTTCGACCGAAATCACCTCTTTCTTCCTCAACTCCGGTAAGTGGCTTCCTTCATCAATTATTTGCTCATGAACCATCTATGAGCCTTAGTGAAGCTATACTTACCACGCGGTCGTGTTTGTTTTGCTCAGGCCTTGTTTTCGTCGTCTTCTTCTCTAGCTCCGGCGCGGTTCTTTACCGCCAAAGCTTCTCCAGCCCTCTTTGAACCTCTCCAGCGCTAAGGTAGCTTCTTGTTAGTCCTTAGATGCTGTGGCACCTGCTGCTTTGGACAATGTAGAGCTTTTACGCTGTTTTTGCTTTCGGTCGTGTGTAGCACCGCCGCTTATCTTCGGCTCACCGTCGTTCTAGGCTGGTGTAGCTGGTGTGAGTGCTACCGTAAGGTGCGCAATGCTATTGCGGACCCATTTTTGTCTTTAGTCGGTGTCGTAGTGACCGGAGTAGCCGGCGGTGAGCTCGTCTTCGCGCCCGGTTTTTGTCGGATGCATGTGACAGTGTAGCTGTCGGTTTCGGACATTGATCTTGTTCATTAATTGCTTAATCATTGTTTAGTTAGTAATGACTGTCCTAAAAGGTTTTAGTGTCACTTACTCGTGGGCCCGCGCACTTAAACCCCCGTGCGCGTGCGCTACACTTCCTTGATCTCTGGACTGTCAGATCTAAATCCAACGGTCTAGATATGTTAGAATGTTCGAACCATCTCAACATCCCAGTTCCTTTGGACCGTCCATTTCTAGATCTGCGTCTCAGATTGTGGGTGCGTTCGGACCTCCGAATGTGACCTTGATCAGAGCCGTCTACCCTTAGATCAACGCTCCAGATTTGCTGAGGCCTTCGGAAGTCCGAACATCTCATCCATTTTGGGCCGTTCGATTTAATCCAACGGCTGAGTTTGAGTGCGGGCTGCTCGCGTGCTGAACGCGTCCGTTCTCATGGCCCGTTCGATTCAAGATCAATGGCCCTTGTGTTTCCACGTCACTGGTTAATAAGAAAACCCGGTTGTCTTTTATTTGTGAACAGTAAATTGTTTTAAAACTTTGAAAATTTGTAAGTAATTCGTTTTAGCTCCTTTTTAGTTGATTCAAATTTTGTTAAATCTCTGTTTAACTGAACTTTAATCTAAAAATGTGTTTGAACCTTGTTCTGTACCAGAAACAATTGTGTTAGTTATGTTATCTTGCTTAGCATTAAGTATTCCTCTGGAAATTCATTAAAACTTGAAAAATGCATAAGTTATTCTCTGTAACTCCAAATTGAGTAAACTAAAATGTGTTAGATTCCTCTGTTAACATGCTTTAGTGTAGAGTAGGTTTTAAATATGTCTTTAGCTCTGAAAGTCTTGTGCTTTACTTTCATAACTTAGAAAAATCATAAGAAAATCATTTTAACTCCTAATGCAGTGAACCAAATTTTGCTATTCTTAGAATGTCATGCTCTGTCTACCATAAAATTTTCATATTCAAAAACTTTGTGAAAATTTGTGTGATGAACGGTAACAGAAAGTTATTAAAATTGTATTTTCCAGCCGATTGAAATTGTTTAGACTATAAATTTTGCATGCTTAGTCCAAATCAGTTGATTCTTGTTGCTAAATTCATTTAAAATCTTGCTCTACCTACTGTGTACATTTCATGGATTTTAGTTGAATTTGGATTTTGAGTCTTTTTCGGTGTTCGTTGTTTTTATTGGATTTTCTCGTTCTTGCGTTAAGTTCCGAAGAATTTGTTGAGCACGAGAGTGATCCTCTGCAGCAAGACAGTGATCTCCAACAAGACAAGCAGATGTAGCATTCATTTGATCATATTGCTCCTACTATTTTCAAAGTCTAATGTCTTGTTTGCAAAGTTTATGTATGCATGTGCTATTTTGCTGTTAAACTATTGTCGGTTAGTTGATCCTTTAGATGCATAATCTGTAGGCAAATGTTCATTCTCTACTACTGAGCCTAGGATTATGTCCTCTGTGATTTAGGGTTCGTTGGATGAGCCATTATCACTTAGCTTGTAGTCTACAAATTGTTGTTGCTTAGAAATGCTTAGAATAGTAGAATTAGGTGGTTGTCGACTTAGTCGATGACCTTGATCACACAAAAACTTATTATGACTTTATGTACAGCACCTTGTGCTATGTTACTTTGAGAAACTAAAACTGAAAATAAAATATTTTAGACTTGTGCACAATGGTATGATGGTGTGCTTTTGGGTGTGAATGGTTGGTGCCCGAGTCAACAAGGACCGAATTACTTGTGTCACTGCTCCAAGCACTTTTGCATGCTAACCACATGAGAGGGATATGGGACCTCTCTTGACTTAGTACTTTGGCGTGTATTGGCTCCGAGTCGCAGGAGGGTGTGTGTGTGTGTATTGTGTTGTGGTAAAATGAGGATGGTGTTTATGTGTTGGGTGCACGGGAGTGGAATCCTTTCTAGGTTATCCACACCGAGGGGCATTGTAGTTGTCCAGGTTGCTTTACCCTATATGGGTAGTTGACTCCCGACTTTACAATGACTCCGATGCAACGTATGAGTTTCTATCCATACAGACGACTCGTGGTTAATATACAATATTGGAAAACGTCTCGTAGGACTTAGCCGTGTCGGCACACCAAAGGAAGTGTGTTGAATAGCTTGGCAAAAAGACGGTCTGACATGTGGGTACATTGGTACACCCCTACAGAGTTAAATCTATTCGAATAATCTCGTCCTAGGTTATGGACATGCTTGGTAAGGTAGTGCAAGAATTAAATTATAACCTTTTTTTTACTAAAACTTGAATTCGGTGGTACGAATGGGTAATTCGTGCTATGTTGTGGTGGCTATTTGGTTAGTCACTTCTAGGTTGTTATTTATGTTACTTATTGTTGTCTCGCTGTTATTTCTTTAATTAAAAACAGATTTGACAAATTGCCTTAAACCTATTACATTATTGCAAATAAAAATTGCTTTATGCATCCAATAAACCATATGACCATCTCTTTTGTTTCAGCTTGCATGTAGCTAGGTATAGGCTTGTTACTCGTAAGTCTTACGAGTACATTTTTGTACTCATTTGCATTGCTTAATTGTTGCAGAGGAGGTTGATCCCCAAGGGATCGACTTTTGTGAGTTTTGCTGCGGTGTGGACGACTAGCTTGGCGGCCCGGTCGGTTGCCTTGTGGGAAATGGCAAACTGGTTGGCTTTTGTTATCGCCATCTTATGACACTTTTGCTTCCGTTGTTTATTCTGTTACTTTGATGTTATTGTGAAATTTGGTCGGTCAGCTCCTCTTGTGTAATAA
Source organism: Ampelocalamus luodianensis (assembly GCA_036346255.1). Taxonomy (NCBI): domain Eukaryota; kingdom Viridiplantae; phylum Streptophyta; class Magnoliopsida; order Poales; family Poaceae; genus Ampelocalamus; species Ampelocalamus luodianensis. The sequence goes on from CM070627.1 coordinate 1,278,965, forward strand.
CTCTATATTATATATGTCTTTTGTTAGACTTGGTACTGTAAGTTTGTATGAAAATGATGCATGATTTTGTAAAGGTGTATGTGTACTACATTTCTGGGAAGTACATGTTCACCAGGTTTAGGATATTTGATTGGTAATACTAGAACCATTTGGAGGTTAAGTATTATGAGTTAAATACCCCGGGTCCTCACAAGGCCCCACCAGTTAGTGACTGTGGCTAGTGCAGCTTCAGTAAGAAAAGGAATAAAAGCTTTAGAAAAATCCATTAATTTACACACCGAAAATTACATTAACTTTTAAAATGCATAACTAAATCATCATAACTCTAAAATGGATAAAACCAGTGTTGATAATTTTTATTTTAAGTGAACTTATTTCTAAAATATGTTTCAAACCTGTCTATATCCTAAAAAATATAGTTTTTGGAAAGTGATCCAAAACTGAGTTATTTTGAACTAGAAAATGCTATTAACTTAGAAAATCCATAACTAATTCATACAAACTCCAAATGAGTTGAACCAAATTATTTTGGTCTTATAATAATATCCTATATTTATATATGTAATCCTTGTACCCCCCCCCCCACTGCTCTGCAAATTTTGACCAAATAATTAAAATCAGTGAACAGTAACAGATTGTATTTTCTGGAAAACTAAAAATCAAACTACTATAACTCTCACATACTAAATCCAAATGAAATAATTTTTGCACCTAAATTCATATAAAATCATGACTTAGACACTTGAGAAAAATCATGAATTTTTTAGCAATTTGATTTTTGTGGTATTTCTCGGTGTTTATTCGAGTCTTTAATTCTTTAGAGCCTGAAGCGATCGACGTAGATTCCTTCTCCACCGAGAGCGAACAACTCAAATTTCAAAAAGGCAAGAATCATTTGAACTTTTTTTTGCATCATATTGATCCCAGTATTAATACACTAGTGTTTGAAATGCAATGATATTGCTCATATGCTATTTTCGTATACCTTTATGTTTGAGTAGTTAGCGATGTCTTATACTTGCTGGTTATCCTTGATAATTTCCCTCATAAATATGCTTAAGATAGATGCTTATGATATTATGAATGTTTTGTGTGAATGCTTAGCCATTGCAGGTCTAGAAATCGCATTAGGTCAATGACGAGATTATCTCGTTGATTGTGGGAAACACATAACAACTTTTACTTTCTTTTTGTCCAGATCATTGTACCTGGTATTTGAGTAAAAAATTTGGTCATGTTAAATGGTTTTTGGGCTGGACAAGTGGTTGTAAGTGTGGGTGCTGTTACGCATGAGACTCGGGTATGTAGTTGTCTTGTTTGGACCGTTAAGGACCGAGCCATGGGCTTTGATTCCAAGTAACAAGCGTGCTATCACATGCGGGATATGGGTACCGTACGGTTATGTAAGGGGAATGTTTTATTGTGTTAAGTCCCAAGGTGGTGTAAGGACACTTATGTTGATCATTTGTCCGTAGGACCCGATGTAATTTTCTATAGTGTGCATCGGGGCACCATTTTCGTTTATTTACATTGCATCAGTATTTCTAACACAACTTGTGAGCCCGCTTAGCAAGAACTATCCGTAGCTTGTACTAAGTATGAGAATAACTCATGAGGGGGACTTAGCTCAATAGGGTCTTCTTGCTAAAAACGATCGTATCTCGATTCTCCCTGGCTGGCATACCTAAGATAGTGTATCATTGTTCGGAGGCATCCGGAGGCTTACGGGCTAGTCGAGTCATATGGGTAAAGTAGTACACCTCTGCAGAGATAATCTATTCGAATAGCCGTGTCCACGGTTATTAACAATACTTGGTTTGGTATGCGTCATCGTTAGACTCAAATTTAAAAGTTGACATGGTTATAACTTGGTTTTTGGCATGAATGGGATATTCATGTGTGATAGTTTATCAAAGTAGACAACCACTTTGATATTGTTTGATCTATATAATTATCTATGTCTTTTGAAATTCTTTTACTACACAAGTGTTTAAAAAATGGCATTTGCAAACTAGATGGTCTAGGAATGTAAGTTGTTGTATTTTCTGCAAAACTAAGCCACTAATACCTCTCTTTTGATATCCTTTATGCATAAATACTTTTAATTTATATAAGAATTACGAGTACAATTGTACTCAATCTGGTTTTGCAAATTCAGGTTGGGAAGACTTCGATCCCGAGGAACTCGTTAGTGCCGATTTAGGCGATGTTGACGAATAGTGCTATCATTTAACTCCCAGTCGGTTGCCATGGGTTATGGGGCACACCATACTGGACTTTTGGTTTATTTATTTTGCTTCCACTGCTACTTATTGTTCTTATTTGAATTTGGCCAGTCAACCGTGTTGTAATAGATGTAGAACTTAACTATTATGTTGTATGTCTTTTGAATTATCAATGTATAGATGTTGTATAGATGTGATCAACATTGTATGTGAGTATGAGCATGTTGGTCGCTGATCCTGGAACCAACATAGACTCATACTCACTGTTGATGGATTCCCTATTAACTTGTTTAAGTGTGGTCTTGTGCTGTTTTGAGAACCGATCATCATACAGTGCTTGTAGAGGAGCAGTATGCATGATCGTCGGGGCTCTAGTTCAGTCGTGCCTCCTACTTAGATGGAGTTAATTTAGAATCTATTTATCTGAGGCCTAGAGTTATCTCTATAAGACCGGGAAGGCCTCGATCTTGCTGAAATAATCCGGGGGTCCTCACAGTGCCCTCCCAATCTCCCTCTCTGGTGAGCTATTTTCAATTCCTTTTGCACCACTTTGTGTTCCCTAAGATCCTATAGCATTACCCTAAATCAATTTGATGAGTATTGCAGCTGTTTGTCGCAATTGGATCTTCTTCTTCCTCTCAGCCCAAGCTATCGTCATCGTCGCTTGACCTGCCGTCGGTGAACTCATGCAATCATCAACCCCACCATCGTAATTGTAGCATCATGTTCTACCCCGTGCTCTCTTCTTCATCGTCAGAGAACCGCCTCCTTGATGCGGGATAGCGTGATTGTCCCGATCTTCACGAGTAGGATTATGGATAACTAACCTGTGCAACCTAGCAATTGATGCGGCCAACCACTGTCTTTATACGGTAACCTACAGTACTCAAATTATTCAACCACACACTATGGCCACTGTTTACTCGCTATCGTGGATCAAACACGTTCAAGCAATCCAAAAAAATCACAAGAACAACGGAGTGGCAACTCAGAGATAACACCTAATCCCAATTGATAGTAGAAATGGCTCACACACAAAGAGGAACAAGGTGTTCTATTTATGAAATTCAAACTCTATGTTACATGGGAGGGGGTACCCTCCTATTTATACTTGTTTAGGTCGGTTGCTACAGTAATGAATAGTACAAGGTCAGTTTGCTACAGTACAACTGATGACATACGCACTTATATTACATTCATGATGATCTTCTGTGGTTACCTGATCTTCTGTGGCTATGATGACATATGCGCTTACATTATGTCATGATGATCATCTGTGGTAACATGATCTTCTGTGGCTACACGATCTTCTGTGGCTGTGATGACATGTGCGGTGGCCTCATCTTGATGTTGACATTTGCTACTGGCCTCACTGGTTGTTCTCCTACAGATCGGTCCCACTGCTCATCTTCTTGCACCAATAGGCAATATGCATTGTTGAGTGTTGGTTCATTTGTTCTTGAAGTTGTAGTAGCCAATTTTTCTTTGTCTTCAAAGCTTCTTCATAAAACCTTATAACAAGTAAAGTAGAGACATTAGGTAGCAATCTATTCTTATAAAAATCAACACGTAGCTCTTTGAGGAAAAGATTCACTTTTTGATTAATTTGCTTTGTTCTAGCTTAGGTGATTGCCCCAATTGGTGTTAGAGTAGTATTTGGGACAATATGTGTATTCTAGGATGTTCTCATGGTAAGTTGTTTGGAACCAAAATTTATAATTCCATTCAAGTTGTAAAGTTCAACTTTACAACTCATTACTTCTTGGCTAAGTATTTGCATCACACAAGCGATGACATCCGCCGGTGTCATATTAATGTGGAATTGTTCATCTTATTTTCATGTGACGGTTGAGGCTACAAGCACGAGAGAGTGAACACAATTTTAATATAGCAACTTGAGATAGAGAAGATGTACATATGCTAGATCTGTCCTCATCACTCCTCCTTGGCCGTTGCCCTGTCGTTGTCGGCGCCGCTATCGTGCCGCTCTGCCCGCGATAAAGTTACTCATCTACTTCTCGAGGACGTGCCGATCCATTTTGGTCGTCGACCATGCCATTTGTGTTGTCTTTCGGCATTGTCGTCGGCCTCCAGAGCCGCCGCGTTTGTTCCCCTGTTTTCCCTTCTCTCTTTGTTTAATCTCTATGTCCAGTGAAACCCATTGGCCAGATTCCAAATAAACCGAGCGGTTTATTTCTTTTTAACATGCTATTTCCCTCTATCTCAATGACATGGGGGACCGTGTCAATGTGGATGTTAACGTGGTATAAAATCACTCTAAGATATCTTTTGTACGGTATCGACAGTTTAAGGACACGTTTTACACGATATATGCTTATTCAAAAAAGAAAGAAAAGAATGGTCTTAAGATATCACAACCCCAAACCAATCTATGGCCACCGACCACCGTCGTCTACTCTCCCCGCAAAAATCCATCACTCCCGACACGACACGAGTGCATCAGCCATGGCGCCCCCCTCCCTCTTCTCCGCCTCCCACCTCCTCATCACCGCCTCCCTCCCCAAGCCTTCCTCCCTAAAGCCGCCCAAGCCCCTCCCCGCCCTCCTCCTCGCCCTCGCCGCCTCCCCTGCGCTCCCGGCCCTCGCCGACGCGCCCGCGCCCCCGCCCCCGCCCCCGCCGCTCCAGGTCGAGTCGCCCGCGCCCACCGCCAACCCCTTCGCCAACTCCCTCCTCACCGCGCCCCAGCCCTCCACCTCCGCCGACCTCCCCGACGGCGCCCTGTGGCGCTACAGCGAGTTCCTCCACGCCGTCAAGAAGGGCAAGGTCGAGCGCGTCAGGTTCTCCAAGGACGGCGGCCTGCTCCAGCTCACCGCCATCGATGGCCGCAGCGCCACCGTCGTCGTCCCCAACGACCCCGACCTCGTCGACATACTCGCCACCAATGGCGTCGACATCTCCGTCGCCGAGGGCGACGCCGCGGGCCCGGGTGGCTTCCTCGCCTTCGTTGGCAACCTCCTCTTCCCGTTCCTCGCCTTCGCGGGGCTCTTCTTCCTCTTCCGCCGCGCCCAAGGCGGGCCGGGCGCGGGCCCTGGCGGGCTCGGCGGGCCCATGGACTTTGGCCGCTCCAAGAGTAAGTTCCAGGAGGTCCCCGAGACCGGCGTCACCTTCGCCGACGTCGCTGGCGCCGACCAGGCCAAGCTCGAGCTGCAGGAGGTCGTCGATTTCCTTAAGAACCCCGACAAGTACACCGCGCTCGGGGCCAAGATCCCCAAGGGGTGCCTGCTCGTCGGCCCGCCCGGGACGGGGAAGACGCTGCTCGCGCGTGCCGTCTCCGGGGAGGCCGGGGTGCCCTTCTTCTCCTGCGCGGCGTCCGAGTTCGTCGAGCTGTTCGTCGGTGTGGGCGCGTCCAGGGTCAGGGACCTGTTCGAGAAGGCCAAGGCCAAGGCGCCGTGCATTGTGTTCATTGACGAGATTGATGCCGTCGGGAGGCAGCGCGGCGCCGGGCTCGGCGGTGGAAATGATGAGAGGGAGCAGACCATTAACCAGCTGTTGACGGAGATGGATGGCTTCGCCGGGAACAGTGGGGTCATTGTGCTTGCTGCGACTAACAGACCGGATGTGCTAGACGCTGCGCTCCTACGGCCGGGGAGGTTTGATCGGCAGGTCACTGTCGACCGGCCAGATGTTGCTGGGCGTGTCAAGATTCTTGAGGTGAGCAGTGGCTGGTGCTTGGCTTACTTGTGATTGCTTTGCTTGTAGTAGATATTGTTCTGAATTCTGCTAAACAAATATGCTAACTTGCTTAGCTCAATTAATGACATTGATGACATTTAGTTGACATTGTTATAGTCATTGTTCCCCTGCGCTAGGCGCTAGTCGGGCGGCAGACCAGCGCCTAGCGCCTAATCGCTGCCTATGCGGACCTAGTGGGGCTAGGTGGCCGCTTAGACGGGATAAATCGGCTAGGCGGTCTAGGTGGGAGGGCCGCACCTAGCGCGTAGGCGGCCTAGGCGGACGCCTAGAGGAACACTGGTTATAGTGGCTAGTCCAGGGAATGGGAATTTAATTGCTTGGAACGTGATAAAGTTAGTTATGAATTGAAACTTCTGAACAATTTGTCTGAAATGTTTTGTGTCATTTTGTAGAATGTACGGAAGGCTGTGGTATAACTCATTTCATAGGCTGAAATGGGGCAGACATTTTGCAGTTGGCTGTCCCTTGATTTTGACGAGTTATAAGGGTAACTAAATTCATAACCCCATTAAGGGAACAACAGGGGAATTGTTTTGTGGTAAGATTGGACTTTGGAGCTATGTAGCTAGTTTGTCAGTTCTTGCTTCCATTGATATAAACTTCACTCATTTTGTTTAACCTTGCATACCTAATGAAACTAGAGATCATTTTCTTTACTCAAACTAACATTTTTTTTAGATAACTAATTTGGTCAGTGTTTGTTGGCTTTGGATATGCACTGTCCATCAGTCATCACCTACTTAGTTTAGCCTGGATATCATTTTCTTTACTTCTACTTAAGTTTTTTTTGGACATCAAATTCGGTAAGTGTTTATTGGATTTGGATGTGCACCTGCTCATCGCTTGATTCACTTCCTAGCTTAACTAGAATTTTGAAAGTTTCACTTTCCAAACTTCACAATGTTATGGTCAGAAAAGGAAGTCCCCATGCCATGGTTGTCACGGTGTGCTTGGCGACCACAGCGCCTGAGACGCACCATGACGTCGTGGCATCCAAACGGGCAAGAGGGAGGGAGTGTTGTGGTAGTTGGTTGGGTATAGGTCCGAGGACCGAGGGTAGGGCACTCGCCCTCGTCTAACCGCCGGCAGGGCTTTTCCCTGTCGAGGTAGTAAGGCTCTGAGGCTTAGTTGAACTCTTGATTTCTCATTGCTTTTCTTGATAATGGATACATGCTATCCTTTTTATAGGAACAGTCCGACTTGACGCCTAAACAATAATCTATAACGAAACCTATCAATCCAATCCAATCTTTCCGACTATTAAAAATAACTTTCCTAATAAATAAGATCTTATTTCTAACAATAACAAGATAGATAAGGAATTCAAAAATACTACCTAACCAATTCTTCTTTATTCTAGAAAACCAATTGGTGCACATAAAAAGCACTGCGCTACAGTACTGGAGGATACTGTTCATGCATGCTACAGTACCCATGGTACTGTTCACACACCTGCTGCCTCGCCTCGCACCTTTCTCCATAACATTACACCCCTCGCAGCGAGACAGCTCGTCCTCGAGCTGCGGTGGTGGCCACGGTTGAAGCACTTGGTGGCCCCATGCTGACAAGAGTATCCAGTACTGGCGTCGGTTCGCTTGAGAGTAGATCAACGACACTCCGACGTATAGCGCCCAAGGAAGAAACGCCTTAGCATGTTGTGGCGTTGAGGAAGACGCCGACGACATAGGCAAACGACATGGGGAAGCAGTGACGCCCGTACTGCCACGGAGCGTGATGATGGCAGGGAGGACACAACGGTGGCGTTGGCCCCTCAGCCGTTGCGCTCCGCATCGCCTAGAACATGGTGTCGGCCGACTGCATGGAAAAGATTGCCACTGGATAGTGGCATCCTTCCTCCTCAGCGAATGCACCGGGGGTGCAGCCAAAGGCAGCGCTACCCACTGGGGGGGCGTTGATGGCGATGACAGGAGTGACATTGTTGGCAGTGCTGCTTCTGGAGGTGACGGAAGTGGCGGCGTAGCCATGTGGGTGACGACAGGGGTCACCTCCTTCTGCTCCATCTTAGCCAAGGTCGCAGCCGGCAGGGTTGCCGTTAAGGCCAGCGGATTGGTGGAACCTTCCTTGCTCCTGGCGTAGCTTCTCTCCTCTGGGACACCAAGCATTTTTTCAAGCATCTCAATCATGCGACCCAGCATGTCGCTGATTGTCATGGAGTCGAAACCCTCGCCGCTCGACATGGTGGAAGGGCCAACGATTGGCTCTGATACCAAATGTTATGGTAGTTGGTTGGGTACAGGTCCGAGGACCGAGGGTAGGGCATTCGCCCTCATCTAACTGTCGGCAGGGCTCTTCCCTGTCGAGGTAGTGAGGCTTTGAAGCTTAGTTGAACTCTTGATTTCTCATTGCTTTTTTTGATAATGGATACATGCTATCCCTTTTATAGAAACAGTACGACTTGACGCCTAAGAAATAATCTATGAGGAAACCTATCAATCCAATCTAATCTTTTCAACTATTAAAAATAACCTTCCTAATAAATAAGATCATATCCCTAATAATAACTTGATACATAAGGAATCCTAAAATAACCTGCCTAACCAACTATTCTTTATTCTAGAAAACCAATCGAGGCATATGGAAATAATGGTGCTGAGCATCACTGGTAATCGCATCACGCATGTCGCAGCATCTGTGGTGTCGTTTCATGGTCGCTACCGCGCGCTTGCGCCTTCCTCCATAACATAAGACCCCTCGCAGTGAGGCAGCTCATCGTCGAGCTGCGATGGTGGCCACGGTTGAAGTCCTTGGTGGCCCCATGTTGACAAGAGTATCCGGTACCAGCATCGGTTCGCTTGAGAGCAAATCAGCGATACTCCGACATATGGCGCCCAAGAAAGAAACGCCTTAGCATGATGTGGCATCGTGGAAGACGCCGGCGATATGGGCAACCGGCATGGGGAAGCAGTGATGCTCGTACTGCCACAGAGTGTGATGTTGGCAGGGAGGACACGACGGTGGCGTTGGCCCCTCAGCCGTTGCGCTCCGCATCGCCTAGAGCAGGGTGTCGACCGGCCATGTGGAAAAGATCGCCACTGGATAGTGGCATCCTTCCTCATTAGCAAATGCACCGGGGGTGCAACCAAAGGCAGCGCTGCCCACTGGGGTGGCGTTGATGGCGACGACAGGAGTGACATTGTTGGTAGTGCTGCTTTTGGAGGTGACGGAAGTGGCGGCGCAGCCATGTGGGTGACGACAGGGGTCACCTCCTTCTGCTCCATCTTGGCCAAGGTCGCAGCCGGCAGGGTTGCCGTCAAGGCCAGCGGATTGGTGGAACCTTCCTTGCTCCTGGCGTAGCTTCTCTCCTCTGGGACACCAATCATTTTTTCAAGCATCTCAATCATGCGACCCAGCATGTCGTTGATTGTCATGGAGTCGAAACCCTCGCCGCTCGACATAGTGGAAGGGCCAATGATTGGCTCTGATACCAAATGTTTTGGTAGTTGGTTGGGTACAGGTCCGAGGACCGAGGGTAGAGCACTCGCCCTCGTCTAACCGCCGGCAGGGCTCTTCCCTGTCGAGGTAGTGAGGCTCTGAGGCTTAGTTGAATTCTTGATTTCTCATTGCTTTTCTTGATAATAGATACATGCTATCCCTTTTATAGGAACAGTCCAACTTGACGCCTAAGAAATAATCTATAAGGAAACCTATCAATCCAATCTAATCTTTGCAACTATTAAAAATAATCTTCCTAATAAATAAGATCATATCCCTAATAATAACTTGATACATAAGGAATCTTAAAATAACCTACCTAACCAACTATTCTTTATTCTAGGAAACCAATCGGGCCATATGGAAATAATGGTGCTACAGTGAGGGGCGGCGGGAGCACGAGAGTGGCGGGGGCCGCAGGAGGGAGAGAGACGGAGTACCTGTGGGCTGGCGGTCGGAGATGGCCAAGGCGAGGCGAGCCTCCGCGGCGTCTCCTCTGCACCGCCGGGATGCCAAGGTGACGCTGTGACAAGCATGCCCCATGCGTCATCATGTACATCAACATCCAATTTTTTTTCCCCGAAATTTGTTCAAGGATCAAGATGGAGTATGATGCATGTATTATAGCATATGTGTTTATATTGCTGGCACGGCACGATTTTGATCTGCATCCTAGTCTGATGGTCCTTATGAACTAATTAATCTCTATTATAAGATAATTAGTCCATTCCATGTTGCTTTTCTCTTAGTTCTCTAAACCGTAAAATTGTCGTCAGCATTGTAATGACTAATGAGGTTTCAATTGTGTGTGTCTCATTTTGCTCATTTAATATTGTGATAACTAGTGGGAAAAATTGTACTCTTTATTTAACAAAATCTATTGTCAGCTCCGAACTGGCAAGGAAAGTAGCAACACAAATTAGATATCTTTAGCAGTTCAAGAGCATGTTAAAACAAGTAGCTCAAGAGATGATGTAGTGTTTAACAGTAGAACAATCTCAGCGTGGAAGAAAATTTCATTGAATTTGGTGCATATCTGGTCAGGACGAGCTATTTTCGTTTGTTAAACTGTCTGTGGTTGTCATATTTTTAAATATATGCTGGCCCATATGAGCAGTGAGCAATTTCTGTTTAAGTAATTCATTTCGTCTTCCTAGTGAATCGAAGGCTTTGTGTTTACTACTTGTTCTATCCTTGCTGCTCCCAACACTAAGAATTTCAATGTATTTCCATCCACTCCTGCTGACCTTCTATGTGCAAGCTATACTGAGATACATGAAGATTGCCTTTTGGATAGAATTTTCCTTAACTTCCCTGTCTGATGAGCTTTTATTTATAAGCTTACAAAACATATTGTCATCTAACAGGTTCACTCCCGAGGAAAAGCACTGGCAAAAGATGTTGACTTTGAGAAAATTGCTAGAAGAACCCCTGGTTTCACTGGAGCTGATCTTCAAAACTTGATGAATGAGGCTGCCATTTTTGCTGCTCGTCGTGATCTGAAGGAGATAAGCAAGGATGAGATCTCTGATGCTCTAGAGAGGATCATTGCTGGGCCTGAGAAGAAAAATGCAGTTGTTTCAGAAGAGAAGAAAAGACTCGTGGCATACCATGGTAAATTTTGTCACCACAACTTGTAACTTGGAGTCTTGAAGTTCAAACCATCCTAGAGTGCACAGATTCCTAATCTGTTTTTGAACTAATGTTGCAGAGGCTGGTCATGCCCTCGTTGGTGCCCTCATGCCTGAATATGATCCTGTTGCCAAGATTTCCATCATCCCTCGAGGTCAAGCTGGTGGACTCACATTCTTTGCTCCAAGTGAAGAGAGGCTTGAGTCTGGACTGTACAGCAGGAGCTATCTGGAAAACCAAATGGCTGTAGCCCTTGGTGGCAGGTGCAATTTCATAAAATGTTTTGTTCATTTCTCTGCACCCACTAGTTGCTACGGTTGTGCAATGTGATGAACTGTGTGAGCTGACATGGTTTGCAGGGTAGCTGAGGAGGTGATCTTTGGCCAAGAAAACGTGACAACAGGGGCTTCGAACGACTTTATGCAGGTCTCACGTGTCGCAAGACAAATGGTTGAAAGATTTGGATTCAGCAAGAAGATCGGGCAAGTTGCGATTGGGGGACCTGGTGGAAATCCTTTCTTGGGCCAGCAGGTATGCCACTACGATGCAAGTAGATTGTTGCAAGAAGAAAAAAAACTGTTACTCTGAAAGCAGAATCTGTAAAAATTAACCAAGGGACTGGATGTGCAAACTTCAACTATAAAATGGATCTGCCCAACATTGCTTGTCGTCATTTGCTTGGTGTCCTGACTCCTGACTCATGAAGTCTCTACCAGCCTCTAGGAAAGGTCATTTTCTATATATGTTCAGTATTTATACTCTGTAACTGTCCATTTACCTTGATGACTACTGCACTCTGGCTTCAAATGAAGTGCATTTTTGTAACACGTCACTTCTATACTGCCAATTTTGTCATCATTCATGTTCCATTTCATAGATGGTCTATTCAAACTTCAAAGCGGTGACAGAACAAACACTACCAGTTAGGCAAATATCTCATTTGTGTGGCTGTGAGTAGACCCTGGTTGCCCTGCCCAACGTGGAACTATGTCTCACCTGGATTAGCTTTGCTTCTTCAGAATTTCTATCACTAGTTCTTAGCAACGGTTTGAATAGTAGTTTGACATTTTCACATTGTTGTCGCAGATGTCGAGCCAGAAGGACTACTCGATGGCCACCGCGGACATGGTTGACGCTGAGGTCAGGGAACTCGTGGAGAAGGCCTACTCGAGAGCAAAGCAGATCATCACCACGCACACTAACATCCTCCACAAGCTTGCTCAGCTTCTGATGGAGAAGGAGACTGTGGACGGGGAGGAGTTCATGAGCCTGTTCATTGACGGCCAGGCAGAGTTGTTTGTCGCTTGAGGCAACAAGGCAGCACTTCGTGCGCTGTATGTTTCCAGTGATTATACGAGTAAGCAAGGGAATGGAGAACCCAACTTGTAGGAACCACATTGATTTAGTACAGTGTTTTTTTATGCAAACATGTAAAGTTCCTTGTAAAAAAGCCTGCACTGACATTGCGTGAGTAAACTGTTACCAGTGCTTACGATTACACCACGACTTTAACCAGACAGCTCAGTTAAGAAGAGTATAGGCATAGAAATACTGTTTGAACAAATGAAAACAAAAAAAATATCAAGAAAATAATAATTAAGCCCAAACTGTGGAAGTGAAAAATAAAATAAAACAGAAAATTTTCTATAATCATAATTATTTGCTAAATCTTTCTGTGCCTCCCTCCTTTTTTTTACCTCTGATCTATTTGCCTTTGTTCTCTGAAAAGTATCGACGTATTGTAAAATTTTGCAGCTTTGGTTTGGTTGGTCCTTCCGCTTCACAGAAGTATGATGGTACAAATGTTCTTTTGAAATTGTTTGTGCTATGAAGGCCACTACTCCCGGTTGCTAGTTTTTTTTTGCATGGTCTGCTTGCTGATTTGTACGTCTTTCTAGGCTTAAGTTCGGCATGCTTAAGACCGTAAATAAATGCAAGCCAAGGGTGAAGGATGCATCCTACTTAACACTTGTATGTACTTTTCTAAAACAGTCATATACCTTTTGTAGGTTTAGTCAAATTGCATCCCATCTTTCTCCCCTTAAATCAAGCTTCCATGTGTGCCATGCAAATGCTACACTTGAACATGCAATGAGATGCAACATACGTACTGGTCGTTTTGAGACCGTGTATACTTATGTGTCTAGATTAATTTGCATCAAGAACTTTAGATTCCAACTGTTCCCTCATCTCCCATCGCATTCACTGTATTACTCCTAGGCAAAAGCATTGCGTTGTTCATGATCAATAATTCAATACCAGACAGAAAATATGAGAGATATATACTGTGACCAGCCTTTTCTTTGCCAAAAAGAATCCCCACTCTTATTGCAGTAATCACATGTATGATAACAATATTAGCTTGATTACAAACCAAAAATCAGTATCTTAATTGCATAACTTTATTTGATTTATTGGGGTATGTATGCATCTCCGGTGACCAGCTCTGCCTAGCTAGAATGTTGGTGTGTGGATGTTGAGCAAGGAAACCCTAGTCTGCACTAGACTCCTGAACACCTTCTCACTCTCGCTCTCCAGCTCCCCAATGCACCGCTCCAGCTCCTGCAGCTTTGCCAGCGCCACCACGTCTCTCTGCTGCTCACAGGTGGCCTTCTTGCTCCTCGACGACGCATGCACCATTGCCAGCCTCTTCTTGGAAGAGGACGCCGTCGCCACGGCCGCCGCGGCGTCTGCAAGGGAGCCGACCTCCAGGAAGACGGACGCCGACGCCACCGCGGTGTCGTTGATGGCCTCGGCCACCGTCCGGGCCACCTCGAGCTCCGATGACGCGGCGTAATCGCTGGACCATGACGCCACGCTGGCACGCGCGCACCTCGCGGCCTCGCGCGCCACAGCGGCCGCGAGCTGGGCAAGCTCCTTTTCGACCTGGCGCTGCGCGCGCGTGGAGGACGCGAGCTTGGCGGGGTCGCGGCGGCGCACGGCGGCCTGGAGCTCTGAGGCGTGCTGCCTGAGCGCGAGGAGCGCGGCCAGGAAGGAGCCGTAGGCGTCGGCGAGGACGAGGAAACCGTCGAGCAGGCGGTCCGTGGAGGCGGCGCCGCAGAGGAGCGCGGTCTGCGCCAGCGGCAGGCGCAGCAGCTCGTCGAGGACGCAGAGGAGAGCCCTGACGTGGGCCAGTGACAGCGGGTTCTGGCCGGGGTTTGACATCCACGACCGGAGCGCGAGCAGCTGGTCGTCGACGTGCATGAGCAGCGGGTGCGAGTGGCACGGCACGCTCGCCGACCGCACGTGCCCGCCGGCGAGCGATCTCATTGCCCTGCCGGGGCTTGGCGGCACGGTCATCGTTGGCGCCATCGATTGTTCTTCTCTCTGATCTCTCTGTCTTCGGCAGTTCAGCTTAGCGCTGATCAGTGTGATCGACGGAATGGAGGGGAGATGAGGAGGCAAGCGTGTGCGTGCGACGTATATAAACGAGAAGACGACGTAGCAATCTGGAGTAGTTGAGTGGTCGTGTTGCAGCTCACTGTTTGAAAAGACATGCACACGGAAGCAACGCTAGCTAGCTAGCTTCACCGACGAAGCTTCTATGAAGTGGACGGCCCACACGCAGCAAAGTGTTGTCACCAAGCGCAGAGCCAGCCACGTTCTAAGCTTCGGGTTAGGTCGACTGTTTTTAAGTTGAATTTATATTTTGATGATTTTTTTTTAAAAAAAAAATTATAAACTTTTAATTCTAAACCTCAGGTCATTGCCCAACCGCCCCCAACAGCCCGAGGTTCAGCTCCGCTGCTGGTCATCGCAACTGTACGTGCACTCATGCATGGCCGGGACGTGCATAGCTTCAATAACTCTACTTGCGTACGCCGGTTCTCGATGCCATTCCATTAGAAACCTATAGTCCGGATCACATTTCATCTTGATTTGGTTGGTATTGCACGTTGATTTTTTGATGGGACGATGTGATCCAAATCCGAGGATTGGATTGGAACAGAGTAGAGCTAGAGAGTAGGTAGACTTTCGGGAGATGCTATGGGATTTTGGGTACGTAGTGCTGGCAGGCACCATGCATGCCAGCTGTGGATGTCGCGGTGTTGCCGGTGACCGGTCCGGCCGGCGGATGCTTAATTATAATATGGAGCACGAGCGAATCTCTCCGGTTAGAAATCGACCGATCAAACGACGATCCATAGTGCTTGACCTAGGGAAGAGCAAGCCTACAGGCTATCTATCAACTGCCCCATTTTATTCTGTCCAATCCACACTGAAACAGGCTGTTTCAGAGATCAGATCATGGCTACATCACTTGAGCTTCTGTGCAGACAGTGTCTATGGCGATGAGACATGGCAGGTGTGATGTACGCAATATGCCCATATCTTATGTCCTTGACAACTCAGCCGATCCATCCGTTGATCCAATTGTGATTAATTTGTTAGCTACGCAATTGTTACAGTTTGTTAGCATTAAACCGTGTGCCTAGATCAAATAAGTAGGGCAGACTGTAGATCAAACTAGGCTAGAGCTAGATTGGTTTTGTTTGGTGTTGAGATTCCAAGTGTCTCCTGTGACAATGTTCATTAGCTGTAAGGCCAACGCAATTAAGCGCACCAGCGGCGCAGTCAATAGGTAGGCGCTGTCTTCTTTACTCGTCTTGGAATATTGCTTAATTTCTGGATGTACGTTGTGTTATGAATATTGTGTATATTGAAGAGGTCTAATGGGCAATATATATAGTGTGTATAAGGGTGTATACCATATACAAATAAAGCAATACAAAGACATATAAGGAAATATAAAAGGATTCCTATCTCTAACACCTCCTTTCAAATGCAAGGCGTATGCAATATCATTGCATTTGGAAAAGGTTGACACTAAAATATGAAAAATTCAAAATCCGAGTCTTGATAATGTTATCGTAGCATGCATCTTTTGCAAAATATGTCGAGTATCAAAAGATCTCCTCCCATCCGGGGTCGTGCAATAGCCCATAAAACACAAGGTGCAGGGGCTGAGAAAGTCGACCGCGGCAACACGACGAAGAAGATGAAACCGACATGAATAGAGAGAGCTATCAAATCAAGCCGAATAGAAATAGGTGGAAGCATAACAGCATAGATCGAAGCTCAAAACGGCGGCAGCGCGGAAGAAGCGCGGCGGCCTTAGAAGCTCAGGGCGACGGCATCATAACGACTTCTACGATCTGCACGCGGCTCAAAAAGAAGAGCAGGAGCGACGACTGCTGCCATGCATAAGGCAATTCCTATACTTCTATCACTGACAATAAATTTATGGACTCGCATGGCTTAGACGAACTCAAAAATTGAGTGATACGGACTTAGATTGTGGGGACCCTGGAGTTACCTCCGTAAGACCGAGACTAAGCCTGGTCTTAAGGACACAACTCTGGATCTCCGGTAAATGGATTCCAACTTAACTCCATCTAAATGAGAGGCTTAACTCAAACTAGAGCCCCGACGATCATGCGCGTCGCTCCTCTGCGAGCACTACATGATTGTCGGTTCTCCAACAAGTCAAACGCTACACTTAGTGAGTTAAATAGGAAGCCATGAACAGCGAGTATGATTTATATTGGCTCCCAAGATCAGCGACCAATATAACCATACTCTCCTTCAACGTTGATTACATCCATACAACATCCATACATAAATAGTTCAAAAGACAAACAACATAGTTCCAAGTTTACAACTAATACAAGTGGCCGGCCGGCCAAATTTAAAAGAGAGTATTAAGTAGCAGCGGAAACACATAAATAGACCAAAAGACCAGCAATGGTATGCCCCATAACCCATCGGCAACCAACTGAGAGTTAGATGATAGCAAACTACTCATCGGTGTCGCCTAAATCGACACCGACAAGCTCGTCGGTCTCATTATCTTCCTCACCTGTAAAAGCCAGCAAACATCTGGCTGAGTACAAAGAGTACTCGCAAGTCTTACACAAAAAAATAGTTATGCATAAGGTCATTCAAAGGGAGGCTCATATTGGCTTAATTTTTGCGAAAAACGACGCAATACTGAACAACCTACACATACTAGTTTTTCAAGTGTCATTTCAAAATCAGATTTGAAGTAGAAGTAAAGCATGTGAATAAGTGATAAATTCAATAACAAAAGAATCATACTAGAAACAAAGTGGCGGTCCACTTTGATACAACAACAAGCATGAACATCCCATTCATGACGATTCCAAGTTATACCCACAATTTCAATTCAAAGTCTAACAATAAGCAGCCACAAATTTCAAGCGGTCGTCCATAACCGTGGACACGGCTATTCGAATAGGTTATACCCTGCAGGGGTGTACTACTTTACCCACACGACTTGATTAGCCCGTAAGCCTCCAGATGCCTCCGAATATAGCATACTTCCTATGGTATGCCGGCCGGGTAAATCAAGATATGGTCATTTTTTGGCAAAAAGATCCCATCGAGCTAAGTCCCTCAACCCATGGCTCCTAGGAAACACAAGACGTTAACGCCTACATCCTATATCCTAGGAAACACAAGACGTTAACGCCCCCATCCTATCGGCCCAAAAGGAACACGGGATTTCACGGTCCCATGCCCGCATACAATTTCACCACCGTGGGACTCAACACAACAAAACCTTCCCCTACTTAACCATACGGCTCCCAACCCGCGTGTGATAGCACTAAAGTCGCTTGAACAAAGAGGTACCCAAAGTTCGGTCCTTAATTGTCCGCACAAGCCAAACCACATACCCAATTCTCGTGCACGAAGGCACCATCACTAGCCATCACTTGTCCGCACCAAAAGTTCATTTAGAAAGACAAAATTTAACTTAGAAAACAGATTCAAGATCTGAAACAAAAGGATATAATGAGAGTTGTATTTATCCCATAATTGTCAGGCTATTCCCGACAATCGAGCTACCGGTTCTAGACTTGCATGGCTAAGCAAACCCGGACAATATAATTTCACACATCCTATCATAATTATTTCAGTACTAGGGTAATTCATGGATAGCCACAATGACAAAATAATAGGATGTGTCTAACTACTCATCACAAAAATAGCGACATTATAGAACTATCATGCAAGCAATTATCATTGCATCTACCCTAACAAAATTGTAATCAAATATGATGCAAAAAAGAAAGTTCAAAGGATGCTTGCCTTGTTGATAAAGTAGTTGTTCACTCTCGCATGAATACCAACGCCAATAGGCTCGAATCTATATAAATACAATACCAAATAAACATCGAGAAATACTCCAAAATCAAGATGCTCAAAAATGCATGATTTTTCTACAGTAGCTAAGTCATGATTTTAAATGATTTTTGGTGAAAGAATTATTTCATTTTGATTTAGTATATGAATGTCATGGTGGTTTGAATTTTAGATTTCAATATACCTTCATTTATGTAATTTAATTATGAGGTAAAATTTTGTAGAGCAGTGGTGAGTATAAGGATTACATGGATAAATGGGCAATATTATTACAAGTTCAAAACAATTGAGTTTGCTTCAATTGGAGTTTCCTTGATTTAGTTATTGGTTTTCAAAGTTATAAGCATTAATAGTGTAAAAATAATGCCTTTTAGGATCATTTTCCTCAAACTATAGTTTTTGTGATAGAGGTAAGTTTGAAACTATTTTTATAATTAAGTTCTTTTGAAATAGAAATTATCAAAACTGATTTCACTGTTTTTGGAGTTTCCAGGAATTACTTATGACTTTTCAAAGTTATCAGCCTTTTTCTTTTGTAACAAAAATAGTGTTTATAGCTCATTTTCCAAAATAATGGTCTCTGTTACAGAGACATAATTGAAAATGATCAGAAGTGGTTTCGCTCATTTTGGAGTTAAAATGATTTAGTTATACATTTTAGAAGTTAATACCAATTTTCAGTGTATAAATTAATAGATTTCGAATTTCATAAGGTATTTACTACTTTTCCTACCGGCCACGCGCTAGCCGTAGTCGCTGACGGGTGGGCCCCAAAGTCAGGGTTGACTCGGTCAGCCGCGACTCCGCCCAGCCGAACTCATGCCGAAAGCGTATTTCTAGAAATACGCTTTCCCAACCATGAAAACGCATCATTGGTTTTTCAACTAAAATATTACGCTTTCCTTAATAAAACGTAACTCTTAAATTTGCACAACTATTTAACAGAGAGGCTAACATAGGATTTGCGTGTGGTCCCACCAGTCAGTGATAGATTAACTTCCTAACCTTAACACTTAATCAAATAGTTAACCCTTAATCGCCCGACTATAGTGTGTTGCCGAGGTTCGACAACGGCCGTGCGGCGCGCGCTTGCCGGTGGTCGCGGCGTTAGGCTCACGCATCGCGTGAACTAAGAGCCAGGATGGGACCACAATAGTCCAACGGTCCTAGCGGTGGCCGAAATTCGGCCGGCGACGATCTACAGCAAGCGCAGCGGCAAGAACAAAGCGGCGGTGCAACACGGCAACAAAGAGCCTACGCTAAAATGAGAACGCTCTACGCAAATGGATGAGTGCTTAAGCTCCTAGGGGACATGAGGAAGCTACCTGAGTCGAAAGGAGGACCGGAGAAGTACTGGAGCTCGCCGGCTGCGTGTGACCGAAAAGCAACAACTAGGGCTTCACGACGACCAGATAACCTGAGCAAGGAAGCGCACAAAGGGTGGTCGGACTATGTCACCTAGGCACATAAGATGCTATCAAAGGAAGGAATCGAGAAGAAACTCACCCGGCCAGAGATGGAGGCAAAAAGGCCAAGATTTGCCGAAAATGGGGCTAACCCGAAATCCAAGTGCTCCTGAGAAGCAATCAAGCAATTAGTTGAGGGGAAAGCTTAGTTAGACCCTAAGACACATCGTGACGCGAAAGAAATGGAGAGAAGCTCACCGGAGTTAAAGATGACACGATGAGGCCTTCGGGTGCGTGCTCTGGAGCTTCCAACGGCGCCACTGTGGTCCGGGAGCTACAAGAGGAACCAAGGTCCAAATTGAGCAAAAATGGAACTGGTATGGATCATAGAGATGGGGGGAACCATGCGAAAGAAACTCACCCGTGTAGAGAGCAAGCACAAGCCTCTCTTTCCTCGCACCGAGAGGAAAGATGAGGAAGAAGGAGGCGCTCATAGGGTTAATATGCTCGGTGTTAACGGGATGGAAGCGGCGTGAGACGAGAAGCTCTAGGAGTGGTTGCATGCGGCGGTGGATAACAGAGCTGACGGCTAGCCAACGGCTCGGAGCAGGCGAGCGCGGCGCGTGGCAAAGCTGCTCTGCGTCTTCTGCCCGAGGTTGAAGACGACACACAGTGGGTCCGTGTGGTAGCGACTCATCGCCCGGGCGCGGACGGTGTTTAAGTGATTCGACGCCCACCGTTGGATCTCGGATGGGTGGCTCAGGTTAAAAGAGACATTCGTAACGGGCTGAAAAGTTACGTGATCTGGGCCGTTGATTTCCCATCGGGTGGTTCACGTGCGGTGCATTTAGTGGGTTGTGCTGAGTCGATTCGCCGAGTCGGACTCGAGCCTGATGAATAGTAACAGTCGGTTAGGGTTCTAGGTTTTGACTGGTTTTTAAATTTGTTCTTCCTACTTTGACCAGGGCTTAAAAATTAGAAATAAAATTCCTAAAATCATGAAATAAATCAAGGGGGTTCCTGGGACAACCTAGTTTCCATAAAAATTATTAAATCCTACTGTTCAAAATATATTTTGTAATATGTAAATTCAAACTTAGACAAGGTCTTTTAATGGTGTTTGAATTTTCTTAGGATTAAGATCAGTCCCAAAATTTGGGAAAAATTATATTAATTCATGATAATTAATATAGTATTTGAATAAATTATTTCAGACGATCTTTAGTAGCATTTACTTCGGTTTCTAGTTTGGAGGTTAATTCGAAGTGTATGTTGCATGTGTATTTTGAGATTTTCCAAGTACAATATGTAATTAAAAAGTTTCAAAACATGATGCATGCTAATGAGATGCATAATAAACCTCTTTATTAAATTTGAGGATGTGACATAGATGGACGCAACGGAAGAAAAGACTCAAACGATAGCCAATAGTAGATACTCGCAGCAACACAAGACCCATCTCAGCAAACACCAGTGCAGCCCACCAACTTGAAGCAACACCATAGTAGCCCAAATATCCACCACAGATCCATACTGCTTTGTGCTCCAAATATCCACCGACAGCAGCAGCACACAGCAGATCCCCTTTGCTCTTCTCTCCTTCCACGTCCCCCACCACCGCGACACCAAGGCTCATGTTGGAGGCCTTGCCGCGCCAAAGCAAAGGAGGGAGGCGGCGCGGGGAGGAGAGCCTTGTAGGCTTTGCCCTAGAGGCGGCGCTGCAGGAGGTGGGGCGTGGCCTTGACGAGGCCCGCGCGTGGGACCTGCCCATCGGCAGCAGCAGTTGCGGTGGGAGGCCATGGGGGAGATCAAGAGCTAGCAGAGGCAGAGCACGAGGCAGCGTCGGAGGCGGCGGCTCGGGAGGCCCGACGGCGGGGGGATATGGGTGAGTAGCGCCGAATCCAACCGGGGGGCTAACGAGGGAGAGCGGCGGTGGGAGCTTGGGCGGGGGGATCCCGTCTAGATCCTGGACTTCTCGTGCTCCTCCGGCAACTGGTGACGCGTCGGCCCACGGGGCGGTGGCGCGGCGGCCAGAGAGAGCGACGAGGAGGACCGAGCGGCACAGGATGATGATTTCCGTGCGCATGGGCGCCGCGTCACCCGCACCTCCACGCCGACGAAGATGGAGAAGACGCTGTTGTTGCTTTTACAAAAAACTACAATTAGAAGAAGGCCACCCCCGGGAGCGAAGATCGGTCCTCCCGGGGGCAGCGGCAGCGGAGGCAAGTAGAGGCTAGGCGGTGGCACTACAGTAACCCTAACCCTAACCTTTGCTCTAATACCATGTTATGAATATTGTGTGTATTGAAGAGGCCTAATGGGCAATATATATAGTGTGTACAAGGAGTGTATGCCATATACAGATAAGAAAATACAAAATAATTCCTATCTCTAACGTATCTCTAACACCTCTAACACGTTGCACGTTTTAGCTGTTTGGTTTTAGCCCAAAATCCTCTGTTTTGACAACGAGAACAACGGTAGTTGCTTGTCAGGATTGAACCAAAATTCGTTGAGTTGGAAGCCTGGTTCTCTCTCTCTCTCTCTCTCTCTATTATTCTACTTTTTAATTTGATCGAGATGAACAGATTATGGTTCTTCTAAAAGTATGATGGAAATTGCCTGAATTTTTGTTAGCGAGAAATATATACCACTGAATTAAATGGACAAAAAAAGTGCACTGTTCATCTAATTAAGCTCTACCAATACCATCGTCCACATCACAGTGATGAACAGTATATTCCTTCCAGATTATTGCAGATTAATTCTTTTTTTTTTTGCACTGCATGCCTATGTGAATAACTGAAATTAAAGGCAACTGTGTATGTAATCAAGTAAAACTCTGAACAGATAGATGTATGACAAAATTTTCCTCTCTGTATTTGTTCTCTGTTTGTATGTACGGTGTAGTAGTGTACAACGCAATGTTTGCAAGATACACATGGCCTAATTAATTTTCTTTTTCGCATTCTTCACTTCTAAATGGCAGGGGTCCGAATGTTGAGCAGTGAAACCCTAGTCTGGACAATGCTCCTGAACACCTTCTCGGAGCCGCCCTCGCACTCGTCGATGCACTGCTCCAACTCCTCCAGCTTCTCCAAAGCCACCTCTGCCGTCTCCGGCGCGGCTTTCCTGGCAAAGGCAGCAAACGACGCCGTCTTCTTGCAAGAGGACGCCGCCGCCGACATGGACGCGGCAGCCGAGAACACGGCTGCAGACGCCGCGGCGCTAGCGGCCGCCGCCTCCATGAGCGCACCGGCCATCTCGGTCTCCTCGGCGCTGGCGCCAAGGCCCAGGCGCGCACACTTGGCGGCGCCGGAGACAGCAGCGGCGAGACGCGCGAGCTCCTTCTCTGCCCTCCGCTGCGACCTCACTGCGGAGGCGAGTCTGGCGCCGTCGCGCCTCCGGAGCGCAGCCTGCGCCTCCGCGACGTCCTGCCTAAGCGCGAGGACGGTCTCCTGGAAGCCGCGGTGGGCGTCCGCGAGGAGGAGGAATGCGTCGAGGAGGCGGTCGGCGGCGGCGTTGGAGCGGCGGAGCGTGTCCTGCGGGTCCGGGAGGAGGAGGAGCTCGGCGAGGGCGGCGTGGAGGGCGCGGATGTTGGCGAGGCCGGCGGAGACGGAGGCGGGGTCCTGGACCCAGGAGCGGACGGCGCCGATCTGGGCCTGGAGGTGGGAGAGGAGCGGGTGGGAGCGGCACGGCAGGCTGATGGAGCGGGCGTGGCACGCCCGCGTGCGGGGTTTGGACCTCGCCGGGCTGAGCGGGAAGGAGATGGAGCGGCCAAAGCTCGGAGCCATTGTTTCGTTTGATCTTCTCTCTCGCTTGCGTTTAATTGTCTCTTCCTATTGTCGCTGTTGCTGCTGGACGAGATGTGTAGATCTCCTCTAGCTAGGTAAGTAGCTAGTGCTTGCTTGAGATGGGAGGAGACGAGATGGGGGAGCACATATATCTGCAAGCATCGGAGGTTGGGCTAGCTTGGCCAGTACGTGGTGGTTGCACGTGTGGGTGGGTGGGTGGGTGGGTAGCAGATAGCACTGGCATGCATGCTATTGAACTTACTCAATGAGTCGCTTAATAATTAATACTGCAACCAAGCCGCCCATGATCGAGCTCCAAATTTCTAGCTTTCAGGAAATAAGACATCTAGCTAGCTAGATATTAGGTAAATTAACTTGCAACTAAATCATTCATCTGGGGGGATACGTAGCTGCTGCATTTTTATTTTCCCAGTTATTTAGCTAGCTTGGAGCATTGAGTAAGTACACAAACATGCATGTTTTCAGCTTCAGAAAAGAAAAAAGGATAGAGAGAGAGAGAGAGAGAGATAGAGTATATACAATGTTTGATCTGCATAATTCAGCTGTGTTATGCGCGCGCGTTCAACAAAAAAGGGGAAACCGATAGATTCATCGGGTTTCAGGTTCATTTCATATGCTTTTGAATGCATGCACAACCACCAAAACAACGTTAGTTTTAGGCTCGATTCTAAAATACGTACCACGCATTATGCTGTGTTAATGCCAGGTAATGCCGACGAAAGACAGTACGTACGTGCACATGCCAACGGATGGTACAACTGCAAAAGACGTTACATTGGGAATCCGATCTGTGTGTGTGCGTGTTCATATGTTTTAGTTCTCCCATCGAAAGATCAGATGCATGCAATTATAGTATAAGCACATGCATGATAATTGCATATTTATGACAGTCACAATAATGCCGCACGAATGGGTTGTCGATGGTCTTCAGATTCTTACTTAGGCCGGCTCTCCTCCTACCGGCCGTCTGGTAGCAGCTAGCTAGGTTGAGTTTGTTTATGCACGCATGCATGATCTCTCTACTTATTTAAGTTTTTCAGCTACCATCCAGATCGATCAAGAGATTTCCTTCAACGTATGAGAGGTTATGTAGCTGAATTATTGAATCAATTAATGCCGGCCCACCTGCTGTGCTAATCCAACCCTAGCGGTTCCTGGAGGAATAAATCATACTGTGATTATTTCATACCTAAGGCCTTGCTTAGGAAGCACTACCAGAATCGTCAGTTTCCCGAGTGCTCGGAAGTTTCCCGAGTGTTTTGAATAATACACTCGGGAACTTCCCGAGTGCCTCATGAAACACTCGGGGAGAGAGTAAAACACTCGGGAAATTAAAAGTTCCCGAGTGTCCGATCTGACACTCGGGAAACTTTGACGAGAGCAACGAGAAAAATGCTCTCTCGAGTGTCATTCGTTACAGACACTCGGGAGCTAAAAAGAACAGGCGCGCCATTATTTCCTCCCCGCGCGCGGCCGTTTCTATCCCGTTCCCCAAATCCCCCCACCCCCCGCGCTGCTGCTCCCAACCTAAACCACCCGTGCGCGCGCTCGATCTCCCCCACGACCGGCGCCGCTCCTCCCCGTCCTCCACCGCCTCCGCCGCCGCCGACGCGCGCGCCTCGACTCGCTCCCCGGCTCCTCGGCTCCCTCCTCCCGCCGCGCCCGACTCCGCCTCCTGGCTCCTCCTCCGCCGGCTCCCTCCTCCCGCTGGCGCGGCGCCGCTCGACTCGCCTCCGCCGGCTCCTCCTCCTCGCCGCGGCGCGCCAGCCTCCTCTCTCGCGCGCGCCCGACTCGCCTCCCGGCTCCCTCCTCCGGCCGGCGCTCCTCTGCTAGGTTGAACCAATTCCCTCTTGCCTTTCTTTCTTTCCTTGTTTATTGATTCTTGATCACCATAATTGTTGAATTGTTATTTTGTAAGATTGTGATTCGTGAATCTATTACATACCTATATTGTTGCTTTAATGTCCAAAGAGAGAATTGCCGCTTTAGTTCATAGTATTACACCGCACCCTTTTCAAAGATTTGGTCTCGATAGATGCATGTTCAACACTTAGCAAGTATCACAAAGATCCGGCTTCGATTAATGCATGGTCTTGATTATTTGTGTAGTGCATGTGAATCACACGATGTGATCTCACCATATAGGCACTTGTACAGAACTCATTGATGTAGCTATCATCAAAACATCATGTATTAATTAGTTAAATATACAGGGGTAGTTGTGGCAAATGCTCTTGTTAGACTTTCATGCTGAGAAAATTAATGTGTTTTCTAAATTCTTAAGGTTCAAGTACGAGTAGAGAAGGATCTGACATACAAGCACAGTGAGCAATTTAATTCTTGGCCCATACCATACATGATTGGTTAGCTAGTTTTTTTTTCTTGCTATGTATGGATCATGCATGCCTCTTTTGATAAGATAAGACATTATGTATTATGTTTTGCACACTAGGATGGTCGAGGATCTAGATGGATGTACACTGGGCGTAGAGCGATGGGTGACTGTACCCAAGAATGGATGGAAAAGTCGACAGATTTTGTGGATCGAGCATTTGCTAGGCGTAATGGACGGGGTGTGTTGTGCCTTTTTTCTCGTTGTTCGAACACACGGCCACAAATGAGGGCAACAATGATCACACACCTGTGCAAGTACGAATTTAGGGCAGGCTATACCGTGTGGGTAAATCACGGCGAGTCACAACATAGCAGATCAGATGTGCTAAGGGAAGAAACGGACGATGGCGGCCACAATGAGAGTAGGATAGAAGATATGCTAGATGATGTGCGTCATGCATATGGGCCACCTGCTGAGGAAGAACCGGAGCCTGCAACAAGGGCTTTCTTTGATATATTGTCCGCAGCGAGTCAACCATTTCATGGGCACACACAGGTGTCCCAACTAGATGCCATCACACGACTACTTGCTGTCAAGTCTCAGTTCAGCACAAGCATTGCTTGCTTTGATGCATTCTTAAGCGTGTTTAGCACCCTTCTCCCAGATGGTCACAAACTGCCCGCTAACTTGTATGAGGCCAAGAAATTGATAAGCGCACTAAATATGCCATATGAGAAGATAGATGTTTGTCCAAATCATTGCATGCTATTTAGGAATGAGAATGTGGACAAAGATCACTGTGATAAGTGTGGTGAGTCTAGGTTTGTTGAGGTTGACTCCGGTGATGGTCAGAAGAGGCAGCTTCCTATTGGCAGAAAAATACTTCGCTATCTACCATTTGTGCCACGAATCCAACGGTTATACATGTCTGAGGTTTCTGCCAAACAAATGGTATGACACAAGTATGGTCGTCGGTACCATAATGACAAGATGGTCCACCCATCTGATGGTGAAGTATGGAAGCAATTTGACCGAGACTATGTACAGTTTGCTGCGGAGCCTCGGAACGTTCGAATTGCAATTGCAACTGATGGGTTTAACCCATTTGGTATGGGGGCTGCGCCATACAGCTGTTGGCCTGTGTTTGTCATTCCCCTTAACCTCCCACCTGGCGTTTGCATACAGAAGCAGTACATATTCCTTTCCTTGATAATCCCTGGTCCTGAGTACCCAGGGAAGAATATGAGTGTATTCATGGAGCCGATGGTGGATGAATTGTTACATGCTTGGGAACAAGGCATAGTGACATATGATCGGGCATTGAAACAGAACTTCACCATGCGGGTCGCGTACCACACATCCATGCATGACTTCCCGGCGTACGGGATATTCTGTGGGTGGTCTGTACATGGGAAGATGCCATGCCCAATCTGTAGGGAGACGTTGCGTGGTTGTTGGCTAAAGCATGGTCACAAGCACTCCTTCTTCGATTGTCATCGTCAATTCCTTCCAATTGACCACGAATTCAGAAGTGACACAACTGGATTTAGGCCAATGTTCTGTTGTCATGATGGACCACCACGTCGTCTGGCAGGTGAGGAGGTTCGTGCACGGCTAGATACTTTGAAGCCTCTTGATGATGGTGATGGGTTCGAGACATATGGTGAGGAGCACAATTGGACTCACATTTCAAGTTTGTGGTGGCTGCCATACTTCCATAAGCTTATTCTTTCCCATAACATAGATGTAATGCATAATGAGAAGAATTTTGCAGAGGCCATATTTAGCACATTCTTTGACATTCCACACAAGACGAAGGACAATGTGAAGGCTCGTTTTGATCAGGAGGAGCTTTGCAACAGGCCCTCGTTGAATATGATCCATAAGCCAGCTACTGGCAAGTGGGAGAAGTCAAGAGCTAGTTATTGCCTAACTAGGGTTCAGAGAAAGGAGATTTTAGAATAGTTTCAGACCCTAAAGTTTCCTTATGGGTATGCAGCAAATCTAAAGAGAGGAGTGAATTTAGCTACCATGCGCATCAATGGCCTAAAGAGCCATGACTACCACATATTCATGGAACGCCTTTTGCCTGTGATGATCCGTGGCTACGTCCCCGAGTGTGTTTGGCAAGTGATGGCGGAGTTGAGTTTCTTTTATCGACAACTATGTGCGAAAGAGATAGATCCCATGGTAATGTTAACTATGGAGCGTGAAGTACATGTGTTGCTTTGTAAGTTGGAAAAGATCTTTCCACCTGGCTTCTTCAATCCAATGCAACATTTGATTCTCCATCTTCCCTATGAAGCTAGGATGGGGGGACCAGTGCAAAACCGGTGGATGTATCCAATTGAGAGGGAACAAAAGGAACTACGAGGCAAAGCAAAAAAATCAATCGCGTGTTGAAGCATCCATAGCGGAGGCGTACATAATTGAGGAAATTTCCCATTTCACATCAATATACTTTGCTAACAATGTTCGCACAGTGCACAATCAAACCTCACGATACAATATTGGCATCTCTCAAAATAATTGCCAACTTAGCCTCTTCACCGGAAGAGGTGACACTTCAAGCGGTGGTACTCCCAAAGTTTTATCGCGGGATGAGTGGTTGACTGTGATGTTGTATGTCTTTACCAACCTCTCCGAAGTGGATGATTATATTAGGTATGCAACAATTATTTTTTCCCAATAATTGATGTATGAGTGTTTTAATCTACTTGTCTTGTTGCCTATAGGGAATTTGTTAGGAGCGAGTGGAAGCAACGTCGAGACCCATCCGAAAAACAAGTTGAGACCCTTCTTAGGAAGGGTGCTGGGAATTGTAAACCGAATTTTCCCGACTTGGTTCTATCATAAAGTAACTTCTCTATTAGCTACTCCCCCTTGCACATAATATTTACTAAGTAAAGAGGAACTAATACATGAAACCCATTCTATGTATGCTGTAGAGTTTGAAGGATAAGTCTATGAGCAGCGAATTGAAGCAAGTTGCTCCAGAATGCCACACTCGGGTGCTGTCCTATAGTACCTACGATGTGAATGGGTACCGCTTCCGAACATCGACACATGAGAGGGAACGGCCTAATGCAACAACAATTAACAGTGGATTGGTGACTATAGGACAAGATGGGAGCGATACACCTGTTGAATACTATAGAGTAATTGAAGAAATAATTGAACTATATTTTCATGGTAGCAAACCTCTCAAACTTATGTTATTCAAATGTCATTGGTTCCATCCGTTTAGGGGAGTTAGACGGGATACATCACTTGGGCTGGTTGAAGTTTCACATCAATCAATCCTACCAGGCAATGACCCATTTATTGTGGCTCAGCAAGCCACCCAAGTATACTACAATCCGTACCTATGCAAAACTATTATTAGTCTAGTGGATTGGTGGGTAGTACATAAGGTGCAACCATATGGTAAACTACCTACCCCTAGTGAGCAGGACTACTACATGGAGACCAGCAATGGTGTTGACCTATTCTTTCAAGAAGAAGGGCTACCAGGGACTTTTGAAATAATAATTGGGGAAGAGGACGATCACATGGATGATATTCAAATCGATGCCGATGAGGTTGTAAACCAAGAGACTTTGAACTACTTAATCGCTTAGACATTGATGGCACCGAAGGGGATGAGGTTGAGTCAACACCTCATGATAGTGACGATGACTTTTTGGAGGGCTCATCTGCGGAGGATCCCATTGTAGATGACTACTTCTGAGCATGATCTTGTATGTCTTCCATTTATTTGCTGCATGTTTTTAATTTTTTGTATGAGCTTACTTGATTACGTTATATTACATTTTTCTATGAGCTTACTTGATTACGCTATATTAATTGATTTATTTTATTTTATTTCATTTGAGGACACCAAAATATGAGTGGCGAGGCAGCATACTCTAGTCGAGGCTGACGCTTGTTTTCCACTTGATGAGGCAGAGGGGCAGCCACGGCCCCTCGAGGAGGCAGAGGGGCAGCCATGGCCCCTCGAGGGGGCAGCGGGGGGTCTACCTCTAGCAGATCAGGCTCCTGTACCCCGCAGCCCTCGCGTGCTGATGATGTGGAGTATGAGCACCGTGAGGCGGAGGGTGAGGAGGAAGAGCACCCTGAGGCGGTGGAGGGTGAGGAGGATGAGCACCATGAGGCACAAGAATTTTAGATGTGAGGACCTGCGAACCTGCCACGACGACCAACCCGAGAGGAGGAGAAGACTGTCATCGTTCCTGTTGGCGACACGTAATTAACTATTTACACTTTCACTAATTTAGCCCACTTAATTGCATACCTCAAAAAAAACTTATATGCAGGCAATGGCGAGAAGAAGGCGGTGGTGACAAATGTAGACTTCCGAATGGAATAATTGGCGTGTTGATTCGATGGCACTTCCCTGGCTTGGTCACCTACAGAGGAAGGCGGGAGCCTGCATGGACATGGTGCCACTACAAGGCTGCTGAAGATACCGCCGCTGCTGAAGGAGAGGTTCTATTTGACAATTGTTTGCAGTGGGTGGAGGAAAGTTTTTGGGTAAGTGACTGAATATTCAAATCTGCTTCTATGTGTTCCTATGCCTGTTAGGGTTGATTATGTCACAACTCTCGAGTCTCAATTTAGTTACTATACTAACTTACCACACGAATCCCAAATAAGCCATTTGAGGACAAAGTCGTATATTTTGTGTTTTATGCAAACCTAACCTGGCTAATCTCACTTGTTTGGTACTAAAACTTCAAGTAGTCTGACATGTTTAATTTACCTCTTTTGGATGTTTAGTAGCCAAGTAATAAATGTCAACCAACTTAATCATCTTATTCTTTATCAATTCCTTTTCGCTTTCATCAACTAACTTAATCATCTTATTCTTTATCAATTATTTATTCTTGGATTGTAGTGCTGGTTTCGATGTGCTGAGGGACAGGAAGCTGATTCTAGGAGAGTGCTGCGTAATTGTGTTAAGAATCTTATCCCACAGATGTTCTACAAAGCATGCATCCAAGCGGTGATCTGTTACCACACACAAGTCCTTGGACAGCAAATTCGTAGGGCCGACGCTTGCCAAACGCATATCACTTTAGACGAGTACATGCAGGTAACCAACTGAACAAACGATGTCCTTTATTACAATCAATTCTAGTTTATTCATATTTAACACTTGGTTAATGTAGGCAATACCTTGGTGGGCCCTTAAGTGTGAAGATGTATGGCGGCAGATTCTCCGAGACAGGTGGTGCAACGAACGATGGTTACTGAGCCTCTCGTGTCGCTAGGAGCGGAGATTGTTGATGGACGGACAAGACATCGTCAAGGCGGCTCCTCCATGGCACGTTACAAGAGGAACTCCGTAGGTCAACATGTTCATATTGATTGTATGTTGCAGATACATATTTATTGACCGCCGTGGTTTTTTTGGGTGCAGAAAAAGAAGGAGCAGAGGTCTGTCTCCGATATGGAGGCATATGTAGTAGCTAGGAGGGGTGATCAGGAGGGCACCTTGTGCATCCAGCGCACGACAAAGAACTTTGTACGATTTCAGAACTTTTTGTCCCTGATGATTTTTGCTCCCTGATGATTTTGTCCAACAGTCGCATATCGATGTCTTGCTAAGGAGATTCATGGCCCGGACTACGACGTCATGAATTCACCACTAGACGCGAGTGCTGTGTACAAGGCTGGAAAGGGGAAGAAACATGGTCGTTTCTTCATGGGTGCTGGGTACATTAGCACACCGACAACCCTCTCGGAGGTCCGATCCACGAGTGTTTCATCAACGGATGAAGTACACCTTCAAAGTCGACAAGAACCATCACATGTTTCCAGTCTCGATTCGCCGAGCTTCAGCGCGACTCTGACAGAAATTGAGGCTAGGCAATGTTAGAGCAAATACTCCTGCGAGTTAGTTGGAGCAAATAACAAACACTACTACAAAAGCAGCAATAGCAGACACTCATCGCGAGCGGTTCCAAAGGAGCCGCGTGTTGAATCTTATACTGACGGTTCCCTTTGGAAAATGCGGGAACTCGTCTCGTGATATGTCCTCATCACGACGGTTCTTATTACCAACCGCTTGATACTTCACAGACGGTTCGTAATATGACCCGTCGTGATGAGACATATCACGACGTTCATATTACCAACCGTCAGGAAGTATCACGAGCGGTTGGTAATATGAACCGCCCGTGATGAGGACGCTTATCACGCACGGTTTGGAAATAAAACTGCTCTGTGAAATATCACGAGCGTTCAATTTGAGACTGCTCGTAATATACTAGTATCACGACGGCTCTATTAAATAACCGTCGGTGATATTATTATCACGCATTTGCCCTATATAGAGCCGTCGTGATATCGCGCCCCGCGATGTGTCTCTTCACCATCGCACAACCGCTCTTCGCCTCGCACGACGATACATCGCGTCTCTTCGTCTCACGTGCGATTACTCCTAATTCTTGACATAAGACGAATAATCACGAAGATTAAACTCCTCCCATCGCTCTTCGTCTCACGGTTTTGAGTACGCCAATCGCCAAGGTTAGCATGCAGAGCGATCAAAGCAGCACCAAGGCGAGGAGGTCGGTGATCGCCGCTCTTTCTCACGATGTCGCCGTCGACATCGTCGGCGTGTGGCGCGAGCTCTCCTCACCATGGAGGACCTATGCAGCCTACGATTAACGTCGTGCATCTTTATGTCTACAATATACGCACGTACATACTACTATTTATTCTAACATCTTGAATGTATGTACGTATAGTTGTAAGGCCTTGTACAAGGTGTCCGGCGAACGCAGCGCGGGAGGCGCGTGGCGCTGGAGCGAGAGGAGGCGATGAAGTGGCAGACAACGAGCGCTACTCGCGTCGCCAACCACAACCGCCGCCGCAACCCGGGCTTGTTTCATCGCCGGCCTCGGGCTTGTCTTCGCGCCCCAAGACATGCGTAGCGGCCTCATGTTCCTTGAACGGGCGGCCATGGCGGCCACAAGGCGCGGCCTCACGTGCTCGGTCTCTCCTCTACACGTACCGACGAGACGCGCGGCGTTGGGAAGCACTACATCGCCCAGTCGAGGACGAGCCGACCGGGCGGCGGTGCGAGACGGCCAAGACCAACCGGAGTGCAGCGGTGCGAGGCTCGCCGCGACATGGTCCAGCGCGCGTGGGGAAGAAGGCCGCCATCGGGCGGGTGTGGGGCATTGTCGGAGGATGGCCACCGGTGCACGAGCATTGGCTGCGGTGTGGAAGGGTGGGACGACTACGTCGTCTTCTGCAGTGACTATGTCGTCTTCGTTTTATCAAAAGGCGCACCCTAGGGTTTTGCTCTTTACTCGTCACTTCGTCTCCCGCGCCCCTTAGGCTCTCGCGCGCTCTCTCGGCTCCTCTAGGGTTCGCCCGTTCACCTCCCCGTCCGTAAGACCCGACGCCGCCGCCCCTTCATCGACGACGCTGCCTCCGCCTCGACGCGCGGCCTCCTCCCCGTGTCGGCCTCCTCCCTCTGCACCGGCCTCCTCCCCGTGTCGGCCTCCTCCCTCTGCACCGGCCTCCTCCCCGCGCCGTCCTCCTCCCCGTGTCGGCCTCCTCCCCGCGCCTCTCCCTCCTCCCCGCGTCGGCCTCCTCCCCTGCACCGGCCTCCTCCTTGCACCGTGAGTTGTTGTGCGGCATCCTCTGTGAGTATTCCTAAAGATCTGGCAAATTGATCAGTGGGCTTTGTTGACATGCTCTGTGATGAACTCTGTCTTATACTGAGATTGAATGTGATAGTTAGTTGATTCTTGAGCTCTATTGTACAAATTACTTGCTACTGTCAATTTCATATACGTTAATTTGTTACTTTCGGTTGAATGCTAGTTATCATGACGGTTGAATGCATCCGTCAATTTGATATCTTTGTTAGTTCATTCATGAGCTCTATTGTATTGACGAACCCTCTGTGATGTGACTTTGATAGTCTTTGATAATGTGAACTGAAATTGATCAGTGGGCTTTGTTCTGGTTCGCTCTGTGATGAACTTTTCTCTTATACTGAGATTGAATGTTTTAAGAGATCATTTTCGGTAACAGTTGAGATCATTTGACAGTTAAGCAAAGTATTGTTTAGAGCTCATAGTTTGAATTTATACTATCATATTCATTTAATGAAGAGTATAGACAATAGGATTGAGATGGCAAAGACTTGTTCTTTGCAACTCTCTTACGAGAGCACAAACTACCATCAATCCTTCTTTATATATTATACGTTTGTGCATCATTTTCGGTTAAGTTGAGTAAATCTGCTTGAATCTGGTCAGTTAGAGCTTACGCATATTGCTTCGTGCATATATAGATAGCAAGTAAGCGACATGGCGTCCGCACCATCTTCGCCGCCGTCTGGATCTCCGAGGAAAGTGGTACGTACGCGAGATGGCAGAGGAACATCGAGAATTCCTCCAGGCATAATGACCGCCACGAGGTCAATGCCAATGGGATCCCGTGAGTCCCCAAAGCGTGGCGAGATTCGAACCTTGTGCGGGATACTTGGAAGGAACGGGTCCCCATCACCACACCGAGCCGGGACACCGTGTCGGATGTTCGGAGAAGCCACCGTGGGACGAAGTTTTAAAATCGCTCACTTTCCCCCCGCAGACTGCGCGCGTGGAACGGCAACAGCGTTGTTTCTCGATCGGAAGGCGTGGAGGACCTTCAAGAGCGTGCTTGTCACAAGGCACGTGAACACGGTCGAACGCCTTCACGGCGTATAAATTCTTGTCGCGGGATATATGGGACGCCTTTGTGCAAATGAAGACGACGCTTGAATTTCGTGAGGAAAGTGCGACGCACAAGGCTCTCCGGACACTTAACACTCACCCCCACAAACTCGGCACCGCTGGGTACGCGAGTAAAACCGCGCAATGGGCGGCGGAGGACGCGAACGAAACAAGGCCATTTGCTGAGATCACAGACCAGCGCGCTCTCTCCTGGTTAAGAGCGAGGGCATCAGTTACGTCTTCGGGCGAAATCTCTTTCACAAACCGGCAGACCGGGATGTGGCCAACCGTGTGGTAAATGTCTTGAACTACCTAGTTGTTAATAAGTCTATAACTTCATAATGTATATAATAACATGATGACCTCTTGCAGCAAGAATTGAGTTCCGCATGTTCCGAAGGCTCCTTCCAAGCAGACAGGGAGAAGGATATACTAACTACGGCCCTGGGAAACAAGGAGCACCCGGGTCGCACACGAGGCAAAGGGGTTAACGTATCTTGGAGGATGGATTCCTGCACGACTCATCGCACGTATAGGAGCAGAAGAGATCCAAGGCCGAGTACGACATGTTGTTGGAACATGTGCTTACTTCAAAATTTGAAGGAAGAGAACGGGTGCTTCGCAAAATTTGAAAAAGATAGCAAGATTGCAGGACCAAGTGAATCAACTACTACTCCTCAACAACCGATCGCAGTCGCCCCGTTGTTTTGGTAGGCGTCCTCCTCAACATCGGAGTAGCGTCGCGCCCACGCAAAATTGTGAACACGATGATGTCCAATTACCTATCGACGACATCAAGGTAATGTGCATCTCTGGAATGCTCCAAAGATAGACCTATAGGACGCCTTAGCTAATTGCGTATTGTTTTGTAGGAGCCGACGACCGCACACTCCAAGTGAGGATGGTTGGGATGTCTATTGAGGTCGGGCGGGGTGGTGTATCCATGCAATGAAGGGATAGTGCAGCACGGTGCCCAGGTGACGCAGGGTTACGCCAGGGTCCAGGTGGACATGGTACATGATAATTTTAGGGCCGTCCCGCTGGAGATTCGCCGAACGACGAAATCATAACACTAGGGGATGCCCATGCAGTTTTATTCGGTGGCCAAAGAAGGACATCGCTCGACCTGCGCAGGCCGCCTCAACCTTCGATGACTCCACCCCAACCATCTCCACACGACCATGCCCTCCAATTCAACTTTTGAAGGACATCGTCCGGACCTGCGCAGCGCCTCAACCTTTGATGACTCTACCCCAACCACCTCGACACGACCATGTCTCTCCAACAGACCCTCCATGATCGCACCTCAACCTTCGCTTCGTAAGCCCGCCTCATCGGTTCCCGTGGAGAAGACACCGAACGAACAAAAAAGCGTGCCGCCGTGACGCGGTCCGAGTCGTCGACAGAGGAAGACGCAGCAGCGCAAGTCGCTCGCGAACAAATCGAAATCGAAGAACATTAAGGCGCTTCGCCTCCTAACCCTAAGAAATACTCTTTCGGAAGTCCGTTGGCGGCGAGCACGATTAGCCTACGTTGGATTAGGTTGTCGAGTTTGCATATTTGGTACTTGAAGAAGACCAAAGAGAAAGGGTGCGCTGATGGAATCACCGCCGATACACGGAGGACTATTTCTCCACGAGCGGCCCCTTCATCGTGGGCTTCGACGACTTGTTCGACCTATTCAACCTCAAAGCCTCGATGCCTCACTTCTACGATCTGCCGACATCGTAAGTGTGTACAATCAAGTTCTACATTCACGACATTCACGTAATATAACAACTCATTGCTTATGTATAGATACATGATTAAAGCGCCGCGATTGAAAGAACCGGTGGGTTTCTCGACCACACGTGGTCTCGAGCAAACCATCTTGGCGCATACATCCTACGCCGAGAAATACATAACGGCAGGATTGCTTGCTCAAAACTACGTGGACTACATAATGGTGCCCTACAACCGTAAGTAAGTGCTTCACTACTTGCTATACAAATTTCATTTGTACTTTATATGCATATGAACTTAGGTTTAATGACTATAGCGACATACATGAGTAGGCATCACCGATCCTTCTAGTCATTATACCAAAGAGGAATCAGTACTATACCTTGATTCCCTAATGAAAAAGGCCACGACTTCACCCTTGTGCAAGAAGTAGTCGGCAGTGTGCTCATTTCCTCCATACATAACTCTATTGTAGTCTTCCTTCGCTTGAAATGGCCGAGGTTAACTTTTTGGAAACATGTAGGTCGCTCATCTCCTATATTGCCGAGGAGGGCTATACAAGGGAACGAACGCCACACTTAATCACGGACGCGATTTCAGATGCGTACTACAACACAATAATCCTATATCATACTTCGTAATAATGCGCCTCGAATCGACTATACCTATATATGTAATTCTATTTTTCAAGCCGCCAAAGAAAAGCGTAAGAATGTGCATTCTACGCTTGCCATCATATGCGATTCTCATGAGTGCTAGGTTGCCGGATCCCGAGGTTGGTCAATCTCGCAATAATTGCTAATTATAAATTTAAATATATATGTGTAACACTTTACTCTTGTTTGTAGGTTTTGAATATAGATTTAGATTCACTGCTCGTAAAGAGATCTCGGATGTTCGAGGAGGCTCGCACCTTCATCACGACGGATATCATTGCGCCAACGGAGAGTTTCACTCATGAACGACCTTGAAACAATTAATATATTTGATATAGTTGAAATTCACTTTGAATAGTTGTGATTCAATGGTAAACTTTGGGTTGTCACTTTGGGTTGTATGACAATATTTTACGAACGAGTTGATATTACAATGTTTGACCGTATTTGATATATGTTCGCTTGTATGACAATGATCACTTTGGGTTGTCAACGATTGATATCCGTGATGTATCTATTTTCTCGCCGCTTATTTTCAGAGGGCATGGCTAGCAATCCCGAGGCTAGCCAAATTTTTTAAAAATAGTTATGCTGAAATAACTATCACAGACGGTTTATCAATCAAACCGCTCAGGATATGTATAATCCTGCACGGCTCTATTATATAACCGCTCGTGATATACACGTATCCCGCAGTTCGTAAATATAACCGTCGAGATATCCTTTATCACGAGCGGTTCTATTTACGAACCGCGGGATATGTGTATTATCACGACGGTTATATAATGGTAACCGCTCGATATGTGTATATCATAGACGGTTCGTAAATAGAGCCGTCAGTGATATGCGCCTATAACGACGGTTCTTGAATAGAGCCGTCGTGATAATTAGACATCACAGAGCGGTTTTATAATTAGAACCGCTCGTGTTGTGACTTATCACAGACGGATGCGAATGCTCGTGATAACCGCAGCTTATCACAGACGATAAAAACACGTAGCGGTTTGCCGAATCGCGCGTGATGACCGCTCGAACCGCTCGTGATGAGGTGTGTAGTAGTGAAAGTAATATGCAATACATATATATTCGCATTTGGCTAATGTATGGCAATGTGCAAACAAAAGCATATGGCACTCGGGACCGACTCCACTTAATGGCCCTCCACGGGAACCATCGCTAACTTATCTCCTCCAGTTAGTAACTGCATATTGATTATTATATTGTTAATCTCTTATGAGTGCTTGATTCAGAAGACATTGAAATTACATGCAATGTAATTATTGGTCGCTACTGCAAATTCCTTATAATGCAATTTCTTATGAAAATGTAGGGAACGGCGGGATCAGTTGCTTCTACTGGTAATGTTGAAGTTGCTGGTGCTAATGTTGAAGATCATGTGAATGCGTCTATCACCGAGAGGCCACCACCAGCTGCTTGCTATTTTCATGATCTACTAAAAGGATACCAATATTAGAAAACATTCACAACATATCACTCCTCGCACCTCTTAATTAAGTCCTATCAATTCCTAACTTTTGTTGTAAGATGGCACTAATATTAAGTTTTGCTCTATTTGCAGAACTCGCAAAATGATGCTTTTGTGCACAGAAGATTGAAGCAAGAAATTCTATGCATGCAAATGGTTGCAGTGATACTCGCTTTTGTTTGATCTATATAAGACTATGAATTTACTATTTCGAACTGTTATATGTATCATGCCATATGCTTACATTTTCGAACTTGAACTTGAATGTTGTGAGCTCGGGAACTATTGTATCTATCATGTCTTTTGTTTGTGGAATGGATGGATGGATGGATGGATTATTTGATTGCTGTGGAATGGATGGATGGATGGATTATTTGATTGCTGTGGAATGGATGGATTATTTGA
Organism: Ampelocalamus luodianensis; assembly: GCA_036346255.1. Taxonomy (NCBI): domain Eukaryota; kingdom Viridiplantae; phylum Streptophyta; class Magnoliopsida; order Poales; family Poaceae; genus Ampelocalamus; species Ampelocalamus luodianensis. The sequence continues at coordinate 1,317,719 of CM070627.1, forward strand.
TTGCTATTGAATTGTTGTGGAATGGATTTTTATTGAATTTGTGAAAAATAGGGTTCTGCTGTTTTGTCGTTTTCCCGAGTGCATTTTCCCGAGTGTCGACACTCGGGAAAGCGACCAAATATTTCCCAAGTGTCGACACTCGGGACAAATAGCCACGTGTCAATTTCCTCGGTTTCGTCGGTCAAAAGTTGAAAACGTTCCCGAGTGTTTTTGAAGTTTATTCCCGAGTGTCGACACTCGGTAAAGATTCCCGTTACGGGTCCGAAGCTGTTCTGTAGGGTTTTCTCCCGAGTGTACTAGTTTCCCGAGTGTATACATATACACTCGGGAAAAGTTCTATTTCCCGAGTGTTACACTCAGAAAACTGTTTTTGTCCCGACTAATCTATCCCGAGTGCTGATTCCCGAGTGTGACACTCGGGAAATAGCTTTCCCGAGTGTTTCTTCCATTTTCCCGAGTGTTGTTGACACTCGGGAAAAATCCTGATTCTGGTAGTGAAGCCAAAATTTCCGGTCCATCGGCGGGGATAGGCCGGAAATTTAGGCTAACCAAACAAGACCTAAATGCTGCATTGAGATCATATCTCCATGGTACAATTAGTACAGCTTAATTCGGGGGGCACCTTAGCTATTGGATAATCGTGAAACAGAGCTAACCACCAGATTACAGGGAGAGATTTGATTCTAGGACAATTTTGCACGAACGGATTGTCATCATCCAATAATCGATACTACTATATAGTTAATTGACTAAAACCCCATTAAGACCCCGTAGCGTTTGGTTTAGATTGGGCGCCACGCAATTTTCATTGCCTATTGGGGAGCGAACTGCTTGATTAAATAAGGAGGCCCTTGTATTTTGTCTGGATGCAAATCCGGGCTACGAAACATATATCACAGCAGTAATTAGTAGTTTATTTATCTGTAGAGGGAACCGCTTGATTTAATCTGTAGACCATGAAACATATATCATGGTAGTAATTTCAAATCGACACGATAATTAAGGCAGAGATAATATGCAGTGGAACGAGTTGATTTTCTTTAACTCGTTCAATTCGTGTGTAGTCCAGAATGCCCAAGAACTAGAGTGGAATTAGTAGTTTATTTTTCTTTCGCTGCTATTTACTCTCTGAACTCGTCGGTTTATCGTCGGTTAGGTAAGAATTTGGCCATAAAACCTATTCACGACTATTTATGTAATATTAAGTACTCTTACTTATACGTACGTATGAACGTGATATTTGACTCACAACTCAACTCTTACATTGCTTCTCAAACCTATGTACAGAACCTTCTTCTACTCGGATACGAAGTAAAAACAGAAACGAAAACTACTAAACAAAGATTACCTAACACTCGACTACCTCCGCTGCGTTGGCCACTTGGCGGCGCCCCGCACGGAGGCGGCAAGCTCTGAGAGCTCCTAGCTTCTGGGCGTGGCGCTGGGACCTCACCGCGGAGGAGAGCCTCGCGGCGTCGTGCCTGCGGAGAGGAGCGGCACGGCAGGCTGATGGAGCAGGCAAACGTAGGCGCCATTGCTGGATCTCTCGTGTTACTGATACGTTTTTTTACTTGTTGTCGTGCTGTTCTTCGTTGTGATTGTGATGGATGTACCTGCGTGCGTGCGCAGTGGATTTACTATACTATACATGCACAATTGAAGGACCACATGGCATCTACAAATGTCAACGCGTGTTCACGATTTGATCGATGCTGTTGTCTCCAGTTTTCTCTCTCTCTCTCTCTCTTTTTTAGTACTGTCACCTTCGTCAGCTACCTAGCTACTAGAAAGTAGATACTACTAACTAAGATTGTTGATTGATACTCCTCATTACTGGCTTGGTTGATTAACACGCTCGAATCTCGAGGGGCCGGGAGCCACTCCACATATATATGTGGGCTAGGTAGGTACACTACAACGATCTGTGTATGATAGGAGTACTTACTGTGCGTCATGCATGTGTGCTTGAAAAACAAATGTGCTCTGCTAGCTGCATCTACCAGATCAAGTTAATCAAGCTTAATTACCGAAACGTGCAAGATCTGAAGCATATCGATCTATGACAACTGGACAAACGTTGTAGTATACACGCAAAAATGAACTTCTTGCACTTAAATCCTTCATCTTGAACTAAATTGGAGCACAAGCTTCACTTTCAAATAGCAAAAGTCCGGAGAGTATTACGCTAGCTACCATCAGGGTGTCATCAAATGGTGAACGAAACACTAAATAAGTTGCCCCCTCAACTAAATCCAAACATGCATGAACTGCATAAATTGCCGAATTGGAGTGATTATTTTCTCTTTTTTTCAGTACCTCAAAATCAGGATACCTGCAAACCTCCCCATGGGATTCTACATGTGCGAACCTTAACGCAATAACCCATAGAAGACGACGGATCGTCGAAGAAATCGTCAGTGATTGCTAACAGAATGAACCTACATTGAAGCAGTCGTCGGGGTAGGACATGGGTCTGTGCCAAGACGGAGTTGAGGTGCGGAACGGAACCTTCTTGGTGTACATGAAGCAATTGATGACGAGGACGCCCCTGGTACGCATGCTGGTGTGCACACTGCAAATGTCAGCGTGATCTACTGATACACTGTTGTGTACGTGTAGTCGGATCGGCTCGAGTCCCGATCTCTCCTGCTGTGCCATGCCCATGCGTGCGCCGCGCCGGTTGGTTGGTTGCTTCTGATCTCCTCCTCGGATTAGATCAGAGAAGATGCTCCAGCTCACAGAACACGTAATCTCCGCCTCGATCGACGAACCCCTGCTTCCGACCAAGCCTAAACAGCAACTTCACGCTGCAATCCAAAACGGAAACGGCTTTGGTAACTCTCTGTGAACAAATTTGTTTATCGCATTCCGTGCGTCTTCGATGTCGCCGCACGGGTGCCGTCCTGGGAGGAAATTGATCCTAGCCACTTGGTTTCGAACACGGAGCTCTTATACCACTCATTATAAAACGCACGGTAAATAATTGAAACCGAGACATAAATTTTATATGAAAATTCTTACGGAAAACCACAGACACACAAAGGCAGAATCGCTATTTAGGAGAAATTACTTTAACGTGTGACTATCGAGGTACATATATAAGCCAGAGAATAAGAGTTTCTAACGGAGAAGGGAATTGATTCAATGTTGATTGCGCCACTCGATGGCATGTTTGGTGCCGGTCAGCGCATGTACCACGTCCGACACATGCGTGATGTCAAATTTGTATCATACTTTAACCATTAGTGAACGAGCATTTGTGCGCGTACAGAAATCACACACCTGTCACGGACCGGCCTAGCCTTCATTGGGCTTTGTCCGTGGGCCGGGAGCCCAGGAGGCTAGAAGGGGGATCACCTCAGGATTACAAATTGCAAACAACAGGGACACCGGAGGGCATCGAAGAAAATCACAGAACCTGTTCTTCCTCTCTGCTATCTTCTTCTTCCTACCGGCTTCTCCCCCAATTCCTCTTCTCTCGGATTCGCAGTCCCTCAATGCTCTCTAGATTCCCAGTCTCCCTTGCTATATCCTGTCTTAGCTCCTAATTTCCCCAATTGTATCCCTCAAGAACCGGTTTATTGATTTTGTAGTGGATTGTTGTGTTCTTGTCCGGATGTGCTTTGGTGTTTATCAATTGGTTCGTAACAACACCCGTTGGCCTTGGCCGTAAAATTGGGCCGATAAAGGCGGCACACATGTCTAGGTACATGCATGGGCAAGGAGAAACATTGCAACAACATGCATGCCGGATTATCTCTACGAGTACGTGTTGGCCATCGATGTTGGTACGGTTCAATTAGTATCCCTTTGGTCTTTGCAATTAGCTCAAGAAGCTAGCTAAAGGTCTGAATGAGAAGGCCAAAGCTAAACAAGAAAACAGCAGCATCGATCTCTGAATATAGCTCATCGTATCGCATGCTACTAATATGCACTGTCAGTGTCAGGTCGGCCCCAAGCAGCGTAAATTCATCTGTCAAGCTAGACCGACCAGCATAAATTCATCTGTATTTGGCGTTGTCAGGTTCCAACAGGACATTAGGCATTATCGGCAAGGACACTCCGTTCGCTAGCTAGGCTCCTTTCATTGGCCGCTTGCTAGCTCGTGATCGATCGATGTCGATCGGCTGGCAGCATTAGCGCTCGTGCTGTCGTCGCTCCCGGACACGAACGCGCGCGCGGCTAATGCCCGGCCGACACGATCTGCGGCGGGAGGGGAGGTGGTCCGAGGCAACCGAGAGAGAGAGCACCGCCGTGCATGTCCCCTGTTCTGTACGGAGCCTGAACCTTACTCACTACTCGCACTCGCTCAGCGTGTCCTGCATGCCTCTGAGCAATTAAGCGGCAAAAATGAAGGAAAACACATGCATGGCGCATGTGCTTTTATTCAGAAGAACACAAGAAGCTCGCGTACACTGCACTGAACAAGTGGCATTACTAGTCAATTTCACAATGCAGCCGGGTAACGCAAGGCAACGCAGCAAGAAGCACAGACGCAACGCAAGAAGTGCACAAAAGCCTTCTTCTATTTACAGTTAGTTGCACTCGTACGTTTCTCTGTCACTTGGCTAGAAGAAAAGATACTAGACGTGGTACGGCTGACCAGCTAAAAGATGTGCGTGTGTATGTTTAGCAGTGCAACCCTAGTCTGCAGGAGGCTCCTGAACACCTTGTCGCTCCCGTTCTCCAGCTCCTCGATGCATTCCTCCAACTCCTCCAGCCTCTCCATCAACGCCATCGTCTCCTCCTCCTCCTCCGACGCTGCCGCCGCCTTCTTGATCAAGCACACCAATGCTGCCGTCCTCTTGCAAGAGCACGCCGCCGCGGAGGCTGATGCTGACATGGCCGCCACAATGTTGAACAGCGCCGCAGACGCCGCCGCCGTGGCCGCGGCCGACTCCATCAGCAGCCCGGCCACCTCCACCTCCGCCGCGCTGCCGCCGAGCCCAAGGCGCGAGGGCCTCGCACCCTCCTCGCGGTGGCCGCGAGCCGCGCCAGCTCCTTCCCGGCCTTGCGCTGCGACCTCACCGCGGACGAGCCGCGCGCCGTCGCGGCGGCGGATGGCGGCCAGCGCCTCGAAGACGTCCTGCTTGAGCGTGACGATGGTTTCCTGGAAGCAGCCGTGCGCGTCGGCGAGGCGGAGGAAGGCGTCGAGGTGGCGGTCATTGGCGCCGCAGAGCGCGGCCTGGGCCTCGGGGAGGTCGAGGAGCTCGCCGAGGGCGGCATGGAGCGCGTCGACGTGTGCGAGGCCGGAGGCGACGGACGTGGGTCCTGCGCCCAGGAGCGGACGGCTCGGATGTGGGTGTGGAGGTGGGCGAGGATGGGGTGGGAGCGGCAGGGGAGGCTGATGGAGCGGGCGTGGCAAGCCGACGGCGCCGCCGCGCGAGGCTTGGACCACGACGGGCTGAGAGGAAAGGAGATGGACCGTGCGAAGCTGGGCGCCATGTCTCTCTCAAGTGCCGCGTTGTTGGTTGGTAGCTCTCTGTGTGCCTGTGGGGATGTTGGCTTATAGAGAGGTGGTGAAGAACTCAAAATTTTGTATAGGCGTATAGCTGTGGTGGTCTGACAGGCATGCATGTGTAGTTGAAAGTTGAAACACGTTGCGATCTGAGACTGGTTTCAGCTGTCAGACAAGACAAGTGGCACGCAGGTGGCCACCGTGGAGGGATCATTCTTGGTTTCTGTTCTCTCTTCTCTTCTTTTTCTTGTTATTTCAGATCACCTGAACAAAAACCATGCAGGTCTCTGATCGCGATCTTCTGAATAAAATCAGCGATCTTCTGAATAAAATCAGCTCTCTGGCGGAGATTAACTAGTGTGACAGTAGAGCAAAGTAGATCAAGGATAAACACATGCAGGTTCTAAGTAAATAAAACTAGCTAGGTTATTTTCGGCACTGAAATTCCATCAAAATTTAAGCCTACTTTTTTTAGAAAGATGATTGGTGAGTAAAACGCAATATACAGGGACATCGATCATAAGTTGTAGATCGAATGGCATCTAGGCAGTGAGCCGGTGAGCTACATCGAAGCTAGTAGTGGTAGCAGCAGCATTACAGAGAAACACGAGACATCAAATGTGTGTGTGTTTCTCGCAGCACCAAAATTAATCACCAAGGGAAGGGCGGCTGGGATCGGCTGCAGGAGCACGAGAGGTGTTGGGTGCTTGCGCCCATGATGCAGGAGCGACGGCGACATGATCCGCAAGGCATGGGCATAGGCAGTGAGAGATCGAGAGGGGGAAGGCTTACGCGTCCAGATCTCAAGGCTGCCAGATCGGACAGCTTGCTAGCTTGGCGCTGTACGTTACAGCTAGCACATCCGTTGCAGCTACGAATTGATTACTAGTTTATAGGACGTAGATATCTGTATATGTATCTACTATGTGCTAATCACGCAAAAGAACTAGCTATGACAGTAGTATTAGAAAAGATCATCTGATGAGTTGTACTGCTTTGTGTTTGGTGGTGACCATCTGATGAGGAATTAAAGGAAATTTGCTTAGGGGCATCACGTGATACCGTTTCCCATCAGCTGTTGATTCCTCTCACATCAATAAAATAAACGGCCGATGGATAGAGCCTCATGCGAGGTCCTCCCCCCATCAAATTTTCTTCCATGACGAGTAGTATCTCGTAATGACAGGGATGCGTGCGCACGAGTGGGTGGTTAGCTAGTGATCATCATCAGTTCATCACTGATTAACAATGAGTGCTTTGATCGTGGAGAGACAGACAGGATCCGCGACGTACGTGAGGAGGAGGCTGGCAACTTCTCGGCGGGTGGGGAGATGCTTCGCTCGTGCTTCGTGCCGTTGCATCCATCGCGCATGCCGGCCGAGAGATGGAGGAGCAGTGTTGGTGCTGCACCTCCGTTCGCGGGCCGTTAGCAGTTACCTAGCACAACATGCATGTCGGACCCGAATTTATCGTCCAGAATACGGTACGTGTATACTATACTATTCCCTATATCAGTACATAGAATTTACCATCGGGAATACACTATATGTATACCGTACTATTCCTTACATCAGTACATAGTGCACAAAGATATATTGCTGAATCATACCCATACATCGCACATGATCATAACATACTTAATATTACATGACACATAAATAGACCGTACAATCATTTGTTTTACAATACGGGCCGAACATACCAAATACTTAGCACAGAGTTCAATACAGAGATAGATGTGGAAGCAGATAACAAAAGGTGGATCCATTCGCACTGCCCCACAGGCAAGCAACTGGGGGTCCTGGCCTACATTCTGCCAACGTCTTCCCCATCTGGTCTGGACCCGACAGAGTAGGCGTAGGGGCCTTGATCAGATGGCTTTGAGTTTATGCATAGTAAGCGAGTGTGAGTACACAACCGTACTTCGCGACCGTACTTCGCGAGCCAACCACAGAATACAATTATAATAGATGCAAGACTGGTCAAAGGAAAGGCTTGAGGATCTTTTATTTGCATATAGCCATATTTGAATTAAATGAAGTAGTAAGACCCAGACCTAAGATTTTACTAAAACAAGTTTATAATGAAATTGATTAATTGTTGTATAATACTGGCGAGGTTCCATCCGCCATATTCTATATCCATTTTTAGGGTTCCATCCACCCAATATTATTCACGGGGTTCCATCAACCCAGGGCTAAATTCAGGGTTCTATCCACTCGACAGCTTTATCCCACCCACCAATAATTTTTTTTATATAAAACAGAGACTAGCCAAGCAAGTTCTCATGCGTCATCCATGACCGTGGGTACAACTATCCAGACAGTTTTCACTTTACAAAGGTTGTACAACTTTATCCATAAGAGGTGATCATCTTGTAATATTGAGACATTACCGTAGATGTGCGATTAAGAAAATCACCACAAGGCCTTTCCAATGCCTCCCCCTAACATTTACCCTCCCGTAGGGTGGTACCCCCTGTCCCCGACGAGGAACCCTCGTTGAGTCAAAAATTATCCCTCGTACCTCCAAGGAACAACGGTACCCCTCCGCCATGTGGAGTCCCTCCCTCCACACTTCCCCAAGTGGATCAACCACACCACTTGCCTTAATTTACTCGCCCATAGAGTTATACTCCTCATCCCCGATGAGGAACCTCGTTGAGTTGAAAATTATCCTCGCACTCGAGGAACAACGACGCCTCCGTCACGTGGAGACTCTCTCTCCACACTTCCCCAAGTGGCTCAAATCCACTTGCCTCACCCTGCGCCATAAATGCTAAGGTTCGCCAAAGTAATCAACCAGGTTGACATCATTATAGATTTGTGGTTGCACTGTTAGTACCCAAGAGGTCATCACAACATTCGGTCCTTAACTGACTCGGGCGAAACTATCACATTATCAATTCTCATGCTCCGCACCTGCCCCACTTATCATCCGCCCAAGTATAAAAACAATGTTTGAGTTTTTGTTTGGAAAATATCCCATAAGCTCAACATATCAACCATTTCCATCGAATGGTTGCCCAAATCAAATTTTGATGCTTGAATGATGTCGGGGCAAAGTAATGTACACATGTCAATGTATCTAAGCAAAGCTAAGCATGATACTTAGATACAGACTTAGTGACTAATTAAGTCTGTCATTATTCTTAGAGAGACAAAGGCTAGTGTCCAAGTTCAAGAAATGGAATTTAATAGCTCGCTTAACTTTAAGGCATTAACGATGAGCTGTTGAGAACATAATTGTAATTAATGTATATCATGCAATTTTGGAATTTAAAATAATATAATTTGCATTCAAAATGTAGGAGCGAAATGATCAAAGTGCCAACTCACCTTAATCATAGTCTTGCTGGTCTTAATCATGCTCGATAGGCTGCTCTTCCGAAGCTTTGGGGTCCTTGTACACGAAAATCAACCAACTCTGAATAAATCCAAATGAATTCAAATTGCATTTAAAATTCAGATAAACTCAAAAATTCAAGGTTTTGAAGCTCTTTGGTAGAGTTTGAAATTAGAAACCAGAATCACCCAATTTAGAGTTAAAACGAGAGAGAACGAGCTCTCCAAAGTTTAAATTCAGGGAAATCCCAAAAATAAAAGAGGAGAGAGGGTATCTCGATGATAATGGACCCATCGATTTTTAGTTTATTTTCATTTTTTTCAATTAGAAATACCTATTGTGACTGATAAGTGGGGCCACTAGATTTTTTTCCTATTTCAATTATTTCTCTAAAGGAAGTTCATAAGTCACTAACAAGTGGGCCCACGGTCCACTACAACATAACTTGGGTCGTGGGTCCACATGTCAGCGGCACAGGTCTACAGAACGAGTCTAAATAGTGTATTTTAAAGGGTAGGGCCACGTGTCATATACTCAGAATTTAAACTAGGTTCTAATTAGATTTTCTAATTACGTTGGGCTCACATGTCATACTAAAATTATCATAACTAATAGAAGGAGTTTACCCTCGCACACGGGATGATCATCCCACCCCCTAATACGAAAAAATCCAACATACCTGAACTACTTGTGAGTCCTCGCCTACCCCAACCACTCCTCTCCCCTTCTAACAGCCCACCACTTCCCCTCCACATCAGCCATCCCCCAACCTCGCTTTTGCTCCACATCTCCAGTCGGCGACCACCGTCACTATCGACGCGCGAAGGTGCCAGCGAGGAAGGGAGATGGAGGCAGCGGTGGGTCTGGAGGAGAGGACGGTGACAGAGGGAGGGGGAGGGAGACGGAGCCTCGTCGTGTCGGCCTGCATCGGTAGTGACTCGAGCCCCGACCTCGCTTCTGTTCCACAGCTCTGGTCAGCCACATGCACCGTGGTTGCCATTGATCATAAATTGATATTTACTGCATGGTTTAGGATCCTGTCTGCTGGTACATCTCACCATCTTTTAGGACTACGTTGCAACGCACTAGCACCCTACTAGTATAATAATCAATCTATTTGCTAATGATATCATTAAACTCTAATGATGTAGCTACAGTATTGCATAGTACCCCCCAATCGCACTGGAACAGGGGAGGTCGCCACGAACACGCTCGGGTCGAGCTCGACGCCGGCGAGTGGGCCTCTGGATGACCCGGGGCCTCAAATGGGTTCCCTGCATCCTTGGCAACCCCAAGGACGGCAAAGAACGAGAGCGATGATGACTCCACGCAGCGCGCGGTGGCGTTCTGACTTGCGATGGAGGTGGTGAGCCGTGGCTAATCCAGCCCAACAATGCTTACACGTGCATGTACACCCGAATGGGGTTCTAATGGCACCATCGGCTCGGTGTGGGGAGCTTTGAGCACGGCTATCCATGGCTCCAAGATGAAGGGCTACTACGCGGTGGTTGGACTGGGCTCTACGGCTCTAATTGACTAGCCTATGAACTTTGCCTAACCCTAGAACATAAGGCGACATGGCCACTTACAAGTTTGCGGCCGAGATGGCGGATTCAAGTGGTGACAGAGGTTGGCGGCATGGCTTCGAGGTCGACGGCGTAGAGGAAGAACACGACGGTGCTCCGAGCATTCATTTGGGAGAGGGGGATGAAGGTGGTGAGCGCTGGACAGAGGAGACTGAGGCGGTGCTAAAGGGCATGAAGCCAAGGTCGAAGTTCACTAGAGAGGCGGTGTGGCTTGGTGAGAACATGTGGTGTTGATGGCTCGACCGCCGATGAAGGAGCAGATGGAGTGGGTGGCGTCAATCCTGTGGAGGAGTGGGAATAAGGTGACCACAAGTTAGAGGGGAAACAGACATGCACAAAATGCAAAGATGAGCGACTGGGGCTCACCCGGCGCGGCGGTAGCAAAAAACATAGCTCGAGGGGGCAAAGATGAGCGACTGGGGCTCACCCGGCGCGGCGGCAGCAAAAAACAGAGCTCGAGGGAGCCCCACCGAGCTCTCTCTCTCTCTCTCTCTCTCTCTCTCTCTCTCTCTCTCTCTCTCTCTCTTGCTCAAGGGGGAGGAAGAGAGGGGGGAGGAGTGGAGGAAATGGAGAGGAGACGAAAGACGGCCGGCGCACCTTAGCCGGGGTTGGCACGTGTGTGTGTGGCTACACGGTAGAAGTGCACAATGTGGGCGCGGACATGCAAAGCGATGGGGAGAGAGTGGGTCACACACGTTTGGTCGGGGCGTGGGCGGCGAGGTGACGATGATGCTGTGGCGAGTACGGAGTGGCTACAGACGGTGGCGTGGCTACAGGCAGTGGGGCTCAGCGCGAGCGACGTGTGGCCAGGAGCGGCGCAGAGGCCAAGGGCGAGGAGGAAGGCCGGCGGGCCGCATGAAGCCGGGACGGAAGGGAGAAAGAAGGAGGTGGGCCGGTTTGGGGGGAAATGAGGGAAGAAAAGTGAAGGGGAAAGGAAAAAATTTGGGGAAAAAGTTCGGGTCGATTTTGGTCCAATGCGGATTTTTGAGGTTTTTAATTTCCTTTGCTTTTAAATTCAATTTTAAATTTGAATTTTTGATTTTGTGGTTCAAATTCAAATATCATTTTAATTTAATTTGAAGTTTCTTGTCTTTAACCAATTTGCATTTCGTTAACTGGTTTTGCGAAATTCAAAATACTATAAAACTCCAAATAATTTACAGAAAATTCACACAAGGCCAAAATTCATTAAAAGTTTTTAAAAAACCCAACATTTCCATGTTGGGGGATTTTGGTTACAACATTTAGGCTGCTACGGTGCACGCGGCGCACTCGCATGTGTATGTGTAGATGTTGCGTGTGTGCATTGTAATAGAAAAAAAGCTACATAACTAACTAATTGGTGGATACATTAGCACAAGACGACAACAGTGACAGATAAGCAGAGCTGTGTCATAGGTACAACGGACAGACTGCAAGGGTTACTTAAGATAATCCCAGCTTGTCCCAACCCAACACCAAGTATATATCTGTTGTTTTATTAATTACTAGTATATATCTAGCTAGTGCTAGTGCCCCCTCGTGCGGGAGGCTGGGTCCCAACTCCAAACCCAAGGTAGCTACGAGCCAAGCGAAGGTTGCAGATTAAACCAACCATGCGCGCATATTGCTGTTGCGTCCGTGTGATCGTAACGTAATGTACACTAACTATTGGTCGCAACCTACGTACGATCGAGTCGCTTAGTTAGGCCGGCGCCCTCCTCAATCCATTGAGATTCGAGACAGATGGAGCGAGAGCCCGGATGGGTTCCAGCGACACCAACCATGCGCCCATGCACCGCTCACGCTGTTTTCGAGCGACTCAGGGCTCATGCGATAGTTGTTGGTTCAAACCAAAGATGAACACACATGAACCCTAGAACGTGAACGCAAGAACACAAGAATTTTTTTTGAGTCGCCGGAACAACATCAGCTTTTCTTATTTTCTCTTGCTCTATTGCTCTTGTTCATAAAATCTGATTACAAGGGTGCCCTTTTATTAAGAGCAAACGACTATTTGTATCCAGAAAGAATTCTACATATCCTGAAGGGATACTATACAAACTCTAGAATCCATAATGAATACTGCTTAAATACTATAGGACTATGTAAACAAACTCTACGTAAAATATAGATATACCATATGCATAAAGATTACTAACAAATCACTCCCTAATTTTTGTGTACTTATTGAGGCAGTCGGTCACTGCCTCAACTATGACTTGTCCAACTGTTACTCAATACAGGACAGCGAACACATCTCCTCAACGTCCCGAACTCAACTCTACGGAATCGACTCAGGATGACGAACACATCTCCTCAACGTCCCAGACTCGACTCCACACACACACACACACACACACACACAAATACGGCACTACAACCGCTAGTACCAACACAACGCTTTCACTTTGGTAACGCGCAACTCATTTTGTGTTCCACCGATGTGCACCATTATCTATTCCACATGCACGCATGCATGCAAACAACTGATTCAATGTGCTAACATGCGCGCACACACACATGACTCAGTGCTACCGCTCCTACATGCATGGACTCAACTATATCCATGCACTCGCCGATGAGATTGCGTCAGGCGGTCGCCGCTAACTTCGGCTGTGTCGACTGCCGAGATCGGCTTGCGCTAATCCGCCACCGTGCCGCGTCTCTCGCTACCCGCTCGCCGTGCGGCTCCACCGCCGAGCCGCCACACGCCGATATGCCACACCAGAGTCGAGATCATCCTCCTGTGGCAAGAACTAGGGTTTCAACTCGGAGCTTTGATACCACCATCGCCCAAACCCAAGACGAACACACGCAAACACAATAAAACCCTAGAACACGAACGCAATAACAAAAATTTTTTTTATGCCACCGGAACAACAACAACTTTTTTGATTTTCTCTTGCTCTATTGCTCTTGTTCACAAAATCTGATTACAGGGGTGCCCTTTTATTGAGAGCAAATGACTATTCGTATCCAGAAAGGATTCTACGTATCCTGAAGAGATACCACACAAACTCTAGAATCCATAATGTATATTACGTAAATACTGCAGGACCACGTAAACAAACTCTACGTAAAATCTAAGTATACCATATGCACAAAGATTACTAACAAATCAACCCTAGCTGTGGCGCGCAGGAGCGGATGCAGTGTGCAAAGGCGATAGTCACTGCGATTGCGAATGGTGGTCGCAGCGGCACGACAGGAAGGCTTACAGCCTGTGTGCGCCGTAGGGTGGAGGCCTTAGCCTTGGCTGGGCACTAAGATCCCTACCGCCGTAGCCTATACCTAGCTCCGACTGCCACAACGTTAGCGGTGAGAGGCAGGAGGAGTGAGGGGGAGTTGAGAGGGAGGCAGGAGTGGAAGAGGAGGAGAGGAAGGAGAGGAACGAGCGTTGCCGAGCGAGGAAGGGGTCGCGAGGCGTGGGGCTCGAGGGGAAAGGGAGGGGAGGGGATGGCCTAGGATATTAGGGTTTGCGTTAGAGACTCTTCACTCGATCATGGCCTTTCGCTGCACGTGTGGGCCAGGTGGGAGTGGGACGATAGTCACCGCGCTAAGGTAAACTTTTTTTATTAGTTAAGGAATGCTCTCTTCCTAAATTCTCCCCTTGACTGCAGTTGATCGGCAGAACTGCACGTACTCAACATCTTGGAAGATCAACAAGCTAGGGTCTCATAGTACTAGAAGTAATCTTGTGGCAACCAGTGGTAGCAGAGATTACTATCATCACTGAGAGTCTGAGATGGACATGGAGAGTCTTGAGCGAAGTTTCACAAGCTTGATGACAACAGTTTGCTATTTTTTTAATCTAACTATATAGGTACTTGGCTTAATTTAATGCCACCATTGACATCCATTAAATTACAACTCGCAGTTCGAGGAGCAAGAGGATATGCATGAGTTGGAGGAGAATGTGATAAGGACATGGAGGAATGACCAAATTTCACAAGAAGTTGTGAAACCTGTGATGAATTTATCTATATTATTGAAACTTGCGTATCAACCTATGCATGTCAACATGTGATGAACTACATGCTACACATTTTTTTTTAAAAAAGATATGGTATCTAAGTATTATCGAACTATGTATATCATGTACTAAGTATAATGAGTTGAGTGTAAACTAAGTTTATATATGTGATGAACTAAATGTGAATATGTGATAACTTATGAGCTAAGTGATAAACTATGTGTTAAATGATTGTGATGAACTAAGTGTGAGCGTGTGATGAACTATTAATGCAGCTTGCAAGTGCCAATATTATGTGTGGTTGCTGAAATACAAACAATTCGTGAAGGTTTGGATCAAATGAACTTGTTATGTGTTTATATTAATTTATGGCGTATAATTTAAGAGGTTTTTATGTTCCGAAAAATATTCGTGATCGTATTTATTTCAATTTGTATTTGCTCTGTATTTATATTCGTATCCACGTCTCAGAAAAATAATAATATGAAAACAAATATTTCGGAGCCATTATCTGTGAGTATTGGATCCGTTTTCACCCTTTCACAGATTTTCGGCTGATATGCTTAGCTCATGCATCTGGACAGCGGACGGAGAGTGATTAGCTGTTCCAGCCGGGAGTTGAGGACTCTATCGCAACATAATTAGTTTGCAAGTGATTACGCTTCGATATCTGATGCGCCGAAAGTGATTTGATCGGCTAAGTAAAGGAGTAGAAATAAATTGGACACTAGCTACCGATCCGCAAGCTGTACACGTTTGAATCTGCCTTGCCCTGTCATGCATGCATCACACATGACTCCTGCTACAACTGTACGAGCACGACTATTGCTTCACACACTAGTAGCATCTTGCAACTCATCAGCTAGCTAGCCCATTTCATGGCATCTCAAACAACGATCAAACAGGCAGGGGCTTGGATAGACTAAGTCACCTATTATCTCAAACCACAAGCCCGGACTTTACATGCTATATGATGCACGGCGTCAAAGCAAATACATGAACTGAGCTATTGTTGTAGCCCACTGAAACTGATCTATCTAGGTATGGGTAATACACAAATTGATCACAAGGAGCCAACGACATGCACAAATTGTTTCTCACAGCATTTCCACCGAGCCTTCAAAGCAAATACATAAGCACGACCATAAGAAAAGCAGTTTGTGCTAAACAAGATGCAAACAACATGAATTCCATCAGAGTATTCTTTATTAACTGACGCTTTAGTTGGAACATGAGAAGCAGCGAGTCTCCCTCAGCTGCCTTGAGCAGTGAACTTAATGAGATGATGACAATGACGCCGCCGCCGCCTGCGCAAAATAATAAGAGCCCATAAGTTCCCAACAAGGCACATAACTCTGTGTTTTTTCCCCTCTTTCCAGCAATAAACTGACGTAGTTTATTGCTGGACATTATCAAACAGGCATGCTGCTAGCACATAAAGGCCAGTCATGACATCTGCTTTGGGCATTTCCCAATCCCACATGCCAAATCCTTGTATTGTATATTTTTATTGCCTATAAATGTTACAGGATAGGGAGATATGCAATAAGCCAGCATTTCAGTAATCTTCCAAGTAGCGACATTTTGTCCAATTTGGTTTTCACATTCTCAAAAGCAAAACAAGTGACAATAAAAAAAGAGGAGATTCACGAGGAAAAAAAAATCCAGCTGCAAGATGGGTGGGCCAACAGATTGTTGACAAGCACATGAATCAGGCACTAGAAGCTTTTGTACTCCTTGACAAAAGGAGCTCACTTCAAGGATAGTTTTTATGACACTAAGTGAACACAACATGGTCAGAAGGAAATACCTCGTGCTCATGTCCATGACCATGAGAGTGATCGTCGTGCCCATCCCATGGATGACGCAAACCCTATGAACATTTATTATTAAATACGGATCAAAGTAAAACAAGAACAAGTGTAGAGTGGAAATAACAAAATCGAAAGAGAGTATTACCAAGAGCACAGCACCATCCTGCTTAGCCCTGTAGAAAACCCAAAACCTGCACATAGCAAAGTTTGGTTACGATTGTAAAAATATGCCAAAATAATTGGACCTGAATATATCGGTAACAACGACAATACTTGGGTAAGCATTAAAATCAAAGAACACAAATACAATCAAGGATGTCAATCTCTAGCATGAAAAACCAGTCAGCTTTGAGATTACACTGTTTAGTGCATCCATGCTCATGTGGTCAAAGGCAAGGTACTCAGGCAGAATACGGACAAGAGGCATTGAATGAATTAACCAGCAAGAACGCACAAAAAGAATTAAGGAGGCTGAAGAAGAAAGTGCACAGTGGATCCAAAGAGTTTACTATAATGCATCTTTGTGGGCTGTGCTTTATGAAAGAACAGCATTCTGGTAGTGAATTGATACTTACTGTGGTCACGGTGATGGGTTGTTGACGTGTTTAGTAGTATCAACGTGTTCTCAGTATATATATATATATATATAGATAGATAGATAGATAGATTTGTTTTGTTTCTGATGTCTTGTTTAATGAAGATGGCAATACAACAAAGTAACATCGGCAAATACAGGGTATTGAAGCTGATGCTCAGCATTACATCTTCTTACTGAAGACGTAACCTGAATCAGGGAAAAACACTACCCTCCTATATGCTTATTGTTATCTATTCGTGTGGCTTCCATTAAGTTCTTAAGGCTGTACCATGATGATCACTTAGACTCTCATTCCGGTTTGATGTGAAAGTGAAACAATAGAGCGCTTCTTCTCAAACTCTTGTTAGGAGGAGCACCGAGCAAAAGCTACCAAAGCCGGCCGGCCACACTTATGTTAGATGTCAATTTATTTTCTTGAGTTTGAGAAAGTCAAATTGAATTTTGATTTGCATGCATGCTGGAGAAGCATCTAGACAAGGATGTGAGCTGCATTCAAGTAGAGCTAATGTCAGCAGTGGTCTTTGGAGACTTCTAGCTAATGCTGCCATATGAGCCAAGAGATAATTAATGCAGAGAAAGCAAACCATGAGTTGTAAAGGATGTTAGCTGAAACAATGTCGGTTTGTATGGCCTATAAATAGACATGTAAACATCTCATGTAAGCTAAGCTTGATTTACATGAGAAGATCAATAAAGCTTCTGTGAGAATACTACTACTCTTTCTCCTTTCTTCATTGCTTCTCCTGTTAAGAGTTTCAACAACTTAGATCCTAAAATGCTATACTTTGACCGGCTTCCTCTGCAAATCCTCTTCAAATCCCCTAACAAGGAGGGCATGAAATGAAACGATTGGCAGGCATCACCTCACTAAACAGCAGCTCCCGCTCGATCGCATGGCTGAAACAGAAGCAGATCAACCTCTGGCTCCCAGTCAAGATCCCCAAATCGGACTAATCTAGCACCAGATTTGGAGGGGTCGGAGAAGGGTTGGAGAGGGGATGGAGTTGAGGGAGCGTACCACATGACGGCGCAGAGGCCCTTGCCGGCGACGGTGTGCCAGCGCTTGTTGTGGGGGATGGTGTACCCCTTGTACGTCGTCCCGCCGTGCGCGCCGCCGCCGGCCATCGCCGCCGCGCCCCCCGTCTTCTCGGTCGGGTTGGGAGTCCGCGCCTCGGGTTGGGTCTTGGGTGTGCCTGTGCGTGGTGGCCGGCGGGTGGATCTGAACCTGACCTGACGAGCCAGAAGCGGAGGCAGAAGGGCCCAGAAATGTTTAGGGCCCGGCCCACTATAGCTGAACACGCCGGGGAGGTTAGGTTACTCCTACTGGAGGACGTATTGGGCAAG
Organism: Ampelocalamus luodianensis; assembly: GCA_036346255.1. Taxonomy (NCBI): domain Eukaryota; kingdom Viridiplantae; phylum Streptophyta; class Magnoliopsida; order Poales; family Poaceae; genus Ampelocalamus; species Ampelocalamus luodianensis. The sequence continues at coordinate 1,335,819 of CM070627.1, forward strand.
AAGATCCATCCAGATCCAGTAGCAACAACAGTAACATGGTCATGTGATCCCAAGCTAAGCTTGAGAAAGAATTTAGTTAGCGTATGTATAGATCAGTGGGCATTGCATATCCTTCAAAACAAAACAAAAATGATACACACTTGTGACGCTGCATGACAACCTCCCTGGTTCTTCTGGGAAGATAATGCGAAGGGTAGGGCCTCGCGCGAGGCCTACACCATCAGTCGTTTATTTAGATTGATCGAGGGGGAATCAACGGTTGATAGAGAGGGTCTCACCACAACCTTCCTGGTTCTTCTCGGAAGAAAATGCCAAGGGTAGGGCCTCACGCGAGGCCTACCCCATCGGCCATTCGTTTAGGTTGATCGAGGGGGAATCTACGGCTGATGAGGCCCTCCCTTAGCAAATTTCCTTTCTTGGTTCTGAGAGGGAGGGATTGTGGAGCTCAAGACTCGTGCGTCAGGAGTGGACCCTGGCAGCTGGGGCGGCAATACTCCCTATCATCGGTCGGACCCTATGTACCCTCCGTAGCACCGGCATCCTGTAACGTCCCGTTTTTTCAGATGGTGAATAGTAATTCCCATTTGGTTTTCGATTTTCATTCATAATTCAAATTATCAATTAATTTCAAAAACTTCTAAGCTTCCTCTAGCTCGAGTTTGTGTTTCAAACCTTTTCGCAATTCTTGAATTCAAATTTGAATTTGAATTCTCTTTTTTCGGATTTGAGCCTTTCTCAAATTTGGCCTTCCTCTTGTTTTGGGCTTAGCCCATTCCTCTCTTGGGCCCCGGCCCATTTCCCCTTTTTGGCCTACTTCACCCAGCTCACCCCTTCCCTGTCTTCTTCCTCCTCTGGCCGTGTTGGTCAAGGCCAGCCGAGTTGCTCAAGACTTCGCGCCGCTCGCTGCGCGCCGCGCCACGCCACGTCGGCGCCGCTGCCGCTCCTCGCCACGCCCGCACTGCTCCCATGCGCGGTCGCCGCCGCAAGACTCGTTCGCCGCCACCAAGCTCCTATGCACACCCATCTCGCGCCTCGTCGCCATCGTTGTCCTCACTTTGCCCGGTCCGAGCCATGCACCTGTGCCCAAAGTCTTCACCTCGTACCGCCGCCTCTACGCCGTCCTTGGTCGGTCCAAGCCATGCGTAGCGCAAGCGCACTCGTGTCACCCCTGCTTCTGCCCCTGCTCGCGCCAAGCCTTCCCCGGTTGGACCTCCCCCAGCTCCTCCTCTCCACCTAGAGGCTATAAGAAGCTGTGGCCGCCTCCCTTTGCCTCCCCCATCGCCCCCTTTTGCTCCTGGTAAGTCCCACCGAAGCAAAAACCGAAGAAAACTCACCTTGGCCACGCCGCCTCGCCACCGCACCGCTGTTCCGGTGAGCACCTCGCCCCACCAACCTCATCACGAGGAGCCCCCGACACTGAGGAAGATGTCCCTCATCCCCATTCACTTTCCCCGCCGCCGAGAACCTCCACCACTGACGCCCCTTCTCCTCCGCCTCAGGTCGCCGCCGTCGGACTGCTACGGCCACCCCCGAGCCACCCCAGCCCCACATCCGGCTTCCCCATCTCCAGGCACCGCCCATGCGCGCGCCATCTCCTTCCCCACGCCGTCGGCTTGCCCGCGCCTCTACGCCTGTGCATCCGCCACTACCTCAGGCCTTACCGCCGTCGCGCTCGCCCTTCTCCGGCGCCGCCACCTCTACTCACGGGGTCCCCGTTCCCATGGGCACCCATTTGGCCCCCTCACCAGCCTCCCCACACCTCCACCCGCCGGCGACGCCACCGCCTGAGCGCTCGAGCACCTCCTCTCGCTCTCTTCTCTCTGTGAACCGAAGAGAAAGAAATTGAATTGGGGATTTGAGTTGTTTTGCTTGAGGGCCCCACTAGTCAAAGACACTTACCCTTCTCTCCCCCTTTGTCTCCCTTCCATATGGGCCCGCAACAGTAAACCCCCCCTTGGACCGTGTGTTGCACTGGTGGTCTTGGTCCACACATTGTGACCATGAATCAAGCCACTGTGCTGTGGGGCCCAGATGTCAGAGAGACATTTCTCTCTCTCTTTTTCTTTTAGGGTTTTATTCCCTCCCAAGCTCCAAAAATCCATATCTCCTTCGTCGTAACTCCTAAAAACTTGAATTAAAAATTTAAATCTTTGTGAATTCAAGATCTTGCTAATGGCATGGGTCTTGTTCAATTTGGATTTTATTTGTTGTTCTTTTTGTATTTATTTGCTCTATTTTCTTATTGTGTCTTTTTCCGGTACGTTCGTCCGAAAAGGATTTGAAGACGCGGACGATCTTCGACTTGATCAAGCACAAGACTATCAAGACCCTCTTGCCTATAACCAAGGCGAGTCAATACTTTGATCATATTGAGCCTACATTTTATGCAAATTATATTCATTTAAAATAACAAATTGCATGCTTTAATTCTTTAATCAAATGTATGTTAAAACTTAAGGTAGTTAAACACTCATTTATTGATTAATTAATTATTATGCCATCCTTAACAATTTGAATCCCTTAAATCCATGTCACCCTAGTAACTATGTGGTAATACTAGTTATATGTTGTACTTAAGCGACATGCTAGTCTTGCTTAAGTACTGGAATATTAAAAATGTCTCAATCATCATCTTTTAAACATAAAAGTGGTTTTGGACAATATTGTAGGTAAATGACTGACATGGTTGAGTTGTTGTATTCTTACTCCTCAAAAACCCTAATATTGCCGTTACTGTATGGGCGAATAATATGATGGGTCGTATGTTGATGGGTGCTAATGCAGCCAAAAAATGTTGATGTGTGAAATGATCCGTCCCGGCAACCCTAAGGACTTAATCTTGTCATGACCTCCCATGTAAAACAAGTACAATCCCAAGTCTGCAAACTGCAACTTGGCTTAGTAGATTTATTGAACCTTGAAAGTCAGTCTCACGTCATGACCTCCCGTGTAAAACAAGTACAATCCCAAGTCTGCAAACTGCAACTTGGCTTAGTAGATTTATTGAACCTTGAAAGTCAGTCTCACGGGAGGAACAATAAAGGGTGCAAGTGTGTAACATCCTAAAAATTTGGTCTATTTTGAAGTTTTAAAAGAAAAAGAACCATTTGGATTTTTCTGCTAAAGCTAAAAAAGCTTAATATGAATTTTCAGAGTTCAAAAACAATTTAATATGAATAATCTCAACATCAACTATTATCAAAATTATTTTATTTGGGTTCTATGTGCTTGGATATATTTTCTAGAATTTTCTAGAATTTTTCCGAGTGCATTTGCTATTTTCTAATTGCCTTTTGGATTTTCAGCCATTTTCTAAAAAGAAAAACTATTATAAATCTCAGAAACCTTCGGGCCGAATCTCCTTTTCAGCCCATTCCTATTTCCTTTAACTCGGCCCATCTCCTTCTTCCCCGGCCCAGCCCGCCTCCTTGCTTGCGGCCGAGTCAGCCCAGCCGAATAGCCGCTCCCTCTTTCCTGTTTCACTTTCGAGCGGGCCCCACCTTGCAGCCTCTCCTCTTTCTTTGTCTCCCTGCCGCATGGGTCCCGCGTTGCCACCTAGGCGTCGTCTTCCTCAGGGACTTCAACGCCTGTGTCCGAGCCAAACTCACACAGCACCGCCGCATCCTTTGCAATCTCTCCCATCCAGGCACTATATAAAGGGCCACACGCGTCCTTTTGTGCGCCTCATCCATCTCCTCCGAAACCCTAAAATCACCCCTCCGGTTTTGCTCTCGCTGCACCGAAATCGCTGAAGGACCAAGTCGCTGTTGAAGCTCTTCATCTCCGGAATTCGTCGCCATCAGTGCATCTCCGATCGCATTGTCTTCGCCGCTGGGACCGCATCATCAGGAGCTTCGCCGTGACGCTGTTCTCTTCGCTTGAGGATCTCCGAGTCGCCGTTGTCGTCTTCGTCCGAAAACCGAGCGCCGGCCATCTTTTCCGATCTACACCTCCGGTGAGCTCCCCGCCCTTTTGAGTGCGTCATCATGTGCTCCGAGTTAATCTCATCCAATCCCCACCTCCCTTTTGTCTTTTCCGCCGTCGAGTCGTCGTCGCCGTGCTTCTCCATCTTCTCCGACCATCAGGTCCTTGCCGCCGTTCTGGTCCTCCTCCGGTCTCCTTGAGGTGCTCTCTGTGACCCTTGCTCTCTCGCCGTCGTGGTGCTCACCTCCAATATCTTCGGGCGCCACTCCATCACCGAGGTCGCCGTGACCGTGAGCTTCCCCACCGCCGAAGTCACCGCCGCCGCGAGCCCTTGCCGCCCTTGCCACAGAACCACCTCCCCGAGCTTCGCCTCGCTCAGGAGAACCCGTTTTGCCACTTTCCCGGAGCTTCCTCGTCGCCATTTGCCGTCGCTGCCGCAAGTCTCACCGCCGGCCAAGAGCTCCAGCGCCCTCTGCATCTCCCCTTCGGTTTCTCCCTTTGCTGACGTGGCGTGCCACCTCCCCTTCCACATCAGCGCCACCTCTTCTGTTCTGCCCTGGTGTCTCCCATGTGGCATCCTCGTCATCCCCAAATCAGCTGCCATGTGGCACATCCAAAGCCCCACCCGAGCCAAACACACATGAACCAAGTCCACCGTGAGCCTAGCCACTTCCAGGTGGGTCCCACCTGTCAGGTGAGCTTTTGACCTGTCCGAACCGCCTCGCTGACGTCAGCCGACGTCATATTCCGGAGTTTCCAATAGAAAAATAATTCGGGATAATCTGAAAAATCAAATTTAGGGTTTTCTTTAGATTTCAATCTTCCAGAGCTCATATCTTTTGCATCCGAACTCCGATTGAGTCCATTCAAGTTCCTAAATTTATCTAAATTCGAGATCTATTTATCTGAGATTTTTATTTAATTTTTGGAGTTTGTTTTCTCTCTGTTATTTATTTATTTTGTTTATTTGCTTGTTTTGCGAGTAGACGTCGATACTTCGGGAAGCTTTGAGCAAGGAGTAGCATACCAAGATCAAGATCAATCACAGGATTTATTCCAAGGCAAGTCATGGTCCTTTGATTATATTGAACCCATGACTTCAAAAGTATATTGTTTTATACAAATTGCATGCTATCTTTATATAAATTGCTTGGGTATAGTTATTACCTGTTCACATTATGCCTCCATTGATTATTTGAATGCCATGAATCCTTTGTCACCTTAGCATGGGTAATTTTAGTTGGACATATTTGTATTGCCAACATGGGTATCGTACATATGCTTAGTTTAGCTTAGTTACGATGGGTTTGTCATCACTTGTGTCATAATGATCAATTTTGACTTAATGAAATATGGAATCGTGGTGGTGAGCCACTCTTGTTAAAATTTGTGTACCATGACAGGGTATGTCATTGGTCTCGGTTAAACAAAATGGTTTTCGCTTGGGCGAGTGGTTGGTGGATAGTGAGGATGTGGATGGAACATGTTGTGGGTTTGTGGTAGTCTCGCCTGAGTAATTTGTCAAGGACTTAATCTTGTGCGCCATTGAACTGGGCCTTAACCGTACAACCACATGTCTGGTATGGGACAGACCTGGCTGATTAATTAGCAATGTCTTAATTTCGGTTCTGTCATGTGAAGTGTGAGTCGTGGAAAACTTATTCTCACGGTGGCGCAAGAGGGGGGCCTTGTCTGGTCGGAAAGACATTCAGTGTTGAAACCTTAGCGGGCAGAACTGGGTTAAGGGGGAGCTTTGTAAAAGCCTTGTGATGATCACTTAGTCGCACACCTCAGAAGTGTGTTAAACGGACATTATAAGTTGATCTATCTCTTGTGGGTCAAGCTGTACAACCTCTGCAGAGTGTAAAACTATTCGAATAGCCGTGTCCGCGGTTATGGACGTGCCTGGGGATTTCACACGGGAGATAGAGTTTCTTCAAAAATGTGTCGGAGTGTGGATGGGAAGTTCACTTGATGAATATAATGTTCATTTGGTGAATAGGTCATTCACTTGGTGGTTTGTGTCGGTTGGTGAATGAGGAATTCACTTATCTTTGTTTTGGTTGGGAGTGAATGGGCAGTTCACTAGTTGTTTCAAAGAAAGTGTTTAATTACTTATTATTGTTTTCAAATTACGCATTTCAATCTATTTATTGTATTTATCGTAAATGCTGTTTTATGCAAAAGAGCCATACAGCTAATCTTTGTTTAAACCCTGCATGAATAATATTTGCATACATTTCCCCACGGCTTGCTGAGTACATTCAAAGTACTCATGGCTTTTGCCCTGTATTGCTCAGTTGAAGAATATCAAGTTGCTCAAGAGTTCTTCGCCCAGGAGGACCATGAAGGTTTTGCAGATTAGGATGCGTTTCTCCACTCGATTGCCTGTGGGCATGTTGATTGGTCATTTGAAGAGTTTCGTTCCGCTGCAAGAGTTTATTTGTTTCTTTAGCCTCTGTGGTAAGTTAATAAACGTTGACCATAAGGTCCAGTTATTATTATTATTTGTTACTTTGAGATCTTTTTAGTTAAATTGAATAAATGGATGGTATTTCATCACTGTTTTCCTGTGTGAACTAGCTACTGATCTGGGACTAGTTCAGAATACACAGAGGGTTCCTGAGATGTATTTTCGGGTCCCGACAAAGTGTGAGCTTGATCACGTTTGAATATGACACCAATGGTGAAGTGCCTTCTACAGCAAGACGTAGGAGGTGACATCCTGCACCAACATATGGGCGTAACCCCATATAGGTGAGATGACAGAAGGAGCAAGATATTTTAAAATGTTACTATGACGGTCGCTCAACTGTATGACTAAGGAATCATGTGGGGTAACGAGTATGACTATCTCTTGTGGTTAAAGTGTACAACCTCTGCAGAGTCTAAACTGTTTAAACAGCCGTGAATACGGTCAAAGGCGGACATGGGAATCCTTACTCGAGTTAGTTCTGTTTCAAAAACCTTTGTGGGTGGGATGAAAAGTGTGGTGGGCTCACCTAGCCCAATGTTGGATTTTTCCCTGAGTGTTCGAACTCAGTGATGTTAGTAATTGGGGATGGACCCAATCAAAAGAAGCATAAGGTAGAGTTTTCGACGGAGGAAAACTCTGTTGTTGTTAAATATTGCACAACTACTCTCTTTAATAAAATAAAATTTGGTTAAAATGCTAAGTGATAGGAATTTGCAATTATGATAATTGAAAACATTGCTTTAGCAAATAAAAGAACCCGAGCCATCCTTGTGTTAGCCTTGCATGTATATTATTGCATTGTGTGTTGGCTCGTGAGCACGAAAGTTGTGCTCATCCTCGCTCTGTCTCCCCCAAAACCCTTAGAAGTAGGAAATCCTAGAGATTACGACTACTAAGAGAATCTAGAAGTTAGAGGCCTAGGAGATGATGAAGCGTAGTGTAGTCTTTAGCTGTTCTAGTTTTGCTCCAGTCCAGTTGACTCCGTCGGTGCTTGCGTGCATCTAATATTATCCAAGACTTTGGTTAATATCAGACGCACACGGGTTTCCCCGGTCGCTTGCCTGTGGAGAGATGTGCTCTCACCCTTTTTGCTTTCGTTGTCACTTCCATTTTTGTAATGTAATCAGTATTGGCCTGTTCGGCCCTTATTGTAAAACCTGATCCGACGCGGTCTATGTAAACTCTGATGTGCCAAATTAATGAATGGTATGATTTTACACCATGTATGAATTGATTCAGTGATGTATTCTGTGAGTGCTAGCTATTAATTCGGGGAATAGCATAATGTTTCACAGAGGATTCTGGATTACGAAATCCGGGTCCGACACATCCATCAGCCATCAGTGTGGAAGTGAGGTTTGTAGATAGAAAAAGACTAAGATTCTATGAGCATCCATTAGTTTTAATCTTGGGTCCGCCACTGTCGAGAGCACGTACGACATGCAATGCATGCATACACCGCGGTTTTGTCCTAGCCAAACATCAACCAACATGCCAAGAATCATTGCACTTGCCCAATCTTACCTGATTGATTTGCGAAGCAATCAGCTGCAGCCAGCAGGTGTATATGGCCAGACTGCTGCCCGGCTGAATTAAGTTGCCCGCTCGCCCAAAAAATAATGCGCGCGGCAGATACGATCATGCATGCGTAGATGGAGTTATATATATTACGTACACAGATTAATTAAGCAGCCTGGCTTGTGCCGTTGTACACACGCCGACCCTGATTCTCTCCGATTAATCCGTGGACGATACGCTGCTCTCTAGCTTCTTGTTGGTCTGAGCTCCAGCTCGCCCTCGTCGTCCACGGTGGCGCAGGAGAGGCTGCAGGTGCGCACGGCGACGTCGGTGACACGCAGGCCGGTGTCGTACACCTCGCCGGGCCGCCACTCCGCGGGCAGCACCGCCCCGTCGGTCCGCAGCCACTTGCCGCCGGAGCCGGCCGTGACGACGAGGCGCAGCTGCAGCGGGCCGGCCGGGGCGCGGACGTGCGCCACACCGCGGGGCCCTTGCGCCGCGCCATGTACCGCCACGACGGCATGGCATTGGCACCCACCTGCATATATGCGTGTATCACAGCACAAACATCGTCGTCATGCCATGGAACTTGCAACGCGGTGCTCAGTTTGCGGTGGCACGGAATGGATGGATGGATGGATATGCCCGTGCGCACCTGTGCGACTTCGACGGCGGCGATGTCGGTCTGGCCGCCTTGGCAGAGCAGCTTGATGGCGAGGTGGCCTCGGTTCCTGCTGCTCGTCCCTTCCACTCTTACTGCCAGGTTCTTGTGCCTGTACTCGCACGGTGTCCTGCACGTACGCTTGCATTAATTGATTCCACCCATCTGTGTCGTCGTCAGTTGAACGGGAAAAAATCTTATAGGATCTGGTCTATAACTCTATTGATGTAGGCCAACTCTACTGCATGATACGTGTTCTTTCACGAATATCAAAACGTGACGTGGTAACTTTTAGTATTCAATTCGTGAAAATTCACACCAGTGATTTATGAGGCTGTGCGCTTTGAGATTCGTAAAAGAACACGTGTCACATGATGAAGTTGGTCCACATCAATAAAATTGTAGACCAGATCCTATAATTTTTTTTTCCCGGTTGAACTCTTTACCGGTGTAGTACTTTAGAGCTCAAAAATGCCCAAACATAAGGCATAACGAGTTGAATGCATGCATCCATGTTCGTACACGAGGAGCATAAATCATTCACGGGCTAAAGATAGCGTTCAGCTGAGATGGTACGACTACAGTGGTATAACGCCAATCCCAATAGTGACAAGTATAATTTTGCGACGTTACCAAGCTAGCTAGTGAGATGGAACTGGTTATTACCAGTCATGTCAAGATCGAGATCCTAGCTAGGTGGGTTCGTTTTTGGTCTCACATGATCGGACGGTAGAATCACGATTATATCATATTTTTAAAAGTATATATATTTTATATGAAAATTGAATTATGTTTTCAGACATGCAAGACTATAGTAGATTTTTTTAATTTAGTTTCGTAAATTTGGGTATATTTATTCATTTTACATGCAATTAAGTTTGTTTTTAAAAATAATATTTTTTTAGTAAGCTAATCATTTAAAATACAATATATTAATGGTAATATTTTTTAAGCTTAGATCAACATCAACAAAAAAAAGCAAATTAAACTATTATAACCTAAATTGGCAATAGTTAAAACGTAGTTTGCTGTCAGGATCATGATCTTACTCGATCTTGAGCACGATCCTACCCGATTCTATTCGATCCAACCTTCGGGATCAGGATTCTATGAAATTCCGAGCTAAACACCGATCCATGTCATTTTAGCTCCATAGATAGTAGGATCTTACGATCCCACGATCCATGTCACGATCTTGATAACCTTGTTAGTTACTCTGCCAATCTCTAATAATTAGATTTTAACTAGTATAATTACCTCCTGAAATCGACCTCGACCGTGTCCGAACTCGTGAAGCGATCATCAGCAGACACGACGTGCTTAGCCATGTCCGTGAAGGCGTCCTTGGTGAGCAGAAAGTGAAGCCCAGATGTCCGGTTGGTCGTCTCCTCCACCACGTCGGTAACGACGACCTTGACGCCGTCCTCCCCGCACGCCCTCCGGTCTCTGCACCTCAACTGCATGCGACAAGAATTAATTGAGATTAACCACCAAATTAAGGTCGATTTCATCAGCATCGATCGTGTCAGAGATGCTTGCAGCTAGCGTGAATATATGCCGTTCATCACGCATGACTTTGTTCTGCTTCTCTTGCAACGAAATAACTACACTAGAGTACGTACCTGATAGCAGCCACCGCAGCCTTGGCCGTCGCGGAAGAAGCGGGCGCTCGCGGCCGCAATGTAGTAGCCTTGGTCGTTGAGCTCCATTGCCGTGGGCCCGTACCCGCAGGCACCGTTGATGAGGTCGGCGTCCGGAGGGAAGAGAGAGGCGGTGGAGAGGCGAGGGCACCAGTCGCAGTAGTAGGGAGCAGCATAAGAGCACACGGCCGGCGAGAAGAATTGGGCGGTGAGGAGGGGGAGGAGAAGCAGCGACACGACGGCGGTGGTGCTGTAGCACAAATGGACATCCATGGGGATGGAGATGGAGATGGAAATGAAGGTACTACTAGCCACGCAAGCTAGCTAATAAGTAGCTCCCAGAGAGAGAGAGAGAGAGAGAGAGAGCACATGGATGGTATACTCAACTCAGACGACGACGTACTAGAGAATAGAGGGGGAAGGGAAGGGAAGGGTGAGCTTTAAGCTTTGGGGCGTGGGGGCATCACCGTGCCATCAGAATACGAGAAAACGAAGGAATAGACGTCGATCAGTGTGCGGGCCTTTGAATCTGGGAGAAAAGAAATGATAAAATGGGCGCGGCCGCCGGCCGGAGAGGAGCGTCATTGGGTTCGTGCCTGATGCATATGCTTATGATGGTATGGGGTTGAAAGCGCCCGTCATTTGCTGTATCTTACTACCATGTGTCGCGCGCATGCGCCAGAACCCAGAGATAACTTAGTCTTGTTGCCTAGTCGATCGGCCGAGAAAATTCCACGAGCGTGATTCCAAAGCTTAATATCCATTCCTGCCCATGCATGCATGCTTCTTTCCCTTCTCCTAATTTGTACTAGCAGCTAGCAATCTGCTGTTAATTCACTTGCTTCATGAATCATGGTGAACAAACATTACACATGCATGCGAATAACAGGCCGGTGACTTGCGAGAGGTGGCCATTGCACCATCATCAAAAGGAACAGGACATCAGGTAGTAAGGATAGCTTTAGCAGTAAATTAATTATCAGAGGAAAAGAAGACACCTCAACAGTCAGCAACACTAGACCTGGGAGTTGGGTCCTGCTTCTCTAGGCCGGCCCGAGGCTCGGCCGGCACAACACGGACCAAGCACGACATGGCACGCTATGCGGTAGGCCGGGCCGGGCCTGAGGACCGGGCATGTCGGGCGGCACGACACGAATGCAGCACGGCGGCGGCACACCAAGCCCCCACCCACTCCACCCGTGACGCTGCCCCCGCCCGCGTGCGGCGTGCCCGCCTCTAGGTCGCCGCCCCCGCCCGCACGCGGGGCGCCCGCCTCTACGTCGTTGACCCGGCCACGCACGGCGCACCCACCTCCACACCGCCACCTGTCGACGATCAAGTCGCCGATCTTACGAAATAAATAGAGGAAAATGGCAAAGAGTTCTCAGGAGATAATATGACTGCTATTTATTGTAATGAACTGGATCTTTACAAAGGATGCCTTGAGCAAGGCGATAGACTAGCCCTAATTATACTTGGTGTATTGCTATACTAATGCTTCAGAAGTCTTCAGATCACTGAGTCTTGTGTCCTCTATCGGATTGATCCTGATCTCCTCCCTTGATCTTCCTTTAAATAATTGACGAAGTGGTGACAGTTAATCCTTGAAGAGACGCCCTTTGGAAGTGTCGCGTCTAGTCGGAGAAACAATGATAGTTGGCAAAAAGACCAACTGACCAGCAGTTGATATCAGTGAGAGATAATAAATATATAGTGGTTATTATCAGTGACTTAGGGCTGTAAATGTCATGTGTTTTAGAGCAAATAAGGCACATGTTCCATTCACCACACAGAAGGAATATACTTGTAGTGGGTCCAAGTACTAGTTCATTACTTCTACGAGCAGTTATCTGGTCGGGGATAAGGTACATGACCTCGTCTGACCAGGGTACCCATAATATAACCTTTGGAATCCTTATGAACATGGGGTCGTTAGCCTTAGAGGTTACGACCACGCAGGTCGTTCGGCATTTAATTAAATAAAGTAATATTTAGAAATTAATCCTCATCAGTTAGCCCCCGAACTTTAAATAAATTTGTAGTGTGAACCCCTTTTTACGAAGATTCTTATCGAGAAAAACCCTCGTCTTAATGGTGGAGTTAACGAGGTGGTCTGTATTCATTTTAAAGTTGAGAATCGTCTGGGAAAATGAAGAGTTTTTGCCTATTTGGCTTCGGGCAACCTCACATTGCAGTAAATGAGAGTGCGGCTATAAAATGCCCATCGCGCATAGGTTTAGGGCTTTTATGCTCTCCGATTTTCTTTGAATCCCCCTTCATCTTTTCACAAAAATTTCATCCGACCTACTCTCATTCTCTTGCCAAAAACTTCTCCCACCTCCCTTCAACCTCTCGCCAAAAATCAACCATGTCGGATTCAATTACCAAATGGTTGGTTTCCGATCTGAGCGACAGGAAGCTTAAGGCTTTGGAGAAGATTGAGATGCTCCTGGATAAGGATCTGATTTCCTGGAGGTCAGCGGCCGGATAGCATTTCCCAAGCAGTGAAGAGGGACAGATCACTGTTTTTCTTGCCTACATGGAATGTGGGTTTAGGATGTCAGCACACAAATTCCTCTCCAATGTTCTCGAATACCATAGAGTTAAATTGGTAAACTTGCCCCCCCAACTCTATTGCCAACATCTGCATCTTCGTCTATCTCTATGAGGTGTACCTGGGGATCCGACCAAATCTGAAGGTCTTTAGGTATTTCTACAAGATGGTGAGGTCGGAGAAGTCGGCAGCCAGACTTGGGGAGTGCTCGCTGCGCCTTCAAGACGGGAGGGCTGAGGAGTACATTAGCATGTATTCCAAATCCTTGTGGTTGTCATGGAAGAAGAGTTAGTTCTACATGACTGTCACGAAGGAGGATAGCCTTTGCTTCGCTGGTAAAGTGGCCAGTGAGAACCTAAACTGGAGGTCGACCGTGAAGGAAGGAAAGGTCGGAAGGTAGGTGGAAGCCATCCAAGACCTTAGCACCAAAGGCCTGACCTCTTGGCACGTGGTGAGGGACTTTTTCATGCGCCGAATAAGTCCCTTGAAGCTCCGAGCTCATTCCATGCTCTGGTACATTAGTCATGACGACACGACCAAGGATTATAGGGAAGGTAAGTCCTGAAGAATCCTGACCAGTATAGTTTATTCAGTTGATTATTTTGCAATCCTAAAATCTTTTTATTCTTTTGAAGCCCTTTTCAACGATGAAGTCAGAGAGCAGATCAAAATGATCTGTACTGGGGAGCCTGATGTCAAGTCCACTTTTCCCCATATTTTGGTTGTTGTCTCTGATGAAGAGAGAATAGCAAGACTCAAGGTAAATAATAACTTTTTCTTCATCTTTTATATATTCTCTGATCGGTATATAACTCTGCTCTGATATGCAAGCGGTCGGTTTAAGGGAAAAAGAGTCCGGCAAGGGCTCTACTCCAACTGTTGTTTCGACCGACTCTTGCTCGGCGACCACGCAAGACGATGGTTTCCCCAAGGTAAAAAGAGCATTGAAAAGGAACATATATTTTAGACGAAAAATTTCATCACCTAATTAAATTTAATTTATGATTTAGGTGAGAGAGAAGGAGAATCCACAGTCCAAAGCTGCAGAAGTCATAAGCCCAGAGTGGTCGTTCATGACCTGACAGTTGCTACCAAAACAACTGTTCCAGAGGTCGACGAAACCACAACCTCCAACCAGATGATCAAGGATCTCATTCTCGATCAATTGGTCGAGGATATTTCCTCTGACCTTTTGTCGGAGGATGTGAGGGGTCTAACCAGCCCTACCGGTTTGGAACCGATGAAATTGATCGAGAAGAAAAGGAAGGCAAGCACCCTGGACTTTGCTTTAGGATGTTTCAAGATCAAAACGAAGAAGAACATGTATGTACACATGAAAAGAAACTTATGTAATTACTTACCTTTAATGTCTCTGATATTCTAAAATCTTGATTTCTTTTCTTCTATTTTCGTAGATCATCTGGTGTTCTGATCATTTCCGATCAGAGCACCCCTTAGGAGGAAGCTCCTGAGGAAAGAGTGGTCGAGCTAGCCCCTGAGCAGGTGGTAGCGCCAGCGCCTGCTCAGGAACCTGTGCGGATCCAACCCTGCCTAAGGAGGTAGAGGTTCCAGAAGGATCCCAGCAGGTTCTGACCACTGCTGGGATCGCTCAAGGAGAGGGGATTTCCTTGTTGAGGAGATCTCCTCATCCCAGCAACCTCCCCAGTTGCCCTTGGATCTTCGACGATGAGAAGCTCGACGAGGCCTAGAGGTGGAATTAAGACCATCAACTGAAGATGGGTCTTGATGCTGCCTACTCCGAATATACGGATATGGCGATCCAGGTAAGCACATACGACCACTCTTATAGTCCTTTCTTCAAAGTTTACTAGAAAACTCATAGAAGTTTGCTATTTTTATAGCATATGGTGGAGAATTTTGCTGTGATCGGAGGACTGACCCATCATATAACTGACTTGGAAAAAGAAAATTATGAAGTAAAAAGTAAATACTTCTTCTTAACTTTTGTCTTCCCTTCTTGCTATCTTATTCTCTGTTTGTTTATCAAATTCTTCTCTTATCATTTTTGATAGAATTAAATAATATTGAGATGGAGGTCATGGCTAAAGAAGCCAAAATAACAAATATTGAAGAGAGGTGCAAGACCTACGACCGGTCGATCGAAGACTGGTCAACCAAATTCAATGAGGCCTCTCTCAAACATAAAGAAGCCATTAAGGCTTCTGAAAAGAAAGCTCAAGGTAACTGATCGTAAATCCGACCAAATTATTGTTTGTTGCAAGTATATTTCTTTAACTTTTGATCCACTTCTGCAGAGCAAATTCAAAAATTAGAAACAACTCTTAAGTTCAAGCATGACCAGGAGGCAGAACTCGAGTGGAGCCTTGAAGAAAAGGTCAAGGCTCTCAATAAAATGCTCTTCGATATGGGACTGGTATCATGCCTACCCTCTCTAGGAGATTCGGCGAAGAAGGTAAATTACCTTGGTCAACAACCCAAAGATCTCCAAAGTCTGCTCAAAATTACTCGGGAGAACCATGCATAGACCATGAAGGAAGTCATTGCTAACGGAGTCAGCCTTGCTTTGGCAAAGCTGAAAGCTTTCGGTCCCTCCGTTCACCTCCAAGCTGTTGAAGGGGACTTCAACTGCTTGGAAGATGAAGTAGCCAAGTTATTTGAGGAAGTAAGGCCTCTTGAAAACAAGGTTGCAGAAGAAATAAAGGTCAGATCTCCGCCTTGCAGCGACCAATCTGGTGGCCCCAAAGAGTAGATGGTTGTAATATAAAAAATGTAAAAACTTACATTTTATCATCAATAAAGTCTGTTTTTATCTTTTCAACTTTGATAAGTGTTCATATATTTCCTAGCCCCCGACTGCTTGTGTAGTAGAACTTACTAAGAAAGTAGTAGACCAAGAAAAAAGAGCACAAGTTGCAACCAATGTACAAAGTATGTGCTGATTATGTGGTGAAACTGATCGTATTAATACTAGGAAATCTATTTGGTTGGAACCAGTGCATGATTTCGATTAGTTGTAGATTTGTCTTTATAACCGAAATACTGTGTATGGACGAAAGATATTATAAGACTTGCCTAGATGAGAAGAATTTATGCAAGGATGTATGCAGAAAAACGATAGTGTTTTTATTTGTAGAAATTATCCAAGCTGGTCGTAAAAGGTGTCAAGGACCAAAGACATGATTGACACTTCGTAAAATATATTCATGCACACGTTCCAACTGGCAGCGAGGATCGTGAGAAAAAGGCCGTCGCTAGGAAACTCCTAGTGGACAGGACCACATGCAGATAGGAGAGATTTCGACTAGAAGGTTTTCCGTGTCCCGATCAGTAGCCAAAACAAGTAAAGAACAGAATGTTGAAATGATAAAAGAAAGTATGTTGGTCCTTTAGCATGTAAGCAACTGTTTGCAGTTGTTTGTATGATGCTTCTTTTACTTGTTTCTTCATTGAGGGAAGAGTGTGTGGTCGCTCCGTGAGAATCATTGTTGTGATAAACACGATTAAAACCTTTATAGCGTTTGACCAATATGTCTGGGCCAGAGAGTAAAAGATATCCTTGAGAAAGGATGTCAGAGAGCACGTTGATCTTCTCCGATGATCGTAAACAACAGTAGTTTTAAACCAAACAATGGATTATCGATATACAATTAACAACACTCATTGGAAAGGAAAAAACATATTTATTGAAATTGAAATATGAAATTGTAAAGAACAATTATACAAAAAAACTTACGCAGTTGATCAATGTTCCAAGAATTTGATAAGACACGTCCGTCTGACATAGCTAGTCGTACTGAACCTGGTCGGGTAACTTCGACCACAGTGTATGGACCTTCCCATTTGGGAGAAAGTTTATTGCGATTCGCCTGGCTCTGAATTTTTCTGAGAACCAGATCACCTACAGCTAGGTTGTGAGGTTACACATTACGACTGTGGTACCTTCTCATGGCTTGTCGGTAGAATACTGATCGTATGAGGGCTTGGTTTCATCGTTCTTCAAGGAAATTGATGTCGTCAAGCCGTTGTTCATTCTGATCGTTTTCATTAAAAACAAGCAGTAGGAGCAGAGCCAATTTTGAGTTCCAGAGGAAGCATGGCTTTAGCACCGTAAACCAGAAAAAATGGCGTTTCACCGGTCGCATGACTGGTCCTGGTTCAAACGGTCCATAATACAGAGGGAAGTTCTTGAACCCAAGCTCCTGACCGTTGTATTAACTGGTCGAATACTTGACGTTTCACTCCTTGAATTATTATACCATTAGCTCTCTCGACTACTCCGTTACTCTATGGATGAGCAATAGAAGCGTAATGTATCTTGATACTTAGATCCTTACAGAATTCCTTGAAATTCCCGCTTGTGAATTGGGTACCGTTATCGATGATTATACAACTGGGTATACTAAATCGTGTGATCACACTTTTTGTGAGGAACCTCTTGGTAGCCTCAGTTGTTACTTTAACAACTGGCTCAACTTTTATCCATTTTTTGAATGTATCAATCATTACAAATAAGAATTCAAAGCCGCTGGGTGCTCTTGGGAAAGGTCTTAGAATGTCTAGTCCCCAAGTTGCAAAAGGCTAAGAAAGAGGTATGGTCTGCAAAGCTTGTGCCGGTAGATGTACTTGTCGACTATGAAATTGATATTGTATACACTTCGTCACAAGAATCTTTGCATCATGGAGGACAGTTGGCTAGTAGTATCATTGCCTGAAGGCTTTATCGACCAGTGTTCCGTAGGAATGATATGCTCTACAGACTCCTCCATGTATGTCGGATAACAACTTAATACTATCCAATTGAGATATGCATATCATCAACACTCCATGAGATCCCCGTTTGTAAAGGGTACATTCGATCAGAGTGTATGATTTGGCCTTTCGAGCTATACGATTGGCCTCTACATCATCTTCAAAAATTATGCCATGCTGAAGATAATTGTAGATCGATGTCATCCAATCACTACTAGGGTCGATCTGTATGACCTCCAGTGGAGCATATTTTTCCTCGGAATTGTCGACCACCGATGGTGTATCAAGCTGCTCGAGAAAAACTCCAAGCAGGATAGGTAACCTCGTGGAAGCCATCCGTGCCAACTAGTCTGCCAAAGAGTTGTCCTTTCTAGAAATGTGTTGGATTTGAAAATCGAAGATATACTTTTTGAGTTCCCGTACTTCCGCCAAATAAGATGACATCTTGGTATTTCAGCATTGATACTCTTTCTCTACTTGATTCGCTACTAGTTGAGAATCGCCTTTCACTAGTAATCTGCGAATCCCGAGCGCTCTGGCTACTCGGAGTTCTGCCACTAAATCTTCGTACTCTGCCCTATTATTTGTAGCAGGAAAGTTTAACTAAATAACGTATTTAATGTATTCTCCAGTAGGGGATATCAAGACAACTCCAGCCCCCGAGCCTTTGAGCATCAAGGAACCATCAAAGTACATTGTCCACTTGTCGTGGTGTTTGTACTTGGGCCCTTGGGTGGGTTCAAGGTTTGTCCATTCGGCAATGAATTTTGCTAAAGCCTGGGACTTGACTGCTGTTCGTGAGATGAAATAGAGGTCGAACGCCCCAAGCTTGACCGC
This sequence comes from Ampelocalamus luodianensis, assembly GCA_036346255.1. NCBI lineage: Eukaryota > Viridiplantae > Streptophyta > Magnoliopsida > Poales > Poaceae > Ampelocalamus > Ampelocalamus luodianensis. The sequence goes on from CM070627.1 coordinate 1,354,160, forward strand.
CCATTTTGCTATTCATCCTAATGATTTCCTGTTTCTGAGAACTTGACCAAGATGATATCCGGGTGCGAAGAACATATCGTCTGGCGTTGGCTCATCTTCGAACTCTGAACAACAATATAAGCAAGATGGAGTACAATGTGCACTCAGCAAGACTTGTAGTGTATCATAAAAATTTAAATAAATGCAAGGCTATCAAAGGATGTAGCTCTACTCTACAAGTTATTTTGCTTAAAGCTATTTTTATTTGCAATATCAATATGTAGTAATTTGCAACAAAAATTTAAAAGCAGTTAAATAGATACTGGACAATAAGTAAAGAAGTGAATAAAAATTAACATCGACTCGCAACCCTTCTCGATTAAGATTATGAAAGAATAAAGATAACAACTCGTAGCCCTCCTCGGCTGCGAGCAATATTTCATGTTCAACCATAGACATGGTAGTGAACTCAAATAAAACCCCACAAGTCATTACCCATGTTTTACCAATAAAACAATTTTTTTTGTGAAAATAAAACTAAATCCATACCGTCCACACCAAGCTCTCTCATGACCGCAAGCACAGCTATTTAAATAGATTTATACTCTACAGAGGTGTACAACAATACCCATAGCACACGAATTCTCTAGTTTATTTGGCATCCATCGATGCCACTACTCACAACCGTAGGTAAGCAGTCTAGAGCACGCGTCGAACCCTTTACATCATCTAGTCTAACCTTGCACTAGCCCAGCGAATGCTCACCCTCACTTACCCAGGTACCCCCTGTCAAGTGAGGCATTCACAGTTGCGTCGGCAAGCTTTGTGCCCAACACCGTGGTGAAGGGAGCCTATTCGAACATGCCTACACGGTCATGTCCGCACTCTACGGCCTACCAACGTGCAAGACTAGTTTTCAATGACTTAATTAGCTAAGGCTGTCCTATACCAGCACATATGGTTGTACGTTAGGTCTTAGAATGGAGTTGCTGGCGTCCGGCCCTTAATTGACCTCGGATGAGAATCTCTCGGTATCTTCTAGTGAGGTACACCCCTCACTGTTCTCATAACACAATATAACTCGCCCGCGTCTAAAACTAGGTAACTAGGTTTTTTATTTTTATTTTTATACAAAATAACAGAGGTACACCCCTCTGGATTTTTTTTTTATAAATCTCCAAAATTCACATTTATCACATTGTCCTTTTATATCTTTTTAGGAAAAATATGTTGCTCTAAAAAGTAGTTGTGCGATAATCGCACTAAAAAAAAAATTCTCAAATGACATTATATATTGTATAACCCATAATATAGTGGCTACAACAGTAAGGGATCAATATTCCAAGGAGTTGTATGCAACAATTAGGATTTACAACTACCGATTTCCCAAACATAGCATTTTCATATCAAACATACAAGCATGCATAACAGATTTTGCAAAACAAAGTACAATAAGTAAAATAATGAGATCAATATGATCAAAGGAGGTGCTTGTCTTGCTCTTGCTGTTCTGAATATGGATGGTTGGTCGTCGAAATAATTGCTCGAGCAATCGATGTCTAATCCAAAAAGAGCCAGAAATAAATTAAATTACACTAATAAATTCAACAGGGACCAAATTTAAATATTTTTACATATTATAGTAGAGCATGATTTTAGATGGATTTAGAAATAAAAATAATTCAATTTGGATTTTTTTATACAAAAGTTATTAATGTTTCAATTGGGTTCGGTTTGGAAATTCCAAAGAAAATGAGAAATACGCTTTCCAACAGAGGAAACGTATTCTCGCACTTGTTCTATTGGGGTTTATGCTTTCTAGTAAGGAAAGCGTATTGGACTTACTGAGGTTTACGCTTTCCAAATAGGGAAAGCGTACTGCCTCAAAGCTAAGAGCGTACTTTACATTTTCTTCTGATTTTTCTTTATTATTCCGACATGTGGGGTCCACTTGTCTGTGACTCGGTCCACGCAACAGTGTGTGGACCGCAAGTCTACGAGCACATCACATGGGTTCACTGAGGCGTTCACTATGCACTTAAGAGGTGGGACCCGCATGTTAGTGACTCTTTTAGAATAACATTTTGAATTAGATTTTATTTAATCTTTTGGCTCAGTCCCACATGTCAGTGACTCAAGCATTAATTAGCTAATCATTTAAATGTTATTTGTCTTAGCGACCGGGATTATGCGCGTTAATGGCGTTGCTATAGTGCATGTCCGTTTCGGACATCACAGAGCAACGCCCATGTGATTGCGGCCATGCTCGTCGCCGGTGCGGTGGCACACGGTGGTGCCGGTGAAAGCCCAAAATGGGTTCATGTAACGACCTGTTTTCAGTTTATGAACACTAAATTTTAGAATTTTGTTTGGTTTGCCAAAACTTATCTCAAGTTCCTCTCAAAGTTCAAAACTTCAAATTTCAAAACCTCGATTTCAATTCTCTCCTAGGCTCAGCCCAACCCGACCCTCTCTCTCTCTCCTTGGGCTTAGCCCATTCCCCTAAAACCTCCCCTAGCCCTGGAGCTCGCGCCCTTGTAGCTCTGCCTGAGCGAGAACACGCTGGAGTGAACCCGCCTACCACCGTGCCATCCCATCCGGCCCAGCTCTGCCTCGGCCCTTGCGCGCCAGCGACGGCTCTCCAACGGCCATCTTCACCCCGTCTGGCTATAAAGGAGCCCTGGCCGCCCCCTTGACCCCCCTTCTCACCTCCTTCTTCCTCTGTAAGTCTCTCTAGAGAAAACCGAAGAAGTGTCGAAGCTCCAAGTTCTTGGCCGCACCGCCTCGTCGTTGTTTCACCATTTCGGTGACCCCACCTCCATGCCACCGCCATCACCTCATGTTCCAGGGCACGAGGAAGCAATTCCCCCAAGTTAATCGACTTTTTGTCCACCAAGGCCGTCGAAATCGCCTTTCCCCTCCGCCTCCGGCTGGGACCTTCTCCTCTGCAGTTCGCCATCCTTCGTCTGCCTCCTACTCCCCTCCTTGCCATGGTAGGTTCCTTGAGCCTCCCTCTTGCCCATGCGCTCACCATCTTTTGCCTAGAGCTAGCCGGCGTGTGGTTGCCACTAAGGCACTGAACGCCGCCGCCGCCGCCACCCACTCGGCCGTCGCTTGCTGCGTGCGCCACGTACCGTGTAACCGTCATCACTTGGGCAACCCATTTTGGTCCTTAACGACCACCGTTGAGCTCCCTTCGCCGGCGGCGAGATTAGCCAGCATGCGCCCTGGAGCGCCTCTGTTTTTGTCCGAAGCCGACCAACCCTATAGCGCCTTTAATCATCCTGTATCTTTGTCTTAGGGTTATGTTTTGTTTAGTCATAATTAAGATGCCGGTTTAATGCCGATTGCTTTCAATGGCAGGTGGACCCAAGGACGCAGTGATTGCAGTGTATTAATTCCAGGTTTTGGTAAGACATCAACTTGCGGGCCCAGTTGTACATGCACGCGGTTTGCCGCACTGGTTTCACGCGTGTGTCTCTGTGCTTTGGGACCCACATGTCGGAGAGGCAGTTCTCCCTCTCCTTTATTTCTTTTTCCCAATTTATTTCAAAAACAAAACTTCAAAAAATCTGTTCCCCCTCTTCTAACTCCAAAAATTATGAAATTTTTTTCTAAAAATTTCTAAATTTAGTGTATTTTTAATAGCAGTAGCTTTGTTAATTTTAGAGCTCATTTATTATTTCTTTGGTATTTATTTGTTCTCCTTGCTTGTTGTTCTTTTTCGGCATGTTCGTCCGATTAGAGTTCGAAGAAGCAGGAGATCTCCAAGTTGATCGAGCTCAAGAATATCAAGACCCTCTTGCCTTAGACCCAGTCGAGTCAATACTTTGATCATACATTTTATTCAAATTATATTAATTTAAATTACCAAATTGCATGCTTTAATTCCTTATGCAAATGTATGTTAAATCCTAAGGTAGTTAAATACCAACTTCATAATTAAATATTACTATGCCATCCTTGACAATTAAAATACTTAATCCTTGTCACCCTAGTAAATATGTGGTAACTATACTGGCTATAGGTTGTACTTATGCGCCATGCTAGTCTTGCTTAAGTACCAGGGTATTTATTTACCCTAATCATTATTTCTAAAAATCATGAACTTGTTTTGGGTAGTCATTGTGGGTAAATGACTTGTGTATTTGAGATAATCTTCTAAAAAACCCTTATAATTGCTGTTACCGCATTCGGGCGGATGGTATGATGGTGGGTGTTGACGTAGCACGAGAAATGTTGGAATGTGAAATGTACCACCCAGATAACTTTAGGGACTTAATCTTGTGATGACCTCCCAATGTAAAATAGTACAACCACAAGTCTATAATGGTGTGGACTTGGCTAACTAATCTGTATCCACCAATGCAAGTTACACCATTGGAGTGACCCACAAGTCGTGTCGTTGGCGTAAGTTGTCGTGGACACAGGCCAGGATGCTGACGTAAGCCGTTGTGTGGCGCAAGAGGAGGTTTGGGGGTATGGTTGACGCAGGTGTGTGAGCGTAATCACTCAGGCGAAACCTTAGGGGGTGCAACTAACACTGAGGGATGCAGTGTAAAGGCCTTGTGGTAATATCCCCTTGATTCACATGTCTAAGGAAGCGTATGTACAAATCAAGACGATTATCTCTTGTGGGTAAAGTGTACAGTCTCTGCAGAGTACAAACTATTCGAATAGTCGTGCCCCACAGTCAAGGGCGGGCATGGGAACTAACATGAGTTGGTTATATTTATAAAACTTTGTGGGTGGGATGAAAACGTATCAAGCTGATGTAACCTTGAATTTGGTTTTCCCTGGGTAGAAGTACCCCAGTGATGTTAATAGGTGGATGTAACCGCTGTAAAAAATAAGCATAAAGTGGAGGTAACCTTTGCCATTATTAATATTGCACAATTATCCTCTTTAATAAAATGTGATTTGTTTAAAATGCTAAGTGATATGAACTTCTAATAATTGTAATTAAAAATGTAGCTTTGAGAAAACAAAAGAACCCGAGCTATCCTTGTTAAGCCTTACATGTATAAATATTGCATTTGTATGTTGACTCGCGAGCATGAAAGTTGTGCTCACTCTCCCCCCAAAACCCTTTAGAGCCCGTGGAGCAAGGTCATTATGCATACTATGAGGATCCCGAAGTTGAAGGCCAAGGAGGCAATAAAGAGTAGTTTAGTCTGTAGTTGTTCTAGTCTCGCCTCAGTCTAGCTGACACAGTCGGTACTCGTGTACTACCAATATTACCCAAGTCCTTGGATAATATTGGTCGTACATTGGTTCCCCAGTCGCGTGCTTGAGGCAAGATGTGCTCTACCCCTTTTGCTTCCGCTACCGCTTTCACTATTTATGTAATGTACTCATTTGGTCTTATTCGCCCCTAATGTAAACTTGACCCGATGCAATCTATTTGACTCTGATGGTTGTATTAATGAATGGTTGGTCTACGTTATGTATGAAATAATTTAGTGATGTATTCTGTGAGCAATATCTACTGATCTAAGGAATAGCACGGTGTTGTTCACAGAGGATTCTAGATTGCGAAATCTGAGTCCGACAGTTCCCCGTGCTCTTGCACACTGATGGTGCCGACGGCGAGGGCTGGGTGGCCCAACGCGGCGACGAACCAGAGATGAGTGGTGGCTATGCTACGGCTACAAGCCAATGGCCAAACCACCATTGCCCTTTACTATCTAATGCACGCATAAGTATCTACAAGTCTCTAGGAGCTCACCAAGACCGAGAGGAAGGACAGAGGTGGTCGGAGTATCGCCGACGTCGAAGAACCGAGGCGGGACGGTGGAGCTTCACGTGGAGGAGACGTTCGGGTGAGGGAGAGCTTCGTTCGACGGTCGGGGAAGGATGACGGTGTCCTAGGATGCTTCTGGGGCAGAGAATCAGTCCAAGGTTCAGTGAAACTCCAGCGGTGACTACGACGGCGGAAATGACCGGAGATGACGAAGAAGCTAGCTTGGGCGCGTTCCTATGGACCAAAGATGAAATCAAGTGAGGGGAAAGGCTACTCATGCCCTGGAACACGATATGGCATGAGCAGAGCAAAGAGGAACCCTCTAGAACGGTAGGAATGGCGGTGGTGGTGTGGCGGCTGAAAATGGAGCTCAGAGCTCTTTGTGTTTGAGCTCGATTGAGGAGGAGAAAAGGAGAGGGAATGAGTGGAGTAGTGAGGAAAGGGGAGAATGAAGCTCGGGCAAGCTTTTTATAGACAATGGGCGATGGACTCGCGAGGAGGAGGGAAGGCATGGGTGCAGTGAGGTGACAGTGACGGTTGGGGTGGCGAAAAACTAGGGGCGGTGCAGTGAAACTACGGGTGCACGGTGATGCTCTCACGAGCGTGCACTGGTGAGGCGAGTGGAGGTGGAAGAAAACCCTAGCAGTGGGGCCCACTGTCAGCGAGAGGGTGAGAGAGGAATTAGGTTTAGGTTTTGGATTTTCGGCAAATTTGTTTTGCTGAATTTTTGTACCAAGCAAACGACCTCATAATTTTATGAAACTTTTTGTGAGAGCTCTTGACTTAATGTACTTTCTTTGATAAATTTCTCAGGGGTTTATATCTTATGTGATTTTCTCTAAAATTCATATAATTTTCTTTTATATATTTGTATTTGTTATTCTTAACGAAGTTTTGTATAAATTGTTTAATAAGTTTTTCATGGAAGATTATGCCCAAGATAATTCTATCACCTATTATTTTTATTTGGTTTTATCTAATTTCTTTTAAGTGCATGTTTGTTTGTATTTCATGATTTGCTTTTAAACAAAAATTCAAATTTCAAACATGGGTAGATTTTCACATGCAAATTGATCAAAGTATTTTTTTCCCAATGTATTTCTATTAAGCATTCCTAAAATATGGATTTTGGGATGTTATATATATATATATATATATATATATAGAGAGAGAGAGAGAGAGAGAGAGAGAGAGAAAAGGTCATGGGGATCGATCTGATCCCCATGCCATGGCTACCGTGATAAGCTTAGACAGCCATTTTGGCAGCGCCTCCTCATCCTCCACCTTATATACTCCTCCTCCTTCCTCTTGGGATATTGTAGATAGAAATTCATTCTTCTCCTCTTTGAGATCAAAAATCACCTCAACCCGACTAATTTCCAGGACTTGCCTCACGGTGAGTCTTACACTTGATCCAACGGCTATTGGGCAATTGGGTGATGGTTCATGATGAGGACATGACCCCTATAGATACAATCAAATTTGCTATGCTTGTTGTTCCAAATACAAGAGCTTGTACGCTTCACTTAAATTATTATGTGAGCTTGTTTTTAGGAGTGTCTTTATATTATATATGAACTATATGATGCTACCTAATGATGATATATATATATATATATATATATATATATATATATATATATATATATATATATATATATGCAGCACCATGTCACTTTTGGTCCAAGACAAGCAAACAGTTCGAAATGGACTGCTTTGGAATTCATTCGACTGAGAATCAGCTTGACAGCATCAACTTAAAACAGGCATAACTTTCGTATACGAACTCCGTTTGAGGTCCATGAGTACTTGATTGAAAGCTTATCTCGTCCTCTTTCAAACGGATCCGGCCTCATCTTCAAATTCCTTCTGGACTGATCGTAATCATCAAAAGAAGACGTTATATCACTTGTTTGGGCCAATCTGGGCCTTGTAATCATACTAAACTTGGCCCATCTGCCGGTGGACCACCTGGGGGTGCAGTTGCTGTTCACATGAACAGTAAACCATGAGATTAGTCCCACCCCCTTAGTTCTATTAGATGTGTGGCTCCTCATTCCCTATTTAAGGAGGCCGCACCCCCTCTAGTTTTTTTTGATTTTGTTTATATTTAGTTTGCCTTCGTTGCAACTTGAATCTTTTGCGTGTGTCGGCTAGACCACCCAATTAAGATCCTTATTCAGAATCCCAACTCAATTCAAATATTTCAATTCCTATTTGCAATTTCAGATTGCTTGATCTTGTTCTTGCGTGCTTCTTCGGTGTATGCAGGAATCGACCTTCGTGGTCAGGTAACCGGGTATTCGTGCACGGTTGATAACGACTTGTCGAGCAGTTCAGCGATTGCGTGGTTTCGAGCCTTGCGTGTTCGTAGCCAGGATCGTGAGAGTTGAGCGACGCCTACCGAACTTATCGTTCTCATCGAAAGATCGGGCCAATAATCGGACCTTCGGGTTCATCAGTTCATGTGCTTCGCCAATGTGCGATTCTTTTGTTTCTTTGTGTGGCAATTCCCCAACCTCGATCTCGTGCTTTTGTACACTTGGATTCATGGTGGTGGCATTGTATCTTCCAACGACCTCGCCAGGAAAACCGTGGTGCAACGATGATGATAGGTTTCTAGGTCAGTGTCCTATCGTCGTGCTTTGCCTTCTTGGTGGCTTTGATTGCCATCGGTTCTGTGAGTATCTCCAGTTTTTAATTCATCTATTTTGCATAGTGTGTTGTACTAGTGTTCCTGGAATTGTTCATTTCTATGATTTGTTTATACCAGTACTGAGAATCTTGCATGATAGATTGTGGTCTATTTGTGAATGCTCAATGATGATTTTGGACTTATAAATTATTTTGGTAATTTGGAATCATAGATTAGGCTTTGATGTGGTAATTTGGAATCATAGATTAGGCTTTGAATTGGAACTAGATTATTGCTGAAGAATTGATTTGTTAATCATGCAGTAATATCGTTGAGTGTTGCAATTGATTAGTTAACCGTGCAGTAATAACATTGAATACTTGTAGTAATATAATTGAGTACTTGCAGTAATATCATTGAGTACTTGTAATAATTTCTTTTATTGCTGCAGTACTGATTTATTAATCTTGCAGTAATATCATTAATTACTAAAGTACTAATTTGCTAATCTTATAGTGATACCATTGAGTCAATATCATCAGGTTCAGTGATTCAGTCAATAGTTGATAGCATTTAAACTTAAATTCAGAAAGCAAATTGTTAGCAGTAGTGTTACTATCTTTGTTCACTTACTGAAAGTCACTTTCTGATTTTAATTCGAGATACTTAAACAGTCTTTACTTTTATATTGATAAAGAAGCAGAGCTCAAAACCTAGTCTATCGTCAAGTAATTATCACTCTACTTGTTTTTGATAAATAGTCTAATGATATCGAGAAGGCCTAGTTCATCACTAGAGCAACCGATATCTCAGAGCAAAGGGTTAAATATCAATCTGTGCATTATGTTAATTGATATTGTCCATAGTTTTAAATTCTTGAGCATGTTTTCCTGTTTATATGCTATAAGCAATAATTTTGTGATGTTAAAGACATCTCTATTGTTTATGTTATATACAGCTACTCGGAATCATGCTTTTCTGTCATTATTTATTTATGAAACTATTCTAAGATATTTGCTAAATCCGCAATTACTTCAACAACCAACACTAGTGGGCTCTGCTTCTCAAGTGCTAGTGGCGGCTAATCCAATAGTTTCCTAGGGTTAGTGGTCATTATGATGGAATAAGAACAATATGCGACTAGTCTTTTAAAAGAAAACAGCAGAATCCCTCCATTAAGTAATCCAGCTTGGGGGATTAATTATCGTCAATGAATCCTCTTCTGTTTTGGGGTAATGAGTTATGTTTATGTATCGCTGCAGATGCACAACAGAAACCATATTTTGGTGCTTTGTCTATATCAAGCACCCTTTTTTTCTGAGAGGCGCCAGCTAAATTTGGGTGGCATATCCACATATTAGACCAACATCTCACACACACAACACACACGACAGATGACAAAACACAATGGGAGGAACAAGAAGCAGCAGAGGAAGACCTTCATATACCAAGGTCATTCCAAATCTATAGTTTCTCATGAACGACTGCTCTGTTAATGTGATGTCCATGTGGAGTATGAACTGCGGAGATCGATCATTTGGAACGACATTTCTTTATGTATTCAAATGAAACTGAAACCGGTGATCAGGTGGTGGGATTGGAACAAAAAGGAGCGAGCTGAAAGTAGATTCAGAAGTTAATTGGCTGTAATATTTGTTTTTCATTAGTCTATGTGCCCAACACTAGGATTTTTTTTCCATGCACCCACACAAAAGGCTGTTAAAAACGATTTTTTTTATCATAATTATGTGATTATGTCTACGTCATTGAAACTGGTTGAGGTCACATTATAGTTAATTGGATTTTGTCAGTGGATCTTGGTTTGGTAATGGTTGTTTAATAATGGTCGTGGATACATCACCTAGTGAGTTGGATTGGAACCACGCAATGCATGCAGACTGCCAAGAAATAGACACCAATGGGGTCTGGATTCTGCTGAGTGCTGATGCCACCAATCAGTCTCTTTCCTGCCAAGAAATAGTCACGGAGCACCAAAACAGAGATGGGGCCGGCTCTCTTCCTTCCACAGTGCTATGCCTGGCAGCCTGGCAGATGGGGGCCACACAACTCACTAGATCTATCTGGCTCTGCTGCTTGCCAATTATTCAGCCTCTGAACTTGTGAGCTTCTTCTAATCTCTCTCGAGCTACGGTAAGATCAATTCCTCACTCAATGAATGTTATAAGCTACAGAACGTCCAAGGTAGGTAAAATCTGTCCTGAAAAGATTTTGGGAATCAAACTGCAGGCTCAATCCGTAGGGAAATCATGGGCTTCACAAGATGAACATATATATGGTCATGCCTGCGCGTGCCTGTGTACGTGGTCTGGCAACCTTGTCTAGTTAATTGCACGGATCAAGACCATCAGTTGGACGCAAATGCTGACTCCTTTTTGTCCATCTGTAACATGGAAACTCAAAAGTAGTACTACTACTAGAGATTAATGTATGTTAGTATTGTTAGATATATGCACACTTTTGTGATTGTTATAATTCCTAACACAATAATTGAATCGACAACAAAGATATATACTAGGCATATTTGAAACTATAAACAGTAATATGATTATCAACTCAAATATATCTATCTTATATATATGCACTAACAAGGCAAATTCTATAACAAGTATGCTACTAACAGAAAATGCGTCAACATCATCGTATAACAAATTTCTAGAAAACAAAGTTTAGTCAAAAGAAATGTTATCACCACAACTTACAGAGGATCACTCCGACAAAGGTCGCGGTAGAGTCTGATCCGAAGAAGACGACGTGCAGAGAAGAAAGCAGTGAGCAGGCGCGCGAACGCTTCCCAAAAACTCGATTCGCCTAACCCGCAGATCGCAAGGGACGCCGGCCGGAGACATTGCTCTCCCACGCGGTGCACGCCGAGGAAGGGATAAAGTAGCCGAGTAGCACGGCAATAAGGAATTGAGCAACGGTACAAAACTGAGTCCGGCTATTCTTAGAGCTTAATTTTATTTTGCATTTTGCATTGTTAGATTTGAGAGGCGAGGACTCCTTTATATAGAGCCAGAACTAGAGTCGTCCCCCTAGACTAGCAATATGGTACTAAACTTCCACCATGTATGAGTGGGCCTTTGGGATTTTGGTGTATGGACCAAGCCCAAACTTCCTACAATCTCTCACTAGATCCCAAAAGCACTACGAATTTGCCTATAATTTCAAAGTGTTGTTGATATACCGCTTTTTGGTGGAGACCGGTTAAGATTGAACATCCACCTAGAATTCAAGCTAAACTTGCCCACAACTACACAATGGATCGAGCCTTGAATTGGCGTTTGAAAGTGACAAGTTTCACCTAAGGTTTTTATCGATACTGGTCACCGATTGGCTACTCCTCGTGTAGAGCATATAAGTCATACTCCGGTGTCTCTTTATGAGCTTCTTAGAGAGTACCCATTTCTCATAGACTGTGACAAGCAGTCGGGCTCATATAGGTGTGTTCTTTCAAGAATGCTCAGAGGATAGCATCTTTGCTATTTAAAGTCATAGAACACATTAAGACAAAGTCATCCTACTATACAGATTTGAGAGTACGATATCTTTAGTGGAGTGGGTTATAAAATGTACTCTCCTTCAGTTAACCAAACAGTTTGTTTTTCCCAGGTCCTACTTCACAGGAACTCCGATCACATAGGTTGGGTTGGCACTGTGGTGTAACTCACATAGGTCTTATTCCCATCTCTTTCGATGCATAATCTATCATATTATGTGATAAACTCATTGTAAAGGGATCTGCTAGATTCTTAGCCGTTGGAATATAATCCACATCTATTATTTCGAATTTTCAATTTTTCGATGATGTCAATCTTCTTTTTACATGCTTGGAGGACTTCATGTTATCCAAACTGTTCACTTTAACGAGAACCGTTTGATTATCATAGTACATCAGGATGGCCGTAATCAGTTTTTCAACTACCGGTAAGTTCATCAGAGTTCACGCACCATTCTCGCTTCAAGAGTGGTCAGATCCATCGAGTGAGTTCTACTTCCATAGTTGGCCTTATCAAAATGGTCTATTTACAAGACCTCCATGAAATAGCAACACCGCTTAGAGTGAAAACATATCCACTCATAGCCTTAATCTCATCAAAGATCGATATCCAATTGGAATCACTATACCCTTCGAGTACGCCAGGTACTCGGATAATGAATTCCATAACTCATCGTACCTCTTAAGTAGCGCATAACTCGATTGAGTGCACGCCAATGATCATCTCCGGATTAGAGGTAAACCAACTTACTTTGCTTACAACAAATGAGATGTCGTGCCGTAGCACTAGCTAAGTACATGAGTGAACCAATAATGGGAATATCTCACCGATCCTTTCCTAGTCTTTTATTCTTTCGAAGTATTAGACTAAGATCATAAGGTGCTGGAGAAGGCTTGCTATCCATATAGCCAAAATGGCTCAAAACCTTTTCCACATAATGGAATTGTAGAAGTGTAATCATCAGGTTGTTTGATGTAGATTTTCTCATCTAACTCTTCATGGAGAAAAGTTGTCTTAACATCCATTTGATGGATAATAAGTCCATGTGAGGGAGTCAAGGATAGTAGTACCCGTATAGTGGTCAATCTGGCAACGGGTGAGTAAGTTTCAAAGAAATCTTCTCGTTTATTTTGAGTATAGCCCTTGGCCACAAGCCTTATCTTATACTTTTTAATAGTACCATCAGGCCTAAGGTTTTTCTTGAACACCCACTTACATCCAACTGGCTTGCAGCATATGGACGATCAGTGATTTTCCAAGTCCCATTAGCGAGAATGGAATCCATTTCGCTACGGACTGCATCCTTCTAGTACTCTGCATCAGGAGATGCATATGCCTCTGAAATGGATTTAGGAACATCATCCACAAGGTACACAGTGAAATCATCTCCAAAGAATTTTTCAATCCTTTGTCTTTTGCTCCTTCTAGGAACAATACTGTCATCCTTCTCAAGGATTTATTCGTGTGTGTATTCGGAATGCTCAATAAGACTTATGGATTCAGGAGTTAAATCATTTGCTTGACTAGTAGAGTTATGTATATCCTTCATGGGGAATATATTCTCAAAAAATATAGCATCTCGATACTCCATTATTGTATCGACATGCATGTCAGATACCTTAGCTTTAACTATTAGAAACCTATAGGCAGTACTGCAATGAGCATATCCTAAAAAGACACAATCCACAATTTTCGATCCAAGTTTGCGCTTTTAATTATCGGTACGTTGACTTTTGCCATGCATCCCCAAGTGCGCAAGTAGGATAGTGATGGTTTTCTCCCTTTTCATCCTTCATACGGAGTAATCTCACTATTCTTAATGGGAACTCTGTTCAGGACATGAGTCGAAGTCACTCAATGTGCAGTTCTTTCTTTCAGCAACCTCATTGGACTAAGGCGAATAGGGAGGTATCCTTCATGGATAATTCTGTGCTCTACATGCACTGAGAGAACTCATTTGAGAAATACTCTCCACCACGATCCGATCAAGTCTTTTGATTTTTCTTTCTAGTTGATTCTCATCTTCACCTTATATGTTTTAAAATAGTCTAGAGCCTTATCTTTTGTTTTCAATAGATACACATAACAATATCTCAAGCATCATCAATTAGAGTAATGAAATATCTTTTCTCTCCTTTTGTTAACACACCATTCATTTCATAAAGATCTGAATGTATGAGTTCTAAAGGTGCCAAATTTTTTCCTCTACAACTTTATGAGGTTTGCGAGGTTGCTTTGCTTGCACACAAGTTTGGCATTAAAAACCTTTGACTATGGAGAGTTTTGGAATTAAATTTAGACTGGATAGCCAAGATATACAACTAAAATTTATGTGACATAAATGTGAGTGCCAAACGTTGGCCTCATCCCCATTATTTGGATTACAGAAATGGTTTACAACCTTATTACAAAAATCTGAAAGAGAAAAGCGGAACAAGCCTCCGCAATCATAGCCTTTCCCAATAAAGAGTCCAAATTTAGAAATGACTACTTTGTTTGACTCAAACACCAACTTATACCCATCTCTACACAGAAGGGAGCCGCTGACGAGATTCTTATTTATTGAGGGGACATGCTGCACGTTCTTCAGCTGCACGATCTTTCCCAAAGTAAACTTTAGATCTACCGTGCCAACACCAAGAACAGAGGCATGCGAACCATTTTCCGTCAACACGGAGGAAGCTCGAGCGACCTGATAAGAAGAAAACAAGGGCACATCAGCATATACGTGAATATTAGCTCCTGTGTCAATCCACCAGTCGGTGTGGAATGACAGACTGAAAGAACAGTAGGTAGATTATCATATCCAGATATCCCTTCTCCGGTATCACCAATAGTCACATTCATAGACTTGGTCTATCTATGCTCATTCTTTATGCCTTTACGGTCAGAACATTTGTTGGCCCAGTGGCCACCCTTACCGTACACATAGCAGGCACCTTTTTTTTTTCTTGTTTGGCTTCTGGTTCTTCTTAAAGTTGGTTGTCTGTAAGACATTGACCTTTCTCTTGAACTTTTCATTACCATGATGTTGCACGACATCGCGCTGGATTGTCCTTCTACCACCTTACGATGCATCGTTCCGAGCTTTCTTCAACATCAAGGGACGAATCGATCCTTAACAAAAATATTTTGTCTCTTTGTGTTTCGTAGAAGTGGAAAATTCCTACATAAAGAGGATAGTTTGGCAATGATGCCACCAATACAAATTTATTAGGTAATGTGCATTTGAGGTGGTTGAGTTCCCTCGTAATGAATTGTATTTCATGAGTCTGCTCAACTACAGAACGGTTCTCAACTATCTTGTAGTCATGATATTACTTAATGGTATACAACTCACTGCCAGCATCTGAGGCAGCGAACTTATGTTTGAGCGCCTCCCACAGCCCTTTTGCGTTTGTCATGTGCAAGTACACATCGCACAGACGATCGAAAAGAATGCTAAGAACGTATCCCACAAAAAATTGTAGTGGCTGCTTTAAACTCCTTTTCCTATTCGGAAGTGAATTATCCCTCAGGTCTCCCAGAGGCAACCTAAAATACGTTCAGAGCCATGAGCCACAAAGTGACTCTTGTCTGCCATCTTTTGAAGTTCACTCCACTGAACTTCTCTGGTTTCATTGCCTCGGCAAAACCAACCATTTTCATCACAAAGTGCCTATCAAGTTCACAATCAGGTTTTTGAATTGTTAGATATATGCACACTTTTGTGATTGTTATAATTACTAACACAATAATTGAATCGACAACAAAATATATACTAGGCATATTTGAAGCTATAAATAGTAACATAATCATCAACTCAAATATATCTATCTTATATATATGCACTAACAAGGCAAATTCTAGAACAAGTATGCTACTAACAGTAGTAGACGTCAACATCATCATATAACAAATTTCTAGGAAACAAAGCCTAGCTAAAAGAAATGTTATCACCGTAACTTACAGAGGATCACTCCGAAGGTCGCGGTAGAGTCTGATTCGAAGAAGACGACGTGCAAAGAAGGAAGTAGTGAGCAGGCGTGCGAACGCTTCCTAAAAACTTGATTCGTCCCAACTGCGGATGACACCGCTCTCCCACGCCTGCACGCGAGGAAGGGATAGAGTAGCCGAGTATCACAGCAATAAGGAATTGAGCTACAGTGCAAAACTGAGTCCAGCTATTCTGAGAATTTAACTCTATTTTGCATTTTGCATTGTTAGATCTAAGAGGAGAGAACTTCTTTATATAGAGCCAGAGCCACAGTCCTCCTCCTAGACTAGCAATATGGTACTAAACTTTCACCACACATGAGTGGACCTTTGGGATTTTGGTGTATGGGTCAAGCCCAAACTTCCTACAAGTATGTAGTCGGTCTTCTAGGATTAGTTGAAGCTGAACTAGACACCCACTTTCGATCTCTATGGTCCAGATAGTACAGACTGAATGCATGGTGCCCAATAATACCATTGTGATGAGGTCAATACTCATGTACCATTCTCTCACGGTGCATTAATTGCAACACAAACAAGTATTTTCATACCATGTCTTAATTTCTTTCTCTAATCCGCTAGGCGTAGATGCATGCGTCCTCTTTACCATGGCAAAGGATGACCATTGACCCTAATTAACCAGTGATCACTAGGATTATGAATGAGTCTTTATGAAAGAAAAAAAAAATCTCCCGACATGTAAAGCAGCATTAATTGGATTTGGCTCTGCAATACATCTGACTAAAATTGCACGTCAGCCCTCAAAGGTCAGCTATACAAAGTCAGGCGAAACAAATAGATCTTTGCGTGCATCAGGTGAGCTCTGAACTCCGTCTGGTTTCTGCATGTCACTCTTTGCCGAAGTCAGCGTTGTAGTGGGCGGTTGCCTCCAGCTTCTTGGCGTCGTTGAGCTTCCTCACCGCCTGAAAACAGTTATTGCATGAAATAAGATATGGCCATCAACGCCCAAGTTATATTCAAAAGGAAATGGAGTGGCAGGATACCGCACCTTCACGAAGTCTTCGTGAATGGCGTAGTCGTGCTCTGCACGGATTGCTGCCATGCCAGCTTCGGTGCAGACGTTACGCACGTCAGCGCCGTTGAATCCCTGAAATACCGAAAAGTTTAGGCAAAATAACTTTAAAACGCCCTGGAGCAAAAATTTATTTTCTCAACCTAAACTTCACCTCCACATGACCTTAGAGCTAAAACTTCGGCTTAACGTAGCCAAGACCACAGGGCTCTAACACCGCCTAAATCTACCCTAAGGTCTAGCCTTAAAAAGAGAGTCATGGCCGGCTTGCAGTGATTGAACACGCAAGGAAACGCCAAAGCTCCCGAATTACCAACTTAAGAGAAAGCGACAAAAACACAAAGTTCTTTCACCTTAAAGTTATTGGCCGTAGGCGCAAAAACCACACCCAAAACTCCAGAACGGGCCTGGCTGGGCGACCCTGCACACAGAAAAGGAGGACGTAATCCAAAAGCATTTCAAAGAAATGTTTGCCCCACCCGCTACACACACCTTGGACCTCAATTGGACGGCCCTTAACCTCCCACAGCCAGATCTCGACAACCTGCAAGCTGCTTTCACGGAATCTGAAGTCCTCAACGCTTTAGGTCTTTTACCAGGTGATAAAGCCCTGGGTCTGGAAGGCTTCACCTCAAACTTCTACAAATCTTGCTGGCAAATCATCAAGGCGGATATCATGGCAGTGTTCCACAGCTTCCACTCCCTCCGCACAATGCACCTTCATCTTCTCAATACTGCCAACATTGTGCTAATCCCAAAAAGAGGGGTCGACGATTGCAAGACTACGCACCCATCGCCTCATTCATGGCATCGAAGTGGATTGAGAAAACACTCGCGCTATGAGTAGCACCAATCCTTCATACCTGGTTTCGCAAGCGCAGAGCGCCTTCATTAAAACAAGGAGTATTCACGATAACTTCCTCCACATGCGAAACTTGATTAGAAGGCTCCACCGTTCCAAAACCCCTACGCTCTTTCTCAAACTCGACATTGCAAAGGCCTTTGACTCGGTTCGCTGGGACTACCTTCTCGATCTGCTCCAGAAAAGACTTCTCCTACAAATGGTCAACCGGGTGGCGGCCCTCCGAAATCTACCTCGCCTAGAATCCTCCTCAATGGTATTCCCGACAAGGCAATCACCCACGGAAGGGGTGAGGCAAGGGACCCACTCGCCTTTCCTTTTCATTTTGGCTTTTGATCCCATCCAGTGCCTCCTAGAGATGGCAACAGATTTGGGTTTCCTTGCCCGTACGCGAGATCGTTTCGTCAGTCTCAGAACCTTCTTATATGCAGATGACGTGGCAATTTTCATCAATCCAAGCGCATCTGAAATCCACACAACCGCCCAGATTCTTACCAACTTTCAAAAAAGCACGGTGCTTCCAATTAGCTGCGATCTTTTAGACCTAAGCATGGTCCTGCTCGACTTCCCGGCAATTCGCTCTACCTTTCCAATAAGATACCTTGGTCTACCGCTCACCCACAAAAGATTGTGCAGGGTGGATTACCAGCCTCTTCTGGACAAAGTGGACGGCAGGCTAGCCGGCTGGCAGGGGCGGCTGCTGTCCCCAGCTGGACGGACCACCCTGGTTAAATCGGTCCTTACCTCAATCCCAATCTACTACCTCACGGTTTTCAAACCTCCCAAGGTGGTGCTCCATGCCCTAGATCGATTTAGGCGCCGTTTCCTTTGGGCAGGCCATGAAAACTTCTCACGGGGCAAGTGTAAAATCAACTGGGACAAAGTGTGTCACCCAGTCCAATTTGGTGGCTTAGGTGTCCACAGCCTTCCGAAATTCTCTACGGTTTTAAGACTCCGATGGTTGTGGCAATTTTGGAAGTACCCATCCAAACCTTGGGTCGGATTGGATACACCCTGTGATGATGGGGACAGGAGCCTTTTCGCAGCGGCAACCAGGATTTCCCTCAGGGACGGTCAGACAGCTCAATTCTGGTACTCAGCCTGGTTGAACGGAGAGGCACCAAAAGATCTAGCCCCTAAGATTTTCGAAATCTCCAAGAAGAGAAACCAGACAGTAGCCTCTGCCTTACATAACGGAAGCTGGGTTCATGACATAAATATCCTCAGGGGACTTTCAGTCCAACACATTCAACAATTCGTGGGACTCTGAACCTGAATCAACCAAATCAACGTGGTCCATAGCTCCCCGGACGAGATTACTTGGGAGATAACCCCAAGCGGAAACTGCTCCTCAAAATCTGCCTACGCTCTATATTATCTAGGCTCGACAACTACAAACTTCAAAACTTTAGTATGGAAAACCCACGCCTCCCAAAGTGCAAATTCTTCGCTGGTCGGCAATCCAAAATAGGCTTTGGACCTCAGACAGCTAGAGGCTAGAGGATGGCCAAACACACGCTATTGGCCCCTCTGCAGACACACCCCGGAATCGGCCTTCCATCTTTTTATCCAATGCCACTTTTACGCAAGAATTTGGAAGCACATGGCGATTGGCTCAAAATGACACTTTATAGCCATCTCTCCGGTCTCCTAGCACAAACATCATAGATTGGTGGTCCAACATAGCGGAGCGGAAAGGCTCCCTAGGAAGGCCATGACCACGCCCTCATCCTAATTACCGGATGATCCGGAAGGAACACAATGCAAGAATTTTCAACAGCAAAACCACCACACCGCAGGAACTCTTATCGAAGATCATGGAGGAGGGTAGAACTTGGTCCTTTGCGGGGGGCCAAATGTTTGGAGCATTTTAATCTTTTGTAACTAAGGACTGATCTTCTTTTGGTCTTTTGTTCTCTGTTTTTGTCCTCTCTTTATTAATATAACAGGCAGCCCTCTTGCCGGTTTCTTTTTTTAAAAAAACTTCAAAACGCAGTGAGAGCTTTGCACAAGTAACATGAACTCACCTCGGCAAGCTTCACGGATCTTGAGGATTTCCATCCTAGATTGTTCGTTTGGAAGAGGGATCTCAATCTTCCGGTCCAGTCGTCCAGGGCGTAATAGAGCAGGATCCAAAACATCGGGCCGATTAGTTGCCTTTATCATCTTCATCTGAATACAATAAGGGAGGAGAATATGTTTAGACCAAAAAATTCATAATTGCGAAGCACCTACGACAAGAATATGCATGTTTTATGCAAGCAGCGAGTACAAACTAGGATTACTTTACTGGGAAGTTCACCGTATTTTGAGCTTTTCAACCAAAAAACTGATCAGACATAAAGGTGAACATTCGTCCAGAAACCAATATAATCAATGGAATCTTCCAAGTTCCAAGACATGAATGCGACATCAATAAAAACTCATTTCGTGCACAGGTTTGTCAAATCCAGTGAAAGAAATATACCTCTCCAAGCTCATCAAACCCATCTAACTGGTTTAGGAGCTCCATCAGAGTCCTCTGGATCTCACGATCGGCGCTTGATCCCTCGCTGAATCGCCTTCCTCCAATTGCATCGATTTCATCCATGAAGATGTTGCAATGTGGATAGCGCTGTTGACATTTGTTTTGGAGATACACTCAACTGTTATCTAGTATCTTTTTTTGGGAAGTCAAGAGCTTTATTCATTCTCAGAAACAAGGATACAACTTTATTCATTCTCAGAAACAAGGATTCAATCCGCTTGCATCGGACCAATCAGAAATTGGGGACACACAGATCACCACTCATTTCAATCGTCACACGCACAAGCAGCTTTAGCACAGCAATGGGCAACATTATTAGCATCTCTCCTAAAAAATCTGAGAGACATCCCCAAACAACAGCGAAAGCTCTCGCACTTCTGCTATAATGCTCGCGACGACTGATCTGTTCGCCGCCGATTCTTCGAGCATCTTCACAATTTCTTGAACTGTTATCTAGTATTTACCAAGTAAACCTGATAACTACAATGTGCGTCTATAGTATATATTATCAGAGCAAAAAATCAAGGAAAAAAATGAGAACAGAAGCTAGCTTTCAAAGAAATGGGAAATGTACATTGAAAAAGTTTAGATGGCAAGGAAAGAGGAGAGATTGACAGAGGCATACCTGATGATCACGTGCATAGGCAAACATCTCCTTTATTAACCGAGCACTTGTACTTGTTGACGATAGCACTTGAGACAACCTATTGCACGCAGTGCATATTAGTAAGAACATAGCTATTGAAATACAGGCCGGGGGCGCTGTCAATAAGATGCCACGGCATCAATATTACTTGCAACTATCAGAGAGTGGCTCACGCAAATTGCACGGCTAGGATTTATAACTTTTACCTTCTCAATATTTTTGTGGTTAAGTTCTTTAAATTTGTGAGATTTTTTTATTTTTATTTTTAAATATAAACTGGTTGATTGGTTTGTCCTAACTTAGTTTATAGCATGTCAAAATTAGTTGTGTTTATTTTTATATGAAGTTCTATCAGTTTATTAAAAAATAATTTAGTAATTAATATACTTTTACATGATTTGTTTTAATGTTTTTAATTTTTTTTGCATGTGCATGGAAGTCATGGCGTCGCCTAGTCGGTGCGGAATGGATGCCGCGGAGGAGCGCCTCCTGTTGGCCATCTAGGAGGGCGCCCAGGTCCGTGCGGCGTCCCAGTCAAGCATCTTGGCAGCGATTTGCGCATCCCCTCCCCGCCCGCGCACGCATAAGGAAGCAAGGACCGAAGGAGGGCTCGACACGGCACAAAACATCGCCGACCGGGAAAGTGGGAAGTATCAAGGCCCAAACCCAAACCGCGGTTGCCAAATTCTAACTAAGTAATCATTTTCCATATCCATATGACACAGTTTCCACCACTTGCCTCAGTCTAAATCTTTTCTCACCATGTTGGTTAAGTGCAACACATGCCGTCAACGAGTAATAGCATATAACACATAGTTTTATACAAAGTTCTATAATCACTTAGTCAAGTTTATATTTGCAACTCAATTGAATGAGTGACTCGTTGCATGGCTAAGCAAACTACTCATATCTAACAAACCCACGTTGGTGCTATGATAAAACCAACTAATATTTAACCAAGCTAGGGTGACAAAAGATCATGATAATACAATAGGCAAGGTGGATATAATTGAATTGGTATATAACTAAGCCTAAAGCATTTAAATAAATACATAAAATAAATGCAATAATTGAATCAAAGTAATTTTGAAAAACTAGATTCAACATGGTAAAAGGTACAACTTGCCTTACTATAGCAATGATGTTCTTGCTGGTGATATGCCCTAGAGGCAATCATAGAGATGATTGTATCATGTCTGTGTTTATGAATTATTGAATAAATATTATTATGTTCCTTGAATGAGTCATTAGTTATATAGATCAATTAGTATGTGACTTGTTGGTAAAACTTTTAACTTATATGATGTTGTTCTAAAGTATCCTTGGTCGAATGTCTTTGGTCGAACACCATTGACTCTACGACCAGCACATGTATTGATTGATGATCATGTTTTACCGATCATGGATATGGGGATATCGAATCAATAATGTGAACGTATGTTAGAGAACAAGGGGTTAGATAGACCCACCTTGAGGCACTATTGAGATTGTTATGATTCTATGTGTCATTAGGTTGTCTCAAGCAATGATGATGTATAATCCTTATACCTGATATCAGTATGGTTCCCTACATGTGTAATAGCACTCTTAGGGGTTGCCAAACGCTACTCGTAACTGGGTAGTAATAAGGGTAGCTTTCGGATATGCTATAAGACATACGGAGGGATGTGACTAGTCGAATATGGGATTTGCCCCTCCTAACATAACAGGAGAGATATTTCTGGGCCCCTCGAAGTGGTCGGATAAAGAAAGTGCATGGTCATGCCACTCGTGGTCGAAGAGTTCGACCACATAAGGTTATCCAATACTCGATCGAGAAAGTATTGAACAGTCTATAGATGACATATATCTCACCTAGAGTTCAAACCAGATATCATGAGGCAAAGGGAGAATACACGAGTAGGTCTCTTAGTTCGATCAGTTAAAGACTGGTCGAATGTAATCACAGAGTGGTCGAAACCTGATCATAAGGAGTTACGAACTGGTCGAGACTAAATATGAACTGATCATATAGACATACCAGTTGGTCATAGACTGGTCATACTTAAGTACTAACTGGTCGAAAGGAGTTACGAACTAGTCGTACCTAAATATAGAATGGTCGTGACGAGATACAAGCTGGTCGTAAGTGATGAGGGCCTAGTCGTAGATCATATTGCATTAAGGTTCGTCCGATATAATTTATATGTATCCGGGAATCGTGATGTCCTACTAGGGACCGCTATGATTCGTGGTCGGAAAAGGGTTTATGAGTCACAACCGATTACACATAAATCTAACGGGTCACACATTTAACAGGTTGGAATAAAACGTGTTCGGATAGGATCCGTCATGGGCACTATATAAGAAGATGTTTGAGGCTGTTGGGAGACAGATGAGATGCGAGAGACGTAAGTTACTCCATCGAAACCCTAGCCGCCATCTTCTTGAGAGCCCCACCGTGTGACTTGGTGCTAGCACACCGGTGCTCGATTGTTCCTGCTCTGGACATGTGGATATTGTAGAGGCGCTACTGTGGTTGCTGTTGCGCTTGAGGACGATCCGCGATCTCCACAAGGAACATTAGAGGTTGTTGGAGGAGACGATCGACTCGTGAGGGCGTTGGACGATCGACTACGACCACTTCATCAACGTGCTCTTCGTTGGACCAGGCTGCTCTGACTCTTCTTTCACTACACTGCGCATCTAGTGGTAACGATCTATGATTATCTACTTGCTTGGCATCCTGGTTTACGTGGTAGATTTTTTTTGAATTGTTGCTATTGTAGCCTACCTGTATCCCTTCAGTGGTATCAGAGCCATCTTGCATAGTTTTTGATCTAGATCGGTCGCATATACTGGATATGTGGCAGTAGTAGATTGGATCTATTTGGATGGAACGATCTAGGCACTAGTCGATAGGATCGATTAGTGTTCAGCGATAGTAGATGGGTTTTTCGAGGAGGCACAAGTTAAGAGCACCAGATGATTTACTCGACTTGCTTTCGACTACCTTGTATAATACTCATACCAGTCAGAATTCTGCCATCGGAGTGTATCGTAGTGCGTGGTTGTATCAAGGCAGTGATCAGATTAGTTCGGAATAGGGTTAATATGATTAATCCGATGATTCCAAGGCTCGGATATGTGAATAAGATTTATGTCCAGCGAGGGGCACTGCCCCTTCGAACCTTGCCCGCTAACCGGCTAGCGAGACCGCCGTGGTCGTAGCCGCGTTGTATAGTAGTATGTGTTCATGTTGCACGATAGAATTGGATTTTATGCATAACTCATTTTTGCAGGGTTTGATGTGAATAGTATGGCCCATTGTGTATGTGATGCATGAATGGATTTTTATGGCCTGCGTGTCATGCTGTGAGATAGCCATCGAGCTACATATTATTGTATAACGGCCTGCATGCTGACATGAGATGCTTGAAATTATCCTATGTATTTCATTACTAGCTCTTAGGAGTAATTGCTTAGTAGATGAATACAGTCGGAGACTTCAAGCATGGAGGTCGGATAACAGGAAGCATGCTGATGGAGATCGACACGTTAAGGACCATACTATTTCACAGTTTAATATGGTTGTCTGTGAATGTTTGTGTTTACTCTTGTTATGCTATTTAATCATGTCACCGATCAAACAAGAGTCACATGTGATATGATTAGCAAATGGTTGTTTACCTAAGATCACTAAGTTTCTAGCAGTGATGCCAAAGCTCACTAGGAATTAATGGTTTATGGATCTTGAACTCACTATATGTTATTTGAGGGAAACATGCTTTATAGTGGGAGTATCTTTTATTAAAATTGTTTAATAGAAGATCTTACATAAACATAGTGCTGAATTTTTTTTGTATATTATGTTGTAGATTATGACACCTACTACTTCTTCTACACCTACCTTTAATTTGCGATCTATTCTTGAAAAAGAAAAGTTGAATGGTTCAAATTTCATTGACTAGTTTCGTAATCTGAGAATTGTTCTCAAACAAGAAAAGAAGGAATATATTCTAGAGGTCCTTATCCAGAGGAATCGAATGTCGATACACCCTGTGTTGAAAAAGAATACTTATGAGAAGCATTACAATGACGCAGTTGATGTGCACTGCCTAATGCTTGCTACCATGAACTCTGAGCTTCAGAAGCAATATGAGACCACGGATGTTTACAATATGATTGTGAGTCTAAAGGGTATGTTTCAAGATCAAGCAAGGGTAGAGAGGTTTAACACCTCTAAGGCATTGGTTTCTTGTAGGAGTTAGAAGGCAACCCGATTAGTCATTATGTGATCAAAATGATTGGTCTCATTGGGAGCTTGGAAAAGCTTGGTTTTTCCCTTAGCTAAGAGTTGACTACTTATGTGATTCTCCAATCGCTCCTTGCGAGCTTTGAGCCTTTCATATTGATGAATGACATGGAGAACTCAATGACCAAGTTACATAGCATGCTTAAGGGTGCTGAGGAGAGCATCAAAAAAAGTTCTAATCATGTGAAGATGGTTCAAAAGACTACCAGTTTCAAGAAGAAGGGTAAGTCAAAGGGAAAGAGAAAAGATAAAGAAAAGACTCAAAATGAGATAAAGAGTCACAAGACTAAGCTTAAGAAGCTCAAGCTGGGTCCTAAGCCTAACACAGAATATTACCATTGTCATGAGACTGAGCATTGGAAGAGAAATTGCAAGAAGTTCTTGGCAGAATGAAAAAGAACAAAGGAAGTAAGACTTCCAGTTCAAGTATAAATGTTATACAAATTAATCTTGCCACTTCTCTGACCAGTTCTTGGGTATTTGATACCAGATTGGTTACTCATATTTGTAATTCGATGGAGGGACTGAGAAGGAGTAGAAGTTTGGCAAGAGGAGATGTTGATCTTCGCGTGGGCAATGGAGCACGAGTTGCTGTATTAGGTATTGACACTTTACCATTAGCTTTACCCTCAAGATTAGTTATAGAACTAAATAATTGTTATTATATTCCAACCTTAAGCAAAAACATTATTTTTGTTTCATATTTAGGAGCAGAAGGTTATGAGTTCAGAATAAAGAACAATTCTTGTTCAATTTATTTTGAAGATATGCTTTATGGTCATACTCCATTGGTGAATGAATTGTATGTTTTGAATATTGAGGATGAGCCCATCTATAACATTAATGCTAAGAGACTTCGACCTGATAATATGAATCCCACTTATATTTGATATTGTCGACTAGGTCATATAAATGAGAAGCGCATGATGAAGCTCCATAAAGATGTTCTTCTAAACTCATTTGATTTTGAATAATTTGAAATATGTGAATCTTGTTTACTTGGCAAGATGACAAAAGCACCTTTTACAACTAGAGGTGAGAGGGCGAGTGACTTGTTGGCCCTTGTACACACGGATGTATGTGGACCAATGAGCACTTCAGCTAGAGGTGGTTTTCAGTACTTCATAACTTTTACTGATGACTTTAGTAGATATGGCTATATCTACCTAATGAGGCATAAGTCTGAATCTTTGAAAAGTTCAAAGAATTTTATAATGAGGTACAAAATCAACTTCGTAAGACAATCAAATGTCTACGATCTAATCGTGGAGGAGAGTATTTGAGCCATGCGTTTGGTGATCATCTAATTAAAGAAATATGGAATTGTTTCATAACTTACTCCACCGGGAACGCCTCAATGGAATGGGGTGTCAAAACGACGGAACCGAACATTGTTGGATATGGTTCAATCAATGATGAGCCAATCTGATCTTCTATTGCAATTCTGGGGATACGCTCTAGAAACAGCTGCTTTCACTTTGAATAGGGTTCCATCAAAAACTGTGGAAACGACACCATATGAGATATGGACCGAGAAGAGTCTATGAACCAGGTCCACGGAGATATGCTAGTCCATGGTAAACCAAGCTCATGAACTAGGGTTGACTAAGATTTGACTGATATGCAGGACCCGCATGTAAGTGGAAGAAATAATTAGGGTTTTTAATTGGGAGGATGACATGTGGGGTATACATGTAAGAGAGAGATAGATATGTATGGCTTGACTGTTTGAATGGCAAGTAGGGTCAATATGTAAATGGGAAGGAATATATTTGTATGGATGGCAAAGTGGTCCACAAGAAAGATAGGAAAGAAGAGTCAATAGGGAAGACCAGAGAGTAACAGATGAATTCCACGTTCTGGACACAGAGAAGTAATGAAGGAATTCCATGGCCGGTTCATGTCGGGATGGAGATGGATGCATGGATTCTTAACACTGAGATGGGAAGCACAGATTGGAGAAAGGAATTAACACAAGGGCAAATAAGATGATGCTTGGCGACACATCAGTGTAGGAAACCAACATCAAGGAAAACAACAGAGAAGCATGCGCTTGATACACAATACATAGAACTTCAACAGCACAGACCAGAGAGGATAATCTGTTTGTGGCGCAAGATGGTGGCCATGGTGGCGGCGAGGCAGCAAAGACGTGGTAGAGATCAACTTGGACAAGCATGACATAGAGGTAGGAAGAAAGCCAACGTAGCAACAGAGAAGAACGACAACAGAACGTTCAGACATGAACAGTGCATAGGGAATAGGTTGGTTCATGGCGCAGGGATTGGACGGTGGTTAGAAGTGATCCAACTTTGATGAAGGGGCAAAACGGAAAGGAAACGACGAGCTAGATGCGATGGTGCGGTCGGATTTTAGAAAAACTCACTAAGGAAGTGAGCAACACGATGAACACAGTTTGGCTTTAATGGCCAACGGTGCTCCAGCGATCTTCAGGCGAAGGGGAAGGATGCATGACGTAGAGCATGACAACGCGAACACAACGCTCGCAGACGGTTCGGCCGGAGGACGTCGGACGAAGGCGCAACTCGCCGGAGAAGACCTTTGGTTGGAGCTCGGTATTTTGCAGGTGGCGATGAAAATAGATATTTTTGGAGGAAACCAAATTAGGGGATTGGAAGAGGAGATAAAGACGGACGTCTGGGCGCAAACAGTTCGCTTTTCTATCAACCGTAGAGGGAGACAAAATTTTTGGAAGGTTTGGGTTGGAAATGGATTGGTTCTGGACTCTTTGTTGGTTGTTCGGTTCAGGACGAAGGAAAATGATGAACAGTATCGCGTGAGCTACTGTAGCATGTGGTAGGAGAGAGAAAAAGGAAGATTTTTGGAATTAAAAGAAATCCCAAAAATCAAAGAGACCAAATGAATAGCAAACAAATCCAGAAAAAACTCAAGAAATACCAAAAAATTCCTTGGAACATAAGGGAGCCAAATAACATAGGCTTTTTTTTTTATTTAATTGATGTTTAGATTAGTAAAATTAAATATTTTTAATTTAAAGGATTCCCAATTAAGTTTTATTAATTTAAATAAAATTGGTGAAATTTTTCAGAGACCTAAACTACTCAAAAGATTTTTGAAAGACTAAATTTTGGGACATTACATAGGACGTACCTGGGGCGCAAGGAAGGAGAACTTGACCGGCATGAAAATGTGTAATATCCCAAAATTTGGCTTTTCAAAAATCTTTTGAGTAGTTTAGGTCCCTGAAAAATTTCACCAATTTTATTTTAATTAATAAAGCTTAATTAGGATTTTTTCTAAATTAAAATGTTTAATTTGACTAATATGAACATGAATTAAGTAAAAAACCTGTGTTATTTGGCTTCCTTTTGTTTCAAAGAATTTTTAGGTATTTTCTGAGATTTTTTTGATTTGTTTACTATTTATTTGGTCTTCTCGATTTTTGGCCTTTTAATTTAATTCTGAAAATCTATCATTTTCTCTCTCGTGCCATGTGCTACAGTAAATCATGCTTTACTGTCCATCTGTAGCCTCCAGCCTGGCAGAAGCGCTCCAGATTGTGTACACAACAAACCCAAACCTTTCCAAAATCATAACTTCCTCCATGGTGCTTATAAAAGCGAACCGTTCGCGTCCAAACGTCCGTCTTGATCTACTCTTTCAATCTCCTAAATTGGTTTCCTCCAAACTGATTTATTTTTGTTGCAATCTCAAAAAAAACCAAGCTCCAACCGAAGGTCTTCTCCGGCGAGTTGCTCCTTCATCCGATGTCCTCCGGCCGAACCGTCTATGGCGTTGGCTTTGCGTCATCACGTTCTACATCATGGTTCCATCCCCTTCGCCTGAAGATCACCGAAGCACCATCAACCATGTCAAGCCATAAAGCCAAAACGTGTTCCTCGCGTTCCTCACTTCCTTAGTGAGTTTTTCCAAAATCCGATCGCGTCATCTCGTGCCCCTCGTCGATACCTATTTTCCCCCCTCTTTTAGATTTAAGTTTCATCCACCGTGCGTCGAGAATTAGGCGTTCTCTCTCCTCTTACCCGTCATCCTTCTCCGACCAATTACTCTGCAATCGTTGATCCCCTGCCTTCAACTCCACCACCGTTGAGTTCGCATCGCCACGTTCTACGTCGTGCTCACCTCCCTTTTTGCAGATTGTCACCCAGTGGTACGCGCCCGTGAGGCCATCGTCGTCACTGTTTTTTGCGTCGCTGCCATCGCATGGAGCAGAATCTTGATGTCTAGACCGCGTCATCATCTCCGCCTCATCATTACCTTTCCGTTTTGCCCCTTCGCCAATGCTGGTTCGCCTTCGTTCATCGGCATCTCCATGAACAAGAATAGGCCAACCCTCTATGCACTATTCATGCCTGTTGTCCAGTACGTGAGTTGTGTTCGGTTCTGTTCCTATTTGTTTCTGTTCTATTTGGCTGCTATGTTGTTTCTCTTTCGTTTTCTCTCTGATGTGTGGTCCTCGCCAGCCAACCCAGGCTTTGAGTCCCCTGTTGCTTGGCCATGTCGGCTGCCTCCATGTGCCATGAACAGGTTTGTCACCTCCTTTGTTCTTTGACTTTCTCTGTTATTCTTGCTTTGTTAATTCTTTCTATCTATGACATTAGGTCCATATGCCATGCAAGAAAATAAATATCTCATCTCACGTATATCTTGACCCCACATGTTATCCTCCCAATTAAAAACCTTAATTATATCTCTCTTACAACTCTTAGTTAAACCCTTGTCCATGAGCTTGGTCCACCGTAAACTAGCATATCTCCGTGGACCTGGTCCATAGACCAGTAGCCCGCATGTCAACCTCTAATCCTATTTTCGAGAATTAATTTAATTTTTGAAAAACCTTTTATCTTATTGGTCCCGCATGTTGCTCTCTCTACCTTATTCCTGGAATTATTTTAATTCTAGAAATTCATAAATATCAGTCGGTCCCACCTATCATACACCCAGCCATTTTCTAATATTTTCGGAATAGAATATTCTGAGAATATTCCGTAGACCCCAATTGTTAATTTCACACTCTTTTCCTTTTTATCATTTCATGCGAATTCCAATCTTCTGAGAGCCATATCTTCTTCATCTGAATTCCGATTGAGCCCATTCAAGTTTCAAAATTCACCTAAATTCAATATATACCTTCTAATACTATTCAATTTTAATTTGGACTATATTTGATTTGTATTTTTGAATTTAGTTTATTTTGCGCTTTTTTCTCGTTAGATGTCGAAGTCCTAGAATCGTCCGAATGAGCTAGAGATCAAGAAGGTAGAAGATTGAAGATAAAATGAGAACATCATTGCCATATCAAGGCAAGTTATACCTTTGATCATGTTGAATCCCAGTTTTCAAAATACTTTGTTTCAAACTACTGCATTTACTTTAAGTAATTATTTAAATGCTTTTGGGTTTAGCTATTAATCCAATTTGTTACACCCACCTTGGCTAATTGGTATGTCATAATCTTTTGTCACCCTAGATTGATTCATATTTAGTTGGTGCTATGATATTACCACCAAGGGTTGGTTAGATACGAGTAGCTACTTAGCCATGCAAATTGCAATTATAATTTGACTAAGTGATTATGGAACGTTGTGATAAACCTACGTGCACTATGTGTTATTACTTTGTGATAGCATGTGTTGCACTTAACCAACAGGGTGGGAAAGGATTTAGACTGAGGCAAGTGGTGAGTGGTGGATGCTGTGTGATATGGTGGAACTGTGTGAATGGGAATAATAATCTGTGTGGCATAGTTAGAAATTGAAAGTCTTGCTTTGGTCATTTAAGGACTTAACTTTATGCGCCATTGAAATGAGCCTTATTGTATGACCACATGCCTGATGGGATGGGTCTAACTTAGTAGGTTATGGAGTCTCGACATTGATGTTCACGTTGATAGGTTAGGCTCTGTGAAAGGATGGAGGTGTGGACTACCACGTAGTACACATTTATGAGTGGTTCGCCGTCTTCAGGTCCAACGGTGTGTTAGACTAGCTTTCTTTGTGGGTTGGTCTGGCAGTAAAGCACACTGGGAGTGTCAATGTTGAGATGAAGTTTTTGAAAGGTTTTGTTGTGATCAGCTCTGATCCAGTTGATTGCATCTTGTGGGTAAAGTGCACAACCTCTGCAGAGTGTTAACCAATCTATTCGAATAGTCGTGTCCGCGGTCATGGACATGCTCAGGAATTTCACACGAGGGGTAGATTTTCATAAAAACAATTAGGAAGGGATAACTATGTGAGATAACTTATGCAGCTGTGTGAATAATTTGATTAGGCTATACGTCTTTGTGAAAACAAATGTTAAATTAATTTTGCCTATTTGTTTTGAATTATACTTTCAATCTATTACTTGTATTTAATTGCAAATGTCGTATTTCTACAAAATAACCACAGAAGCCATTCCTTTGGAATAAGCCATCATCTATAAATTTCATTATGTGGTATGACTTACGAGTACGGTTGTGTACTCACGCTTGTTGTAAAACTTGCGCCCAAATCTACAGAAGTGGAGGAATTGTCGGTCAACATACAAGGTCTACTTCAAGGATCGTGGAGAACTAGGTCACGCACCCTAGCAGATTGCTTGTGGGCATATGGATGGGCTTCACTGAAGTTATTCTGTTTCGTTCCGCTACAGCTTCATTGAGCTATTCGCCTTCTGAGATATTAATTGTAAGCTTTAACCTTAAGGTCTTCACTCTGATATTTATTGTTATTTGCCTATTTATTTGTCATCTTTGTATATAGAAATGATATTTCATCGATGTTACCACTGTGTGCACTAGCGTGATCCTGGACTAGTGCAATATACACAGAGGGTCCAGAATTATATTTTTGGGTCCCAACAAAACGGTTACACAGAATATCATATAGGAATATACCATAAGATTAGTTACATGTACAAAAATTTGTATGTGTGCGATGCAATACCGGTGGCAACACCTCCACCATGCATTAACCCACCTCCATTTCATTTACCATGCTTAATCAATAAATTAACTCACATCAGTAAATAATCAACTCACATAAGCAAACCAAAACAAGCTCAAGTATGAAACTAAAATAATAGAAAGAGCAATTCATTAGAGCTCAAATATGAACTAATTATCGATTCAATTTCAGCATAAGACTATTAACATCATTGAGCAGTTCAACAGAGCATACAAATACCAATTTGCAATACCTCTCAATGCTAGGGACAGACAAATCACATAGAGCATATAAACATTTCTATCCACAACTAGCAGCACCAGCAGTTACACCCGAACACAACCCCATTCCGATCCCTACCTCCAGATCCATCCATCCATCTAGCCAGCCAGCAGTCACAGAGGGCAAGACAACAAGACAACAAGGCCAAGGGTGTCCAAACCGACTATCAACCGACCATCAACTCACATTGCAACTCAGTTCATATGAATACCAACAGCACAAACCAATAGGTGATAGATCTGTCTTACCTTGACATCGCCGATGTGGGTGGTGAGGTAGCCGAGGCCAAGGTCGGTGGAGAGGTAGCCGAGGGAGGTTGGTGGAGAGGTAGCCGAGGTCGCGCACACTGAGGGGAGGAGGAAGAGGGGAAGTCAGCGTCACCATAATTGTGGCACAGTGACACTACACAAGACACTCTTATCGTACGAGTGTCCTGTGTAGTGAACCGTGGTGTCACAACTGACATTGACGGGAAGAAGGACGGTGTTAGTGACGGGGTTAGGCGGCGTTGTCAAGGTCGGGGGCACTCGAGTGGGGAGGGGAATAGACGAGAGTAAGGGTGCTGGGGAGTGACGAGTTAGGGCGCAAACCCTAGCGGACTCCTACTAATAAAGAGTGATACTTATCACTGACAGTTCTATAATAAAATCGTCTGTGATATGGTCTCATATCACAGACGATTCTATTATGGAACCGTCAGTGTGATATGGTTTCATATCACAGACGATTCTATTATGGAACCGCCAGTGATAATTGTCACAGACAGTTCCATAATAGAACCGTCCATGATATGAGACACAGGCGGTTCCATAATAGAACCGTCGGTGATATGACCTCATATCACAGATGATTCTATTATGGAACTGTCGATGATATGAGACCATATCACAGATGGTTCTATTATAGAACTATCTGTGATATGGTTGTCCTCAACTTTTATGTTTTGAGCATATTGTCATGTATACATTTACATGACATGAAAGAATTATATGTTTATATGTCAATTTTGTCATTTAAATACTGCCAAAAATTTGCTTTATCTATGATACATATCACAAACGGATATTTATTCTACTAAACCGTCTGTGATATATAGTTCAACATATAATATAATAACTTCACCTCCAAACTAGATTTTTTTATTTTTAGATTTACATATGGCCAAACAGCGTGGCCAGTGGCTTCTTACAAAGATTAAAAAAGTAGAAACCTAAATAAACAAAGTTTTTCTAGTGGTGGAGGTAGGCTGCTATCTCTATCTTCAAAACTTCGTAGGCGACAACGTTGGCATCGGACGGTTCGTGATCATCAGTGAACGAAGCCCGAAATACGTTCACTTGCTGACGCGCTCATTCGAGTGTCTTCTGAAGCCCCTCGGACTATTGAAACAAGAAGAATTGAACCCATAGGCTCTCTTCCCTTGCTTGAGGGTCTCAGCATGGTTGATTCAGTCGTCCACCGCCTCGATTAAGTAGTCCAAGTGACGGTAAACCTCCTGGAGACATGTAACGTTATTGTGGAGGACCACGTTGATGACACGATACACTCACCGGAAGTGGGAGATCACCTGAAAGATATGGAGAAAGAGAATGTCAAGATGGCAGAAAGTGGCCGTTACCTGCTCCAGCAAATCTGCGACCAAAGGAGTGAGGCACTGTTGAAACAGTGTCCTTCTGCATCATATGCTAACGTACGATTGGAGAGGTGCTCGTACAGTATGACCAGGAAGGCCATCAATGCCAGCGACAAGGAAACAACGGGAGCCATTTATGCTTTAGAAGTATATATTATAGAGTTTATATGTGGGGGATGATCATCTTCGATGGCGGATGATCCTTTTTATAAAACAAAGAATAAATTCGGCACGAGAGACGAAGAGACACATCAGGGAGCCGAAGCAGCATTGATGCGACGAAGAGATGCAACGGCGACGAAGAAACTCACCGGGAACTGTAGCGACATTATCACAAACGGTTGTTTGCTTAAAACTAGTTATTGTTAAGAACCGTCTGTGATACTTTATAGATGGTTTTCATCATGAACCGTCTGTAATATTACCTCTTCACAGATGCTTTTTAGCGTAGTCAGTAACACAGATAATCTCTAAACCAAAACAGTATGTGATTGCATGTAATACAGACGATTTTGGTCAACCGTCTGTGATGAGGCATCTAGTATTAACCTTTTGTAGTAGTGTTATTAGTGTGTTAATAGCATCTAACTTAAAGGATAACATCAATTAGGAGTTATGTGAAAATATAAATAGCAATGGCAGTGGGCCCTTTCCTTTGAATAAGTAATTAGAATTTAACAAGTTGATGACATGTCAATTATGTATTGATTAGGTCATTAATATAATTAAGTCAATTAGTGTATAGTAGCCTAACACGATTAGTTTAGCAAGATAGTGTTAAACAATAAACAGTGGAGACATACAATTACAGATAATGAGGACAAATATTCATAAACTCAAATCAATTGCAAGATCAAGCACTAGCAAATGAATTGAAGAGGTAACATTAAAACTTTTCAAACATAAGTTTCATAAATTGTTTGCAAAGGCAAATATATGTACCCTCTGTATTGCAATCTTGGTTGTTGCCTTGTTGGGCCTTTAGCTTTTGCAAAACCTATGCACCATGATAGTTTTTAGTGGCTAACAATGTTGCAAATTTTTCTATTTGGCCTCCATGAGAAGAGGAATGCAAAATTAGGTAATGAAATTGGGGAAAAGCAATAAGTTGGTTAGACCGTGACTCCTTGGAAACCGAGAGTGAGAGAAAGAGAGAGATCGGTTTGGGGAATTGTCGCACCATCGGGCGACATGCATATCTTCTATATATATATATATATAGTGAATACAAATGTATACAAGCAGTGCCATTCGTCATACACAAGACATCCATCTGATCAACAAAGATGAAGCTCACAAGAAACTCAAACATCTTCCTCTAAAAAAAGAATATCAACCATCTTTACAAGTGCCATAAAAGATTAGATCGAGCTTCCAATGTGTGGCGACCCCGGGTTATCTCCGTAAGACCGAGACTAATCAGGGTCTTAAGGACATAACTCTGGATCTCCGGTAAATGGATTCCAATTTAACTCAGTCTAAATGAGAGGCTTACGACAATCTAGAGCCCCGACGATCATACGCGCCGCTCCTCTGCGAGCACTGCATGATTGTCGGTTCTCCAACAAGTCAAGCGCCACACTTATCGAGTTAAATCGAAATTCATGAACAGCGAGCATGACCTATATTGGCTCCCAAGATCAGCGACCAATATATTCATGCTCTCATTTCAACGTCAATCACATCCATACAAAGTTCATACATAGATAATACAAAAGTGATACATCACAGTACCAAGTATACAACTACAAAAGTGGTCGACCGACCAAATATCACAAGTTCATAGCGGAAGCAAATAAATAAACCAAAATACCAGCAATGGTATGCCCACAACCCATCGGCAACCGACTGGGAGTTAGAAAATAGCAACTACTCATCGGTGTCGCCTAAATCGACACCGACAAGCTCATCGGTCTCGTTATCGTCCTCACCTGTAAAAGCCAGCAAACATCTGGCTGAGTACCAAAGAGTACTCGCAAGTCTTACACAAATAAAAATAGTTATGCATAAGGTCATTCAAGGGAAAGGCTCATATTGGCTTAGTTTTGCGAAAAGACGCAACAATATACCACCTACACATACTAGTGTTTTCAAGAGCCATTTAAAAATTAGATTTTGCATTAGAAGTAAACATGTGAATAAGTACTAGACTAAGCAACAAATGAAGCATACAAACGACCAACTGGCTGCCCACTTTGATCTAACACAAGCATGAACATCCCATTCATGACGACTACCAAGTTCACCCATAATTTAAATCCAAGTCTAACAATAAGCAGCCTCAAATTTCAAGCGGTCGTCCATAACCGTGGACACGGCTATTCGAATAGATTTATACCCTACAGGGGTGTACTACTTTACCCACACGACTCGATTAGCCCGTAAGCCTCCGGATAAAGACACACTTCCT
The DNA here is from genome assembly GCA_036346255.1 of Ampelocalamus luodianensis. NCBI lineage: Eukaryota > Viridiplantae > Streptophyta > Magnoliopsida > Poales > Poaceae > Ampelocalamus > Ampelocalamus luodianensis. The sequence continues at coordinate 1,390,626 of CM070627.1, forward strand.
TTGGTATGCCGGCCGGGAGAATCGAGATACGGTCGTTTTTAGCAAGAAAACCCTATTGAGCTAAGTCCCCTATGTGAGATGTTTCCGGTCTTAGTACAAGTAGCGTATAGCACTTGCTAAGGGGCTCACACGTTGTATTGGAAATACCGACGTAACAAAAAGGGTAATTGGTGCTCCCATGCACACTATAGAATATCACATCGGCTCCTAAGGACAAATGATCAAACACAAATGCCCCTACACCACCATGGGACTTAACACAATAAAACCTTCCCCCTACTTAACCGTACAGCACCCATATACCGCGTGTGATAGCACGAAAGTTGCTTGAACAGCAGGTACCCAAAGTTCGGTCCTTAATTGTCCAGACAAGTCAACCACATACCCAAATCTCGTGCACAAAGCACCATCACTAACCGACACTTGTCCAGACCAAAAGCTTATTTAAAATGACAAAAATTTAACTCATAAACCAGATACGAAGATCTGAAGCCAAAATATATAAAGAGAGTTGTGTTTATCCCACAATTGTCGGGTTATTCCCGACAATCTAACTACCGGTTCTAGACTAGCATGGCTAAGCAAACTCGGACCATATAAATTCACATCCTATCTTAAGCATTTCAGTACTAGAATAATTCATGGATAGCCACAATGACATGATAATAGGAAGTGTCTAACTATTCATCACACAAAATAGCGACATTATCAAAATAATCATGCAAGCAATTATCATTGCATCTATCCTAACAAAAGTGGGATCAAATATGATGCAAAAAAGAAAGTTCAAAGGATGCTTGCCTTGCTGGTAGGCTAATTGCTCTCCCTCAGTAGCGTAAGTGTCAATATCGATAAGCTCGGGATCTAGATAAATACAATACCGAATGAACATCGAGAAATACCTAAAAAATGCATGATTTTTATACAGTAGCTAAGTCATGATTTTAGATGATTTTTGGTCAAAGAATTATTCTATTTTGATTTAGTATGTGAAAGTTATTGTGGTTTGAATTTCAGATTTCAATATGCCTCTATTTAAGCAATTTAATTATGAAGTGAAATTTTGTAGAGCAGTGGTGAGTACATGGATTACATGGATAATAAGGCAACATTATTACAAGTTCAAAACAGTTGAGTTTGCTTCAATTGGAGTTTTTGTCACATCCCTAATTTAATAAAGTGGTTAATTATGCATCTCATGAGCATGCATCTTATTTTTAAACTTTTTGTGTACCTATTGTACTTGGAAAATCTCAAAATATAAATGAAACCTACACTTTAAATTGAACTCCAAACTTAAAACAGAAATAAATGCTACTAAAGTATCACTGGAAATAATTTATTCAAATACTATATTAATTATCACGAATTAATGTAATTTTTCCCAAATTTTTGGGACTGGTTTGAAGCCTAAGAAAATTCAAACACTATTAAAAGACCTAGTTTAAGTTTGAATTTATATATCACAAATTATATCATGAACAGTAGGGTTCAATAATTTTTATGGACACTAGGTTATCCCAGGAACCCCCACAAATTATTTCATGATTTTAGGAAATTTATTTCTATTTTTAAACCTCTGGTCAAAGTAGGAAAAACAATTTAAATCTCAGTCAAACCTTTAGACTCAAACCTTAGTCGGCACTGTTCATCGGATTCGAACCAGACTCGGTGAACTGACTCGGTCGAGTCAACTAATCGCACCACGACATGCAGACCTTAGGATCGGAAATCAACGGCCCAGATCGCCTACCCCTTCGACCGTTCCGATTGCACTCCATGATCCAAGCCGTCCGCCGGGGATCCAACGGTCTACGTGGACTCTCTTAAACACAACTTGGGCGCGCGTTGAGTCGCTGACGTTGTGGGTCCGCCCTGTCAGGGCCTTCTCCTAACTCCCATTGCGGGCGCAGAGAGCTAGCGCCACGCGCTCGCGCTGCTCCGACAGGCACAGCAACGGCGATGCTCACGCCGTGAATCCACCGCCCCAATTGACCATCCCTGGAGTTCGGCAAGTGACGCCGCCTCTGTTCTGTCCCTCGGTTCAGCTTAAGTAACCCCCGAACGCCTCCTTCTTCCCCATCTTTCCTCTCGGTTCTGAGGAAAGAGAGGCTTGTTCTTGCTCTCTTCACAGGTGAGTTTCCTCCGCGTGGTTTCCCTCACCTCCCTGATCCATGCCAGTTCCATTTTTGCTCATCTTGGACCTTGGTTCCTCTTGTAGCTCCCGGACCACAGTGGTGCCATTGGAAGCTCCAGAGCACGCTCCGAAAGCCACCTCGGTGTCATCTTCATCTCCAGTGAGATCCTCTTCTCTTCTTGCGCGTCACATTGTGTCTTAGGACATAATCTAGATTTCCCCTCAACCTATTTGTCGGTTAATGCACAGGAGCTCTGCGATTTCTGGTTTTCCACTCCGCGGCCGTGAGAGCTCATCTTCTTTCCCGACGACGGCACGGTGAGTTTCCCGTCGACTTAACCCTCTGGGATCATCTCCTGGGTGTCCTGATTCTGCTCCCACCTCTCATTGTTCTTCTTTGTCCTCAGAACATCCCCGCGGTGACCTTCTCCACACCGCGCTGGTTTTCGCCACGAGAGTGAAGACGAAGACTCTTGGTCCTGTGCCTCTCCATCGCGTCACTTGAACCCGTGAGCTTAACTCTAGCACCGGTTGCGCGGGTAGCTCCTACTGAGATCACTCAAGGTAGTGCCGCTATTGCCTTTCCATCTTCACTTAGATCTTGCACTCCCTAGGCTCCCCTCGCCGCCGGAGGGCTCGGCAGCAGCCGGCCGCCGCCTCTCTCTGTTGTCGGGCCGTCCGACAAAGCTCTGGTTTAGTCACACTAATGTTTGCATTAGAAGGTTAAGATCTCTATGACATGTGGGCCCGTTTGACCTGTTAAGTGGTTGTGTAAGTTTAGAGTTTACGCTTTCTGTTAAGAAACACGTAATAATTCAACTGTAAAATTAATAATACGTTTGCATGGTTGGGAAGACGTATTTCTGGAAATACGCCTTCGGCATGTGTTCGGCTGGGCGGGGTCAAAGTTGACCGAGTCAACACTGGTCTTCGGGTCCTGCCCGTTAGTGACCGTAGCTAGCGTATGCCTCGGTAAGAAAAGTAGTAAATACTTTAGTAAATTCGAAATCAGTTTATTTGCACACTGTAAAATAGGAATAACTTTGAAAATGCATAACTAAATCATTTTAAATCCAAATCGCATGAAACCACTTCTGGAAATTTTCACTTTTAGTAAACTTTATATTAAAATTAGTTTCAAACCTGTCTCTGTAGCAGAGAGCTTTATTTGGAGATTAATCCATTAAAACCATTATTTTTACAATAGGAAAAAGACTGATAACTTCAAAAAATGCATAAGTAAGTGTTGGAAGCTCCAAAAACAGTGAGACCACTTTTGATAATTTTCATTTTCAGTGAAATTAATTCTAAAAATGGTCTCCATATTACTTCTGTCACAGAAACTATTTCGGGAGAATATAACCTTTAACTCCATTATTTTTATACTATGAAAGACTGATAACTTTGAAAATCAATAACTAAATCATAAAAGCTCCAAAAAGGACAAACTCAACTGTTTTTAACTTATAATAATATTGCCTATTTATCTATGTAACCCTTGTGTTCACCACTGCTCTACAAAATTTCACTTCATAATTAAATTGCTTAAGTAAAGGCATATTGAAACCTGAAATTCAAACCACCATAACTTTCACATACTAAGTCAAAATGAAATAATTCTTTCACCACAAATCATTTAAATTCATGACTTAGCTACTGTAGAAAAATCATGTATTTTTGAGCATCTTGATTTTTGGAGTATTTCTCGATGTTTATTCGGTATTATATTTATTTAGATTCCGAGCTCATTGGTATCGACTCCTACGCAGCCGAGAGTGAGCAATTGCTTTACCAGCAAGGAAAGCATCCTTTGAACTTTCTTTTTGCATCATATTTGATCCCAGATTTGTTAGGATAGATGCAATGATAATTGCTTGCAGTCTATTTTGATAATGTCGCTATTTTTGTGATGAATAGTTAGACACATCCTATTATCTTGTCATTGTGGCTATCCATGAATTACCCCAGTACTGAATTAATTATGATAGGATGTTTGAAATACTATTGTTCAAGTTGCTTAGCCATGCAAGTCTAGAACCGGTAGCTCGATTGTCGGGAATAGCCCGCCAATTATGGAATAAACATAACTCTCATTATATACTTTTGTTTCAGATCTTCGTATCTGTTTTATAAGTGAAATTTTGTCATTTTAAATGAGCTTTTGGTCTGGACAAGTGTTGGTTAGTGATGGTGCCTTCGTGCACGAGATTTGGGTATGTGGTTTGGCTTGTTTGGACAGTTAAGGACCGAACTTTGGGTTGTTGCGATTCAAGCAAAACTCGTGCTATCACTTGTGTATATGGGTGCCGTATGGTTAAGTAGGGGGAAGATTTTATTGTGTTGAGTCCCACGGTGGTGAAATTGTAAGGGCATGGGACCGTGAAATCCCGTGTTCCTTTTGGGCCGATAGGATGGGGGCGTTAACGTCTTGTGTTTCCTAGGATATATAGGATGGAGGCGTTAACATCTCGTGTTTCCTAGGAGCCATGGGTTGAGGGACTTAGCTCAATGGGATCTTCTTGCTAAAAACGATCGTATCTTGATTTACCCGGCCGGCATACCTTAGGAAGTATGCTATATTCGGAGGCATCTGGAGGCTTACGGGCTAATCAAGTCGTGTGGGTAAAGTAGTACACCTGCAGGTATAAATCTATTCGAATAGCCGTATCCACGGTTACAGACGACCGCTTGAAATTTGTGGCTGCTTATTGTTAGACTTGAAATTAAAATTGTGGTTATAACTTGGTATCGTCATGAATGGGATGTCATGCTTGTTGTTGTAGCAAAGTGGACCGCCACTTTGTTGTTGGTATGATTCATTTGTTATTGAATTCATTACTTTTTCACATGCTTTATTTCTACTTCAAATCTGATTTTGAAATGGCACGTGAAAAACTAGCATGTGTAGGTTGTTCAGTATTGCGTCGTTTTCGCAAAATTTTAAGCCAATATGAGCCCGTCCTTTGAATGACCTTATGCATAACTATTTTTTATTTGTGTAAGACTTATAGTACTCTTTGTACTCAGCCAGGTGTTTGCTGGCTTTTTCAGGTGAGGAGGATTTAGAGACCGATGAGCTTATCGGTGTCGACTTAGGCGACACCGATGAGTAGTTTGCTATCATCTAACTCCCAGTTGGTTGCCGATGGGTTATGGGGCATACCACTGCTGGTCTTTTGGTATATTTATGTGTTTCCGCTGCTACTTAATACTCTCTTTTAAATTTGGCCGGTCGGCCACTTGTATTAGATGTAAACTTGGAACTTTGTTGTATGTCTTTTGAACTATTTATGTATGGATGTTGTATGGATGTGATCAACGTTGGATGAGAGTATGGTTATATTGGTCGCTGATCTTGGGAGCCAATGTAAGTCATACTCACTGTTCATGAATTCCTATTTAACTCACTGAGTGTAGCGCTTTACTTGTCGGAGAACCGACAATCATGTAGTACTCGCAGAGGAGCAGCGCGCATGATCGTCGGAGCTCTAATCTGAGTTAAGCCTTTCATTTAGATGGAGTTAAGTTGGAATTCATTTACCGGAGATCTAGAGTTGTGTCCCTAAGACCTGGATTAGTCTCGGTCTTATGGAGATAACTCCGGGGTCCCCACAGTTTTCATGATTTAGTTATGAATTTCTAAAGTTATTAGCATTTCCTTTTGTAAAAATAATAGTGTTAATAGCTCATTTTCCAAAATAACGCTCTCTGTTACAGAGACATGTTTGAAACTCATTTTAATATAAAGTTCATCAAAAATAAAAATTAGCAGAAGTGGTTTCACTTATTTTGGAGTTGAGATGAATTAGTTATGTATTTTTAAAATTATACATATTTTACAGTGCACCAATAATTCGTTTCCGGATTTTATAAAATGTTTACCTCTTTTCTCACCGAGCTATGCGCTAGCCACCCCACTGACAAGCGGGTCCGCTTGTCAGCGGCCCACTGCGAAGCGCACGCACGTGAATCACAGAGCCACGCTCGTGAGCCGTTGGATTAAGATCCAACGGTCCAAAATCGTGGTGCGTTCGGGACGACCCGAACGGCCCAACTGATCTCGATCGTTGATTTCGCATCCAATGGTCCACAATCGTGGTGCGTTCGGGACGACCCAAACGACCCAACTGATCTCGATCGTTGATTTCGCATCCAACGGTCCACAACGTCTCCAGTGTATGGGATGACTTATGGCACATGTTTAAAATATTGGGCCCACATGTAAGCGACTGTTTAACTCGTTAAGACATCAATTAAATGCTAACTCAATTATTAGGTATTAATGAACGTCATTTGCTGTAACCTCCCAGCTACAGTGCTGGTCGGAGTACGACAATGCTCCCGCGCGGTTGCTCGGCGGTTCGCCGGCGAACCTGGCCACGGCGGTGCCAGCCAAGGGCATAAACAGATGCACAATAGTGTGGCGCTCCTAATGAGAGTGGTCTCGACGGCGGAGCTGGCCTGTACCGGTGGCTAGCCGGAGGTGAGTGACGGCGCTCAATACGTCAAAACTACACGCAACAAAATAGAGCTCCGCAGCACACACAAGCGGGTGCCTGAGGTCCTACGGGCTACGAAGAGGTTACCTGAGCTAAGGAGGGTGCTCGGGGAAGCTTGGAGATGCCGAAGCAGCGTCGGTGCCAGAGAAGAGAAGTGTTGACAATGCGGCTTCGCGAGGAGAGGACCACTTGAGCAATCCTACGATCCATGGAGGATCAGTATAGCTCAAGGACCACAAGAGGTTGCTAAATGAGCAAAGAATTGGACAATGTCTTACCAGAACCAAGTGGGAGGTGAAGGGTTGGTTCCTCGGCCGAAGATGATGCAAACTTCGATTCAGCACGACACCGTCGTGCAACCCTGAAATAAGTTGAGGGGTTTTGGTCAGTGGTCCAAGGCACGCAAGGTGACACGGTGGATTGAAGATAATACCTCCCGGACTCGAAGAAGACACCAGAGTGTCTGCGAGAGCACGCTCTGGAGGTCACCGGGAGCACGACAATGGTCAACGAGCTACAAGCAAAAAACAGGAGCTCGCATAAGCAAAAATGGACACGGGGATGAACCTAGAACAGGAAGGAATCACTCGGAGGTGACTTACCCCAGCAGAGAGCACAAACTAGCCTCCCTCTCCTCGGTCAACAGAGGAGAAGTGAGGGAGAAAGAGGTTGTTGCGAGGGGTGATATGCCCGGGCGATGACAGCAGTGGACGCGGCGTGAAGTGAGGGAGCTCCAGGAGTGGCCAACAGCAGCGGTGGAGTGACGGCGTCGAGTTGCCGTTCTGGCGCGTCGGAGAGACACGGCTGCGTGGCAAAGGATGCCTGAGACTGAAGCGAGAGGTGGGAGACGATACTGACACGCAGGGCCCACCGTGTCAGCGAGACAAGGCGGCGCACGCGAGAGCGAGTCAAACGATTTGAGGCGCACCGTTGGATCTCGGCTGGACGGCCTCGATTGAAAAGGGGATCGGACGAACTGAAAAGGTCACGCGATCTAGGCCGTTGATCTTTCATCGGGCGGCTCACGTGCGGTGCACTTAGTGGACTCGACCGAGTCAGCTCGCCTGGGTCGGGCTCGAACCCAAGGAACAGTAACAGCCGGTTTGGGTTTAGGGTTTGCCTGGGAATTATTTCTTTTGTTTCCAGTTTGACTGAGGTCTTAAAAATATAAATAAATTTTGTAAAAATCTGAAATAAATCAGAGGGAGTCTTGGGGAGGTCTAGTGTCCATAAAAATTATTGAACCCTACTGTTCATGATATAATTTGTATAGTTTAAATTCAAACATAAAGTTGGTCTTTAAATTGTGTTTGAATTTTCATAGGGTTCAAACCAGTCCCAAAAATTTGGGAAAAATTATATTAATTCATGATAAGTAATATAGTATTTGAATAAATTATTTCCAGAGGATCTTCAGTAGCATTTATTTCGGTTTTTAGTTTGGAGTTAAATTTTAAGTGTATGTTTCATATGTGTTTGGAGATTTTGCAAGTACAATAACTAAAATAAAAAGTTTCAAAACATGATGCATGCTTAAGAGATGCATAATAACCACTTTATTTATTTGGGGATGTGACACAATGATAAAGTTCTTGTTAGTCCGATGAAATTGATCTGATAACATTTTTTTCTTTTTTCCCTTTATTTATTTTCTTTCCCTTCACCGCAACATTTTCTTTTCTTTTCCTTCTTCCTTTTCTTCCTTTCCCTTTCCTTTCTTTCTTTTCCCTTTCTTTATTTTCTTTCATTTTTTCTTTTCCCTTCCTTTTCTTTTCTTCCTTTCCCTTTCCTTTTTTCTTTTCTTCTTCCCTGCAAGCTTTTTGCCTCTCTCTTCTTCTTCTTTCTCAATTTCCCCCTTAATACGCACCAGCCCGTAGAGAACTAATGCGCTGACTTTGCCCAATCTTCACAATGTAGTATCAAACCATAACTCGGGGAATTGTAACCCAACGACAAGGAAGCCAACCATAGCCTGCTATCCGAGACAATTGTTAGTCCACAAACCTGAATGCTAACCCACACAACTACGCTCGATAGTGTAGAGGCACAAGCTAGGTGCAATTCACGGGGAATCACAAAAACACGGGAAGCAAGAACATTCTCATTGTTCCTAATAGATCAATCTCAAAACGTAGTAAAAACCAAGCCCCGTCCTCCCCTGGGACGCAGCCCACATATAGCATGTCTCTACCGTCCTCCAAAATAGATGGCAACGACAAGAATAGATGGCAACGAAATGAAATGAAATAAAATAAAATAAAACAAACATGCAACCAAATACATGGAGTGCTTTCCTTCTTGGACTTGGTCTCCTCACGCAAGCCGCACAATACCTGGCTGGTTTGCATGCATGCAAATCCTCTCTTTATTCTCTCTCCTTATCTCTAAACCAATCGTCCAACATGCGGACTGCTTCCTTTGCTCAGATTTTGCATACATGCGTGAGAGAGAACAGGTCGTGCAACACTTGGACTTGGGCATGCATGCGTGAGAGATAAAGATGGACAACCTTTCTTTTCCTTGCCATGTAGCAAGCATTCTCATTTGTTTCGCCTTGCATGTGGGGCATGCTAGATCCTTCCCATGTGATATGATAGGCCCTTCTTGGTCCATGGCAAACGCCTTGGCCGAATCCATCTTGGGCTGGTTTAACCGCATGCAAATAAGTGTATAGCAGCTCTTCTTCTCTGCGCTAGTTCTCATGCATTAGCTCCTCGCCCATGTACCTAAGCAACACAAAAGAACACATGGGTAGCACTACTAAATCATTTAAATCCAAAATTAAGTACTCAAATTAGCTTTAACCTACGATTGGATTTGTTTAGCACGACTGCGAGTAATTGGACCATCGGATACTTTCTTCTTTGATTCAACCGAACTAGAATCACCATGTGTATGCGTAGGTGTTGTTTGTGTCGGTGTATATATGCATGGGATGTCATCATCACCCCTTCACCTACATCTCTTCCCCGCCTCAGCCCATGTCGTCACCTCCCGCTGCCGCGCCAGTGGCGCCCTCCGCGGCACCCCCGACCCCCGCGCCCCTCCCTTCGGCTATGTGCCCATGCCCCTCCCAGTGTTGGCACTCCCTCCTGGCGTCCGCGTCCCTCCCTTCGATGTGGGATTCGCCTTCGGCGCCCCTCGCCCCCTCCACACAGCCGTCGAGCGATGCGGTGCCCTCGCGCTGGCTTCCTTCACACGCTCTACCAACAGCGCCTCCCCCTTCCCTTGCCTCCATTCGACGCACATCCTCTTCCTTGCTGCTCTCGCCATCCCCCTCACCCAAGGTGCCCCCGGCACGCACACTACCTCCTCTGCATCACGCCGCCTCCTCCACGCCTGAGCTACAATGGACATGGTCCTTGCCCGTACCGGCACGACGGGCCAACGTGCCATGCTAGGCCTCGTCGGCGGCTGTCCATGCCAGCACGGCACGGTCCGAGGAGCTCACCGTGTCGTCCACCATGGCCCGGAACCCGTTGTGCCGGTGCCGTGCCGACCCGACTCCCACCTCTATCCATACATAAAGCAAACAAATGTTTTGCAAGCTAGTAGTTAGTGTTGTACTACAGATTACTCAAAAAATATATAGAGCCAATCTAGGATCGTCTCGTTCAAAAGGACAACTTTTCGAGATCGTCGTGATATTGGATTTGCATTCACATGGAGAAAATTCATGGTATCAGAAAAAAGCTAGTACTACTCGTTGCTCCATATTTTAGTACTGATATTTTTCGTTTGTCATGTTTGCAAGCAAATCGGACTGCACATGATTTGACAAAAGGTAGTCTTGATTTCTGCATTGCAACAACTGGGCTGCCTAGCTGCCTCTCAACCATGTGTTACGTGGTCTACAACTCACAAGCTATATGCTCCGTTGGTTCCTTGACAGAAGATTGAAGTGCATTTTAAGAGCCGGGAGAGGTTTTGTAAGGTATATTCCCACCTACCGCGACCGCGAAAAGGGCAAACAACAAACCATCGCAGCTAGCGAAATACATTGGCGCAAATATCTTTGCAAACTCCAAAGTTTCCATTGGATATATAAAATTGCTCGATATTTAAATAATAGAGTACAAGATGCGTCACTAATAAGCTTTCAACTTGACCCTAAACAAACAACTTCAATTCGAGGTTTCCAAAAAGAATAATTTTATATTATAACCATTCTTAAATGTGCACACCAACCACACAATGTCATATCGCTGTATTTGGTTGTTACTCTGTCGTTTTTATTCGAGGTTTACTCGTAGCTAAATAATCAATGTCACCTTCCATGTCATCCTTTGGAGCCTTTTTTTTTATTTTTTAATCTTTTTTTAAAAATTATATTAAAGATAGTCTCTTTCTAACTTTATTTTCAATTCTGACCCCTTTGATCACGCCACAGGTCACGGTGGGACCAAACTATGCTATCATGCCTCCGATCGCGGCGTTGCCAAACCGTGATGTCACGTCACCGACCCTTTTGGATACGTCCGTTTTTGTACTAAGTCCTGTCACGCCAAGAGGAGTAGCGTGACAACACTTATTTACTACGTCAAGGGCTGTGGCATGATAACGTGCTTTTGTCATGCCACGCGTTGTAGCGTGACCAAAGATATCAGAATTGAAAATAAAGTTAGAAAGATGCTATCTTTAAAATAATTTTTAAAAATAGATTAAATAATAAAAATAATTACATCCTTTGGGGAATCTCGAGCCAGGCAAGATACCTATAGTCATCCTTCGATCAACACTCTAGAATCTTCATTTTAGGCCACACCCAGAAACATAAAGACTGTAAGTGTAAGAAATGGAGCAGAAATTACCAGGTGAAAAAGAAAGCATATCTGGATTTCTCATACTCTTTAGATAAAGAAACATTAAGGCCGGAATGCGGGAATTTTTTTCTCGATTCCTACAGAAATTGACTTGTTTCTGTAAAATTTCTGTAGAATTTATATGTACCAAACGGGGCCTAAGATGAGTACTAGCTTTCACTTCTTCCATGTTTGTATCATGCTTACCGATGTGCTACCACAATCATTCCGTACGTGCACATTTGCTATGTAGTGGCAATTTTGGCTGGGGAAATGTTTACCCGGCACCGATGACAAATTTTAAATCTCACAACAAATTAATACGCGTGTAAAAATCTGGAATTTTCTCACATAAGTAAAAATGGAAATATAAGAACCGAAACCTCCTATATCACATATTCATATGTGGTCCTTGCCATGTTCCCCTGTTCATTTATAAAGACGTATATCTTGTTTCGCGTGCACGACAGTCTCTTCAGAAAGAGACGGCATATGTTCTCTTTCTTCTCCCTCTTTTTTTCACGTAGGATTTTATTGACGTGTTATAGCTAAGAGACGATAATAAATACACTATTGAAGATATCCTAAGTAGGTGAAAGAAAGCAACACCCCGAGAAAACTGCCTCCCCACGCAGCCAAAAGCGATGCACACTTTATCGCTTTGAATCGAATCCCTTGACAAAGAAATCTACGAATTGACGCTTCTGGCTTCATTTAATCGGTCGCCTTGGGTTTCAGGCATGCATGGAACCCGAGTTATTCCGGACACCATCACACAACGCAAAGGAGCTAGTCTTCAAAAAAAAAAAAAAAAAGACATGGTGCTTGCCCGCGATGAGCATTTTTAGTGGCAAATCCAGAGAGAATTAGTGCTAACTAGAAGATCACCCGCGCCATATTAATGGTCTGGTAGCGTATTTAACAGTAAGCGCAAACTGAGTTACGTAAGGTCGACTGTGTAGGTATGAAGCTAAGTGTAGCAGCTGCTGAGTGAAAAAAACGGTCGGTAGTTGTAGCATCGACATGAAGAGAAGCATCTGTATATATAAACTGTAGTCATTGATGGATCTTTAAACGTTTACAAAACAAAGCAAGGAAGCAGGGAAAGTATATGTACATACAAACCGAAGTCACTCATGGATCTAGGTGAGTTGTAACTGTTTACAAAACTTGTTGGATCTCAACTTGTTGCCCCAAATTCTTCACCTCTACGGCCAACCGCTCCATCTTGTCTGTATGAACATTAAATCGGGCCAAAATTTCAGACAACGTTGCTTGGATCAACCCAGTTTGCTCCTTTGTGGCCGAAAGGACCTGTCGAGTCTGCAATGAAGATTTCGCGAGCGCCGTGGTGCTTCTCCTTGCCGGTCCAACCTCAGACTGGAATTACGGAACCGAGATGGTATCCAACCTATCCAGGGATTTTACGGACCGGGGCAATCACCAGAACGCAGCGAAACAACGAAAGTGGACGACTCTGATACCAAATTGCAGTGTCCCGGATGCGCTACAGTACACTAACAACCCGAACACTCCATCTCGACGAAATACCAAGTCCAATCGATAGCTATCGGAACGAAAATGAGGAACAAGGGAAGAACACGAGAGAGAAATAACAGAATGGAAAGAACAGGATGAGGAATAACAGAATGCTTTTTCCAATCTGTTTTTTGTCATTACACAGTATCATCCCTTTTAAACCTTGCCTTACTTACAATGAACCGTGGGTCCAATGGTCCATACACTTAATGCACGCAGTGTCTACAGCTTACGATTCCTACACCCCTATGCATGAAATCATTCTCCCTGTCATCCTCCTTTTGCCCATGCTTCAGCTTCATATGTCCAACGCTATGGTAATGGCGGTGTGACACGAGGAGAGCGATGAGCGAGAGGGGAGGCATCGGTCGGTGAAGGAGGTCAAAGGGGCGGTAGAGGAGGGAGAGGGAGAGAGCAGCGGGGTCGTGAAAGAGGGCAGCTTGAGGATAGAGGAGATAAGTGAGACGAAGACTCGCGAAGACGCAGGCGAGGCAACCTGTCTCGCGCGAAGCTTTGCGTGCGTCCATTCGCAGCAAGCGTAGGAGGCCATCTTCATGGCATTGTGGACGTCCGCTACGCATTCGACGGCTGATATTTTTCGAGGCGACGTGGACATGGCCGGAGGAGGCCCTTTCCACCAAAGTTTAATTATAGTAATAGCATCATTGTTATACGGCCAGATATTCACCATGATAGTAGTACGATTTTGTGGTAGTACTAGACTACTAGTGCTAATCTAGAGAGAATTAGTACTAATAGCATCTTTGGCTGCAAAGTCTGCATCTTCTTTTTGGAATATTTTAGGCTGCACTCCTATTCCGATTTTTGTTTAAAAAAGATTTCTCGGTTGCCAATCTTAATCATCTTTGTGGTGGACGGGATTTTTTCTGGCACTTTTCTCTGCCACAAGGACGATCGGGGGGTATCCTTCTTGGGGTGGATCCTCGGGTCTATGACATTGGGCTATTGATGCTGGTGATTTTTATGTAAAGTTTCATTTAAAAATAGAGATGATGATTACCAATGGGTTCTTGTGGCTGTTTACGGTGCAACTTAGCCTCATTTTAAGGAAAAGTTCCTTAATGACTTGTTCGTGCCTGTAGGAAAGAACCGTTTCCTATTTTTAATTAGGGGTGATTTTAATATCATCAGGCATTCAAGTGAAAAAAATAATGATAACGTTGACTACTGGTGGCCTTTTTTTGTTTAATGTTGTGATTAATATTTTGGATGTAAGGGAAATAGTTTTATCTGGTAGACAATATACTTGGGCCAATTCGCTAGATTATCCAACTTTCGAAAAGTTGGATAGAGTTTTAATGAGTACAAATTGGGAACAGAAGTTTCATTTGGCACAGTTAATGCTCACGAAAGGTCCTTGTCTGATCACACGTTGTTACTATTAAATACGAGAGAGGCTCCCTATAGAGGATGTCAGCCTTTATTTAAATTTGAATTAGGCTGGTTGTGTAGGGAGGGGTTTAGAGAGATGGTAGCTGAGGTGTGGAGAAAGAAAAATAGAGGTTGGTCGGCCTTGCATAACTGGCAATGCAAGGTTAGATCTCTTAGGCGTATCTTCAGGGTTGGGTAAAAAATACTAGCGGGACTTATAAAAAGGAAAAGATCGAACTTAACTTATTAATTGATGAGCTCGATAAAAAGGCTGAGTTTTGAGGTTGTCTGATCATGAACTTAATCTTAAGAAAGTTGCTAATCAGAGATTGGCTCAACTTTTAAGATAAGAAGAAATTAAATGGTATCAAAGGGCCAAAGCGAAGTTTCTCTTGGAGGGTGATAGAAATACTCGTTACTATCATTTGATTGCAAATGGTAAGCATAGAAGACAAATAATTTTTCAACTCGAACAAGAGGATGGAATAATTCGGGGTGATGTACAATTAAAAAAGTATATCACCAATTATTATAAAGATTTGTTCGGGCCATCCGAAGTAAATCATTTATCTATGATTGATGCTTTTACAGCTGATATGTCTCAATTTTTGGATGAGGAAAACAATCTTCTTACCGAGCCTTTTGCTAAAAAGGAGGTGAAAGATGCCATTTTTCAAATGGAACATAACAAAGTAGCTGGGCCAGATGGTTTTCCAGCTGAATTCTATCAGGTGTTTTGGGAAGTTATTAAAAATGACATGATGGCCATGTTTCATGCTTTTCATAGTTGCTCTCTGTCTCTTTTTAGCTTGAATTTTGGGATTATTACATTGCTTCCCAAAAAATCTAATGCTAAGCAAATACAACAATATAGGCCTATTTGTATGCTTATTGTTTGTTTCAAATTTTTTTTTATTAAAGTGGTTACTAATAGGCTTATGAGAGTAGCTCAAAAGGTTGTTCGACCTTCCCAGTCAGCATTCATGCAGGGGAGATTTATTCTTGATGGCGTAGTTATCCTACATGAAAACATACATGAGTTACATAAACAAAATTTGGATGGAATTGTTTTCAAGGTTGATTTTGAGAAAGCTTATGACAAAGTAAAATTATCGTTTTTACTTCAAACTTTGAGAATGAAAGGCTTTTCCTCTATGTGGTGTTCCTGGGTGGAAAGTTTGATCAAGGGATGGAGTGTTGGAATAAAAGTCAATAATGACCTTGGCTCTTTTTTCCAAACTCATAAGGGTCTTAGGCAAGGTGATCCTATGTCCTCTATTCTTTTTAATATTGTTGCGGATATGCTTGCCATCTTTATTTCAAGAGCTAAAGAAGTTGGTCTGTTAACAGGAGTTGTTCCTCACTTGATTGATGATGGGTTGTCAATATTACAGTATGCTGATGACACGATCCTCTTCTTGAATAATGACTTAGAACAAGCAAAAAATCTTAAACTTATTTTATGTGTTTTTGAACATTTATCTAGTTTAAAGATTAATTTCCATAAGAGCGAGATTTTCTGTTTTGGTGCTGCCAAAGATGTCGAGCCGCAGTATACACAGTTATTTGGTTGTGAAGTGGGTGTGTTTCCTTTTAGGTACTTAGGTATTCTCATCCACTTCAGAAAATTAAGGAATAGTGACTGAAAAGGGGTTGAGGAGCGAGTTGAGAGAAAGCTTAGCAGTTGGAAAGGAAAAACTATGTCGGTTGGTGGTCGGCTGGTCGCATGGTACTTATTAACTCGGTGCTAAGCAATCTACCAATGTTTATGTTTTCTTTTTTTGAGGTTCCTAGAGAGGTTATCAAAAGACTATATTTTTATCGATCTAGATTTTTCTGGTAGAGTGACAGTCATAAGCGAAAGTATAGGCTCGCTAAATGGAGTTTAGTGTGTTCACCCAAAGAGCATTGTGGTCTAGGTGTTTAGAACTTAGACACCAGAAATAAAAGCTTATTAGGGAAATGGTTGTTTAAGTTGCTTAATGAAGAAGGAGTATGGCAATCGTTGCTAACAAAGAAATATTTGGGTGAGAAGAGTCTTTCGCAGGTGGTTAATAAACCTGGGACTTCTCATTTTTGATTGGGTCTTATGAAAATTAAAGATCAATTTTTTTGCTTTTGTTCATTCCAGGTTAAAAACGGAATGCAGACTAGGTTTTGGGAAGATATTTGGTTAGGAAATTCTCCGCTACAAAGGCAATATCCACTGCTTTACAATGTGGTAAGGAGAAAGGATGATTTAGTGGCAAATGTTTTGAGATCGAATCCCTTAAATATTGCTTTTCGAAGACCTCTTATTGGGACTAAATTACATGAGATACTGTTGAAAATTTCTAATGTACATTTAGCGTTCACAATGATGTTTTCAGATGGAATTTGAATAAGTCTGGACTTTTTTCGGTACAATCTTTATATGCGGTACTTATAGGCAACGTTCAAGCCCCCATTAGGAATTTGTTCTGGTCTATTAAAATTCCTTTAAAAGTAAAAATATTCCTATGGTATCTCAAAAGAGGGATTGTGTTAACTAAAGATAACCTACTTAAAAGAAATTGGAGGGGAAGCATAAAGTGTTGTTTCTATATTAAAGAGAAAACAATTCAACATCTTTTCTTTGATTGCCCCTTTGCACGTCTTGCATGGTGGGTTGTTCAATGTATGTTCAAATTAGATCCTCCAGTGAGTATAACAAACATGTTTGGAAATTGGTTAGCTGGTATTCCAAAAATTCTAAAGTCGCAATTCCTGGTGGGAGCTAGTGCCTTATGTTGGTCTATTTGGTTATGTCGGAATGAAGTTGTTTTTGAAAAAAAGATTGTAACTAATCCTTTGCAGGTTATCTTATTGAGTGGGTACTGGCTGAATACTTGGGCAAACCTGCAGAAATCAGACCAGAAAGAATCCATGTTGGAGGGAAGCCAAAGGTTGGAGTTTATGGTGAAGTAAATCCTTAATTTTCATGGGTGGAGGCTTAGTCACAGGATTTGCAATGATTGAGTTTAAGTTTCAATCGTTTTTTGGTTGTAAGACTGCAAGCCGATATTTACATCTTGGTTTGTTTGATACTTTAGACTCTTAAATAAATTAGGCTGTGTGCATATTTGATGCAGAGACTGGGACACTACTACAAAAAGACTCATACTGGATGCCTCATCACAGACGGTTGACCAAAACCGTCGGTATTATATGCAATCACAGACGGTTTTAGTTTAGAGACCGTCTGTGTAAATAGATGCACTAAAAACCGTCTGTGAAGAGGTAATATCACAGACGGTGCATGTTGAAAACCGTCTATGATACTTCACAAACGGTTCGTACAAATACCCGTCTGTGATATTTATAACAATCATAGACGGTTTTTAACAAACAACCGTCTGTGATACTTCCCAGAGGGTTCTTTTAACTAACCATCTGTGATAATGGTATACTTTACAGACCGTTTTTTATAAGAACCGTCTGTGATTATTAAATGTTTTGGCCCCCGCGCGTTATGCGTCTCTTCGTCTTCCATGCCGACGGGTGCGGATGCGTCTCTTCATGTCGTGCGCTGACGTTATGATGTGTCTCTTCGACGTTTTATAAGAATGATATCATCACACGCCATGGTGAGCACGCATGGTATTGAATAGTACACCATGGTGAGCACACGGAGCATGACGGCGAGGACCAAGTTGGCGAGGAGGTCAGCGATCGCCATCCCTCTTCCTGACGATGTTGTCGTCCACATCGTCTGTCTCATGGCCGTGAGCTCTCCTTAACCCATGGCTGACCTCTGCAGCCTACAAGCCACGTACGTATCAGTTGATACGTACAACGCAAAACATATATAAAATCTCGTGATGATCATTTTGTTTTGTGTCCAATATCCAGTAATTAATTCTTGTATTAAGATTCTATCGTCTTGAATTTTAGTTGCAAGGCCATGTACAAGGCGTCCAAGGTGCACGCCGTGGAGAGGTGCGTGGTGCTGGAGCGGGAGGAGACGATGAAGTGACGGGACAACGAGCGCTACCTTATTGTCGTCAACCATCTGGTCGGTGCCGGCAACCCGAAGGCCTGCTTCATTGTCGGCCTCGCGCTTGTCTTCGTGCCCCAAGACATGTAGTGCGGCCTCGTGTTCCTTGAACAGGCGACCGGCACTGGCCACAAGGCCGCGCCCTACATGCTCGGCCTCCTCCTCTACACGACCGGCGAGACGCACGACGTTGGAAAGAACTACATCAGACAAGTCGAGGGCGAGCCGACCGGCGACGGGTGCGAGACGGCCACGAGGACCAATCGGGAGTGCAGGAGGTGTCAAAGGTTCGCCGCAGACATGGTCCAGGCGGCGGCGTGGGGAAAGATGGCTGGGCCGCTGGGCTGGGTGTTAGCGTTGTCGGAGGATGGCCACGGGTGCACGAGCACCTGATGCGGTGTGTCAGGGTGGGACGACTACGCCATCTTCTGCAGTGATGACTGCAGGATTAGGCATGAGTATGCCAATTTTTTGGAAGAGGTGTTGGACTACTTGCCATAAAATTAGCGGTTTTGGTATAGTTTTAGATCATATTTTCTCACCGTTAGATCAACATTCTATGGCCCAAATTGTCTCTTTCTAAAATAGACAAAAGTATTAAAAGAAAAATACAAAAGCATTAAAAGGAAAATACAAAATAGACATAATGGAACAGCCCGTGATATGAGACCATATCACAGGTGGTTCCATAATAGAACCGTCCGCGATATGAGATCAATATTTCACATTGGTTCTATTATGGAACCGTCTGTGATATGAGACAATACCACATATGGTTCTATTATGGAACCGTCAGTGATACGTATCACTGACGGTTCTATAATAGAACCGTCCGTGATATCCCTTTATTAATTGGAGCCCGCGCGCTAGGGTTTGCGCCCTAACTCATCACTCCCCAACGCACGCTAGGGTTCGGGACTTTGGGCTCCCACATCGCGACTCCCCCGCCGCCGATTCGACCTCGCCGCCATCTCCCCCGCCGAATCGAGCTCGCTCCGCCATCTACCCCGCCGAATCGAGGTACACCTCTTCCCTCTGATCCCCCGCCGCCGACCTCCCCTCTCTACTCTCGCTCCTCTCTGCTCCCCCCTCCCGCGTCGCCGCCATCCCATGCGATGCTCCACTCTGTGGCTCTCTGCTCCCCCTCCCGCGCCGCTGCCTTCCCCTCTCCCCTCTCTTCTCAGTTCTCCCGCACCGCCGTCCTCCCCTCCTCCGATGCCCCCTTCCCTTCTCTGCTCCACCCTCCCCTCTCTTCCAGCTCACCCTAGCACCCACCGCAGCTGCCCCTCAGTCTTCCTGCTCTACCCCCCCTTCCTTGCTGATTGTTGATTGTCTGACCATGTTCTTCATGCTTCTTGATGACAGGTTCTTCTCTCAAAACCTCAAAGGATTGCTGATTGCTGAATGTTTGAAGTTTACATTGCATTGCATAGCATGTCATATATTATCATCTTTTATCCAAGTAGTTTTATGACTTGTATCAAAGAATCTGTATGGAGAAGAAATGGAGCTCATCACAAATATTGAGAATAGCATGTATGCAATGCAATATAACAGCCTAAATGTCTAAAGTTTACAATGAACTTTATCTTTAACATCTTTTAGATCATTGATTCACTGAAAATTGTGCAACCTGTGGGGGTTGTGTTAAGTTGGTTCTGGTACATCAATTTTTATCCAAGCAGTTGTATCAAAGAATCTGTATGGAGATCATCAATGTTGTCTTGAGCAGTTTTAGATCACTGATTCACTGAGATTTCTGGGATTTCTGTTTTCTCATGGGTATTGTTTACAAAAACACATTGCAAATGTTGTCTTGGGATATTTATATTGCTTTGTCATATGCTGAAAAGTAAATTTAGTTTTAGTTGTAGCTTTGTAGGTGACTATGTTTTGCCCTTTTCATGGTTTCGCAGTTTTGCATGGTTAGTGTATGATTGTAAGCAGCAATGCAGCATATTGAGGCATTGTAACTTGTAAGCACTTGTTAATTGAGGTATTGTAACTTGTAAGCACAAATTATGAGGTCCTGGGTATTGTAATTTGTAAGCACACAATATGAGAGAAATAGTTCTGTTAGACTGTTACTACATGAGCCATGAATGTCTTCACAGAAACTTTATTGATCATCGAAAATGATCTCGTACTTCATATTGATGTTGCTTTATATGCTAAGTTATTCAAACACAATTTGATGATAATTCGAAGTAATTATGTAACCTTCCTCACAGTGAAATTTATTACATTGATGTGTATGATTGATGATTTTGCAAATATAAATATATTCATTCATTCTTTCACACAAGTACACAACGCAATAGCAAAATAACTTATCATTGATTAAATATGCAGGTTTACATCATTATTTGATTGATTACAATACATACATGTTTACATCAAGCTCTTGAAGCCTTGGAGGGGAGATAATATATATGACTATATCAAATTGCACATGTCTTGCTTCTTTAGGTAATTTTCCTGCTATCTTGCTCAATTTGATGCTTGATGTTTGCTCAATTCATCAAATTATTCCTATTGTGGGTTTATCTGTACCGTAGCCAAGCCAGCCGCCTGTGCACCGCCTAGTCACCGCCTAGGCGCTAGGCCTCGGGCCACGCCGCCTAGCACCTAGCGCTTTCTTGCTGTTATGTATTGTGTATAGATTGTACCTTTGGATCCTGATCTCTTCTCTATAAAGTCTCTAAGCAGTGATTGCTTATGCCTTTAAAACCTGCATCATATATACATATATTATTATGTATATATTATTCGTAGTCTCTCAGCCACTTTCGAGGGGTCGTCCATGCAGCATGAGGAGGACGAGACAGTAGCCACTGACATCTTTATCGAGCCCCTGCAAGTTTAAGAAGCATGACTTCCAAGAGAGCGTCAGGACATCCAATTACCTAGGTGTCGTCGACAGGTAATTGGAAGTCGCTGTGTTCAGAAAGTGATGTGGATGCGCAACTACTCCAACTGGGAAGTGGCTTCATGTATCAGTAACCAACTATTTCTTGATGTCAAGTTACCGCAGAATTAAGTTCCTTGATCTAAGTCCCTAAAACGTTATAGCATATTTGGAATATCCCACAACCTCCTCTAGACTGCTAATGTTTTTGGGACATAGATCAAGGAACTTAGTTCTACGGTGACTTGACATCAAGAAATTGTTGGTTGCTGATACATGAAGCCACTTCCCAGTCGGAGTAGTTGTGCGTCCACGTCACTTTCTGAACATAGCGACGTCCAATTACCTGTCGACGACATCCAGGTAATTGGATGTTCTCACGCTCTTCTAGCAGCCATGCTTCTTAAACTTACATGGGCTCAATGAAGTTGCCCGTGGCTGTTGTCTCATCCTCTTCATGCTGCGTGAACGACCCCCCGAAAGTGGCTGAGGAATAATGAACAATATATATATATATATATATATATATATATAATATGATGCCGGTTTTAAAGGCACAATCAGCCACAGCTTGGAGACTTTATAGAGAAAAGTCATCACAGACGGCTTCAGCTACAAACTGTCTATAGAAAAAAGTCATTACAGACGGTTTTAGCTACAAACCGTCTGTGATAGTTTCGTATAATAGACGGTTCTGAGTTAATAACCGTTTGTGATAGTATGCATCACAGACGGTTTGAAAACCGGTCTGTGATGACTCATGTCATCACTGACCCATAGACTCAGACGGCTCACGAAACCGTCTGTGATGACGTTTTTGAACCGTTTATAAAGACTTTTTTTTTGTAATAGTGGGAGACCGTCTGCTTTGATGTTGATGTCTATCAACCCACTTGGCACTTGAAAATGCATCATGCATGCTCTGATCTGTCATCAGGAAACGTGCACTTGAGAAAAACGGAGCATGAAGAATTGCATCCTTGACACTGAACATGTGGGACCGGCTTTTTACTGGCCCACAGGTCGGTGTGATAAACATGTTTGTGACCCTGAACTGAAGAATTATGTTCTCTACTCCTACTATTGTAGTTGCAAGATTCCACATGGATACCTAAAGTGAACTTATACATTGCTTGTTCTGCTACTCCTCTAATTTGAAATATAAGTTGTTTTTAGACATTGTCATGATTTCTAAAGTGACACTTTGATCATCAATTTCTATAAAAAAATGATGTTTCAAAAAATATATATACAAAGTATATTTCATGATTAATATAATAATATCAATTTCGTATTGTAAATCTTGTTATTTCATTATATATTGATGGTCAAACCTAAAAATGTTCGACCAGCATAAATTCTAAAATAACTTACATTTGGAATTGGAGGCAATTCTGTTTTGACCGGTCAAATTTTGTCCTGTAGGATTGATTTATCATCTGCTAAGATGCAATGCGGCTGATCTTGATAACTCGGCCCTATTACAGTCTACCATCTGATAAGGGAGTGGACCAACTGACAATAACACATGTACGCTGAGAATGGACATTCTACATGCACATACACCCACTATCCACTCCTTCCATTTTGCTTTGAGATTCGCACCCCTCCTTCTCCCTCTTCTTTTCCTCTCTCTCTCCCCCTCTCTCCTGGCTCGCCCCCGCACTGCTAGCCCGGAACCGTGCTGTCCCTTGGAGCTGACTCGCCGCGCCTCCAACGTCCTTCGTCTCCGCCAACCACCGTGCCTCTGCCACCTGGAGCCACGTCGTCCCCCCACGCCGCGCCGTGCCACTGCCAAAACCAAGCCAGGAGCCACGACTGGCGGATCCTACTACAAAAAAAAAGGTAATCATAGACGGTTCAAAATCGTCATCACAGGCGATTTTTTGAACCGTCTGACTTTATGAGTCAGTGATACTACGAGGTCATCACAGACGGTTTTTTAACCATCTGTGAAAAAAGCTATCACAGACGATTCTCAACAGTAACCGTGACGATTCTCAACAGTAACCGTCTGTGATAGTCAGTTATCACAGACGGTTCTTGTTCAGAATCGTCTGTGAAAATAAACTAACACAGATGGATTTTTAAGTAAAAATCGTCTGTGATAGTTTTTCCTATTGCAATAAAAATCGAATTTTGGGTCAAACCAATCAATTGCTGGACAGTAGTTTCCATATGCTCTTTCGATAGTTTGCAAGAAGGTAACTAAAAGATACTATCTCTCTCTCTCTCTCTCTCTCTCTCTCAATCAATGGCTCACTCTCTGATGAGGACAAGGTCGAGTAGAGGTGTCCATCTTGAACTGAATCGGCCTCCCTTGTCGACCACAGATGGGGGTCCTCACTGAGAACGAAATTTAACAGGATGGAGGGGATGAAATCTGAGTGAGAAGGAAACCTAGATGGAGATTTAGGGGCAAAACTTCATGCTCACCTGAGGCCAAGATGTGGGGCGGCTAGATCTGGCGGTACTGGTCAAGCCGCAGTGCCCCGCTCACCAGAGGCGCCGTGAAATAGTCGGCTGCGTGCCTGCGTCTCCTCGCCAAACCGCGACGGGGAATCGAGGGCGGTCGCCGGAGCTTGGCGTGGGGATGGGAGAGGGAGAGACTGATGGAAGACAAGGCGGGGATGGGTATAATATATAAGGACAACGCCAAAACATTTCGCCTCCCGCGCAAGCGTTCAAAAATTTCCGCGAATCACAGTCGGTTTCAAACAAAAACCGTCTGTGATGAGCTAATATCACAGACAGTTTATATTAAAAACGATATGTGATAAGTATCTTTGATTTTACCATGACTTGAAATCACTGAGTATCACGGACGGTTCGTATCACGAACCGTCTGTGATATTAGATCATCACAGACGGTTCTTAGCATATCCAGTAACAGATACAATCGCGCTAGTAAAACCGTCTGTGATTACCATTAACACTGACAGTTTTGGAAAAAAAATGTCTGTGATGAGGCGTCCAGTATTAACCTTTTTGTAGTAGTGTCCAGCTCGGCGCTGTGGGATTCGAGCCGAGCTCGGCGCGGCAAGGAAGAGCCGTCGGGAGGACGAGATAGAGAGGGAGAGAGAGGAGATGAAGAGAGAGGGGGGAGAGGAGATGGGATAGTGTGCATGAATCTCAAGGCAAAAAGTGGATGGTTGTGATGGTAGGTGGATTTTTTTTTTGAAATAATATTTTTTATTTTTTTTACAAAACTAGGTAGTCGTCTCCAAAAATTCCAAAAATAGGTCCCTGTCGCCAGTTCATCTGGCGACAGGCTCCTATCGCTAGTTGAACTGGCGACAGGGACTCTGAATAGTGCAGGCAGGTTCTTGTCGCCAGTTCAACTAGCGACATGAATCTAGAAATTTTTAAATATAGTAAATAAACTAAAAAAATTACAAAATATTTTGGAGCTTCCTGATACAATGTTCTTGCTTGTGTTATTTTTTCATAATTTTATCCCTTCTGAATTTGTCTCCAAAATTCATTTAAGTATACCATTTGTAGGAATTTGTACATATACCAAATGAGGTCCAAAAATTATGAATTTTTTTTAATGCTCCATACATATTGTAATTGTCTGTGTAGTTTTTATAGAATTTTATATGATGTACAATTGTCTCTAAAATTAACGGTTTACACAATCAAGTACATTGTATCAAAAACATAAATTAAGAAATTTTTAGATAATTTTAGATCATATAAAATTTTGTAAATACTACACAAATAATTACACTATGTAAGAAGCGTTCACAAAAAATTTCATAATTTTTGGACCTTATTTGGTATATGTCCAAATTCCAACAAATGGTATACTTAAATAAATTTTGGAGAGAAATTCAGAAGGTATAAAATTATGAAAAAATTACACAAGCAAGAATATTGTATCAGGAAGCTCCACAAAAACATTCATAATTTTGTGAGTTTATTTACTATATTTAAAAATTCTAAGATTCCTGTCACCAGTTGAACTGGCGACATGAACCTGCTCTTTTCCTGTCGCCAGTTCAACTGGCGATAGGAGCCTGTCGCCAGATGAACTGGTGACAGGGGCCTATTTTTGTAATTTTTTGAGGCGACTGCCTAGTTTTGTAAATTTTTTTAAAAAATATATTATTTTTTTAAAAAAATTCATGGTAGGTGCATGTGCATTCTTGCATTTTCCAATGTATGATGTTGCTTTCTCTAGTTTTCTTTTGCTTTTGCCAAGGGAAAAAAATAAATTGATACGGCAGCAAGTTTAACGGTTTCAAAATTCTGTTCAACTCTCCCCCGTGCCTTGATTAAGAGGACTATAATGGTGTTAGAATTCTTGACGACTCTGTAGGGAAAGACTCCAAGTCTGATGCAATCATACGGAGCTAGCATTGCATGTTGTCACGATATCTTCAGGACATACAAGCAGCAAAGTCGTACCGTTCAACTGGCACTGGGCTGCATACTTAGAGAAAGCACGACTTTTGCTTAATTTTGGAGTGGGATTTCTTAGGGATCACATGTACCATTGAACAAAAAATGTTAAATAATGCGCTTCGTCGTATGTCCGTCGGATATTTGGCTCACTCTCTAGAAAAGTTGACTTCCATTGAAAGAAAAGTTCATCGCATTTGCAAAGATAAATGGTGGGCCAGGTGACGAGGATTTTGATTTTGACATAACCAATGTGAGAATGACTTTTTTCATTGGGATCCAATATTCTTATGTGTCCATTTGGAGAGATGTTACTGTACTTAAATTAATTATACATGTTGCTAGGCTGACACGGAACATCTGCGCCAAATATAACTATACAGAGTATGTATATATACTGACCAATCTGATATGTATAAACTATAAAGTCTTTATATGGTTACGTGGACGAGCTACAGATGGTAACTCCTAGCCACCAAAACAAAGCAACCATTTTACCTATACCTTCGCATCATTCCGATATTAACTTCAAGAGATGTCATGTCGCTATATTTGTGCGTGACAACTGAGGGCCACCGGCATGTTGAATTTGTAGGTACTAGCAGTTTTGGCCAATGATCTGATGTCCATAAAGCCATATATGGGGGCTGGGCAGTAGTAGCACCACTGTGCAAGAAAGTTCATCGCTTTATATTGTGGTAAGCAGTAAGCAATCAGCGAGACACGACAACCATCGATCTGTACATCTAGGCTCTAGCTGCGAGTTGATCAATCACCGTTCGTGCACACCTACATCAAACGTCAAGGGTGCAAGAAAGATTTATATTGTGGTAAGCTAAGCAATCAGCGAGACACGACAACCATCGATCTATAAATCTAGCTGCGAGTTGATCAATCACCGTTCGTGCACACCTACATCAAACGTCAAGGGTGCAAGGGAGAGAGACTCGGTGCCCGATAGTACGGCACCAAAGGGCGATCACATGTGCAGATGTGCATTAGCTGTGGTACATGCCCGTGGTGGATCCATGACTTATCAGATGGGTGCGGGGAGTTAACAAAATATTATTCAATAGATAAAATTAAAGATTCACGATAGCAAAAAATTATGTAAATTAAGTATATTTTTTCCATACTAGAGATAACACCACAAAGAATTTAGAGAAATTACAAAATAATTAAGAAAAAATGTTGAATTGAGAATTTAGGATTTGGAATTGAGGAATTGAGGAATAGGGAATTGGAGATGTACATGTGCTACTATCGACATGTGCGGTCTAACTCGCCGACCCATGCATGAATTTGTAGTTTGTAGATTTGATTGGTCACATGAATTTATATAATTTGAGAAGTTGAGATCATCAATAAATTATATAGGCATGTTTGGATGAATTTATATTCATATTGCTGAAGTATGCCACCATCCTTAGCTACAGCCTGGTACTAACTTAAATCTAGAGTTATCTATTAGTCTCATGCTCTCAGCTGAGCTAAAAGTTTCATTGTGTTGACCGAAATTGATATAGATATTCCATTATCTGCTACAATTATCTTGTTATTGCTTAGAATCTTCCTATCCAATGAGAACTCCTCATGGAATCATGGATACTTGAAAGTTTTCAAAGTATAATATGTTTATACAAGATTAAATTTCATGAGGGCAATCTAATGATTCATTTTGGTGCCAGCCAATAATGTAATAATATGAACTACCCTATACATTTTTCAAATCTCTAAGATCTACAATTCACATAAATACAAGATTCACCAACCATAATTCATTTTTCAAACTAGTTTGGCCGTTTGGGAATTAGAGATTTGGGAATTGGGATTGGGTACCTCATCTCAGTGGCTCAGTCCATGGGACCTGTGCTTGGGGGTCGGGGCTCGCTGGCTCGGTCGCTCGGTTGCCCAGATGGCCACGCCCATGCGCTTTGCCTCGCCGCCGCCACAGGCCCGCCCCGCTCACAGCTCACCCTAGTCGCTAGCTCTGGTCCACCGCTAGACCGCCTCCGTCATGCCACCCGCTCGGAGTCGGAGCCTCTGTCCTTGGAGTAGCGCGCGGCATGCCTTGCCCCGTCGGCCGGCCCACCTCGTTGCCCACTGCGCTCGAAGCTCGGTCACTCGGAGCAGGCCGCGGCGGCGCTGCAGCGCTCCTCCCCTTCTCCCAGACCATTGCCGCCCGCAGCCACCAGTCGTCGTGCTCACCCCGCTGACCTGCCACCACCGCACTCACCCGCTCACCACGGCCTGCTGCCACCGCAAGCCTGCAAGGTGCAAGGCTGTGTGCTTGTGTGTTTCTGAGAGAGAGAGAGAGAGATGTGAGATCGAGTTAGGGTTTGCCAATAAATAGGCCTTGGGATATTGGGTCGACTCATTGTGGGGGAAGGCTAGAAGGCAGTGGCCCATTGTGGAATGCCTTGGTTTTGTGGGTTGTGCGAGTGCCCAGTGGGTTGCAAGTGAGGTGTTGGCAGAATGGGCTTTTGAGGACATCACATGTTGATTTAACAAATTTTCTAGTACATACATATATTATACCTCATATATACTGAATTTTTTCCCAAAACATTTGGGTGTTCAACTGAACACCCATGAACCAAGGTGGGTCCGCCCCTGGTACATGAACGACTTGTTCATTCAATGGAGATCACATGGATATGATACTAATCTCAGTGTGTTAAACAATTGGTAATGACGTCGAGGTGTTTGGAGAAACCCTCGTTTTCGACAAAGTCCTGCTATTTGTCAAGCATAGGCGATCCGATTGGCGTGGGCAGTGAAAGTCTGCCGTGGTCGACCGACCGATGAGCGATATGACCGCCTCGCGGATCGACCCGTGCGGTCAAGTTTTTTCAGAGAGGGTGCAGATTTTCGGGACTGGAAATTTGGCTAAGTATTGGGGCGGTCTGACCGGTCATTTCTTGCGATCGACCGATGGCGCGCCCGATCGGCTAGGGGTGGTCATCCGATCGGCTAGCGCGAAGATCGCCAAGGGTGGCGATCGATCAGCCGTAGTGTTCAAGTCTTTGGAATGACGGTGAACTTCGTGGGTTAGGTAAAAGTCATGAATTACATTACATAGATGTTGCATGATGCATGTTTTGGACTAATGTGGGTCAAATTGCGAAGAACTTGTGCTAAAAATGGTTGTTTGGTCTATTGTTGTGCATGTGGCTTGGAGTCAACTATGGTCAATAGCGAGGAGGATCTGAACTTGGTTAGGAGAACCAAGGTCCAGAACGGTCATGGTTGCAAGGTGAGATGGTTGGAATCAAGCAAGACGCAAGATGGACAAGAACCATAGAAGGTGAAGTTTGAGCATAGGCCTTTGTGAAGGTATGTGCTCATGCCTCATCAATTATGTGAATTGATGATTGTGTGCATTGTGCGGTGCTACATAATGGTTTTCTTGTTTTTTATGGTTGTAGGACACCTGAGCTAGGTCGTGGTGAGGCGGGATAGATCGGGACTAGGTTAGGAGAATCGGTTCCAGAACGATCGAGGTGATGTCGGAAGATGACTGAGGCTAGCGAGGTGATTACAAGCCGAGAAGACAAGTAACATGAGTGGAAGCTACCGGTGATGAACATGATGGACAGCGGCAAGGTCGACCTGGACTAGACTCACGGAGGAGTTGAGGTCCGAACTAGGCTCAGGGAGGAACTGAGGTCCTGAACAGTCAAGGAAGCCGGGTGTAGTTATGGTGAGACATGTGGTGTGCCAAGTGACTTGGTCCCAGTTGCAAGAGATGATGGTTCAGTGGGATCTGAACACGTAAGAGGCTTTGTGGGAAATCATTGGGGCAGCAAGGATGATGACAGAGCATGGGAGATGCTTCGAGGCGAAGGAATCGCCAAAGGTCAGTAGATGGGTATTTTGGGAAATTTCCCTATACCATAAAAGTGGTAAGTGGTAGTGTGTGAAACCACCTTCTTAGCCTTGAAGAAACTACGGTGCAAGACGGTGCAAGGAGAGGCGGTTTAGGTCAAGAGAAGTTGAAGAGAGTGCTTTGAGAAACATGCGTGAGTGAAACCCATTTGTGTGTAGGCTTAACGGGTGTCCGTTTGGGATGTCTCTCTAGAGCTAGTCTTCACTATAAAAGGGGAGGTGCTGGTTGTACACCTCCCAACCCTTGTAGCCTAGAAACCCTAATTTGTGATTTAGAAATAGGAGAGGAAAGTGGAGAGGCTAGGGTTCATGAGAGATGGATTGGTTGAGTGCTCAAGTGTTGAGCTTTTGTCCTCCATGGTGGAGTAGCTATAAACACTACTACACAAAAGTTCATCACAAATGGTTCGGAACTGTCATCACAAACGATTTTTGAACCGTCTTAATTTGTATGTCTGTGATCATAGGCGGTTATCACAGACGATTTTTAAACCATCTGTGATAAGGCACAAACAGACGGTTTTTAATTGAAACCGTCTGTGAAGGGATACTATCACTGATGGTTTCCACCAAGAACCGTCTGTGATATGTAAGATATCACAAACAGTTCTATTTACTAACCATCAGTGACATCATACATATCACAGACGGTTTGTAAATAGAACACAGACAAAGACGGTTCTTGGTTAAAATAGTCTGTGATAGTATCCATTCACAGACGGTTTTTGGTGGAAACCGTCTGTGATAGGCCTTCACAGACGGTTTATGCAAAAACTATCTGTGATAGTTCTTTATGCCTAACTAAATTGTTTTGATTTTCAGCTAGCCTCAGGAATTGCTAGCCATGCCCTCTGAAAACAAGCAGGCAGAAAACAGATACATCATAGATGAATCAATTGTTGACAAGTCAAAGTGATCATTTACAACTCAAAATCAATTACAAAAGAATATGTTCAAGTATTGTCGCTAGAGTTCAATTGAATTACAATTGAATCAATTGTTTGAAGGTGGTTCAGAGGTGTCAACGGAGTGAAACTCTCCGTCGACGTTAACGATCTCCTTCTTGATAAAGCCGTAGAGCTTCCCTCGAACCTCTGAGATCTCTCTCACAACGAGTGAATCTAAATCTATGCTCAAGCCCTGTCGCTAGCAGGAGTAAAGTAGTAAGAATATATATTTAAATTTATAATTAGGAAATAATTATTGCGAGATTGACAAACCTCGGGATCCTTTAGCTTAGCACTCATAATTTGCCGCATATGATGGCAAACGTAGAATGCACATAGGTGATTTTGTTTTTGCTGGCGGCACTGCAAAAATAGAATTACATATATAGGTATAGTCAGTTCGAGATGCATTATTACAAAGTATGATATAGGATTATTGTGTTGTAGCACGTACCAAAAATCACGTGCTGTGCTGTAGTGTGGCGCTCGATCCCTTGTATGACCATCCTTCGGCAACATAGGCGATGAACAACCTACATGATTCCAAAAAGTTATCCTCGTCCATTTCAAACGAAGGAAGACTACAATAGAGTTGTGTATAGAGCAAATGAGCATACCTGTCGAATATTCCTTTCACAAGGGTGAAGTCGTGGGTTTTGTTGAGTAGGGAATCAAGGTATATTACCTTGTTCCTCTTTGGTATAATGACTAAAAGGATCCAGTGGTACCTACTCATGTATGTCGCTATAGTCATTAAACCCAAGTTCATGCTACGTATAAAGTACAAATAAAATTTGTATAGCAAGTAGTGAAGCACTTACTTCTGGTTGTAGGGCACCATTATGTAGTTGTTGTCGTCCTAAGCAAGCAATCCCGTCGTTATGTATTTCACGACGAAGGATGCATCTTGGTTGATGGTTTGCTCAGAGACCACGTGTGGGTCGAGGAAACCCACCGGTTCTCGCCATCCCCATGCTTTTTTCATCATGTATCTATACATAAGCAATGAGTTGTGATATTTATCGGTATTACGTGATGTGCAACTTGATTGTACACACTTACAGTGTCCAGCATCTTAGAAGCGAGGCGTCGAGGGCATCGAGATTGAATAGGTCGAATAAGTCATTGAAGCCTACGACGAAGTGCCCCGGCTCGTGGAAGAAATGCTCCTTTGTGTATCTGACGATGATTCCAGTATCGCACCCCTTCTCTTTGGTCTTCCGCATGTACCGGCCATTCAAAGCCTGACAACCTACTCTAGCGTGGGCTAATACTATGTCGGGGACAAACGGACTTCCGAGGGAGTATTTCCAGGGCTTGGGAGGGCCTTAATGTTCTTCGATTTTGATTTGGCCTTAACTACTGGCCCGCTACATATCTTCCTGTGAGACGACTCGGGAACCGATACAGTGGCACACTTTTATTGTTCCTTCGGTGTCTTCTCCACGGGAACCGATGAGGCGGCCTTCTGAAGCAAAGTTTGAGGTGGAGTCATTGAGGGTCCTGTTGGAGAGGCATGGTCATGTCGAGATCGCGACACTGCAGGGTCCAAGGCGATGTTCTTCTTGGGCCACTGGATAAAAGTGTGCATGGCATCCCCTAGTGTTCTAATGTCTTCGTTTCGGGCGAATCTCCAGCTGGATGCCCATGAAATTGTCATGTACCATGTCCACCTAAACTCTGGCGTAACTCTGCGCTAGCTGGGCACCATGCTGCACTGTCCCTTCCTGGTATGGATACATCATCTCCCACCTAGCCTCAATAGAAATGGACCCAACCATCCTGTCGGTGTTTTAGAACCGATTTTACGTAAATATTGTTTGATTCGGGGGGTCTCTAAGACTCAAATCACGCAGAGAGATTGACACGAGGATTTTTATACAGGTTCAGGCCTTCTCTGGAGAGAATAACAACCCTACTCCTGTGTGTATGTATTCAGTATGGTGTTTACAATCAGGGGAGAAGACAAATGCTTATGCTCCTGATGATTTATCGCTGGTTGTCTGTTTTCCAATCAGTCGTCCCTTGATTCTTTGACTGTAGCCTTCATATAGTGGTGAAGAGGTAGTCGTTTCTCCAGATCAAGGGGTGCCTCATCATTTCATGTAACGGACACCTTGATGATGCTAATCACTCGAGTAGTAACCCCCTCCACGTTTCCTAGCAGTTACTCGTCAGAGATAGTGGTACATTACGTGCAGTTATCCCAGAGAATAATAGCGTACATTTATAGTCTAGATTCCCTAATCAATTGGGTCACATGTCGTAGGCTCCACTGATTATAGGGCGATCGTGGCTAACCTGGTCATAGGAGAGTTTACGACCATGAGATAGTCGTAGAAGAACTTACGACTGGGTACTGGTCGTAGTAGAACTTACGACCAGAAGATGATCGTAGAAGAACTTACGATCATGGAGTAGTCGTAGAAAGACTTACGACTATAGGGGTGGTCGTAGAAGTACTTATGACCCCTTGGCCAGCTTCTCCCTTATACACATAAGGGGTATGCTTAAGAACCATATGATGGTGTCCTTATCTATAATAAGAATTAGAGATAAATAATTAAATGAGGATTATTAGATCCTCATGATCTAGGTCCCCAGCTTCAAGTGAAAGTAACTTACTTGGAGAGGAGTCATAGATGACCTTACGACCACAAGGTGGTCGTGGAATAATGGTTGAAGGAAAATCTCTTCAACTGGTGTTTCATTTGACCAGAAATATACTTGATCAAGAAATCTGTAGGGAGCCGTATGACTACTAGGTGGTCGTAGAAAATCTTACTACTACAAAGTAGTCGTGGTAGGATGGTCGGAAGTAAAACATTTCCGACTGGTGTTTCATTTGACCAAAGAAGACTTGGTCAAGAAGATAATTTCGCTTGAGGTGTGAAGACAAACTCGGTTTTCTCAAACGGACAGATTGAAGAATCTCAATCGACTCTCACAAAATCTGTCCATTGGAGTAATTCCTGAAGAGGTGGCAACTATTGGGTTGCCATGCCTTTAACTCAATTGTGTGGTTATAAAAACTTACCATGTGTGCGGTTTCAGGGTTCTTACTTTTCCCCAATCAATCCAACTGTTCATCTTGCTCTTCGAGCTCTCCGTCGTTTAACTAAATCGTACACCTCTTTGAGTCCTTTCCCAATCCAAGTCTCCTCCTATTGAGAAAGATGGCTGGAGCTGCTTCCCAGTGGGCCAAATCGGAGATGGATTCAGCGAAGTTGAAAGCTCTGGTTGCCGCCGAGAAGATTCCAGAGAAGGTACTCGTGAAGTGGATTACGGCTGTTGGGCAACATTGGCCATCGGGGAAGTTTGGACAAATCCCCGTCTTCCAGCGCATCGCGAGCGCGCCTTCGATCGTCACACCATTTCTCACGCCGCACTCGAGCACTTTGAGTGGAATTGGTGAACCTTTTTCCCAATTCTATCACAATGTTAAGTGTGTTCGTGTACTTGTGTGAGGCCTACCTAGGGATTCCAGCGGACCTTAAGCTCTTCCAATATTATTATGGAATGAACCGACAAGTAGGGATCGCTGGAAGTTGCGGTCTGAAGCTCCACGATGGCAAGTCGAGGGAGTACATTCATATGTTCACCTGGTCATCGTGGCCGAGGTGGTAGAAGAGGTGGTTCAACTGGAAGACGACTAGTGAGGATAGCCTCTCTTTCATCGGGAACGTTGCTGAGAAGAACTCTTCCTGGGATTTGACTCCCAAGGATCTTGGTTGGATCACCCCTTACATTCAAGCCATCAAGGACTTGAAGGAGGAGGGGGCTCACCAGCTGGTATGTGGTGAAAGATTTCATCACACGTCGTATTGCCCTTTGAAGAAGCAGGTACCTCCTATGTGGAGATACTCGGGGTCGCAAGACCCGACTAGAGATTACGAGCAGGGTAAGTAAACTTTCAATTTAGTTCTCCTCATGTTGATTTCGAACTTGGTTATTGAAAGCTTTATTTTACTTTTGCAGATCTCACACAAGCGGAAATTGACGCTCAAGTCAAGCTCGTTTGTGAGAAAGCCCTGCCACCCAATGTGGTGGCGCCTCAAATCCTTATGGTCTTGACTATCGAGGATAAAATGGAACGCCTAAAGGTAATCAGAGACTGATTTCTTCTTTAGGATTTCATAGTCGTAGAAGGACTTATGACCAGAGAATGGTCGTGGAAAATCTCACGACTAGAAGGTTGTCGTAGAAAAACTTACGACTGGATACTGGTCGTAGAAGAACTTACGACTGGCTTGTAATACTTCTTTTTCTAACTTTTGCAGAAAGTAGGCATGGAAGACGTGATTGTGGCTACCCCAATTTCCCAACTTGAATTCTGACCAGACGTGGTCGAAGAAAAGAAGTCGAAGAAATCTTCTCTAGGGAAGGCTTCTTCTGTATTCAAGATCAAGTCCATGAAGCCAAGGTATGTAAAAAGACAAAAGTGTAAGAACAGCATTTACCTTTTTACTTTCTACAATCTGACTTGTTTTCCATCTTGTAATCTTAGCCCAACTCCTTCAGCCCTCACGGATATTTCTTTAGAGGAGCCTACTTTGATTTCTCCGGTGGTTGGAGAGATGACAGTGGCAGTGGTCGAAGGGTTGAAGAGTGTTGGAAATATGCCCTAGAGGCAATGATAGAAATGATTATATTTCATTATATTCATAACATTGGATAATATGTTATCTTATTCCTAGAATAATATCGATAATATTTATTATCATGCATGTGACTTGATTGTGAAACTCTATATTTCTACGATGATTATTCTTAAATGTTCCCTGGTTGAAAACATATGAGAACACAAATGAATAGATTGGCATAGGTATTGGTTGATGACTATGTTTCACAGGTCATGGACATGGAGATATCAAACCAATAATATGGACACATGTTAGAGAACATGGTGTTGGATAAGACTCACCTTGAGATACTATTGAGATTGTTATGATTCTATGTGTTTTTAGTTGGTCTCAAGCAATGATGTTGTATAATCCTTAGACTTGATATCATTATGGTTTTCTACATGTGTAATAGCACTCTTAGGGGGTTACCAAACGCTACTTGTAACTGGGTAGTTATATAGGTAGCTTTTGGGTATTCTATGAAACATGCAGAGGAATGTGACTGGTCGGATATGGGATTTGCCCCTCCTAACATAAGAGGAGAGATGTCTCTGGGCCCCTCGTTGTGGTTGAATAAAGAAAGTGCATGGCTATGCCACTAATGGTCTAAGTGTC
This sequence comes from Ampelocalamus luodianensis, assembly GCA_036346255.1. Lineage (NCBI taxonomy): Eukaryota > Viridiplantae > Streptophyta > Magnoliopsida > Poales > Poaceae > Ampelocalamus > Ampelocalamus luodianensis. The sequence continues at coordinate 1,426,400 of CM070627.1, forward strand.
GACCACATGAAGTTATTCGACACTTGATCGAGATAGAATTGAACAATCCATGGATGACAAATTATCTCACCTGGAGTTCAACCAGATATCGTGAGGCAAAGGGAGAATACACAAGCAGGTCGTTCAGTTCGACCAGATGTGAACTAGTCGTACGGAGATACGAGCTGGTCTTAGACTGGTCGAAGCTCGTCGAACATAATCATTAACTAGTCGTAAGGAGTTATGAACTGGTCATAATTAAGTACTAACTGGTCGTAAGAAGTTAAGAACTGGTCGTAACTTAATTTGGACTGGTCATGACTAGATACGAGTTGGTCGTAAGTGATAAGGACCTGGTCGTAGATCATATTGCATTAAGGTTCGTCCGATATAATTTGTGTGTATTCAGGAATCGTTATGTCCTGCTACGAACTGCTACGACTTGTGGTCGGAAAGGGTTTCCGAGTCACAACCGATTACGCATGAACCTATAAGGTCAAACACTTAACAGGTTGGAACAAACTAGTACGGATACGATTCGTCAAACGTGTTCGGATAGGATCCATCACGGGCACTATATAAGGAGATGCTTGAGGCTATTGGGAGGGGTGATACACATAAGTTGTTCTACCGAAACCCTAGCCGCCATCTTCCTGAAAGCTCTGTTGTGCAACTTGGTGCTAGCACATCGGCGTATGGTTGTTCCTTCCCTAGACGTGTGGATACCGTAAGATGCTACTACGATTGCTGTTGCGCTTAAGGATGATCCGCAATCTTCATAAGGAACTACAGAGGTTGCTGGAGGAGACGATCGACTCGCGAGGACGCTGGCCGATCGACTACGACCACTGCATCGATGTGCTCGATGTTGGACGAACGACTACGACCACTACATCGACGCACTCTATGTTGGACCAGGCTGTTCCAACTCTTCTTCCGCTACTCTGTGCGTCTGGTAGTAACGATCTGTGATCATATTCTTGCTTGGCTTCCTGGTTTATGTGGTAGAATTTTTGAATTGTTGCTATCGTATCCTACCCGTTTCCCTACAGTGGCATTAGAGCCTTCTTGTGTAGTTTTTGATCTGGATCGGTCATACATGTACTTAATATGTGGTAGTAGTAGATTGGATCTATTATTGGTCGGGTTTGGTAACCTAGATTAGTTCATATGGATGGAACGATCTAGGTTCTGGTTGATAAGATCAACCGGTTTTCAGTGGTAGTAGATGGGTCCACGAGGAGGTATGAGTTAAAAGGACCAAATGGTTTATTGCACTTGTTCACGACCACACTGCATAACACTCCTACCGGTCAGAATTCCACCATCGGAGTATGCCGTAGTGTGTGGTCGTATCAAGGCAATGATCATATTGGTTCGGAATAGGGTTAATATGATTAATCTGATGATTTCCAAGGATCGGTTACGTGAATAAGATTCATGTCCCGAAAAAATTTTCTTGCCTAAATGTCATAAGAGAGATTCATGCCTAAATGTCATAAGAGGGATGTGGTATTTAGTGGGAGTATCTTTATTAAATTGTTTAATATAAGTTACTTTTCTTGAACATATATCTTAGTTTTGCATATTTTATGTTGTAGATCATAGCACCAATTGCTGTACCAATATCCAATTTTGCTTTACGTTCGATACTTGATAAGGAAAAACTAAATGGAACAAATTTTGCGGATTAGACCCGTAACCTAAGAATTGTTCTTAGGCAAGATAAAATGGAACATATTCTAGAGGAACCAATTCCAGATGTGCCTGCTAAAAATACTGTTGTTACTCTTAAAAATGCCTATAAAAAGGCATGTGATGAGTCCTTTGATGTTAGTTGTCTCATGCTTGCTGCTATGAACTCAGACCTTCAGAAGTAGTTTGAGAACATAGAGACCTACGATATGATCGTAGCGCTCAAAGGCATGTTTGAGACACAAACAGGAACTGAGAGATATGAGATCTCAAAGAAATTATTTGGGTGTAAGCTAGCTGAGGGTAGTCCGGTAAGCCCACACGTGATCAAGATGGTTGGTTACACACAAAGCTTGGAAAACAAATGGTTTTCCACTTAGTCAAGAGTTGGCTACATATTTGATTCTTGCTTCGCTTCCTGCAAGCTATGGGCAGTTCATTCTAAACTTCCATATAAATGGCTTAGACAAGAATCTCACCGAACTGCATATGATGCTTAAGACTACAGAGGACAGCATTGAAAAAAGCAATAGTCATGTGATGATGGTGCAAAAGAGTACAAGCTTCAAGAAGAAGGCTAAGACTTGGGTCAAAGGAAACGACAAGGCTAAAGTTTCGGATGGGATCCAAACTAACAAACCTAAGCCCAAGACTAAGTCTAGCCCAACTTAAGAGAATGAATGTTTTTACTGCAAAGAGCCGGGACATTGGAAAAGGAACTGCAAGAAATATCTGGCTGATTTGAAAAAGAATGGTGGGACTAAACCTTCCACTTCAGGTATTAATGTTATAGATGTTTTTCTTGTTGATTCTTCTGTTAACTCATGGGTATTTAATACTAGATCGGTTGCTTATATTTGCAATTCGATGCAGAGTCTAACAAGGAATAGGAGAGTTGCAAGAGGCGAGATGGATCTTCGCATCGGGAATAAATCAAGGTTTGCTACATTAGCCGTCGGGACTTTGCCATTGCTTTTGCCCTCAGGATTTATTATCGAATTAAATAATTGTTATACGTTCCAGCCATGAGTAGAAATATTATCTCTGCCTCATGTTTGATGGCAGAGGGTTATAAATTCATTATTGAGGACAATGGTTGTTCTATATTTTTTAATGATATGTTTTATGGCTATGCTCCTATTTTGAACGGGTTGTTTATTTTAAATCTTGATGATGCACCCGTCTATAATATTAATGCAAAGAGGCTCCGATCTAATGATATGAATTCTACTTTTATTTGGCATTAATTTTTGGGTCACATAAGTGAGAAACGTATGAAGAAGCTCCATGATGATGGAATTCTAAACTCATTTGATTTGGAATCATCTGAAATGTGTGAATCTTGCCTACTCGGAAAGATGATGAAGAAACCTTTCGCTGGTCGAGCTGAGAGAGTGTCCGACTTGTTGGCACTCATACATACTGATGTGTGTGGACCAATGAGCACGGCAGCTAGAGGTGGTTTTCAGTACTTCATTACTTTCACCGATGACTATAGTAGATATGGATATATGTATTTAATGAGGCACAAGTCGGAATCCTTTGAAAAGCTCAAGGAGTTCTAGAGTGAGGTACAGAATCAAGTTGGCAAGACAATCAAATCTTTACGATCTGATCGTGGAGGTGAATTTTTGAGCCATAAATTTGGTAGTCATTTGAAGCAATGTGGAATTGTTCCACAACTTACACCACCGGGCACTCCACAATGGAATGGGGTGTCTGAGCGGCGTAATCGGACTTTGTTAGACATGGTTCGATCGATGATGAACCAATCGGATCTGCCATTGTATTTTTTGGGTTATGCTCTAGAAACTTCCTCTTTCACTACCATCTAAATTAGTAGATAAGACACTATATGAGATATAGACTGGGAAAAGTCCTACTTTGTCTTTTCTAAAGATTTGGGGATGTGGTGTCTATGTTAAATGTTTGACGTCTGATAAACTCACACCCAAGTCAGATAAATGATTCTTTATAGGATATCCTAGGGAAACCAAAGGATATTATTTCTACAACCAAGAAGAGGGAAAAGTTTTTGTTGCCCAAAATGGTGTTTTTTTGGAGAAAGAGTTTCTTTCTAAAGAAGTCAGTGGGAGAAAGGTGCAACTCGAAGATATTCAGGAAACATCTGAAAGTATTTCAACTCATACCGAACCTCTACAGGATGAACAAAATATTGTTGAACCTGTAGATGAGGCATCAGCCTCACGTAGATCTAAAAGGCCACATCAATTGCCTATAAGGTATGGGCATGACGTATTATTATTAAATAATGATGAGCCTAAGACTTATGAGGAAGCGATGATGGACCCAGACTCTGAGAAATGGCTTGCAGCCATGAAATCCGAGATAGACACCATGAGAGACAATCAAGTTTGGAACCTAGTCGATTCACTTGATGGTGTTAAAACCATTAAGTGTAAATGGATTTATAAGAAAAAGATTAACATGGATGGAAATATTCACATTCATAAAGCTCGACTAGTTGCAGAAGGGTTTCGACAAGTTCAAGGGGTTGACTACGATGAAACTTTCTCACTGGTAGCGATGCTTAAATCTGTACGGGTCATTCTTGTAATATCCCATTCAAATATAAAGCATATAAGTTACTAGTACTAAAATTAAATATAATTAGAAAGAGAAAATTTAGAATTTTTGGAGGAGTTTTAGAACTCGGGCCTTTGGCCCATAGCTCTTTGGGCCCATGGGGGGAACTAAACCCTAACACCCTCAAGTACTATAGCACGGCACTGTGGTGCTACTGTCACTGTAGCGTGGTGCTACTGTAGCACGCCCGTCTCCTCCTTGGTGGTGCCCCCTCCCCTCAGTGCTTCTCCATTGTTGCCGGCC